>CM077147.1:91560338-92852703 GCA_039583875.1 Platanthera guangdongensis
ACAGTTGCCTTGCTAGATTTAGTCATCTTCCTGTCCTTCTTTGAAGCCTTTTTATCCTGATAAAAATCTTATTTTCCCTTTGAAGTAGAAGGCCTTGACCTCCACTGTTTCTTCTTCAAGAATTTCTGAAAATGTCTAGTGAAGGCAGCAAAGTCTTCATCACTTTCACTGCTTTCAGATTTTGTGCTGACTGACTCATCTGACTCTGATTCAACTACCTTTGGAGGTGGAGTTGGTGACTTATTCCTTCACTTTCTGGAGGCTTCTGTCTTGAAAGCTACAGTTCTTTCCTTGTGTTCAGTTCTTGTTGATCTCTCCTCCTCTTTCCTCACTGTCAACTGCATTTCATAAGACAATAACTTGCCAAACAGTGTAGGTGGAGGAATTTCTCCCAACTTAGCCATTTCTCTAATGGCACAAATCTTTGTGTCCCAATCTTTAGTTAGGGACCTTAGGAACTTGTCATTTAGTTCATAATTGCTGAACTCTCTTCCATAAGACATGAGTTCATTCACTATTCTGTAGAACTTCTTATAGCACTCAGTTATGATATCACCCTTTTCTTGTCTAAAACTTTCATATTCCTGATTTAGCAAGGATTTTCTATCTTGTCTAACTTCTTCAGAACCCTCCATATACACAATAAGAGTGTCCCACATCTCTTTGGCTGTCTTACAGTGTATAAGATTCTGAAATGTTGCATCATCTATGTCACTCACTATAATGTTTTGTGCCCTTTTGTCCATGGTGGCTAGGACAATCTCATCCTTAGTCATTTCAGAGAAATCCTTTGGGGTTCTCTGATTTGCATCTAGAACTGATATTTTCACGGGCACATATGGCCCCTCTTTGACTGTGATGTAAATCCTAGGGTCTGAGGCCTCCATAAACAACCTTACCCTTTCCTTCCAGATCCCAAAGATTTCCTTTCTGCATATAGGTAATTTCATGGAACCCAATTCCTTGTGATTCTCAAAGGAACCCATGGTTCTTGATTTTCTTGAATCTGTAATTTGTCTTAGACTAAATCTGCCAATCAGGATCTCCTCAGACTGTTAGTCCTTTTTGAGTAACCTCGCTTTGATACCACTTGAAAGATATAGTACCTAAACACCTAGAGGGGGGGGGGGTGAATAGGTGACCTAATTCTTTTTTAAACTTTAATGGCAGCAATCAGTTATAACACAGAATCTACTCTACTTTTGCAATCACACAGCATACACAGCAAAGCACAGCACAGCAGACACAGAGTTTTATAGTGGTTCCCCAAGCTTTGGGTACATCCACTTTCCCCCTTCGCCTATCTAGCAGTGTACTAGATTCGGCCAAACTTCACCACTGTCTCAGAACCCAAACTGGTTCCTACACCTCAGGCCCAAGGCCCTACAACTCAGCTTTTCCACAAAGCCTACACTCAGCCACAAAGGCCTACACTCAGCCAACAAGGCCTACACTCAGCCACCCAGGCCTACACTCAGAGATTTCAATCTCCTACACTCAAGCTCTCAAGCCCTACCCTCAGCCTTTATAATTACAGGCTTACAAAACACTCAGATCCAAAGGATCCTACAAGATAAAAATGAATTTACAATTGTTAACTCAACAACTCAGATACAAGAGAGGGGAGTTGAGAGTTTCTTGATGAGTTCTTGGAAGAACTCAGCTGGATTCAATCTGACTTAGCTTTCTTCAAAGCTTCTTGAAAGTAGAACTCAATTAGATTGACTCCTTCTGCAGTTGATCCTTGACCTCTGCTTCTTAAGATCCAGAATGAATCTGAATCCTTCTTCTCAGCCTAGTTCCAATGGCTGATTTCTTGGATGGAGCCCTCTCTCTCCAACTTCTTAGATCTGCACTTGGACAGCTAGATCTTCTTGTTTTGATACTTGATCAATAACTTGAACAACTCTGTGAATCACTTTCTGAATTGCTTCAGCAACTTCTTCAACAACAGTTTCTGTAGACTGTATGAGCGTATTTATAGGCCTTCTTCATGGTAACCAGCTGGTCCAGTTCATAACTGTCTTCTGACATCTCTGACAGGTGCTGTAGACCGGCTGGAACGGCAGCTGTCAAGTCATCCAGTCAGTTCTTGAAAGTTCTCTAACTGTCTGAAAGTGTCGAGACTTTCTGTCTTTAAGTGTCGACACTTATAGACCAAGTGTCGACACAAGTTGTGTAAGTGTCGACACAAGTCTACAAGGTGTCGACACAACTCCTTGTGTTGTAGATTCTATGTCTCGACACAGTTTCTTCTGCATGTGTCGACACTGAAATTGAGTGTCGACACAAGTACTTGATCTTCTATCTTTTGCTAAATTCTTCTAAGTGTCGACACATCTCCTTTGTGTCGACACATCTTCATGTGTTGAATCTGTCAAGTGTCGACACTACTTCTTGGTGTCAACACATAGTCTTTAATGTTGATACTTGATGAGTGTCGACACAGCTCTTTGTGTCGACACTTGATTCTTCTGTTGAGACTTCAGCTGAGTGTCGACACATTCCCATAGTGTCGACACTTGTACTTAGAATAATTTGTTGATCTTGCTGTTCTTTACTAAGTGTCGACACAGCTCCATGTGTCGACACTTTCTTCAAGTGTTGAGTCTTCAGCTGAGTGTCGACACATTATTCTTGGTGTCGACACTTACTTTAAGTGCTGACTCTTCTATTGAGTGTCGACACATTGTTCTGGGTGTCGACACTTATACTTAGTCTCTGCTGACTTTTGCTGAGTGTCGACACAGCTCCAAGTGTCGACACTTTCTGGTGTAGACACAGCTTCACTGAGTGTCGACACTGCTGTTAAATGTCGACACTGCTTTACTGTACTTTCTTCATTGAGTGTCAACACAACTTCTTGTGTCGACACTTTGTGTCTGGTGTCGACTCTGCATCCCACGTGTCGACACAATGACTCCAAGTGTCGACACTGCTTGCCTGGGTGTCGACACAAGTCTTCTTAAGTGTCGACACTTTCCCTCTGGGTGTCGACACATGGACTTAGAAATTTTTGCTTCAGTCCTGCAAATACTTAGCCTGCACAAGTAACTCAAAAACACATCAAATACATTTTGATGTATATCATTGAGTTGAGTGAGGCTTCTTCAAATCAGGTACATTTAACCAATGTACCCAACTGTAGGTGGTATAAGAAGGCTAGGACTTTGGGTCTAGACCCTCCTTTCGGTGCATCAAGGGCATCTACAGGCCAAACCACGGGCGCATGTTTTAACTGCGGGGAGTCGGGGCACTATGCCCGTGGGTGCCTAAAGCCCGGGAGAATGCATGCCACCGTGAGGACAGTTATGGTTTAAAGTTATAGCAGCTTAGCCTTAAATACTTGTCGCCCTTGTGCGTGTTCACTTAGAACTACTTGTGCTAAGCTTTGTTCTGATTTTCATTTATCCGGCGAGAGCACCGTTCGTGTTAACGAAGCTTCGCATTCCTTTATTTAGGAACTATATTGCGCGTCGAAGTACCTCCTTCGATGGGAAGAGACTTATTGGATGCGTTATGGTCCAATGGTGCTCATTGTGCGCGGGTAGAATCTGTTGCGCTTAGGTGTGGTCAGGGAGTCAAGACTTTGAGTTACAAGTGTCATTACTACTGCTAGGGGAGCTCGACGTGATATTTAGCTTGGACTAGCACTCAGAGCAGCCAGCCTATATTAATTGCGGTCGCAAGGAAGTCAAGTGGGGAGTAAGTCATGAGATGACTTTTATGGACTTGAATGGGTCGAGCAAGTCATTGGTGTCTGCTCTTCAGGTGGTGAAGGCGGTTCATGCTTGTTGAAACCGGAATCTGGTCTCCTGTGGAGTTCGACCCTTGGGGAAGGGGTGGTCTCGCGCCTACTTGGCTCCTGCAAGAAAAACAACAAAGAAGGAAAGAAGAAACAGACCCAAGGGCTCGGCAGGGAGGTCCCACCACAAACCCGGAAGATCTCTGAGCGCTTCCCCTCCTTAGCCAGAAGCCGAGCTAAGGTACCCTCAGAAAGCACTTGAAAACAGGAGCAGGGAGGCACTCAAAGCGTGCCTTCTGAGGTACCCCTTGGGTCTTACTTATAGTTTTTTGGAATCTGAACTGCCAACAACCAGAAGAACTGACCTGAAAATACCAAAAAGCCCTCGGTTGGGTCTGCCAACAGCCAAACTCCGCTGTTTCGAACAGCTATGCGCAGTCCAACCTGGTCTGCCAATAGCGTGGCCCCGCTGTTCTGAACAGCTACTCGCGCCCATGGGGGGGGGGTCAGCCCGCCATCCATCGTTCTCCGCGAGAGGCGGGCACGACCTGGTTCTAGCGGCTCGCCTATCCTTCTCGGGCGAACGCGAGCCAGACCGCCGCAACCCGCCAGTCCTCTGCCGAGGCGGATAGGAGACCAAGTCGCGTATAGGGGGAGGACTGGCGGCCATCGTGACCCTCGAACAGCTCGCAGATTGCGGGTCGTCGAACCCATCCGCGAGTACTGGCTCGACGATTGGAGCCCCCCGCTCCGGTCGACGATTCTCTAAGCGAGCAGGAGGAACAGGGGAGACATCTCGCCTGGCTCGCTCGCCTGAAGTGAGCGGGAGCGGACCAGCCCTTGCCACTTGTCTATTCGTTGCTTGGGCGCGAGTCGCGGGACTGGGTCCGCTCGATCTTCCTGGTGGGGCCCGTTCGACGAACACGGGGTTGTACACAATCCCCGCTCTTTTTGAGCTTGATACAAGCTCGGAAAGAATCATCCAACCCGCGTGTTCGGCGAGTACTGTGCTGAGCTGGCAGGGAATCTTCTGGTGGGGCCCCACTATTCGGCTATAAATATACCACTGAGCCCAGGGGGGTCTCCCCAGATCATCTCATTTTTCAACCGGACGACAGCCTCCTGATGCCGGTTAAAGAAGAGGTGCGAGCCCGCCTGGCGGCCGCGGGCCAGAGAACTCGGGAGGAGGCCCTCGAGGCCGCTCCTTGGTTAGTGCGCGGGTCTCCTGGCCCTCTCTTCAGGCCGGTGAAGGGGAAGATCGTGAGGCGGTCCCCGGCGAATAACTTCCCGGGTTCCAGCTCGGCGGCTGGCGATGATGTCGCTTCTGAGGTACGCGACCTTCCTCCTCGGCTTGTTGCTATGTCTCTGACCCCTCGTCTTGCAGGCATAACATCGTGAGGACGAGGAGGACCGGGGGGAGGATCGCCCCCCCCCCCCTTGTCGTCTGAGAGGGCTGGTAGTCCCTCAGGTCTGGACCGCCCCCCCCCCCCCCAAATACCCCTCGCCCGCCAGTTCCCCCTGGACTAGGGAAATCTCTCGCGGCCCTCGAGCGGGAACCTTTTCAGGGTTGGCCGGGCTCCTCTCGTCCTTCCATCGGCATGGACGATGTGCCAACCCCTGGTAAGCTCGAGCTTAGCGCTTGCCTTGTTCTCGCTCGTTTCTTCTGAATTGCCCTTTTTACAGGATACAACATGATCTCCTCTGAAACGGAGATGAGCAAAGGGTACTCGCCTCCGCCTGACGTGGGGGGTGTTTCAGATTACCTGGGCGACCCGGCTGATGCGGTGGGGATGAAGAGGCAGGTGACGCGGCTGTTCCAGAAACATACTCTACTGCTCCAGGAGCTCGTGAAGAGGGTCGACGAAGACAAGGCCGAGACCGAGGCTCGGCTCGCGGCCCTGGAGGGGGCCCCACGCGCTGCAGAAGGTGGCGAGGTCACTTTGCCTGGCGTGCACCTTATGCGGGCCGAGGAGTGCCTAAGGAGTGCCTCGGAGCAAGTTGGCCTGGCCCAGCAGGAGCTGGCGGCGGTGCGCAACTATCACTATCCTCGCATGCCGCCGCGATCCGGAACGCAACGGCGGGGCAGGTGGAAGTGGATCCAGTACTGATCCACCCTTCCGTATCCCCGCCTGCGGGATATCGCCGGGTTGCTACTATTTCAAAGTTATCCTGTATCTGTAACGATTTGCAACTCTCTTTGCCCGCCGATGGGCCTAATTTTCTGCTCCTGATGTATGTTGAAATTACCATGTTGTTGCTTTTATTCTCCGCAGGGCGGGCTCGAGGGTACTCGCGTACTTTGCTCGCCCTCCCTCTGGGGGGGAGGGCAGGTCAGGGGATGGATTCGCACTACCCGCCCTGCCGATCGGGGTGGGTGCGAGCGGAGGGGCTCGCCAGCCCGGAGTCTCCCCGACTCGCGCGGAATCCCGGGTGAGTGCGGGCCGAGACTCGCCCGCTCAAGTCTTGCACGGATGCGGCCGGGCGAGAACCGCGCCTGATCGGCCTTTGCGGTGCGGTTGCGCGCCGGGAAGTCGAACCGTCGGGCTGATTTTTGCTACTCGCACCCCTTCGTTCAGCGGGAAGTTTCCCGCCCTTTCTTTCTCCCTATAAATAGTCCTTGCCGATTCTTATTCTCTCACCGGTTCAAAACACTCTCCCGCTTCTTGCTCTCCGCAAAGCACGGCTCGTGCTCGCCTTCTGGATCTGTCTCGCACGTTTGGCGGCGATTCGGTGGAGATGGGCGGTGGAGGTGGCGATGCGGATGGGAGAAGCAAGTGCGCCTGGACCTTCTCGGAGCACGATTTTACTCACGCAGTCATCTCGGAGCACGAGTACCTGGATGACCTCGGTGACCACGTCCCGCCGGGCTTTTCGGCGAGACGGCCCGGGGAAGGAGAAAAGATCAAGGATCTATCCAGGGACGAGCTCGCCATACCCCTGGCTCACTTTGAGGTGGGTCTGCGGCTTCCCCTGTGGCCTGAGGTACGCCAAGTGCTGAAGTACTTTGGGGTCGTCCTAGGTCAGATGACCCCGAACTCCATAGTTGTTATGGTGGGGTTCGCCTGCTTTCTGCGAGAGGAGCGAGTCGAGTTCAGTCTCGCGGTTTTCCGGAAGCTATTCTCCTTCCTGGCGAACCGGGACGGGACCGACTATTTCTCCAGCGCCCACCTCAAGGTGCGGGAGACCGTAAATAAGAGTCACAACTGGCTCAAAAAGTTCCTGCACTTCAAGGGGGATTTCAGCAACGTCCCCTTCTCGCCGGTGCAGCTCAGCGAGGCGAGTTACCGCCCGCCCAGCCTAGGGGGCCACGAGGCCGACTTGTGCGGGTTCTTCGCCGGGAAGAACTTCGAGGTTGCGTACTTGCGCCGCAACCTTGATGACCTTGCCGCCGTCCCACCAGGGGGAGGTTTGCCACTCGCCACAGCCCTGTCCGCTCTTTCCTTCTTTAGTTTCACCCTATCTTCTTGATAGGAGAGCGGGACGTCCCCCTTCATCCCCCCTACGAGAGTGCTCGGATTGCCCTCGGGGTCCTCGCCCGAGCTCAGGCCGCAGACGCCGCTCAGCGCGACGCCCCGTCGGTCCCTGCCAAGAAGAGGCCGGGCGGCGGACAGCCCGCTCCCCCGCCCAAGATGGCGAAGACTACGAGCCAGCAGCCCGCCGGTGGCCAAAGAAAAGGCAAGGCCCCGACGGTTCATCCGGCCGAGGGTTCCCCCCTGTGGTCGCCTCGTCAAATGACGCCCCCGGCAGGGCGGCAGGCATTTTCGGGCCGCCGGACGGGTCGCAACCAACCGCGAAGCCGGTGCCGAGAGGGCATCGCAATTTCGGCTATGGCGAGAAATCCCTGGACGAGCTTGGTGCCCCGCAGCTGTCGTGGGACAAGGAGGCAAATCGCGCAGTGGTCTCGACCCTATTGTCGAGTTGGCTGGAGCAGGACTCCATCGGTGGGGAGGCCTATAACTTCTCGTTCGGCCTCTACTCGCGAGAGTACACCGCTATCTACGACAAAGAGGCGACGCGAGTACTGGTTCACGAGAGTGCGCGGGCCCAGCTGCGCGGCCTCGAGCTAGACCATATGGTTGGGAGGCGCTGCACCCAGCTGGAGCGAAATGCCACCTCCCTCAAGAAGTTGGTGGACGAGAGGGAGGAGGCCTGAAAGCTTGCTCAGGAGGACGCGGATCTTCAGAGGAGACGGGCCGACGCGGCTGAGGAGACCCTCGCGCAGTACCTGGGTGGGGTGGTACGTGTTCACCCTCAATTACTGCCCCTTCTAGCGAATCCACCTTACGATTCTTTCTCCTTTCCCCAGGACGCGGCGACGGCGAGCCGGATGGGTGCCAAGATCGCCACCCTTGGTCAGGACAAGTCGGCGCTGGAGGCGCGGGTACGCGAGCTGGAGGCCGCCGCCGTTGTCCCTCCGCCAGATAACAGGGGTTGTCCGCTCGAACACCACTCTAACTATGAGTTGGAGGTGCTGATGCAGAAGAATGCCGCCAGCGCCGCGAAGTACACGATGAAGATGCTGCGACGCGCGGATATCCTCAAGAGCGAGGCAGCGGAACTCTCGGCGGGCGACGTGGTGCCGGCGCTGTTCCTTCCTATGCCGGACCCCGGGGATAAGTCCTTCCAGTATATTTAGGACTTCTCGCCCCGGATCTCGTGTCGCCCCCACTTCTTTGACATTTGTTTATTAGGGGTATACACCATGTACTTTTAGTTGTTTGAGATGTAAGCGCGGGCCGCGCCTATACTTTCTGATTTTCGTCTATTAACGCTCTTATAAGTGCTTCCCCACTCGATACTTACGCCCGTCTGCTGTCATTGCGCGATGTAATTTTCCCGTTTTCTCACTCGCTGCCGCTCACCTCGCGTTGCGTCGATGAGGTCGTATGCCTACGGATTCGGCTTAGGAGTCATAGGAGGCCCGACAAGTCGTCCCGCTGTGGGCGACCTGCATCTCCGGTGTGGCCTCCGCTGCCGAGGCTACTCGCTGACCAGACGAGGCGAGGCGGCTCGTTGCTCGCCCAAGACATCAGATTCCTTGCGGGTTGACCCCTTTGCGACGCGACCCGTGCTCTCGCCTCCTTCCGGTCGCCGATCTGGGGGCTGGGTGGTTACGCTAGACCCCCCCTTTCGGTTAATCTTCGCGATTCCAATCAATTATTAACACCATTTGAGTAGTTTCCGGCCCTGCCGGCTAGGTGGGAGCCTGACAACGTGATTCACTCTGGGTCGCAAACTACTTCCATCGAGTGACCTCCGGCCCTGCCAGCTAGGTGAGAGCCTGACAGCGGGATCTGCTCGAGGCCCACGGATGACACCGAGTGACTTCTGGCCCCGCCAGCAAGGTGAGAGCCTGGCAGCGGGATCTTCTCGGGGTCCCAACAGATTCCATCGAGTGACTTCCGGCCGTGCCAGCTAGGTGAGAGCCTGGCAGCGGGATCTTCTCGAGGCCATGGATGACACCGAGTGACTTTCGACCCTGCCAGCTAGGTGAGAGCCTGACAACGGGATCTTCTAGGGGTCCAAACACATTCCATCGAGTGATTTCCGGCCCTGCCAGCTAGGTGAGAGCCTGGCAGCGGGATCTTCTCGAGGCCAAGGATGACACCGAGTGACTTCCGGCCCTGCCAGCTAGGTGAGAGCCTGGCAGCGGGATCTTCTCAGGGTCCAAACACATTCCATCGAGTGACTTCCAGCCCTGCCAGCTAGGTGAGAGCCTGGCAGCGGGATCTTCTCGAGGCCAAGGATGACACCGAGTGACTTCCGGCCCTGCCAGCTAGGTGAGAGCCTGGCAGCGGGATCTTCTCGGGGTCCAAACACATTCCATCGAGTGACTTCCGGCCCTGCCAACTAGGTGAGAGCCTGGCAGCGGGATCTTCTCGAGGCCAAGGATGACACCGAGTGACTTCCGGCCCTGCCAGCTAGGTGAGAGCCTGGCAGCGGGATCTTCTCGGGGTCCAGACACATTCCATTTCTCTATGCAAGCTGGCTATGACAGTACTGGAGCGCTAAAGAAATTTATTATAACGAAAGTGTCGCTTACATGCTTTAGGGGGAAAATGCTTCAAGTCGTCACCACTCCAGGTGTGACTCAGGGTCTCGCCCTCTACATTTTGGAGTCGATAGCCTCCTGACTTTAGAGCTTCCTTTACAATAAACGGTCCCTCCCAGCTTGGATTGAGCTTCCCTACGGATGCCGACCTCCCTGCCGCATCCACCTTCTTCAGCACCAAGTCTCCTTCCACGAACTTCTTGACCCTGACATGCTTGTCAAAGTATTCGGCCATCCTTCTTTTTACCTCCTCCTGTCGGACGGCCGAAAGGTCCCTCAATTCTTCCACCATGTCAAGGGAGAGTCTCAGCTCCTCCTCGTTCTCGGCTTGCCATTCTTCTCGGCCCTCTTTGGCTGCCATGACTCGCGGCGTTTGGACTTCAAATTCCACGGGGAGCACTGCCTCGCACCCATGGGAGAGCTTGAAGGGGGTCTCCCCTGTAGCCGTGTTGGGGTGGTTCTTAGGGCCCAAAGAACTGCGGGAAGCTGCTCCACCCAGCTCCCCTTCAAATTCTTCACCCTCTTCTTGAGGAGGTTGACGATGATCTTGTTCGCGGCCTCCACCTGCTCGTTGCTCCTGGGGTGATGGACCGAGGCGAACCTGAGGTCGATACCAAGCTGTTCGCAAAAGCTGGTGAATTCGGCACTGGCGAACTGGGGCCCGTTGTCCGTGATGATGGCCTGGGGCAGCCCATGGCGACAGATGATCTCCCCCCAAACGAAGTTCCTGATCGCCTGGGAGGTCACCTTGGCCAGTGCCTTCACCTCCATCCACTTGGAGAAGTAGTCAATCATCACTAGGAGGAACCTTCTTTGACCGCTGGCTTGGGGAAATGGTCCAACCAAATCCATTCCCCAGATTGCGAAGGGCCAAGGGGCCGTGATACTCCTGAGTCGTTGGGCCGGCTGTAGCTGAAGAGGGGCAAACAACTTGCACTTATGACATCTTCTTGCGAACTCTGCAGCGTCTCGGCCCAGGGTGGGCCAGAAATAACCTTGTCTGACTATCCTTCCCTCCAGGGTCCGACTCCCGGAGTGACTCCCACATTCCCCGGAGTGGACTTCCTCCAAGATCCTCTGCACTTCGCCCTCGGCCACGCAGTGAGCCAGCATCTCTGAGAGGGTCTTCCTGTATAGCTTCCCGTCCTGGAGGAGGTAATAAGCTGACTTGTGCCTTAGTTTCTTCTTATCTACCCCTTCCGGATACTCTCCCGTGGAGAGGAAAACTACAACTGGATCCATCCATGAAGCTTGTTGATCGATTTCCATGAGCTCTCCTTCTTCTATGGAGGGGCGGAACAGGTCGGTGATGGTGCCCCCCACCTGTGGACCATGCTTCGCCAGCTGATCGGCTTGTTCATTCTCTTCCCTGGGCACGTGTCGGATGGTGAAAGTTTGAAAATTGCCAATAACCCCCTTCACCTTGGCCAAGTACGATCGCAGGGTGGGCTCCCTTGCTTCGAACTCCCCATTGATCTGGGAAGCTACTACCATGGAGTCAGTAAGGACCTCCACATCCGACACCCCCAGCTCCCTGGCCAGGCGTAGCCCTGCTATCACGGCCTCTTACTCAGCCTGGTTGTTGGTAATAAGAAAGTGCACCACCACCGTCTGCTCAATTCGAGTCCCTTGAGGGCTTTCTAGGACCACCCCCACTCCGAGGGAATGCCTCCCTGAGGCTCCATCCACCCTCACTTTCCAAGGAGTCGGGCGGTTGAGCTCTTCCTCCGCTACTTCCACCACGTAGTCGGCCAGGAAGTCGGCCATTGCCTGAGCTTTGATCGAGAGCCACGGGACGAAGGAGACATCGAACTCGCTCAGCTCCACCGACCACTTAGACAGCCTGCCTGAATGCTCCACCCCCTCGAAGATGTTGCGGAGAGGATGGCCGGTCACCACTCGGATTGAGTGTGCCTGGAAGTAAGGTCGCAGCCTCCGAGCCGAGATGATTAGGGCGAAGGCTAGCTTCTCCAAAATCGGATACCGGAGCTCGGCCTTCCTCAGGACCCGGCTGACGTAATAAATAGGGAGCTGCCTCTTCCCCTCTTCACGAACCAAGACGGAACTCAGGGCCTCCGCCCCGACCCCGAGATACAAGAACAGGTCCTCCCCCTCCTTCGGTCCTTGGAGAAGCGGAGCCTATGTCAACTGCACCTTGAGGGCCTGGAACGCCTCCTCGCACTCCTTGGTCCATTCAAACCTCTGACCACCCCTCAGCATTTTGAAGAAGGGGGAGCACTTCTTCCCTGCCCGAGAAAGGAAGCGACTCAGCCCTGCTAGCTTCCCCGTTAGCCGTTGGACCTCCTTAGCATTTCGCGGGGACCCCAGCTCCAAGATAGCCATAACCTTATCTGGATTCGGCTCGACCCCCGCGGGGGTGAGGAGGTGCCCCAAGAACTTTCCCCTGCTGGCCCCAAAGACACATTTCAGGGGATTTAACCGCATCTTGTATTTGTGCAGGGTGGTGAAGGTCTCCTCCAGGTCCCGGAGGTGGGAGTCCACATCCCGACTTTTGATCATGAGGTCATCTACATACACCTCCAAATTCCTCCCCCTCTGCTCCTTGAAGACCCAATCCATCATTTTCTGGTAGGTTGCCCCAGCATTCTTCAGCCCGAAGGGCATCATCTTGTAGCAGTAGCATCCGTCCCCTGTGATGAACGAGACATCCTTGATGTCTGGGGGGTGCATCCTGATTTGATGATAACCTGAAAAAGCATCTAAAAAACTCATTACAGAATAACCGACGGCTGAGTCAACCAGCGCGTCTATTCGAGGCAAAGGAGAAAAGTCCTTAGGACAAGCTTTATTAAGTAAGGAAAAATCGATACACATCCTCCATCGTCCGTCTTCTTTTTTAACCATAACCACGTTGGAGACCCAGCCGGGGTACTGAATCTCAGACACGAAGCCGGCCTTGAGGAGTTTCGCCACCTCCTCCCTGATGGGCTCTGCCAGCTTATCCGCAGTGGACCTCTTCTTCTGCTGAACGGGGCGTGATCCCGGGTCCAGGTTGAGGCGGTGGCAAGCCACATCCGCGTCAACCCCCGACATCTCCGCGGCGTTCCAAGCAAAGATGTCCACGTTCTTCTGGATGTACTCCAACATCCTGCCTTGGTCCTCCGGGGTCAGTCCCCCACTAACGCGGATCTTCTCCATCCTGCCTCCTCTGGTGAACACTTCCAGCTCCACCACTTCCTCTACTGCCTCCAACCTGGCTTGCTCCCCCCATCCCTCGGCATCCCCCTCCTCTAGAACGGGGACCTCTACCTCCATCTCTTCTCCCACGCCCCTCACTACGGCCACCTCCTCCAGATCTCCTCCTGCCGCATCCCCTGCGCGGTTCTTTATTTCCAGCTCCCTCTCTCCTGCTCCCTGCCCTGGCTCCTCCATCCTTCGCCCTATCTCCTCGGCTCCCTCCATCCAAGAGATGGTGTTCACCGCGGTGACATAACACTCCCGCGCCACCTTTGGGTCCCCCCTGACCCTGACCTGGACCCCCTCAGCGTTGAACTTCAAGCATTGATGGAAAGATGAGGGGACGCAGTGGAAGGCGCTGATAAGGGGCCTCCCAAAGATGGCGCTGTAGCTGCTGGGGACGTCCATAAGGACGAACTTGTAGTTTTGGGACTGCCCCCCAAAGGTGACATGGAGGCCAACTCCTCCCTCCACTTCCTTCCTTTCTCCTGAAAACCCGAACAAGGGCCCGTCTGAGGCCAGCACCCTCTTAGCCCCCACTTTCATTGCGTCAAACGCCTTTTTGAAGACGACGTTGACGGAGATCCCGTTGTCCATGAGGATCCGAGAGACAGTGAAATTCTCGATGGCGGCCTTGATGACCAGCGCATCGCAGAATGGGTACTCGTGGTCTGGCATATCGCTCCTGGAGAAAGTGATCCTTTCCTCCGGGGGTGGGGTTTGGGATGTGGAGGCGACGCTTCGTCGGTACATGGTGTGGAGGCTTGCCTTGCGGGAAGCCTCAACCCCGACCCCCCCCCCCCCCCCCCCCCCCCCCCCCCCCCCCCCCGTGGATCACTCTGATTCCCCCTCGGGTTCCGACATCCACCCGGTCTTCGCAACGATCCTCCTCCGCCCGAGGCAGGACCTCCTCGATCCTCACTTCTTGCCGTCCTCCCTACTGTTGCTACTGCTGTTTTTCCCGATTCCCTCTCATCTCAAGGAACTCCAGGAAGGTGGCTGTGGCATGCCCCTCTTCCTGATGGAAGTCGCAATACGGCAGCTCCAGCCTGACCTGCCTTCTCCTCCTCCTCATGATCCCCCTCCTTGCTCCCAAGGATATGGCCATGGCCTCCTCCTGATCGGGGAGTCGGGGCCTCTGGCCCTGCCTCCAGCCCGGAGGGTGGAACTGATCTTGCCTCCCCTGGTGGTGACCCCTTCCGTAGTATCCTCTCGGTGGCCCCTGCCCCTGCCACTCAGGTCTCCAGCCCAGTCGACGGTCGGGCTCCTGGTGCCCCCACCTCGGCTGCTGCTGCCACTGGAGCTGCCTTTGCTCCCTCTGCCTAGGCTCCCCTGTTCTCTCCGCCTGTGCCTTTCCTCCTCTCGACTCCTTCTCTTCCTCCGTGGCCCACCTGGCTAGCTTCCTTGCAAACTCCGGGTTCGACGCCTCCCCGTCGACCTCTCTCGCCGCCGTCTCCATCAACTCCTCGTAGGAGAGGGGGGGAACTCTCTTCAGCTCCATTCGGAAGAAACCCTGCTGCAGGCCCAGGGTAAAAGCCATCATCAGACTATGGCCCGACATCTCCTGGACTTGAGTAACTTCCTCCTGGAATCGGTCCACATAGCTCCCCAACGTCTCGTTCACCCCCTGCTTAATGTGGAACAAAGACTTGGACTCCTTCTTTCTCTTCCTCGAGGTGGTGAATCTCAGCATGAACCCTCGGCGCAGGTCCTCGAAGCAGTAGATGGAGCTGGCCGGGAGCTGGTGGAACCACTCCCTTGCCTTCTCCTAGAGGGTGATGGCGAAGAGTCGGCATTTGAATCCGTCCGACATCTGACGGATGGAGACCACATCCTCGAACCATTGGACATGCTGGACCGGGTCTCCCTTCCCGGTGTAGTAGAACATCTCGGGCTCCCTGAACCCGTCTGGAACTGGAGTTGAGGATACCAGCTCACTGAAAGGACTGCCTCCCACCACTGGGCGAGCCGGCGAATCTCGCGAGCCCAGCTCGCCGAACCGTCCTCGGCCTGCCGAGCCGGGGAAGAGCTCGCGCCCGGGGAGTTCGCACCCCCGGCCTTCCTCGGCCACCTCCTTCCCAGCTCACCTGCCGGGAGCATCCTCGCCCAAAGAGGGGGCGGCCGCGATCTGGGCTGCCGGAGTCGAGCACTCGGCCTGCGCGCCGAGTGTGAACTTGACGAGGCCCAACACCTCGTTCCTGAAGTCTTCCAACATCCCCACCGTTGCGAGAGGCGGGGGGGGGGGGGGGGGGGGGGGGGGCGAGTTCTGCCTGTTAGATCCTTGTCCTCCTGTCATTGAACTCGCTGAAGCTTTTCTGCACTGACCACGTCCACGCTCACCGCACCAAATTGTTGAAACCGGAATCCGGTCTCCTGTGGAGTTCGACCCTTGGGGAAAGGGTGGTCTCGCGCCTACTTCGCTCCTACAAGAAAAACAACAAAGAAGGCAAGAAGAAACAGACCCAAGGGCTCGGCAGGGAGGTCCCACCACAAACCCGGAAGATCTCTGAGCGCTTCCCCTCCTTAGCCAGAAGCCGAGATAAGTTACCCTCAGAAAGCACTTGAAAACAGGAGCAGGGAGGCACTCAAAGCGTGCCTTCTGAGGTACCCCTTGGGTCTTACTTATAGTTTTTTAGAATCTGAACTGCCAATAACCAGAAGAACTGACCTGAAAATACCAAAAAGCCCTTGGTTGGGTCTGCCAACAGCCAAACTCCGCTGTTTCGAACAGCTATGCGCAGTCCAACCTTGTCTGCCAACAGCGTGGCCCGCTGTTCTGAATAGCTACTCGCGCCCATGGGGGGGGGGGGGGGGGCAGCCCGCCATCCATCGTTCTCCGCGAGAGGCGGGCGCGACCTGGTTCTAGCGGTTCGCTTATCCTTCTCGGGCGAACGCGAGCCGGACCGCCGCGACCCGCCAGTCCTCTGCCGAGGCGGATAGGAGACCAAGTCACGTATAGGGGGAGGACTGGCGGCCATCATGACCCTCGAACGGCTCGCAGATCGCGGGTCGTCGAACCCATCCACGAGTAATAGCTCGACGATTGGCGCCCCCCTCTCCGGTCGACGATTCTCTGAGCGAGCGGGAGGAACAGGGGAGACGTCTCGCCTGGCTCGCTTGCCTGAAGTGAGCGGGAGAGGACCAGCCCTTGTCGTATGTCTGTTCGTTGCTTGGGCGCGGGTCGCGAGACTGGGTCCGTTCGATCTTCCTGGTGGGGTCGTTCGACGAACACGGGGTTGTACACACGGGGTTGTACAATGCTGGTGCAGAACTGTTCTTTACACTACTGGAGGTTGCAAAGCCAAAGCCTACATTATATAGTATTTCAGTGGTATCGGAGTACCCTGATGTGTTCCCTAGAGATCTTCCTAGAGCCCCGCCTCAATGGGAGATAGATTTCACGATTGAGCTACTGCCAGGTACAAAGCCTGTGTCACGATCTCCGTATCGGCTAGCACCTAAGGAAATGGCAGAGCTGAAGGTTCAACTTCAAGCGTTGTTGGAGCAAGGGTATGTGTGTCCAAGTTCTTCGCCTTGGAGCGCGCTGGTCCTCTTTGTTAAGAAGAAGGGTGGAAGGTTGAGGCTATGTATGGATTATCGGGAGCTCAACAAGTTGACAGAAAAGAACAAGTACCCGATCCCCCGTATCAATGATCTTTTTGATCAGTTGGTCGGGTCGACGGTACACTCAAAGTTGGATCTCAAGTCTGGGTACTATCAGCTGCGAATAAGGGAGGGTGATATCCCGAAGACAGCGTTCAATACGAGATATGGGCATTATGAGTTTACGGTCATGCCGTTTGGGCTGACTATTGCGCCGTCAATTTTCATGGATTTGATGAATAGGACCTTCAGGGACTTCTTGGACCATTTTGTGATAGTCTTCATCGACGATATTTTGGTGTACTCGCAGAGTGAGGAAGATCACTTCAAGCATCTTCATTTGGTTTTGGAAACGCTAAGGAGGAATCAGTTGTATGCCAAATTCTCAAAGTGCGAGTTTTGGTTATCCTCAGTGGCGTTCCTCGGTCATATAGTGAGTGGAGAGGGTATTGTAGTGGATCCGGCGAAGATTGTTGCGATACGGGAGTGGCCTGAGCTTTCTATGGTAGCGGAAGTCCGGAGCTTTCTGGGGCTTGTCGGCTATTATAGGCGCTTCGCAGAGAACTTCTCGTGGAGAGCATTACCTCTCACTACTTTGACGAGGAAGGAGCAGAAGTCCGTTTGGACGCCAGAGTGCACGCGCGAGCTTTTGAGGAGTTGAAGTGTCGGTTGACCACGGCGCCTGTGCTGAGTTCGCCGAGTGGGACCGAAGGCTATGAGATTTATAGCGATGCTTCGGGCAGTGGTTTGGGTTGCGTGCTACTACAACACGGAAGTGTGATAGCTTATGGCTCGAGACAGCTGAAAGTGCACGAGAGGAATTATCCGGCCCATGACTTGGAGTTAGCGGCCGTGATTTTTGCCTTGAAGCAGTGGAGGCATTATTTGTAAGGTGTGAAGATTGATATCTACACCAATCTCAAGAGCCTGAAGTATTTGATTGATCAGAAAGATCTGAATATGCGGCAACATAGATGGAAGGAGTTCCTGGGGGACTATACATTCAAGATCCACTACGTGCCTGGTAACGGTAATACGGTTGCGGACGCATTGAGTTGCCGAGCCCCAGCTCAAGCCAATTGACTATCAGTGCATGATGAGCGGTTGGTGCGGGAGTTGGAGGCGTTGGAGATTGTTTGTGTGGATAAGCAATCAATTGCTGAAGCAGTACTGAATTGGACTGAAGCCCAATATGACCTGGCTGATCGGATTCGGCAGGCTTTGGATATGGATGTCCATATGAAGCAGTTCATGGTAGAGGCTCTGGATGGGTCAAATTCCTAATTCGTTGTGGAGGACGGATTGCTTTGGAAAGACGGTCGTCTGTGCGTCCCAAGTGGGGGCAATTTGCGGGTGGAATGGTTGTACGAGGCACACCATACTAAGTACTCAATTCACTCGGGGAGCACAAAGATGTACCGCGATATCAAGAAAATATTTTGGTGGTCAGGTTTGAAGAAGGATGTGGCACTCTACGTGGCGAAGTGCCAAACTTGCGCCTTGGTGAAGGCGGAATGCCAAAAGCCAGGAGGATTTTTGAAGTCCTTGCCTATTCGGGAGTGGAAATTCGACGACATCTCTATGGACTTTGTGCACGGTTTGCCAAGGTCGCAAAAGGGGAACGACGCCATTTGGGTGGTCGTGGATTGGCTAACAAAGGTGTCGCATTTCATTCCGCATAGGAAGGATGATCCGGTGGAGAAGTTTGCAAAACTATACGTGGACAATATTGTACGGCTTCACGGTGTGCCCCGCAGCATTGTGAGTGTCCGAGATGGGCGGTTCACGTCCAATGATTGGAGGCTAGTGCAGCAAATGTTGGGAACAAAGTTAAAATTTAGCACTGCCTTTCATCCATAAACGGATGGGCAGACCGAGAGGGTCAATAGAACTATGCAAGCCATGCTCCATATGTGTGTCTTGGACTTTGGAAAGCAATGGGAAGACCATCTTTATTTGGTGGAGTTTGCGTACAACAATAGCTATCAGGCGAGTATTCAAATGGCGCCCTTCGAGGCACTATGTGGTAGAAAATGTCTCACGCCGTTGTCTTGGTTAGAAACGGGTGAGTCAAAGTTGTACAAGCACCAAGGGGTGGAAGATGCTACGTCTTTGGTTCGTACCATTCGGGAGAGCTTGCTAGTCGCTCAGGACCGGCAAGCGAAGTACAATAATGCCAAGCACAGGAACATGGAGTTCGTTGTGGGCTACTGGTGTACTTAAAGATCAAGCCGTTCAAGGGTGTCTCGCGGGTGCGGAGATTGAAAAAGCTAAGCCCGAGGTACATTGGGCCATTTGAGGTTTTGGAGCGAGTTAGTGAAGCAGCCTATCAGTTGAAGCTTTCAGTGGAGCTTATTGGTTTACATGATGTATTCCATATATCGGTGCTACGGAAGGCGGTGCAAGAGCCTACGCAAGTGATCGCGGTCGATCAAGTGCCGGTTGATAGCGGGTTGACGATGAAGGTCAAACTCGTGCAAATTGAGGACTCGGAGGTCAAGCGGCTACGCAGAAAAGAGATCAGGATAGTCAAGGTCCGATGGGACAATTGCGGTCGAGAGGAGCTCTCTTGGGAATGAGAGCAGACTATGCTTGACGAGTATCCGGAGTTGTTCCGCTCAGGTACAAATTAATTTTGGTACTTGTCTTTCCTTTATATAATTTCGTGGACGAAATTCTTTTAAGAGGGGGAGAGTTGTAATGCCCCGAAACTCAAAAGAGCGATGGGAGACGTTTTGGGACAGATTTGGAATCTGGCAGTAGGCACACGGCCTGGGATATGGGCGTGTCCCAGGGCGTGTCTGGCTGGAGTAGACGATTTGGTCGAGAGGTCGATGATTTTGGAGTCGACGATCGTCGAGCAAATAACACGGCCTGAGACACGGGCATGTCGCAGGGCGTGTCGAGCCCGTGTCGATGATCGGCCCGGGGAGTCGACGAATTTTGCTCGACGAGGTGTCGAGACAAGGCACACGGCCTAGGACACGGGCGTGTCCAAGGCCGTGTCAGCGAGTCGACGAATTTGGCTCGATGAAGTGTCGAGACCGTGAACACGGCCTGGAGCCCAGGCGTGTTCGAGTATACCAGAATGAAAGATATTGTCCCTAAGCACCTAGAGGGGGGGGGGGGTGAATAGGTGACTTGAATCTTTTTAACTTTTTAGGCAGCAAACAGTCAATGTCACAGAATTATATCTAATTTATCACAGCACACATTCAGCAATCTCAGCAATCCACAAACACACAGTAGACACAGAGTTTTATAGTGGTTCCCCAAGCTTTGGGCACATCCACTTTCCCCCTTCGCCTATCTAGCAGTGTACTAGATTCGGCCAAACTCCTCCACTATCTCAGAACCCAAACAGGCTCCTACACCTCAGGCCCAAGGCCCTACAACTCAGCTTTTCCACAAAGCCTACACTCAGCCACAAAGGCCTACACTCAGCCACAAAGGCCTACACTCAGCCACCAAGGCCTACACTCAGCCACCAAGGCCTACACTCAGAGATTTAACTCTCCTACCCTCAGCCTTTATAATTGCAGGCTTACAATCTCAGATCCCTAAGGATCCTACAAGTTATAATGAATACAAAATGTATAAACTCAACAACTTAGATGAAAGAGAGATAAGTTGTGAGATTCTTGATGAGTTCTTGGAAGAACTCAGCTGAAATCAATCTGACTTGGCTTTCTTCAAAGCTTCTTGAAAGTAGAACACAATAAGACTGATTCCTCTGCAGTTGATCCTTGATCTCCGCTTCTTAAGATTCAGACCAATCTGAATCCTTCTTCTCAGCTGGGTTCCAACCGCTGATTTCTTGAATGGAGCTCTCTCTCTCCAACTTCTTAGATCTTCACTTGAAAGCTAGATCTTCTTGTGTGTTTCTCTTGTGAATGATCACTTGAACCACTTCATCAATCAAAATCTGTAGACAGTGTAAGCCTATTTATAGGCCTTCTTCATGGTAACCGGCTGGTCCGGTTCATAACTGTCTTCTGACAACTCTGACAGGTGCAGTAGACCGGCTGGAATGGCAGCTGTCAAGTCATCCAGTCAGTTCTTGAAATAACTGTAACTGTCTGTAAGTGTCGAGACTTTCTGTCTTTAAGTGTCGACACTTATAGACCAAGTGTCGACACAAGTTGTCTAAGTGTCGACACTAGTCTAGAAGGTGTCGACACTAGTCTAGAAGGTGTCGACACAACTCCTTGTGTTGTAGATTTTATATCTCGACACCGTTTCTTCTGCATGTGTCGACACTGATAATGTGTGTCGACACAAGTCCTTGTACTTCAGTATTTTGCTGAATTCTTCTAAGTGTCGACACATCTCCTTTGTGTCGACACATCTTCATGTGTTGAAACTTTTAAGTGTCGACACTGCTTCTTGGTGTCGACGCATGTCTTCAGTGTTGATACTTGTTGAGTGTCGACACATTGCTTTGGGTGTCGACACTTTCTTCTTCAGTCGAGACTCTGGCTGTGTGTCGACACATTCCTTTAGTGTCGACACTTGTACTTAGAATATTTTGTTGAACTTTGCAGATCTTTGCTAAGTGTCGACACAACTCCTTGTGTCGACACTTTCTTCAAGTGTTGAGTCTTCAGCTGAGTGTCGACACATTGTTCTTGTTGTCGACACTTACTTCAAGTGTTGACTCTTCTGCTGAGTGTCGACACATTATTCTGGGTGTCGACACTTGTACTTAGTCTCTGCTGACTTTTGCTGAGTGTCGACACAGCCTCCAAGTGTCGACACTTTCTGGTGTAGACACAGTTTCACTGGGTGTCGACACAACTGCTAAGTGTCGACATAGCTTCACTGCACTCTTCTTCATTGTGTGTCGACACAGCTCCTTGTGTCGACACTTTCTGTCTAGTGTCGACTCAGCATCCCTGGTGTCGACACAATGACTCCAAGTGTCGACACTGCTTGTCTGGGTGTCGACACAAGTCTTCTTAAGTGTCGACACTTTCCCTCTAGGTGTCGACACAAGGACTTAGAAACTTTTTCTTCTTTTCTGTAAAAACTTAGCCTGCACAAGTAAACTCAAAACACATCAAATACATTTTGATGTATATCATTGAGTTGGGTGAGGCTTCTTCAAATCAGGTACATTTGAACCAATGTACCCAACAATCTCCCCCTATTTGGAGAAGTCATAACCCTTAGTCAATGATATACATCATTCATAATAAAAATATAAAATGATGTAAGACAGGATTATGTAAATAGGAAAGTACATCACATGTATAAAACAAACATGCATATACAGAAAACATCTCAGAACAAATATGAAATAAATTTAACACATAGCTAATTTATCACACAACACATTGTTCCAATACTTTGTCATATTTATTTTCAAAAGTTTACAGAACGTTTTACATCAAAAAGATTACATAGTAAACTTTAAGAAAATTCTAATTCTATTTCTGTTCAGGCTCCTTGATCACTATTCCTTTTCCAGCTTGAACTCTAGCTTGAACAGGAGCTTCAGCAACTTCTGCATCAGCAGGCTTCTTGCCTTTCAGATCTTTCTTCTTAAGTTCCTCAACCTTAATCTTTTGTCTCTCAAAATAATGATAAGACTTGGGAAAGTACTTGCTAGGCTCCTGAGCAGTAGGAGGTAGCTTTCCCATCTTGGCCTTCCTTCTGTACTGGACTATAGCCTCCTCCCTAGACTCATGTTTTCTCCATTCAGTTTCAGAAAACCACTTATTCCTGTCTTGAATGTTATCTTTGGAAGCTTTCCAGGCAGTCAAAATAATATTCCTTGAGGTAGGGCTCCACTGCTCAAAGTCTGGTCTTTGTTCAGCTTGTTCCCTAAATCTCTTCTTAGACAATCTTGTCTCTTCTTCTTTCTGCAGTGCCTCTTGCATAGCTTCAGATATTGGCTGAACAACTTTCTCAATAATTACATTGTCCTTACCCCCAGGTGGGCTATACATGGACTGTATGTCAGCATGAATCATGTCAAAATTTGGAGGAGGGTAGATAACTTGAGCCACTTCTGGTTGCTCCCCTCCTAAATATGCAGGATGAATTCCAGATTCAGCAACATTGTCATCATCACAAAGAGGAGGATATCCAAGAGTTGCTCTGATAGAGTTAGATATCCACTTAGCATGATCAGAGCTTGCCTTGACTAACACTCTCTCCCCCTTTATGACTTCTCTTTCTATATGATCTCTGACATCATCTTTCTGAAATCTCACTTGATTATCCAAATAATTGACTCCATCTTTAAAGAAAGGTTTTAACCTTTGGAGTTTGTCAGTTATAATCTTTTGTGAGTCTTGTATGGCAGTCTTAACAGCAGTGATTTCTTCCTGGAATACTTTGTCAAATTCAGCTTTAACAGTAGCTGGAGTCTGCCCTGCAGCTAGATTCTTCAACTCTGTGACTATGGCATTGTGAGATTGTTTCAAATTGTCATTCATTCTGATTTGATTTTCAAGTACATATCCTTGCTTCAGGCCTATGTCATCTACTTGAGTCTTAATCTTTTCTTGGTGTGTAGCTAAGTACACCACTGCATTCCCCCCTTTGTGGAAGCAGTCTGTTATCTCCTTCTTGTTAAGATTCATATCAAATCTTATTAACTTTATGTCCTGGGCTAGATCAAACTGTAGTGATTTGTGCCCTTCATCAACATACTTCTCAATTTCCTGCCTGTGCTAATCTAGTTTAATCTGCATAGCAACCATCAATGCACTATAATCAATAGTAGTTGCTGGCTGTGCTATAGGCTGTGGTGCAATAGATTGTAAGGCCTTCTTATAACTCTGACTCCTTCTCTTGAATACCTAAATCTTCTCTTTCTTAGCTCTTGCTGTCTCCTCATCTTCAGAAGCTGAGGAGCTAGAAATTTCTACCCTCTCCTTATGGCTTGGGGGTAACTCCTTCTGCACAGCTGGGGCCTTCTCAGGTTCTGCAACATGAACTACTTACTCCCCCTCAACTGGAGCATTCTCCATTTCAGCAGCAGCAGTGTCCTTGTCAAAGTCTTGTTGATCCAGATTTAGGAATAAATCTTCCATTTTAAATTCTTGGGGTGAATGAGCTGGAGAAAGTCTTGGCTCTTCAACCACTGGATCAGTAACTACAACTTGAACAGATGTGTCTTCCATGACAGCATCTGGGACTTGGCTATCCAGCTGAGTTTACTGATGAACATCAGTCAAATCAGTATCCTCTATAGGAAAATCTAAAGCATTTAGTTCAGTGATTACCTCTAGTATTGTGTTGGTTGCTTGTTCACTTTCTAGTGTAGTTGGTTCTTCTACAACTAGAGACTCCCCCTGGATGTGATCCTTGTGTATAGGGCTAGCTTGAGGTAGCTCCCCCTAGATCTCAGCAACATCTTGAGGAGCAGGAGACTTTACAGCAGTTTCTTCCTCATTCTCATCTGGTGTAAAAACCACTTGCTCTTCACTTTCAGAGCTGCTAGTGGACACTTGAGCCACTGGAGCAGTTTTCCTCTTCTTCTTTGGAGGTGATACTTTCTCAGGAACTATCTTCTCAGGGGTTGGCATCTCTTTAGACAACACCCTGTCCCATCTGGAGAAAATTCTCATATCCATTTTTCTCATGTGGTTGATTTTGCTTCCAGCAGCTTGTTACATAACCTCTGGTATAACACCAGCAAGGTAAAGACTTAAAATTCTGCCCAGGTTGGGCTTCTTCAGGCTTTCCTTGATTTTCTCAAACACTATAACAGACCAGTCAGTGTTCAGAGTGAAGATAATCCTGGTCATAATGCTGAACATAGAGGCAGATACCCTATCATGCCCTCCTGGCTTGCTTAATATTACTTTTCCAACAATCTCAGAAAGGAATTTCCCTTGATTGTTCATGCCCTTTCTATTAAAAACAGATCCAATTTTCAGTTTTGAATCTAGACCACACCATGTTAGAGCTTCCCTGGTCTTAGAAGCAGTAATTTCTTCTTCTTCTTTGGTTCTTGGCAACTGAAGAACTTTTCTCAGACTTTTTGGAGAGATCTTAACCTTCTCACCATGGACCCTGGACTTGATCTTCAATACAGTGTCGTCTACCTTAGTTCCATTAAAGAATTCCAAGACTTCCTCTTCCAAATTTTTGTTGGCTCTGAAATAAGATATTCTAGCCCTGAGTCGGCTACTAGGGTTATTACAGTCTTGATTTCTTGATCGGCTTCATCAAAAGCTTTGCGCACCAGCTCGTAGCCTTCGTTGAGGTTCTCCTCAAGCTTTGGCGCCATTAGGGTTTGATGAATTTTGACTGGAGAGAAGAGAGGTGTCGACACACAAGTTTTGGTCTCGAAACTTTTGAAAGCGTGTCGACAAACTAAGGCAAAACCCTATTTATACCTTTCTAATTTTGAAGATGAAAAGGCGGGCAACCAACTAAAATTGTGTCGACACTGGCGATAAGTGTCGACACTGACTTATAATGTCTCGACACATAAGTGTCGATACAAGTTTAGTCAACAGATAATATGTGTCGACACTAGTTTATATGTCGACACCACTTAACTCGACACATAGTCGAGTCTTTACTTAGAGAATTCTGAGTAAAAACTAAGTGTCGACACCACTTTGGATGTGTCGACACCTACTTGACATGTGTCGACACTAATATTCTGAAGTGTCGACACCAACTTCCTAGATGTGTCGACATCTTTTTCCTGAAGTGTCGAAACCACTATTCTGTGTCGACACATAGATCTCTGTGTGTCGACACCTTTTTACTTAGCTATTTCCAAATCTATAAACTTACTCTAAGTTTGTCATTCCTAGTTCAATTTTAAACCTATTGAACTTAGCTTCTTCTAGGGGCTTAGTATACATATCAGCTAGTTGATTATCTGTTTTAACATATTCTAGTAAAATATCCTCTTTCTCTACATGCTCCCTAAGAAAATGATATTTAATTTCAATATGTTTTGTTCTACAATGGGATACAGGATTATTGGCTATTGAAATAGCACTAGTAGAATCACAAAAGAGTGGAGTTCTCCTTACCTGAATTCCATAGTCCTCAAGCTGATGCTGTATCCATAGAAGTTAAGCACCGCAACTTCCAGCAGTCACATATTCTGACTCTGCAGTGGAGATAGCCACACTTGTTTGCTTTTTGCTACTCCATGAAATTAGTCTCCCACCTAGGAATTGACAGGTTCCAGTAGTGCTTTTTCTGTCTTCTTTGCATCTTGCAAAGTCTGCATCTGAATAACCTGTTAGATCAAAATCCCCATTCCTAGGGTACCAGAGGCGTAGATAAGGAGTGCCCTTTAGATATCTCAATATTATTTTGACTGCTGTCAAATGAGACTCTTTAGGGCAGGCTTGATACCTTGCACAGACACATGTAGCATACATGATATCTGGTCTACTTGCAGTCAAGTATAATAGGGAGCCAACTATCCCTCTATACAAGGTTTCATCTACAGGTTTCCCTGCATCATCCTTGCTAAGAGACATACTTGACCCCATAGGAATCTTCATGGTACTGGATGAATCCATACCATACTTCCTTATGAGTTCTTGGGTGAACTTGGACTGGCATATGGATAAACCACTCTCAGTCTGTCTTACTTGGAGACCCAAGAAGAACTTTAGCTCTCCCATACTACTCATCTCAAATTGACTTTGCATTAGTTTTGCTGTTGGGTACATTGGTCAAATGTACCTGATTTGAAGAAGCCTCACCTAACTCAATGATATACATCATAGTGTATTTGATGTTTGTTTGAGTTACTTGTGCAGGTTAGGAATACACTGGACTGAAGCTAAAAATTCTAAGTCCATGTGTCGACACCCAGAGGGAAAGTGTCGACACTTGAGAAAGCTTGTGTCGACACCCAGACAAGCAGTGTCGACACTTGGAGTCATTGTGTCGACACCTGGGAAGAAGAGTCGACACCAGTCAGAAAGTGTCGACACTTGGAGCTGTGTCGACACTCAGTGTAGAAGAATGCAGAAAAGCTGTGTCGACACTTAGCAGAAGTGTCGACACCTAGAAGAGCTGAGTCAACACCAGAAAGTGTCGACACTTGAAGTAAGTGTCGACACTCAGCAAAAGTCTGCAGAATCTAAGTACAAGTGTCGACACTCAACACAATGTGTCGACACTATGCAGAAGAGTCAGCACTTAAAGTAAGTGTCGACACCCAGCACAATGTGTCGACACTTAGCTAAAGACTCAGTATTTGAAGTAAGTGTCGACACTCAGCACAATGTGTCGACACACAACCAGAGAGTCAACACTTGAAGAAAGTGTCGACACTCAGCACAATGTGTCGACACTTAGTTGAAGACTCTACACTTGAAGAAAGTGTCGACACAAGGAGCTGTGTCGACACTTAGCAAAGAACAGAAAAGTTACAAAATATTCTAAGTACAAGTGTCGACACTAAAGGAATGTGTCGACACTCAGCTGAAGAAACAAGATTGAAGACTTGTGTCGACACCAAGAAGCAGTGTCGACACTTGACAGTTTCACACATGAAGATGTGTCGACACAAAGGAGATGTGTCGACACTTAGAAGAATACAGTTAAAGAATGAAGTACAAGTACTTGTGTCGACACTCAATTTCAGTGTCGACACATGCAGAAGAAACTGTGTCGAGACATACAAGGAATTGTGTCGACACCTTGTAGACTTGTGTCGACACTTACACAACATGTGTCGACACTTGGCCTATAAGTGTCGACACTTAAGAACAGAAAGTCTCGACACTATCTGACAGTTAGAGAAATTTCAAGAAGTGACTGGTTGACAAGACAGCTGCCGATCCAGCCGGTCTACATCAACTGTCAGAGATATCAGAAGTCTGTTATGAACCGGACCAGCCGGTTACCATGAAGGAAGCCTATAAATAGGCACCCATAGTTTACAGATGAAGAGGGATTGTTGAGATAATATAGAAGTGGTTGAAAAAGTTTTTACAGAGAGAGTTCAGATCTTTGTAAAAGTGGTATATTGAGTATCAACACAAGAAGATCTTGCTGTGCATCAGCAGATCTAAGAAGTTGGAGAGAGAGAGCTCCAACCAAGTATTCAGTCTTTGGAACTAAGGCTGAGAAGAAGAATTCAGAGTCATCTGGATTTCAAGAAGCAGAGGTCAAGGAACAACTGCAGAAGATTCAGACTAATTCAGTTCTAATCAAGAAGCTTTGAAGGAAGCTAAGTCAGTTTGGATCTAACTGAGTTCTTCCAAGAACTCTTCAAGAATCTCTCAACTCCTCTCCTATTTTCTGAGTTGTAGAGTTAACTATTGTACTTTCTATTTTAACTTGTAGGATCCATTGGATCTGAGAGAATTGTAAGCCTATTTTATAAAGGCTGAGGGTAGGGCTTGTTGCCTGAGTGTAGGAGTTGAAGAACTCTGAGTGTAGGCCTTAATTGGCTGAGTGTAGGCCTGGGTGGCTGAGTGTAGGCCTTTTGGCTGAGTGTAAGGCTTTGGGCCTGAGGTGTAGGAACCTAGTTGGGTTCTGAGTTAGTGGAGAAGTTTGGCCGAATCTAGTACACTGCTAGATAGGCGAAGGGGGAAAGTGGATGTACCCAAAGATTGGGGAACCACTATAAATTAGTGTGTCGTCTGTGCTGTGCTGTGCTGTGAAATTACTGTGTTTATGCTGTAATTGCTGTTAGCTGTAGAATTCTGTGAAATAGCTGTTGTGCTGCCAAACAAAACTTAAAAAGGATTAGGTCACCTATTCACCCCCCCCCCTCTAGGTGTTTAGGTACCATATCTTTCAAGTGGTATCAGAGCGAGGTTCCTCAAAAAGGACTAACTGTCTGAGGAGATCCAGTTTGGCAGATTCAGTATAAGTCAGGAAACAGTTTCAAGAAAATCAAGAAACATGGGTCTTCAGAGAATCACAAGGAATTGGGTTCAATGAAACTGCCCATATGCAGAAAAGAGATATTTGGAATCTGGAAAGAAAGGGTAAGGCTGTTCATGGAGGCCTCTGACCCTAGGATCTACATCACAGTCAAAGAAGGGCCTTATGTGCCCATGAAGATTTCAGTCTTGGATGCTACACAGAGAACTCCAAAGGATTTTTCTGAGATGACCAAGGATGAGATTGTCCTAGCTACAATGGACAAAAGGGCACAGAACATCATAGTTAGTGCAATTGATGATGCCACCTTCCAGAACCTTATTCACTGTAAAACAGCAAAAGAAATGTGGGATACCCTCATTGTCTACATGGAAGGTTCTGAAGAAGTAAGACAAGATAGGAAGTCCTTGCTTAATCAAGAATATGAGAGCTTTAGGCAAGGAAGAGGAGATAGCATCACTGAATGCTACAAAAAGTTCTACAGAATTGTTAATGAACTCATGTCCTATGGAAGAGAGTTCACAAACTATGAATTGAATGATAAGTTCTTAAGGTCCCTAACCAAAGATTGGGACACTAAGATCTGTGCCATCAGAGAAATGGCAAAGTTGGGAGAAATTCCTCCTCCCACACTGTTTGGCAAGTTGTTATCTTATGAGATGCAATTGTCAGTAAGAAAAGAGGAGGAAAAGTCAACAAGGACTGAACACAGGGAAAGGACTGTTGCCTTTAAGTCAGAAGTACCTAGAAAGAACAGGACTAAGTCATCAACTCCTCCTCCAGAGGTAGTTGAATCAGATTCTGATGAGTCTGTTAGCACTAAATCTACAAGCAGTGAAAGTGATGAAGACTTTGCTGCATTTACCAGACATTTTCAGAAATTCCTGAAGAAGAAACAGTGGAAGTCCAGACCTTCATATTCCAAAGGGAAAGAAGTCCAGTATCAGGAGAAGAAGCCTTCAAAGAAGGATAAGAAAAAGACAAAGACTACTAAGGCAACTGGGTCTAAGATTGTGTGTTACTGCTGCAATAGACAGGGTCATGTTATTGCAGATTGTCCTGAAAGAAGGAAAGAATCCAGTGACAAAAAGAAGACTCACTTCAAAGGAAAGAAGGAGAAGTCCTTTGTTGCAAAGAATGAGAAGACTCTTTCAGATATTTCTTCTTCAGACACTGAGACAGATGCTGAAGCCTATATAGGGCTATTTGCTGAAGAAGAAGAAGAGTTTATGCAGATCATGGAATCAATCTATGAACAAGAAGAGGTTCAGTGCCAAGGACTGATGGCATTGACTGAAAGAACCAAAATCCTGGAGCAGCCAGGACCTAGTCAGGTACAAAGTCCAACTCCAAGTTCAGATTCCAGTTCTAGTTCAGAGTCAGAATCATCTTCATCAAGTGATGGAAAGTGTTTCTGAATCTGAGGGAGATATTCATCAGCTCTTAGATGAATACCAAGTACTGTTGCAAGCCTATAAGAAAAGCAAGATCCTAGCCAAAAGTCAGGCAAAGGAGATTGCTGATCTCAAGGCAGCTGCAACAGATTTTGAGAAGGAGTATGATCAAAAACTGAATGAAGTAGCCAGGCTGAAACACATTACTGTGATTCAGATGGGTACTATTACATTTAAAAATGATCAAATTAAGTTGCTGGAGATCAATCTCCAGAAGGAAAAAGAGCTAGTTGCTAGGTTTTCAAAACCTAAATCAGTGCTACCCTTGATTGATGAATTTGTTCATCATAAAGGAAAGGCTGGATTGGGTTTTGTTAAGCCTGTGAGGACTGTTCAGAATCAGTCCAAGTCCAAGGGCAAAGCCCCAACATTCAACAAGGCTGCTGTGGTCAAGACAGCAAAGGTTGTACCTAAGCAAAGGTACAACAAGTTTGAATGCTGGTGTTGTGGCAAGGTTGGCCACTTTGCCTTGGATTGTTGGCACAATGCCAGTGCCAAGTTGAGTAGCAAGTTACCTGTTGGAAAGCCAGCAGGTAGCTATGTCAAATTGCAAACTAACAATCACCAAGGACCCAAGTTTACTTTGGGTTCTAAGGTTCATTAATTTGTTTTGCAGGTGAATCCAAGTGACCATACCCCTACATGGTACTTGGATAGTGGTTGTTCCAGACACATGACTGGAACTAGGGGACTACTGAAGGACTACATCCCAATCAAAAATGGTCCAAAGGTGACCTTTGGTGGTTCTGAAAAAGGAATCATCAAAGGGTTTGGTAACATTTCTTCTAACCTTGTTACCATTACTCAAGTGGCTTATGTTAAAGGTTTGAAACACAACCTCATTAGTATAAGTCAATTAAGTGATGTAGGGTATGACATCTCATTTGTTAAAAATGGTTGTCATATCAAGAGGTCAAGTGATCAAGAGATCATTTTGACTGGATATAGAAAGAGAAATGTCTACTGCTTAGACATTATGGTTGAGAACAATAGTTCTCCAGTCTGTCTTGTAGCTGATGAGACAGTCTCTCAATGTGTCAAATGGCACAAGAGGCTTGCTCATCTTAATTACAAGACTATTGGCAAACTCTTTAGTAAAGAGTTAGTGAGGAATGGTCCTCAAGTTAAGTGTGTCAAAGATGGCATTTGCTCAGCTTGTCAAAAGGGCAAGCAGACTAAATCCACCTTTAGAAGCTTAGACAACAAAGATGCTGTGAGGTGTTTATACCTCTTGCATATGGATCTATTTGGTCCAATGCCAGTTCACAGCTTAGGTAGGAAGGTCTACACCTTTGTAGTTGTTGATGACTACTCAAGGTTTTCCTGGGTGTTCTTCTTAAAGCAGAAATCTGAAACACCTAGTGTCTTCTATAGTTTTGTTAAGCAAATTCAGAATGAATTGAACTGTACAGTGGTCAAAATTAGAAGTGACCATGGTACTGAGTTTCAGTCTGAAAGCATGACAAAGCTGTGTGAAGACTATGGGATATTTCAAGAATTCTCTTCACCTAGAACACCTCAGCAAAATGGCATTGCTGAAAGGAAAAATAGGACCTTGATAGAGGCTGGTAGAACCCTATTAAGTGATTCATCACTGCCAGAATATTTCTGGGCTGAAGCAGTTAACACTGCATGCCATGTGATAAATAGGGCTACCATCACTAAAAGGTTAAACAAGACCCCCTATGAAGTAGTGAAAGGCAGGAAACCAAATCTGTCCTATTTTAGGATCTTTGGTTGTAAATGCTTCATACTTAACAATGGGAAGTCTTACTTAACTAAGTTTGCTGCCAAGTCCCAAGAGGGAGTGTTTGTTGGGTACAGCAATAATAGTAAGGCTTATAGAGTCTACAACTTGACCACACAAGTTGTAGAGGAGTCTGTGCATGTAGTTTTTGATGAAACACAACTAATTAACAATGAGTTGTCTAGTAGTGTGTGCAGCCCTACAGGTCTTACTAAGAAGATGGACAAGCTAACCATAGAAGATGTACCTGCTGCAAGACAGCAAGTAGAAGAAGATGGCTTATGTCCAGGGGGAGAACTACATGTACAAGGAGCTGTAGAAGTACAAGGAACTCAGCTTGATGAAGATGCTGAAGAAGTTCAACCAGAAGTAAGGATGCCTCCAGCCAACAGGCATCTAAGAGATCATCCAGTAGAGCTGATCATTGGAGATCCAAGACAAGGTGTTCAGACAAGGAGCAGAAATCAGAATGCTGTAGTATATTCAAGTTTTCTGTCTCAAATAGAACCAAAGAAATTTGAAGAAGCTATACAAGATCCACAGTGGACTGAAGCAATGCAGGAGGAGCTTAATCAGTTCAAAAGGTGCAAGGTTTGGGATCTGGTTCCTAAGCCTAAAGATCACAATGTGATAGGAACAAAGTGGATCTACAGGAACAAGTTAGATGAACAAGGTGTCATCATTAAGAATAAGGCAAGACTGGTTGCAAAAGGATATAGGCAAGAAGAAGGTATTGATTTTGATCAAACCTTTGCTCCAGTAGCCAGACTGGAAGCCATAAGGATGTTCTTGGCCTATGCAACCTACCAAGGATTCAAAGTATACCAAATGGATGTGAAGTCAGCATTCCTTAATGGTAATTTAAAAGAAGAAGTATATGTGGAGCAGCCTTCAGGTTTTGTTGATCCTACTCTTCCACATTATGTCTATAGACTTAGGAAAGCATTGTATGGGTTAAAGCAAGCTCCTAGAGCTTGGTATGAAACCCTATCTAGTTTCCTCATTGAGAACAAGTTCACAAGGGGGAAAATAGATAAGACTCTATTCCTTAGGGAATCTAGAGGCAAAGTAATACTTGTCCAAATATATGTAGATGACATTATATTTGGGTCTACTGAAAGTAGCCTTTGCAAAAAGTTTGCAAAGCTTATGCAAGTCAATTTGAAATGAGTAGTATGGGAGAACTGAAGTTTTTCTTGGGTCTCCAAGTTAAACAGACTGAAAGTGGTCTATCCATATGTCAGTCTAAGTTCACCCTAGAACTCATAAGGAAATATGGTATGGATTCCTCCAGTACCATGAAGACTCCTATGGGGTCAAGTATGTCTCTAAGCAAGGATGATGCAGGGAAACCTGTAGATGAAACCTTGTATAGAGGGATAGTTGGCTCCCTACTATACTTGACTGCAAGTAGGCCTGACATTATGTATGCTACATGTGTTTGTGCCAGGTATCAAGCCTGCCCCAAAAAGTCTCACTTGACTGCAGTCAAGAGAATCTTGAGATATCTAAAGGGCACACCTTATCTAGGCCTCTGGTACCCTAGGAATGGAGATTTTGATCTAACAGGCTATTCAGATGCAGACTTTGCAGGATGCAAAGAAGATAGAAAGAGCACAACTGGATCCTGTCAATTCCTAGGTGGAAGACTCATTTCATGGAGTAGTAAGAAGCAAACCAGTGTGGCCATCTCCACAGCTGAGTCAGAATATGTAGCTGCAGGAAGTTGCTGTGCTCAACTTCTGTGGATTCAACATCAGCTAGAAGACTATGGATGTCAGGTAAGTAGAACTCCACTTTATTGTGATTCTACTAGTGCTATTTCAATAGCTAACAACCTGTATCACATAGTAGAACTAAACATATTGAGATTAAATATCACTTTCTTAGGGAGCATGTAGAAAGAAATGATATTGCACTTGAATATGTTAGAACTGATAATCAGATAGCTGATATGTTCACTAAGCCCTTAGATGAAGCTAAGTTTAATAGGTTCAAAATTGAACTAGGTATGATAAACTTAGACTAAGTATACAGAACAAAAATTGGCTAAGTAAAAAGGTGTCGACACATAGACAAGTCTATGTCGACACAGAATAGTAAGTGTCGACACTTCAGGAAAATGGTGTCGACACATCTAGGAAGTTAGTGTCGACACTTCAGAATGTTAGTGTCGACACATGTCGAGTAGGTGTCGACACATCCAATAAAGTGTCGACACTTAAGTTTTACTCAGAATTTTTCTAAGTAAAGTCTCGACTACATGTCGAGTATAGTGGTGTCGACACTTAACCAAGTGTCGACACATAAAATCTGTTGACTAAACTTGTGTCGACACATGTGTGTCGAGACATTATAAGTCAGTGTCGACACTTATTGACAGTGTCGACACATCTTTAGAAATTCATCCCGCCTGTTCGTCTTCAAACAAGAAAGGTATAAATAGGGTTCTGTTTGTGTTTGTCGACACGCTTTCAGAGTTTCGAGACTAAACTACTGTGTCGACATTTCTCTTCTCTAAAGACTAATTCTCAAAACCCTAATGGCTCCCAAGCTGGAAGAGAACGTAAACGAAGGCTATGAGCTCGTGCGAGGCGCATTCGACGACGGAGATCGTGAAATCAAATCAGTGATAACCCTAGTCAGCAATTCAGGATTGGAGTTCTTGGTTTCAGAACCAACCAAGATATGGAAGAAAGAAGTGCTTGAATTTCTTACTGGAGCGTCTGTAGATGACTCAGGCTACAGAATTAAGTCAAGGGTGCATGGCACCAAGGTCAAGGTTTCACCCAAGTCTTGAGAAAGGTACTTCAGCTACCTAAGATTCAAGAAGAAGAGGAAGTGACCACATCTAAGACCAGAGAAGCACTCTTACCTGGTGTGGTCTTGATTCTAAGATGAGAATAGGTTCTGTCTTCAACAGAAAAGGCATGAACACTCAAGGCAAATTCCTGTCTGAAGTTGTAGGTAAGGTTATTCTAAGCAAACCAGGAGGGCATGACAGAGTGTCAGCCTCTATGTTCAGTATCATGACCAGAATCATCTTCAACCTTAAGACAGACTGGTCTATGATTGTATTTGATAAAGTGAAGGAAAGTCTGAAGAAGCCCAATCTGGGCAGGATACTAAGTCTCTACCTGGCTGGATCAATTCCAGAGGTAATGAGCTCTGCTGCAGGTAAGTAAAATCAATCACATGAGGAGATGGACTGAGAATATTCTCCAGGTGGGAAAGGGTGCTGTCAAGGAATTGACCACCCCAGAAACAAGTTTCTAAGAAAGACTCTCCTCCCAGGAAGAAGAGGAAGACTGCTGCTGTGCTCAAGAGTCCTCCAGCAGCTCAGGCAGTGAAGAACATGTTGTTTTCACTCCTGATAGTCCAGTAGATGTGGCTGCAGAGAAGTCACCTGCTCCTCAAGAGCCAGCTGAGATTCAGGGGGAGCTGCCTCACTCTAGCCATCCCTAGGGATCCAAGCCAGGGGGAGCTTCCAGGTGTAGCAGAACCATCTACACTGGAGAGTGAGCAAGCCACCCTCCTCATTCAAGAGGTACTTGTTGACCTTAATACTTTGAATTTTTCTATAATAAATTCTGATTTGTCTGATGACCATCAGCAAAATCAGCCAGCAACTCAAGAACCAGATGTTGTTCTCCAAGACACATCTGTTGTAGCTGATGAAACCAGTACATCTCCTGCACAGTCTCCAGCAGAATACACAATGGAAGATCTATTTCTGAATTTAGATCAAGATGATTTTGATATGGAAAAGAATGCTGCTGATGCAGAGAAGGATGCTGCTGCTGAGGGGGAGAACTTGGATATTCAAGAAGAGCCTATAAGGCTAGATACTGAGAAGGCACAAGATGTGCACACTGAAAAACCATCCAGCCCTAAGGATAGGGTGGATATAGCCAGTACATCAGAATCTGAAGATGATGAAGCTGAGCAAGCTAAGAAAAAGAAGTTCTTTGTTTTCAAAAGAAGGAGCCAGAGCTACAAGAAGGCTCTCCAAACTGTTGCTCAACACTCACTGGTTCAACAAGCTCCATCAACTGATTACAGTGCTCTAATGGTTGCAATGCAAATCAAGATGGATGAGCAAAGGAAGGGCCATAGAGAAATATATTGATGAGGGCCAAAAATCTCTACAATTTGATCTAGGCTCAAGATATCAAGTCAATAAGGTTTGAAATGAACCTTAATAAAAGGAAATGACTGAATGCTTCCACAAGGGTGGAAATGCAGTGGTCTATCTGGCTAAACATCAAGAAACAATCAAAGAGAAAGTAGAAGATATAGCACTAAAGCAAGGCTATGTGCTGGAGAATCAACTCAGGATGAATGATAATTTGACTGCATCTCACAATGCCATAGTCACTGAACTCAAGAAAAAGTCTGATGAACCATCAACCTCCTCTGCTGCTGCCAAGGCTGATTTGATAAATATTTCAAGCAGAAATTGCTGCTGTAAAGACTGCCATCAAGACTCACAGAAGGTCATTTCTGAACAGCTTACCAAGCTTAGACCTTTCTTTAAGGATGGGCATAAGGTATTTGGATAGCCAAATCAGGTTCCAGAAAGATGATGTGAGAGATCATGTAGCCCAAGAAGTCATAAAGGGGGAGAGAGTGTTAGTCAAGGCCAGTTCTGAGCATGCAAAATGGATTTCAAATTCAATCAGGGCTACACTTGGATATCCTCCCCTGTGTGATGATAATGAAGTAGCTGAATCTGGTATTCAAAGGCATATCTTGGAGGTGAGCAACAGGCAGTGGCTGATGTAATCTATCCACCTCCAGATTTTGAAATGGTTCATGCTGATGTAAGCACAATGTATAGTCCAACTGCTGGCAAGCCTAATATTATTCTGGAAAAGGTTGTTCAACCTATCACAGCTGCTATGCAAGAGGCTTTGGACAAAGAAGAAGAGACTAGGCTATCAAAGAAGAAGTTCAGGGAACTTGCTGAGCAAAAACCAGATTTTGAACAGTGGAGCCCTACTTCTAGGAACATCATTCTCACAGCCTGGAAAGCAGCCAAGGACAATGCCCATGAGAGGAACAAGTGGTTCTCAGAGGCTGAATGGAGGAAACATGAGAGTAGGCAGGAAGCCATTGTCCAACATAGAAGGAAGGCTAAGTTAGGAAAGCTACCTCCAACAGCTGTGGAGCCTAGCAAGTACTTTCCTAAGCCCTATCATTATTTTGAAAGGCAAAAGATCAAGGCTGAAGAACAGAAGAAGAAGGACTCCAAAGGGAAGAAGACTGCTGAAGCTGAGCCTGCTGCTGCTGCTGTGAAAGCTAAAGTACAAGCTGGAAAAGGCATAGTCATTAAGGAACCAGAGCAGAATTAGACTAAGATTAAACTGAAGAATGTTGTAATCTGTTACATCAAACATTTTGTGTAAATCATTGAAAATGTATTAAATGTATGAACAGTTTTTGTTAAATAAATTTCATGATTGTTCTGATGAATGTGTCTAATTCTTGTTTGTTCTGTAATGCTGAATGAGTATACATGTGTGCTTTATTACATGTTTAAGTTTAACTCTGTTGTCATATATCTGTTTTCATTTTATAATTTTTAATTATGAGTGATGTATATCATTGACTAAGGGTTATGACTTCTCCAAATAGGGGGAGATTGTTGGGTACATTGGTCAAATGTACCTGATTTGAAGAAGCCTCACCTAACTCAATGATATACATCATAGTGTATTTGATGTTTGTTTGAGTTACTTGTGCAGGTTAGGAATACACTGGACTGAAGCTAAAAAATTCTAAGTCCATGTGTCGACACCCAGAGGGAAAGTGTCGACACTTGAGAAAGCTTGTGTCGACACCCAGACAAGCAGTGTCGACACTTGGAGTCATTGTGTCGACACCTGGGAAGAAGAGTCGACACCAGTCAGAAAGTGTCGACACTTGGAGCTGTGTCGACACTCAGTGTAGAAGAATGCAGAAAAGCTGTGTCGACACTTAGCAGAAGTGTCGACACCTAGAAGAGCTGAGTCAACACCAGAAAGTGTCGACACTTGAAGTAAGTGTCGACACTCAGCAAAAGTCTGCAGAATCTAAGTACAAGTGTCGACACTCAACACAATGTGTCGACACTATGCAGAAGAGTCAGCACTTAAAGTAAGTGTCGACACCCAGCACAATGTGTCGACACTTAGCTAAAGACTCAGTATTTGAAGTAAGTGTCGACACTCAGCACAATGTGTCGACACACAACCAGAGAGTCAACACTTGAAGAAAGTGTCGACACTCAGCACAATGTGTCGACACTTAGTTGAAGACTCTACACTTGAAGAAAGTGTCGACACAAGGAGCTGTGTCGACACTTAGCAAAGAACAGAAAAGTTACAAAATATTCTAAGTACAAGTGTCGACACTAAAGGAATGTGTCGACACTCAGCTGAAGAAACAAGATTGAAGACTTGTGTCGACACCAAGAAGCAGTGTCGACACTTGACAGTTTCAACACATGAAGATGTGTCGACACAAAGAGATGTGTCGACACTTAGAAGAATACAGTTAAAGAATGAAGTACAAGTACTTGTGTCGACACTCAATTTCAGTGTCGACACATGCAGAAGAAACTGTGTCGAGACATACAAGGAATTGTGTCGACACCTTGTAGACTTGTGTCGACACTTACACAACATGTGTCGACACTTGTCCTATAAGTGTCGACACTTAAGAACAGAAAGTCTCGACACTATCTGACAGTTAGAGAAATTTCAAGAAGTGACTGGTTGACAAGACAGCTGCCGATCCAGCCGGTCTACATCAACTGTCAGAGATATCAGAAGTCTGTTATGAACCGGACCAGCCGGTTACCATGAAGGAAGCCTATAAATAGGCACCCATAGTTTACAGATGAAGAGGGATTGTTGAGATAATATAGAAGTGGTTGAAAAAGTTTTTACAGAGAGAGTTCAGATCTTTGTAAAAGTGGTATATTGAGTATCAACACAAGAAGATCTTGCTGTGCATCAGCAGATCTAAGAAGTTGGAGAGAGAGAGCTCCAACCAAGTATTCAGTCTTTGGAACTAAGGCTGAGAAGAAGAATTCAGAGTCATCTGGATTTCAAGAAGCAGAGGTCAAGGAACAACTGCAGAAGATTCAGACTAATTCAGTTCTAATCAAGAAGCTTTGAAGGAAGCTAAGTCAGTTTGGATCTAACTGAGTTCTTCCAAGAACTCTTCAAGAATCTCTCAACTCCTCTCCTATTTTCTGAGTTGTAGAGTTAACTATTGTACTTTCTATTTTAACTTGTAGGATCCATTGGATCTGAGAGAATTGTAAGCCTATTTTATAAAGGCTGAGGGTAGGGCTTGTTGCCTGAGTGTAGGAGTTGAAGAACTCTGAGTGTAGGCCTTAATTGGCTGAGTGTAGGCCTGGGTGGCTGAGTGTAGGCCTTTTGGCTGAGTGTAAGGCTTTGGGCCTGAGGTAGGAACCTAATTGGGTTCTGAGTTAGTGGAGAAGTTTGGCCGAATCTAGTACACTGCTAGATAGGCGAAGGGGGAAAGTGGATGTACCCAAAGATTGGGGAACCACTATAAATTAGTGTGTCTCTGTGCTGTGCTGTGCTGTGAAATTACTGTGTTTATGCTGTAATTGCTGTTAGCTGTAGAATTCTTTGAAATAGCTGTTGTGCTGCCAAACAAACTTAAAAAGGATTAGGTCACCTATTCACCCCCCCTCTAGGTGTTTAGGTACCATATCTTTCATTTGCAAACTTTTTGTAAAGACTACTTTCAGTAGACCCAAATATAATGTCATCTACATATATTTGGACTAGTATTACTTTGCCTCTAGATTCCCTAAGGAATAGAGTCTTATCTATTTTCCCCCTTGAGAACTTGTTCTCAATGAGGAAACTAGATATGGTTTCATACCAAACCCTAGGGGCTTGCTTTAACCCATATAAAGCTTTCCTAAGTCTATAGACATGATTAGGTAGAGTTGAATCAACAAAACCTGAGTGCTGTTCCACATAGACTTCCTCTTTAAGATTACCATTTAGAAATGCTGACTTGACATCCATTTGGTAAACTTTAAATCCTTGAAAGGTTGCATAGGCTAGGAACATCCTTATGGCTTCCAGTCTGGCTACTGGAGCAAAGGTTTGATCAAAGTCAATACCTTCTTCCTGCCTATATCCTTTAGCAACCAATCTTGCTTTATTCTTAATGATGACACCTTGTTCATCCATCTTATCCCTGTAGATCCACTTGGTTCCTATTATATTGTGGTCTTTAGGTTTAGGAACAAGTTCCCAGACCTTGCACCTCTTGAACTGATTCAGCTCTTCTTGCATTGCTTCAGTCCATTGTGGATCTAGAATGGCTTCTTCAAACTTCTTTGGTTCAACTTGAGATAGAAAACTGGAGTACATTGCTGCATTCAGATTTCTGCTCCTTGTTTGTACCACTTGTCTTGGATCTCCAATAATCTGCTCTACTGGATGATCTCTAAGATGCCTATTGGCTGGAGGCATCCTGACTTCTGGTTGAACCTCTTCAGTTTCATCATCTTGCTGTACTCCTTGTACTTCTTCTGCATTTGGTACATGTAGTACTCCCCCTAGACAACAGCCACTGTCTTCTACTTGCTGTCTTGCAGTAGATTCTTCTTCTAGAGTGAGCTTGTCCAACTTCTTTGTTAAACCTGTGGGGCTGCATACACTACTAGACAACTCATTATTAATAAGCCTAGTTTCATCAAATACTACATGTACAGTCTCTTCTACAACTTGAGTAGACAAGTTGTAGACTCTATAAGCCTTACTATTGTTGTTGTACCCAACAAAAATTCCCTCTTGGGACTTAACAGCAAACTTAGTCAAGTAAGACTTTCCATTTTTAAGTATGAAGCACTTACAACCAAAGATCCTGAAGTAGGATAGGTTTGGTTTCCTGCCTTTCACAACCTCATAGGGGGTCTTGTTGAGGCCTTTAGTAATGGTAGCCCTATTAATAACATGACATGAAGTATTAACTGCTTCAGCCCAAAAGTATTCTGGTAATGATGTATCACTTAATAGGGTCCTACCAGCCTCAATCAAGGTTCTATTCTTCCTCTCAGCAATGCCATTTTGCTGAGGTGTTCTTGGTGAAGAAAACTCTCGAAATATCCCAAAGTCTTCACATAGTTTTGTCATACTCTCAGACTGAAATTCAGTACCATGGTCACTTCTAATCTTGACCACTGTACTGTCTAGTTCATTCTGAATTTGCTTGACAAAGCTATAGAAGACATTAGGTGTTTCAGATTTCTGTCTTAAGAAGAACACCCAGGAAAACCTTGAGTAGTCATCTACAACTACAAAGGTATAAACCTTCCTACCTAGGCTGTGAACTGGCATTGGACCAAAGAGATCCATATGCAAGAGGTATAAACACCTCACAGCATCTTGGTTTTCTATGCTTCTAAAGGTGGATCTCATCTGCTTGCCCTTTTGACAACCTGAGCAAATACCATCTTTAACACACTTAACTTGAGGACCATTCCTCACTAACTCTTTGCTAAAGAGTTTGTCAATTGTCTTGTAGTTAAGATGGGCAAGCCTCTTGTGCCATTCGACACAATGAGAGACTGTCTCATCAGCTACAAGACACACTTGAGAACCATTGGTCTCACACATAATGTCTAAGCAGTAGACATTTATTTTTCTATAGCCAGTCAAAATGATCTCTTGATCATTTGACCTCTTGATATGACAACCATCCTTAACAAATGAGATGTCATATCCTACATCACTTAATTGACTTATACTAATTAGGTTATGTTTCAAACCTTTAACATAAGCCACTTCAGTAATGGTAACTAAGTTACTAGAAATGTTACCAAATCCTTTGATGATTCCTTTTTCAGAACCACCAAAGGTGACTTTTGGACCATATTTGATTGGAATGTAGTCCTTTAGTAAACCCCTTGTTCCAGTTATATGTCTCGAACATCCACTGTCCAAGTACCATATTGGGGCATGGCAACTTGGACTCACCTGCAAAACATATTAATGAACCTTAGAACCCAAAGTATTCTTGGGTCCTTAGTATTTGTTAGTTTGCATCCTGACAAGACTACCTGCTGGTTTTCCAACAGCCAGTTTGCTACTCACTTTGGCACTAGCATTGTGCCAACAGTCCATTGCAAAGTGGCGAACCTTGCCACAACACCAACACTCAAAATTATTGTACCTTTGCTTAGGTACAGTCTTAGCTGTTTTATACACAGCTGGCTTGTTGAGTGTTGGGGCTTTGCCCTTGGACTTGGACTGGACAGTCCTTGCAGGTTTAATAAAACCCAGTCCAGCCTTGCCTTTGTGATGAACAAATTCATCAATTAAAGGTAGAACTGACTTAGGTTTAGAAAACCTAGCAACTAGATCTCTCTCCTTCTGAAGATTAATCTCCAGACTCTTGATTTGATCATTCTTATATGTGATAGTCCCCATCTGAATCACAGTTATGTGCTTCAGTCTGGCTATCTCATTTAGCTTTTGATCAAACAATTTCTCAGAATCAGTTGCCATAGCTTTGAGATTAGCAATTTCCTTTGCCTGACTTTTGGCTAGGGACTTGCTCTTCTTATAAGCTTGCAACAGTACTTTATATTCATCTATCAGCTGATGAATATCTTCTTCAGACTCAGATGCACTCTCATCATTTGATTATGATGAATCTGATTCTGTACTGGCACAAGAAACTGAACTTAAAGTTGAACTTTGTACCTTACTGGGTCCTGGCTGCTCCAGGATTTTGTCACTTTCTGTCAATGCCATTAGCCCTTGGCATTGACTGTCCTCTTGTTCATAAATAGAATTCATAATCTGCATGAACTCTTCTTCTTCTTCCTCAGCAAACAGTCCAATATATGCCTCAACATCTGACTCAGTTTCTGATGAAGAGATATCTGACAGGGTCTTGTCCTTTTTGGCAAAAAAAGACTTCTCCTTCTTGCCCTTGTATTGAGTCCTTTTCTTGTCACTAGACTCCTTCCTCTTCTCTGGATAGTCTGCAATGACATGTCCTTGTCTATTACAGCAATAACACATAATTTTTGATAGTGTAGCTTTGCTAGACTTGGACTTTTTCCTGTCTTTCTTTGAAGACTTCTTTTTCTGATAAGAGTCTTCCTTTCCCTGTGATGTAGAAGGTCTTGTCCTCCACTGTTTCTTTTTTAAGAATTTCTGAAAATGTCTTGAGAAGGCAGCAAAGTCCTCATCACTTTCACTGCTTTCAGACTTTGTGCTGACTGACTCATCTGACTCAGAATCAGCTCCTTTTGAAGGTGGAGAAGGTGACTTACATCTGTACTTTCTGGGGGCTTCTGTCTTGAAGGCCACTATCCTTTCCTTATGTTCAATTCTTGTTGATTTCTCCTCTTCTTTCCTCACTGTCAACTGTATTTCATAAGACAACAGTTTGCCAAACAGTGTAGGTGGAGGAATTTCTGCCAACTTAGCCATTTCTCTAATGGCACAGATCTTGGTGTCCCAATCTTTTGTTAGGGACCTTAGAAACTTGTCATTGAGTTCATAATTACTGAACTCTCTGCCATAGGACATGAGCTCATTCACTATCCTGTAGAACTTTTTATAGCACTCAGTTATGCTATCAGATTTTCCTTGTCTAAAACTTTCATACTCTTGATTTAGCAAGGATTTTCTGTCTTGCCTCACTTCTTCAGAACCCTCCATATACACAATTAGGGTATCCCACATTTCTTTAGCTGTCTTACAGTGTATCAGATTCTGAAAAGTTGCATCATCTATAGCACTTACAATGATGTTTTGAGCCCTTTTGTCCATGGTAGCCAAAACAATCTCATCCTTTGTCATTTCAGAGAAATCCTTTGGTGTTCTCTGATTTGCATCTAATACTGACACCTTCATGGGCACATATGGCCCTTCCTTTACTGTGATATAAATCCTAGGGTCTGAGGCTTCCATAAACAGCCTCACCCTTTCCTTCCATATGCCAAAGATTTCCTTCCTACATATAGGTAGTTTCATGGATCCCAATTCCTTGTGATTTTCAGTGGAACCCATGGTTCTTGATTTTCTTGAATCTGTAATTGACTTAACCTGAATCTGCCAACAGGATCTCCTCAGACAGTTATGTCCCTTTTTGAGGAACCTGGCTCTGATACTACATGAAAGATATTGTCCCTAAGCACCTAGAGGGGGGGGGGTGAATAGGTGACTTGAATCTTTTTAACTTTTTAGGCAGCAAACAGTCAATGTCACAGAATTATATCTAATTTATCACAGCACACATTCAGCAATCTCAGCAATCCACAAACACACAGTAGACACAGAGTTTTATATTGGTTCCCCAAGCTTTGGGTACATCCACTTTCCCCCTTCGCCTATCTAGCAGTGTACTAGATTCGGCCAAACTCCTCCACTATCTCAGAACCCAAAACAGGCTCCTACACCTCAGGCCCAAGGCCCTACAACTCAGCTTTTCCACAAAGCCTACACTCAGCCACAAAGGCCTACACTGAGCCACAAAGGCCTACACTCAGCCACCAAGGCCTACACTCAGCCACCAAGGCCTACACTCAGAGATTTAACTCTCCTACCCTCAGCCTTTATAATTGCAGGCTTACAATCTCAGATCCCTAAGGATCCTACAAGTTATAATGAATACAAAATGTATAAACTCAATAACTTAGATGAAAGAGAGATAAGTTGTGAGATTCTTGATGAGTTCTTGGAAGAACTCAGCTGAAATCAATCTAACTTGGCTTTATTCAAAGCTTCTTGAAAGTAGAACACAATAAGACTGATTCCTCTGCAGTTGATCCTTGATCTCTGCTTCTTAAGATTCAGACCAATCTGAATCCTTCTTCTCAGCTGGGTTCCAACGGCTGATTTCTTGGATGGAGCTCTCTCTCCAACTTCTTAGATCTTCACTTGAAAGCTAGATCTTCTTATGTGTTTCTCTTGTGAATGATCACTTGAACCACATCATCAATCAAAATCTGTAGACAGTGTAAGCCTATTTATAGGCCTTCTTCATAGTAACCAGCTGGTCCGGTTAATAACTGTCTTCTGACAACTCTGACAGGTGCAGTAGACCAGCTGGAATGGCAGCTGTCAAGTCATCCAGTCAGTTCTTGAAATAACTGTAACTGTTTGTAAGTGTCGAGACTTTCTGTCTTTAAGTGTCGACACTTATAGACCAAGTGTCGACACAAGTTGTCTAAGTGTCGGCACTAGTCTACAAGGTGTCGACATAACTCCTTGTGTTGTAGATTTTATATCTCGACACCGTTTCTTCTGCATGTGTCGACACTGATAATATGTGTCGACACAAGTCCTTGTACTTCAGTATTTTGCTGAATTCTTCTAAGTGTCGACACATCTCCTTTGTGTCGACACATCTTCATGTGTTGAAACTGTTAAGTGTCGACACTGCTTCTTGGTGTCGACACATGTCTTCAGTGTTGATACTTGTTGAGTGTCGACACATTGCTTTGGGTGTCGACACTTTCTTCTTCAGTCGAGACTCTAGCTGTGTGTCGACACATTCCTTTAGTGTCAACACTTGTACTTAGAATATTTTGTTGAACTTTGCAGATCTTTGCTAAGTGTCGACACAGCTCCTTGTGTCGACACTTTCTTCAAGTGTTGAGTCTTCAGCTGAGTGTCGACACATTGTTCTTGGTGTCGACACTTACTTCAAGTGATGACTCTTCTGTTGAGTGTCGACACATTATTCTGGGTGTCGACACTTGTACTTAGTCTCTGCTGACTTTTGCTGAGTGTCGACACAGCCTCCAAGTGTCGACACTTTCTGGTGTAGACACAGTTTCACTGGGTGTCGACACAACTGCTAAGTGTCGACACAGCTTCACTGCACTCTTCTTCATTGAGTGTCGACACAGCTCCTTATGTCGACACTTTCTGTCTGGTGTCGACTCAGCATCCCTGGTGTCGACACAATGACTCCAAGTGTCGACACTGCTTGTTTGGGTGTCGACATAAGTCTTCTTAAGTGTCGACACTTTCCCTCTGGGTGTTGACACAAGGACTTAGAAACTTTTTCTTCTTTCCTGTAAAAACTTAGCCTGCACAAGAAAACTCAAAACACATCAAATACATTTTGATGTATATCATTGAGTTGGGTGATGATTCTTCAAATCAGGTACATTTGAACCAATGTACCCAACACAGAAGCACATGAGATGCAGTGATGATGATGGATAGGTATGGATGGTAGACCTTCAACAAGCTTAAGGTCTAGGATGGTTTTAATGTAGGGAAAATTCATATGGCCCAATCTGTGATGCCATAGAACATCGGGAGGTGATGTTTGACTGCAGGTAAGTGCCTGTGGGTTGTGTGGACTTAGATAGGTGATGAAAAGGTTGTTGGTGTTCAAAGTGGTAGAGATAAAGGGTGAACTTTGGTGCAGTTCAAAAATGTGGCATGTGGCTTTAGAGTTATCAAAAATAATGCGATACTTTTCCTTCAGGAACTGTTCTGTGCTTAGCAGATTCTGTGTGAGTGCCAGACAGAGATAAACATTGTGAATGAGACTTCTTTCTCCTTTGGTATCCAATACTGCTATCACACCTTTGCCTATTATTTCTTCAATCTTCGCATTGCCTAATGTTACACTGGATTGGTAGGATTCATCCAAGGAAATAAACCAGTTCCTGTTATTCACCATGTGGCAGGAACACCCACTATCAATGCACCATGAGTTGTGTAAATCTGTGGTGAGTGATGTGGAGCAGGTGAGAGCATAGTGATGTGTGTTGTCAAGAGTGAACTTGGCTTCCTCTTCTTTTGGTTTCTGCCACCGGCAATTTTGAGAAGAGTGGTTTGGTAGTCTGCATTGGGTGCACCTCCAGTAGCAATCTTTGGGTTCATGATTGGTTTTCTTGCAAATAATGCAGGGTTGGGTATGATGAGTTTGATTATGATTAGAGGTAGATTGTGACTGATGAGAGTGTCATTTTGGTTTGTGGCTGGGGGGATAGTTTTGATGAAAAGGTGTTGAGCCAGATGTGTGTTTTCCCGGCATGGAGTATGGCTTGTTTGGATATCCTTGCTGTTGATGTGGTTTTGATTTATTTCGCCAGTGATCATTTCTCTTCTTTTCTTCATTCTTCTTTATGTGAACCTTTGTGAAAAACACTTGATCAAGTGAGGAGCCCTCACCCATCATTAGATCTTCATGGGATTGAAGTCATCCCATGAGTTTTGTGATGGTGATGGTTTCTAGGTCTTGAGCCTCCAATATGACTGAGACAATATGGATGTAAGATCTGGGAAGAGATCTGAGTATTTTTTCAACTACTTGTTGCTCATCAAGCACTCCCCCGAGGTTTCTTATTTGATTGACTATCCCCATGATTTTAGCAAAGTATTCTTGTATTTTCTGCCCTTCTTTCATGACTAGTACATCAAAGTTTATTCTAAAGGTTTGAAGTTTTATCTTTACTACCTTTTTGCTGCCTTGATATTCATTTTGGAGCCTGCTCCATGCCTCCTGGGCAGTTTTGGAGCCCATTATTCTGGGGTAGATACTTGTTGCGACAGCCTGTTGTATCAGGTGTAGAGCCCGACAATCACGCATTCTTTCCTCCTTTGAAATTGTGGGTTTGGTGCCTTCTGTTACTTTTGCTTTTGGATCTGGTTTGGGGCCTTCAGATGTGATTTCCCAGAGATCCTGAGAAATGAGAAATGTCTGCATTTTCTCACTCCAGTATTCATAACATTCCCCGGAGAAAATAGGGATAGCTGCGCTGATGAAGCCTGGTGTATTGGTAGATGATGAAGCTATGGGTTTGAGAAGAAAGTAAGTGACTCTCGATCACCCCTAACCTGGCTCTGATAGCCATGTTATGAAAATGAATGAAAAACAGAGAGAAAGGAAGAGGAAGAAGAACAGAGCAATGTTTGATATCAGAAGTTTTACGGGTTTTTTGATTTGTCTTTCATCAAGTGATTGACATTAGCTTATATTTATACTAATGCCGGTTTTATTTTTATTAATGCCATCTTAAAGGTTACAGTAAATAGAAGCAGGAAACGAGGGGTGGCGACATCAGAATCTGGCATCTTCTTCTTCTGCCTTGTTGCTTCGTCTTCTGCTTCATCTTAATGTCGTCGTGCTCCATTAATACTTCAGCTCGACGATTGTGCCTGTGATCTTCGTTCGACAATTTTTCCTGTGATCTTCATTCAACGATTTTGGCCTGTGATCTTCGTTCGACGATTTCCCGTGCTCTCCGTTCGACGATGGTTCAGTGATCTCCATTCGATGATAATCGGCGAACTCCTTTCGACGATGGCGCCGTACTTCATAATTCTTCAAGCCCAAGTCCGAGACCCGCGCGAACCGCTACGGTCGTAGCACGGAATCTACCCCCAGACTCTATGTAACATCCCATTTCCAACTAGACCCCTAAGAATGGTTTTAGCCATGACTAGGTCATGACAAACCTTAGGAAGCCAGGAATGGGCCAGGAGATAGGGGACAAAAAGGTGGGAGACCATCATGGTCTGTAGATAGTAGAACTCTAAACAATGGCTTAGGATGACCATGGGCTACACCTTAACCCCAAGACCCTACCACAACACCCCTAATATTTGGGAGACCCATTAGAGCCAAAAGGACCCATTAGGGTCAACCCAAGAGGCCCAGTTGACCAAGGTCAACCCTAGCCCTAAATGGGTCAAACTAGCCTACTTAGGGCCAACTGACCTACTCCTAGCCTAAAGGACCCCTCCTATGCCCTCCTAACCCTAAAGTGAGGTCAATGGGTCACTAAGGACACATTGGGGTCAGCCCTAGAGGCCAGGTTGACCCAGGTCAACTCAAGCCCTAACCTGGTCAAGTACCCTTACTAAGGGTATGTGACCTCCAAAGTACAGGGTAACACTACATAACCCTACCTAGACCCTAAAGGAAGCCAATGGGTCACCCAGGACCCATAGGGGTCAACCCAATTGGTCATGTTGACCCAAGTCAACTCTAGCCCTAAAATGGTCAAAGTGCCCTTGCCAAGGGACATGTGACCCCCAAGATGCCCAACCAACCCTATTCAAGTAACCCTAGACCTCAAGGGAGCCCAATGGGCCACTAAAAACCCAATGGGGCCAACCCAGATGGTCAAATTGACCAGGTCAACCCTCATTTAGGTCAAGTCAAACTTAACCCAAAAGGGCTAACCCAAGCCCAAGCCACTTCTCCCTTAGGCTAAACCCATTCCCATGACCATCATAATCAAGTGGGCTGCATTTAGCTTGTGAGGTTGACCAGTCAACCAGGGGTGACTAGGAGAGAGAAAGGAGCCCCCCTCCATGATAATGGAGGAGAGAGAAAATGAGGAAGAAGAAGGGGAAGTGAGGCCGGCCAAGGAAGGCTAACAACCACCAATTATGGCTGCAATCAACTCCTCTAGGAGAGAGGAGTTGATTCCAGCCATTTCCCGGCCACCAAGGGGTGGGTTCAGCCCCCCTCCACACAACCCGAGCCACACCTTTAATGGTGTTAATGGCCATTGAAGAACCAGCCTCCCCTCTCCCCCATTTGCCATTTAAACACCTTCAGGGAGCCGAGGGGATCATTTTAGAGCGTTTACCTGGAGGAGACGAGCCATTCCACTGTGCAGTTGCAGAAGCCGAGCGCCGCCGCCGTTGTCAATGGCATCCCGCCGCTCCTCTCGCATCCAGGCCGCCAGGAAGGTCCTCCTCCTCTCCTTGACTCGCGGGTAGATCTTAGGACTCTTAAGATTTAAGTTTCCGGCTCAATTGAGCCCGATCGAATCCAGGATTTCTCCATGTTTCAGCAAGAAATCTTCTTGCTACAACCGCCGGAAAACGCCTCTCCGGCGGCAGAGCCGCCGCCTGGCGGTAGCCACCACCTCAACGGAGGTGTTGGTGGCGGTGGCCGGCCGGGGAAGGGGCTGGATCGCCGGCGGCAGGGCTTGGAAGTGGCTCCAGGCGGGATGAATCCTGGCCGTCGGCTCAAGGAAGAAGATGAAGGGATTCCGTCCCTTTTGCTTCAAGATTCGTGCGGGCCTGATAATAAACTATAGGAAATATGTTATATTAATGCAATTTTGTCACAGTTTTTGATTTTATTGGTTTTAAACTTTAAAAATACTTAGGGTCTTCTGGTGGAAAATACTTCAACATTAAAGTTGTAGTCCCTTGAGTCTACTTTATTTTAAAATTAGTTTGAACCCATTTGGGTGTAAGGTCTGACCAGGGCACCCATTTTGGTGGGACATACCCTTAGGGCTAGGCAGTCATTAAATTGGGTGCCCACTCTTCACCCCTAGCCCAAATTAGCTGAAATTTTGGCAGAGAGTCTAACCTAGACATACCTAGGGCCTGCCCAAAAAATGGGAAGTTTTGGAGAAAATATTTCTATAGTTTTTGTAAATATTTAATAATTATTAGGTAAATTTAATAGGTGCCCTAAACACCTCCAAACCCTCCCAAATTTTGGTGAGTGGTCCCTGGTTTCCAATTAGGTACCTGTATAAAAGTTCATTCAATTTGGATGTGTTTTGAATAGGTTTTGACCCAACCCTAACTACACCTTTTTGAGGGCATTTTGGTCAAAAGTTGCACTTTTGGTTTTGAGTGACCAAATCACCTCAACAGAGGCTGATATTTGGGCCACTGGCTTGTTATAGCACTTATCACCTCCCCACGGAATATGGGGTATGGAGGAATAGATTTGCCCTAAGTTCCTTGGTCAAACCCTAAGGAGGGACCTTTTGGCCTTGTGAAGGGTATGAGTCCTAAACACCTTGGATGAACTCCAAATTTTGCAAGGAGGTTCCTAGGATATATATAACCCTCTGTTAAAAATATTAGCTAACTTGAAAATGGTAGGGCCCCCAAAACCCTAACCCTAGCTTAGGTCCTAAAACTTGTAGTGTGGGTTTAGGTTAGCTAAACATCTTGAAACTTAACCAAATTTGGGTAGTGAGGAGATTAAGGTATTTTGAGCCTCTGATAATTTACTTGAGGAATTTTGGACAATATTTATAGCACTTCATTTATAATCAATAGTAATGCCCTAATTAACATTTTGGCTATTGTGGTCTCACTGCCCATAGAGAGGGTATGAAACATGGGCAGAGTCAGTTTTAGGCTATAATAATCTTGTATGAATTTTGTTAGAATTTTTGGATATCTATTTAGGGCATCTACTTCACAAGTGCTTTATTTTGATTACATATTAAATAATTCTTGTCAGAGCCCATCACTTACTGAAAAATCATGAAACTTGCTGCATAGTGTTTTTAGATCAATGTTATCACATGAGAATTTTTGTGGAAATATTTGATGACTGATTAGCATACTTTGTTCATTAACCCTTAAATTAGAAAGTTCATAAGAAAATCAAATATAGCCTTATTCCCAATTGGTAAATTATGAAACTTTGTCTAGGATACTTGTAGGCCATCACAATCATCCCTGAATTTTCTCTGAATTTTTGGAGTTGTTATTACTATAGAATCTTTTAAAATGACTTTTTATGGGGCATCTTTGAAATTAAATTTAAAGGCCTAAACCTTGCTGAAAAATTGGAAGACTTAGGATTTAGAGTTGATTAGGAATTTTGTAATTATCATAAATTTAGTGGATTATTATCTTGTCTGAAAATGGTACTTCATGTTCAAACCTTGGCCTTTTGGGACACTAGAATAAATAAATTAATTATCAGACAAATTAGGAAAATTATGGATTTCTGGATTTATGCTCCAAATATCTTTTTAGATCTCTAATAATTATCATAAGGGTACTGGATGAATATTTCATGTACTTCCCTTTTACGGGTCGTGTAGCTTAAGTGGTCTGCATATAGCAAAACTGCAGGATTTCATTTGGATGTGAATTAGGGCACGCATGATTGGTCTTGGTGGTTTGCTGTAAGGACAAGTGGAAGGGGCTGCATCTATGAAAGATGAGTGAGTAGGGTGTGGTTTTGTCTAGGGTTTATAGGCGTTCGGGTCCGACGAAGATCGTCCCACCCAAGGAGAGTTGGAGTCAAATCACCCTAGGATTAGCATATCGAAATATGAGAAAATAATGGGTAAGGGAATCAACCAATAATAAAATAAGTACCTTGCGAAAGGGAACGCTGGGCGTAATCCCAACACAGTTCCTAGTGCCCCTTGAGAGCCCTTCACAGGGAATACCAGGGGCAGTCCTGGGTTAACGTAAACTGTTTAACAAGCTGAAAAGAGTAACTTAGTAATTAGGGTTGCACATTCCACAACACTGATGGCACCAGATGTTGGTTAGGAGCTTCGGCTCGGATGGTAAAAAGGCGGACTTTGGGTCCGGGGAGCTTCGGCTCGATTGCTTGAGTCGGACGTGTTGGACCGGGGAGCTTCGGCTCGATTCTTGATTACGCTAATTTGCATGTGCATAACAGGAAAGGAAATTAAGGTGGTGGGTCTTCGGTATTGGAGGGTCGATGCACTGACGCCAATACGTTGACTCGGCAAGTGTGGTTAGCACTTCGCCAACAGAAGTCCGGTGCGCCAGCCGGCAAGAGTCCGCAGGAGTCTGCTTCGTGCACCAAGCGTTGAGGCGTACGATAGGTCTGACCGGTAGTGCTTTACTGGTTTAGAGGTGGGCGAGGCCCAACCCACCACTTCCGTCTGCCACTACGGAGGTATCCTGGGAGGTTACGACTCCAAAAAGGGGGAACTAAAGGTCTGTGTGCACAGAGTCGGGTGTGTGTGTTGCACTTGCATGTCCATCATACTCCACTTGCATGTCATAGCATATTCGTTACCTTTAACCTTGACACCTAAAGTATAAGTGGAATGGGACGCTTATACTTTAGGACCTGCTACACGACCCCTTGGTCTATAAGCTTGTGTGGGCAAGTTTATAAATTAAGGTTAAATTTGGATATATATATATTTGCTGCTGTTTGATAACCGACACCCCATCGTATAAATCGGTATGGGACTTTTTATACGATGGGAGCCTTGCAGAAGACCCCTTGGCTTATGTGTTTTTCACATAAGGGAAGGTTACATTTCATACTTCAGCTTATGTCTATAGGATTGCTAGTATAGGTCCGCTGTCACTTGCTTTTTGGTTTTTCTCCACCTTCAAGTCCTCCCTTTTCTTCCTCTCCGCTCGGTGCCTAGGAGCCGTGGGGGAAGGGGGCGGGGGATGATAGGACTTAGTCTTTTAGACTAACGGTTTTCGAACCGCATCATTTAGGGGATCGTGGAGACCAGCATGGAGGAGCAGCCCCAGAGACCGGTGCGCTTGGAGGTGGGGCAGTCTAGCTCCGGAGTTCATACAGCCGGGACCGTGAGTCTCGACCTTGAGTAGTTTTCTACTTTTGTTTCTGCATGAGAGATCTTGTAGTGAGGCTATGATGTACCGGGCATAAGCCCGCTTTTGCTACTCTGATGTTATTTTCTGTGGACACTCCCTTCGTGTAGTTATATTTACTTATGACATGTGCTTCTCTGTGGACTGCAGTTTCTGTTTCCTTCATTATTCTGCTACTTTTCTGTGATCGAATTGGCCGGCAGAATCGGCGCTTTGTGGTGATGACCCTTCAAGGCGTGAAGGAGTCACCGCAAAACGGCGGTTCTGGGCCTAAGACCCCGGTGTCAAAAAAGGAAAAAAGGGGGGGGGGGGTCTTACAAGTGGTATCAGAGCAGACCTCGATCGAAAAGTAACAGTCCACAACCCTAGGCCACCCCTGCGCGAGTTTAGTTTGGGGACAAACTAAGCAGCGGAAGCAGTGGTGTGCCCATACGGGGGGAATCACATGTAAATTGTCCACTTTCATTAGGCATTGAGTCGATTACCTATTAATGTAGCTCGTTTTGCAGCCCCCAGCTCAGCCCACCCCACAAGGTGGAGCTCAGCAGACTCCAGACATTGCACCACCTCCCATGGTCCCCACACCTTTCCTCCAGTCAGACATGGGGCAGACCCTTACAGCTATCCTTGAGGCCTTCCGGGCTCAGCAAGCTCCAGCCCAGCAGCCAAACCCAGGGGCCAACTGGATGAGCACCTTCCGAGGACTCTCTCCCCCATCATACTTGGGGACAGAGTCGGCAGTGCGGATAGAGGAGTGGCTGGATGTTATGTACGAGATGTTGACTGGGATACGATGCCCTTGGGAGGAGAGGGTGGCCCTGGTGGTATCTTGCTTGGAGTCCCATGCTAAGAGGTGGTGGAAGACGCTGTTGGACACGACTTTTGCTGATAGGGAGATTACAGAAATCACTTGGGAAGAATTCAGGGCCACGCTGCTGGAGCACTTTGTTCCTCAGTCAGCCAGGGATGAGTTGGAGGAGCAGTTCTTGCAGCTGAGGCAGGGCACCAGGACAGTGGTGGAGTACCACCGAGAGTTCGATCATTTGGCCCGATATGCGGGCTCCTATCAGCTGGACGAAGCAGGTTACGTCAAGAGGTTTTATAAGGGCCTAAAAGAGGAGTTGAGGGAGGCCCTGCTTTTTGTCTCTGACGGGCCCATCTCCCGGATTTTGGAGATGGCGAAGAGGATTGAGGCCGACTGGCACACCACTCGGGGCCGGAAACGGCAAGCGGAGGACCAGGGCCGGAGGGCCCGAAATGATCAGCGGCGAGGCACCATACCAGATGGAAGGAGGGCAGAGGAGCAGCCTCGTCAGGAGTTGAGGCAGGAGCCGAGAGAGCAGGTGGTTTTGGCCCCTCAACCTCTCCGGATCCAGGAGATGCAGAGACCCCGGGGTATGGCGTATCCCCCGCCGGAGTGCTTCCATTGTCATCAGGTGGGACATCTCCGGAGAGACTGCCCTATGAGGGGGGCACCACCTCCAGCACCACGGGGTGGCCCACCGGCCCAGCATTTCGGAGGTCGAGGACGCGGCCGAGGACGTGGTTACCAGGGAGGCGACCGCAGGCAGAACGGGGAGCAGATTTACGCTTTGGACTTAGCATAGCCCCGGAACCCGGACAGGATTATTGCAGGTATGAAAATAATTTTAGTTTGAATTATTCCCTGCTCATATTAAGTAATGATAGAACTACTACACAACCTAGGTTAGAAAACCTTACACCCAAGTTCTTTCTTAAAACTGATTTAGGAATGGTGATGGTGGGCGGCAAGCCTGCCCATACCCTGTTCGACACGGGGGCGTCGCACAACTTTGTGTCGGAGGATTTCGTCAAGGATTTGGACCAGATTCAACATTATACAGGATTACCCAGGAGGGTGCGTCTCCCCAATGGGATGGAGATCCAGTCCACAGAGAAGTGCCTCCTGGAGGTTACCATAGACGGGGTGACACTCGAGGCTCCGGTGACGATCCTGAGAATGCCGGACTTCGACCTTGTCTTGGGCATGACATGGCTTGTCTGGAACCATGCTCAGATTGACTGCCCGGCAGGGAGGGTCGTGCTGAGACACGGCGACACTTATGCGACATTCGAAGGTACTACTCCGGTTTCCCGCCGCCTGCTTTCATCTATTCAGGCCGTTAAGGCTCATATGCAAGGGGACGATGTATATCAAGTATTATTCGAGATGACTGAGGAGAAGGACCTGATTGCTAACATTCCGGTGGTTCGTGACTACGCCGATATTTTTCCGGATAAGCTGCCAGGACTGCCACCTCATAGGGAGAAGGGCTTTCAGATTCAGTTGGTACCAGGGGCTAAGCCGGTATCCAAGGCCCCTTATCGGATGGCCCCGAAGGAGTTGGCGGAGTTTCGGACACAGTTGCAGGAGCTGGTGGAAGCAGGATTTGTTAGGCCGAGCTCCTCATCATGGGGAGCTCCTGTCCTATTCGTGAAGAAGAAGGACGACACTTTACGCCTATGAATTGACTATCGAGCACTAAACAGGCTGACCGTCCGAAATACCTATCCGCTCCCCAGGATAGACGAGTTGTTCGATCAGCTGGAGGGAGCCCATTATTTTTCGAAGCTGGACTTGAGGTCAGGCTACTACCAGCTGCGGATCCAGGAGGAGGATATTCCGAAGACGGCCTTTAGTAGCCGATATGGATTGTATGAGTTCATCGTGATGCCCTTCGGGCTCATGAATGCTCCGTCGGCATTTATGAGCCTCATGAACCAGGTCTTTGAGGCTTATTTGGATGTGTTCGTCATAGTATTCATAGACGACATCCTTATCTATTCTAAGACGGAGGAGGAGCACACACGACATCTGACACTGACCTTGGAGAGACTGCGGGAGCATCGCCTTTATGCAAAGTTCAGCAAGTGTCAGTTCTGGTTGAAGGAGGTGGCTTTCTTAGGCCACATTATCAGCGGAGCCGGGCTGGCGGTGGACCCGGCAAAGATTCAGGCAGTCAAGGATTGGCCGTCGCTGAAGACGGCCACAGACGTGCGAAGTTTCCTGGGACTTGCCGGTTATTACCGGAAATTCGTAGAAGGATTCTCTCGAATCGCCCTCCCGCTCACATCCTTGACGAAGAAGGAGGTACCGTTCGTGTGGACCCCGCAGTGCCAGACATCTTTCCAGGAGCTGAAGGATCGGCTGACCTCGGCTCCCATTCTTACTCTCCCCTCGGGGAGGGAGGGATTTCAGGTCTACACCGACGCATCATATCAGGGGATGGGAGCGGTGCTGATGCAGAACGGACACGTCATAGCTTATGCCTCCCGCCAGCTGAAGACCCATGAGAAGAACTACCCAGTGCACGACCTTGAGATGGGAGCAGTTGTGTTCGCACTGAAGATATGGCGGCACTACCTTTATGGAGTCCACTGTGATATATACTCCGATCATAAGAACCTTAAGTACGTGGACACGCAGAAGGAACTGAACATCAGGCAGAGGCGGTGGGTGGAGTTTCTATCCGACTATCAGTACGAGATGCACTATCACCGGGGAAGGCGAACGTGGTAGCAGATGCACTGAGTCGGAGAGCCGCCACAGCAGGAGCAGAGCCTCAGTTGATGTCTATGGAGCTGCTGCAGAGACTAGAGGACATGCACATTACTCTGGTGTCGTCTGATGATCCTGAGCTCTATGAGGAGTACTTGGCCGCGATGGGCGTTACCGATGACATCAGAGACCGAGTCAGAGAAGGGCAGAGGCAGGATGCCAAGTTAGAGCCCATCTTCCAAGCTCTGGAGGCAGGCACTGCAGGAGATTACACACTGAGGGACGACCTGGTGTGCTTCAGAGGACGGGTGTATATACCGGAGGGAGGCCAGATCCGGGAGGATATTATGACGGAGGCGCACTGCAGCCGGTATTCTGTACACCCGGGGATCACAAAGATGACGGCTGATTTGAAGAAGACGATGTTCTAGGCCGGGCATGAAGAAGGATGTCTCTTACTTCGTGACCCATTGTGGGGCATGTCAGCTGGTGAAGGCGGAGTGCAGGAACCCCGCAGGTTTATTGCAGTCACTCCCGGTGCCGGAGTGGAAGTTTGATGACATAGCCATGGACTTCATACATGGGCTTCCCCGGTCTCGGACAGGGAATGACTCGATCTGGGTAGTCGTTGATCGGTTGACCAAGGTGGCTCGATTTATACCAATCAGGAAGGACGATTCAGTAGGAGTACTGGTGCGGAAGTTTGTGGAGCAGTTCATTCGTTATCATGGCGTGCCCAGGACGATAGTGTCGGATCGGGATGGTCGGTTCACCTCCAGGGAGTGGAGATCCGTGCAAGCTTACTTAGACACGCGATTGACCTTCAGTACTGCATTTCATCCCCAGACAGACGGGCAGACAGAACGCACCAACCGGACGCTGGAGGACCTTTTGGGGTTATGCATCTTGGACCGCGGGGAACCGTGGGAGAAACTCTTACCCCTTGTCGAGTTCTCCTATAACAACAGCCACCAGTCCAGCATCAGGATGGCGCCTTACGAAGCCTTGTACGGGAGGAGATGCCGGACCCCGCTTTCTTGGGTTCAGAATGAAGATCCGAAGGTGTTGGGGTTAGAGGTTGTTGAAGACACCGAGGCACAGGTGAGGCTGATCAGGGACAGGATGCTCGAGGCACAGAGTAGACAGGCTAAGTACTATGACGCCCGGCATCGGTAGGTGGAGTTCCAGGTGGGGGACCGGGTGTTTCTGAAGATCCGGCCCATGCATGGAGTCTCGCGGGTGCGTGGTCGGAGGAAGAAGCTCAGTCCTAGGTACATGGGCCCTTATAGGATCCTGGAGCGGATCGGACCCCTAGCCTACCGGCTGGAATTACCACAAGAGCTGGAAGCGCTGCACGACGTCTTCCATATTTCTTCGCTGAGGAGGGCTCTGCTACGCCCGGAGCAGCAGACTTTGACCACCGAAGGGCCGGTAGCTTCAGACCGGTCAGTTCGTTTGGAGCCGGTTAGGATCGACGACCGAGGAGTACAAGTCCTGCGTCGCAAGAAGGTCCCATTAGTCAAGGTCCTGTGGAGGAACCACGGCCAGGAGGAGCATACCTGGGAGCCGCAGGACCTGATGCGACAAAGATACCCAAAGCTATTCAGTCAGGTATACCTCTCAGACCCCTCAAGATGTTAATTTATTTTTCCTGCTTTAAATCTACTAAGGGCTGCTCTAGGCAGATGGAGGCTTATCTTTGTTTATTGGGGGCTTATCCTTGTTTATTGGGGTCTTGGTCTGCCGATTAGGCGAATTGGTCATAGATTTAGGTTTCCCTTTAAACCTAATTTAGCAAACATGGCGTCATGATGGGATGTTACAAGTTTCTTTTCTTCGGTAGAAATTCTCGTAGGCTCAACCTTGATTTCGGGGACGAAATCTTTGTTTTGTTTATTGGGATTTGTAACATCCCATTTCCAACTAGACCCCTAAGAATGGTTTTAGCCATGACTAGGTCATGACAAACCTTAGGAAGCCAGGAATGGGCCAGGAGATAGGGGACAAAAAGGTGGGAGACCATCATGGTCTGCAGATAGTAGAACTCTAAACAATGGCTTAGGATGACCATGGGCTACACCTTAACCCCAAGACCCTACCACAACACCCCTAATACTTGGGAGACCCATTAGAGCCAAAAGGACCCATTAGGGTCAACCCAAGAGGCCCAGTTGACCAAGGTCAACCCTAGCCCTAAATGGGTCAAACTAGCCTACTTAGGGCCAACTGACCTACTCCTAGCCTAAAGGACCCATCCTATTCCCTCCTAACCCTAAAGTGAGTTCAATTGGTCACTAAGGACACATTGGGGTCAGCCCTAGAGGCCAGGTTGACCCAGGTCAACTCAAGCCCTAACCTGGTCAAGTACTCTTACTAAGGGTATGTGACCTCCAAAGTACAGGGTAACACTACATAACCCTACCTAGACCCTAAAGGAAGCCAATGGGTCACCCAGGACCCATAGGGGTCAACCCAATTGGTCATGTTGACCCAAGTCAACTCTAGTCCTAAAATGGTCAAAGTGCCCTTGCCAAGGGACATGTGACCCCCAAGATGCCCAACCAACCCTATTCAAGTAACCCTAGACCTCAAGGGAGCCCAATGGGCCACTAAAAACCCAATGGGGCCAACCCAGATAGTCAAATTGACCAGGTCAACCCTCATTTAGGTCAAGTCAAACTTAACCCAAAAGGGCTAACCCAAGCCCAAGCCACTTCTCCCTTAGGCTAAACCCATTCCCATGACCATCATAATCAAGTGGGCTGCATTTAGCTTGTGAGGTTGACCAGTCAACCAGGGGTGACTAGGAGAGAGAAAGGAGCCCCCCTCCATGATAATGGAGGAGAGAAAATGAGGAAGAAGAAGGGGAAGTGAGAGGCCGGCCAAGGAAGGCTAACAGCCACCAATTATGGCTGCAATCAACTCCTCTAGGAGAGAGGAGTTGATTCCAGCCATTTCCCGGCCACCAAGGGGTGGGTTCAGCCCCCCTCCACACAACCCGAGCCACACCTTTAATGGTGTTAATGGCCATTGAAGAACCAGCCTCCCCTCTCCCCCATTTGCCATTTAAACACCTTCAGGGAGCCGAGGGGATCATTTTATAGCGTTTACCTGGAGGAGACGAGCCATTCCACTGTGCAGTTGCAGAAGCCGAGCGCCGCCGCCGTCGTCAATGGCATCCCGCCGCTCCTCTCGCATCCAGGCCGCCAGGAAGGTCCTCCTCCTCTCCTTGACTCGCGGGTAGATCTTAGGACTCTTAAGATTTAAGTTTCGGGCTCAATTGAGCCCGATCGAATCCAGGATTTCTCCATGTTTCGGCAAGAAATCTTCTTGCTACAACCGCCGAAAAATGCCTCTCCGGCGGCAGAGCCGCCGCCTGGCGGTAGCCACCACCTCAACGGAGGTGTTGGTGGCGGTGGCCGGCCGGGGAAGGGGCTGGATCGCCGGCGGCAGGGCTTGGAAGTGGCTCCAGGCGGGATGAATCCTGGCCGTCGGCTCAAGGAAGAAGATGAAGGGATTCCGTCCCTTTTGCTTCAAGATTCGTGCGGGCCTGATAATAAACTATAGGAAATATGTTATATTAATGCAATTTTGCCACAGTTTTTGATTTTATTGGTTTTAAACTTTAAAAATACTTAGGTTCTTCTGGTGGAAAATACTTCAACATGAAAGTTGTAGTCCCTTGAGTCTACTTTATTTTAAAATTAGTGTGAACCCATTTGGGTGTAAGGTCTGACCAGGGCACCCATTTTGGTGGGACATACCCTTAGGGCTAGGCAGTCATTAAATTGGGTGCCCACTCTTCACCCCTAGCCCAAATTAGCTGAAATTTTGGCAGAGAGTCTAACCTAGACATACCTAGGGCCTGCCCAAAAATGGGAAATTTTGGAGAAAATATTTCTATAGTTTTTGTAAATATTTAATAATTATTAGGTAAATTAAATAGGTGCCCTAAACACCTCCAAACCCTCCCAAATTTTGGTGAGTAGTCCCTGGTTTTCAACTAGGTACCTGTATAAAATTTCATTCAATTTGGATGTGTTTTGAATAGGTTTTGACCCAACCCTAACTACACCTTTATGAGGGCATTTTGGTCAAAAGTTGCACTTTTGGTTTTGAGTGACCAAATCACCTCAACAGAGGCTGAGATTTGGGCCACTGGCTTGTTATAGCACTTATCACCTCCCCACAGAATATGGGGTAGGGAGGAATAGATTTGCCCTAAGTTCCTAGGTCAAACCCTAAGGAGGGACCTTTTGGCCTTGTGAAGGGTATGAGTCCTAAACACCTTGGATGAACTCCAAATTTTGCAAGGACGTTCCTAGGATATATATAACCCTCTGTTAAAAATATTAGCTAACTTGAAAATGGTAGGGCCCCCAAAACCCTAACCCTAGCTTAGGTCCTAAAACTTGTAGTGTGGGTTTAGGTTAGCTAAACATCTTGAAACTTAACCAAATTTGGGTAGTGAGGAGATTAGGGTATTTTGAGCCTCTGATAATTTACTTGAGGAATTTTGGACAATATTTATAGCACTTCATTTATAATCAATAGTAATGCCCTAATTAACATTTTGGCTATTGTGGTCTCACTGCCCATAGAGAGGGTATAAAACATGGGCAGAGTCAGTTTTAGGCTATAATATTCTTGTATGAATTTTGTTAGAATTTTTGGATATCTATTTAGGGCATCTACTTCACAAGTGCTTTATTTTGATTACATATTAAATAATTCTTGTCAGAGCCCATTACTTACTGAAAAATCATGAAACTTGCTGCATAGTATTTTTAGCTCAATGTTATCACATGGGAATTTTTGTGGAAATATTTGATGACTGATTAGCATACTTTGTTCATTAACCCTTAAATTAGAAAGTTCATAAGAAAATCAAATATAGCCTTATTCCCAATTGGTAAATTATGAAACTTTGTCTAGGGTACTTTTAGGCCATCACAATCATCCCTGAATTTTCTCTGAATTTTGGGAGGTGTTATTACTATAGAATCTTTTAAAATGACTTTTTATGGGGCATCTTTGAAATTAAATTTAAAGGCCTAAACCTTGCTGAAAAATTGGAAGACTTCGGATTTAGAGTTGATTAGGCATTTTGTAATTATCATAAATTTAGTGGATTATTATCTTGTCTGAAAATGGTACTTCATGTTCAAACCTGGGCCTTTTGGGACACTAGAATAAATAAATTAATTATCAGACAAATTAGGAAAATTATGGATTTCTGGATTTATGCTCCAAATGTCTTTTTAGATCTCTAATAATTATCATAAGGGTACTGGATGAATATTTCATGTACTTCCCTTTTTACGGGTCGTGTTGCTTAAGTGGTCTACATATAGCAAAACTGCAGAATTTCATTTGGATGTGAATTAGGGCACGCATGATGGGTCTTGGTGGTTTGCTGTAAGGACAAGTGGAAGGGGCTGCATCTATGAAAGATGAGTGAGTAGGGTGTGGTTTTGTCTAGGGTTTATAGGCGTTCGGGTCCGACGAAGATCGTCCCACCCAAGGAGAGTTGGAGTCAAATCACCCTAGGATTAGCATATCGAAATATGAGAAAATAATGTGTAAGGGAATCAACCAATAATAAAATAAGTACCTTGCGAAAGGGAATGCTGGGCGTAATCCCAACACAGTTCCTAGTGCCCCTTGAGAGCCCTTCACAGGGAATACCGGGGGCAGTCCTGGGTTAACGTAAACTGTTTAACAAGCTGAAAAGAGTAACTTAGTAATTAGGGTTGCACATTCCACAACACTGATGGCACCAGATGTTGGTTAGGAGCTTCGGCTCGGATGGTAAAAAGGCGGACTTTGGGTCCGGGGAGCTTCGGCTCGATTGCTTGACTCGGACGTGTTGGACCGGGGAGCTTCGGCTCGATTCTTGATTACGCTAATTTGCATGTGCATAACAGGAAAGGAAATTAAGGTGGTGGGTCTTCGGTATTGGAGGGTCGATGCACCGACGCCAATACGTTGACTCGGCAAGTGTGGTTAGCACTTCGCCAACAGAAGTCCGGTGCGCCAGCCAACAAGAGTACGCAGGAGTCCGCTTCGTGCACCAAGCGTTGAGGCGTACGATAGGTCTGACCCGTAGTGCTTTACTGGTTTTGAGGTGGGCGAGGCCCAACCCACCGTTTCCGTCTGCCACTACGGAGGTATCCTGGGAGGTTACGGCTCCAAAAAGGGGGAAATAAAGGTCTGTGTGCACAGAGTCGGGTGTGTGTGTTGCACTTGCATGTCCATCATACCCACTTGCATGTCATAGCATATTCGTTACCTTTAACCTTGACACCTAAAGTATAAGTGGAATGGGACGCTTATACTTTAGGACCTGCTACACGACCCCTTGGTCTATAAGCTTGTGTGGGCAAGTTTATAAATTAAGGTTAAATTTGGATATATATATATTTGCTGCTGTTTGATAACCGACACCCCATCATATAAATCGGTATGGGACTTTTTATACGATGGGAGCCTTGAGAAGACCCCTTGGCTTATGTGTTTTTCACATAAGGGAAGGTTACATTTCATACTTCAGCTTATGTCTATAGGATTGCTAGTATAGGTCCGCTGTCACTTGCTTTTTGGTTTTTCTCCACCTTCAAGTCCTCCCTTTTCTTCCTCTCCGCTCGGTGCCTAGGAGCCGTGGGGGAAGGGGGCGGGGGATGATAGGACTTAGTCTTTTAGACTAACGGTTTTCGAACCGCATCATTTAGGGGATAGTGGAGACCAGCATGGAGGAGCAGCCCCAGAGACCGGTGCGCTTGGAGGTGGGGCAGTCTAGCTCCGGAGTTCATACAGCCGGGACCGTGAGTCTCGACCTTGAGTAGTTTTCTACTTTTGTTTCTGCATGAGAGATCTTGTAGTGAGGCTATGATGTACCGGGCATAAGCCCGCTTTTGCTACTATGATGTTATTTTCTGTGGACACTCCCTTCGTGGAGTTATATTTACTTATGACATGTGCTTTTCTGTGGACTGCAGTTTCTGTTTCCTTCATTATTCTGCTACTTTTCTGTGATCGAATTGGCCGGCAGAATCGGCGCTTTGTGGTGATGACCCTTCAAGGCGTGAAGGAGTCACCGCAAAACGGCGGTTCTGGGCCTAAGACCCCGGTGTCAAAAAAGGAAAAAAAAGGGGGGTCTTACACTCTAGGCATTTGATGGACAAGTTTGATAGTCTGTTAATGTATTGTGATGTAGTTGTGGTTGTCCTCAGCTCCAGCCTGCCCTCTTGGAAATAAAAATAGGAAACGACCCCGCACACGCTGATGGTCTTGACCGTGGTCATCGTCAAGGAGGAACCTGAAGATATGCAGGGAGTACCCGCAGAGCAGCAGATGCGGAGGGTGGCTACGGCTTTTCTAAGGTTGTTGTCCTATAATAGCGTTTCTTGATAAGCTGGGGCAGACCCATCGTGCCCTGGGGGAATCCCTGAGAGAGATTGCTCGCTTGTAAAATGAACTGGCGGTAATATCAAAAGCATTAGAATTATTACCTTGAATACCTTTAATGCGACTCCCTGATAATTTTCTTTGTATTCACTAGGAGAGCCTGTAAGCGTTCAACCCATGTTTTGTGAGGGTGATCTTAAAGGCAGGGAACAAGTCCACAAGAATTACCCTAGAATGTCTGTGGAAGCTGGAAGCTCTTAAGCTTGAGTTCACGAACATCAAATACTAGGAGCTGTTCCTCGAAGAGGTAGGGCTTTCCTTCGAGGATTTTGATGACGAGGAGCCTTATTTGTCATTTCAAAGGTCCCCATCCCACGGGTTTTTGCTGCCTGATGAATCAAAGAAGAGGTCGTAATTTGAGGAGTCATCTTGGGAAGATAGCGACGGACATTTAATTTTTCCTGTTTTCCCGTTGGCACAATTTTAATGTTCAGATTTGTAAAGAAACTTTTTTTGTCCCGCGGTTATTCGCGGTTATTATGTTGGCTACTTATTTTTCTTCTCCTGCATTTTATGTTATTTTTGATTGCTTGTTTCCTATTTTCTTCACGCAATGTACTCCGATGAGAATTTACATAATGCAACCGAGATATCATATGGACGTGGTGTTCACGTAAGTAGTCATAGCGTGTTTGCATGCGAAATTGTTGGGTATTGTATCCACAATGACCTTGATTTGAAGAAGTACCCTTGAACTAAGATGAATTGAGTTTGTATTTGATGTTGTTTTTTTAGTCACGTGCTTGCAGGGTGAAAGTTGTTTAACTGAAGGTTAGTTAATCACCTAGAGGGGGGGGGGTGAATAGGTCTTTGGAATTTTATTAATTCTTTTGCTGATTTCAACTTAATCTATCTAGAGCTTCTCCTTAGATACTACAATAAGAATAAAAACAAGCAACACAGCAAACAAACAGATTTATAGTGTTTCACCAATTGGTACATCCACTTTTCCTCCCACCAATGCAACTGATTTGTTGGACTAGGCACAAACTCCACCAATATGCTCCTTAGAGCTTACACCTCAGGCCCTCAGCCTTACACAGAGGTTCAATTCGGAACCCAAACTCAGAACCACAAGGGTTCCTACCTCAGAGTTCTGTAGAGCTCCTACAGCTCAGTGATCCACTGATCACCTACCCCAGCCTTATTTCTAAGGCCTACAACTCAGGCTCTTCAGCCTTATAGCTTCAGGCACACAACCCTACTCTTAGAGTGCTGCAACACTCCTACACTCAATACCCTTCCAGGTACCTACAGCTCAGCTTTCTCCAAGACCTACAACTCAGTGACACACTTGTCACCTACAACTCAGTGACTCTCCAGTCACCTACCTCAGGCATAGGGCCCTACACTCAGGCTGGGAGGATAGCCCTACCTCAGATCCACACTTGGATCCTACCTCAGTACCCCAATAGGGCACCTATCTCAGTGACTAATTAGTCACCTATCTTAGGCACAAAGTGTCATACACTCAGATTCAAATAAACTGAACCCGACAGGACGAATACATTATGTTTAAGAAAATAAAACAACTAACTCAGAGATAAATCTATGAGTCTATCTTGCTGGACTAAGCAGATATCAGACCAGTACTCTTGCTGTAGAAGGAATTAGTCCTCTTCTACAGCTAACACTTTTCTGCTCCATAGATGAACAACTATCAACTTGTTGAATGAATGAATCAGCTTGTATGTTCTGAACAGAACTATCTTACTGAGCTTGAAGAGTTTCAGCTTACTTCCTTTGCCTTTCAAGCTATCTCTGCTAGACTTGAGCTTTCAAATTTGATGTAGGCCACTACCGCGGACGCTAGACGGGTTAAGGGAAAGACACGAACGCCACGCTCAACCCACAATCTCTCACGCACTAGACTCAATCGCAGCGCCCTCGCAAGCGTGTTATCACAGTTCACAAACGTACGGTAGCCACTCCGCGGGAAGGTCGAGCGAACGGCGATAGGCCGACGTTCTCCCAAGCTAAAAGGACCAATATTGGGTCCGACGGAGCGAAGGTTGTACCAAAAGAGATCTACCCAAAGTGCGATCGAAAAATGGTAGATCTCTCCCAACAAAAATTACGGGGTTCGCCAAACCCTTTTCGGAAATAACGCGGTTAAGATCGATGCAAAATCCAAAGGAAAACCCACGAAAAATCTAACGATTCAAATCCAACGCAAAAATTATTCTGTCCACTAGAACATCTAAAGGGAAGCACACGTGAGTGGAGAGGATCGTTACCCAAGTCTGAATAGATGATTACGACTACCTTTGAAGGGCCGCTCTTCCGCGGATCCACCAGAGTCGCGCCGGATGGAGAGATAGATCGTCCGCCTTGGCCGCGTCACGCCAAAGTTCAGATTTTTCGCCGTATAAGGAAGCCTTTCCGGTCAAGCTTCTCGTGGAGGGGGCGGCCGGTTCTCTTCAAAGGGGCTGCTCGGTGGAGAAGGAAGGGGGCTGGCCGGCTATGGAAGGAGGAGGCCGGGTTGAGGTGGGTGTGTGGTGGTGGTGGTGGCTTGGATGAAGGAGAGGGGAAGCACAAGAATGCTGGCCGAATTTTTTTAGAGAGAGAGAGGGGAAATGGGGGTGGCGGCTAGGAGTTGTAGAGAGAGAGGGAGAGAGACTTAGATAGGAAAGATTTAGGGTTTTCTCTTATCATTCAACTTAACTTAAAACAAAGCATACATGCCTATATATAGGCTTACCAACAAGTCTTGGCTATATGTAGCCCAAAATAAAATAATAAAAATAACACACAATATGGCTACATGCAGCCCACAATAAAATATCCCAAATAGCATACTAATAATAAGATAAAATTAACTATATATTTGTCTTGCGCCGAGGGCGGAAATTGTAGCGCCGCTCCATACGAACACCATGGCGACGCGAGTCCTTTGTTGGAGACGAAGGAGGGTCTTCCGTTAGCGTGCCGTCATCAACAACTTGGGGGCCGCCGTCCACTTTGGGGCCGTCGTCGCCACCAATCCTCCCCCGCTTGAAAGGACTCATCACCGAGGAGTTGTCTTGAAGATACCGTCGGAGAAGAACACCGTCCAAGAGAGCCACTTCTGCTTCCGGGAGCCAAGAGTCATCAGAGGCGGGGCGATCACGCCAGCGGATCAAGTAGTGGCGCACATCGCCCTCAGCAGTGGGAAACACGTCATCCTGGAGAATCCTGTCTGGCAAAAAGGCGGTCCTGGCAAACCTGGGAAAAACATTAGGCAGCAAAGGGGGAAAATCTATATCATCAACATGTAGCGTACCTCCGTTGGAGACCGACGGAGAGAGCGAGCCCTTACCCCCCTCAACCCCATACCCATGAGAATCTGTAGTGGAACTAAACGGACAGGAAGATAGTTCTAGTGGCGGAGCAATATATGTCGTTAAATCCGAAACATTAAAAACAGGGGAAATACCCCAATCAGTGGGCAGTTCCAAAAGAAAAGCATTGTCTCCTAACCGTTTTAAAATCCGAAAAGGTCCAGCTCGCCGATCCGCTAACTTTTTTAAGGTGCCCGTAGGCAACCGTTCAGGGATGAGACGTACCATGACTAAATCGCCCACTTTCAAGGGAGACACTCTCTTATGTGCGTTGGCATGAACTTGATAAGACGCGTATTGAGTGATAAGCGTTTTATTTATGCGTTTGTGAAGATCATGGATGTGAGAGGCAAAGTCCTGTGCAAATTGACTTGACTTAAACGATGGCGGTAATGGAAGCAAGTCAAGGGGCACGAGAGCTTTATAACCGTGCACGATCTCATTCGGGGACAAACCCGTGGACCTATTTTTGGAATTATTATAAGCCAACTGAGCATGAGGGAGGATAAGGTCCCTTGTACCCTTGTGGTCTCCCACAAGGCATCGAAGCAAACTACCTAAACTTCTGTTCACAACTTCTGTTTGCCCATCCGTCTGCGGATGGTACGCGGAAGAGAATAGAAGTTTGGTGCCCATAATCCTCCACAGGGTCTTCCAAAAATAACTAGTAAATTTCACATCCCTATCAGTAACTATAGACTTCGGAACTCCGCGATGGCCTACCACCTCTTTAAAATATAATTGGGCGACGTGTGACGCGTCGCTGGTTTTATTGCACGCGATAAAATAAGCCATTTTAGAGAATCGATCTACAACAACTAAGATAGAGTCGTGACGCCGAAATGTGATTGGGAGGCCGAGAATGAAGTCCATGCTAACGTCTTCCCAAGGAATAGATGGAATCGGAAGAGGGGTATAAAGCCCCGCGTTAGTTTTGTTCCCCTTAGCCAGTTGGCATGCTCGACAACTACCCACGATCTTACTAACCATGGCCTTAAGACCGGGCCAATAAAACTTGTCTTCAACTAACGTGATCGTCTTGTCACGACCAAAGTGTCCCCCTAACCCTCCACCATGCAATTCCCACACTATGAAGTGGCGCAGGGAGGAACGGGGGATGCAAAGCTTCGAATGGTTAAATAAGTAGCCATCCCGAATGTAAAAAGAAGTAATGGTTGTCGGCGAGTCATCTTGGGTGGCGAAATAGATATCCTTAAAATCTGGGCAGTGGACGTACTCGTCCTTAATCCTATCGAAGCCAATCACCTTTACTTCTAGCGTGGAGAGCAATAACGAAACACGACTAAGGGCGTCGGCTACGCGGTTGAGAGTCCCCTTGAGGTGTTTGATAATGAAAGTATACTCCTGTAGATAGGAGACCCATTTGGCATGTCTAGGACTAACCTTAGTTTGAGAGTTAAGAAACCTTAGCGCTTCATGATCGGATAAGATGACAAACTCCTTAGGAAGTAAATAATTTCGCCAATGTTGGAGGCAACGAATAACCGCGTAAAACTCCCGATCATAATTGGAATAATTTAATTTTGGACCTGCTAGTTTCTCACTGAAATACCCAACAGGGTGGCCTTCCTGACTCAACACTCCACCAATTCCCACTCCAGACGCATCACATGACAACTCGAAAACCTTGGTAAAATCCGGTAGTCGCAAAAGGGGGGCTTCCGACATGCGCGATTTAATTAATTGGAACGCCGCGGCGGCTGAGTTCGTCCATGTAAATGCACCTTTTTTCATGCACTCGGTAATAGGGGCCATAAGGCTACTAAAATCCTTAATAAATCGCCGATAAAATGTAGCGAGCCCGTGAAAACTCCTAACATCCCGAATGTTGGCGGGCTCGGGCCAATCTCTAATGGCTTGCACTTTCCTGGGGTCCACGTGGATTCCCTCCGAACTCACAATATAACCGAGGAACTCAACCGATGTCACATGGAAGGTACACTTCTTAATGTTCACGAATAATTTTTCCGATCTCAGCGTGGTAAGGATGGTTCTTAAATGTGACTCATGATCAATCGTGGAGGTGCTAAATACCAAGATATCATCAAAATATACCACGATGAATTTTCCCATATAGGGTTGGAAGACGTGGGTCATCATCCTCGAAAACGTGCTCGGCGCATTGGAAAGTCCAAACGGCATAACTAACCACTCGTAGAGCCCTTCCTTAGACTTAAAGGCGGTTTTCCACTCGTCACCTTCCCTAATTAGGATCTGATGGTAGCCACTCCTAAGATCCAATTTCGAAAAAATCGTGACACCGGCTAACATGTCCAATAAGTCATCCAAGCGAGGGATGGGAAAGCGATATTTAATAGAGATTTTATTAATAGCTCTACTATCCACACACATCCTCCAAGAGCCGTCCTTCTTGGGGCAAGTAAGGCGGGCACGGCACACGGGCTCTTGCTGTGGCGGATAAAACCCTTTTGCAATAAATCCGAGATCTGGGTTTGCAACTCTAAGTGCGCAGAGGGGTTTAGCCGATAATGCGGGAGGTTGGGCAATGAAGAGCCCGGAATGAAATCAATGGCATGTTGGATTTCCCGCAACGGGGGTAATTCAGCCGGTAGCTCTTCCGGGTACACATCCACAAACTCTTCTAGGAGTTTTTTCAACACCGACGGCAAGTTCTCAAAAGGGGCTGCGTCTTCCTTAACTTGTAGGCACACTAAGGCATAGAGGACCCCATCTACAAGGGTAGTACGCTTCAATTCTTTCCTCCCTATCAGGCTCAACGTCTTCTTCTCGACCGGGACGACCGTATCCTTCGAGGGGGCCGAAGGATCTTTCGGCGGGGCGGGTTTTAAGAGGATGGTTCGGCCATTAAATTTAAACTCGTAAGTGTTGGCCCGACCAAAATGGGTGACGTCATGATCGTACAACCAAGGGCGACCCAACAAGACGTGGCATGCATCCATAGGGATGACGTCACACCAAATCTGCTCAGAATAAGTTTTGATGGTAAGGGGTACCAAGCATCGCTTCGTCACAGGGAGGGACGACTTGTCGACCCATGCCACTTTATAAGGGTGAGGGTGTGGCTCGGCAACAAGAGACATTCGTCTCACCGCGGCTTCAGAAATTACGTTCATGCAACTACCGCTATCGATGATCAACCTACACCATTTTTCACCACTCTTAAAATTCAACGTGAAAATGTTCGTCCTATTCCAATCGTCTAACGCTCGAGGGGTCGCCAGGATACACCTCATAACCATCATACGGGGGTCATCCTCCATATCACTAGGCACTCCGTCCGACTCGCTCTCTTCGCCCGCCTCGTAAGTTATGTCGTCAGCCCCACCGGCGGAATCTAACAGGGCTAATGGTCTGGGTGTAGTAGGACAATCACTAGCATAGTGCCCTTGGACCCCGCAAGCGTAACAGGTGACATTCGTTCTGTTAATCCGACCCCCCGGGACTCTCTCACCAGAGGGGTTTCTATCATTCCTAGCTGTTACGACTATGGAGGTCGAGTCGGGGGACTGATACTTTCCTTTAGCCTTATAGGTGGCGGTGGGAGGCGGCCCTAAAATGGACTTCCCCTTTTGGAACGAGCGAGACTTGCCCTTAAGCGCGTTGTGCTGCTCAATATCTAAGGCAGCGTTGAAAGTGGTGTGCAAATCGGTGTGACCATGACGCAGAAGCTTTCCTTGGATGTCGGGGTGTAGTCCCTTACGGAACCTGGAGAGGGTGACCTCGGGCATCTCTCTCACGTCACACCTAACCATCATGTCCTTCAGCAAACTCATATACTCAGACACCGACCTAGTCCCTTGCTTAAGGGTGGCTAAATCATCGAACATTTGTGTCTGATGGTAAGTAGGGACGTACTGTTCCGTTAGCCTAGCCTTCATTGCATCCCAGCCTATGGGCAACGCTCCGTTCTCGACCCTCATACGCCGCTCCTCATTCAGCCAAAATATCTTAGCGCGCCCTAGCAACTTCATTCTCGCTACTCGCACCTTATCCGCGTCGTTCAGGGTATACCACTCGAAATAACATTCGATCTCCATGATCCAATCCTGGAAGACTTGGGGATCTCCTAAACCATCGTAGGATGGTGGCTTGACTCGGACAGCCCGAGTAAGGTCAAACTCGTACGGTGCTCGTGGGGCGTTCTCATTAGGAGGGTGGGGGTAAGGGTTGTGATGCTCTCCCACCCGTGGGTGAGCGGGTTGACTACGGGGTGCCCCGTGTAGTAACCCCAATCCGTGAAGTGCTTCCCTAATGGTCGTCAACTGCTCCGTGAAATCCTGACGGAGCTCCTCAATCTCTGTGAGGGGACGACCCTCACCCCGGTCATCATCCATATTAGACGACGAAGGAGGATATTCCGTACCGAGCCTAGTACGCATGCAAAGGGAAGACAACAGGTTCAGACAGACCAAAGAAGGAATTAATCCCGCGTAATGCCTATAGGAAAATAATTTTTTTTTTGATTTTCTTGCAAAAAATAAAAAGAGGATTATTAAAAAATTTATTTTGATTTTTTTGGCTAAAAATTAAGAAAACTACGCCGCTATTGGCAGACCAAAGATAAATTTTTTTTGAGATTTTTTTGTGACAACTAACGCGTAAACACAAGTGCAGGTTAACGTGCTAAAAGAGAGGAGGGTGCCAATTAAAAAATTAACAAGAACCTCGCTTTGATACCAAAATTTGATGTAGGCCACTACCGCGGACGCTAGACGGGTTAAGGGAAAGACACGAACGCCATGCTCAACCCACAATCTCTCACGCACTAGACTCAATCGCAGCGCCCTCGCAAGCGTGTTATCACAGTTCACAAACGTACGGTAGCCACTCCGCGGGAAGGTCGAGCGAACGACGATAGGCCGACGTTCTCCCAAGCTAAAAGGACCAATATTGGGTCCGACCGAGCGAAGGTTGTACCAAAAGAGATCTACCCAAAGTGCGATCGAAAAATGGTAGATCTCTCCCAACAAAAATTACGGGGTTCGCCAAACCCTTTTCGGAGATAATGCGGTTAAGATCGATGCAAAATCCAAAGGAAAACCCACGAAAAATCTAACGATTCAAATCCAACGCAAAAATTATTCCGTCCACTAGAACATCTAAAGGGAAGCACACGTGAGTGGAGAGGATCGTTACCCAAGTCGGAATAGATGATTCCGACTACCTTTGAAGGGCCGCTCTTCCGCGGATCCACCGGAGTCGCGCCGGATGGAGAGATAGATCGTCCGCCTTGGCCGCGTCACGCCAAAGTTCAGATTTTTCGCCGTATAAGGAAGCCTTTCCGGTCAAGCTTCTCGTGGAGGGGGCGGTCGGTTCTCTTTAAAGGGGCTGCTCGGTGGAGAAGGAAGGGGGCTGGCCGGCTATGGAAGGAGGAGGCCGGGTTGAGGTGGGTGTGTGGTGGTGGTGGTGGCTTGGATGAAGGAGAGGGGAAGCACAAGAGTGCTGGCTGAATTTTTTTAGAGAAAGCGAGGGGAAATGGGGGTGGCGGCTAGGAGTTGTAGAGAGAGAGGGAGAGAGACTTAGATAGGAAAGATTTAGGGTTTTCTCTTATCATTCAACTTAACTTAAAACAAAGCATACATGCCTATATATAGGCTTACCAACAAGTCTTGGCTATATGTAGCCCAAAATAAAATAATAAAAATAACACACAATATGGCTACATGCAGCCCACAATAAAATATCCCAAATAGCATACTAATAATAAGATAAAATTAACTATATATTTGTCTTGCGCCGAGGGAGGAAATTGTAGCGCCGCTCCATACGAACACCACGGCGACGCGAGTCCTTTGTTGGAGACGAAGGAGGGTCTTCCGTTAGCGTGCCGTCATCAACAACTTGGGGGCCGCCGTCCACTTGGGGGCCGTCGTCGCCACCAAAGTTTGATTGAGAAGAAAATGTCCAGCAGCCTCTAGTTTCCTTTTTGGATTTTCTACGTTTGTTCCATTTGTTGTTTGCCCTAATCCTTTTTCTTTTTCCTTTTTATATGCATTGATTTGAATCAACGGCACAAATATATGTGGGCCCAGCCAAGGATTGGTGATCGTCATCTCCATCAGAAAAGGATAAAGCAGCTTTGGGGGCCACTATAGCATTCCCGCAACGGCTACATGTAAGTTGACTTTAATGACACCAGCAATGGTAAGCACCATCTGGACTTAGAAAATATTCCAGAAATCCATAAAGCGTTGAGTGATGTTAGGTCACTCAATGCCATCTGTCTTAGCTCTCAACACTTCTGAACTTGTGAATTTTCTCTGGATTTGTCTCAGCGGTTCTATCTCAGCAGTTTATTATTATTAATTGAGACAAGATTCTGTCTCAGCGCTTTCTTCTTATCAGCTGAGACAAGTTTCTATCTCATCGGTATCTTCCCAGAGGTCTCAGCAATTTTTACTTCACAGCTGAGACTATCTTCAGTCTCAGCTATTTTCCTCTTAACTATCTCAGCGCTTCCTTTTTCATCAGAAGCGTTGAGTGAACCTGTTTCACTCAACTCTTCTAGACTTAGAGAAATCTATCTAGTTATGTCTCGATGGTTAAGCTGACACATTCTTCTCAGTTGTCTCAGTAGTCTCAGCGGTCTCAACGCCCTCTTCTTAGCTATCACAGTTGTCTCAGTACTTTTTACCTTAGTCAGTTTTTCTGGCTTTAGCTGTGTTTGACGATCTGTGAGCTGTGCTCGACGAACTCTGAACTTCTCAGCGGTCTCAGAGCATTTTGCCTTAGATTATTTTTCTGGCTTTTAGCTTGACAAGTGTTGAGCTGAGCTCGACTATCTGCAAGCTGAGCTCGACGAACTCTAAACTAAGATCGACGAATTTCAAGCTGAGCTCGACGAACTTTAAATCCTGAGCGCTTGAGCTTATTCTAAGGAATGTTGACCTGAGCTCGATGACTAGTGGGCTGAGTTCGACGAACTGCGAGTTGAGCTCGACGAACTTTGAATCCTTAGCACTTCAATTTAGCTTTTGAGGAATGTCAGCTGAGCTCGACGATCTGTGTGCTGATCTCGACGAAATTCGAGCTGAACTTGACGAATTTTGAGTTTACTGCCAAACTCATTTTCTTCACATGTCCAATCATGGACTACCTACATGCAAGAACTAAGACACACATCAAATACATTATGCCCTGTAGCATGATTGGTGATGCCTCTTCAAATCTTAAGGAATATGGCATAATTCCCAACAATATCCCCTATTTGAAGAAGGTAGAACACACATCCATACTAAGGTGCATCAACACAAGAAATATCATGATAGCTCTAATGAAACATTATCATGACAACTAGCCATCGTAGTACAGGATAACTCCCCCTAGATGAGATGGCTTAACACTACGATTGAAAGATCAATGGTACATGTGAATTATCAATCATTGACAATGTGATAGTATGATTAACAATAACAAATTTATTAATCATTAACAAGATAAACATAATGATCAAGATAAACCTAATCATTAACTAATTTAGATATCTTTAGTCAAACTGTAATAGGTAAAATTTGTGATTATAAAATATCTATCAAGGAATAGCATATTTATCAAACACAAACATGTAAGTGAAAATTTCAAACACATTTGTGACATCAATATAGTCAGGGCCAAAACATATTCATTTCCTTGATAGAGATTTGAAAGTTTTACACTGTTGATATTCATTACAAACGTAGATTAGGCAAATTTCTAAATAAGCTTAAGTCTTGTAGTCTTCTATCAGTTATTCTTTGATGAACTTACACCAACTTCCTTGGTTGCAGCAGACTTCTTCAGGTTTTCAACTTTGTTCTTTTGCCACATGAAGTAGAGGAATGGCTATGGAATATATCTAGGAGGCATTTTCTTGGGGTTGCTCTTCCCTACCAGATTCTCTTTGAATACTCTTTCCCTTAGGGAATTTCTTTTCAGATGCTTTATCCATTCTTCAGAAGGATATGCACTATCAATATTCTTTAAGATTTGTCCATGGCTTACCCAAGCATTAATAATCATGGATTCAGAGGCATCACATTACTGTTAATGATCTAGATCTTTTCTGTTCTCAGTTCTCCTCTTTGCCATGAACTCTTCAGCCAATTGAGTTCCTTCCCTTTTTCTTTTGGTAGCAAGCTATGCATCCTGTGCAATTCTACCTTTTGTTGGGAAGTCTAGGTTCTCTAGCCTCTTTCAATCCAGGAGGGGCAGGTTTAGTGCGACCTTGTTGCCTTGAATTACATTAAAGGCTTGATCTTCAATGAGTCCTATTGCCTTAGCATGGCTGCTCTCTCCATTTCTTCCTTCTTCGGATATTGTCTTTTGCAGTAAGGAGGTGTTAGCTTCATTTGTGTTTGATAGAGATTGGAGTATTCTCTTATTGTCAGTAAGCAGCTCATTTTTCAAAAGTATTGCCTGCTCCATAGAGTGGAGAGCAACCATGGTGACATGCTGATTGATATGATCTGTTGCACCCTTGATAATCTCATCAATTGCACTCACATAATTCTTGATATATCCTATGTCAGCTGCAGAGAGTTTTTGGCTTATGTCCAAGGATTTCATGAGGGTGGTCAGCTTGATGCTAGCAGTTCTATCCTTGTCACCCAAAGTGGTGAATTATTTGTTTAAGTGAGAGATTTCTTCTTCATTTTCTTTGACTTTGGTTGACAATTCATCCCTCAGTTTGGCAACTAATTGATCAACATACTCCTTAAGGGTTGTGGTATGATCATCCCAGAGTGCTTTGATTTGGTTTAGATAATCCTCATTGGAGATGGGGGTAGATGAAGTATGGATCATAGGAGGAGGTACAACATTCTGACCAGGTATCTAGGATGGCTCCCCCTTAACTACGACACCTATATAAGGAAACATTTCCTTAGCTAAATGTATATTAACAATACTAATTAAGAGGTTATGGGTATTACCTGTAGTGGGTGCAGACTCAACTATTCTATTGATAACTTGATCCAAGTTTGTCAAATCCATCTGATCATGCTCCCCCTCAGTCTGAGCGTCCTTCTATGGGCTTGACCTATCAAGATAAGTATCTAAAGCTTTAGGAGGCTCATGATTATCTTCTGTAGTAGGCATATCATCAATTACAGCTACATCATCAGTATCTACCATATCTGTCTCATCTTCCACAACAACCTCTTCTTCATTGCCAATTTTTGACACTTGTCCTGACCTAGGGCTGGCATGGATTTTATCAACATGCACAACAATATTCTTGATTTGAATGTTTGTAGAGGATTGATAGACTGATAAGTCAACTTGAAGACCAATATCAGCTTGAGAGGTTGATCCAAGCTCCTGTCCAGAGCTGGAAGTTCTTTCTTTCTCAGTAGATTTCTTCCTTGTACCCTTAGAGGAGTCATTTATTCCTGAAGGTTGGCTCATTGGTAGGACCCTAGTGAATCTGTCCAAAGTCTTTATGTCCATTCATTCTATCTAGTGAATCTTCACTCCATGTTCCTGCATGAAAGTATCAGGATAGGTGTTCACTAGGTATAAGGAAAGAATTCTGCCCATGTTTGGAGAGGGTATACAATCTACTAATATTTGATAGATGAGAGAAGACCATGAGGTTTTTATATTCAGGATAATTCTGGTCATGTTATAAAACATGGAGCTGGAGATAGTGTCATGTGATCCAGGTTTGTAGATAAGGGCTTTCCCTACAATATCTGCTAGCAGTTTGCCTCTCTGATTGAAGAATTTCTGTTCAAGAGACCCAGATTTGTCCTCATTGTATCCACACCATCTGAGAGCACTGTCTATACTTGTGTCGGCGGGCTCGTCTTCCTCACTAGGGTTGACAGAGGGTATATGATGGGCCATTCCTAGTCTCTTAGGGTTTACCTTAATTTTGATATCTTCAATCTTAGACTTAAGAGAGTTTTGAGAGGATGACACTTTAATGTTCGTGAAGAATTCCACTAACTCATTTTTAAGAATGATAGAGGGTTCGGAAAGGGTGTATTCCAAGCCTGCGACCTCAATGATCCTTAACACAACTTTAATCTCAGGGGAGGCATGACTAAATCCGTCCCTCACAATTTCATATCCTTCCTGGAGCTCCTTGATGACATTTGGCGCCATTGAGACAGTGTGGCAAGACTCTGAGAGGATTTCGGTCTCGATGGATAGGGTTATGGCTTATAAAGGTGGAGTGGATTTTCAGTTCTTGTCGCCTTTATATTTATACCAAAAAGGTTTAATTATCAATTAAGCATTTTAGCGTAAACTTATACATTTCGTTTTAAAGGGTTGCGATATGCTTCCTTTTATGAAATAAGAGATTTAGCGCTTTGATTCTTCTACCTCTCAGTTTTTCTTCTACTTATTCAATGCATGTTCAATTTGTGGCTTCCCTTACTGATTGGATGTACAATTTATTTGACTTAGTGAAACTTTTGTTAATGTTAAATTGAAGGGACTTAACATGTTAATGAGCCAGTTCTTTTGGTACTCCAATTTATGTATTGGTTCACCTTAAAGCTTTTTAATAAGTTATTTGAATTTTAGAGTAAGGCCTACAAAAATTAACAGTGTAGATAATTGAATTACTATATTATATTTGGTGTGCTTGATTAGGTTCATCCTGAGCACATCTAACATAACTTAAAAATTAGCAAACATAGTCTCTATAAAAGAGTGAGAGACTTACCTTAAGGCTTGCTTCCTCTAGTTTTTTAGGATTACATGTTTGACAGCCTCAATCTTAATTTGTTGCTTTTCCTGGAGCATATTCCTAGAGCAACTATCATGTCCCAGACATTTGACTGCAACACCCATTGTCCAAATACCAAGTCTTAATTGGACAGGTACTTGGACTATCCTGCAAAACAGAATTCATTTACCCTTAGGAACCCAATGATAATTGGGTCCTAGGTTCTTGTTAGCATCATAAAACGTTTGCCCAACTCTCTGCCTAGGCTGAGCTCCTTTCTGTCCACTAGTCACATTCAGGTTATGCCAACAATCAATGGCAAAGTGACCCATTTTCCCACAACACCAATATTTATGAATGTTGTATCTTCTCTTTAGGACAACACAAAATTGATGTCCATGAGAGATGTGAGCAGCACCAGAATTTGTTGGATGAAGATTGTATGATGTTGCCCCCTTCTTCCTGAGTGAAGGTGCTGAGGAACTAAATACAGCTGGTCGAGTATGGGCCTGATGTATTTTTGGAGCCTGCCATCTAGTGTACTCTCTCATTTCCTTAGATAAAGGATATTTGGATCCAAATCTATAGAACGTTTCCTGAACTTTGTGGCTAGAGTGGATAATATCACTCTTTCTTGGATCATGTGCCTTCACCCCACTGGTGGAGCACACATTTGATTGATCCTTCTAGAGAGGTGCAAACTTGACAGTTTTAGAAGGTGAATTTACCTTTTAAAACATTGTCCTCTTATCAGGGAATTCAGATTTGAAATGATGATTGATGTGATTAATACCCAGCTTCTCAGGGACTTGACAAGTTGCAGCTTTTGGCAACTAACCTTGTGACTGAGAAGGGTTAATCACAATCCTCAATTTCTCTATCAACTTTTGTTCCAGATATCTAATATGCTTTTTCTTCTCTTTTAGAAGTATGGTTTGACACTCAAGACTTTTCTTGAGTTCAGACACCTCATGACTTTTCTTATAAAACTCAATAGATTTATTGTTATAAAGAGTTTATATGACTTTAGGACTTCTATTTCCTTAGCTTTCCTTTTGGTAAGAATTCTCCTCTTCTTTAGAGCATCTAGGAGTAGTCCATACTTGTCAATCAATTGATTGACATCAGTCTCAGATTTTGAGCAAACTTCATCACATGATGAATATGCACCAGTATCTGGACTTGTTTCATAGTCAGAGGAAGATGCAGAATTGGAAAGAAGTTGTACCTTGATTGATTCTGAATACACTTGACTTCTTTCTTCTTTAGTCATTGCCATCATACCATGGCATCCATAGTCTTCTTCATCGTCCTCATTGTCACTGTCTGTGTATGACAGAGGGGCCCTTATTCCTATCCTAGCACCAAGATATTACTCTTCTTCTTCTTCTGGATCAGCAGCAATAGATATCAGCCCTATATAGGCTTCTTCCTCTTCATCTTTAAATTCTGAGGAGAAAGAATCTGTCCAGCTTCTATCCTTCTTAGCCACAAAGGACTTCTCCTTCTTCTTGCCCTTGTGGTGATGGTGATGCTTTTTCTTCTTCTTCTTATCTTCTTCATTTTCTTTTGACTATGCAGTCAGCAATGACATGCTCAGCCATGTTGCAACAATAACAGATGACATTACAAGAAATCTATTTACTAATTTTAGGGACATGCTTGTCATCCTTGGATGACTTCCTATGAAAAGAGGATGAAGATGGCCTGCTCCTCCAATCCTTATTTTTTATGAACTTCTGAAATTGTTTGGAGAAGGCTGCTAGATCTTTATCAGACATATGGTTGTCTGATGAACTGGGCTTAGAAATTTCTGAGCTAGATTCTACTTCCCTCCTTGGTCGTGAGGGAGTCTTTCTTCGGCTTCTTCTTGGGGTTTCTGCCTCGAATACCACAGACTTGTCCTTGGACTTGATTTGGCTGCTCTTCTCCTCTTCTTGTCTAGCAGCAAGCTATATTTCATAGTACTGCAACTTGCAAAGAGTGTTGGTGGAGGAGTGTCTGCCATCATAGCCATTTCCCTAATGGCATAAATCTTGGTGTCCCAATCTCTAGTGAGAGATCTAAGGAACTTGTCATTCAGCTCATAATTGTTGAAGATCCTACCATAGGTTCTTAGATCATTGACTGTCCTAAAGAACCTTTCAAAACATTCAACAACCTTTTAAGACTTGCTTTGCCTGAAGGCCTCATACTCTTGATTGAACATATACTTTCTCTCATCTCTAACTTCCTCAGATCCTTCCATGTAGACCACAAGGGTGACCCACATTTCCTTGGAGGTCTTGCAGTGTAAAAGATTTTGGAAAGTTGAGTCATCAATGGCACTGGCTATAATACTTTGTGCCCTTTTGTCCATGGTGGATAGAATCACTTCATCTATATCCATTTCTGAATATGTCTTAGGCACTCTCACAATTGGATCTATGGTGGAAGCCTTTGTGGGGACAAAAGGACCTTCCATCACTATTACATAGATTCTTGGGTCAGATGCTTCCATGAATAGTCTGATCCTTTGCTTCTAGAGGCCAAATCCTTCCTTCCTACAGATGGGTAGCTTCATGACCCCTAGCTCCTTATAGTTCATTCTTGACCCCATAATTTTATCTTATAGCTAACCTTGGAGGTATGCTCAAATTGTTAAATCCCTTTTTGAGTAACCTCCTTCAGATACCAGTTAAAAGTTGCTTAACTGAAAGTTAGCTAATCACCTAGAGGGGGTGAATAGGTCTTTGAAATTTTATTAGTTCTTTTGTTGATTTCAACTTAATCTATCTAGAGCTTATCTTTAGATCCTGCAATAAGAATAATAACAAGCAACACAGTAAACACAGAGATTTATAGTGGTTCCCCAACTGGGTACATCCACTTTCCCTCCCACCTATCCAACTGATTTGTTGGACTAGGCACAAACTCCACTTATATGCTCCTTAGAGCTTACACCTCAGGCCCTCAGCCTTACACACAGGTTCACTTCTGAACCCAAACGCAGAACCATAAGGGTTCCTACCTCAGAGCTCTACAGATCTCCTACAACTGAGTGATCTACTGATCACCTACCTCAGCCTTATTTCTAAGACATACAACTCAGGCTCTTCAGCCCTACAACTTCAGGCACACAGCCCTACTCTCAAAGTGCTGCAGCACTACTACACTCAGTACCCTTCCAGGACCCTACAGCTCAGCATCCTCCAAGGCCTATAACTCAGTGACAAACTTGTCACCTACAGCTCAGTGACTCTCCAGTCACCTACCTCAGGCATAAGGCCGTACACTCAAGCTTGGAGGACAGCCTACCTCAGATCCACAGTGGGATCCTACCTCAGAGGGCAACACTCTCCTACCTCAGGCAATTAAGACCTACGACTCAGATCCAAACTTGGATCCTACCTCAGTACCCCAATAAGGAACCTACCTCAGTGACTAATTATTCACCTACCTCAGGCACAAAGTGCCCTACACTCAGATTCAGATAAACTGAACCCTATAGGAAGAATACAGAATGTTTAATAAAATAATACAACTGACGCAGAGATAAATCTCTGAGTCTACCATGCTGGACAGAGCAGATATCAGTCCAGCACTCTTGTTGTTGAAGGAATTAGTCATCTTTTACAACTAACACTTTTCTGCTGCACAGATGAATAGATATCAGCTTGCTGAATGGATGAATCAGCTTCTCTGTTCTAGAAAGAACTATCTTGATGAGCTTGAAGAGCTTCAGCTAACTACCTTTTCCTTTCAGGCTATCTCTACTAGACTTGAGCTTTCAAGATTGATGGAGAAGAAAATGTCCAACCGCCTCTAGTTTCCTTTTTAGATTTTTTGCGTTTGTTCTGTTTGTTTGTTGCCCTAATCCTTTTTATTTTTTCCTTTTTATATGTGTTGATTTGAATCAATGGCATAAATGTATGTGGGCCCAGCCAAGGATTGGTGAGCGCCATCTACATCAGAAAAGGACAAAGCTGCTTTCGGTGCCACTGCAGCTTTCCCACAATGACCACATGTAAGTTGACTTTGATGACATCAGCAATGGTCATAACCATCTAAACTTAGAAAATATTTCAGAAATCCATAAAGCATTGAGTGATGTTACGTCACTCAATGACATCTATCTTGGCTCTCAGCGCTTCTAGACTTGTGAATTTTCTCTAGATTTGTCTCAGCGGTTCTGTCTCAGCGGTGTCTTATTAACAGCTGAGACAAGATTCTATCTCAGCGCTTTCTTCTTATCGTTTGAGACAAGTTTCTGTCTCTGCAGTATCTTCACAGTGGTCTCAGCGGTTTTTTCTTCACAACTGAGACTATCTTCTATCTCAGTAGTTTTCCTCTTAACTTTCTCAACGCTTCCTTCTTCATTAGAAGCATTGAGTGAACCTACTTCACTCAACGCTTCTGAACTTAGAGAAATCCAGCTAGTTATGTCTTAGCAGTTAAGCTGACACATTTTTCTCAGTTGTTTCAGCTGTCTCAGCGGTCTCAACACCCTCTTATCAGTTGTCTCAGCTGTCTTAGTGCTTTTTTGCATTAGTCAGTTTTTTTGGCTTTAGTTTTGTTCGACGATCTGTGGGATGAGCTTGATGAACTCTGATCTTCTCAGCGTTCTCAGTGCTTTTTGCCTTAGATTATTTTTTTGGCTTTTAGCTTGACAATTGTTGAGCCGAGCTCAACGATCTATAAGCTGAGTTCGATGAACTCTAAACTGAGCTCGACGTATTTCAAACTGAGCTTGACGAACTTTAAATCCTGAGCACTTGAGCTCATTCCAAGGAATGTTGACATGAGCTTGATGACCAGTCGGCTGAGTTTGACGAACTGCGAGCTGAGCTCGACGAACTTTCAATCTTGAGCACTTGAATTTAACTCTTGAGGAATGTTGACCTGAGCTCGACGATCTGCGAGCTGAGCTCGACGAACTGCGGGCTGAGATCGATGAATTTTGAGTTTACCACCAAACTCATTTTCTTCACCCGTCCAATCATGGAATACCTGCATGAAAGAACTAATACACACATCAAATACATTATGCACCTTAGCATGATTGGTGATGACTCTTCAAATTCTGAGGAACATTGTAGGGCACAATTCCCAACACAGGATTTTATTGCTAAGTAGAAACCTATGTAAGATTATAGTGGGTCATGAAACACAGGACTATACAATGTAATCCCTCATTTTGTAGTCCAATGTGTTGACTCGCATGTAATCTCTCTATTGGATTGTACTATTACAAGTGCATTAGAAGGATCAAGGGAGGACAAGTTGTTGTTTTCAGAAGAAACAGAAGATTTTTTCCTAAGTAAAATTCGTCGAGTATAATATTGGAAACTTGTCGAATTTGTCAAGTATACTTAGGAATACTCGTCAAATTCATCGTGTATACTTACTGACATTCGTTGAATTCATCGTGTTTACTTAGAGAATCTTTTCTATGATGTTGGAAATCGTTTAAGTAAGATTCGAGTATCCTCAAGTATGCTCGTCGAATTCGTTGAGTGTACCTATGGACACTCGTCGAATTCGTCGAATATACTACTCTATATATGTCGAGTTCGTCACGTCTCACTAGTAAAGCTTCTGAGTTCTCGAACTTATTTTTCTGGATTTCTCTAAGTTAAATTCGTCGGATATAAAAGTGATTCGTCGAGTATACTCGTGGTTATTCTACGATACTCGACGAATGGACTTATCATATTTTTTGATTTTTTTGTCTAGTGGGTTTCTGGTTCATGACGTCGGCCATATACAGTATACGTGGACTTTTGGTTTTGGAAAGAATTTTATAGTTGTTAGAAAAAGGAATCCTATAAATACCTAGGGTTTATTCGTTCAACCCTAATTGCTCATTCATATTAATAATTGTAAAAAGGACGCCCATTCTCTATCGTACGTATAGTTTTCGGAAAAAATTTTCGCGACCTAACTCTGCATGATCAGCAATTACTCCAAGTATAAATTTGACAAATCTCTTCTCAAGTTTTCTTGAAGCCTTCGAATCTAATTGGATCTTAGTTTTCAGATCAAGCTCTCAAGATTAATTTCAAGTCTTCTCTTTCTCAAGGTCCTCAAGTTCTCATTCCAAGGAAGAAGAAGATTGAACATTTTTAGATCTGAAGAAATAGATAGATCTTCAATCTAAATTATTGTATAAATTTCTTTTGTACTATAGTACAAAGATTTCTCTTCTGAGCTGTAGATCCTTGTGAGAAGATTGAGTTGTAGGAGAGTTTGTTCTTCGAGTGTAGGAGAGGTTGTCCTTTGAGAAGTAGAAGTACTGACTTCGAGTTGTAAGATTTGTTTAAATCTGAGATAGGTTAAGTAGCTGAATCTATCCCTTTGTGTTAGATAGGCAAGGAGGGACAGTGGACGCACCCAAGTCGGGGAACCATTATAAATTCATGTGTTGTGCTGTGTTTATTCTATGTACTTGCTCTTAATATTTTTAATATGCTATTATACGCAAAACTCACCTATTCACCCCCATCTAGGTAATTTAGGTAGGCAACTAGACACTTTCAAAATTTTTCTCGCGCTCATCGGGCGATGACCGTCTTACTTATCTGTGGTGACTATTTGACTCGCCTATGGTGGTTACTCGAGTGAGCACGGTGAATTAAATGAGCCTTGGGAACTTTGTCGACATGGAATGTTTGGCGGGCTCATGGGGTTTGCATATAATAATCCGCTGAAAACATCCAGGGGAAAACAATTGCAGTTTCGGGCCTATATCCAGAGGTTAAGGCCATCAGTTAGGTATATGACATTCGCAATGTTCTCATCCACAAGTAGCGTTGAAAGCACTTATAGATAAAAAGCACTTATTTCTTGCAGCTTGTCCTCTGAAAGGAGACCAATAACAATAACAATGCCTCAATCAATGCGCGGTTGGCTAACACATTTGGACCTACCACAAATACTACTCGGGAGTGTCTCCGTGAGGACAATCATAGTAGTCTTATGGTGGGGGAAGTAGCTCATACCGACAGGATGGTCAGTAGTTTGATGACCTCTACTCGAGACATCCAGATACGTCTGAGAGAGTCTAAGCAATCTCCGGGACTCACCAGGCTGGAGAGAAATAGAGATCATGCATGATTGGTAAGTGACGAGGATCTTGCCTTGTATTGCAACGCACAAAGAGTTTTTTGCGCGTTTTCTGAAAAGACCTTTAATGGTGGTGCTTGAGAAACAAAAATCATGCAATGTACCAAGCTTTGAGAAGAGAAAAAAGGAGGTAGGAGAATGGAGGAATACCTATGTTTAGGAGTAATATCTCTTCAAGTCATCTCCACTCTAGGTGTTAGATACTTCTTTGTCTTTATGGGTCTACAACGTATAAGCCCTGTTTTTGAGTGCCTCTTTGATGATGAAAGGTCCTTCCCAGTTTGGGTTAAGCTTTCCTACCAAATCCGCTCTCCCGACTGCATCCATTTTCTTAATCACGAGGTCTCCCTTTTCAAAACTCTATACTTGTATGTTCTTGTTGAAAAACTGGGTGTTGGAAACCCACCTATGTTTAGGGTTGATGTTGAGAATGGTGAAGTGAAAGTGGGTGATTGGGCAACCAAGGCAAACTGGGAAACCTGTCCCCGCAGACTATACGGAGAGGACTGGCGGATAGCCAGGTCGGTAGAGCTATTGTCGATGGCATGTTCTTTGGCAGCCTAGGTAGTCTGTTCGTGTGGACTATGCGAATAGAGGGAGTGGCAAGCCAGGATGGATTATGCTCAGCAGGAAGTTGGATCTCCTAAGGTAACTGGGCGGATAGTGACTCTATCCGCGGAGTCCGGCAAGGAGCGGACTAGACTAGAGCTCGGCAGACCATCTTGGCAGATGCCTTGGTCTAGCTCTGGCGTGGCAAACGGAAGCCGCGTAGATCGCCAGTTAGTGCGGACAGGTGCTTGAGTTCACCGAGGTAGGCAGACTGATTCCAGTGTCCGCTAGTAAGTGCGGATTGACCCTTGTGGCTGGCGGAGTGGAGTTGGTTGGTTCTGAACCAAGACCAGGTTTGGCTTAGTCCGGGGAGATCAAGCAGTTAAGCGCGGACTTCTTCTCAGGGAGAACTAGGAAAACTTATTGGACAACCAGGGCGAACTGGGTGACCTGTCTACGCAGACTATGCAGACAGGACTGGCGGATAGCCAGGTAGGCAGAGCTGTTGAAGACAGCGTGATCTTTGGCGTTCTGTGCAGTCTATTCGCACAGACTTTGCAAATAGAGACGACAACAAGCTAGGTTGGCTTATGCTTAGCAGGCAGTTGGATACCAGAAGGTAACCGGGTGGATAGTGATTCTATCCGCAGAGTCCGGTAAGGAGCAGACTGGACTTGAGCTCGGTAGACCGTCTTGACAGATGCCTTGGTCTAGCTCTAGTGTGGCAAGCAGAAGCCGCAGAGGTCACTAGTTAGTGCAGATAGATGATGGAGTTCGGCGAGGCAGGCGGATAGGTTCTATTGTCCGCTAATAAGTATGGACTGGCCCTTGTGGATGGTGGAGTGGACTTGGTTGGTTCTGAACCAAGTCCAGATTTGGCTTAGTCCGGGGAGATCACATATTTAAGTATAGACTGCTTCTCAGTCCGCCTAGCTCAGCAACTGTGCCATGTGCCTTGGTTTCAAGCTTGGGGAATGCGGACTGGAGTTGCGTCCACAAGATTTTCGGACTGATGATGTGTCCACTGAGTCCGGCAGCTGTCTTAGTGGCGTGGTTGCGGGCTCGGGAAATACGGACTGGAGCGGTGTCCGCGGTTAAGAAGACAAGGTGTTGCTACAGAGTCTGCGGGTTGCTAAGTCCTGATTGGCCTTTGTCGATAAAGCAGACTGGGACATTGTCCGTCCTTGGTAAAGCTTAGGCAGTCTGGCCATCTTGCACAGGTCGCGGCGGACTGGAAGGTTGTTCGCGGTTTGCGAGTACACTTGTTCTTGTTGTGGGATGCGGCTGTGTTCCTATCGGCTAGGGAGGTGACCACACTCTTCATCGTGCCTATAAATAGGACCCTCGTCACTTCAGGATTATACGAGATTGAAAAGTAAGTGAACTCGCAATTAGTTGCTGCGGACTGGAATTCGGTATCCGCGCGGGTTGAAGGAGTTGATCGAGTTATGTTGTGCAGGTTGTGCGGATAGCGCTAGAAAGCCGAGACTTGGCTCTGATTACGATCAAGGATAGTACAGACTCTGTAGTTAGCAACAGGCGGTAAACAGCAGGTCGAGGACAGTGACCAGGCAGTCTTCTCTTTGGAAAATAGTTTCCCGGTTCAATAAGTCGTCTGCTTCAGGCAACCTATTTTGTTCGGCATCATCAGCTTGTGTAGTCTGGCAACTAGGTGACCTTGTGGTTATGCGGCTTGTAGATCGGTTGCTTGAGATCAGCATTGGAATAACGGGCAGTCTGCACGGCATGGTTGGCGGTCTGGAGTCCTGGCGGTCTGTGGAGACTCCATAGTGCAGTAGTAGAACCGGCGGCTACTTGTTCAGTCCGTGCGATTTGTTTTGCTTTGTAGTTTTTTCGCTTTCCCTTTGGTTATTTTTGGCGAATCATGTCTCTCCATGTATATCTCGCTTTATAAGAAGACTGATGTTATCAATAAAGAAACTTGTTGCTGATGGTGTCTCTGGTTGTGATCTAACCTTCTAGTTGAGACAACCCCTGCTCATTCCAAGATTCGAAAAATTCAACATCAAATGAACGTGAGGGATATATAAGTCTTAACTCTAGAGGGTGGAGGATGAATAGAGTATTTTAAATACTTTGATTAGTTTTTGTAGTGGAATTAAAATAAGTGATATCTATATGAGAAATAAAAACAAAAGATAATCACAATGCAGCAAATAATGGAATAGAGAATTCCAGATGACACAAAGATTTTATAGTGGTTCCCCAAAACTGGGTACATCCACTCTTCTAACACCCTGGTACAAATCCACTAACAGGTTTTTGTTCAGGTGCCCTGCCACCACAGGTTTTTGCTCAGGTGCCCTGTCACCATAAGATCTATTTCAAGGGAGATCTAGCAACCCTTTGAGCTTTTGACCAGGTGTCCAAAAACCAATCCAAGTCTTTTGCTAAAGAGACTTGACAACCAGATGATAACTTTTGAAGAGAGCTAAATCCTTGTTACAGTAGGAAAAAGAAAAATGATGTTGTCTTCTCTTTCTCAAACAACTGAGAAGACTTAGTGGATGTTGTTGTCAAAGCTCCCCCTGAGATGAAGAGAGGTTCAGGAAGATGAGAGCTTTGCACTGGGTGTAGTCCTTGAAGTTGGTTTGCTGATCTTCAGGAACTTTCAGATAGATGTTGACTGTTGTCTCTAGAAAAATCCTGAAGCAGAAACTGAAGAAGGCTGATGATCTATGTGTTGATGTTCTTCTTCAATTTCCTGTAAGAATGATAGCAATGCTTTCTTCTGAAAAATGTATCAATGAATGTTATTGTTCTATTATGCTATTGAATGAGAAGAATTGCTTTAATATCCTGTGAGATTTCAGCCTTTTGAAATTTGAATAGTGTCCGGAATTTACTCCAGAGATTCTGAGAGTTGAACGACTGGATTTTTGCTTTTAATGAGTTTCCTCAACTATCCCAGTAAATAAGTCAAGTAATTAACTATGTGAAAACCATAATTAATGATGCCAAGAAATGGCTATAATCTTGAGAAAATGAGCATTAATTATTAGAGAATGACTGCCTTAGAACAATACAAATTGAAGTCAAAATGGGAGAGAAAACGTCAAACTAATACTGAAGGAAATAAATTGAAGTCAGGACAGATTTTTTCAGACAAACTCCAAGTTCGTCGAGATGAGAAATCTCCTTCATCGAGCTGAGCCCAGAGATAATTCATCTGGAAGATATCTATCAAGCTGAGTTCCAAGATCATCGACCGGAGAATCTGAGTAGAAGAAGAAAGATCGTCGACCTGACCTCGTATTTCGTCGAGCTCAGCCCAGAGTTGACACTCTGAGTTCGTCGTTCTGAGATCGATGATCGTCGAGCTATGTTCAAAGAACTTCGAACTGATTTTCTGAACTCTTTAAAACTGCATTTCTTCTAAGTCTAAATCTCTGAATACTTCTGAGGGCTGGATCAAAGATGTCTAACCTAGTCAGACTGACCTAGACCTTAAAACAAACAAATTGACCCTAGGCTATACATGGTGGGTCAAAAACCTAATAGTGAACCTAGCCCAAATCCAAACTAGGGATCCAACAATCTCCCCATATTTGGGTGAGGTCACTAAACAAAATAAAATTGCATACAAACACAAAAAAATATAAATATTTGACAGAATTTAACCTATTCAGCAGATATGATATGGCTAAGTTCATTACACATATAAATCACAAAAAAAGCAAAACAAAAAAGACTTATGATCTATCAAAGGGAGGAACATAAGTTGACTTAGCAAAAACAATTGTCCTTTTTGGATTTTCTACTTCCTTCTGAGAAATCTTCAGGTCTTGAACCCCAAGAATTGTTATAGATGCAGCTCTGGCACTATAGCTTCTGGATGGATCTGTATATATTCATTAGGGTCAAATAGATTTCTGTTTACCTGAAATTTATCAAACTCCTTCTATCTATAGGTAGACATTGTAGTGAATTTAGATGGATCTGCTCCTTCAGCTCTGGCTCTGTTAATTTGAGATAGCTCAATCAGCTCTTGGAATCTGACCATCCTGAAATTTGGATCTAATTCAGGTTCATTGGTTGGAGAGAGAGGTTTCTCTAGATTAGATTTAAGAGCATCCTGAGAAGAGTTTTGAGGATTTCTGAAAATAATGGATTGTTGTTGAAAGTTGGTTTGAGGGACAGACTGCTGAGATTGGCCTGAATAATAAGACCTTGGAGGTCTGTATTGACTATACTTCCCAGCTGGTCTGAAAGACTGATGGGAGGCAGGCCTTTGAGACTAAGAACTACTTGAGGCAGGCTTCTGAGTCTTAGTAACATTTCCTGATACACCTGCAGCAGGAGGAGGAGGAGGTCCTCTCCTAGTCTGCTTAGGTGGGGAAATGTATCTTTTCCTTTTCTTTCTTTTCTTGAGCTCATTCTTTAAGAATCTCATCCAGTGAGCCAAATATGGAGTGAGAGGAATATTGTGCAGAATCTAGTAAGGGATATCAGCAGTAGGGTCAGACTTAGGAACAACCTTGGGAGGAGCATTTCTCTTCTTAGACTTTACTTTCTTAGAACTTGAATCATCAGAATCCTCATCATCATCATCAGATGATTCAGGAGGATTATCATACATATCATCCAATTGCTTTAGCCATTCAGCTGAGATTCCTATAACTTGAGACTGTTTTTGAACTGCTGGCTCTGCAGAAATTTCTGAAACAATTTGATCCTAAAAAGGCTCATGTTCTTCTTCCATATCAGCAAACATAATCTCATCCATGTTTGGCATTATGGATTCACACCAGCCATAAGTTCGTGGAGAGAATACCTGAGGCACAAAAATAGGAACTGTCTCACAAGAATCTACAATAACTAGGCTTTATGTAACCCCTAGAACAACAAAACTTGCTCTTAGTTGATTCAGAACTGCAAGACTTATTGGAGCAGTATAACACACTATGGATTTGCAGTGATGAACATCAAAACTCGGTAAAAAATTTCTGTAAACTAAATTAAAAGAATTAAGTAAAGAAATTAAATCCATTGTGGGATTGATACTGCAATCACCCATAGTGATAATGTCTAGAACTGCATCTATACAAGCTGAATCTACTGCTGCTGCTGGAGAAACTGCTGCTGCTGCTGGAGCTGGAGCTTCTTCATGGAACATCTCCCCCTGCCTGGATTCAGAGGGTACTGAACCCAAGCCCAAAAAAGAAGAAGGGATAGAGTAAGAGGAAGCAAGAAGAGCAGTAAGAGAGTTTATGGAGTCAAATAGAGGAGCAATTGCCTCTACTATGAGATGCCTGATAGTTGGAGAGATAAGCTCCAAGATAGTTTAAATGGGGGGAAACTCCAGTTGCATAAACTCAGGTGGTGTCTGACTAGATACAGATGGATGGATGGAGGAAGAGGGAGGAATAAAATCTGGCATGACTTCATCCTGAGATGGAGATAGTTGATGTTGAGGAGATGGTGATTGAGATGGTAAAAGATCAAAAGTTGGAAATGACAGAGAAGATTGAGGAGGTAGTATGTCATCAAGGTGAGGTGGTATAGGAGATTAAGGAGGTGGGGATGGAGAATCCTCTGGTATGTGGATTGGAGTTTGAGGAAGTGGGGAATGAGGTTGTGATGGTGAGGTAGTAGGAGATTAAGTGGAAGTGGATGGTTGTTGGAGGAGAGTTGATGAAGGAACTATCGATTGTGGTGGAGATAGAGGAGGAGCAGGAACATCTTCTTCAGGTGAGAGAGTGATAATTACTATCCTGGTGTTTTTTGAAGCTATTGAAGAGGAGGAAGCCCTGGATGGCTTAGAGATGGTCCTCTCCCATCTACCAAAAAAGGTAGAAGTTAGCCTCTTGGAGGCATTAATGAACATGGTCTAAGAGACCAAAAGTTCAGGAGCCCATGACTGGAGGAAAATTCCCAGAATCTTCTCAAAACATACTTCTTTCTTTGAGTTTTTTTCTTGAGTAATTCAAATAGCAACAAACCCCAATTTACTAATTTCTTATTAACTAGGGCACACATCACCAAGAATTGGTGCCTGGTAATATAATCATGGGCTGTGTGCTTTTCTAGCAACACTTTCCCTACTACATCAACCAGAAACTTGTATTCGACAGACACGTTTTTCTTTAACAATTTATTAGGGTTTTCTATCTGAGTGACCCATCTTAATTATCATAGAATCATACTCAGAACTGTCTAATCACGTATCTTCTTCTCTATTAACCAAATCAAAAATCTCAGTAAAAATAGCAGGTGTTAGAGTAACCTGATGGCCTGCGATGGTACCAATCATTATTTTTGCATCTGGGGAAGTTGAAGTGTAGACCCATTCTCTTATCTCAGTCGCTGGCAGTTTGATCTTGGTGGTCGTATGTTTCCTCAGTTGTTGTTCTTCAAACAGTTGCAGAATATCAGTGAATATCTGATCGGTATGGCTGAATGAATCGAAGTCGATGTCGAATCCAGTATCATATTTCATGCAGGAGAGAAAAATCACCTAAATCGCCATTATTTTCCTGCAAAAATGAGAGTGAGAGATCAAGTGCAAGATAACTAGAAAGCGCGGGATAGAACTCGAAGAAAATCTATTTATAGGGTTTTCAGAATATGAAGCGGCAAACTTTGTCCTACGAAAAAGAAAAAAAATTCTTCGTTCTCAGGTCGACGAAAAATTTCATGAAGAAATGATATCATCAACCTCAGTTGGAAGAGGGGAAAAATTTTCGTCGTGCTTAGGTCGATGAAAACTTTTTTGAAGCAAGATCGTCGAACTCCGCTCGATGAAAATAGCTTCTTGCAGAGAGTTCGTCGATCTCAGGTCGACGAAATCTCTCAAGAACAGTTCTTAGATCGTCGATCTCCGTTCTACAAACTATGACCAATTCTTCGACCACTGATAGAAATTAAATTAACATTCTTCATTGATCATACCTAGCTGATACAGAAAGAACAGATATTTCTACTCATCTAAATGTTTAGTGAAGATGTCTGCTCTTTGTAAATCAGTAGAGATAAAGACAAGATTAATTTTCTTTTTAACCACACACTCTCTAATGAAATGATGTCTAATTTCTATATGCTTGGTTATACTAGATGCACTGGATTTTGTGCAATGGAAATTGCACTAATACTATCACAAAATGTAGTTGAATTATTTAGATTGTAACCATAATCCAGGAGTTGGTTTTGAATCCACAATATTTGTGAACAATAACAACCGGCTTCTATGTATTCAGCTTCTGCAGTTAAAGTAGACACAGATGTTTGTTTCTTACAAAACCAGGAAACAAGCCTATCTACAAGGAACTGAAATGTTCCTGATGTGCTTTTTTCTGTCCACTCTATATCCAGCAAAGTCAACATCTGAGAATCCAGTTAATTCAAATTCAGACTCAGTTGGATAAAAAAGTCCTAGATTTGGGCAACCCTTTATATATCTCAAAATCCTTTTAAGTAAAATACAGTGAGATTCTTTAGAGTTCACCTGGAACTTAGCACAAAGACATATAGCAAAAATTATATCTAGCCTACTAGTTGTGAGATATAATAAGGATCCAATAATATCCCTATATGTTTTCTGATGAACTGGCTTGCCCTATTCATCAGACTCAATCACAACATTGGAAGCCATGTGTGTTTTCTTGGCTGAGGCATCAGTCATCCCAAATCTTTTAACTAGCCCCTTATTATATTTTGCTTGGGATATGAAAATACCAATAGGGGATTGCTTCACCTAGAGACCAAGGAAGTAAGAAAGCTCACTCATGCTACTCATTTCGAACTTGGAATGCATCAGGTCAGAAAACCTTTTGCATAGTTTGGAATCAGTAGAGCCAAAAATGATGTCATCTACATATATTTGTACTAACAATATGTTATGTTTATGATGCCTAGTAAACAAGGTTCTATCTACAATGCCCCTAGTGAACTTATACTCTAAAATAAAGCTAGCTAGGGTCTCATACCAAGCTCTTGGAGCATGCTTTAAACCATAAAGAGCTTTATGCAATTTGAAAACAAAGGAGGGATGAGTTGGAGAAATAAAACCTGATGGTTGTTCAACATATACTTCCTCTTTGAGTTCACCATTCAAGAAAGCACTCTTGACATCCATTTGGTAGACCTTTAACTTTTTGTAGGCTGAATAGGCAAGAAAAATTCTGATAACTTCCAGTCTTGCAATAGGTGCAAAGGTTTGATCAAAGTCAATTTCTTCTTCCTGTCTATATCCTTATGCTACCAGCCTTGCTTTGTTCCTGATGATGGCTCCTTGAACATCCAATTTATTTCTGAATACCCATTTTTCCAATAACTGGGTAGTCTTTGGGTCTTGAACCAAATCCCAAACTCTGCATTTCTCAAACTGATTGAGCTCCTCTTGCCTTGCTATAATCCAGTGGGGATCTTGCTTTACTTCTTTTATGGATTGGTGCTCAAGTTGAGATATGAAGCAAGCATGCATCAAGTTTTGGTTGAGTTGATGCCTTGTTTGGACACCAAATGATATGTCTCCAATCACTTGAGATACATGATGATCTTTAAGTGTGACAAGATCAATTTGAGGAGTTGGTTCAGCAACAACATTGGGAATTAATTCCTCTTGTGGAATTGTGTTTGTTGTTGGTGGTTCAGCAATTATTTCACTGAATTATTCTTCACTGTCTTCTTCAATATATGGATAAGGATGTGATATAGCCTCATTGGTGAGGTTTAAATCATCCAATTTCTTACACTGTTGGGGTACCTGCAATAAATCTCTGGTAGAAGAATCCTTCTCCTTGTAAAACATGTTAGCTTCATCAAATGTTATATATATAGATTCTTCCATTTTAAGGTTGATTTATTAAAAACCCTATAGGCCTTGCTGACTTGAGAATATCCAAGAAAGATTCCCACTTCAGCTTTGGCTTCAAACTTTCTAAGATTTTTCTTGTTATTATTATGAATATAACATCTACAACAAAAAATTCTAAACAAATCTATTTTAGGTTGCTTCCCTTTGAGTAATTCGTAGGGAGTCTTGCTCTTAAGTTTATGTATTAAACTCCTATTTAAGACATAGTTTGCTGTGCTTACAGCCTCTGCTCAAAAGGATAGGGGAATGTAAGCATCTACAAGCAGTGTACCTGCAGCTTCAATGAGGATTCTATTTTTCCTTTCTGCTACCCAATTTTATTGAGGAGTTCTAGGAGCAGAGAAGCAATACATGATACCTTCCATCTCACAGAATTCTTGCATAGGAAGAGATTCAAACTCAGTACCATGATCACTTCTGATCAATGCAACTGGAGTAGAGTTGTAACACCCCGAAACACAAAAGAGCGACGGGAGGCGTTCCGGGCCAAATCTGGTATTTGGAAGGGGGCACACGGCCTGGGACACGGGTGTGTCCCAGGGCGTGTCAGGCTTGAGTCGATGATTTGGCCGAGAGGTCGACGAAATTTGGAGTCGACGATCGTCGAGCAGCGAACACGGCCTGAGACACGGGCATGTCTCAGGGCGTGTCGAGCTCGTGTCGACGATCGGCCCGGGAGTCGGCATTTTCGCTCGACGTTGTGTCGAGACAAGACACACGGCTTAGGACACGGGCGTGTCCAAGGCCGTGTCGTGTGGTCGACGAACTTCGCTCGACGAAGTGTCGAGACAGGGAACACGGCCTGAAGCTCATGCATGTTCGGGTTTGACACGGGCGTGTTACATTGGAAACGGGCATGTCCCAGAACCGTGTGAGTCTCGGGTTGTTTTCAGGGCTGTGTCGATGGGGGTACACGGCCAACCACACGGCTGTGTCAGTTGGAACACGGGCGTGTCAAGTCAAACATGGGCGTGTCGGATGCCCGTGTGTTTTTTGAGACGCGTCGATTTTGACGGCGAATGAGGGACACGGACCTGGACACGGGCGTGTCACAGGCCGTGTTCGGCCCAGATTCTGCATTTTAGATCTGGATCGTGGCCGTTCGCTTCTTTAATTCGGGATCCGACGGCTGGGGGCTATTAGTGCTTGGATATACACGGGATTGGACCCTTGAAACCCTCATTTCACTTGAGAGGTTATCTTTCTAAAGTCTAGAGAGAGAGGAGAGCAAAGGAGGAAGAATAAGCTTAGATCCGGTCTTTGGAGGAGCTTCGGAGCTCCAAATTGCGAACCGACTTCGGATCTACGGAGGCAAAGAGAGTGCGGTGCTTTTCATCCGCATACATTTCCATGGCGCCAAGGAAGAACGCTAAGGTAACGATTCTCTACATGAGCATGTGAAGCTCTCCTTATTTGCATAGGAAGCCCGCTCTCGCGAGTTTGCGGTGAGTTGGAGGCATTCCTTCGGGTAGATATGTAAAGTCCCCGTTGTTTAGAGTCCGTAAACGAGAACGGACATAGGCATGATGTGTGAAGCCTACCCAGACAAGTTGGTCTGGATCGGTGATGTTGCATTGCTTATTGGCCGTAGAAGACTCCGCGCAAATGTTTGTTTTTCTGGTTTTCTACGCGGTAGATTGCAACATGAAGCCTTGGGGATTAACCCAAAGGTGCACCCGGAAAACTGCGCGGATGCGTGATTCTGCCAAACTTGTGGGCCTGGGAGCCAACTTGTACATAACTGGGTTATGTAATATTATGCGTTCGATTAACGGGCTTAGGGGAAACTTAACTCGTGCCGATGATTTTAAAGTGTCGTGGCAAGTGAGCAACGGGTTGAGTGGAACCGTTGTTGCTTTATGCCGAGGGCATAGAGGTCGGGTCTATGCTGTCGATGATTTTAAAGTGTCGTGACATAGGCTATTGATGATATTAAAGTGTCGTAACGTCTGCCTAAAAGACCAAATTGCTCACGAGAGATTGTCGTCCTGGGGATGGTGGTGAGTCGACGGGCTTAGACTGCGATCACCGAGAATGCGCCCTGAGAGCACGGGGCGTGTGGCCATGCGTGCCAACGCCTGTGATGCAATATATTTTTATATACTGCTTGGTTATGCTTATAAAATGCAGGGAAGGAGCATCGCCGCCCCGAGTTGGGGGCGAGATCGTTATAATTTGGTCAGCATTGCTGACCGTTGCTTTGTTTGTCACCGTGCGGTGGTTTTGTTGCTTGCAGGTGCTGCTGGACCAAGCAGTCAATAGCGGGCTAAAGCCCAAATTGCGAAGCCGGCCCTCGAAGGCCCAATTGGAGTGTTTACTGCTTTTACTCATTTATGATCGGCTTGCGTGCCGTGGTTTGTAAAACATGTAATATTGAAGTAAACCATTTTGTAAGGCCTTAAGGCTTGTACTCGTGTATGTACGACATTCCTGTTTGGTATTAGTGGACATTCATGCTTTTGAGCTGGGTTCTTTATTGCAACTTTTTAAACTGCTTCCGCTAGAATGCTCTGTGTAGGACATTATGATTGGTTGGATGGTTTCCATTGAGTAACCACCCGGTCTGTCTGTGGTATATGGCGTCAGGCCCCGGCCGGTCCTACTGTTATATGCTATGCGACGGATAGGGGGTGTTACAATTTGGTATCAGACTCATGGTTTTGGTCGGGCTTAAGCTGAATTCGTGGACGAATTCTTTTTAAGGGGTGGTGAGCACCTGTATGTGCGTCATCGTTATAACAACAAAAGAACCCATGAATGTCCACTTAGGAATGAAAATACACATGTTTGGGGAACCTGCGTGTTCCTATAATTGCTGTTTGCAATTTTATTTGGTCGCTTAACGGTGTTTTGTACCACTATAGGTGACCAGAAGTCATGCTGGGCCGTCGGAACGTCGAGTTTCTGAGGCTAGCAGTGCACCTAATGAAGCTCCTGCAACACCTCCATCAGCTGAGACCATACGATTGGTGGCCGAAGCAGTGTTGGCCATGATTAATACGCAGCCTGCAAGGCAAATGCAGCAGCCCGCTCCTGCGATGGAGCAGGTACCTCTTCTAGAGGTTGAGCCGAGGAGGGTGGAGCAGGTAGTAGTGGAGCCGTTGGTGCCAAGAAGGGCAACCGAGAGACAGCTCAAACATGTCATGAGCTTTAATCCTCTGGTATTCTCGGGGTTGGAAACCCCATCTCAAGCTGAAGACTGGCTCTCCAGGGTGAAGAGAGTCTTGACAGCAACGGAGACGGAGGAGTGGCAAATGACCACCATTGCTACGTTACTTCTGGACGGTGAAGCGAGTTTGTGGTGGGAATGATTGGAGCTGCATCTATTGAGAGGTAGGCAACTTACAGATGTCTTGATGGAAGAGTTCTCGAGACTGTTCTTGTCTAGGTACCTCCCTTCGGCGTAGAGGATATCATTGGAGAACGAGTTCCTGAAGTTGGTTCAAGGAGACAGTAGCGTGGATGAATATCTCCATGAGTTTACTCGATTGCGTCAAGATGCTAGCTCCACCAATGCGGATGAGGAGTGCAAGATGAATCGAATCTACAAAGGGTTGAGAGATGATTTGAGGCTACTACTCTCGGGGCCGATGATGCAGGGTTTCTTGACCTTGGTCAACACGGCCCGGTCCTTGTAGAAGGACATGAAGAATGTTCAAGCGAAAAAGAGTGTTAGTGAGAAGAAGTCGGAGTTCAAAGTGCCGAACTCCTCAAAGTCTGTGTTCCGGAAGTGGAACAAGAAAGCTAGGACTTCGGGTCCAGCCCCCTCTGCTGGTGCTTCTGGGGCGACTACAGGTTGGACCCCAGGCGCATGTTACAACTGTGGGAAGCCGGGGCATTATGCCTGTGAGTGACAGAGTGGATGTCCTAAGTCCGAAAGGAAGCCAGGAGCAACTTATGAAGAGAACGGCAAGGCGGTGGAGTCAATCGCGTCCCATTATGCTCCGGCCTAACCGAGGGTGTATAATCTTGGCCAACAGGAGGCCATCAAACATGCGAATGTGGTGACAGGTAAAATTTAAATTTATAGCAAGTTAATCTTTTAAATACTTGTTATGTGCTTGTTACCTTACCACTGCTTGTTTAGGTTTTGTTTTGATTTGTGAAAATCCGACAAGAGCACTCTTCGATACGGGATCTTCACACTCCTTCTTGTCCAAAGGATTTATATCACGCATCAGAGTACCTTCTTTGATGGCGAAGGACAAGTTGGATGTATTGTTGCCCAATGGGTGTTCGATGCACGGGGATAAAATCTGCGGTGTTAAGATTCGCATTGGGAATCAAGAGTTCGATCTGCAAGCGTCATTACTACCGTTGGTGGATTTTGACTTTATATTTGGCATGGACTAGCTCTCGGAGCAACACGCCTATATTGATTGCGGTCACAAGGAAGTCGAGTTGGGAGCACGTCATGAGACGACTTTTACGGGCTTGAAGGGGTCGAGCAAGACGTTGATGTCTGCTCTTCAGGTGGTGATGGCGGTTCATGCCGGTGCAGAACTGTTCTTTACACTAGTGGAGGTTGCAAAGCCGAAGCCTGTGTTGGACTATATTTCAGTGGTATCGGAGTACCCTGATGTGTTCCCTAGAGATCTTCCTGGAGCCCCGCCTCAATAGGAGATAGATTTTACGATAGAGCTCGTACCAGGTGCAAAGCCTGTGTCACGCTCTCCATATCGGCTAGAGCTTAAGGAAATGGCGGAGATGATGGTTCAACTGCAAGAGTTGTTGGAGCAAGGCTATGTGCGTCCAAGTTCTTTGCCTTGGAGCGCGCCAGTCCTCTTTGTTAAGAAGAAGGATGGAAGCTTGAGGCTATGTATTGATTATCGGGAGCTCAACAAGTTGACAGAAAAGAACAAGTACCCGATCCCCCGGATCGATGATCTATTTATCAGTTGGTCGGGTCGACGGTGTACTCAAAGTTGGACCTCAAGTCCGCGTACTATCAGATGCGAATAAGGGAGAGTGATATCCCGAAGACAGCGTTCAGTACGAGGTACAGACATTATGAGTTTACGGTCATGCCATTTGGGCTGACTAATGCGCCGTCAGTGTTCATGGATTTGATGAACAGGACCTTCAGGGAGTACTTGGACCATTTTGGGATCGTCTTCATCGACGATATTTTGGTGTACTCGCAGAGTTAGGAAGATCACTTCAGGCATCTTCATTTGGTTTTGGAGACGCTAAGGAGGAATCAATTGTATGCCAAGTTCTCGAAGTGTGAGTTTTGGTTATCCTCAATGGCGTTCCTCGGTCATATAGTGAGTGGAGAAGGTATTGCAGTGGATCCAGCAAAGATTGTTGCGATACGGGAGTGGCCTGAGCTTGCTACGGTAGCGAAAGTCTGGAGCTTTCTGCGGCTTGCCAGCTATTATAGGCGCTTCGTAGAGAACTTCTCACGGATAGTGTTACCTCTCACTACTTTGACGAGGAAAGAGCAGAAGTTCGTTTGGACGCCGGAGTACGCGCAAGCTTTTGAGGAGTTGAAATGTCGGTTGACCACGACACTTGTGCTGAGTTCGCCGAGTGAGACCGAAGGTTATGAGATTTATAGCGATGCTTCGGCCAGCGGTTTGGGTTGCGTGCTACTGCAAAACGGAAGTGTGATAGCTTATAGATCGAGACAGCTGAAAGTGTATGAGAGGAATTATCCGGTCCATGACTTGGAGTTAGCGGCCGTGATTTTTGCCTTGAAGCTGTGAAGACATTATTTGTACGGTGTGAAGATTGATATCTACACCGATCACAAGAGCCTGAAGTATTTGATTGATCAGAAAGATCTGAATATGCGGCATCGTAGATGGATGGAGTTCCTGGGCGACTATACATTCAATATCCACTACGTGCCTGGTAAAGATAATGCGGTTGCGGACGTGTTGAGTCGTCGGGCCCCAGCTCAAGCCAATTAGCTGTCGATCCATGACGAGCGGTTGGTTCGGTAGTTGGAGGCATTGGAGATTGTTTGTGTAGATAAGCAATCAAGTGCTGAAGCACTCTTGAATTGGACTGAAGTTCAATATGACCTGGCTGATCAGATTCGGCAGGCTTTGGATATGGATGTCCATATGAAGCAGTTCATGGTAGAGGCTCTGGATGGGTCAAATTCCCAATTCATTGTGGAGGACGGATTACTTTGGAAAGACGGTCGTCTGTGCGTCCCAAGTGTGGGCAATTTGCGGGTGGAATTGTTGTACGAGGCACATCATACCAAGTACTCGATTCACCCGGGGAGCACGAAGATGTACCGCGATGTCAAGAAACTATTTTGGTGGCCGGGTTTGAAGAAGGATGTGGTGCTCTACGTGGCGAAGTGCCAAACTTGCGCCTTGGTGAAGGCGGAATGCCAAAAGCCGGGAGGATTTCTGAAGTCCTTTCCTATTCCGGAGTGGAAATTCGACTACATCACTATGGATTTTGTGCACAATTTGCCAAGGTCGCAAAAGGGGAACAACGCCATCTGGGTGGTCGTAGATCGGCTAACGAAGGTGTCGCATTTCATTCCGCATAGGAAGGATGATCCGGTGGAGAAGTTGGCAAAACTATATGTGGATAATATAGCGCGGCTTCACGGTGTGCCTCACAGCATCGTGAGTGACCGAGATGGGCGGTTCACGTCCAATGATTGGAGGCTAGTGCATCAAATATTGGGAACAAAGTTAAAATTCAGCACAACCTTTCATCCGCAAACAGATGGGCAAACGGAGAGGGTCAATTGGATTATGGAATATATGCTCCGTATGTGTGTCTTGGAATTTGGAAAGCAATGGGAAGACCATCTTTATTTGGTGGAATTCGCGTACAACAATAGCTACCAGGCGAGTATTCAAATGGCGCCCTTCGAGGCCCTTTATGGTAGAAAATGTCGCACGCCGTTGTCTTGGTTAGAAACGGGTGAGTCAAAGTTGTACAAGCGCCAAGAGGTGGAAGATGCTACGTCTTTGGTTCGTACCATTCGGGAGAGGTTGCTTATCGCTCCGAACCGGCAAGCGAAGTACTATAGTGCCAAGCATAGGAACGTGGCGTTCGCTGTGGGAGACTGGGTGTACTTAAAGATCAAGCCGTTCAAGGGTGTCTCGCGGGTGGGGCGATTGAAAAAGCTAAGCCCGAGGTACCTTGGGCCGTTTGAGGTTCTGGAGCGGGTTGGTGAAGCAGACTATCGGTTGAAGCTTTCAGTGGAGCTTAGTGGTTTACATGATGTATTCCATATATCGATGCTACGAAAGGCGGTGCAAGAGCCTACGCAAGTGATCGCGGTCGATCAAGTGCCGATTGATAGTGGGTTGACGACAAAGGTCAAGCCTGTGCGTATTGAAGACTCGCAAGTCAAGCGGCTGCACAATAAAGAGATCAGGATGGTCAAGGTCCGATGGGACAATTACGGTCGAGAGGAGCTCTCTTGGGAACGAGAGAAAACTATGCTTGACGAGTATCCAGAGTTGTTCCGCTCAGGTACAATTTAATTTTGTACTTATCTTTCCTTTATGTAATTTCGTGGACGAAATTCTTTTAAGAGGGGGAGAGTTGTAATGCCCCGAAACTCAAAGGAGCGACGGGAGGCGTTTCGGGCCAAATCTGGTATTTGGCAGGGGGCACACGGCCTGGGACACGGGCGTGTCCCAGGGCGTGTCAGGCTCGAGTCGACGATTTGGCTGCGAGTTCGACGAAATTTGGAGTCGACGATCGTCGAGCAGCGAACATGGCCTGAGACACGGGCGTGTCTCAGGGCGTGTCGAGCCCGTGTCAACGATCAAGCCGTTCAAGGGTGCATACAGCCTAGGGCACGGGCGTGTCCAAGGCCGTGTCGTGTGGTCGACGAACTTCACTCTATAAAGTGTCGAGACAGGGAACACGGTCTGAAGCCTAGGCGTGTTCGGGTTTGACACGGGCATGTCACATTGGACACGGGCGTGTCCAAGACCCGTGTGAGTCTCGGGTTATTTTCGGGGCTGTGTCGATGGGGGTACACGACCAACCACACGGCCGTGTCAGTTGGAATACGAGGGTGTCAAGTCAAACACGGGTGTGTCGGATGCCCGTGTGTTTTTCGAGACGCGTCGATTTTGACGGTGAATGAGGGACACGGCCCTGGACACGGGCGTGTCACAGGCCGTGTTCGGCCCAGATTCTGCATTTTATATCTGGATCATGGCCGTTCGCTTCTTTAATTCGGGATCCGACAGCTGGGGGCTGTTAGTGCTTGGATATACACGGGATTGGACCCTTGAAACCCTCATTTCACTTGAGAGGTTCTCTTTTTAAAGTATAGAGAGAGAGGAGAGCAAAGGAGGAAGAAGAAGCTTAGATACGGTCATTGGAGGAGCTTCAGAGCTCCAAATCGCGAACCGACTTCGGATCTACGGAGGCAAAGAGAGTACGGTGCTTTTCATCTGCTTACATTTCCATGACGCCAAGGAAGAACGCTAGGGTAACGATTCTCTACTTGAGCATGTGAAGCTCTCCTTATTTGCATAGGAAGCCCGCTCTCGCGAGTTTGCGGTGAGTTGGAGGCATTCCTTTGGGTAGAGATGTAAAGTCCCCATTGTTTAGAGTCCGTAAACGAGAACGGACATAGGCATGATGTGTGAAGCCTACCCGAATAAGTTGGTCTGGATCGGTGATGTTGCATTGCTTAATGGCCGGAGAAGACTCCACGCAAATGTTTGTTTTTCAGGTTTTCTACGCGGTAGATTGCAACAGGGAGCCTTGGGTATTAACCCAAAGGTGCACCGGAAAACTAGGCAGATGCGTGATTCTGCCAAACTTGTGGGCCTAGGAGCCAACTTGTACAAAACTGGGTTATATAATATTGTGCGTTCGATTCACGGGCTTCGGGGAAACTTAACTCGTGCCGATGATTTTAAAGTGTCGTGGCAAGTGAGCAACGAGTTGAGTGGAACCGTTCCTGCTTTATGCCGAGGGAATAGAGGTCGGGTCTTTGTTGTCGATGATTTTAAAGTGTCGTGACATAGGTTGTTGATGATATTAAAGTGTCGTAACTTCTGCCTAAAAGACCAAATTGCTCACGAGAGATTGTCGTCCTGGGGATGGTGGTCAGTCGGCGGGCTTAGACCGCGATCACCGAGAATGTGCCCTGAGAGCACGGGGCGTGGGTCCATGCGTGTCAATGCCTGTGATGCAATGTATTTTTATATACTGCTTGGTTATGCTAATAAAATGCAGGGAAGGATCATCGCCGCCCCGAGTTGGGGGCGCGATCGTTATAATTTGGTCAGCATTGCTGACCATTGCTTTTGTTTGCCACCGTGCGGTGGTTTGTTACTTGCAGGTGCTGCTGGATCAAGCGGTCAATAGCGGGCTAAAGCCCAAATTGCGAAGCTGGCCCTTGAAGGCCTAATTGAAGTGTTTACTTGCTTTTGTTCATGTATGACCGGCCTACGTGCCGTGGTATGGAAAACATGTAAATTGAAGTGAACCATTTGTAAGGCCTTAAGGCCAGTACTTGTGTATGTACTACATTCCTATTTGGTGTTTAGTGGGCATTCATGCTTGGTGCTGGGTTATTTTAATTGCAACTTATAAAACTGCTTCCGCTAGAATGCTCCGTGTAGGACGTTATGATTGGTTGGATGGTTTCCATTGAGTAACCACCCGGTCTGTCTGTGGTATATGGCGTCGGACCCCGGCCGGACATACTGCTATATGCTTTGCGACGGATAGGGGATGTTACAAGAGTACTCAATCTTTATGCTCTTAAGAAAATCTGTAAGAACTTTAAAGTTATTTGACTTGTTTCTCAAGAAGAACACCCAAGTGAACCTAGAGAAGTCATCTACAATAACTAAGGTATAAGATTTCCCTCCAAAGCTCTGTACAGTAATGAGTCCAAATAGATCCATGTGTAGCAGGTACAGAATCCTGGGTGAATCACTCTTATTAATATATTTAAAACTATTTTTGGTTTGCTTGCCTAATTGACAAGCCCTGTAGAGGCTTTCCTTCTTGTAGGGGCAAGAGGGCAATCCTCTAACAAGGTTGTCCTTGAAGAGTTAGGAATATTTTTGAGATTTACATGTCCTAATCTTTTATGTCATAATTCATTATTGTTACTGATCTGATTGAACAAACAGATTTCTGAACTTGCTGACTTGAAATTAACTAAGTAGATATTTCCTTGTCTAAGTCCAGTTAAAATAATTTTGTTATCTATAGAAGCAATAATACAAGAAGATTGGTTAAAATATACCCGATAACCTTCATCACATAACTGGCTTATGGATATCCGGTTATGTTTTTGACCACTCACATAGGCAACTTTCCTGAAGGTGACAGCTCCAATCTTGACATTCCCATAGCCTTCTGTTTGGCCATAATTGGAGTCACCAAATATCTCATTTGGACCAAGATTGGACTTGTAGTTTGTTAAGTTGTCCTTGCTTCCTGTCATGTGCTTTGAACAACCACTATCCAGGTACCACTATTCCTTTGTGTTAGTATAGTCCTCCTGCAGAATCAAAAATTAGGTGTTCTTGACCCAGGTAACCTTGTGTCCTTGATTCTTTTCAAACTTAAAACTAGAAATATAAGAGCATTCAGGTTGGTTATTATATCCTAGAGGGTAGAATTTCCTAGGTGGAATTATCCATTGGGTAAATGGTTTAGCAAATTCTTTTGGTTGATTAAATGTTCTGGAATAATTGAAGTTTTTGTTAAGCTGAACTGGGATCGACAAATTTTGATAAGTTCGTCGATCTGAGTTCGACGAATAGGGATGAGCTCGTCGAACTCCACTCAGAGAATGAAAGTATTCATTCTCTGCACCCCAATATCGTCAATCTCGACTTGATGAACCATATTGGTTTCGTCAATCGCTATTCGAAGAACAATTATAATAGAAATCTACTTCCAGAGTTCGTCGGCTTGAGTTCGACGAACTGTATACATTTCGTCAATTTAATTTTGACGAAATCTGTTGAACATTATTATGCTTAAGGTTTTTCTTGTTCTTTCTCATTTTCTTGGGTTTCTGATTAAGTTTAGTTGGTTTGTTTTTCTCTGAAAGAAATTGTACCTAATCACCTAGAGGGGAGGGGGGGTGAATATATGACCTTAATCTTTTTAAACTTCTAGGCAGAATTAATCACAGCATTCACAGAACTTTAAACAGCATACACAGAATCAGACACACACAGAGTACACACAGTTTTATAGTGGTTCCCCAAGGTTTGGGTGCATCCACTTTCCCCCTTCGCCTATCTAGTAGTGTACTAGATTCGGCCAAACTCCTCCACTATTACTCAGATCCTCAGATCTTACACTCAGAACCCCAAACAGGTTCCTACAACTCAGGCACAAAGCCCTACCACTCAGTCTTCACCAAGACCTACACTCAGCCTTCAACATGGCCTACACTCAGCCCTCAACAAGGCCTACACTCAGAGAAATGTATCTCCTACACTCAGGCACTCAGGCCCTACCACTCAGCCTTCATAATTTCAGGCTTACAACTCAGATCCCTTAGGATCCTACAAGAAATTAAAATTACAAAGAATATACCCACAACTCAGAATGAAAGAGAAGAGTAGATAGGTTTCTTGATGAGTTCTTGGAAGAACTTTGCTGAGATCAACCTCCCTTGGCTTTCTTCAAAGCTTCTTGAATTAGAACACAGTAGGGTTGAAACTCTATGCAGATGAACTTCAATCACTGCTGACTTAATAATCAGATCTCCATCTGAAACTTTCTTCACAGCCTGGTTTAACAGCTGTCTTCTTAGAAGGAGCTCTCTCTCCAACTTCTTAGATCTTCTGATCACTTCAACTGATTGATGCAAATCTTCTTATTGATCACTACTTCTGTTGAAACAATAAGCCTTTAAATAGGCTTTCTTCATGATGACCGGCTGATCCGGTTTCTAACAGACTTCTGACAGTTCTGACAGTTGCAGTAGACCGGCTGGAATGGCAGCTGTCAAGTCATCCAGTCACTTCTTGAATTTTCTGTAACTGTCTGAAAGTGTCGAGACAGTCAGTCTTTAAGTGTCGACACTGATATACTAAGTGTCGACACTAGCCTTCATGGTGTCGACACAACTCCTTGTGTTGTAGAAATTACTTCTCGACACTGCTTCTTCAGAATGTGTCGACACTAATATTGTGTGTCGACACAACTCCTTGTTCTTTAGTACTTAGTTGAATTCTGCTAAGTGTCTACACAACTCCTTTGTGTCGACACATCTTCTTGTGTTGAACTTGTTAAGTGTCGACACATCTTCTTGGTGTTTACACATGCCTTCTGTGTTGATACTTTTGCTGAGTGTCGACACATCTCCTTTGTGTCGACACTTGTACTTAAACTTTATTGAAATTTGCTGAGTGTCGACACAGCCTCCTAGCGTCGACACTTTCTTCACGTGTTGAGACTTTTGCTGTGTGTCGACACATTCTTCATTATGCCGACACTTGTACTTAAACTTTGTTGAAGTTTTGCTGAGTGTCGACACAGCCTCCTAGTGTCGACACTTTTGATGTCGACAAAGTTCCTCTGGGTGTCGACACTGCTTCAAAGTGTCGACACTGATTCTTTAGACTCTTCTTCGTTGTGTGTCGACACTGCCTGTATGTGTCGACACTTTCCTTCTGGTGTCGACTCTGCATTCCTGGTGTCGACACAATCACTCCAAGTGTCGACACTGCTTCTCTGGGTGTCGACACAAGTCTTCTTAAGTGTCGACACTTTTCTTCTAGGTGTCGACACATGGACTTAGAAACTTTTAAGCTTTCCCTGCAATTACTTAACCTGCACAAGGTAACTCAAAATACATCAAATACACATTGATGTATATCATTGAGTAGGGTGAGGCTTCTTCAAATCAGGTACATATTTTCTAATGTACCCAACAATCCCTCCCTATTTGGAGAAGTCATAACCATTAGTCAATGATATACACCATACATAACAAATTCATATTATGATGTAAAAAAATATTAAATGACATGGTAAGTACATAAACATGTATAAACAAAATATATATACACAAATATCTCAAAACAGTAATGTAATAGATTTAACATATATCACATTGTTCTAACAACTTCAACATTTTCATTATTCAAACGTTTACAGAAAGTTGAATGCAACTGATTACACATAGTAAACTTAAGAAAAAATTTTATCCTAAGGCTGCTCAGGCTCCTTGATCACAATGCCCTTTCCTGATTGTATCTTTGCTTGGACAGGAGCTTCAGTATCTTCAGCAGCAACAGACTTCTTCCCTTTAAGATCTTTTTTTTTCAATTCTTCAGCCTTGATCTTCTGCCTTTCAAAATAATGATAAGGCTTTGGGAAGTACTTGCTAGGCTCCTGTGCAGTAGGAGGTAGCTTTCCCATCTTATCCTTTCTTCTGTATTAAACAATAGCCTCTTGCCCGTTCTCATGTTTCTTCCACTCCAGTTCAGAATACCACTTGTTTCTATCCTGGATATTGTCCTTGGCCGCCTTCCATGCAGTCAAGATGATATTCCTGGAAGTGGGGCTACATTGTTCAAAATCAGGCCTATGTTCAGCTTGCTCTCTGAACCATTTCTTAGATAATTGTGTCTCTTGTTCTTTTAGCAAAGCCTCTTGTTCTTTTAGTATTGCCTCAGGTACTGGCTGAACTACTTTCTCTATGATGACCTTCTGATTTCCCTCAGGAGGGCTATACATTGACTGTATATCTTGATGTATCATATCAAAGTCTGGTGGAGGGTATATTACCTGAGCTACTTCAGCTTGCTCTCCTCCAAGATATGCAGGATTAATACCAGACTCTGCCACATTGTCATCATCACATAAGGGTGGATATCCAAGGGTGGCTCTGATGGAATTTGAAATCCACTTTGCATGGTCAGACCCAGCCTTGACTAATACCCTCTCCCCCTTTATGACTTCTCTCTCAATGTGATCTCTTAGATCATCTTTCTGGAATCTTATCTGGGCATTCAGATAGTTTACTCCATCTTTGTAGAAAGGTTTCAACCTTTGGAGCTTTCAGTTATTATCTTCTGGGAATCCTGAAGTGCAGAAGTAACAGCAGTGATACCTTCTTGTAATGCTTTATCAAATTCTGCCTTAGCTGTAGTCAGGGCTGCAGTATGGGCAGAAGCTATATTCTTCATTTCTATTACTATGGCATTATGTGAAGCAGTCAAATTATCATTCATTCTGATCTGGTTCTCCAGGACATAGCCTTGCTTCACTTCTAGCTCATTAAGTTTTGTCTTTATTTTCTCTTGATGTGTGGTCAAATACACTACTGCATTTCCTCCCTTATGGAAGCAGTGTAACACCCCCTATCCGTCACATAGCATATATCAGTAGGTCCGGCCGGGGCCCGACGCCGTATGCCACAGACAGACCGGGTGGTTACTCATGGAAACCATCCAACCAATCAACGTCCTACACAGAGCATTCTAACGGAAGCAGTTTATAAAGGTTGCAAATAAGAACCCAGCACTAAAGCATGAATGTCCACTAATCCAAAATAGGAATGTTATATAAATACCAACATAAGCCTTAAGGCCTTACAAAATGTTTCACTTGATATTACATGATTTACAAACCACGGCATGCAGGCCGGTCATACATGAATAAAACAGTAAACACTTCCAATTGGGCCTTCGAGGGCCGGCTTCGCAAAAAGGGCTTTAGCCCGCTATTGACCGCTTGGTCCAGCATCACCTGCAAGCAACAAACCACCGCACGGTGGCAAAACAAGGCAACGGTCAGCAATGCTGACCAAATTATAACGATCCCGCCCCTAACTCGGGGCGGCGATGCTCCTTCCCTGCATTTCATTAGCATAAGCGAGCAATATATATATTTAGCCATTTCATCACAGACGTTGGCTCGCACGGCCACACGCCCCGTGCTCTCAGGGCACATTCTCAACGAACCGGTCGATGTCACGTCAATTTAAGCCTTAAACATTCCGGACTAACCACCGCCACTTTGACGGCCAAACCTATGAGCAATTTGTCTTCTTGGCCTGGGTCACGATAATTTAAGCCATCGACCGCCGAAGACCCTAATCTATGCCAACGGCAAGTGCCACGTGACTTTAGGTCTCTTTAACCGAACGACATAGAACGGGTACGGTTCCATCTAACCCGTGCTCACATCGCAACGACAATTTAAGCCATTTGCGCAGGTCAAACTTCCGCCGAGTCCCATTTCCATCACAATTCACATAACCAGGTTATGTTCAAGTTGGCTCTCAGGCCACCAAGTTGGCAGGATCTCGTATCCGCCCAGTTTTCTGGGTGCACCTTTGGGTTAATCCCCAAGGCTCCCTGCTGCAATCTACCGTCTAGAAAACCCGAAAAACAACCAAAAGCACAGAGTCTTCTCCGGCATTTATGCAATGCAACATCACCGATCCAGACCAACATGTCCGGGTAGGCTTCATACACCATGTCTATGTCCGTTCTCACTTACGGACTATAAACAACGGGGACTTCACATATCTACCCGAAGGAACGCCTCCAACTCTCCGCAAACTCGCGAGAGCGGGCTTCCTATGCAAAGAAGGAGAGCTACGCATGCTCAAGAAGAGAATCGTTACACTAGCGTTCCTCTTTTGCGCCATAGGAAAGTAAGCGGATGAAAAGCACCGCACTAGCTTTGCCTCCGTGGATCCGGAGTCGGCTCGCGATTCGGAGCTTCGAAGCTCCTCCAATGGCTGGATCTAGCTCCTTCTTCCTTCCTTGGCTCTTCTCTCTCTCTAAGGTTTTAGAAATATAATAAATTATGAAAAGTGAGGGTTTCTAAGTCCCATCTCGGGTATATCCCTTCAGGAACCACCCCCAGCTGTTGGATCCCAAAATAAAGAAACGAAGGGCTTTGATTCGGGACTGAAATGCCCAATCTGGACCGAACACGGCATGGCACACGCCCGTGTCCAGGGCCGTGTGCCTCATTCGCCGTCAAAATCGACTCGCCTAGAACAACACACGGGTATCGAACACGCCCGTGTTCGACCTGACACGCCCGTGTTCCACCTGACACGGCCATGTGGCCGGCCGTGTACCCCCATCATTTTTCCTCGAAAACAACCCGAGCACTGCACAGGTTCTAGGGCACGCCCGTGTCCTTGCCCGTGTCACCTCAACACACCTGGACCCGAGGCCATGTACACGGTCTCGACACTCGACACTTCGTCAAGCGAAGATCGTCGACCTGATGACACGGCCTTGGACACGCCCGTGTCCTAGGCCGTGTGTCTTGTCTCGACACAATGTCGAGACCAAATTGTTGACTCCCGGGATGAGTGTCGACACGGGTTGACACGCCCTACGACACGCCCGTGTCGCAGGTCGTGTGCCATGTCTCGACACTTCGTCGAAAGCAGAGTGTCGACTTCGCGGGCTAAGTGTCGACACGGGTCGACACACCCTGCGACACGCCCGTGTCGCAGGCCGTGTGCCCAGTCTCGACACAATGTCGAGACCAAAGTGTCGACTTCCCGGCTGAGTGTCGACATAGGCTTGACACGCCCTGGGACACTCCCGTGTCCCAGGCCGTGTGCCTGCAGCCAGAACCCAAAATTGGCCCAAAACGTCCCCCGTCGCTCCTTTGAGTTTCGGGGCGTTACAACTCTCCCCCTCTTAAAAGTATTTCATCCTCGAAATTATATAAAGGAAAGACATGTACAAAACTAAAATTTGTACCTGAGCGGAACAACTCCGGATACTCGTCAAGCATAGTCTGCACTCGCTCCCAAGAGAGCTCCTCACGACCGCAATTGTCCAATCGGACCTTGACCATCCTGATCTCTTTATTACATAGTCGCTTGACCTCCGAGTCCTCAACCCGCACGGGCTTGACCTTTGTCGTCAGCCCACTATCCACCGGCACTTGATCAACCGCGATCACTTGCGTAGGCTCTTGCACCGCCTTTCGAAGCACCAAAATATGGAATACATCATGTAAACCACTAAGCTCCACTGAAAGTTTGAACCGATAGGCCACTTCACCAACTCGCTCCAGAACCTCAAACGGTCCAAGGTACCTCGGGCTTAGCTTTTTCAATCACCGCACCCGCGAGACACCCTTGAACGGCTTGATCTTTAAGTATACATAATCGCCCACAGCGAACTCCACGTTCCTGTGCTTGGCATTATAGTACTTTGCTTGCCGGTCCTGAGCGATAAGCAACCTCTCCCGAATGGTTCTCACCAAAGAAGTAGCATCCTCCACTTCCGATCGCTTATACAACTTTGACTCACCCGTTTCTAACTAAGACAACGGCGTGCGACATTTTCTACCATATAGGGCCTCGAAAGGCGCCATCAGAATACTCGCTTGGTAGCTATTTTTGTATGTGAACTCCACCAAATAAAGGTGGTCTTCCCATTGCTTTCCAAAATCCAAGACACACATGCGGAGCATGTCTTCCATGGTTCTATTGACCCTCTCGGTCTGCCCATCCATTTGCGGATGGAAGGCTGTGCTGAATTTCAACTTTGTTCCCAACATTTGTTGCACTAGCCTCCAATCATTGGAGGTGAACCGGCCATCTCGGTCACTCACGATGCTGCGGGGCACACCATGAAGCCGTACTATGTTATCCACATAAAGCTTTGCCAACTTCTCCACCGGATCATCCTTCCTATGCGGAATAAAATGCGACACCTTCGTTAATTGATCAACAACCACCCAAATGGCATCGTTCCCCTTTTGCGACCTTGGCAAACCGTGCACAAAGTCCATAGAGATGTCGTCAAATTTCCATTCCGGAATAGGCACGGACTTAAGAAATCCTCCCGGCTTTTGGCACTCCGCCTTTACCAAGGCGCAAGTTTGGCACTTCGCTACGTATAGCGTCACATCCTTCTTCAAACCCGGCCACCAAAACAGTTTCTTCACATCACGGTACATCTTCGTGCTCCCCGGGTGAATCGAGTACTTGGTATGATGTGCCTCGTACAACAACTCCACCCGCAAATTGCCCACACTTGGGACGCACAGACGACCGTCTTTCCAAAGTAATCCGTCCTCCATGACAAATTGGGAATTTGACCCATCCAGAGCCTCTACCATGAACTGCTTCATCTGAGCATCCATATCCAAAGCCTGCCGAATACGATCAGCCAGGTCATATTGGACTTCATTCCAATTCAGAACTGCTTCAGCACTTGATTGTCTATCCACACAAACAATCTCCAACGCCTCCAACTCCCGCACCAACCGCTCATCATGCACCGATAGCCAATTGGCTTGAGCTGGGGCTCGGCGACTCAACGCGTCCGCAACCGCATTTCCTTTGCCAGGTACGTAGTGGATCTTGAATGTATAGTCCCCCAGGAACTGCATCCATCTACGCTGCCGCATATTCAGATCCTTCTGATCAATAAGATACTTCAGGCTCTTGTGATCGGTGTAGATATCAATCTTCACACCGTACAAATAGTGTCTCCACAGCTTCAAGGCAAAAATCACGGCCGCTAACTCCAAGTCATGGACCGGATAATTCCTTTCATGCACTTTTAGCTGTCTCGAGCCATAAGCTATTACACTTCCATGTTGCAGTAGCACGTAACCCAAACCGCTGCCCGAAGCATCGCTATAAATCTCATAGCCTTTGGTCCCACATGGCGAACTCAGCATAGACGCCGTGGTCAACCGACACTTCAACTCCTCAAAAGCTCGCGTGCACTCCGGCATCCAAACGAACTTATGCTCCTTCCTCGTCAAAGTAGTGAGAGGTAACGCTATCCGCGAGAAGTTCTCTACGAAGCGCCTATAATAGCCGGCAAGCCCCAGAAAACTCCGGACTTCCGCTACCGTAACATGCTCAGGCCACTCCCGTATCGCAACGATCTTCGCCGGATCCACAGAAATACCCTCTCCACTTACTATATGCCCGAGGTACGCCACTGAGGATAGCCAAAACTCGCACTTCGAGAACATGGCATACAACTGATTTCTCCTTAGCGTCTCCAACACCAAATGAAGATGCTTGAAGTGATCTTCCTCACTTTGCGAGTACACCAAAATATCGTCGATGACGACGATCACGAAATGGTCCAAGTACTCCCTGAAAGTCCTGTTCATCAAATCCATGAACACTGACGGCGCATTAGTCAGCCCAAACGGCATGACCGTAAACTCATAATGCCCGTATCTCGTACTAAACGCTGTCTTCCGGATATCACTCTCCCTTATTCGCAGCTGATAGTACCCAGCCTTGAGATCCAACTTCGAGTACACCGTCGACCCGACTAACTGATCAAAAAGATCATCAATCCAGGGGATCAGGTACTTGTTCTTCTCAGTCAACTTGTTGAGCTCCCGATAATCAATACATAGCCTCAAGCTTCCGTCCTTCTTCTTAACAAAGAGGACCGGTGCGCTCCAAGGCGAAGAACTCGGGCGCACATACCCTTGCTCCAAAAACTCTTGCAGTTGAACCTTCAGCTCCGCCATTTCCTTAGGCGCTAGCCGATAAGGAGATCGTGACAAAGGCTTTGCACCTAGCACTAGCTCAATCGTAAAATCTAACTCCCGTTGAGGCGGGGCTCCAGGAAGATCTGCGGTAAACACATCAGGGTATTCCGATACCACTAAAATACAATCCAACGCGGGCTTCGGCTTCGCAACCTCCACTAGTGTAAAGAACAGTTCTGCACCGGCACGAACCGCCTTCACCACCTGAAGAGCAGACATCAACGTCTTGCTCGACCCCTTTAAGCCCGTAAAAGTCATTTCAAGACTTGCTCCCAGCTTGACTTCCTTTCTACCGCAATCTATATGGGCCTGCAGCTCCGAGAGCCAGTCCATGCCAAATATAATGTCGAACTCCACTAACGGAAGTAAAGACGCCTGCAGGTCGAACTCCTGATTCCCAATACGAATCTTAACATCGCAGATCCTATCCGCGCGCATCGAACACCCATTGGGCAACAACACATCCAACTTATCCTTCGCCATCGAAGAAGGGACTCCGATGCGTGATATAAATCCTTCAGACAAGAAGGAGTGTGAAGCTCCCGTATCGAAGAGTGCTCGTGCCAGATTTTCACAAATCAATACAAATCCTAAACAAGCAGTGGTAAGGTAACATGTGCATAACAAGTATTTAAAGAAATTGACTTGCTATAAATTAAACCTTACCTGTCACCACATCAGCCTGTTTGATGGCCTCCTGTTGGCCAAGATTGTAGACCCTTGGTTGGGCCGGAGCATAATGGGATGCGGTCGACTCCACCGCCTTTCCCTTCTCTTCATAAGTAGCTCCCGGCCTTCTCTCGGACTTAGGACGTCCGCTCCAACAGTGACGGGCAAAATGCCCCGTCTTTCCACAAGTAAAACACGCACCCGGGATCCGACCCGTAGTCGCCCCAGAAGCACCAGAAGGAGCTGGACCCGAAGTCTTATGCTTTTTGAAAGACCTCCGATAGCCGGACTTTGAAGTAGTCAGCACTTTAAATTCAGATTTCCTATCACCCAAGCTTTTCTTTGCTTGCACATTCTTCATGTCCTTCTCCAAGGACCGGGCAGTATTGACCAAGGTTAAGAAACCCTGCGTCATCGGCCCCGAAAGTAGTAATCTCAACTCATCTCTCAAGCCTTCATAGAAGCGATTAGTCTTGTGCTCCTCATCCACGATGGTGGAGCTAGCATATCGACTCAAACGAGTGAACTCATGGAGATATTCATCCACGCACTTCTCACCCTGAACCAACTTCAGAAATTCGTTCTCCAACGCTATCTTCTGCGTCGAAGGGAGGTATCTAGCCAAGAACAATCTCGAGAACTCCTCCATCGAGACATCACCAAGTTTCCTACCTCTCAGTAAGTGCAGCTCCAATCCTTCCCACCACATTCTCGCTTCACCGTCCAGAAGGAACGTAGCGATGGTGGTCATTTGCCACTCCTCCGTCTCCGTTGCTGTCATGACTCTCTTCACCCTAGAGAGCCAGTCTTCAGCCTGAGATGGGGTTCCCAACCCCAAGAATAACAGAGGGTTAAAGCTCATTACATGCTTAAGCTGCCTCTCGGTTGCCCTCCTTGGCACCACCGGTTCCACAACCACTTGCTCCACTCTCCTCGGCTCAGCCTCTTGAAGAGGTTCCTGCTCCATCACAGGAGCGGGCTGCTGTGTTTGCCTTGCAGGCTGCGCATTTATCACGGCCAACACCGCTTCAGCCACCAATCGTATGTTCTCAGCCGACAGAGGTGTTGCATGAGCAACATCCGGTGCACTACTAGCCTCAGAAACTCTGCGTTCTGACGACCCAACACCACTTCTGGTCACCTATAGTGGTACAAAACACCGTTAAGCGACCAAATAAAATTGCAAACAGCAATTATAGGAACACGCAGGTTCCTCAAACACGAGTATTTTCATTCCTAAGTGGACATTCATGGGCTCTTTTACCGTTATAACGATGACGCACACAATGTGCTCACCACCCCTTAAAAAGGAATTCGTCCACGAATTCATCTTAAGCCCGACCAAAACCAGTAGTCTTATACCAAATTGTAACACCCCCTATCCGTCACATAGCATATAGCAGTAGGTCCGTCCGGGGCCCGACGCCGTATGCCACAGATAGACCGGGTGGTTACTCATGGAAACCATCCAACCAATCAACGTCATACACAGAGCATTCTAGCGGAAGCAGTTTATAAAGGTTGCAAATAAGAACCCAGCACTAAAGCATGAATGTCCACTAATCCGAAATATGAATGTTATACAAATACCAACATAAGCCTTAAGGCCTTACAAAATGTTTCACTTGATATTACATGATTTACAAACCATGGCACGCAGGCCGGTCATACATGAATAAAATAGTAAACACTTCCAATTGGGCCTTCGAGGGCCGGCTTTGCAAAAAGGGCTTTAGCCGCTATTGACCGCTTGGTCCAGCAGCACCTGCAAGCAACAAACCACCGCACGGTGGCAAAACAAGGCAACGGTCAGCAATGCTGATCAAATTATAACGATCCCGCCCCCAACTCGGGGCAGCGATGCTCCTTCCCTGCATTTCATTAGCATAAGCGAGCAATATATATATTTAGCCATTTCATCACAGACGTTGGCTCGCACAGCCACACGCCCCGTGCTCTCAGGGCACATTCTCGGCGAACCGGTCGATGTCACGTCAATTTAAGCCATAGACATTCCGGACTCACCACCGCCACTTTGACGGCGAAACCTATGAGCAATTTGTCTTCTTGGCCTGGGTCACGACAATTCAAGCCATCGACCGCCGAAGACCCTAATCTATGCCAACGGCAAGTGCCACGTGCCTTTAGGTCTCTTTAACCGAACGACATAGAACGGGTACGGTTCCATCTAACCCATGCTCACATCGCAACGACAATTTAAGCCATTTGCGCGGGTCAAACTTCCGCCGAGTCCCATTTCCATCACAATTCACATAACCCGGTTATGTTCAAGTTGGCTCTCCGGCCACCAAGTTGGCAGGAACTCGTATCCGCCCAGTTTTCCGGGTGCACCTTTGGGTTAATCCCCAAGGCTCCCTGCTGCAATCTACCGTGTAGAAAACCCCAAAAATAACCAATAGCACGGAGTCTTCTCCGGCATTTATGCAATGCAACATCACCGATCCAGACCAACATGTCCGGGTAGGCTTCACACATCATGCCTATGTCCGTTCTCGCTTACGGACTCTAAACAACGGGGACTTCACATATCTACTCGAAGGAACGCCTCCAACTCTCCGCAAAATCGCGAGAGCGGGCTTCCTATGCAAAGAAGGAGAGCTACTCATGCTCAAGAAGAGAATCGTTACCCTAGCGTTCCTCGATCTTTGGCGCCATGGAAAAGTAAGCGGATGAAAAGCACCGCACTAGCTTTGCCTCCGTGGATCGGGAGTAGCCTCGCGATTCGGAGCTTCGAAGCTCCTCCAATGGCCGGATCTAGCTCCTTATTCCTTCCTTGGCTCTCCTCTCTCTCTAAGGTTTTAGAAATATAATAACTTATGAAAAGTGAGGGTTTTTAAGTCCAATCCCGGGTATATCCCTTCAGGAACCACCCCCAGCCGTTGGATCCCAAAATAAAGAAACGAATGGCGTTGATTCGGGACTGAAATGCCCAATCTAGACCGAACACGGCCCGGCACACGCCCGTATCCAGGGCCGTGTGCCTCATTCGCCGTCAAAATCGACTCACCTGGAACAACACATGGGTATCGAACACGCCCGTGTTCGACCTGACATGCCCGTGTTCCACCTGACATGGCCGTGTGGCCGGCCGTGTACCCCCATCATTTTTCCTCGAAAACAACCCGAGCACTGCACGGGTTCTAGGACACGCCCGTGTCCTTGCCCGTGTCACCTCAACACGCCTAGACCCCAGGCCGTGTACACGGTCTCGACACTCGACACTTCGTCGAGCGAAGATCGTCGACCTGATGACACAGCCTTGGACACGCCCGTGTCCTAGGCCGTGTGCCTTGTCTCGACACAATGTCGAGACCAAAGTGTCGACTCCCGGGATGAGTGTCGACACGGGTTGACACGCCCTGCGACACGCCCGTGTCGCAGGTCGTGTGCCATGTATCGACACTTCGTCGAACGCAGAGTGTCGACTTCGCGGGCTAAGTGTCGACACGGGTCGACACGCCCTGCGACACGCCCGTGTCGCAGGCCGTGTGCCCAGTCTCATCACAATGTCGAGACCAAAGTGTCGACTTCCCGGCTGAGTGTCGACACAAGCCTGACACGCCCTTGGACACGCCCGTGTCCCAGGCCTTGTGCCTGCAGCCAGAACCCAAAACTGGCCCAAAACGTCCCCCGTCGCTCCTTTGAGTTTCGGGGCGTTACAAGCAGTCAGTCATTTCTTTCTTATTCAGATTCATTTCAAATCTGATTGACTTAATGTCTTGGGCCAGATCAAACTGCAGTGACTTATGCCCTTCATCCATATAAGTTTGCAAAGCCTGTCTTTGCTCCTCTAGCTTGATCTGTAATGCTACCATCAGTGAACTATAGTCAGTAGATGGTGCAGTCTGTGGAGCAATGGTCTGTAGGGCTTTCTTATAGTTCTGGCTCCTTCTTTTAAAGACTTGGAACTTTCTCTTCTTGGCTCTCACAACCTCTTCATCTTCAGAAGCAGATGTGCTAGCTATATCAACCCTGTCCTTAGGGCTAGAAGGTAAATCCATGGCAGTCCTAGGAACCTGCTCAGCATCCTTTGGCACTTCAGGTTCTTTATTTGATGTCTCCTCTTGAGACCTAACCTGCTCCTCCTAAAGATCTACCTGCTCCCCCTCAACAGCTGCTTTTTCCACTTCAATATCAGTCTGTAATAAGTCTGGGAATAGCTCTTCCAATGTAAACTCTTGTTGAGGTTGACTTGGTGAATCCCTGATCTCAGGAGCAGCTGATACCTCTTTCTCAGCTACAGATGTGTCCTCCATGACCACATCTTGGGGTTGGCTATGTGTCTGTGTTTGCTGATTAACATTAGGTAATGAATCAGACAAAACATCATCCTCAATAGGGAAATCTAAATTATTAATTTCAGTTATTACCTCAAGTATTGTGTGGGTAGCTTGTTCACTCTCTAGTGGAGTTGGCTCTTCCACAAGTAAGGGCTCCCCCTGGATGGAATCCAAGTGAATTGGGCTAGCTTGTGGTAGCTCCCCCTGCCTTTCTGCATCTTCTTGTCAAGTTGGAGACTGTCCAGCATTCCTTCCTTGTTCATCATCAGAACTAAATACTACTAGCTCTTCAGAGCTGCTGGAGGATTCCTGAGCCACAGGGGTTGTCTTCTTCTTTTTCTTCTGGGGTGTGTCCTTTACTGGAGATGGCAGTTCTTTGGTCAGTACTCTATCCCAACTAGAGAAGATTCTCAAATCCATTCTCCTCATGTGGTTAATCTTAGATCCAGCTGCTCGATTCATCACCTCTGGTATACTACCAGCTAGGTATAGACTCAGTATTCTCCCCAGATTGGGCTTATTCATACTTTCTTTTATCTTCTCAAACATAACTGCTGACCAATCAGTATCTAGTTTGAATATTATCCTTGTCATTAGACTGAACATATGGGCTGAAATTCTGTCATGCCCTCCAGGCTTGCACAGTATTACCTTTCCAACTATTTCAGACAAGAATTTTCCTTGGCTGTTCATTTCTTTTCTGTTGAATACTGATCCAATTTTCATGTTTGAGTCCAGTCCACACCATGTCAATGCTTATCTAGTCTTAGAAGCAGAAACATCTTCTTCTTCCTTAGTTCTTGGTAGTTGAAGTACCTTTCTTATACTTTTAGGAGAGACCTTCACCTTTTCCCCGTGAACTCTTGACTTAATCTTGATTCCTGATTCATCTAGTGTTGCTCCATTCAGAAATTCGAGGACTTCCTTCTTCTATATCTTGATCGGTTCTAAAATAAGAAATTCTAACCCAGTCTCTGCTATTAGGGTTTTCACGCCTTTGATCTCAGGTTCCACATCATCAAAAGCGTGTTGCACGAGTTCATATCCTTCATTCACATTCTCTTCTAGCTTGGGCGCCATTAGGGTTTGAAGAAATTTAAATTTAGAGAAGAGAGATGTCGACACACGAGTTTGGTCTCGAAACTTTGGTGAGCATGTCGAAAAACAATGACGAAAACCCATTTATACCTTTCTAGAATCGAAGATGAAAGGGCGCGTCAAAAAACTTAAATTGTGTCGACACTGTTGAAAGTGTCGACACTTACTTATAATGTCTCGAACTATGTGCACCTATGGGGGGGGGGGAATAGGTGACGTGTGGTTCTTTTGCGGAATTTACGGATGTACCTGCACAATAAAAACAACAAGCACAGCACACAGAATACACAGCAAATTTATAGTGGTTCCCCGACTTGGGTACATCCACTTTCCCCCTTCGACCTATCTCCCCAACAAGGGACGACTCGGTCACTTCTACAACGGGATTGAAATCCAATCCCTTCACTAACGGAAGGAGCTCTTCCACACGTGAGAGTCAACACTCCCACAAAACGGGTTGCACCCAACCCTTACAACACGGAACAAAAGTTCCTTTACAACAAAAGTAAATATGGAATGTATATGAGATACAAACTTCTTTAGGAGACTACGGTGTTCCTCTTCGTTCGACGACGTGTTCTCGAGGTCGATGAAGAGTCTACGACCTTGGTCTCACTTGGAGAGGATCTCCCGGAACCGGCAGCGGCAATCCGAGCGGCGGCTTGGTTCGGAGTCGGCTGCCACGAAGGTGCGCTGCTGCAGTGCTTTGAGATCCAAACTTCTTTGCGAAGCAAACTAGGTCTACCAACGGTCACTCTAGGATCGGTCGTCTCGATCGATTCGGACGGGGGAGTTTTTCCCGGTCAACAAATCGAGAGACAAGAGATCTCTGGATAGACACGTGAGACGCAAGCTTTGCTAAGCTTCTGTCGCCGGATATCGGGAAGAAGAAAGATCAGCGGCGGCGACGTACTAGCCCGAGCGCGACGGCGGCGGAGAAGAGAAAATCGCGATATTAGGGTTTCGTGCTCGGCTTCTTTCTGTGTTTTTTTCGTTCAAAAATACCTGTGTATAAATACTGTAGGATTCTCAATATGACCGTTTGTGGGACCCACAAAATAATCCCCCAAATCCCGGTCCAGGAAATTGACTGAGGCAGAATACGGTTCAGGAATTTAACTGAGACAGAATCCGGTTCAGGAATTTAACTGAGAAAACGCCAAGTAAAAATCGGCGAGAATCGCAGACGATTCTCGACGAATCGGCGAGAATCACCAAGTGATTCTCGACGATTCGTCGAGAATCGTTTGTGATTCTCGTCGAATCACTTATTGATTCTCAACGAATTTTACTTTGTACATGGGCTGCTTGGCCACTGGTTCGGCGGGAATTACAAGTGATTCTCGCCGAATCTTACTTGGTACCATTTTGAGATGGCCAGAAGAAGTCGGCGAGAATCACTGATGATTCTCGTCGATTCAGCGAGAATCACTAGTGATTCTCGTCGAATTTGCCTTGGACGATTTTTCATCTTCCACCTAGGAGCTGCTCCTTGATCCTCCATGCTCCTTGTCTCTTCTTGCATATGAACGGCCCTGTACTTGAAAGTAAGTGCACTCCAATAGAGAGAGTACACATAGGCCAACACACTGATCTGCTCAACGAGGGATTACGTCGTGCAGACCCGTGTATATTGACCTACTGCACCCTGACATTGTTGTGCGCTTAGCGTGGAGAAAACTGCAAGTACAACTTGAAAAAGTTTATCAAATACATAGTTTATTGACCTTAGCTTGTCCAGGGGCTTCTTCAAATCAGGTACATTGTGGATACAATACCCAACAATCTCCCCCTATTTGAAAAAGCCTAAACCCTACAAGCTAAGGTGAATAAAGCAAATGGAAAGGAAAGCAAATGAAAGCCATAAACTTAGCATTGAGTGGAGTCATCCCTTACCAATACCGATTGCTTTGGAGCAAGCTGGAGCCACCTTAGCCTTGACCCCGAGAGGGTAATCTCCCCCTTTTCGGCTTCGGCAAATCGGGGTCTGTAACCTTTGGCCCTTAGCTCCCCCTCAGTTCTTGCAGCTGTGCTCACGCTGGAGTTCCCTGCTCCCCCTCAGATCATGCACGAGTCGAGAGCTTCTGTAGTCTTCATTCTTCATAATTGAGCATCCCCAATTCAGTCTTGAAAAGATTGAACTTTGCCTCGTCTAAGGGCTTTGTGAATATATCAGCAATCTGCTTGTCCGTGGGGACATAACAGAGAGAGATGTCCTTGTTTTCCACGTGCTCCCGAATGAAGTGGTAGCGCACTTCAATATGCTTCGTTCTGCTGTGCGAGACAGGATTGTTGGCAATGGCAATTGCACTGGAGGAGTCGCAGTACATTGGAACTTCCTTGAACTGAAGGTTGTAGTCGACCAACTGATTTCTGATCCAAAGGAGTTGCGCGCAGCAGCTGCCTGCTGAGATGTACTCAGATTCTGCTGTGGAGGTAGCCACACAGTTCTGCTTCTTGCTGTTCCATGAGATAAGCCTTCTTCCGAGGAATTGACACGTCCCGGAAGTGCTTTTCCTGTCATCCCTACTCCCTGCAAAATCAGCATCTGAAAAGCCTATTAGCTCGACATCATTGTTTCTCGGGTACCACAAGCCAAGATTAGGAGTACCTTTAAGGTATCTTAGAATTCGCTTTGCAGCGACATGGTGAGATTCCTTAGTGTTCACCTGATATCTGGCACAGACACATGTGGAGAACATAATATCCGGTCTACTGGCAGTAAGGTAGAGCAGGGATCCAATGATGCTTCTGTATTTGGTTTCATCGAAAGGTTTACCTTTCTCATCCTTATCCAGAGACATGGTGGATCCCATTGGAGTCCTCATAGAGGTTGAACTCTCCATACCGAATTTCTTAAGGAGTTCATTTGTGAACTTCGTCTGAGAGATGAAGATTCCATCCTCAGACTGTTTCACTTGAAGTCCTAAGAAATACTTGAGCTCTCCCATACTGCTCATTTCAAACTTTCCTTGCATAAGTTTAGAAAACTTTTTGCAAAGATTGTTGTCCGTTGAGCCGAATATTATGTCATCGACATAGATTTGCACCAGCAAAATCTTGCCTTTGACTTCCCTGAGAAACAATGTTTTATCTATTTTACCTCTAGAGAACTTGTTCTCAAGAAGAAACCTAGATAAAGTCTCATACCAAGCTCGTGGAGCTTGTTTCAACCCATATAATGCTTTATTAAGAAAGTAGACATGGTTGGGAAAAGTAGGATCGACAAAACCTGGGGTTGAGCGACGTATACTTCCTCTTTCAGGTCTCCGTTCAGGAATGCCGATTTCACATCCATTTGATAGACTGTGAATCCTTTGACTGCAGCATACGCCAGGAACAACCTGATTGCCTCCAGCCTTGCTACTGGTGCAAAGGTCTGGTCGAAATCAATCCCTTCCTCCTGTCGGTAACCTTGAGCCACCAGCCTGGCTTTGTTCTTTACAATGACACCATGTTCATCCAGCTTGTTTCTGAAGATCCACTTTGTGCTGATCACATTCTGCTTGTATGGTCTGGGAACCAGCGTCCAAACTTTGCACCGTTCGAATTGATGTAGTTCTTCTTGCATGGCCAGAATCCATGCCGCATCCTTGTTCGCCTCGTCGAACTTCTTTGGCTCTACCTGTGACAGGAAGCTTAGATGCAATACTTCGTTAGTTGTACCTCTTCGAGTTCTGACGCCGACACGAGGATCCCCGATGATCTGTTCTCTAGGATGATCCCTCACGTGACGGAGCTCTAGAAGTCTGGCATCTGGAGCTTCAACTACTTCTTGGGCTTCTCTTTCTTCCAAGAGATTTGATCCATCTTGATCTTCGACATTTTCTGATGACGTGGAGGTGGACACTTTGACGTACTTAGGAGTGTCATCTTTAGCGGGCTCATCCAGACTCAGCTGTTTCAATCGTCCACCTGCATCTTCAAGAAAACCACTGGAAGGGTTGCTGTGAAGCAAACTTCCTTCATCAAATACAACATTTATTGATTCTTCTACCACTAGGGTTTTCTTATTGAAGACCCTATATGCCCGACTATGGGAACTATAGCCCATGAATATGCCTTCGAAGCATTTTTCACCGAATTTAGTACGCGGGTACTTCCAATTATTTAGTACATAGCATCTGCAACCAAAAATCCTTAAGTAGGACATGGTTGGTTTCCTGCCTTTCAGTAGCTCGTAGGGCGTCTTACGATGATGCTTGTTGATCAATGCTCGGTTTTGTGCATGACAAGCTGTATTGACAGCCTCTGCCCAGAAGTATTCCGGGAGAGAGGCGTCTTTCAACATTGTCGTGCAGGCTTCAATGAGAGTTCTATTTCTCCTCTCCACAACCCCATTTTGCTGAGGAGTGCGTGGGGAGGAAAACTCATGAAAGATACCGTGTTCTTCACAGAATTCTGTCATAGCACCAGATTCGAATTCTATTCCATGGTCACTTCTGACTTTGACCACGGAGCAGTTAAATTCATTCTGAACCTGCTTGACAAAATTAGTGAAGATGTCAAAAGTATCTGACTTTCGTTTCAAAAAGAACACCCATGTAAACCGAGAGTGATCATCAACTATCACTAGCGTATATGATTTGCCTCCCAAGCTATGAACTTGCATTGGACCAAACAAGTCCATATGTAACAGGTAAAGACATCGGGAAGAGTCTTTGTCTGCAATGCTCTTAAAGGTAGCCCGTGTCTGTTTGCCCATCTGGCATGCATGACAGGGGCTATCCTTGATGCACTTGATACTGGGAGCATCTCTTACTAAATTCTTAGAAAATAGCATACTAATTGTCTTATAATTAATATGTGCCAGTCTCTTGTGCCATTGTTCACAAAGAGATGCACTGCCTGTTGCCACAAGGCATACGGGGGTAGATGAATCTATACTAAGAAAATCTAAGCAGAAGATATTTCTGCTCCTAATGCCTGATAATACCGTCTCAGAAGAGGTACGTGAAATTATCAGACATTTATCCTTGCAGAACTTAACGTCATAACCTTTGTCACATAACTGACTTACGCTGATCAGGTTATGGTTTAACCCTTCAACATAAGCCACGTCGGTGATAGAGATTATACCGTTGGAAATCATACCGTAACCTCTGGTGACTCCTCGATCTGACCCTCCGAAGATGACTTTGGGTCCATTCTCGACGGGAGTGTAATCACGCAGCAGGCTTCTTGTCCCAGTCATATGCCGGGAGCATCCACTGTCCAAATACCAGATTGGCATTTTGGTGGCCTTTGGACATTCCTGCAAAACAAAATTAATTCGCCTTAGGAACCCAATCGACTTTGGGTCCTAGATTCCTGGTTAGCACACTCCCCCTCGGTTGGTTAACCCTACGAGTGGTCGGCCTCGCATTATTAACATGGGGAGTCTCGTAATGTCTTGGATTAAACCAACAATCCACGGCAAAGTGACCGACTTTGCCACAGCACCAACAGTCGAACCTGTTGTATCTCTTCCTAGGCTCCTGCCTTACCCTTGGAACGGTGGGTGCAGTTGGGGCCTTGGATCTGGAGATGGAGACCTCATGGTGACAACAGTCACATGACTTGTCACCTTCTGTATAACAGGTTTGGCCTTAGGTGCCTGCTTTCTATTATGGCCGCTAGAGAACGGACCATAATTTCCTATGAGGATTTCCTCATAAGGTGCCTTGAGGGCACTCTCACCAAAGTTCCGGGGGAAGTTCCAACCGTCATACCGGCTCTTAGGCTTTGCAACCGAGGGCCGGAAATGATGCCCAAATGTTGACTCAAAGTCATGTTGGTTGCAAGGAAAGCCAGGCTTTCTGAACGCAACAGGACTGAGAGGAGCCTTACCCTTTTCATCAGCAGAGGCCTTCTTGGCGGCCTTATTCTTCCTCTGGTTCTTGTTTCTCCTAGATGAAGAACCAGATGCCCCAATATGCCCCAAGCCAGCTCCTTTGGTCTGAGCAGAGAAGGTGTCAACGACTGGAAGCACTATTTTTGGCATAGAGAAGCTCTGTACGATCTTCTTTTCTGCCGCAAGTAGTTCTTCCAATTTGTTGACTTCCTCCTGCTTGAGATCAAGGAGCTTCAAAGACTCTGAGTGCTTTGAAGTTAGGTCAATGTGCTCCTGTCTGAGAGAGATCAATCTAGTGACCTCTTCCCTTAGGGATACACACTCACCCTTAAGGAATTTTACTTCCTTCTTCTCAGCCTTCAGTCTCTTGCGGCACTCGTCAAAAGTGTTGAGCAGAAGCTCATACTTTTCGAGGAGCTCAGCTTCACGGGCCGAAGGGCCATCCTCAGGTTCATCATCCTGAGACTCAGGATCAGAGTCGGAGTCGGAGAGAGGGGTGTGAGCTTTTACCTTCCCAGTGAATGGGGGGCATTCTCCTTCTGAGTCCGATCGACCCACCAGCCCGAAGTAGGCTTCTTCATCATCACTGGAGTCTGAGGAATCAGACTCACTTAGTGTCTTTGGCCGTTTTGCGATGTAGCTTCGCTCCTTCTTCTTGTCTCTGGAGGACTTGTGCTCCTCTTCTTTTCCTTTTTCCCTCTTGCCTTGATAGCAGTCGGACACGACGTGCCCTGGCTTATTACATCCAAAGCAATTAATGTCAGAAGAACGATGTTTATTGGGTTTAGATGCATACCTGTCAGAAGAGTAGTTTTTCTTCTGATGTCTGGAAGAGGAGCCGTCTCTCTTTCTTTGATTCCTCATCTTGAGGAACTTCTTGAACTCTCGAGTGATGAGGGAGAAATCCTCCTCCGACAGTTCTGAGCTGGAGGAGCATGGATTGGAGTCCTCCTCCTCATCCTTTTTCCTGGCACGGTACGACACCGTGCTCTTCCATTTTCTGGAGTGACTGGCTTTTAGAGCCACAGTCTTTTCTTTTGCAGCAGCCTTTTCTGCTTCTTCCTCAGCTTTCCTGGTGTTCAGCTGAAGCTCATAGGACATCAGCTTCCCAAACAGAATTTGTGGATCAGTTTCTGCCAGTCTGCCAAATTCTCTGATGGCGCAGATCTTAGTGTCCCATTCCTTAGTAAGGGACCTAAGGAATTTGTCATTGAGTTCACCATTGGTGAACACTCTTCCGTACCCCTTGTGGGCATTGACAATCTTTAGGAAGTTCTCGTAGGTGACCCCGATCTCTTCCTTCGGCCCTTGTCGGAAGGCTTCATACTTCTGGTTCAGGAGGGATCTCCGATCATCCCTCACTTCATCTGTGCCCTCCATAAGAATGATCAGACACTGCCAGATCTCCTGAGCTGTCCTGCAGTTGCTGAAGTTCTGCATCATCGAGTCATCAACTGCACTGACCAGGATGTTTCTTGCCTTCATGTCAAGGCCCACTAGGACCATCTCATCCTTGTCCATTTCAGAGAGTGTCTTCGGCACTTTCTTGGTGGGATCAATGGTGGAGGCCTTAGTGGGGACATAAGGTCCCTCCAGCATGATCATGAACAGTCGAGGGTCCACAGCTTCCATGTAGAACCTGATCCTTTCCTTCCAGATAGGAAAGTTGAGTCTGTTGCACACTGGGATCTTGCCGGAGTACTTGAGCCCGTCCATAGTAGATGTAAGTCTCCTTGTTGACACTAGAGGCAGGATTCTACTCAAGGTGTTAACCTTTTGATGAGTAACCTCCCTCTGATACCACTTGAAAGTCCACCTAGTGTCAACTATGTGCACCTATGGGGGGGGGGGGAATAGGTGACGTGTGGTTCTTTTGCGGAATTTACAGATGTACCTGCACAATAAAAACAACAAGCACAGCACACAGAATACACAGCAAATTTATAGTGGTTCCCCGACTTGGGTACATCCACTTTCCCCCTTCGACCTATCTCCCCAACAAGGGACGACTCGGTCACTTCTCCAACGGGATTGAAATCCAATCCCTTCACTAACGGAAGGAGCCCTTCCACACGTGAGAGTCAACACTCCCACAAAACGGGTTGCACCCAACCCTTACAACACGGAACAAAAGTTCCTTTACAACAAAAGTAAATATGGAATGTATATGAGATACAAACTTCTTTAGGAGACTACGGTGTTCCTCTTCGTTCGACGACGTGTTCTCGAGGTCGATGAAGAGTCTACGACCTTGGTCTCACTTGGAGAGGATCTCCCGGAACCGGCGGCGGCAATCCGAGCGGCGGCTTGGTTCGGAGTCGGCTGCCACGAAGGTGCGCTGCTGTAGTGCTTTGAGATCCAAACTTCTATGCGAAGCAAACTAGGTCTACCAACGGTCACTCTAGGATCGGTCGTCTCGATCGATTCGGACGGGGGAGTTTTTCCCGGTCAACAAATCGAGAGACAAGAGATCTCTGGATAGACACGTGAGACGCAAGCTTTGCTAAGCTTCTGTCGCCGGAGATCGGGAAGAAGAACGATCAGCGGCGGCGACGTACTAGCCCGAGCGCGACGGCGGCGGAGAAGAGAAAATTGCGATATTAGGGTTTCATGCTCGGCTTCTTTCTGTGTTTTTTTCGTTCAAAAATACCTGTGTATAAATACTGTAGGATTCTCAATATGACTGTTTGTGGGACCCACAAAAGAATCCCCCAAATCCCGGTCCAGGAAATTGACTGAGGCAGAATCCGGTTCAGGAATTTAACTGAGACAGAATCCGGTTCAGGAATTTAACTGAGAAAACGGCAAGTAAAAATCGGCGAGAATCGCAGACGATTCTCGACGAATCGGCGAGAATCACCAAGTGATTCTCGACGATTCGTCGAGAATCGTTTGTGATTCTCGTCGAATCACTTATTGATTCTCAACGAATTTTACTTTGTACATGGGCTGCTTGGCCACTGGTTCGGCGGGAATTACAAGTGATTCTCGCCGAATCTTACTTGGTACCATTTTGAGATGGCCAGAAGAAGTCGGCGAGAATCACTGATGATTCTCGTCGATTCGGCGAGAATCACTAGTGATTCTCGCCGAATCGGCGAGAATCACTTGGTGATTCTCGTCGAATTTGCCTTGGACGATTTTTCATCTTCCACCTAGGAGCTGCTCCTTGATCCTCCATGCTCCTTGTCTCTTCTTGCATATGAACGGCCCTGTACTTGAAAGTAAGTGCACTCCAATAGAGAGAGTACACATAGGCCAACACACTGATCTGCTCAACGAGGGATTACGTCGTGCAGACCCGTGTATATTGACCTACTGCACCGTGACATTGTTGTGCGCTTAGCGTGGAGAAAACTGCAAGTACAACTTGCAAAAGTTTATCAAATACATAGTTTATTGACCTTAGCTTGTCCAGGGGCTTCTTCAAATCAGGTACATTGTGGATACAATACCCAACAACTGTTGAAAAGTGTCGACACTTACTTATAATGTCTCGACAACTATGTGTCGACACAAGTATAGTCGACAGAATATGTGTCGACACCGCTTTGCTCGACACTTAGTCGAGACTTTACTAGACTAATTCTAAGTAAAGCCTAAGTGTCGACACCACCTTGGATGTGTCGACACCTACTCTGCATGTGTCGACACTAATTCTCTGAAGTGTCGACACTGATTTCCTAGATGTGTCGATACCATTTCTCTGAAATGTCGACACCACTTTTCTGTCTCGACACAGACCACTCTGTGTGTCGACACCATTTTACTTAGCCAATTTTTTGTAAACTATTCTAAGTTTATCATACCTAATTCAATTTTAAATTTATTTAATTTGGTTTCATCTAAGGGCTTAGTATAAATGTCAGCTAGCTGATTAACTGTATTAATATACTCTAGTGAAATATCTCCTTTTTCCACATGTTCTCTTAGAAAATGGTATTTTATTTCTATGTGCTTAGTCCTACTATGGGAGACAGGATTGTTTGCAATAAAAATAGCACTAGTAGAATCACAAAATAGAGGTGTTCTACTTACTTGTATACCATAGTCTTCTAGCTGATGTTGAATCCATAGAAGTTGAGCACCGCAACTTCCTGCAGCCACATACTCTGATTCTGCTGTGGAGATAGCCACACTTGTTTGTTTCTTGCTACTCCATGATATCAGTCTTCCACCTAGGAATTGACAGGTTCCAGTTGTACTTTTCCTATCTTCCTTGCAGCCTGCAAAATCTGCATCTGAATAACCTGTCAGTTCAAAATCTCCATTCCTAGGGTACTAAAGGCCCAGATAAGGTGTGCCCTTTAGATATCTCAAAATTCTTTTGACTGCTGTCAAATGAGATTCTTTAGGGCAAGCTTGGTACCTAGCACAAACACATGTAGCATACATGATATCTGGTCTACTTGCAGTTAAATATAATAGGGAGCCAACTATCCCTCTATACAAAGTCTCATCTACAGGTTTCCCTGCATCATCTTTGCTTAGAGACATGCTTGACCCCATATGAATTTTCATGGTACTGGATGATTCCATACCATACTTCCTTATCAACTCTAGGGTGAACTTAGACTGGCATATGGATAAATCATCCTCAGTCTGTCTAACTTGGAGTCCCAAGAAGAACTTAAGTTCCCCCATACTGCTCATTTCAAATTGTCCTTGCATTAGTTTTGCAAACTTTCTGCAAAGACCACTTTCTGTAGACCAAAATATGATGTCATCTACATATATTTGGACTAAGATGATCTTGCCTCTTGATTCCCTAAGGAATAGAGTCTTATCTATTTTCCCCCTTGTGAATTTATTCTCAATGAGGAAACTAGACAAGGTTTCATACCAAGCCCTAGGGGCTTGTTTTAACCCATACAAATCCTTCCTAAGTCTATAGACATAATTAAGTTTGATAGAATCTACAAAACCTGATGGCTGTTCTACATAGACTTCTTCCTTCAGATTTCCATTCAGAAAGGCTGACTTAACATCCATTTGGTATACTTTAAACCCTTGATAGGTTTCATAGGCCAAGAACATCCTTATTGCCTCCAGTCTGGCTACTGGAGCAAAGGTCTGATCAAAGTCAATACCTTTTTCCTGCCTATTTCCCTTAGCAACCAGTCTAGCTTTGTTCTTCACAATAACTCCATGTTCATCCAACTTGTTCCTAAAGATCCACTTAGTCCCAATAATGTTGTGGTCTTTTTGTTTAGGAACAAGCTCCCAGACATTGTATCTTTTGAACTGGTTCAGCTCCTCTTGCATAGCCTCAATCCAATGAGGGTCTAGGATGGCTTCTTCAAATTTCTTTGGCTCTACCTGGGATAGAAAGGTGGAGTAGAGTACTGAACTTAGATTTCTGCTCCTTGTTTGTACCCCTTGTCTGAGATCACCAATGATTTGATTGGCTGGATGATCTTTTAGATGTCTATTTGCTGGAGGCAGTCTGTCTTCAGGTTGTACACCTACAGCTTCTTCAACTTGCTGCACTCCTTGGTCTTCTTCTGCATCAGGTGCATCTAGTACTCCCCATGGACAACAGCCACTATCATCCACTTGCTGACTTGCAGTAGAACCTTCTTCAATAGTGAGCTTGTCCATCTTCTTAGTCACACCTATAGAGCTGCAAACACTTCTAGACAATTCATTGTTAATGAGTCTAGCTTCATCAAACACTACATGTACTGACTCTTCTACAACTTAAGTAGTCAAGTTGTAGACCCTATAAGTCTTACTGTTGTTGCTGTACCCAACAAAAATCCACTCTTGGGATTTGGCAGCAAACTTAGTTAAGTAAGACTTACCATTGTTAACTATATAACATTTACAACCAAAGATCCTGAAATAGGATAGATTTGGTTTTCTGCCTTTCACAATCTCATATGGGGTCTTATTGTGGCTTTTGGTGATAGTAGCCCTATTAATCACATGACATGCAGTATTAACTGCCTCAACCCAGAAATATTTAGGGAGAGATGTGTCACTTGATAGGGTTCTACCAGCCTCAATCAAGGATCTATTTTTTCCTTTCAGCAATGTCATTTTGCTGAGGTGTTCTTGGTGAAGAAAATTCCTGAAAAATTCCAAATTCTTCACACAGTTTTGTCATACTGTCAGACTGAAATTCAGTACCATGGTCACTTCTGATTTCGACCACTGTACTGTCCAATTCATTTTGAATTTGTTTAATAAAACTGTATAAGATACTTGGAGTTTCAGATTTCTGTCTAAGGAAGAACACCCAGGAAAACCTTGAGTAGTCATCTACAACTACAAATGTGTAGACCTTCCTACCTATGCTGTGAACTGGCATAGGACCAAATAGATCCATATGCAAGAGGTATAAACACCTCACAACATCTTTGTTCTCAATGCTATTAAAGGTGGATTTGGTCTGCTTGCCCTTTTGACAAGCTGAGCATATCCCAACCTTTTTACACTTAACTTGAGGACCATTCCTCACTAACTCTTTACTATAGAGTTGACCAATTGTCTTATAGTTAAGATGGGCTAGCCTCTTGTGCCATTTGACACAATGAGAGACTTTCTCATCAGCTACAAGACACATAGGAGAAACATTGTTCTCACACATAATGTCTAGACAATAGATATTTTTCTTCCTATAACCTATCAGAATGATCTTTTGATCATTTGACCTCCTGATATGACAACCATCTTTGACAAATGAGATGTCATATCCTAGATCACTTAGCTGAATTATACTAATGAGGTTGTGTTTCAAACCTTTAACATAAGCCACTAGAGTAATTGTAATAAGGTTGCTAGAAATGTTACCAAAGCCTTTGATGATTCCTTTTTCAGAACCACCAGAGGTGACTTTATGACCATCCTTGATTGGTGTATAGTCCTTTAGCAATCCCTTAGTTCCAGTCATGTGCCTGGAACATCCACTGTCCAAGTACCATATTGGGGCTTGGCCACTTGGACTCACCTGCAAAACAGATTAGTTAACCTTAGAACCCAAAGAATTCTTGGGTCCTTGGTGCTGGTTAGTTTGCCTCTTAACAAAACTACCTGTAGCTTTTCTAGAAGGCAGATTGCTACTCACCTTGGTACTTGAATTGTGCCAACAGTCTATGACAAAGTGGCCTACCTTGCCACAACACCAGCACTCAAATCTATTGTACCTTTGTTTAGGTACAACCCTGGCTGTTTTGTTTACAACAGGCTCCTTGTTGAGTACTAGGGCTTTGCCCTTAGACTTGGACTGTACAGTCCTGGCAGGTTTAGTAAACCCCAATCCAGTTTTACCTTTTTGAGAAATGAACTCATCTATCAAAGGTAGAATAGACTTTGGTTTAGAAAACCTTGCTACTATATCTCTCTCTTTCTGAAGACTAATCTCCAGATTTCTGATTTGATCATTTTTAAATGTTATAGTCCCCATATGAATAACAGTAATGTGCTTCAGTCTAACTATTTCATTTAATTTCTGATCAAGCAACTTGTCAAAATCTGTTGCAGCAACTTTAATATTAGCAATCTCCTTAGCCTGACTCTTGGCCAAGGATTTGCTTTTCTTCAAAGCTTGCAACACTACTCTATATTCATCAATTAATTGATGAATGTCTCCTTTAGATTCAGATCCACTCTCATCACTTGATGATGATGTATCTGAATCTGACTCAGTACTAGAAATTGAACTAGCAGAACAATTTTGTACCTGACTTGGTCCAGGTTGATCCTGGATTTTGTCTCCTTCTGATAAGGCCATCAGTCCCTGGCACTGATTGTCCTCATGCTCATATAATGAGTTCATTAACTGGATGAACTCATCTTCCTCTTCTTCAGCAAACAGTCCAATATAAGCTTCAGCTTCTGAATCACTTTCTGAAGATGACATATCAGACAAACTTTTGTCCTTCTTAGCAACAAAGGACCTTTCCTTCTTGCCCTTGATTTGAGTCTTCTTCTTATCAGTTGACTCTTTCCTCTTCTCTGGACAGTCAGCAACAACATGTCTCTGTCTGTTACAACAATAACAAACTATCTTTGAAGATGTAGTTTTACTTGACTTGGGCTTTCTCCTATCATTCTTTGATGACTTCTGTGAAGTGGATGACTTAGACCTCCACTATTTCTTCTTTAGAAACTTCTGAAAATGTCTAGTGAAAGCTGCAAAATCTTCATCACTCTCACTGCTTTCAGAATTCTTGCTTTCAGACTCATCTGTCTCAGTCTCAGCAACTTTTGGAGGTGGAGATGGAGACTTACTTTTATATTTCCTAGTGACTTCTGTCTTGAAAGCCACAACTCTTTCTTTATGCTCAACTCTGGTAGTCTTCTCCTCATCCTTCCTTACCATTAACTGCATCTCATATGATAACAGTTTTCCAAACAATGTTGGAGGAGGAATGTCTGCTAATTTGGCCATTTCCCTTATGGCACAAATCTTAGTATCCCAGTCTTTAGTTAGGGATCTCAAGAACTTATCATTCAGCTCATAATTGCTGAATTCTCTTCCATAGGACATTAACTCATTAACTATCCTATAGAATTTCTTGTAGCACTCAGTTATGCTATTAGACCTTCCTTGTCTGAAGCTCTCATACTCTTGGTTTAATAAAAACTTTCTGTCCTGTCTAACTTCTTCGGAGCCCTCCATGTACACTATCAGTGTGTCCCACATTTCCTTTGATGTTTTACAGTGAATTAAATTCTAGAATGTGGCATCATCTATTGCACTTACAATAATATTCTGAGCCCTCTTGTCCATAGTGGCCAGAATAATTTCATCTCTAGTCATCTCAGAATAGTATTTTGGAGTTCTCTGATTTGCATCAAGAATTAATACTTTCATTGGCACATATGGCCCTTCTTTGACTGTGATATAGATTCTAGGGTCAAAGGCTTCCATAAATAGTATAACCCTTTCTTTCCAAATGCCAAAGATCTCCTTTCTGCAGATTGGCAACTTCATGGATCCTAGTTCTTTGTGATTTTCTATTGAACCCATTTTCTTGATTTTCTTGATTATGCTGAGTCTGCCTGCAGGATCTTTTACTCAGACTGTTATGTCCTTTTTGAGTAACCTCCCTCTGATACCACTTGAAAGAAATTGTACCTAATCACCTAGAGGGGGGGTGAATAGGTGACCTTAATCTTTTTAAACTTTTAGGCAGAATTAATCACAGCATTCACAGAACTTTAAACAGCATACACAGAATCAGACACACACAGAGTACACACAGTTTTATAGTGGTTCCCCAAGTTTTGGGTACATCCACTTTCCCCCTTCGACTATCTAGTAGTGTACTAGATTCGGCCAAACTCCTCCACTATTCCTCAGATCCTCAGATCTTACACTCAGAACCCCAAACAGGTTCCTACTGTTGGAGTTACCATTGTGATCTGGAAGTGATCAAACATGTAATATCACTGCCAACGCGATATGAGCCTGCAGGGTCGCACATAAGAGATGTGGAGAAGTTGGATGATTGACTGTGTTGGTAAAGGTTACCAATCATCGACCTGAATGGGGTTATGGGCAAAGTGTTGCCTTAAACGATCATCGGGTTGGGCAAATGTTGCCTTGAAGGACTGGTAAGGATAGTCGACCGAGGGTCGACAACAATCGTCGAGGATTGGTACTCTGATTCCCGCCGATCGACGAGAATCGTCACTCTGATTCTCGCCGATCGACGTGGATCGTCGACCCACGATCGGCGTGAATCGTCGAGTATTGTACGCTGATTCTCGCCGATCAGGGTGATTCTCGCCGATTGTGATTCTCGCCGATCCGGGTGATTCTCGCCGATTCTCGCCGATTCTCACCGACTGATACTCGCCGATTCTGGAACCCTATTTCTGGGTGGTCTGCGGATAGCGAAATTCCTAGGTCTATTTATGCCTTCGGTATAAAAGGGACACTTAGGGTTTTCGGGATTTTAAGCTTTTGACAGCCGATCGAAATCGACGGAAGCCGTTCCGCCCTTCGTTCCGCCGATCCCGAATCCCGCCGACGGAAGGTTTCCGCCGCCGTGTTCGCTCCGTCGACTTCCTTCTCTCTGGCGATCGTCGCTGGCGTTGCAATCCCTGGCGCGGACCTAGCAGTCCGTGGGAAAGCAAGGTGCGGTCTTTCTCCTTCCCGATTTTTGTGCGACGGAAAGATCGGCGTTCTCCCGCTCGTGTGGATTTCTGCAGAGACGTGGACATTATTCCACGTAGAACTCGTTACCAGCAGGAATACAAAGCTTGGAGCATCTCCGTTGAGTTGTGACTCAACGCCACCGAGGTAATTTTTGCCTAGGTAAATGATAACTTATTGATTCAATTATCATGGCCCGATCCCATCTCATTTGGGTTTTCTTGATGTTTTTCTTCCGCTGCATGCACAAGGGTTGTGCCATCCTCTCAGAGAAACCCAACAGTGGTATCAGAGGGAGGTTCGGCCATGATTGTTGAATTGAAAGTTTTGTTATTCCAGTGCGTGTAAACCTAGGGATTTAGAAGTGTTCTAAATGTCTAGATTTACTCTTGGTACCCCGCCAAGAACTTCTGGAATTTCGTGGAAATTTCTAATTGTTAGAAATTGTAGTCTACTTAGCAGTAACCATCCCTCGAGTTTGTTTTGGATTTTGAATCCAACATAGAGAGATGAGCTTGTCTACTACTTTAAGTTGAGTTGTCTTTGCCTTTGTCCAATGCATGCAAATCTGAGGATTTGGAAGTTTCCAGATGTTCAGATTTAGCCCTTCCTTCTATCAAATGTTGATGGTGTCAGGTTGTGCACATGAAGGATGCATGTGGTTTTAGAAAAATTGTTTTTCTTTGGATGTGCACATTGATCAAATGTTGATCATGGTTAACTGTTAACCTATAATTAAAATCCCTTCATCAAATATTAAGTGTTCGGATGCCTTCCGATGGATGACACTCTTCCTGCCTCGATCGATGAAGTGTGGGCTTGCCAAAGCAAGGTGCATTAATCTATCTTGGTAAGGGTGCGAGCGGATAATTGTGATATCCCACTGTAGACATCGGGTCCAGCTTAAATAGGTGACCTCAAAGGTTGAGTGCCTAGAGGCATAGGGTTGGCATGCACCATATGATGGATGCGAATAAAGAGTTATTCACCAACCATACAAGAATTGCATGAGGATGCAATTGGCAAGCGTTGCCTACCTAAATAACCGCATCGTGAGAGGAAAGCCAAAGCTGACTCATTGTGTTGGTGAAATACGGATCTTGTCCACTAAGAGAGTAGCTCGCATGAACTCTCTGAATTGTTAGTGAGGGCTATCATTTCGAATAAAATAGTGGGAGTGTTTTAATTGAAGTCCAAATTAAAATAAATTGTATTTCAAATTTTGGTACTGATTTTATTGTGCATAAATTCTTGTAGAATTCCATGGCAAGTGTTTCACACTCCACTTTGTCTCTGAGAACCATCCTTGAGAAGGATAAGCTCAGTGGGACTAATTACATGGACTGGTATAGGAACCTGAGAATTGTTCTCAGGCAAGAGCGAAAGCTCTATGTCTTGGAAGAAGAAGCCCCCGAGGTGCCGACCGGGAACTCTTCCCGTGCTGAGAAGGATACTTATAAGAATTATACTGATGATGCTTTAGATGTCGAATGCCTTATGCTTGCCACTATGAACTCTGAGCTTCAGAAGCAACATGAGAACATGGGGTGCAAGGAGATTGACGAGCATCTCAAGAAAATGTTTCAAGGGCAGGATCGTCAAGAGAGGTTCGACATCACAAAAGCGTTGTTTCAGTGCAAGATGGGAGTTCGAGACTCAGTAGGGACTCACGTACTCAAGATGATTGGGTATATAGAGAACCTTGAAAGGCTGGGTTTTCCTCTTGGTCAAGAGTTGGCCACAGATCTGATCCTGTAATCGTTGCCGGACAGTTATGAGCAATTCGTCTTGAACTACAACATGAATGAAATAGACAAGACACTGCCCGAACTCCTAGGCATGTTGAGAACTGCCGAAATCAACATGAAGAAGGCCAAGCCTGCCAGCCCCATACTGATGGTGCATAAGGGCAAGGGCAAGGCCAAGGGCTCTAAGAAGACGAAGGTGGGACCTAAGTCATACCTTGAGCCCAAGTCTTCTGCACTGATGAAATAGAAAAGCACGGTGAAGGAAGGGAAATGCCACCACTGTGGCAAGGCTGGTCATTGGAGGAGGAACTGTCCTTCGTACATTGAAGGTCTGCAGAAATTGAAGGGAGGTATGACTTCCGCTTCAAATGTTTACGTTATAGAGATAAACCTTTCTGCTCCTTCATCTTGGGTATTGGATACCGGATGTGGTTCTCACATTTGTACAAATGTGCAGGAACTGGAAAGGAGAAGATTGCTGAGTAAAGGGGAGGTGGACCTCTGCGTCGGTAATGGAGCAAGAGTTGCTGCTGTAGCCGTAGGGGTTTACCATCTTTCTTTGCCCAGTGGGCTTGTAATAGAACTAGATAATTGTTATTTTGTTTCGGCCATAACTAGAAACATTATATCTATTTCATGTTTGGACATGATTGGATTTTCTTTTATAATGAAGAACAACTGTTGTTCTATATTTAAGAATGATGTTTGTTATGCTGTAGCCCAATTGTTTAATGGTCTTTATGTTTTGAACTTGGACTATCTGATCTATAATGTAGAAAATAATAAAAGAATAAGAACAAATGACTTGAACCCTACATTTCTCAGGCATTGTCGTTTGGGCCATATCAACGAGAAGCGCATATCCAAGCTCCATAGAGATGGACTTTTGGACTCATTTGATTATGAATCATTTGAGCGATGTGAATCTTGTTTGTTAGGCAAAATGACTAAAGCTCCTTTCACTAGGTTATACTGAGCGGGCTGAGGATCTCTTGGGTGTTGTACATAGTGATGTATGCGGACCCATGAGTTCCATGGCTAGAGGTGGGTATTTCTACTTTGTTACATTTACTGATGATTTCAGTAGATGCGGATATGTGTATCTTATGAAGTGCAAATCCGAGACCTTTGAAAAGTTCAAAGAGTTCAAGAATGAAGTAGAAAATCAGTTGGGTAAAAGGGTCAAAGCACTCCGATCTGATCGAGCTGGCGAATACCTGAGTCATGAGTTCCGTGATCATCTGAAAGAGTGTGGTATTGTATCACAGCTCACTCCACCTAAAACGCCACAACATAATGGTGTGTCTGAGAGGAGAAATCGTACTCTGTTAGACATGGTACGTTCGATGATGAGTCATGCAGACTTGCCTGTTTCCTTTTGGGGTTTTGCTTTAGAGACTGCTGCAATGACACTGAATCGCGCTCCAACGAAAACGGTTCTGAAGACACCATATGAGATATGGACTGGGAAGCGTCCTAGTATGTCGTTCATTAAAGTTTGGGGATGTGAGGTATACGTGAGACGTCAAATGCCTGACAAGCTGGAACCCAAATCGGATAAATATTATCTGGTGGGATATCCTAAGGAAACGAAAGGGTATTACTTTTACCTACCATCTGAGGGCAAAGTGTTTGTCGCAAGGACTGGTGTCTTCTTGGAGAAAGAGTTCTTATCAAGAAAGACTGAAAAGGTAGAGCTTGAAGAAGTTCAAGAACCACATGTAATGAATGAACCAGAATTGGATTCTGAGACAGGACTACAAGATGTTGTAGCTAGAGAACCTGCTCAGGGAACACAAGTCCTACGTAGATCTGGTAGACCGAGGTTTGAGCCTGAGAGATATGGATTTCTCGTGTCTCAAATAGGTAATGTGTTGCTTATGGATCATGATGATGAACCAGCAACCTACCAAGAGGCTATGAATGGACCGAACTCCGACAAATGGCTTGAGGCTATGAAATCCGAAATGGACTCCATGTATGCAAACCAAGTTTGGAACTTGGTGGAACCACCTGAAGGGGTACGACCCATAGGGTGCAAGTGGGTCTTCAAGAAGAAGACCGACATGGATGGGAATGTACAGACATTCAAAGGGCGACTGGTGGCTAAGGGTTTCAAGCAAATTCATGGTATTGACTATGATGGGACCTTTTCCCCTGTTGTCATGGTAAAGTCCAGAAGGATATTGCTTGCTGTTGCTGCATATTATGACTACGAGATCTGGCAGATGGATGTCAAAATGGCTTTCCTTAATGGAAACGTCCTTGAGGAAGTGTATATGACACAACCCGAGGGTTTTGTATCCCCATATGAAGCCACTAAAATATGCAAGCTGAATAAGTCCATTTATGGACTGAAACAGGCCTCTCGAAGTTGGAATCTTTGTTTTGATGAGAAAATCAAAGAGTTTGGTTTCATCAAGAATGAAGATGAGCCTTGTGTTTACAAGCGAATCAGTGGGAGCATTGTTATCTTCCGGATATTGTATGTAGATGACATACTATTGATTGGGAATGACATTCCTACCATGAGAGTTATTAAGAACAACCTAGGGAACTGCATTTCAATGAAGGATTTGGGTGAAGCAACTTATATACTCGGTATTAAGATCTATAGAGATAGATCGAAGAAGTTGCTGGGTTTGACCCAGAGTACGTACATCGAAAAGGTGTTGAAGCGGTTCAACATGCTCGAGTCCAAGAAAGGGTTTTTGCCCATATCTCATGGTGTAAATCTCTCTAAGGACTAGTGTCCAAAGTCTTGTGAAGACAAGGACCACATGAAGTTGATTCCATATGCTTCGGCAATTGGATCAATCATGTACGCGATGTTATGTACTCGACCCGACGTCTCCTTTGCTTTGAGCATGACTAGCAGGTATCAGTCAGACCCCGGTGAGTGTCACTGGATTGCAGTCAAGAATGTCCTGAAGTACTTGAGAAGGACTAAGGATGCATTCTTGGTGTATGGTGGAGAGGAAGAGCTCGTTGTAAGTGGTTACACAGATGCTAGCTTCCAAACTGATAGAGACGACTCCAAGTCTCAGTCAGGTTTTGTGTTTTGCCTGAATGGAGGAGCTGTGAGCTGGAAGAGTTCCAAGCAAGTGACAGTTGCTGATTCTACAACAGAGGCCGAGTATATCGCTGCAGCTAATGCGGCGAAGGAGGCTGTATGGATTAGGAAATTCATCGGCGAGCTTGATGTAGTTCCTAGCATTGTTGGTCCTGTAGTTCTCTACTGTGATAACAATAGTGCAATTGCACAATCTAAGGAACCTAGATCCCATCAGCGCTCCAAGCACATACTTCGACGGTTTCATCTTATTCGTGAGATTGTCGAACGAGGAGATGTAAACATTTGCAGAGTGCCGACTGAGGAGAATATTGCGGATCCACTAACAAAGCCTCTTGCGCAGAGAAAGCATGATGGTCATACTAGATCGATGGGTATACGATACCTAAATGATCAACTCTAGTGAGAATCTTGTGGATTGCATGTAAACTTGTATTTTGTTGGCTGTTTGTTCATATGATGAACAGTGTACCTAGTTTTTCTCTTACAATTAATGACAAGTTCTTTTATTATGAGTTTTTCTATATGATAGTTAAATGTTAACATAATAGATACCCTTAGAATGTTCGCTTCCATGGGACATCAAGTACGTGACTTGAATGTGAGAGCATATGATTTATTTGAAGCTTCATTCTTAAAAGGTCCCTGGTCGAGTATCATCATAGAAGCTAAGGGTGATGATGGTACATGAAGGCTAGCACGTACGTTGACTGATGACCAGTTCTCACAGGTCATGATATTGTGATATCAAGTCATCACGTGGGTACTTGTTAGTGAACAAGTTGTACTGGACAGACCCAACCTGAGACTACTCTATGGATTGTCATCCAATCGTGTCACGAGTAGGTCTCAATTGACAATGGTGTTGTGGTCCTTTGACCTGAAGTCACAGTATTCATCAAGTGAGGAAGAGCGTGCTTTGATGCCATCTAAAGTCTTCCTTGAGAAAGGTTGATGATAAGGGTGGTTGTTGGGCATGTTACGAATCATTTGGGTGTTTGTGTGTGAGCAGATATGGGATTTGTCCTTCTGTATGACAGGAGTTGCATCCATGGGCCCCTTGATGGAACTGGACTGAGAAATGCATGGCCATGCTTGGTTGAGTCAATATGTGATATTGGACTCACCATTCTCTGGAAGTCCGTCCTGGATCAAGAAACTTGGATTGAGCTATTACGAGGGTGACACGATCCATGCCTCTAGTTCTTTCCGGATGTAAGGGACAAAGGGACAAAGACAACGCTGATACATTGGTCATAAAGGCTTATGAGTTATAAACTCTTATTGCTTGGGGAGCAATGATGCATTGCTAGATGCCGCTCATTTTTTGTGAGGTTTTTGCTTTGATACTTTCGAGATCAAGTGGGAGTCTGTTGGAGTTACCATTGTGATCTGGAAGTGATCAAACATGTTATCTCACTGCCAACGCGATATGAGCCTGCAGGGTCACACATAAGAGATGTGGAGAAGTTGGATGATTGACTGTGTTGGTAAAGGTTACCAATCACCGACCTGAATGGGGTTATGGGCAAAGTGTTGCCTTAAACGATCATCGGGTTGGGCAAATGTTGCATTGAAGGACTGGTAAGGATAGTCGACCGAGGGTCGACAACAATCGTCGAGGATTGGTACTCCGATTCCCGCCGATCGACGAGAATCGTCACTCTGATTCTCGCCGATCGACGTGGATCGTCGACCCACGATCGGCGTGAATCGTCGAGTATTGTACTCTGATTCTCGCCGATCCGGGTGATTCTCGCCGATTGTGATTCTCGCCGATCCGGGTGATTCTCGCCGATTCTCGCCGATTCTCACCGACTGATACTCGCCGATTCTGGAACCCTATTTCTGGGTGGTCTGCGGATAGCGAAATTCCTAGGTCTATTTATGCCTTCGGTATAAAAGGGACACTTAGGGTTTTCGGGATTTTAAGCTTTTGGCAGCCAATTGAAATTGACGGAAGTCATTCCGCCCTTCGTTCCGCCGATCCCGAATCCCGCCGACGGAAGGTTTCCGCCATCGTGTTCGCTCCGTCGACTTCCTTCTCTCCGGTGATCGTCGCTGGCGTTGCAATCCCTGGCGCGGACCTAGTAGTCCGTGGGAAAGCAAGGTGCGGTCTTTCTCCTTCCTGATTTTCGTGCGACGGAAAGATCGGCGTTCTCCCGCTCGTGTGGATTTCTGCAGAGACGTGGACATTATTCCACGTAGAACTCGTTACCAGCAGGAATACGAAGCTTGGAGCATCTCCGTTGAGTTGTGACTCAATGCCACCGAGGTAATTTTTGCCTAGTTAAATGATAACTTCTTGATTCAATTATCATGGCCCGATCCCATCTCTTTTGGGTTTTCTTGATTTTTTTCTTCCGCTGCGTGCACAAGGGTTGTGCCATCCTCTCAGAGAAACCCAACACCTACAACTCAGGCACAAAGCCTTACCATTCAGTCTTCACCAAGACCTACACTCAGCCTTCAACAAGGCCTACACTCAGCCCTCAACAAGGCCTACACTCAGAGAAATGTATCTCCTACACTCAGGCACTCAGGCCCTACCACTCAGCCTTTATAATTTCAGGCTTACAACTCAGATCCCTTAGGATCCTATAAGAAATTAAAATTACAAAGAATATACCCACAACTCAGAATGAAAGAGAAGAGTTGATAGGTTTCTTGATGCGTTCTTGGAAGAACTTTGCTGAGATCAACCTCCCTTGGCTTTCTTCAAAGCTTCTTGAATTAGAACACAGTAGGGTTGAAACTCTATGCAGATGAACTTCAATCACTGCTGACTTAAGTATCAAATCTCCATCTGAAACTTTCTTCACAGCCTGGTTCAACAGCTGTCTTCTTAGAAGGAGCTCTCTCTCTCCAACTTCTTAGATCTTCTGATCACTTCAACTGATTGATGCAAATCTTCTTATTGATCACTCCTTCTATTGAAGCAATAAGCCTTTAAATAGGCTTTCTTCATGGTGACCGGCTGATCCGGTTTCTAACAGACTTCTAACAGTTCTGACAGTTGCAGTAGACCGGCTGGAATGGCAGCAGTCAGGTCATCCAGTCACTTCTTGAATTTTCTGTAACTGTTTGAAAGTGTCGAGATAGTCAGTCTTTAAGTGCCTACACTGATAGAGTAAGTGTCGACACAAGTAGACTAAGTGTCGACACTAGCCTTCATGGTGTCGACACAACTCCTTATGTTGTAGTAATTACTTCTCGACATTGCTTCTTCAGAATGTGTCGACACTGATATTGTGTGTCGACACAACTCCTTGTTCTTTAGTACTTAGTTGAATTCTGCTAAGTGTCAACACAACTCCTTTGTGTCGACACATCTTCTTGTGTTGAACTTGTTAAGTATCGACACATCTTCTTGGTGTCGACACATGCCTTCTGTGTTGATACTTTTGCTGAGTGTCGACACATCTCCTTTATGTCGACACTTGTACTTAGACTTTATTGAAATTTGCTGAGTGTCGACACAGCCTCCTAGTGTCGACACTTTCTTCATATGTTGAGACTTTTGCTGTGTGTCGACACATTCTTCATTATGCCGACACTTGTACTTAAACTTTGTTGAATTTTTGCTGAGTGTCGATACAGCCTCCTAGTGTCGACACTTTTGATGTCGACAAAGTTCCTCTGGGTGTCGACACTGCTTCAAAGTGTCGACACTGATTCTTTAGACTCTTCTTAATTGTGTGTCGACACTGCCTGTATGTGTCGACACTTTCCTTCTGGTGTCGACTCTGCATTCCTGGTGTCGACACAATCACTCCAAGTGTCGACACTGCTTCTCTGGGTGTCGACACAAGTCTTCTTAAGTGTCGACACTTTTCTTCTAGGTGTCGACACATGGACTTAGAAACTTTTAAGCTTTCCCTGCAATTACTTAACCTGCACAAGGTAACTCAAAATACATCAAACACACCTTGATGTATATCATTGAGTAGGGTGAGGCTTCTTCAAATCAGGTACATATTTTCCAATGTACCCAACATTCTCATCTGCCTTTTCTTGGCCCTTTTCTGATATGAGTTTAATGGGAGTTGAGAGAATGTTTTTCTGAATTAGATGAAGTTGGCTTGATGAAGCACCTAAGCCCAGCTTGCCATTATGCCTGACATATACAATGCTTGTGATGTCCATTAATTTGATGCTTCTCCCATTTAGGGATTCTTCAAATTGCTTTGACTCATTCAATTTAATTTTTAAAAAAGTAATTTGTTCTGAAGCTATAACTAGTTCATCTTTTAACTTAATGTTTTTAGATAACAGATTATCATGTTCAGTTAGATTATATCTGAGAGGTTTGATTTTCTTCTCAGATTTGATTAAATCATTACATAATAATTTAAATTCAGTTTTAAAATAGACTGAATTAAAATTAAATGTGGATATTTCCTGATCCTCTTCTGATTCAAAATCTTCATTTTCTGAATTTTCAGCTTTTGAAAGGTTGCCTGAAGCATTGATAGCCATCAAGAAAACTTCTTTTGCTTTAACTTCTTCCTCATCTTCACTAGAGCTGGAAGATGAAGATTCTTCTTCTGTCTCACTCCAAGTTTCTACAACAAAGCCTTTCTCCTTCCTCTTATGCTTGCTTGAGAAGGGCTTGCTGTACTGCTTTCTGGAGTCCCTGTCTCTTCTTTTCTCCTTCTTCTGATTCTCTGGACACTCAGGATGAATGTTTCCTGGTTTTCTACAAACAAAGTAGACAATCTCTTTGGTAGGAGTTTTGTCATATCTTGGTCTGTCATCTTGTCTGGATGACTTCCTTCTGAAATCTTTTCTGGCCATCTTGTAAAATCTTTTGGCCAGCAAGCTTAGGAGTTCTTCATTTGCTGATGGAGCTTCTGTTTCTTCAGATTCCTTGAACGTAATGTTTTGCTCTTTCCTTCCTAATGAGGTATAAGTCTTCTGCTCAGCTGCTCCTCTACACTTGATAAGCTGCTCATAGGACTTGAGCTTGCCTAATAAAGACTCAGTGGGTATTTCATTCAGGCTTCTAGCCTCCTTGATTGGCCAGATCCTGGTGTCTCATATGTTGTGGAAGCACATAAGAATCTTGTCATTTATCTCAGTCAGTGAGATATTTTTATCCAGGTTCTTCAGCTTATTGACAATTAGGTTGAGTCTGTTGTACATGTCAGCCACTGACTCAGTCTCTTCTTTCTTGAAGTTCTCATATTGGGAAATGAGATGAGATCTTCTATCTTTTCTTTCATTAGCAGAGCCAGCAATAATTGCATTTAGGGAATCCCAGATCTCTTTGTCTTAAGAAGATTTAGCAACTTTCTAAAAGATATCATCAGACATAGTCTGAGCTAGGATGTTCATAGCTTTTGCATCAGCCATCTTTAACTTCTTCTGAGCCTCTGTCCACTCAAGTGGTAGAACTGTTGAGGTACTTGTTGATGTTGTTGCAGAAGGAATTGGGGGACCTGTCAAAATTGAATTATAGATGCCTTCATCAATTGAATTCATATATAATATGATCCTTGCCTTCCAGAGAGCAAACTTATTTAAGTTGCACACTGGAGGTCTGGTGCTTGGGTAATCCTTATTTTGTTCCATGATTTAGAGAGAAGACACTAAAGAAAAAAAAGAGATCTATCAAAGATCTTTTGTTTCAGGTGTTAGCCTGTGAAACTAAACAACCTTACCCTCTGATACCAAATGAAAGTGAGGGATAGATCAATCTTAACTCTACAGGGGGTGAATAGAGTATTTTAAAAACTTTGATTAGTTTTTGTAGCGGAATTAAAATAAGTTATATCTATATGAATAAAGAGAAATAAAAACAAAAGACAATCACAACACAACAAATAAAAGAGTAGAGCATTCTAGATGACACAAAGATTTTATAGTGGTTTTCCAAAACTGGGTGCATCCATTCTTCTACCACCCTGGTAGGAATCCACTAACAGGTTTTTGTTCAGGTGCCCTACCACCACAGGTTTTTGCTCAGGTTCCCTGCCACCACAAGATCTATTTCAAGGGAAATCTAGCAACACTTTGAGCTTTTGACCAGGTGCCCAAAAACCAATCCAAGTATTTTGATAAGGAGACTTGACACTCCTTGGCAATCAGATGATAACTTTTGAAGGAAGTTAAAAACCCTTTTTACAGTAGGAAAAAGAAAAATGATGTTGTCTTCTCTCTCTCAAACAACTGAGAAGACTTAGTGGATGTTGTTGTGAAAGCTCTCCTTGAGATGAAGAAAGGTTCAGGAAGATGAGAGCTTTGCATAGGGTCTAGGCCTTGAAGTTGGCTTGCTGATCTTCAGGAACTTTCAGACAGATGTTGACTATTGTATCTAGAAAAATCCTGAAGCAGAAACTGAAGAAGACTAATGATCTATGTGTTGATTTTCTTCTTCAATTTCCTGTGTAATGCCCAGAAACTCAAAAGAGCGACGAGTGACAAATCTGTACCAAATTTGGAATTTGGCAAGAGTACACGGCCTGGGTCACGGGCGTGTCCCAGGGCATGTCGAGCTAGTTCGACGCTCTGGTCGTGTGTTCGATGATTTTGGGTTCGGCGATCGTCGAGCAAAGAACACGGCCTGGGACACAGGCGTGTCCCAGGGCGTGTCGGGGTCGTTCAATGATCTAGCAACATTCAGGCAGAATTTCTGGGTTCGACGATCGTCGACCAACGGTCGACGATCTGGTCACAATGCTGCGCTCGACGATCTGGCGATAATTCTGTGTTCGACGATCGGGCTTCATACCTCCGTTCGATGATCTGGCGCGTTCGACGATCTTGGGTTCGACTATCCTCGAGCGCGGTGCTATTTATGGCGTATCTGACTCAGTCGACGTGGAGTGTTGACGCTGGGGTTTTGGTGGGAGTTGACTTGATGTCCTGACACAATTTAATTGACGTGGACATGTCTTTCTACGGATTGGTGAACCATGCGATGTTTAATCCCCATTCGTCCAGGTCAGACCTAGATCATATCCGTGCATCTCTTTTTGTGGGATCCGACGGCGGTGGTTATTCCCGAAAGGGTTATACCCGAGAGACGGTTTCAAAACCCTTATTATTTTCTGTAAGTTCTCTGTTTAAAATCCTAGAGAGAGGGGAGAGTAAAGGAAGAAGAAAATGTCTATATCCAGTCTTTGGAGGAGTTTTAGAGCTCCAAATCGCGAGCCGACATCGGATCTACGAAGGCAAGAAGATTGCGGTGCTTTTCATCCGCGTACATTTCCATGGCGCCAAGGAAAGATGCTAGGGTAACGATTCTCTACTTGAGCATGTGAAGCTCTCGTTCTTTTGCATGGGAAGCCCGCTCTCGCGAGTTTGTGGTGAGTTGGAGGCGTTCCTTCGCGTAGATATGTAAATTCCCCGTTGTGTAGAGTCCGTAATCGAGAACGGACATAGGCATGATGTGTGAAGCCTATCCGAACATGTTGGTCTGGATCGTTGATGTTGCATTGCATAAATGCCGGAGAAGACTCCATGCGAATGTTTGTTTTTCAGTTTTTCTACGTGGTAGACTGCAACAGGGAGCCTTGGGGATTAACCATAGGGAGCACCCAGAAAACTGGGCGGATGCGTGATCTTGCCAACATGGTGGCCTGGGAGCCAACCAGAACATAACTGGGTTATGTGAAGTTTTGTGATGGAAATAGGACTCGGGAGAAGTTTGACCCGCGCATATGGCTTAAATTGTCGTTGCGATGTGAGCACGGGTTAGATGGAACCGTACCCGCTCTATGTCGTTCGGTTAGAGCCGTTGGCATAGATGGGGGGTCTTCGGCGGTCTATAGCTTAAATTGACGTGACCCATGCCAAGAAGACAAAAAGCTCATGAGTTTAGCCGTCAAAGTGGCGGTGGTGAGTCTGGAATGTCTATGGCTTAAATTGACGTGACATTGGCCGGTTCACCGAGAATGTGCCCTGAGTGCACGGGGTGTGTGGCCATGCGAGCCAACACCTGTGATGCAATGTATATTTATATACTGCTTGGTTTTGCTAATAAGTGCAGGGAAGGAGCATCGCCGCCCCGTATTGGGGGCGGGATCGTTATAATTTGGTAAGCATTGCTGATTGTTGCTTTTGTTCTCCACCGTGCGGTGGTTTTTTGCTTGCAGGTGCTGCTGGACCAAGCGGTCAATAGCGGGCTAAAGCCCAAATTGCGAAGCCGACCCTCGAAGGCCTAATTGGAGTGTTTACTTGCTTTTATTCATGTATGACCGGCCTGCGTGCCGTAGTATGGAAAACATGTAATATTGAGTAAACCATTTTGTAAGGCCTTAAGGCCAGTACTTGTGTATGTACTTCATTCCTTGTTGTCTAATTTAGTGGACATTCGTGCTTGTTGCTGTGTTCATTAATTGCATCTTATAAATTGCTTCCGCTAGAATGCTCTGTGTAGGACATTGGATTAGTTGGATGGTTTCCATTGAGTAACCACCCGGCCTGTCTGTAGTATATGACGTCAGGCCCCGGCCGGACCTACTGCTATATGCTATGCGACGGATAGGGGGCGTTACAATTTGGTATCAGACTACTGGTTTTGGTCGAGCTTAAGATGAATTCGTGGGCGAATTCGTTTTAAGGGGTGGTGAGCACATGTTTGTGCGTCATCGTTATAACAGTAAAAGAACCCATGAATGTCCACTTAGGAATGAAAATACACATGTTTGGGGAACCTGCGTGTTTCTATAATTGCTGTTTGCAATTTTATTTTGTCGCTTAACGGTGTTTTGTACCACTATAGGTGACCAGAAGTGCTGCTGGGCCGTCGGAACGTCGAGTTTCTGAGGATAGCAGTGCACCTAATGAAGCTCCTTCAACACCTCCATCGGCTGAGACCATACGATTGGTGGCTGAAGCAGTGTTTGCCATGATTAATGCGCAGCCTGTAAGGCAAATGCAGCAGCACACTCCTGCGATGGAGCAGGTACCACTGCAAGCGGCTGAGCAGAGAAGAGTGGAGCATGTAGTAGAGGAACTGTTGGTGCCAAGGAGGGCAACCGAGAGACAGCTCAAACATGTCATGAGCTTTAATCCTCCGGTATGCTCGGGGTTGGGAACCCCATCTCAAGCTGAAGACTGGCTCTCCAGGGTGAAGAGAGTCATGACAGCAACAGAGACGGAAGAGTGGCAAATGACCACTATTGCTACGTTCGTTCTAGACGGTGAAGCGAGATTGTGGTGGGAAGGATTGGAGCTGCATCTATTGAGAGGTAGGCAGCTTACAGACATCTCGATGGAGGAGTTCTCGAGATTGTTCTTGGCTAGATACCTCCCTTCGGCGTAGAGGATATCGTTGGAGAACGAGTTCCTGAAGTTGGTTCAAGGAGACAGTAGCGTGAATGAATATCTCCACAAGTTTACTCGATTGAGTCGATATGCTAGCTCCACCATTGCGGATGAGGAGGGCAAGACGAATCGATTCTACGAAGGGTTGAGAGATGATTTGATGTTACTACTCTTGGGGCCGATGACGCAGGGTTTCTTGACATTGTTCAACACGGCCCAGTCCTTGGAGGAAATGAAGAATGTACAAGAAAAGAAAAGCTTGAGTGATAAGAAATCTGAGCTCAAAGTGTCGACTACTTCAAAGACCGGCTATCGAAGATTCCATAAGAACGCTAGGACTTCGGGTCCAGCCCCCTCTTCTGGCGCTTCTGGGGAGACTACGGGTCGAACCCTGGGTACATGTTTTACTTGTGGAAAGTCGGGGCACTTTGCCCGCGACTGCTGGAGCGGACGTCCCAAGTCCGAGAGAAGGCCGGGAGCAACATATAAAGAGAAGGGCAAGACGGTGGAGTCAACCGCATCCCATTATGCTCCGGCCCAACCAAGGGTGTATAATCTTGGCCGACAGGAGGCCATCAAACAGGCAGATGTGGTGATAGGTACAGTTTAATTTATAGCAAGTTAATTCCTTTAAATACTTGTTATACACATGTTACCTTACCACTGCTTGTTTAGGATTTGTTTTGATTTGTGAAAATCTGGCAAGTGCACTCTTCGATACAGGAGCTTCACACTCCTTGTACGAAGGATTTATATCACGCATCGGAGTACCTTCTTCGATGGCGAAGGACAAGTTGGATGTATTGTTGCCCAATGGGTGTTCGATGCGCGCGGATAGAATTTGTGGCGTGAAGATTCGAATTGGGAATCAAGAGTTTTATCTGCAAGCGTCGTTACTACCGTTGGTGGAGTTTGATGTTATATTTGGCATGGACTGGCTCTCGGAGCAGCGAGCCTATATTGATTGCGGTCGCAAGGAAGTCAAGTTGGGAGCAAGTCGTGAGATGACTTTTACGGGCTTAAAAGGGTCGAGCAAGACGTTGATGTCTGCTCCTCAGGTGGTGAAGGCGGTTCGTGCCGGCGCAAAACTGTTCTTTACGCTAGTGGAGGTTGCAAAGCCAAAGCCTACGTTGGATAGTATATCAGTGGTAGCTGAGTACCCTGATGTGTTCCCCGGAGATCTTGCTGGAGCCCCGCCTCAATAGGAGATAGATTTCACGATTGATCTAGTGCCAGGTGCAAAGCCTGTGTCACGATCTCTGTATCGGCTAGCGCCTAAGGAAATGACGGAGCTGAAGGTGCAACTGCAAGAGTTGTTGGAGCAAGGATATGTGTGTCCAAGTTCTTCGCCTTGGAGCGCACATGTCCTCTTTGTTAAGAAGAAGGATGAAAGCTTGAGGCTATGTATTAATTATCAGGAGCTCAACAAGTTGACGGAGAAGAATAAGTACCCAATCCCCCGGATCGATGATCTTTTTGATCATTTGGTCGGGTCGACGGTGTACTCAAAGTTGGATCTCAAGTCCGGGTACTATCAGCTGCGAATAAGGGAGAGTGATATCCCGAAGACAACGTTTAGTACGAGAAACGAACATTACGAGTTTACGGTCATGCTGTTTGGGCTGACTAATGCGCCATCAGTGTTCATGGATTTGATGAACAGGACCTTCAGGGAGTACTTGGACAATTTTGTGATCGTCTTCATCGACGATATTTTGGTGTACTCGCAGAGTGAGGAAGATCACTTCAGGCATCTTCATTTGGTTTTGGAGATGCTATGGAGGAATCAATTGTATGCCAAGTTCTCAAAGTGCGAGTTTAGGTTGTCCTCAGTGGCGTTCCTCAGTCATATAGTGAGTGGGGAAGGTATTGCAGTAGATCCAGCGAAGATTGTTGCGATATGAGAGTGGCCTGAGCTTTCTACGGTAGCGGAAGTCCGGAGCTTTCTGGGGCTTGCCGGCTATTATAGGTGCTTCGTAGAGAACTTCTCGCGGATGGCGTTACCTCTCACTACTTTGACAAGGAAGGAGCAGAAGTTCGTTTGGACGCCGGAGTGCGTGCGAGATTTTGAGGAGTTGAAATGTCGGTTGACCACGGCGCCTATGCTAAGTTCGCCGAGTGGGACCAAAGGTTATGAGATTTATAGCGATTCTTCGGGCAGCGGTTTTGGTTGCGTGCTACTTCAACACGGAAGTGTGATAGCTTATGGCTCGAGACAGCTGAAAGTGCACGAGAGGAACTATCCGGTCCATGACTTGGAGTTAGCGGCCGTAATTATTTCCTTGAAGCTGTGGAGATATTATTTGTACGGTGTGAAGATTGATATCTACACCAATCACAAGAGCCTGACGTATTTGATTGATCAGAAAGATCTGAATATGCGACAGCATATATGGATGTAGTTCCTGGGGGACTATACATTCAAGATCCACTACGTGCCTAGTAAAGGCAATGCGGTGGCGGATGCGTTGAGTCGCCGAGCCCCAGCTCAAGCCAATTGGCTACCAGTCCATGATGAGCGGTTGGTTCGGGAGTTGGAGGCGTTGGAGATTTCTTGCGTGGATAAGCAGTCAAGTACTGAAGCACTGTTGAATTGGACTGAAGTTCAATATGACCTGGCTGATCGGATTCGGCAGGCATTGGATTTGGATGTCCATATGAAGCAGTTCATGGTAGAGGCTCTGGATGGGTCAAATTTCCAATTCGTTGTGGATGACGGATTACTTTGGAAAGACGGTCGTCTGTGCGTCCCAAGTGTGGGCAATTTGCGGGTGGAATTGTTGTACGAGGCATATCATACCAAGTACTCGATTCACCCAGGGAGCAAGAAGATGTAACGCGATGTCAAGAAACTATTTTGGTGGCCGGGTTTGAAGAAGGATGTGGCACTCTACGTGGCGAAGTGCCAAACTTGCGCCTTGGTGAAGGCGAAATGCCAAAAGCCGGGAGGATTTCTGAAGTCCTTGCCTATTCCGGAGTGGACATTCGACGACATCACTATGGACTTTGTGCACGCTTTGCCAAGGTCGCAAAAGGGGAACGACGCCATCTGGGTGGTCGTAGATCGGCTAACGAAGGTGTCGCATTTCATTCCGCATAAGAAGGATGATCCGGTGGAGAAGTTGGCAAAACTATATGTGGATAATATAGTATGGCTTCACGGTGTGCCCCGCAGCATCGTGAGTGACCGAGATGGGTGGTTCTCATCCAATGATTGGAGGCTAGTGCTGCAAATGTTGGGAACAAAGTTAAAATTCAGCACAGCCTTCCATCCGCAAACTGATGGGCAGACCGAGATGGTCAATATGACTATGGAAGACATGCTCCGCATGTGTGTCTTGGACTTTTGAAAGCAATGGGAAGACCATCTTTATTTAGTGGAGTTTGCGTGCAATAATAGCTACCAGGCGAGTATTCAAATGGCGCCCTTCGAGGCCCTTTATGGTAGAAGATGTCGCACACCGTTGTCCTGGTTGGAAACGGGTGAGTCAAAGTTGTACAAGCGTCAAGAGGTGGAGGATGCTACTTCATTGGTGCGAACCATACGGGAGAGGTTGCTTATCGCTCAGGACCGGCAAGCGAAGTACTATAACGCCAAGCACAGGAACGTGGAGTTCGCTGTGGGCGACTGGGTGTACTTAAAGATCAAGCCGTTCAAGTGTGTCTCGCGGGTGCGGCGATAGAAAAAGCTAATCCCGAGGTACCTTGGGCCGTTTGAGGTTCTGGAGCGGGTTGGTGAAGCAGCCTATCGGTTGAAGCTATCGGTGGAGCTTAGTGGTCTACATGATGTGTTCCATATATCGGTGCTACGGAAGGCGGTGCTAGAGCCTACGCAAGTGATCGCGGTCGATCAAGTGCCGGTTGATGGTGGGTTGACGACAAAGGTCAAGCCCGTGCGGATTGAAGACTCGAAGGTCAAGCGGCTACGCAATAAAGAGATCAGGATGGTCAAGGTCCGTTGGGACAATTGCTGCCGAGAGGAGCTCTCTTGGGAACGAGAGCAGACTATGCTTGACGAGTATCCGGAGTTTTTCCGCTCAAGTACAATTTAATTTTGTACTTATCTTTCCTTTATGTAATTTCGTGGACAAAATTCTTTTAAGTGGGGGAGAGTTGTAACACCCAGAAACTCAAAAGAGTGACGGATGACGAATCTGTACCAAATTTGGAATTTGGCAAGAGTACACGGCCTGGGTCACGGGCGTGTCCTTGTTCGTGTCGAGCTAGTTCGACGCTGTGGTCGTGTGTTCGATGATTTTGGGTTCGGCGATCATCGAGCAAAGAACACGGCCTGGGACATAGGCGTGTCCCAGGGCGTGTCGTGGTCGTTCAACGATCTAGCAACATTCAGCCAGAATTTCTGGGTTCGACGATCGTCGAGCAGCGGTCGACGATCTGGCCACAATGCTGCGCTCGACGATCTGGAAATAATTTTGTGTTCGATGATCGGGCTTCATACCTTTGTTCGACAATCTGGCGCGTTCGACGATCTTGGGTTTGACGATCGTCGAGCGCGGGGCTATTTCTGGCGTGTCTGACTCTGTCTACGTGGAGTGTTGATGCTGGGGTTTTGGCGGGAGTTGACTGTATGCCCTGACACAATTTAATTGACGCGGATGTGTCTTGCTCCGGATTGGTGAACCATGCGGTGTTTAATCCCCATTCGTCCAGGTCAGACCTAGATAATATTCGTGCATCTCTTTTTGTGGGATCCGACGACGGTGGTTATTCCCGAAAGGGTTATACCCGAGAGAGGATTTCAAAACCCTTATTATTTTTTGTAAGTTCTCTGTCTAAAATCTTAGAGAGAGGGGAGAGAAAAGGAGGAAGAACAAGTCCAGATCCAGTCTTTGGAGGAGTTTTAGAGCTCCAAATCGCGAGCCGACTTCGGATCTACAAAGGCAAGAAGATTGCGGTGCTTTTCATCAGCATACATTTCCATGGTGCCAAGGAAGAACGCTAGGGTAACGATTCTCCACTTGAGCATGTGAAGCTCTCCTTCTTTTACATGGGAAGCCCGCTCTCGCGAGTTTGCGGTGAGTTGGAGGCGTTCCTTCGGGTAGATATGTAAAGTCCCCATTGTGTAGAGTCCATAATCGAGAACGGACATAGGCATGTTGTGTGAAGCCTATCCGGACATAATGGTATGGATCAGTGATGTTGTATTGCATAAATGCGGGAGAAGACTCCGTGCGAATGTTTGTTTTTTATGTTTTCTATGTGGTAGATTGCAACAGGGAGCCTTGGGGATTAACCCTAGGGTGCACCCTGAAAACTGGGCGGATGCGTGATCTTGCCAACTTGGTGGCCTGGGAGCCACCATAATATAACCGGGTTATGTGAAGTTTTGTGATTAAAATGGGACTCGGGAGAAGTTTGTCCACGCATATGGCTTAAATTGTCATTGCGATGTGAGAACGGGTTAGATGGAACCGTACTCGCTCTATGTCGTTCGGTTAGAGCCGTTGGCATAGATGGGGGGTCTTCGGCGGTCTATGGCTTAAATTGACGTGACACATGCCAAGAAGACAAAAAGCTCATGAGTTTGGCCGTCAAAGTGGCGGTGGTGAGTATGGAATGCCTATGGCCTAAATTTACGTGACATTGTCCTGTTCACCGAGAATATGCCCTGAGTGCACGTGGGGTATGGCCATGCGAGCCAACACCTGTGATGCAATGTATATTTATATATTTCTTGGTTTTCCTAATAAGTGCAGGGAAGGAGCATCGCCGCCCCGTATTGGGGCGGGATCGTTATAATTTGGTCAGCATTTCTGACCGTTGCTTTTGTTCGCCACCGTGCGGTGGTTTGTTGCTTGCAGGTGCTGCTGGACCAAGCGGTCAATAACAGACAAAAGCCCAAATTGCGAAGCCGGCCCTCGAAGGCCTAATTGGAGTGTTTACTTGCTTTTATTCATGTATGACCAGCCTGCGTGTCGTGGTATGGAAAACATGTAATATTGAGTAAATCATTTTGTAAGGCCATAAGGCCAGTACTTGTGTATGTACTTCATTCCTTGTTGTCTAATTTAGTGGACATTCATTCTTGTTGCTGGGTTCTTTAATTGCATCTTATAAATTGCTTCCGCTAGAATGCTCTATGTAGGACGTTGGATTAGTTGGATGGTTTCCATTGAGTAACCACCCGACCTGTCTGTAGTATATGACGTCGGGCCCCGGCCGGACCTACTGCTATATGCTATGCGACGGATAGGGGGCATTATATCCTGTAAGAATGATAACAATGCTTTCTTCTAAAAAATATGTATCAATGAATGTTGTTGTTCTATTAAGTTATTGAAGAGAGAAGAATTGCTTTTATATCCTAAGAGATTCAGCCTTTTGAAATTTGAATAGTATCCTGAATTTACTGCTGAGATTCTGAGAGTTGAACGGCTAGATTTTTTCTTTTAATGAGTTTCCTCAACTATCCCAGCAAATAAGTCAAGTAATTAACTCTGTGAAAACCATAATTAATGCTGCCAATAAATGACTATAATCTTGAGAAAATGAGCATTAATTATAAGAGAATTACTGTCTTAGAACAAAACAAATTAAAGTCAATATGAGAGAGAAAACATCAAAATGATACTGAAGGAAATAAATCGAACTCAGGACAAATTTTGTCGAACTGAACTCAAATTTCGTTGAGCTGAGAAATCTCCTTCGTCGAGCTGAGCTCAAAGATAATTGATCAGGAAGATATCTGTCAAGCTGAGTTCCAAGTTTGTTGACCAGAGAATCTGAGTAGAAGAAGAAAGATTGTCGACCTGACCTCGTATTTCATCGAGCTCAGCTCAGAGTTGACACTCTGAGTTAGTCGATCTGAGATCGACGATAGTAGAGCGGAGTTCAAAGAACTTCAAACTGATTTTCTGAACTCTCTAAAACTACATTTCTTCTAAGTCTGAATCTCTGCATACTTCTGAGGGTTGGATTAAAGATGTCTAAGCTAGTCAGACTGACCTAGACCTTAAACTAACAAATTGACCCTGGGGTATACATAGTGGGTCAAAAACCTAATAGTGAACCTAGCCCAAATCCAAACTAGGGATCCAACAACATGGTATTAGAGGAAGGTTGGAGTGGATAAGCAGTGATCAAGTAGAAGCTGTTGTTTCTCTTGTGAAGAGGGAACCAATGTTAGAGCCATGGAAGCAATGTTTGTGAGAGGTCTTGGTATTGAACTCCTAACACAGACTAACTTTAAGAAGTGGAAGTCTTGTATGGAGAGATATCTTCTTTGCGAGGACCTTTTGGAGGTGGTGTGTGGAGCAGAAAGGCACGAGGTTACTGCTAGCAATGCTGAAGCAATGAGAGCTTGGAAGGAGACAAATGCGAGAGCGGCGTCTATTCTCAAGTATTTTAGCTCATCGGAGCTCTTGGACCACATCAGCGGATGTCGGCCAGATGTAGAGGTTTGGACTTCCCTTGTTGGGTTGTTCAAGGAGGAGGTGAGGGTGGTTGTTGAGGTTGGTCCTTCTATTTCATATCAGCAAGAGAGGAGTGGTTCTCCTAGGCGTGATGAGAAGAGGAAGGAAGGATCAAGGTGCTATAGATGCAAGCAGCATGGTCACCTCAGGAAAGAGTGTAGGGTTATCTTGCACTCATTGAATATTGCTTATATTGGGAGTAAGGAGAAGAACTTGGTTGGGTCATCAACAAGTTCTGATGCTGATCGGATGAAGGTCTCTGATAGTGCAGCTATCTAGCATGAAAGACTGGGACATGTGGGGATGGACAAGCTGAATGCACTAGAGGTAAGGAGACTCGTGATTGGCTTGCCTAGATTGTCATCTTATGGAGACGGTCAAGCATGCGCGAGATTTCAGCACGGTGAAGCTTATTGCTTAATGGTTGATAAGGTGCGGTCCAGATGCAAAGCACCTTTGGAGGTTGTTCATTATGATCTGGTAGGGCCGACCGTCACTGCAGTCTTGGAGGCAGTATGTACATGCTGATTTTGGTTGATGACTATACGAGGTATACTTGGGTATAATTCATGAAGGAGAAGTCGAACATGTTTCACTTGTTTGTGGAGTTCAAGAAGCTTGTGGAGGGTCAGCTTGGCCTACGGATCAAAAAGTTGAGGACGGCAACACAGGAAATTTTTGCTCAACCGTGTTCTCGAACATTTGCAGGAAGCATGGGATCTGAAGGGAGCTCTCTCATGGACATACTTCACAACAAGGTGGTGTTGCAGTTCGGATGATCTGTCTGTTGACGGAGACCTGCAAGTGTTGGCTTCGGTGCAAAGGCATTCCTAAGGCCTTTTGGGCGGAAGGGATAGCCTATGCGGCACACGTCATCAATCAGATGCCTTTTAGTCCGATCAATGCGAAGACTCTGATTGAGTTGATGTTCGGGGTAAAGCTATAATGTCCCAATTCGAGCTAGGCCCCTTGTGAGCACTTTTAAGTCAGGAGAGTCGACTTGGTCTCAAGGAGTGCTGGCAGTTATGCTTGTAACCGAGTAAGGGAGGCAAAGTTGGTCCAGAGAAGGACACGGGTAGTGACACAGGTGTGTCCCTACCCCTGTATATGTATTCATCGAGTAGAGATCGACTAATATCATCAACTATGTTCCTCCCGAGCAGGACACGGGTAGAGACACGGGCGTGTCCCTACCAGTGTGTGTCCAAGCTATAGATCGACGACTCGTCGAGTAGAGCTCGCCGAATCATCGACTGTGTTCCTCCCGAGAAGGACATGGGTAGTGACACGGGCGTGTCCCTACCCGTGTGTGTCCAAGCAGCCCGACGGCTCGTCGAGCAGAGCTCGACGAAATGTCGACCGCTTTCTTCCCGAGCAAGACATGGGTCGTGACACGGGCGTATCCCTACATGTGTAGCGCAATTTTGGGTTTTGACGAATTTTCTGGCTGCGTCATTTCGAAGGGACTCATCTACTGAGCTGATTGGCGGTCCAATGATAGGCTAACACGTGTCTATACAGTTGTCAAACTTCTCACATGAAAAGGGGAGAAAACCCTAGCCGTTTCTAGTCTTCCTTCCAAAGCCATTGCTGTAAGAAACTGCTAGAGAAGAAGAAGGTGGTGGAGCCAATCTTCTTCCCGTGAGGAACTAACACTGACCGAGGGGAAGAAGATGCCGCCAAGAAGGGTGACAATATCTATGGCCGGAAATGCCGAAAATGAGCTGAGCCTCCTACCCTCTCCCTTGGTGCAAGATCTTTAGTTATTTCTAAGAGAGATATCTACTCAAAAGAGTCCTGATTTGTGAGAAGAAGATTTCTAGGAAAAGGCCATGCTAGGACTTCTGTCCTAGCAGTTAGAGTCTTCAACCTTTCCCTCAATTCGAATGCAGTTTATGGACTGGTTTCGCGAAGAGAAGTGGCCTTATGAGGGTGAATAAGGGAGGAGAAATTCTGGATGTTATTTGAAAGTTTGGTTGAAGGAAGAAGATGAACTGATGTCGTCCGATCTTCTTTAAGATGCGTGCAAAAATTTGTTTTCTGCGCGCAGCAGCCTTCGGGGCCGTTTTCAGTCATGATGTGGCCAGATCTAGGCTTTCAACTAAACACGAAAGTCGCAACCCTTGGAAATACCTTTTCCAACGTGGGATTAAATGCCTTCATCGAATTCCTGTAGCCTCGGGAATCCCCGTTTGAAGTTGATGTACAGTAATTATTCCTACACATGTGATTCTCGTGTTTGTTTTGTAATGGTAGAGAGATCAGGGTACAATAATCTTAAGGTTTGTGGAATTTAGGCTATAAATGATTGGCGTGAAATATATTAATAACATTTGTTGGATTGATTCCATAATGAACAGATGATGAAGAAAGGTGTACTTGTTCGAGGTGGTTTGGTGGAGGTTAGAGAAAGATTTAAATATGTGAAATATTGAGAACGTGCTTGACAGTGGTAATGTGTTGAATTATGATGAACTTGGCTTGAATATGTTGTACATAATTGGTAATGACTGTTACGAACAAATGGTCGTGGTCTTAGATGACGAATGTGTGAAATAGCCTTACACCAATAATGAGGCCATATGAATCTGGGCACGGGATTGTGAAATGGTGTAAGTGCGGGGGTTTGACCGCACTGGTTTGCTAATGCTGAGAAGAGAAATAGGTGGACGGTTGGGCTTGTCCTCGCGCTCTTCCGAAGATCCTTCCATACCACGATGTTGTGAAAGTACATGCAGTGTGAGTCGACACGCGGTGTCGTAATCCTGGGTTAAGGATAGTGTGGCAGGTCTACGGGCTCGCTAGTCATCACACTGACGGGAGTTGACAGTTAGACTTTGGGCGGTTGGGCTTGGTCCTAGGTGCTCATTCCTGGGGCTCCTTCCGTGCCAAGTGGATGGTTGGGCTTGGTTCTTGTGCTTTTTACGAGGCTCCTTCTGGATCACAACATAGGCTAGTTCGGGGCTTGGTTCTCTGTACACATCTACCCGAGACTCTCGCTGAGTCGTAGTACGCATGTGATCTCAGCTATTGTGTTCTTTGCGTTAAGGCATACGGAGGCCTAGTCTTGGTAGTGTGGATGCCCGCCTAGTAGTGGAGATGCCTGCTCAACTGTCACTTCCTGTCCACGATGGTTGACGCCTAAGAGGTTAGCTACCTGCTCGAAAAGTGGGAACTACAAGTTTGTGTTGACGTAGCAGTTGCATGCGCATGATCATGGGTGAGTCATTGCATTGCATTCATATCATTACATTGTATTGCATACATAAGATCCTCATCGTATAAGTTTGTTTGTGCACTCTTATATGATGAGATACTTTACTGTTGAGCCGATCCTTAACTTATAAATTTGCATGGGCGTTCTTATAAGTTAAGTTACTTTCCTTTTGTACATCTATATGCTTAGATGGTATAATATAGCTTGAGTAGAATTGCTAAATTAAAATGCCGACAATATTTTTTTACATCACTTCTATTGTATTCATGTCATGTATACTTACTCCACTTGCTTATATAAATATATTGTACCCTTATTCCTTTCTCCGCCCGGTGCCGAGGAGTCCCCGGGGGAGCAGATGTGATAGCCACTTAGTCTTTTGATTAACGGTTGCTACGTCTTCCTTTTAGGAGGAAACCCCACAGTCAGAGCAATCGTAGATTTTGCAGCAGGATAGCCAGGCCAGGACGACGGGGCCTGAAGAGACGGTGTCGTGGCTACTGTCAGTCACTGAAGTGAGTTAGAGATACTTTTGATGTAGCCTTGTTGGGCAAGTTGTACCCATACTTTGATATTTCAGAAGCTCGTTGTAGCTTCTTCTCTAGATGTATTTTTGGACAAATTTACTTATGTGTGGATTGACTTCCATTTTATATTCTTGGTTGGGTAGGCATTGGATGATATTATTTACGGCCGGTAGAATAGGCGTCTTCTGCTGCAGACCAACACGTGCGTTGGTGCTACCGTAAGGCGGCAGTTTTGGGCATAAGACTCCCCTCGTGCCATGTTTTGTGTTCTGGGAGCAGGGTCTTACAAATGGTATCAACTTGCTACGATCCTGAACTAAAGAAGTCATTCCACAACGGTGCCACCCCGTTTGATTAGTTAGTTTGGGGACAAACTAACTAAGCGTAAGCAGTGGTGTGCCCATATGTAATTCACACTAAGTATGTCAAACTTTGACCTTAAGTTTAGCCAACCTAACCTTAGGTTTGTACTCTATGTGTAGATCCCAGTACACGTTGAGCCAGTGGGGGCACCCCATCCCGTCCGTACCCACACACTTTCAGCAATCGGAGCTAGGGCAGACACTCACAGCTATCTTGGATGCCTTTAGATCCCAACAAGCCCCCGCACATCAACAAGCTCCCGGCTCCAATTGGTTGAGCAGTTTCTGAGCTCTCCCCCCTCCTGCCTACCTTCAGATAGAGTCGGCAGTGCGTACAGAAGAATGGCTCGACACCGTGCAAGAACTGCTAGTGGGAGTTAGATGTCCGAACAATATGGTTGTGACCCTTGTAGTGACACTTCTAGAACTGCATGCCAAGAGGTGGTTGAAGTACCTCATGGGCTCCACCTTTCAAGGGCGATTTTATACGGAGATTAGCTGGAGCGAGTTCTCAGGATCCTTTTTATAGCACTTTATTCCTTCGTCCGCTCGAGATAAAATCGAAGAGAGATTCTTATAGCTAAAGCAAGGATCGAAGTCGGTTACGGAGTATCAACGCGAGTAACAACATCTCACGAGATTTGCCGACTCATATGACTTGGATGACAGAGGATATGCTAAGCGCTTCTATAAAGGGCTGCGGGACCCCCTAAGGTAGGCTCTTTTGTTTATAGCGGACTCCAGCTTGGCGGAAATAATTGACATGGTGAAGAGGCTAGAAGCAAACCACTTCGGAAGTGGTAAGAGACCTGCTGAGGGCATGATGGAATCTGGCCCTAGCAATAGAAGGAGACATTACTATGAAGGAGGAAGAGGACATCAGAGAGGTGGCAGGCATTTCCACAGGAATTTTAGAATGGAGCTGTAACACCCCAAAACCCAAATTTGGGTTCAGGTTGGGCGACACAACCTGGGACACGGGCGTATACCAGGGCGTGTCCTGCTCAGGTTGAGCAGCTTGTCGAGTACTCGATGAAATGCACTAAAAACGTTTTCGAGAGGGAACACACCCTGCGACACGGGCATGTCAGAGGGCGTGTCTTCCTCTGGTCGATGAACTGTGCTCGATGATTGTCGAGCGGCAAGTCAACTTGAGTACACGTTCTGTAAGACCCCCCTCCCGGATCCCAAAACATGGAACGAAGGGGGTCTTATGCCCAGAACTGCCGCCTTGCGGTAGCATTAGCACACAACTAACCTATACTACAAGACGCCTGTTCCGCCGGCAACAATCAATATCAATATATATATGCCAACCCGACCATAATATAAACAAGAGAAGTCAAATCCACACCAAGCATATAAGTCCAAAGGTACATCCAATAAGGAAGCTAAAACATGCTTCTACAATACCAGAGTAAAGCTAATAAATGCCCAAAGGGCTACATCAGAGTCGTTCAACACTCACATCAGTAACAGCGACGGTACAAGTAACTATAATAAGATTATCAACATTCTAATCTAGCAGTTCTATAGGAGATATAACAATCATCAAGTACAAGTAACTACAATAGGAAAGTAACTCAACTTATAAGGATGTTCATACAAGCTTATAAGTTAAGGATCCATTTACATAAAGTAACTCATCGTATAGGAGTGCCCATACAAACTTATATGATGATGATCTTGTTGTGCAATGTTATGAAATGATATGTATACTATGAAATGACTCTCCCATGTTCAAGCACATGCAATTGCTATGTCGACACAGATTATAGTTCCCACTATTCGAGCAGGTAGCTAACCTCTGAGGCATCAACTGCCGTGGGCAGGCAGTGACAGTAGAGCGGGCATCTCTACTACTAAGCGGGAATCCACACTGCTTCACTTAGGCCTCCATACGCTTTAACGCAAAGAACACAATAGCGGATCCCATGCGTATTATGGCCCAGCAGGGGTCTCGGGTAGATGTGCACCGAGAACACAGCCCCGAACTGGCCTTGTGTGACCCAGAAGGGGCCTCAAAAGTAAGCACGAGGACACAGCCCAACCGTTCACTTGGCACGGAAGGAGCCCCGGGACGTGAACACCAAGGACCAAGCCCAACCGCCCAAAGTCTAACTGTCAACTCCCGTCGGTGTGATGATCGGCGAGCCCATAGACCTGCCACACTATCCCTAACCCAGGATTACGACACTGCGTGTCGACTCACACCGCATGTAATTCCACATCACCGTGGCATGGAAGGAGCCTTGGAGAAAGCACAAGGACCAAGCCCAACCATCCACTCGGCATAGAAGGATCACCAGGAATTGAGCACCGAGGACCAAGCACAACCGTCTGACTTTGACTCATCTCAACGTAATCCCAACTAGTGACGGTCAAAACCGCACTTACACCCTTCTACAATGTTACCCGTAGGGAGACGACACTCTAAATATTGTACTACTAAATTCAATCCGTTAAACTATTATTCACATGGTCATAGATTATCTTCCTACATGTAATTCCATATGATTTCAACACACAATAAACATGATGCGCATTTATATTAGTCTACCAATTTCTATCAAATCATTTGGTTTGAGTATGCATGCTTCACAAATCGATTACATAGAATCCAATTAATAAATTTCAACATTCATAGAACTATGGTGGTTATCATAAAAGAGTTCATCCAACCTCAGATTAATTTACTACATTGTATCTACCGAGTCCAAAACCAAAGTTATGCCAAAACCAGAATTCCAATTACATGACACTATCAACAACAACTTCGACCGGAGATTCCCGAAGGTATAGAATCCAGTGAAGATGTGTAACCACTAAATTGAAATGTCTTTCCATAGGCTACAACTTTTATGTTCAGACCACAATCCAAATTCAATAGTATCATACTTGAAATCAGCCTTGAAGTCCACTGCGTACAGAACACAGTTTCTGCATGCAGGATTTATCGGACGTCATATTCGTTCAAACATTTCCGTGGGTACAAACTTCACATGAAGTCATGCAACCACTCGTTGGAAAGGTATTTTCGAGGACTTCAACTTTTGTGTTTAGGCGAAAGCCCAAATCTGAACAAATCATACAGAAAAATGGCCAAGAAGATCACTGCACGCAGAACACAGATTCTGCACACATCTTAAGGCGGAATGAACGGCATTAGTTCATCTTCCTCCTCAAGTCGGTCTTCTAAAATCACACCAGAAATTCCTCCTCCCTTATTCAACCTCATAAGGCCATGACTATTCATGAAACTGTCTCTCACCTTCACATAGAAGGTTAGAGAGGTTAAAGACACCACTAACCTTAGAGCACAAGCTCTAGAATGGCCTCTTCCTAGAGAAATCACCATCTCGCTTGTCAAGACACTTTTGAGTTGACATCTCACCTAAATATCTACAGATCTAGCACCAAGGGAGAGGGGAGGAAGCTCACCTCATTTCCAGCAATTCCACCATTTCCGCCCATGGACCTTGTGACTCTTCACGGCGGCATCTTATTCTTCACGATGACGGCGGTTCTCCTCCTCTTGGACTTGCTCCAGCAGTTCTCCCTCTCTACAGAAATTTCTATCAGGAAAATGGCTGGAATGAGGAGTGAAAACGGCTAGTATTTTCACAACCCTTATAAATGAAAAGTGACACGGGTAGGGACACGCCCGTTGTAAGTACCCGAATCGCACTAGGCCCCTCGTGTGTATCTTGAGTCAGGAGAGCTGACTTGGGTCTAGGGAAGTGCTGGAAAATGGGCAGCACAGGTGAATGTAGGAGGAACCAGCCTTCAAGTTGTCCAGAGCAGGACACGGGTAGTGAATTCTCGACTTAGTGAGTTTCACGCTGATGGGCCCGCGAACAAACTCTTACTGTGGTTGGTTCGGTGAGTCGATCGCCGCGGGCTCGCTCGATTAGGCAAGTGCACCTATCGCAAGTAGTACTCGATATTCGGGGGAATACCGAGGTCGTATTGTTCTCGGGGTCGCGTTGACTATTCTTACTCCTCCGGGAGGACTATTATTTTACTGAAAGAAAGATGGATTTTTTTTTTACTTAATAAAAGACGGAAAAGCAAAGGAGCAAAAAAACGATTTAGAAAATATTCGATGAAGGGTTAACGCTCGGCATCGAATCGGATTAAGACTAAAACAATTTTTAATAATAAAAAGACTTAGTTTTCAAATTAATAATAAGGCAACTTGGCCGTGGAGGTTCCACAAATGTGAGCGCACTTATCTCTAGGAATATTGCTCACCTGAACGTTAAGACTATTCGACCGAACGTTAGTCCGACGAAGGATTCCTCTTAACGCCCGCTTTACGCTAAGAACCCCGCTATTGGGTGGGGAACCCAATCCGGTAGAATTACGCTAGTCCTCTCTCGAGGGTATGCATGCAACTCTATTTACCCAGGGGTGATCGGTCCATATGCACGGCCTCTCGGCTAGCTAGCATATGGACTACGGAAATAGGGCCCACACATCGATTATGTGGTCCTACGCGTCGTAAACCCGGGGTAAACCCTAAGTGCTTAAATTAAAATGAAAATAAAGAACTTTAATTATTATAAATCATTTTAAATGTCCCAATGCTCTTCGATGCCGAGGCTAATAGCGATTAGCCACACATCGGTATGGGGACGGCTTATAATTTAGTGAGGCGCGAGTTCGAAATTAAATACTAAACGTTTATAAGAAAGGGACAAAAGAAAAATAACAACATTTAGAAAGCTTAAAAGTTAACTAAACGAGAACTCACGCACACTCCAAATTATAAATTAAACAAAAACTAAGTTACACATGAATGAAATTTGCATAATTAAAATTTGCGAGTCCCACTCAAACGAGTGGGGGCGGTAAATAAAGGCTGAAAATTGCAAGTCCTACTCAAACGAGTAGGACTGAAAAGAAAGCGAGTCCTACTCAAATGAGTAGGAGAAAAATAAATGCAATTACAGGGCTAAAAAGTCCGGCCATTTAACTCAAGTGAGTAGGCGGAAAAAAAAAATAAAGAAAGTAAAATTGCAAGTCCTACTCAAACGAGTAGGACTGAAATAAAGGTCCGGCCATTTAAACTCAAGTGAGTAGGCGGAAAAATAAAGAAAGAAAAATGACGAGTCCTACTCAAACGAGTAGGACTGAAATGAAAGCGATGTGCCATTTAACTCTTAACGAGTAGGCGGAAATAAATACACACAGACACACACACTCCATAAGCAATTCAAGAAAGCAATAAAACTAACACCTACACTCACACACTCTACAAAATTGAACAAAGCATTAAAAGAAAGCGTTAAAACAAAGCATGAAAATTATACACCTACACTCACACACTCTACATAATTTAAAACAAAGCATAAAAGTTAACACACCTACACTCACACACACTTTTCATGAAAAATCAAAGTTACCTAAAAATTAAAACTTTTACTTTTTCAAGCATAGGTTTTGCCAAAAACAAATAAAAAGAAGAAATTACAATTTTAGAACACAAAAGTTTTTCAAAACAAATTAAAAACCAAAGTTTTTGGAAAATAAAAATTTCAACATTTTCATTCCTAGGATTTCATAAAAGAGCTAAAAAAGTTGAAATAAAAGAGAAAGAAGAAAAAAAGTTTTCATTCCAAAATAAAGCTAAGTAGTAAAAAAAAAACAAAAGAAACTTTAACTCTTTTACACACTCATAAGAGTGAAGATGTTGAAGAAATTAAAAGAAGACATGGAAAAGGTTTGAAATTCATCATTTCATGAGTTTCTAACAAAACCTAACTTGAGAAAAATTAAAGGCATGTAAAGTACTAAACATGTAAAGAGGAAAACCTAACATCCCTAAGCATGAAAACAAGTAAAAAAAATGAAAAGGAAATAAGTTACACTCATACACACACACACACTTTTCATAAATGAAGAACTAAGATGAAACTAAGAATAAAAAGGAGAAGGAAAGTGGGGCACAAGTGCTCATTCCAAAGCCATATATGAAGAGAAAAACTAACATTTTATTGATTAAAATGAAACTATTACAAGCTATTACAAGGGTTAAAGCTAAAGCAAAACAAGAAATGAAATAAAAAGGGAGAAATCTCCTTACATAGCCTTGAAAATCACGGATGCAGCCCACAAAAAGACACTAACTTGGCCCAAAAATCTGAACCCTTGGACCTTACAGAACTGGGCTATTTATAGGAAAAAAATTTCTAAGTACACGCCCTCGGTCACGGGCGTGTAGGGGGGGCGTGACAGTACTATTCATGAAGGCGGCTGGCGATTGGACATCAAAGTTGACTTCGGGCTGAGTTCGCAGCAGTCACGCCCTAGGTCACGAGCGTGACTATGGGCGTGTCGGGGAGGTAGAACCGGGCACGGGTTGCGTCAAATGTCCTTGGCGACATCTTGTCGGGCCAGCTGGAAAGGTCACGCCCCATGTCACGGGCGTGACTATGGGCGTGACAGTTGGGGTCGACACTCGACGAATGTCGAGCGGAATTCGTCGAGAGGAAATCGTTGAGCTGAAATTGGGTCACGCCCTTGGTCACGGGCGTGTCACTGGGCGTGACTGTTGGTGTCGACACTCGACGATCGTCGAGCGGAATTCGTCGAGAGGAGAGGACACGGGCTTGGGTCACGCCCCGTGTCGGGTGACACGGGCGTGTCGACAGGCGTGTCAAGCTTTAACTTCAGAAATTTTGTAATTTCACGGGAAATGCACAGTCACGGCTCGGTCACGGGCGTGACCCATGTGTCACGGGCGTGTACTTCCCAAATTTGGCAGATTTTGGAATTTTTCTGCAAAATAAAATAAAATAAGTTAGGAGAAAATTTACAAGAATAGGAACATTTTATTGAACAAAAATAAGTAAAAACGACGAAAATAAATGAAAATGACTAAATTAATGTGCATAAAAAATACGCATATTTACAGTTCATCAAATACCCCCATACTTAGGCTTTTGCTATTCCAGAGCGAAAGTTTGAGGTGAATCTATAAGGAATAAAAAAAACTCTAAGTTTTGGCTATCGCTTAATCAATTATAAGAGAGATCGAAATAAATATACGGGGTGTAAGAGTTAAGTCCTAAAATTATGTAGATGATTTAAATAGCGCAAAAGTTTTGGCCAAAAGACTTCTTGATGTAATCAAATAGAAGGCAACATTTGTAATGGTTAGATTAACGAAAATAGTTTGGAATTATAAGAACTCTAGCTTATACGAGTGCTACCGGAAATAATACAATTTACTAATTATGCTCTCAAAAAGATTTTTGAATTAATTCTAGAGTCGTGTAATTGGCTAAGGGGGTAGTGGGTTTATGAAGAGGGTTTTGATATTTGAGGTGAGGTAATATTTTTTCTCGAACCTCCATGCTTTTCTTCTTTTGGATTATTAGGAAAATGAAATCTTATTTTCCTAATATGATTTTTGTTTTTCAACTTCATAAGAAAAAATAACCCAATGTATATTTGTAGGAGTAATGAATTTTATCCTCTTACTCCCTATATAATCTTTTTAAATTATTGGGTGCCTATGTTTACGGAACGAAATCTTGTTCCCATTGACATAAGATCTTTTAAGGATAAAATTTTTCATGCCAAGTAGGTCATGAAAAGTAAGGGGAGAAAGGAAAACTAGATTGTAATCCTAAAAATTTTGAGAGCAACCTTAATAATTTGTACGTTCCAATTTTTTTCAGAAAGCTAAAAGTAAGTATAATTGAATTCTATAGTCGTTATTTCCTAACATAATATACGTGCTCCTATTAATGAAAAATTAGAAGTAGTGCCTAAAACGAGTCCGCTAGTTTTAACAAAGCATAAAGAATTCTTTAAAACTTAACTCCGGCTATTTAAATGTTTCAATCAATAATTAACAAACGGGTAGCAAACAGAGAATTAATAGTATTCACATATAAATAAACTCAGAACAGAATTTTTGGATAGCAGAAAAGTTAAGTATGGAATATTTAATTTATTTATTTCAAAACATTTTTTTGATTTTTATAGTTTTTGTTATCATTTTTTTTGTTTGTTTTTCATTTATTATCCTTTTTTTGTATTTTTGTTTTTCTCAAATTTTTGTTGAAAATTTTTTTTGAACTATTATCCTTTTTTTGTATTTTTTAAGAGAATTTTCATAATATGTACAAAAATAGGGGAGAAAGGGAAAAAGGTTTGTACAAGAATGAGGAAGGGGGAGAGAGAAAAAAAACAAAAAATATATACAAAGTGAAACTAAACAAAATAATTTTTGAGTTTTTGGAAAAGAGAAAGAGAACAAAACAAGAAACAAATTTTTTTGGATTTTTGTTTTTTTCATTTAAATTTTTTTTTTATTTGTTTTTTTCATTTAAAATTTTTTTGTTTTTATTTGTTTTTTTCATTTAAAATTTTTTGTTTCATTTTAAGATGTTTTTTAATTTTTTTGTTTTTGTTTTGTTGTTATATGTATTTTTTTGTATTTTTCTTTTTTGAAATGCAGAAAAATTGAAGTGCAGAAAGTAAAGCACGAAAATACCCCCATACTTAAGTCCAACATTGTCCCCAATGTTGTATCGTAAGTATGCGGAACAGAAAGGAAAGACAATATGTACAAAGAAAAGAAAGGGAAGAGGGTAGAAGCTTCCCTGAAACGCGGAGGGGGAGGCCGATCAGAAACCCTGCGTTTATTAGAAAAAGCAGCAAAGGTAATGAGGAAAGGGCGAGAAAGATAAGCGAGGGGTGCCTCCCAGGAGCGCTTTGTTTATAGTCGTGTAGCTTGACTTATTTTGGCGGATTTATAAATCTAGGAGGGTTATGGTTTCGTAATGCTCGATCACTGGGTCGCCCGCGATGTATAACTTAAGCCGATGACCGTTTACTTTAAACGAACCTCTTTCCGGGTGGGAGACGAGTACGGTCCCATATGGAAAGACTTCTTCAACTAAGAAGGGACCGGACCATCTAGATTTTAGTTTACCTGGAAAAAGCTTAAGGCGTGAATTATAAAGAAGGACAAGATCGCCCGGAGAAAATATTTTTGGGGACTTTAAATGTCGATCGTGATATAACTTAGAGCGCTCCTTATAGAATTTATTGCTCTCGTAAGCGTTCGCACGCCATTCATCGAGCTCGTTTAGTTGCAGTTTTCTATTCTGAGCGGCAAAGTTGGAGTCGAGGTTTAAGAGTTTTAAAGCCCAAAGTGCGCGATGTTCTAATTCTACGGGTAAATGGCACGCTTTGCCGTAGACTAACCGGAACGGCGTACATCCAATAGCGGTTTTGTATGCCGTCCGATACGCCCACAACGCATCGTCGAGTTTAACGGACCAATCTTTCCTATTTAGCGAAACGGTTTTTTCTAAAATTCGCTTAATCTCTCGATTTACTACCTCGACTTGGCCACTTGTTTGCGGGTGGTAGGGGGTGGCAAGCTTGTGCGTGACTCCGTATTTAGCTAACGTCTTAGCCATAAGAGCGTTACAGAAATGCGTTCCCCTATCACTAACAATTGCGCGAGGCGTGCCGAAGCGAGAAAATAATTTTTTAAGAAATGTAACGACGACTCGCGCATCGTTGGTGGGGAGAGCTTGCGCTTCCGCCCACCTCGATACGTAGTCGACCGCCACTAAAATATACATATTTTTGAAAGACGGAGGTAGGGGGCCAACAAAATCTATGCCCCACAAATCGAAGACTTCGCACTCTAAAAACATGTTTTGGTGCATCTCGTCGCGACGAGAGATGTTACCCAACCGCTGACAGCTATCGCATGCGCGCACAAAATTATGCGCGTCTTTGAAGAGAGTGGGCCAAAAGTAGCCCGCCTCTAGCGCCTTCCGAGCGGTCCGGTTGGCTTGATAATGCCCACCGGCTGGACCCTCGTGGCAGTGCTTAAGAATTTGCAAGCACTCCACACCCGCAACGCATCTTCGGACCGCTTGGTCCGCGCAGATACGAAAAAGAAATGGGTATTCCCAAAAGAAATTTTTCAAGTCAGAAAAGAATTTCTTCTTTTGATGACTGGAAAACTCTTTTGGAAGGACCCGCGCTACTAAGAAATTTGCAAAATCTGCGAACCAAGGCGAAGATGACGAAGATTTATTAATGGCAAGAAGGCGTTCCTCGGGGAATCTGTCATTTATTTCAGATTCGACGAGCGCTTCCGCACCCGTATTTTCTAAACGGGAGAGGTTGTCCGCCGCTAGATTTTCCGCTCCCCGCTTATCTCGGATCTCCAAATCGAACTCTTGTAGGAGGAGAATCCATCGAAGAAGGCGGGGCTTCGCATCATTTTTAGCTAATAAATACTTAAGCGCGGAGTGATCGGTAAAAACGATAACTTTAGATAGCGTTATATACGAGCGAAACTTATCGAAAGCGAAAACGACGGCTAAGAGTTCCTTTTCCGTTGTCGTGTAATTTACTTGTGCGGAAGTGAGCGTCTTGCTATCGTAATAAATAGGATGAAAATGTTTTTCTACGCGTTGGCCAAGAACGGCACCTAAGGCAATGTCACTAGCGTCGCACATTATTTCGAACGGAAGGGACCAATTAGGGGCCACTAATATTGGTGAAGAGATAAGTTTTTGTTTTATCAAATTAAAGGCGGACTCGCATTCGCTACTAAAGATGAAGCGTGATTCCTTTTCCAAGAGGTGAGTTAGCGGCTTTGTTATTTTTGAAAAGTCTTGAATAAAGCGTCGGTAAAAGCCCGCATGGCCTAAGAAACTCCTAATAGATTTTACGTTTGTTGGATGCGGAAGTTTTTCTATAATTTCTACCTTGGCCTTATCCACCTCTATCCCCTTAGACGAAATCATATGGCCGAGGACCAAACCTCCTCGAACCATAAAGTTGCATTTTTCCCAATTTAAAACAAGGCTTGTGTCCTCACACCGTTGAAGGACACGATCTAAATTGTTAAGGCAATCGGGAAAAGAGCATCCGAAAACAGAAAAGTCATCCATAAAGACTTCCATAATGTCTTCTACTAGCTCGCCAAAGATCGCTAGCATACATCTTTGGAATGTAGCTGGCGCGTTGCAGAGTCCAAATGGCATTCTTCGATAGGCGAAGGTGCCAAACGGGCAAGTAAAAGTTGTTTTCTCTTGATCATCGGGGGAAATGGGGATTTGGAAAAACCCTGATAAACCATCAAGAAAACAATAATACGGATGACCAGATAAACGCTCTAAGATCTGGTCTAGAAATGGCAGAGGGAAATGGTCCTTGCGGGTGGCGTCGTTAAGTTTCCTATAGTCGATGCACACTCGCCAACCCGTAACAGTACGAGTTGGGACAAGCTCGTTATGCTCATTCGCCACTACGGTAAGACCGCCTTTCTTGGGCACGACATGCACGGGACTAACCCATGCACTGTCCGAAATAGGGTAGATAATCCCCGCATCTAATAACTTAATGATTTCGGCTTTAACGACATCTTTCATGTTTGGGTTAAGACGACGCTGCGGCTGAATCGTTTTGCGGCAATTATCGTTTAGGAAAATCTTATGGGTGCAAAAGGAGGGGCTAATCCCCTTTAGGTCAGAGATTTGCCATGCAATTGCGTGGCGATGTTTAAATAAAACTTCCAATAAATCGGAAGTCTCCGAATCACTCAAGTCCGAAGAAATGATAACGGGGAGCGTATCACCTTTTCCCAAAAAAGCGTACTTGAGCGAGGCGGGTAAGGGTTTGAGGTATAGGATGGGCGGTTCTTCTAGGGAGGTTTTAATTCCTATGTCTTTCTTACCAATTGGTTCGAAAGGCAAGTCTATAGATGAATCCTCATCACAGTTAAAATTTTCGAGCGCATAAATATCGTCATTTAAAAATACGGACTCAAAAATGGGAGAAGAACGATCTCCGAAAAAGGTATCTAAAGAATAGCAGAAATCGTCGCTCGATGACAAATTGTCCATAGAGGGATTAATAGAGAAAGTAACTTGGTCATCGCCTACTCGGAGGAGAAGGCTACCATTACTAACATCTATTAGTGCGCGGGAGGTGGCGAGAAAAGGGCGACCGAGTATTATTGGTACCTCGGCGTCCTCCTCGATATCTAAGATGACGAAGTCTACCGGGAAGGTAAACTTGTCGACTCGGACAAGGACGTCCTCCACTACCCCGATAGGGAACTTAACCGAGCGATCCGCTAATTGGATGCGCATATTCGTAGGACTAGGAGTACCCAAACCTAAACGTGAAAAGAGCGAGAACGACATCAGATTAATGCTAGCCCCTAAATCAGCTAAGGCGTACTTTACTAATATATCGCCAAAAAGGCACGGGATGGAAAACCGTCCCGGGTCGCTTTGTTTTGCGGGCAATTTATTAGTAAGGGCCGCCGAGCAGACAGCGTTGAGAGATACATGCGAAATATCCTCTAATTTGCGTTTATTAGAAAGTAGTTCTTTTAAAAATTTCGCATATTTGGGCATTTGCGAGATAGCCTCGCAAAAAGGAACATTAATGTGAATTTGTTTTAATAATAAAATAAATTTTTCATATTGCGCGTCCTTACGCTCGTTTTCTAACTTATGCGGATACGGAAGAGCCTTGTTTAAAATAATTTTTTCTTTTATAATAGGTAAAGGCGGCGTGAGCGAAGAAAGAGGAAGAGGGGTCGGAGGTGAAATATGTACCTGAGGGTCGGTCCGTTTTGGATCGACCACCTCCTTTCCGCTACGGAGGGTTATAGCGTTGGCATTTTCCCGCGGATTGGGCTCCGTGTTTCCCGGCAGTGCCCCGAGCGCGCGCTCGGACATCATCCTCGCCAGCTGTCCAACCTGTTGTTCGAGTGTTTTTAGCGATCCGGTGATGTTCCGGATATTTGACTCGTTGGACGCAATATACTTCGAAAAATTTTCCTCCATCGGGGAGGGTTTCGGAAGAGGAGGGGGAGGAAGAAATCCGGGCGCATAAGAAATAGGGGGACGCTGAGCATTATTTGGGTTGCTCCACGAGAAGTTGGGGTGATTCCTCCAACCCGGATTATAGTTATTACTATAAGGGTTGTTGTTGGGGTTGAAGGGAGGACGACCCGAATTTCCCATGAAGTCCACGAACTCTTCAGCTACGCAGACGTTAGGGGGAATAAAACAAGGCGGAGTGGAGGAGGCAGCAGACATCTCCGCCACCTGCTTTGTTAACCTTTCAACTTGAAGGGTCAAGAGAGCAGTGGCATCCACTTCAAAAAGACCAGCCGCCGGCTTTGGACGTCCCCGCAGGACGTTCCATTGATAGGCGTTCATAGCCATTTCTTCGAATAAAGCCTGGGCGGCCTCGGGGGTTTTGTTGTTAAGCGTACCCCCGGCAGCCGCGTCAATCATTTGACGCGTCTGAAAATTCAGCCCATTATAAAAAATTTGAACTTGCAACCACGTTGGCAGCGCGTGGTGCGGGCAACGGCGGAGGAATTCCTTAAATCGTTCCCAAGTCTCGTATAGAGACTCAGGATCGTTCTGCACAAATGAAGAAATGTCCGCCCGCAACTTTGCAGTTTTGGCGGGCGGAAAGTACTTCGTTAGGAACCGTTCCGTCAACTCAGCCCACGTGGTGATACATCCTCGCGGGAGGGCATTCAACCACGCCTTGGCTTTGGACTTAAGGGAAAAAGGAAATAAGCGCAAACGAATGGCGTCATCAGTGACGCCATTGATCTTGAAGGTGTCGCATATCTCCAAGAAATTGGACAAGTGGACATTCGAGTCCTCATCCGGCAGTCCATCGAACTGCACGGCGTTTTGGACCATTTGAATGACACTTGACTTTATTTCAAAATTATTATTGGCCACCGCAGGGCGAACAATACTCGACCCAGAATCATCCAGGTTAGGTCGGGCGTAATAAGACATAGTACGCTCGGCCGCCGGGGGAAGGTTAGGGGCGGCCATAACTACAACAGTGGGTTCTCCGATAGATTCCTCGGGATCTAAAGAAGGATTTCGGCGATGAGATCGGATACGCGCAAGAGAGCGTTCGATCTCAGGGTCGAAGTCTAAATCTTCAGACTCTGAGGGTTGTCCTCGGGTCATACACCCAAACAAAAATAAAACAAAAATAAACTTTTTTTTTGTTTTTGTTTTTTTTTTAAAATAAAGTTTTTAGTTTTTTTGTTTTTTAGAAAATAAGTAAAATTAATAGACTCCGGAATTCGAAATAGCAACTCGAAAAGAGAAGTCCCCGGCAACGGCGCCAAATACTTGATGGGCCCGCGAACAGACTCTTACTGTGGTTGGTTCGGTGAGTCGATCGCCGCGGGCTCGCTCGATTAGGCAAGTGCACCTATCGCAAGTAGTACTCGATATTCGGGGGAATACCGAGGTCGTATTGTTCTCGGGGTCGCGTTGACTATTCTTACTCCTCCGGGAGGACTATTATTTTACTGAAAGAAAGATGGATTTTTTTTTTACTTAATAAAAGACGGAAAAGTAAAGGAGCGAAAAAACGATTTAGAAAATATTCGATGAAGGGTTAACGCTCGGCATCGAATCGGATTAAGACTAAAACAATTTTTAATAATAAAAAGACTTAGTTTTCAAATTAATAATAAGGCAACTTGGCCGTGGAGGTTCCACAAATGTGAGCGCACTTATCTCTAGGAATATTGCTCACCTGAACGTTAAGACTATTCGACCGAACGTTAGTCCGACGAAGGATTCCTCTTAACGCCCGCTTTACGCTAAGAACCCCGCTATTGGGTGGGGAACCCAATCCGGTAGAATTACGCTAGTCCTCTCTCGAGGGTATGCACGCAACTCTATTTACCCAGGGGTGATCGGTCCATATGCACGGCCTCTCGGCTAGCTAGCATATGGACTACGGAAATAGGGCCCACACATCGATTATGTGGTCCTACGCGTCGTAAACCCGGGGTAAACCCTAAGTGCTTAAATTAAAATGAAAATAAAGAACTTTAATTATTATAAATCATTTCAAATGTCCCAATGCTCTTCGATGCCGAGGCTAATAGCGATTAGCCACACATCGGTATGGGGACGGCTTATAATTTAGTGAGGCGCGAGTTCGAAATTAAATACTAAACGTTTATAAGAAAGGGACAAAAGAAAAATAACAACATTTAGAAAGCTAAAAAGTTAACTAAACGAGAACTCACGCACACTCCAAATTATAAATTAAACAAAAACTAAGTTACACATGAATGAAATTTGCATAATTAAAATTTGCGAGTCCCACTCAAACGAGTGGGGGCGGTAAATAAAGGCTGAAAATTGCAAGTCCTACTCAAACGAGTAGGACTGAAAAGAAAGCGAGTCCTACTCAAATGAGTAGGAGAAAATAAATGCAATTACAGGGCTAAAAAGTCCGGCCATTTAACTCTAGTGAGTAGGCGGAAAAAAAAAAAAATAAAGAAAGTAAAATTGCAAGTCCTACTCAAACGAGTAGGACTGAAATAAAGGTCCGGCCATTTAAACTCAAGTGAGTAGGCGGAAAAATAAAGAAAGAAAAATGACGAGTCCTACTCAAACGAGTAGGACTGAAATGAAAGCGATGCGCCATTTAACTCTTAACGAGTAGGCAGAAATAAATACACACAGACACACACACTCCATAAGCAATTCAAGAAAGCAATAAAGCTAACACCTACACTCACACACTCTACAAAATTGAACAAAGCATTAAAAGAAAGCGTTAAAACAAAGCATGAAAATTATACACCTACATTCACACACTCTACATAATTTAAAACAAAGCATAAAAGTTAACACACCTACACTCACACACACTTTTCATGAAAAATCAAAGTTACCTAAAAATTAAAACTTTTACTTTTTCAAGCATAGGTTTTGCCAAAAACAAATAAAAAGAAGAAATTACAATTTTAGAACACAAAAGTTTTTCAAAACAAATTAAAAACCAAAGTTTTTGGAAAATAAAAATTTCAACATTTTCATTCCTAGGATTTCATAAAAGAGCTAAAAAAGTTGAAATAAAAGAGAAAGAAGAAAAAAGGTTTTCATTCCAAAATAAAGCTAAGTAGTAAAAAAAACAAAAGAAACTTTAACTCTTTTACACACTCATAAGAGTGAAGATGTTGAAGAAATTAAAAGAAGACATGGAAAAGGTTTGAAATTCATCATTTCATGAGTTTCTAACAAAACCTAACTTGAGAAAAATTAAAGGCATGTAAAGTACTAAACATGTAAAGAGGATAACCTAACATCCCTAAGCATGAAAACAAGTAAAAAAATGTAAAGGAAATAAGTTACACTCATACACACACACACACTTTTCATAAATGAAGAACAAAGATGAAACTAAGAATAAAAAGGAGAAGGAAAGTGGGGCACAAGTGCTCATTCCAAAGCCATATATGAAGAGAAAAACTAACATTTTATTGATTAAAATGAAACTATTACAAGCTATTACAAGGGTTAAAGCTAAAGCAAAACAAGAAATGAAATAAAAAGGGAGAAATCTCCTTACATAGCCTTGAAAATCACGGATGCAACCCACAAAAAGACACTAACTTGGCCCAAAAATCTGAACCCTTGGACCTTACAGAACTGGGCTATTTATAGGAAAAAAATTTCTAAGTACACGCCCTCGGTCACGGGCGTGTAGGGGGGGCGTGACAGTACTATTCATGAAGGCGGCTGGCGATTGGACATCAAAGTTGACTTCGGGCTGAGTTCGCAACAGTCACGCCCTAGGTCACGGGCGTGACTATGGGCGTGTCAGGGAGGTAGAACCGGGCGCGGGTTGCGTCAAATGTCCTTGGCGACATCTTGTCGGGCCAGCTGGAAAGGTCACGCCCCATGTCACGGGCGTGACTATGGGCGTGACAGTTGGGGTCGACACTCGACGAATGTCGAGCGGAATTCGTCGAGAGGAAATCGTTGAGCAGAAATTGGGTCACGCCCTTGGTCACGGGCGTGTCACTGGGCGTGACTGTTGGTGTCGACACTCGACGATCGTCGAGCGGAATTCGTCGAGAGGAGAGGACACGGGCTTGGGTCACGCCCCGTGTCGGGTGACACGGGCGTGTCGCCAGGCGTGTCAAGCTTTAACTTCAGAAATTTTGTAATTTCACGGGAAATGCAAAGTCACGGCTCGGTCACGGGCGTGACCCATGTGTCACGGGCGTGTACTTCCCAAATTTGGCAGATTTTGGAATTTTTCTGCAAAATAAAATAAAACAAGTTAGGAGAAAATTTATAAGAATATGAACATTTTATTGAACAAAAATAAGTAAAAACGACGAAAATAAATGAAAATGACTAAATTAATGTGCATAAAAAATACGCATATTTACAGTTCATCACACGCCCATGTCACGGGCGTGACCGGTTCGACACGGTCGTGACCATACCCGTGTCGATCCAGTTAGTTGTAGAGTACTCGAGTAGTTGTCGAGTACTCGAGTAGTTGAACACGGGACATGCCCCCTATCACGGGCGTGACCATGGGCGTGACCGGGGCGTGTTCTCCGTTCGACGATTTGAGTTGAGTTCGACGAATTCCGTTCGACGATAGGAGTCACGCCCGATATCACATTCGTGACTATGGGCATGACCAGGGCATATTCTCCGGTCGACGATTTTTAGTTGAGTTCAATGATTTTAGTTTAGTTCGATGAATTTCATTCGACGATAGAGTCACGCCCGGTGTCACGGGCGTGACCATGGGCGTCACCAGGGTGTGTTCCGTCGTGTCGAGTATTACATCGGCATTGTAACCGTCTGTAACGCTTCGCCCATATCGGTGAATTGATTTGACATTGTAACCACCGGTAATGCTCCGCTCTTGCTATATATATGGACTGTGAAAACCCTAGCCGTTTCCACTCCTCGTTCCAGCCGTTTGCCCTGAGAGAAATTCCTGATTGAGAGAGAGAAGTTGTTGGAGCAAGTTCTGGAGGGAAAATCCGCCAACGCCGCGAAGGAGAAGATGACGCCAAGGATAATTACGAGATCCATGGCCGGAAATGGTGATACCGCTGGAACCCAGGTGAGTTTCCTACCCTCTCCCTTGGTGCTATATCTATAGATATCTAGGCGAGATGTCGACTCAAAAGAGTCTTTACATGTGAGAAGATGCTTTCTCTAGGGTGAGACCAATTCGGAGCTTGTGCTCTTGGTTAGAGGTGTCTTTAACCTCTCCGATCTTCTATGTGGAGATGGGGGATGGTTTCGTGAAGAGCAAAGGCCTCAAGAGGGTGAATAAGGGTGGAGGACATTTCTGGAGGAGATTTGAGAGGATCAACTTGAGGAGGAAGATGAACTGTTGTTGTTCGTTCCGCCTCAAGATGCGTGCTGAATCTGTATTATGCGCGCATCGATCTTCTAGGCCATTTTCTTGAAGGATATGTCAAGATATGGGATTTCGGCTAAACACGAAAGTTGAAGCCCTTGGAAATACCTTTCCAACTACTAGTTGTACATCTTCATGCGAAGTCTGTAGCCACAGGAAAGTCTGAACGAACATGACGTCCGGTAAATCCTGCATGAAGAGATTGTGTTCTGTACGCAGCGGACTTCAAGTCTGATTTCAAATAGGATAATATCAAATCTGGGTTGAGATCTGAATATGAAAGTTGTAGCCCATGGAAAGACCTTTCCATCGAGGGGTTACATGTCTTCACCGGATTCATGTAGCTTTGGGAATCTTCGATCGAATTTGCAGTCCAGATTTACTCTGCACCTAAATGTTGGGTTTATATAATATGGATTTGGATTCGGTGGAATTAATATTGCAAGTTACTTGGCTTGAATGAACTCTTGTATGATTAATCATTTTAGTTGCATGATTGATGAAGTTTATTAATCATATTTCATATAATCAAATTGTAAAGCAAGCTTACTTAAACGAATTGACTTGTTAGAAATTTGGTAGATTATTATTTATGCGCATCATGTTTATAATAAGTTATCATTTGGAAAGATTGATAGATCTTTATATGCGCATCATGTTTACAATAAGTTGATATCATTTGGAAAGTCATGTAGAAGAATAAATTATGGTCATGAGAATGTTTACTTAAAGGAATAAGTTTAGTAGTCCAATACGTAGAGCGTCATCTCCCTACGGGTAGTATTGTGAGAGGATGTTAGTGCGGTGTTGACTGTCACTTGTTTGTTCTGTGTTGGGATAAGGCATGGATGGATGGTTGGGATGTGTCCTCATGTTTACTTCCGAGGCCCCTTCCATGCTATGGCGAAGTAGCATTTGCATGCGGTGTGAGCCGACACGCGGTGTAGTAATCCTGGGTTAAGGATAGTGTGGCAGGTCTACGGGCTCGCCGATCGTCACACCGACGGGAGTTGACAGTTAGACTTTGGGCGGTTGAGCTGTGTCCTCGGTGTTCACATCCCGGGGCCCCTTCCGTGCCAAGTGAACGGTTGGGCTGTGTCCTCATGCTTACTTCTGAGGCACCTTTCGGGTCACATAAGGCCAGTTCGGGCTATGTTCTTGGTGCACATCTACCCAAGACCCCACTGGGCCATAGTATGCATGAGCTCCGCTGTTGTGTTCTTAGCATTGAGGCATACGGAGGCCTAGGTGAAGCAGTGTGGAGGCCTGCCTAGTAGTAGAAGTGCCCGTTCTACTGTCACCTCCTGACCACGGCGACTGATGCCTGAGAGGTTAGCTACCTGCTCGAAAAGTGGGAACTACAGTCTGTGTCGACATGGCAGTTGCATGTGTGTGATCATGGGTGAGTCATTGCATATCATACATAGCATTTCATAATATTGCACAACAAGATCCTCATCATATAAGTTTGTATGGGCACTCTTATACGATGAGTTACCTTTATGTAACCCGATGCTTAACTTATAAGTTTGTATGAGCATTCTTATAAGTTAAGTTACTTTCCTGCTGTTACTTATACTTGTTAGTTTGCTATAACTCTTAAATATTTGCTAGATCATGATATTATTACTCTTACACTATTTCCACCTGCTTGTACTTCTTTTACTTGTATATATATATATATATATATATATATATATATATATATATATATATATATATATATATATATATATATATATATATATATAACCCTTGTTCCTTCTCTCCGCCCGATGCCGAGGAGTCGCCGGAGGAGCGGATGTGAAACCACTTAGTTGTTTCGACTAACATTTGATACGTCTTCCTTTTAGGAGGTCTCGCCGCAGGTGGAGCAGCCGCTGACTACGCAGCAGGACAGCCAGGCCAGGACGACAGTGCCTGAAGTGACGGTGTCGTCGATACCGTCGGTCACAGATGTGAGTGTTGAGAGGATTTGATGTAGCACCTTTTTGGGCAATTTCTATAGCTGTACTCTAATATATAGAAGCATGTTTTAGCTTCTCTTTTGTTATACTATTTGGACACATTATTACTTAGTGTGGATTTGACTTCTTCTTGCTTATAATTTTGGTTGGGTTGGCATAATGATATCGATGTTGGTTCTAGCCGGCGGAATAGGCGTCTTATGGTACAAGTTAGCCCATGTGCTAATGCTACCCCAAGGTGGCTGTTCCGGGCATAAGACTCCCCCTTCGTGACGTGTTTTGGGATACGGGAGGAGGGTCTTACACCCGTGTCCTTACCCATATCCTACTCGGCCGAAGCATTACAGACGGTTTTCGTGTCGGTTCAATACTCGATACGGGTAGGGACATGCCCGTGTCTCGACCCGTGTCCATATGACACAGCCGTGTTCTCTGGTCGTGCCCTTCTCTGGACATGTCTAGACGAAGTCAACTCGACACATACACGGGTAGGTACACGCCCGTGTCTCTACCCTTGTCCTTCTCGGAACTCTTCGTCGATCTCAACTCGACGCAGACGGGTAGGGACATGCCCGTGTCTCTACCCGTATCAGATTCACACGGGTAGTGACACGCCCGTATCACTACTCGTGTCCTTCTCTGGAAAAACTCAAATCGTCGACTCGAGAATTGCTTGTCTTGACACTGGTAGAGACACTTCCGTGTCTCTACCCGTATCCTTCACAGGCTAGAGGTTATGCATACACGGATAAGGGACATGTCATGCCCCTGCCGTACCATAATGACACGGGTAGTTATACGCCCGTGTCACTACCCATGTCCTTCTCTAGACATACTCGAGTCGTCGACTATAGAGTTAGTGTCTCCCACACGGGTAGGGACACGCCCGTGTCTCTACCCGTGCCCTATTCTGGATTGATTTCTCCTCCCGTTTACAAGTGCAGCCCAATTGCCAGCACTCCCCTGAACCCAAGTCAGCTCTCCTGACTCAAAAACGCATACGAGGGGCCTAGTGCGAATCAGGACATTATACGGCCTGTGACATAGGCGTGTCACAGGGATGTTTCCTTCTCTAGATCAACCAGGCATATGTGCTGGTGGATACGGGTGTGTCCTGGGGTACACGGCCTGGGATACGGGCATGTCCCATAGTCGTGTCCCGCTCATGTTGAGGGGTGGTGTACTGCCTGAGGTACACGGCCACTAAGAACGAGCGTGTACTGAATGACACGAGCATGTCAGCCATGCGACACGGGCATGTCATATGGCCGTGTCTTGTTCTGGATAAGGCGGTTCGTGTGCCGCTTAAGGGACACGGCATGTGACACGGGCGTGTCACAAGCTGTGTCAGCCCCAAAAAGTGCTTTTCTAGGCAAATCGTAGTTGTTCGTTCCCTTCATCTTGTATCCAAGGGTCCAGGCCCTTCCCTGCTGGTATAAGATCGAAATTGGAAGGATAAACCTTCCATTCATTTCTCTTTCTAAGAGCTAAAGAGCTAAGGAGAGAAGAGAGAGCAAGGAAGGAAGAGGAGAAGGGAGCCGGCAGTCGGAGGAGTTTCGGGGTTCTGAATCGAGATCCGAGTTCAGATTCGTGGAGCCAAAGCCGTGGCGGTGATTTCCATCCGGCTAGTTCATGGCTCCAAAGCGATCGTCAAGGGTAACGATCTCCTTCTTGGACAAGCGAAGTCCTACTTTATGCATAGCATGGAATCCTCCACAAAGAGGTGGAAAACAAAAGTGATTCCAAGTTTTGTCTGCATCTAGAGCCCGAACTGTATAGTACGGCGTAGGTATGCTGTGTAAAGCACACCCGGACCGTTAGTCTGGATTGGTGATGTTTAAATTGTGAACCGGAGAAGACTTCGTGTATTGTGTGAATGATTATGGCTTGAAATCATGAATAACTAGAAAGCTCAGGATGAGCCCTTGGATTGTGTGTGCTGAATTGGAAGCGGCTCTGCGAGAGCTGTGTACGGAGCAGGAAAGGGAAGGTCGTCTAGCGTCAAGATCTGCGTTATTGACAAATTGAGCAATGAGAAATGCTGACTTGGACCTGTGATATGAGAGATCAATTGGTGTCAATGCATGGGTGGATGCGGCCCCAACCTGGCTTGCTACACCACAATAATGGGTCGATCTAGATGTGATTTAAATGCTCAAGTTTGTCGTGAGGTTAGTACTTCTGAGTTGGATGTGCAGAATGTCGCCAACATGCGAATTGGTGGACTAGGACCGGCCAACCAACATGTTAAAAACCTCTACTAGGTGGTGGTGCCAAGGAGTCCGACCCACTATAATGTTCCCTGAGTGCACGGAGCATCTGGCGGAGGCGGGCGCTTGTGATACTATTATGATACTTGTTGTGTTAGCTAGATGTTATGGCAATGCATACAGGGAAGGAACCACTGCCCCGGGTAAGTGGTAGGGTCGTTATAATTGGTCAGCTAATGCTGACCGTTGCTTTGTTTACCGCTCTTGGGGTGGATGTCTAACTGCAGGTGTTGATGGGTTGACTTGGATTGAGCGGATTAAAGCCCTTACTGCTTAAAGGCCCATGAAGGCCATGCGAAGAATTCTTGGATTTCATGTGTGGCCGGCCTGCATGCCGATGTATGAAGCTGTATATTTGTAAAGAGTAACTTGTAAGGCCTTAAGTCCATGAGAGGTGTGTCTTTGTATACATTCCTGGACCTATATAGATGTATGGTTTATATATATTTAGTGGACATTCACTATGATGAGTTCTTACAACTGAAAAGTGCTTTCGTTAGAATGCTCTGAGATAGGATGCGAGTAGAAAGTGATTTTGATATTCACACGTAATTCCGCAGTTTGTTTGTGAAATATGGCGTGGGGCCCCGGCCGGACCCACCGTTATATTCCATATGACGAATGAAGGCGTTACAAAGTGGTATCAGAGCCAAGTTTGAGATTTTTGGGAGGGAGAGCATAATTGAACTCAAGAATGTCAACTAGGAACGTACTACATGCACGTGAGGAGCGTGTAGATAATGTATGTTGGTCACTATGGCATGGATGTAACTGGGGCTTTGTATATTGATAGGTGACGAGGAGTGGTGCTGGGCAGGCTGAGCCCCAACAGTCTGATGAGAGTGCGGCACCAGCTGAGGTGCCTACACCTCCCTCGGCGGAGACCATACATGTGGTGACTGAGACGGTGCTCGTAGTGTTACATGCACAGCCTACTAGGCAGGCAAGGCCTGCAGGGGTGCCAGTGCGGCTAGGTTCAAGGCAAGAACGTGTGGAGGCTATGGTTGATGAGCAAACCGCTAACGAGCAACGAAAACGGTTTATGGAGTTTCATCCACCTATATTTGGAGGAACGGGTTCCCCAACACAGGAGGAAGATTGACTCGCAAGAGTGAAGAGGATCCTGGCAGCAATCTGGACTGCGGAGGCGCAGAAAGTTACCTTAGCCACGTTTCTGTTGGAAGGAGATGCAAGGCTTTGGTAGGATGAAGTGGAATTGTACCATTTGTAAAGTCGAGGATTGGAAGACATATCGATCGAAGAATTCTCACGATTATTTCTGGCCAAGTATTTGTCAATGTCACAGCGGATTGCTATGGAAAATGAGTTCCAACGTCTGATGCAGGGGGAGAGTAACATTGATACGTACTTGCATGAGTTTACTAGGCTGGGGCGCTATGCGGGGTCTAATTTCGCTGAGTAGGCACGGAGGATGAATCGATTCTATGAGGGACTTCGTGATGAGTTGAGGTTGGCACTCCCGAGTTCAGTGAACCAAGGCTTCCAAGCATTAGTGGATACAGTCCGGGAGCTGGAGAAAGATTTCAAACGGGTGCAGGATAAGAAGAACTTGGAGGCAGAAAAGCTGGAATTCAAAGTTCCACAGTCGGAACAATCAGAGTTTAGGAGACGAGATAAGAAGAGGTTCAGGCCTGTTGAACCAACTCCTTCGACTGTTTCTTTGGGGTCAACATATGGACAAGAACGTGTTGAGACACGTACATGTTTTTAATGTGGGAAGCAGGGACATATAGCCCGTGATTGCTGGAGTGGCCCTGCAAAAGGTGAGAGAAAGACAGGTGCGTCTTATGAAGAAAAGGCCAAGGCAGTGGCCGAGTTATCTGCATCCCGGGCGTAACCTCGAGTGTACAATCTTGAATTGCAGGAGCCGCAAGTCTCAATCGGTGAAGCACAGTAGCCTCGAGTGTTTAGTTTGGAAGTCCAGGACGCTATAAAATGACTTAGGAGAGATGCGGATGAGCGGAAATAAATGAACTTTGTTCCTTGGGTGACATTATGTATGACTTGTTTTGTATGTATGTATGACTTATTTTGTGCGATGCCGTTGGGCGAGACAAGTTGCAGCCTCTGAGCTCTAACCTGTATCGTGTTAGCGACATGCAACAAAGGTGTGGTTAAGTTGTTGTTTCAGTTGAGCTAAATTTTGTGATGAAATTTATTTAAGGAGGGGAGGGTTGTAACACCCCAAAGCCCAAATTTGGGTTCAGGTTGGGCGACATGGCCTGGGACACGGGCGTGTCTCAGGGCGTGTCCTGCTCGGGTTGAGCAGCTTGTCGAGTGCTCGATGAAATGCACTTTAAAAGTTCTCGAGAGGGAACACGCCCTGTGACACGGGCGTGTCAGAGGGCGTGTCGTCCTCTGGTCGATAAACTACGCTCGATGATTGTCGAGCGGCAAGTCAAGTTGAGTACACGGCCTGTGGCACGGGCGTGTCACAGGGCCGTGTATTTCTCTAGCGTATCACAAGCCGTGTCAGCCCCAGAAAGTGCATTTCTGGCCAAATCGTGGCCGTTCTTTCCCTTCATCTTGGATCTGAGGGTCCGGGCCCTACCCTGCTGGTATAAGATCGAAATTGGAAGGATAAACCTTCCATTCATTTATCTTTCTAAGAGCTAAAGAACTAAGGAGAGAAGAGAGAGCAAGGAAGGAAGAGGAGAAGGGATCCAGCTGCCGGAGGAGCTTCGGGGCTTTGAATCGAGATCCGAGTTCAGATTCATTGAGGCAAATCCGTGGCAGTGATTTCCATCCGGCTAGTTCATGGCTCCAAAGCGATCTTCAAGGGTAACGATCTCCTTCTTGGACAAGCGAAGTCCTACTTTATTCATAGCATGGAATCCTCCACCAAGAGGTGGACAACACAAGTGATTCCAAGTTGAGTCTGTATCTAGAGCCGGAACTTTATAGTATGGCGTAGCCATGCTGTCTGAAGCCCACCCGGACCGTTAGTCAGGATTGGTGATGTTTAGATTGTGAACTGGAGAAGACTCTGTATATTGTGTGAATGATTATGGCTTGAAATCATGAATACCTAGAAATCTCAGGATGAGCCCATGGATTGTGTATGCTGAATTAGAAAGCGTCTCTATGAGGGCTGTGGGTGGAGCAGGAAAGGGAAGGACGACCTGTGTCAAGATCTGCGCTATTGACGAATTGAGCAACAGGAAAGGCTGACTTGGACCTATGTTGTGAGAGATCGATTGGTGGGAATGCATGGGCAGATACGGGCCCGACCCAGCTTGCTGCACCACAATGGTTGGTCGATCTAGATGTGATTTAAATGCTAAAGTTTGTCGTGAGGTTACTACCTCTGAGTGGGATGGGCGGAATGTCGTCGACATGTGTGTTGGTTGACTAAGACCGGCCAACCAACATGTTAAAAACCTCTGCTCGGTGGGGGTGCCAAGGAGTCCAACCCCCGTAATGTTCCATGAGTGTACAGAGCGTCTGGCAGAGGCGGGCGCTTGTGATACTGTTGTGATACTTGTTGTGAGAGCAAGATGTTATGGCAATGCATACAGGGAAGGAACCACTGCCCCGGGTAAGGGGTAGGATCGTTATAATTGGTCTGCTAATACTGACCATTGCTTTGTTTACCGCTCTTGGGGTGGATGTCCAACTGCAGGTGTTGACGGGTTGACTTGGATTGAGCGGATTAAAGCCCTTGCTGCTTAAAGGCCCTTGAAGGTCGTGCGAAGAATTCTTGGATTTCATGTGTGGCCGGCCTGCATGTCGATGTATAAAGCTGTATATTTGTAAAGAGTAACTTGTAAGGTCTTAAGGCCATGAGATGTGTGTCTTTGTATACATTTCTGGAAATATATAAATGTATGGTTTATATATATTTAGTGGACATACACTGTGATGAGTTCTTACAACTGAAAAATACTTTCGCTAGAATGCTCTGAGCTAGGATGCGAGTAGAACGAAATTTTGATATTCACACGTAATTCCGCCGTTTGTTTGTGAAATATGGCGTGGGGCCCCGGCCGGACCCACCGTTATATTCCATATTACGAACGGAGGCATTACAGGAGCACCTAGTTCCACAGCTGCCCACGTTGCCCCCACCTCCAGAGCCTCAACAGTTTCAGCAACCCGAGGGCTGGAATGAGCGAGCGTGCTTCCAATACAACCAACCGGACCACATCTGGCGTTATTGCCCGCAACTGTTTAGGAATACTCCTCTTGCTCTCCCTCCAGCAGCTCCACGGGGGAAGTGACATATGCATGGTCGAGGATGAGGACCACGAGGAGGAAACCCCGGACCTACTCGGAATCAAGTGTCCGCGCTGGACATGACACATTAACAGAACCCTCAGGAGGTGATTGTAGGTATGTTACAGTTACGCATCACATCTTCATTATTAACCATAAGTTGCTTAAGATGTACTAGAAATCTAGCTTTGAGTATTGCTATTGGTACTTAGGCAATGTGGTGGTCGGCGGGAAACCGACCTATACATTATTCGATACCGGTTCCTCGCACTCGTTTGTGTCTGCGGAATTCATTAAAGACCTAGAGGAGTGCAATACTTCACTGGTATTGGTTGACGAGTACGCCTCCCAGAAGGCTCTGAGATTACCGCAACCGCCAAATGAGAATTGGAGATACTCATTAGGGGAAAGGCCTTTGATACCCCTGCCACAGTTTTGAGAATGCCAGAATTCGATCTCATTCTTGGCATGACGTGGTTGGATTGGCACTACGCAAAAATTGACTGCGCGGAGAAGCGAATTTACTTGAGACATGGGGACACTGATGTCATCTTTCAAGGTATAAAATTTGCACCTCGTTTGTTATTATCTTCGATTCAGGCCTTGAAAGCTCACGTAAGGAGGGAAAAAGTTTGCATGATATGTTTTGAACTGAAGGAGATGAAAATAGATATGAAGGATGTGCCAGGATTACCTGAGGTATTTCCTGAGAAATTGCCAGGATTACCCCTTCATAGAGAGGTGGATTTTCAAATTAAGCTAGTACCGGGCGCCAAGCCCGTCTCCAGGACCCCTTACCGAATAGCATCGAAGGAACTCGCAGAGTTTAGAGTTCAGTTGCAAGAACTGGTGGAATCAGGGTTTGTTCTCCCCAGCTCATCACCTTGGGGAGCCTCTGTCTTGTTCGTAAAGAAAAAGGATGGAACCTTGTGATTATGCATAGACTATCATGAGCTCAATCGACTGACGGTGCGGAATACTTATCCGCTACCCCAGATTGACGAGTTGTTCGATCAATTGGTAGGAGTGCATTGGTTTTCCAAGTTGGATTTGCACTCGGGGTATTATAAGTTGATGATACAAGAGGAGAATATTAAGAAAATAGCTTTCAGCTCAAGATATGGTTTGTATGAGTTCACCATGATGTCGTTTGGGCTAATGAATGCCCCTTCATCTTTCATGAGCTTGATGAACAAAGTGTTCGAGCCTTATCTAGATATCTTTGTCATCATTTTCATCGATGACATTTTGGTGTACTCAAAGACAAAGGAACATCATGTGGAACATCTGACCTTGGTATTGGGGAAGCTAAAAGAGGATGCCCCATTTGCTAAGTTCAGTAAGTGCGAATTCTAGCTCCAAGAAGTTGCCTTCTTGGGTCACGTGATCTGTTAACCTAGAAATCGACGATCCTTCCCAAGGTAGCCAGCTGGCTAGTCGCGATCCTCAGATTCTCCATATTGATCGCGACAAGTCCCAGTGTAGGCGGACAATTTTCCCTGTCCTCCTAGGTCTCCTAGCAACCGCGTGCCCTGCGGGACGGCGGGCTATTCCCACAGCACACCCTCGCAGGCCATGTGGTTAGGCCCGCTAACCGGGCAGTGCATTTCCTTGCAGGAGGCAGCCCACCATAAGGATCCCGCCCTCAGGAGGGCGCCCGCTTTGCAGCTAGCCAAGCGGACTCCCACCGGAGTACACCGAGGCCGCCCGCAGGGGGAGGCCTCCACTCTAGCCGGGCGGACTCCCCCCGGAGTCCGCCCGCAAGGGGGCGGCCTCGGCCCGCCGGGCGGACTCCCTCGGAGTCCCCCCAGGCCGCTCGCAAGGGGGCGGTCCCGGCCCGCCAGGCGGACTTCCCCCGGAGTCCGCCCAGGCCGCCCGCAAGGGGGCGGCCTCCGTTATCTCCCGGCCTCCTGCAGCTTTCTTCGCCCATCAGCTTGGCGGACTCCATTTTCCAGTCCGCGGAGTCTGCGCAGGTCGTCATGATGATATCACTGGGCCCCGCTTCTAGAAGATCTTTCCCGGGCCTATAAATAGCCCCTGGTGCCTCTCATTCAGCAGGCCCGAAGGAAGAAGCAAGACTTGCCAGCAGACCCTGCGGACTCAGTTTTCCAGTCCGCGCAGTCCTCTAGCAGTTGATCCAGTAAGCTCTGCGGACTCAGTTTTCTAGTCCGCGCAGTCCTCCACAGCTTACCTGCAGCTTGCCAGCAGACTCTGCAGACTTAGTTTTCCAGTCCTCCACAGCTCTGGCAGATTCTTTCCCTTGGCCTCTGGCATCTTCTTTCCCTTAGTCTCTGGCAACTCCTTCCTTAACCGCCAGCTTCCCCCTTTGTACCATTTAATGCTTTTTCATGTAGAAGTGCACCAGCAAGCTGTAATCTTGTTTCTTGATCAAAGGAAAGCCCGTCGCAAGATTGGCATTTAGGTCGCGGCGGGCGAAGTCTCTTATTGCCGCTGCTAGCGGCTCCCTCTCCTCCTCTCTGCTCAGCAAGCCTTGCTCTCTGCTCAGCAATCCTTACTCTCTGCTCAGCAAGCCTTGCTCTCTACTCAGCAAGCCTTGCTCTCTGCTCGGCCAGCGTTGTCTTCTGCTCATCCAGCCTTGCCTTCTGCTCAGCAAGATGTTTTCTCTTCTAATCAAGTTCCTCGCTGCTCATTAAGCCTCTCTGCTGGCCGATCGTCATAGTAACTGTCTGCTCGACAGCTCCTGATCAACCTCCTCTTCTCTTGGTCAACCTTCTCTATTGATCAAGCTTCGCCTCTCCTCTATCCCCGCAACCCTCATTGAACAAGCCGCTTGCTCCACTCTCGAGCACTCAGAGGCTTCTTTCCTTCCTCCATCCTCTTCCCCTCCTCGCTTGTGAGACCGAACATTCTCCCCTTCGTGTTAGCTGTGCCCCGGTGCCATTTCCGCGCATCAACAGTTAACACGCGGCCTTCAGATCCGATCAGACAGTGAAAACTGACAGTTAGCCATGATAGATAACCAACCAGCTGAGAACATTGCTCCAAGTCCTAGAGATGATCCTCTCTGGGAAGCTTTTGAGCAGTCGCACAGTGAGAATGCTCAGCAGTTCCAAGCAATCAACAAGATTCTTGCTGCAATCACACAGCGGTTATACGCTCATCCAACAACAGCTCCAGCTGCTCCAACTGCTCCGATCAACCCAGCACCAACATTGGAGCATCAGCAAGCCTATTCTCAAGCTTGCCCGCCGTTCTATCCTCCTTATACCCCAACCTTTCCGCATGGGCCTGCAGCCCCTTTGCGACCTCAAGATGAAGATTTGGTAGCTCATCAAAACTTCTTCCAGGGAGCAACCCGGGGAAGTCCTGCAAGATTTCTCAACTTTCAGGGAAGTCATCCTTGTCCCCCAGCTCATGCCTTTGCTCCTGCAGTAGGTTTTCCCTTCTATTCTCCTGCTTCCTTTACAGCTACAGCATATGCCCCCTTTAATCCCTATGTTATGGGAGAGCAGGAAGAGCCTTCACCCTTTGCCGAGAGCGTTCGCCATGAACCTACTCCAGCAAACTTCAGAGAGCCTCGACTGCCAATCTACACTGGAGAGACCGATCCAGTAAAGCACCTTCAAGCCTTTGAATCGGCTGTTGCTCTCAAGACTCTGTCAGATGCAACAAAGTGCAAGCTCCTTGTAACAACCTTTGATGGGCAAGTGAGGGACTGGTTCTATGACCTCCTTCCTCACTCCATCACTTCCTTCGTTGATCTACGAAGGGAGTTTCTTCTCAGATTCTCTACCTCCTCCAAGAGAAAGGGCGGTCCTGGAGCCCTCTTTGAGATCAGGCAGCGCAGTGATGAAACTTGGTCTCAATTCGTTGATCGATTCCAGAGAGAGATTCTGGACATCGAAATCATGGATCCAGAAATGTACCGAGTGGATCTTATCCACGGTCTTTGTGAAGGGCCTCTCAAGTTTGAAGCCAATGTCCGTGCTCCAAGGACATATCAAGAGTTGATTGCTCTAGCCAACTCGTATATTCAAGGCGAAAAGAGCAACCCAGGCTTCGTCTCCAAGCTTATATCAGAGAAAGATTCTCTTCACAAGCAGCCTCCGATGTCTCCTTACAATCGTTTCCCGTCTCATTCAAGAAAGGAGAGAAGGTTTCAACGCTAACGATACTCCTTTCCGAGCCATGATCGCGCTCAAGATCAACCACTACTACCACCAGCTCCATCTTCTCAAACAGCCGTAATATATCAGCATCAAGGCAATGACTCGCACGAGTCTGAACTAGATGAAATCATGCTCCAAGTGAGCCAAGTCATGAAAGACAGTGCTAGCTACAAGAAGCCCTATCGGCCAGCTGATCAAAGATCGGGGGTTCAGAACCTTACTGCGAATTCCACAAAGAGCCAGGTCACTCGACTGAGCACTACCGAGCATTCCGTCAGCACGGGCAAAGGATGCTCCAGCAGGGTAAGATGCGTGACCTGCTTCCTAAAGAAGATCGCCCTGATCCATCAACTTCCAAGGGCAAAGAAGTTGCAGACGTTCCTTGCTCCTCAAGGGGAGTGAACCAAGTCGAAGAGTCTCCTCTCCTCGTTGTCAACAATACTGTCGAGTGCTTTGATGTCGATGATGAGGGTGTACTTGGAAGGCTATTTTAAGCAAGCGACGGACTTCACAGTCCTCCAAGGCTCTTCGCAACCCTGATGGGTTATCTCAACCCTTGCTCTTCTCTTTTCGAACATTTTCATTTTACCAAACACTTCTCAGTGTTCTTTCATTGCTTTTCAACATTGCTTTTATCTGGGATCTCATACTGACACAGTTCCCTTCTTGTGATGCTCCTACTCTATTTTTCTCTTTGCCAAAGAGATCACTACACCAATGAGATATCGCCAAGTCTTGCTATAGGCCCCCTTGAGATTGGATTCTGGCGTAAGACCACAACGACCACATATCGCGAGGAGTGTTTGCATATGTGTAGTGGGTGCCATCCTACTCTCATGCGTAGGAATACAGGACTTTGGATCCTAGACAGCATCTAACACAGAGTGCGTGCTAGGGGAGCCCCATGTCTTAGCTCTGCTGTGCTTCGTAAAGGATACATTATAGTTACGGTGTTCTTTGCTTGACAAGCAATGACGATCAAGAATAGCCTTGTCTCTTTGATCATCTCACAGCTGTGATGGCCGAACACTCTCTGGTACTCTCGATCCGTGCCTTCGCGGGTTCCCACTACTCCATTGATCAATCCAAAGACAAGCAATAGGCCACTTGGCGCAACTAGTCTCATTGATCAGTGATGATTGTACCCAAGGCAAGAGAGCAGTGCATCTAGCGATCCTTCTCAGGATATTCCTTGATTCTCTCTTTTGTGCCCTCCTAGAGGATGCGCGGCCAGCCCTCTTTGAGTAGGACTATACTCGGGATGATTTTCTCAGGCAAGTGATGCATAAGGCCCACGGGGAACACCTGTGGCAGCATTCAACCTTCTTTAGTCATTCCGAGTATAGACCTCTTTTTGTCTATTGCCTTCTTTCACAGGTGAACAGGTTAATCCGACCTTTCCAAAGGATTAGCAAACATCCGCTTTTCTCTTGCTCATCTCATATACATTGCTTGCTCAAGCTCTACCAGATGGTGATTCAAAGAATCATACTCTGCTTGATCATCAAGCCATGCTATTGTAATCTAGTTAAGATTGGTAGAATTCGTCAAGTTACTTCTCTGCTAATCTGATCATGTCCATCCAACCATATCAACAGTTAACACTCGGTTTATTGATCTGGGCTTCATGATAAAGGGTTCATCAGGCATTCTTCTTGCTATTTGGTCATGTCGGTCTTATCTCATCAACTGTTAACCCTTGCAAGCCTTCTCTTCACAGGTACTTGCAAGTTATTCTCATATATCATTGTTTGCTTCTAACTCTTCTTCTTGCAGAGATTAGCAAACCCTTGCAAGCCTTCTCTTCACAGGTACTTGCAAGTTATTCTCATATATCATTGTTTGCTTCTAACTCTTCTTCTTGTAGAGATTAACAAACCCTTGCAAGCCTTCTCTTCACAGGTACTTGCAAGTTATTCTCATATATCATTTTTTGCTTCTAACTCTTCTTCTTGCAGAGATTAGCAAACCCTTGCAAGCCTTCTCTTCACAGGTACTTGCAAGTTATTCTCATATATCATTGTTTGCTTCTAACTCTTCTTCTTGCATAGATTAGCAAACCCTTGCAAGCCTTCTCTTCACGGGTACTTGCAAGTTATTCTCATATATCATTGTTTGCTTCTAAATCTTCTTCTTGCAGAGATTAGCAAACCCTTGCAAGCCTTCTCTTCACAGGTACTTGCAAGTTATTCTCATATATCATTGTTTGCTTCTAACTCTTCTTCTTGCAGAGATTAGCAAACCCTTGCAATCCTTCTTCACAGGTACTTGCAAGATCCTTTCATATATATTGTCTGCTTCTAACTCTTCTCTTTGTAGAGATCAACAGACACCCGCAAGCCTTATGCAGGTACATGCAGCTTATTTTTACCTACTCCTAACTCTCTTCTTGCAGAAATCAGTAGACCCTTGCAAGTTTTTTCACAGGTACTTGCAAGTCACTTTCATATATTGTGCAAACCTTTAACTCCTCTTTTGCAGAGAAAGCAAAGACTTGCAAGTTCCTTCCAGGTACTTGCAGCTCGTTCTTCTTTCTCGTATACCCTTCATCCTTTCTTTTTTGCAGAGGATAACAGGTGCTTGCAATCCTCTCTCAGGTAATTGCAAATTTTTATGCTTTTGTGTTTTCCTCTCATTTTCATTTTTGCAGAATTTAGTGGAAGACATTCCTTTGTTTTGCAAAGGCAAACTCAGGTACACACTCGATGTACCAACCATACATGCCTACCCTAACCCTCTTCTTGCAGGGAAATAGACAAGCAGCACCAAACTTCTAAGGAGAGGCTTCAAGTTCTGTCTCTCCTTGCCCCCCTTCTCTTCTCGTTGGGGTGAATCACGATTTTCGTGGGTCTCCAACTTTTTTGAAGTTCCCTTCGGAACTTAAAAAAGTGCGGGGATTATGTTAACCCAGAAATTGGCGATCCTTCCCAAGGTAGCCAGCTGGCTAGTCGCGATCCTCAAATTCTTCCTATTGATCGCGACAAGTCCCAGTGTAGGCGGACAGTTTTCCCTGTCCGCCTAGGTCTCCTAGCAACCGCGTGCCCTGCGGGACGGCGGGCTATTCCAACAGCACACCCTCGGAGGCCATGCGGTTAGGCCCGCTAACCATGCAGTGCTTTTCCTTGCAGAAGGCAGCCCACCATCAGGATCCCGCACTCAGGAGGGCGCCCTCTTCGCAGCTAGCCAAGTGGACTCCCCCCGGAGTCCCCCTAGGCCGCCCGTAGGGGGCGGCCTCCACACTAGCCGGGCGGACTCCCCCCGGAGTCTGCCCAAGCCGCCCGCAAGGGGGCGTCCTCGGCCCGCCGGGCGGACTCCCCCGGAGTCCGCCCAGGCCGCCCGCAAGGGGGCGACCTCGGCTCGCTGGGCGGACTCCCCCGTAGTCCGCTCAGGCTTCCCGCAAGGGGGCGGCCTCAGCCCGGGGAGTCCGCCCAGGCCGCCCGCAATGGGGCGGCCTCGGCCCGCCGGGCGGACTCCTCCCGGAGTCCGCCTAGGCCACCCGCAAGGGGGCAGCCTCGGCCCGCCGAGCGTACTCCTCCCGGAGTCCGCCCAGGCTGCCCGCAATGGGGCGGACTCGGCCCACCGGGCAGGACTCCTCCCGGAGTCTGCCCAGGCCGCCCGCAAGGGGGCGGCCTCGGCCTACCGGGAGGACTCCTCCCTGAGTACGCCCAGGCCGCCCGCAAGGGGGCGGCCTCGGCCCGCCGGGCGGACTCCTCCTGGAGTCCGCCCAGGCCGCCCGTAAGCGGGCAGCCTCGGCCCGCTGGGCGGACTCCTCCCGGAGTCCGCCCTGGCCGCCCGCAAGGGGGCGGCCGCGGCCCGCCGGGCGTACTCGTCCCGGAGTCCGCCCAGGCCGGCCGCAAGGGGGCGGCCCCGGCCCGCCGGGCGGACTCCCCCCGGAGTCCGCCCAGGCCGCCTGCAAGGGGGCGGCCTCCGTTCTCTCCCGGCCTCCTGCAGCTTGCTTCACCCATCAGCTTGGCGGACTCCATTTTCTAGTCCGCGGAGTCCACGCAGGTCGTCATGATGACATCACTTGGCCCTGCTTCTAGAAGATCTTCCCCGGGCCTATAAATAGCCCCTTGTGCATCTCATTCAGCAGGCCCGGAGGAAGAAGCAAGACTTGCCAGCAGACCCTGCGGACTCAGTTTTCCAGTCCTCGCAGTCCTCCAGCAGTTGATCGAGCAAGCTCTGCAGACTCAGTTTTCTAGTCCGCGCAGTCCTCCACAGCTTACCTGCACCTTGCCAGCAGACTCTACAGACTCAGTTTTCCAGTCCTCCACAGCTCTGGTAGCTTCTTTCCCATGTCCTCTGGCAGCTTCTTTCCCTTAGTCTCTGGCAACTCCTTCCTTAACTGCCAGCTTCCCCCTTTGTACCCTTTAATGCTTTTTTATGTAAAAGTGCACCAGCAAGCTGTAATCTTGTTTCTTGATCAAAGGAAAGCCTATCGCAAGAGTGGCATTTAGGCGCGGCGGGCGAAGTCTATTGCTAGAGGCTCCCTCTCCTCCTCTCTGCTCAGCAAGCCTTACTCTCTGCTCAGCAAGCCTTGCTCTCTGCTCAGCAAGCCTTGCTCTCTGCTCAGCAAGCCTTGCTCTCTGCTCAGCAAGCCTTGCTCTCTGCTCAGCAAGCCTTGCTCTCTGCTCAGCAAGTATTGCTCTCTGCTCAGCCATCCTTGTCTTCTGCTCAGCCAGCCTTGCCTTCTGCTCAGCAAGCTATTTTCTCTGCTAATCAAGTTCCTCGCTGCTCATTAAGCCTCTTTGCTGGCCGATCGTCATAGTAACTGTCTTCTCGATAGCTCCTTATCAACCTCCTCTTCTCTTGGTCAACCTTCTCTATTGATCAAGCTTCTCCTCTCCTCTATCCCCGCAACCCTCCTTAAACAAGCCGCTTGCTCCACTCTCGAGCACTCAGAGGCTTCTTTCCTTCCTCCATCCCCTTCCCCTCCTAGCTTGTGAGACCGAACACGCTCCCCTCCATGTTAGCTGTGCCCCGGTGCCATTTCTGCGCATCAACATGATCAATGGGGCTGGATTAGCTGTGGATTCGGCCAAGGTTCATGTCATGAAGGAATGGTTGCCCTTGAAGTCCGCAGTCGATGTGCGGAGTTTCCTTGGGCTTGCTGGGTATTATCACAAGTTTGTAAAAGGGTTCTCAAAGATTGCCCTTCCTCTTACTACCCTGACAAAGAAACATGTGACATACGAGTGGACACCCTAGTGTGAAGCTGTATTCCAAGAACTAAAAGATAGACTTACCTCCGCCCCCATCCTGGCACTTCTGTTTGGGAAGGAAGGATTTCAAGTTTACATAGATGCTAGTTATCTAGGTATTGGAGTGGTACTGATGCAGCACGGTCACGTGATCGCTTATGCCTCAAGGAAACTAAAGAATCATGAACTCAACTATCCAGTTCACGATTTGGAATTAGGGGCAGTGGTATTCGCCCTGAAGGTTTGGAGACACTAACTATATGGAGTCCATTGCGAGATATTTTCGAACCACAAAAATCTAAAGTATGTACACACTCATAAGGAACTGAATTTGAGGCAGCGGCGCTGGTTGGAGTTTTGTGCGATTATAAGTTCACCTTGGACTACCACCCTAGAAAAGCAAACTCGATGGCTGATGCATTGAGCAGAAAAGTACCAGACTCGACCAATGAGGCTCGTTTGATGAGTATGGAATTAGCTCTAATGCTCGAGGAAATGGAGATCACTTCGGTGTATAAAGTTCCTTCAAAAAAGTATACGGATTACTTGGCAACCATGAGTATAGTCTGTGATATTCGGGATCGAATCCGAGTGGAGCAAGGAAAGGATGCGGCTATGCCCCCGACAATCAAGTTAATTGAAAATGGGACTACCGAAGATTATACGCTAAAGGACGGCCTCGTTTATTTTCGTGGCCGGCTCTACATTCCCAAAAGGCGGTAAAATTCTGGAAGATATCTTGAGAGAGGCATATTGCACTCAGTATTTTGTGCATCCCGGGATTACCAAGATGTACGCCGGCTTGAGAAAAACCATGAGTTGGCCTAGAATGAAGAGGAACGTCAGATATTATATTACACACTGCAAGGCCTGTCAAAGGGTGAAAGCGGAAAGCAAGAGCCCCGGTGGATTATTACAGTCTTTGCCCATCCCTGAGTGGAAGATCGAGGATGTCTCCATGGACTTCATCCATGGATTGCCTCACTCAAATTCAGGGAATGATTAAGTGTGGGTAATCGTTGACCGCCTGAAAAAGGTAGCCAGGTTTATTCCTATGAAGAAAGAAGCTCTCGTGGATGTTTTGGTATGCCTCTTTGTTGAGTAGTTTGTACGGTATCATGGTGTGCCAAAGACAATCGTTTCTAACCGGGATGGTCATTTTACATCTAAAGAATGGAAGGTCGTACATGCGTATTTGGGTTCGCTCCTTACCTTTAGCACAACATTTCATCCTCAGACGGATGGGCAGTCTGAGAGGACCATCAGAATGTTGAAGGACCTATTGAGACTGTGCGTGCTGGATAGAGGAGAGCAGTAGGAAAGACTCTTACCCCTCATGGAATTCTCCTATAACAACAGTCATCATGCCAACATTGGAATGGCACCCCACGAAGCCTTTACGAAAGAAGGTGTAGAACCTCCTTGTCATGGGTACAAGATGAAGACCCGAAGGTTATAGGAATTAAGTATATCGATGATACTGATAAGGTTGTTAGACTAATACGAGACCACATGCTTGGGTCTCAAAGTTGGCAGGCTAAATATTATAATACAAAGCACCGGATGGTAGAATTTCAAGTGGGTGACAAAGCGTTCTTGAAAATTCGGCCGATGCATGGAGTTTCAGGGGTACATAGTATGAAAAAGCTCAGCCCAAGGTAAGTTGGGCCTTACACTATATTGGAAAGAATTGGCCCTTTGTCCTACCGGTTGGAGTTACCACCAGAGCTAGAGAACCTTCATGATGTATTCCATGTGTCGTCTCTCCGGAAGGCGCTGTTGCGGCCCGAACAACATATCCCAACCATTGATTGAGCAGTAGCAACTGATAGATCTGTACGACTAGAGCTGGTGCAGATAGTATACAACGAGACAAGGAGGTTGCGCCGCAATAATGTTCCTTTGGTAAAGGTATTATGGTCTAACCATAGGAAGGAGTATACATGGGAGCCGGTAGACTTGATGCAAAAGTGCTACCCATAGTTGTTTCATCAAGGTAATTTTAAATGCATATTTTATTTTACTTTATGCTTTTCTCTCCCCATAGCCTTAGCCTGATTTCGGAACGAAATCTTTTATTTTGTTTATAGGATTTGTAATTTCCCAATTTGCACTAGGCCCCCTGTGCGCACTTTTAAGTCAAGAGTGTCGACTTGGGCACAGGGAGTGCTAGCACTTAGGCTTGCACCCGAGTAAGGGAGGCGAAGTTGGTCTAGAGAAGGACACGGGTAGTGACACGAGAATGTCCCTACCCGTTAGTATGTATTGATCGAGCAGAGCTCGACTAATAGCATCGACTGTGTTCCTCCCAAGCAGGACACGGGTAGAGACACGGGCATGTCCCTACCCGTATGTGTCCAAGTAGCAGCTCAACGACTCATTGAGTAGAGCTCGACGAATCGTCGACCGTGTTCCTCCCGAGCAGGACATGGGTAGTGACACGGGCATGTCCCTACCGGTGTGTGTCCAAGCAGCTCGACGACTCGTCGAGCAGAGCTTGATGACTCGTTGACCGCATTCTTCCCGAGCAGGACACGGGTAGTGACACGGGCGTGTCCCAACCCGTGTAGCTCAATTTCGAGTTTTGATGAATTTTCTGGCCGTGTCATTTCGAATGGACTCATTTACTGATTTGATTGGCGGTCCAATGATAGGCCGACACGTGTCTATGCAATTGCCAAACTTTTCACATGAAATGGGGAGAAAACCCTAGCCATTTCTAGTATTCCTTCAAAAGCCATTGCTGTAAAAAACTGCTGGATAGGAAGAAGGTGCTGGAGCCAGTCTTCTTCCCGTGAGGAACTAGCACCAACCGAGGAGAAGAAGATGCCGCCAAGAAGGGTGACAAGATCCATGGTCAGAAATGCCGGAAATAAGGTGAGCTTCCTACCCTCTCTCTTGGTGCTAGATCTTTAGTTATATCTAAGAGAGATATCAACTTAAAAGAGTCTTGATTTGTGAGAAGAAGGTTTCTAGGAAATGGTCATGCTAGGACTTGTGTCCTAGGAGTTAGAGTGTTCAACCTTTCCCTCACTTCGAATGCAGTTTGTCGACTGGTTTCGTGAAGAGAAGTGGCCTCATGAGGGTGAATAAGGGAGGAGAAATTCTGGATGTTATTTGAAAGTTTGGTTGAAGGAAGAAGACAAACTGATGTCGTCTGATCTGCTTTAAGATGCGCACAGAAATTTGTTTTCAGTGCGCAGCATCCTTCGGGGCTGTTTTCAGCCACGATGTGGCAAGATCTAGGCTTTCCACTAAACACGAAAGTCGCAACCCTTGGAAATACCTTTCCAACGTGGGGTTAAATGCCTTCACCGGATTCCTGTAGACTCGAGAATCCCTGTTTTAAGTTGATGTACAGTAATTATTCCTGCACATGTGATTCTCGTGTTTGTTTTGTAATGGTAGAGAGATCATGGTATAGTAACCTTAAGGTTTGTTGAATTTAGACTATAATTGATTGGCGTGAAGTATATTAATAACATTTGTTTGATTGATTACCTAATGAACAGATGATGAAGAAAGGTGTACTGTTTGAGGTGGTTTGGTGGAGGTTAGAGAAAGATTTAAATATGTGAAATATTAAAAATGTGCTTGACAGTGGTAATATGTTGAATAATGATTAACTTGGCTTGAATATGCTGTACATAATTGGTAATTACTATTACGAACAAATGGTCATGGTCTTAGATGAAGAATGTGTGAAATAGCCTTACATCGATAATGAGCACATATATATCTGGGCACGGGATTGTGAAAGGATGTAAGTGTGGGTGTTTGACAGCACTGGTTTGGTAATGCTGAGAAGAGACATAGGTGGACGGTTGGGCTTGGTCCTCGTGCACTTTTGAGGATCCTTCTGTACCACGATGTTGTGAAAGTGCATGCAGTGTGAGTCGACACGCGGTGTCGTAATCCTGGGTTAAGGATAGTGTGGCAGGTCTACGGGCTCGCTAGTCATCACACCAACAGGAGTTGACAGTTAGAATTTGCACGGTTGGGCTTGGTCCTCGGTGCTCATTCCTGGGGCTCCTTCAGTTCCAAGCGGGCGGTTGGGCTTGATCCTCATGTTTTTTCCGAGGCTCCTTTGGGATCATAACATAGGCCAGTTCGGGGCTTGGTTCTCGGTTCATATCTACCCGAGACTCTCGCTGAGCCGTAGTATGCAAGTGTGCTCCACTGTTGTGTTCTTAGCGTTGAGGCGTACCGAGGCCTAGGCTTGGTAGTGTGGATGCCTGCCTAGTACTTTAGATGCCCTCTCCACTATCACCGCCTGGCCACGACGGTTGACGCCTGAGAGGTTAGCTATTGCCCGAAAAGTGGGAACTACAAGTTTGTTTCGACATAGCAGTTGCATGCGCATGATCATGGGTGAGTCATTGGATTGCATTCATATCATTACATTGCATTGCATACACAAGATCCTCATCGTATAAGTTTGTATGGACACTCTTATACGATGAGTTACTTTACTGTTGAGCTGATCCTTAACTTATAAGTTTGTATGGGCATTCTTATAAGTTAAGTTACTTTCCTGTTGTAGATCTACATGCTTAGATGGTATGATATAGCTTGAGTAGAATTGCTAAATTAAAATGTTGACAATATTGTTTTACATCACTTCTATTGTACTCATGTCATGTATACTTACTCCAATTGCTTGTTCTACTGCATATATAAATATATTGGACCATTGTTCCTTTCTCCGCTCGGTGCCGAGGAGTCGCCGGGGGAGCGGATGTGATAGACACTTAGTCTTTTGACTAACGTTTGTTACGTATTCATTTTAGGAGGAAACCCCGCAGTCGGAGCAGCCGCAGATTTTGCAGCAAGACAGCCAGCCCAGGATGACAGGGCCTGAAGGGATGGTGTCGTCGCTACCGTCAGTCACCGAAGTGAGTTAGAGAGACTTTTGATGTAGCCCTGTTGGGAAATTTGAACCCATACTCTGATATTTCAGAAGCTTGTTGTAGCTTCTTCTCTTGATATATTTTGGACTAATTTACTTATGTGTGGATTGACTTCCGTTTTATATTTTTGGTTGGGTTGGCATTGGATGATATTGTTTATGGCCGGCATAATAGGTGTCTTCTGGTGTAGACCAACACGTGCGTTGGTGCCACCGCAAGGCGGATGTTCTGGGCATAAAACTCCCCTCATGTCGCATTTTGTGTTCCAGGAGTGAGGTCTTACAAAATCTCATTGTGAAGCACCTACAGGTGTTTGGTTCTACCTACTATGTACACTCTCTGGATGCTCTCAAGACGAAGCTAGTCTTTGTTAGGTATGATGAGCGGAAGAGGATATGGAGGTATATGGATCCTGTGATGAAGAGGTTCATCGTGTCGAGAGATGTTATCTTTGATGAGTTGACATCATATTGGGGTAGCTCATGTGTGGAGCTAGTGGAGAGCAGGTAAGATGGTCAGCTAAAGGAGGCAGCTGCTAAGGTTTTGTTGGAGTTTCCTGTCTCACCAAGAGCTCCAGGTTGTTCTAACTCCGAGGCAAAGATGTCTAGTTTAGGAAGCATGGGGAGCGTTGCTCCAGGTGCTTCTTGTTCATATAGCAAGGGGAGAAACCCGGTTTAGAAGAAGCATCGGAGGTGATTAGTCATGATCAGGGTCTTCGGAGGTCGAAGAGGATCATGAACCCACCAGGTCTATATTGCGGAGGAAACTAGGTGTGCTTGGTCTCATGTTTCCTTGTAGGCCCTCAGGTCGAGTGAGTACCTTCAAGCTATGATGACACCACTGGAGTCAATGAGATGGACTGTTGGAACACCCTATTACTAATTTGGGTCAGGATCACTATGTCTCTAGGAACCTTTGCTTGACCTCCTGTATAGCTCAATAGGTCAATTAGAATTGAGTCTAAGGGTTAGAAGTCTAGGTTTGGAAGCTGCCCTAAAGACCAAGATTTTGTGTTTGAAGACCAAGTCATATCGTCGAGCTCAGCACGACGATTCGTCGAACTCCGATCGACGATCGTCTAGCTCAACTTCGACAGATCGTCGAACTCCATTCGACGATCGCTGAGCTCAACTACATTATATCGTCGAACTTCATTTGACGATCGGTGAGCTCAGGTCGACGATTTTGACTCTGCTTTGGATCTTTATCTCTGAGCTCAGTTCGACAATCTTTGAGCTCAGATCGACGATATTTTGCTGCTGTGTATTTCCAGATCGCTGAGCTCAGCTCGACGATAGCAGAGCTCAGTTCGATGATTTCAGATAACTTCAAGGATGTTTCTAAATTCAAATTCAAATTAGTTAAGGAGTTATTCTGCAATTAATTCAGAGATTTTCTAGTCGTTTTTATTCATTTCTGGACCAAGTTTCAAGGGATTTCTCAAGGAATATTTCTGTGGACTTTCCTCCAGAAGAGATTGTGCAATTAAGGATGCAATTAATGCAGGCCAACGACTATACTTGAAAGAGAATGTTATTCTATTCTGTATTAGAGAATAATAGAGAAGAGTTTTTTTTGAATCTCACATAGAATACAGATTACAGAGAGATAGACACACATTTAGACATCATATACTGTCTCAAAGAATTCTCAAGAACAATCATCCAAGGAGATCAATCTTTTCAGAAATCTTCAGATCTCCTTAGTTTCAAAGTGTTCAAGGCCAACATATTTCCAGACTCCAGACATTCAACATTTTAGTCATTGCTGAAATCATCTATTGCTGGAGTTCAATCTTTGAAGGCCTATCACCCTCAGCAAAGCTTTTCTTCCTGAAGATCTCAAGGATTCAGGGGGAGCTTTGACATCAACAGTCCATATAGTCTTCTCAGTTGTTTGAGAAAGAGAAGACTTCCATCACTCTCTCACCCCCTCTCTGTAAAGGGTTTCTCAAACTCACTTCAAAAGTTTGAGTTTGGTTTTCGAGCACCTTGTCAAAAGTTCATTGGTGGCAAGACACCTGATCAAAAAATCTGCTTTGGTTTTTGAGCACCTTATCAAAAGATCATTGGTGCCCAGGACACCTGATCAACCCATCCTACAGTGGATTCCTACCTAGGGTGGTAGAAGAGTGGATGTACCCAAGTTTAGGGGAACCACTATATTTCCTTGTGTTTTCTGGTGTTGCTTGTTTTCATTTTTGTTTCTGGCCTTGATTTTTCTGTGATTAGCTTTTGTTTAACTTAGTGCTGTGATTAGATTTATTATTGCTTCCCTGCTCACTCTCATTACAACAATTGTTGTAAAAAGTTTCAAAGCACCAAATACTCTATTCACCCCCCTCTAGAGTATATCAGATCTAGCTGCACTTTCAATTGGTATCAGAGCCAGGTTGGTTAAACATACCATACCTGATTGGTTGTACAGGCTAACACCTGAACCCAAAGATCCCTAGTTAGATCTGTTTTTCTTTTGTAGTTTATTATTAGATTTTGTTTTCACAAATCATGGCCCAAAACAAAGATTATGCTAGCACCAGACCTCCAGTGTGCAATCTATCCAAGTTTGCACTTTGGAAAGCAAGGATTAGGCTTTACATGAATTCTATTGATGAAGATATCTTTAACTCTATTTTGACAGTATGTCCAAGACCCCCAGAGAACACAAGTACAAATGTTGTTCCACCTCCATCAGGAACAGATGCTGATATCAAGAGATGGAAAGTAGTTGATGCCAAGGCTATGAACATCTTGGCCCAGACAATGTCTGATGACATATTTCAAAAGGTGGCTGAATGCAATTCAGCAAAGGAAATTTGGGACAAACTCTCAGAAATAGTCTCAGGCTCAACTGATGAGAGAAAGGATAGAAGATCCCATCTCATCTCTCAATATGAGAATTTCAAAAAGGGAGAAACTGAGTCAGTGGGAGACATGTACAACAGGCTAAGTCTAATTGTCAGTGAACTCAGGACATTGGACAAAGAGATCTCTCTAACTGAACTTAATGACAAGATCCTAATGTGCTTCCCTAGCACTTGGGATTCAAGAATCTGGCCAATTAAGGATGCCAGAAGTATGAATGAGATCACTACTGAAGCTCTATTGGGTAAGCTCAAATCTTATGAGCTACTCATCAAGAATAGAGAGGAAGAATAGAAGGCTGCCTCACCAGCCACAAGAAAAGAGAAGACCATAGCCTTCAAGGCAACTGAAGATCTGCCTGAAGACAAAGCCACAGACAATGATGAACTACTCAGTCTGTTGGCCAAAAGATTTTACAAAATGGCCAGAAAGGACTTCAGAAGAAGATCATACAAGGAGCAGGATAAGCCAAGGTATGACAAGTCCATTAGCAATAATAAAGACATTATTTGCTTTGGTTGTAGGAAACCAGGGCATATAGTTCCTGACTGTCCAGAGAATAAGAACAAGGACAGAAGAGACAGGAAAGAAAGAAGAAAGGAAAAAGACTCCAAGAGGAATGGCAATGGCAAACCCTCTTCAAGCAAAAACAAACATACAAGAAAAGGGTTTGTTGCTGAATCCTGGAGTGAGACTGAAGAAGAGTCAGAAGCCTCATCCAGCTCCAGTGATGATGAGGATGATGCAGAAGAAAAGGAGTTCTGCATGATGGCAATCAATGCCTCACAGCATAATTCAGAAGAAGAGGAGTCAGAGTCAGATTCAGAGACTCAACCTGAAGAAGATCAGGTAATTAGTTCTTTTGATTTTAGTTCAGAGGATTTTAAATCTGAATTTAAAGCACTGTGTTTAGACATGCTAAAGTCTGAGAAAGAAATTATGTCTCTCAGAAATCAATTATCTGAACACAATACTTTAAAGTCAGAAAACCTCAAACTCTCTCAGGAGTTGGAGTGCTGTAGGGAACAGATAGCTTCACTGAAAAGTGAGCTCTCTGAGGCCAAGAAGCTTGAAGAATCCCTCAATGGGAGAAGCATCAAGCTGATGGACATCACAAGCACAGTGAACTCCAGATTCAACAGTTCATTGGGCTTGGGTGCTTCATCCAGCCAACCTATAGTCCTAACAACTCCAATCAAATTCATTTCTGACAAAGGAAAGGGAGTTGTAGAGGTTGCTAGGAAAAATTCTGATCTGCCCCAGAAAACTAAGTCCCAGCAGAAATCGTCGAACAGAGATGACGATCGCCGAATGAAGATCGACGATCGCCGAACGCAGCTCGACGATCTCAGGCACAATCGTCGAACGCAGATCGACGATCTCAGCCAAAGTCCTCGAATGCAGGTCGACGATATCACATACCTGACCTCAGCTATAGTCGACCGTCGAACGGAGCTCGACGATCTGACCCAAGATCGTCGAACGCAGCTCCAAGATCGTCGAACAGAGGTCAGAGCTCTGGAAAATTTTTCAAAGGCAAATCAAAATTGAATCCTAAGTGTCCTTCATCCCAAATCTTTAACCCTTATACTGAATGGATTATACCTCCAAGGAGATATCATCCTGAAGGATATAAGAGTCAACCTGGGATGTCTTTCATTTCAGAATTTAAAGGTTATCAACCTAGGCCCAAGGTAAACTGGGTCAAAAACAAATGAATTGTCTTATGTGCAGGTGAAGACCTATCCAAAATCTAACCAGCAATGGTATTTGGATAGTAGGTGCTCTAAGCACATGACAGGGAACAAGGACAACCTCACATCCTTCAGAGCCAAGCTTGGACCCAAAGTTATCTTTGGTGATTCAAACTTTGGACAGACTAAAGGATATGGTGCAGTCCAGATTGGTTCAGTAACTTTCAAGAAGGTAGCATATGTGGAAGGACTGAAGCACAACCTAATTAGCATCAGTCAGATGTGTGATGAAGGCTACCAGGTGACCTTCAGCAAAGCCTTATGCAAAATCAAGTCAGAGGACAACACAACTGTGTTGACAGGTAAAAGGAAAGGTAACATCTATCTAGTAGATTTTCTTTCAACTGATGTAGATATCTGCTTGTTCAATTCTGTCTGTAGACCAAATATTTTATGGCATAAGAGATTAGAACACCTAAACCTTAGAATTATTGCTAGGCTATCCAAGGACAACCTTGTTAGAGGACTACCTTCTGGCCCCTACAAGAAGGAAGGACTCTGCAGGGCATGTCAATTAGGCAAGCAAACTAAAAACAGCTTTAAGTCACTTAATAAGAGTGATTCACCTAGGATATTGTATCTGTTACACATGGATCTCTTTGGACCCATCACAGTACAAAGCCTAGGAGGGAAATCCTACACTTTAGTAGTTGTAGATGACTTCTCTAGATTCACTTGGGTGTTCTTTCTAAGGAAGAAGTCTGATAACTTTAAGTGTCTGACAGAGTTTCTCAAATGTATACAGATTGAGTTCAATACTCACATTGCCCTGATCAGAAGTGATCATGGGACAGAGTTTGATTCTCTTCTTATGCAAGAGTTCTGTCAGAGTGAAGGGATCGGGCATACTTTCTCAGCTCCTAGAACTCCTCAACAAAATGGGGTAGCTGAAAGGAAAAATAGAACCCTTATTGAATCTTCCACTACATTGTTGTCAGATGCTCATCTACCTCTATCCTTTTGGGCAGAGGCAGTGAACACCTCCAACTATGTGCTGAATAGAATTCTGATACATAAACTAAATGGGAAAGACTCCCTATGAATTACTCAAAGGGAAGAAACCTAAAGTTGACTATTTTAGAGTCTTTAGTTGTATTTGCTATATTCACAATAATGACAAGAAATATTTAGCAAAATTTAAAGCCAAAGCTGATGAAGGAGTGTTTCTGGGATACTCTATGATCAGCAAGGCCTATAGGGTCTATAATAAATCATCTTTGAAAATTGAGGAATCTGTTCACATTTCATTTGATGAAACTAACATGTCTTTCAAGGAGAAGATTTCTTCTACCATAGAACCTTTGCAGGAACATTCTCTAGTTGAAGACTTGAACAAGTTACAAGTTACTCAAGAGGATGAAAGCAGTGAAGATGAAGGGAATGCTCAACACATTGAAGAACAACTTGAAGAGCCAGTTGTTGTACCACAAGAGGAAACAACAACGCAGGTTGGTGAACAATCAACACCCCCTGTTGATTTAGTAACATCAAGAGACCATCCAATTTCCCAAATAATTGGAGAAATCTCAGCTGGTGTGCAAACCAGAAATTAGGTCAACCAAAACCTGTTGCACACCTGCTTCCTATCTCAAATTGAACCTCAGTCCATTCAAGATGCAAAGCAAGATCCACACTGGATCATTGCAATGCAAGAGGAGTTGCATCAATTTGAGAGGAACAAAGTATGGGAACTAGTGCCAAAGCCTAAGGATCACTCAATTGTTGGAACAAAATGGGTATTCAGAAACAAATTGGATGATCAAGGAGTAATTATAAGGAACAAGGCAAGGCTAGTTGCTCAGGGATACTCTCAAGAAGAAGGAATCGACTACGACCAGACCTTTGCACCAGTTGAAAGATTAGAAGCCATCAGAATATTTCTAGCTTATGCAGCTCATAAAGGCTTCAAGGTATATCAGATGGATGTCAAAAGTACATTTCTAAATAGAGACATCAAAGAGGAAGTTTATGTCAGACAACCTCCAGGTTTTATCTCTCCAACTTTTCCTGATTATGTTTTTAGACTGAATAAAGCATTATATGGTCTCAAGCAAGCTCCTAGAGCATGGTATGAAACCCTAGCATGCTTTCTCTTGGAAAATGGTTTTATAAGGGGTAGAGTAGACCAAACTCTTTTCATTAGAACCCATAAGTCTCATACCCTACTAGTACAGATTTATGTAAACGATATCATTTTTGGTTCTACTGACTCCAAATTGTGCAGAAGGTTTTCTAACCTGATGCATTCTAAATTTGAGATGAGTAGCATGAGTGAGCTATCCTTCTTCCTAGGATTGCAAGTCAAGCAACATGCTGAAGGCATCTTTATTTCTCAAACCATATATGCAAATGAGCTGGTTAAGAAATTTGGTATGTCTGAGGCATCTTGTATGAAAACACCCATGCCTACTAATGCTGTATTGGATGCTGATGAACATGGGAAACCTGTTGATCAGGCAACATATAGAGCAATGATTGGCTCTCTACTGTACCTTACAGCTAGTAGACGAGACATAATGTTTGCTACATGTATATGTGATAGGTTCCAAGTAAGCCCTAGAGAGTCACACCTAACACTAGTAAACAGGATTCTCAGGTATGTTAAAAGTTGTCCAAATCTAGGTCTCTGGTATCCAAAAGATTCAGCATTTGATTTAACTGGATTCTCAGATGCTGATTATGCTGGATGTAGAATTGACAGGAAAAGCACCAGTGGAACTTGTCAGTTCCTTGGTGACAGACTTGTCTCTTGGTTTTGTAAGAAACAAACATCTGTGTCAACTTCAACTGCTGAAGCTGAATATATGGCTGTAGGCAGTTGTTGTTCACAAATCTTATGGATTCAAAACCAACTCCTAGACTATGGCTACAACTTAGAGAAGTCTAAAATTTTTTGTGACAACACCAGTGCTATTTCTATAGCTCAAAATCCAGTCCTCCATAGTAGGAAAAAACACATAGAGATTAGGCATCATTTCTTAAGAGATAATGTTGAAAAGAATAAAATTGAACTACAATATATCCCAACTGATTTACAAAGGGGAGATATTTTCACCAAGCCATTGGATGAAAAGAAACACACCTTCTTCCTAAATCAGTTAGGAATGTTAGATGGAGGAAGTCTTAAATAATATCCAAGATTTTGAAAGCTTAAAAATTGACCAAGACTAGGCAAACATTCTGATTTTTCTTAGTGTCTAGAATTTTTCTGATCTCTGAACTGCGCTCGACGATTTGCCCCAAGATCGTCGAACGGAGATCGACGATTTCCAAAAATCGTCGAACTAAGTTCAGCGTTTCTCAGATAGTATGAACTATCTCTTCCGGTCAACGATCGTCGAACGGTGCTCGACGATTATGTTCTCTGAACGATCGTCGAACAGAGCTCGACGCTCTTCAATATCGTCGAACGGAGATCGACGATGTTGAAGACTCTTCAGATTCCTTTAGAAGCCTCGATCGTCGAACTGAGTTCAACGATCTTTCCAATTCTGCGTCGAACCCTAATATAAAACTCATTTTTCGCCGTCGTTCTCTTCTGCGCTTTCGATTTCTCTGCAAGAATTTTCTTTCCCTCCAAACAGTTCTACACTTGGTCGTTTTGTTTGTTGAATTTTTGCAGGTACCCATGGCTGTGTCAGTTGCTGTTCTTGCTGCTATGAAGTTTGATGCTGGTTTTGACATCGACATGGAATCATTCAGCACAACTGACCAGGTTTTTCATGATATATTGGGATTATTCAAAGACCATAACTTAACTGCCATAATGACCACCAGGATCAAGCTGGCATCTGATGAAATAAAGGAGTGGGTTTATACTGCCCATAATCAAGATAACTCTACCATTGTTGGGTCTATAGCTGGAACTCAGGTACCCTTGACCCCAATAATTCTATCAGAAGTTTTTGAGTTGAGAAATGGTGAAGATACTGCTGAGTTATCTGGAGATGAGTATTCTAAACTGCTTGCCAGAATGGGTCATTCAGAGGGAAACCCTAGCAAGCTCTTCAAAAGGAACCTATCTGTGGTGTACAGATTTATGACAGATGTTGTTGGGAAAGTGCTACTGGCAAAGCACTCTGCCCATGATACAATTTCAAGGTATCAGCTCTGCCTCATGGGAGCTCTTGTAGATAAGAAGAATCTGAATTGGGGAGAGGTTTTCTTTGACCTCATCAAAAAGAAAATCAACAAAAGTTTTGTTAACTTTGGGAGAATCATTGGAGTGTTTCTGCAGCACAGGTGCCCTGCCTTGCTGGTCTCCTCTGGAATTCATATAAATGCCTCAAAGAGACTGTCTTGTGCCCTCTTTGGAAAGTGGGATAGACAAATCAGCAAGCCCAGCAGGCCCTCCTCCAGTACTCCTTCAGGCACAAGGACTCTAAGAGTCACTCCTCCATAGGTCTCTACCCCTGCAGATGACCTGGCTGCTGTTGTTGCCTCTCCTCCTCCTCCTCCAATTCCATCCCTTCCCATACCATCTACCATTCCAGCTCCATCCACCATCATCATATCCAGCCCATCTCCAACATCCACTCCATCTCCAGTACCTAATCTACCACCACCAGAAGATCAATTCCACCCATTATTCTCCTACCCTCCACCAGATGTCACTTCATCACCCTCTCATCCATCCTTCACCCTACTTGATGATTCTTTTATGGATGATTCCCCATCATCTCCTCCTGAGTTACATTCTTCCTCCACTTCATTTCAAGACCTTCTACACCAAATCATTGATCAACCCACCTTCACCCCATCAATCTCCATTCCCCTGTCCTCCTTTTCCACCTTTCCAACACCTCAACCATCCCTTCCACCATTCACCAGCTCTCCTCTACTAGAACCATCAGCTGCTCCTATATCTTCTACCTCTGCTCCAGTAACCCTTGAGCAAGTAGACCTCCCAGCCCTTGCTGACAGGCTGTATGAGTTGCTTGCCCCCAGGCTCTCTCTACTGTTGGAGACCTCCTTGGCTCCACTCCACCTATCAGTGGCAGCTCTCTCTGCCAGGCTCTCTTCCCTCTTCCCTCAGGCAGCACCTATAGCAGTATGCCTTGATCCAGACTTGTCTGAATCTAGGCAGGGGGAGATGCCATATGAAGTGAATCGTCATGCTGCTGTTGCTGCTGCTGTTTCTGTAAGCATGTCTGCTGCTGCTGTTATTACTGCTTCTTCTGCTGCTCCTCCTCTTGCTGCTGTTGCTATGCCTCAAGCACAAGTTCCTCCTGCTGCAGTCCTTGCAATAGACCTCAGGCCTTTGCTATCAGTTTTTGATTCTGCATACTTCAGTTGTCTGCCAGAGGTCAATGATGTCCAGCCTCCAGAAGATTTATCCAAGGCACTTGTGCCATTTTCTTGCTGTGACCCAAGCATTATCACCTCCTTTGTAAATTCAGTGTATGCTTCTACTGAAAATGTTGATGCTGCTGCTTCTTCTGAAGAAAATATTATTGTTGTTTCTGATATTGTTGCCTCTACTGCTGCTGAAGTTCCTGTTGTTTCTGATGAACCAATTTCCAAGGACATTCTTATGACAGAGGCACCTGAATTTGAGCCTTCTGCAGTCTTTGATGATATTCCTTCTGTTTCTGTTGCTCTTAGTGAGACAGTTGTTGCTGCTGCCACCTCTCCAGAGCCTACTGTTGTTGCTGTTGTTGTTACTACTTCTACTCCATCTGCTGCTGTCATTTCTACTGTTACTACTTCAACACCTGCTGCTATAACCTCTGCCTCATCTGCTTCTGTACAACTCAAGAAGGATCTAATGAAGAAAATAGATGCTCTCTATGATGACCAGAGTTCTGAAAGTGATGAATTTAGAACAGACTCTGATGACTCTTCTGCTACCATTGCCAGGAAAAGAAAGGCAAGGAGCAAAGATATGAAGAGGGTACCTCCTGCCAAAGTTAAGGATAACAATGATATTCCATATTACATTTTACATGACTGCCCTATCACTGAACACTGGATGCAATACTCTAAGAATCAGCTGAAGGCAATGAAAAAGAAAAGAAAATATGAGAAGGGTTCATCCCAATTCCAGCACTCTCATCCTCCTCCACCACCTCCTCCTGATGCAGGTGCAGGTGGAAGCTCTACAGCTCAACCCCCAGCCAGAAGTCAGGCTCCCTATCAGCCTCATGCCAGATCTTACCACAGGGAAAGCCAATCCAGGGGTTCTCATTCTAGGAGAGGAGGATATAGAGGAAATCAAAGAGATCTTCAAGTTTACTCCAAAGGGTACTCCAGGCAACACCCATATTCCAGGGAAAGAAATATTTCAACTGATACAACATCTGGTCCTTTCCCTTATAAGCTGAAAGAAACTGTGTCTGCCAGGCCTCCTCAAGACAATCCCTCTAACAGATATGAGCCACCTGTACCTTTTGAGGATCCTGAAAATAATCCAGCTGCTTGGACTGCAAGGTTAAAAGAACTAGCTGCACTGGATCAGATTAAAAAGGCTAGAGAGCAAGGAATAGATTCTTCCAACATTTCAACAATGTCTGAACAGAGACAGAAAGAGCTAGAGAGATATGCATCAAGTAAATTCTTTGATTCTGACAGGTATATGAAGTTACATCTAGAAGCTGTAGTTCCCAGGCCTAAAAAGCAAACATATTTGGGTGCAGCAGATGATACCAGTTTCAACAAGGAAGCCCTCAATCCTAACAGAGAGATTAAACTTGTTAAAGGCAAGGAGAAGAAATGATATTGTAAGGTGACAATTTCTGTGATTTCTGATTACTATCTGGATGTTATATATCTCTGTGATTCTGCAATGTCTAGCTGTTGTTTTTCTGTTTTGCTGATTGTATGTTGTTATTTAAATTCTTCCAAAGTCTGTAAATAGTAATCCTAACCCAAATAGGGAGAGATTGTTGGAACACCCTATTACTAATTTGGGTCAGGATCACTATGTCTCTAGGAACCTTTGCTTGACCTCCTGTATAGCTCAATAGGTCAATTAGAATTGAGTCTAAGGGTTAGAAGTCTAGGTTTGGAAGCTGCCCTGAAGACCAAGATTTTGTGTTTGAAGACCAAGTCATATCGTCGAGCTCAGCACGACGATTCGTCGAACTCCGATCGACGATCGTCTAGCTCAACTTCAACAGATCATCGAACTCCATTCGACGATCGCTGAGCTCAACTACATTATATCGTCGAACTCCATTCGACGATCGGTGAGCTCAGGTCGACGATTTTGACTCTGCTTTGGATCTTTATCTCTGAGCTCAGTTCAACGATCTTTGAGCTCAGATCGACGATATTTTGCTGCTGTGTATTTCCAGATCGCTGAGCTCAGCTCGACGATAGCAGAGCTCAGTTCGACGATTTCAGATAACTTCAACGATGTTTCTAAATTCAAATTCAAATCAGTCAAGGAGTTATTCTGCAATTAATTCAGAGATTTCCTAGCCGTTTTCATTTATTTCTGGACCAAGTTTCAAGGGATTTCTCAAGGAATATTTCTGTGGACTTTCCTCCAGAAGAGATTGTGCAATTAAGGATGCAATTAATGCAGGCCAACGGCTATACTTGAAAGAGAATGTTATTCTATTCTGTATTAGAGAATAATAGAGAAGAGTTTTTTTTGAATCTCACATAGAATACAGATTATAGAGAGATAGACACACAGTTAGACATCATATACTGTCTCAAAGAATTCTCAAGAACAATCATCCAAGGAGATCAATCTTTTCAGAAATCTTCAGATCTCCTTAGTTTCAAAGTGTTCAAGGCCAACATATTTCCAAACTCCAAACATTCAACATTTTAGTCATTGCTGAAATCATCTATTGCTGGAGTTAAATCTTTGAACGCCTATCACCCTCAGCAAAGCTTTTCTTCCTGAAGATCTCAAGGATTCAGGGGGAGCTTTGACATCAAAAATCCATATAGTCTTCACAGTTGTTTGAGAAAGAGAAGACTTCCATCACTCTCTCACCCCCTCTCTGTAAAGTGTTTCTCAAACTCCCTTCAAAAGTTTGAGTTTGGTTTCGAGCACCTTGTCAAAAGCTCTTTGGTGGCAAGACACCTGATCAAAAAATCTGCTTTGCTTTTTGAGCACCTTATCAAAAGCTCATTGGTGCCCAGGACACCTGATCAACCCATCCTGCAGTGGATTCCTACCTAGGGTGGTAGAAGAGTGGATGTACCCAAGTTTAGGGGAACCACTATATTTCCTTGTGTCTTCTGGTGTTGCTTGTTTTCATTTTTGTTTCTGGCCTTGATTTTTCTGTGATTAGCTTTTGTTTAACTTAGTGCTGTGATTAGATTTATTATTGCTTCCCTGCTCACTCTCATTACAACAATTGTTGTAAAAAGTTTCAAAGCACCATATACTCTATTCACCCCCCTCTAGAGTATATCAGATCTAGCTGCACTTTCATGGATGATGCCAGGATTGAGGAGGTGACTACCCTCAGAGGAAACGAGGCTTGGGGCCTTATGACCCAGATTGTTGGTGATACTCCCGTGATGCATAAGTGGAGGTCGAGGCTGAAGAAGAAGATAAAGGAAAGCATGTCTCCTTTAGGGAGATACTGGTGGGGTAACACCCCCTATCCATCACATAGCGTATAGCAGTAGGTCCGGCCGGGGCCCGACGTTGTATGCCACAAACAGACCGGGTGGTTACTCTTGGAAACCATCCAACCAATCATAACGTCCTACACAGAGCATTCTAGCGGAAGCTGTTTTATAAAAGTTGCAATAAAGAAACCAGCGCTAAAGCATGAATGTCCACTAATACCAAATAGGAATGTTACAAATACACCAGTATAAGCTTTAAGGCCTTACAAAAATTGTTCACTTCATATTACATGTTTTACAAACCACGACACGCAGGCCGGTCATACATGAAATAAAACAGTAAACACTCCCATTAGGCCTTCGAGGGCCGGCTTCGCAAAATGGGCTTTAGCCCGCTATTGACAGCTTGGTCCAGCAGCACCTGCAAGCAACAAATCACCGCACGGTGGCAAAACAAGGCAACGGTCAACAATGCTGACCAAATTATAACGATCCCGCCCCCAACTCGGGACGGCGAGGCTCCTTCCCTGCATTTCATTAGCATAAGCGAGCAATATAATATTTTCACTTCATCACTGACGTTGGCTCGCACGGCCACACGCCCCGTGCTCTCAGGGCACATTCTCGGTGAACCGGTCGATGTCACGTCAATTTAAGTCATAGACATTTCGGACTCACCACCGCCACTTTGACGGCCAAACCTATGAGCATTTTGTCTTCTTGGCCTGGGTCACGACAATTTAAGCCATAGACCACCGAAGACCCTAATCTATGCCAACGGCAAGTGCCACGTACCCTTAGGACTCTTTAACCGAACGACATAGAACGGGTACGGTTCCATCTAACCCGTGCTCACATCACAATGACAATTTAAGCCATTTACGCGGGTCAAAATTCTCCCGAGTCCCGTCTCCATCACAATTCACATAACCCGGTTATGTTCAAGTTGGCTCTCAGGACACCAAGTTGGCAAGATCACGTATCCGCCCAGTTTTCCGGGTGCACCTTTGGGTTAATCCCCAAGGCTCCCTATTGCAATCTACCGTGTAGAAAACCCGAAAAACAACCAATAACACGGAGTCTTCTCCGGCATTATGCAATGCAACATCACCGATCCAGACCAACATGTCCGGGTAGGCTTCACACATCATGCCTATGTCCGTTCTCTCTTACGGACTCTAAACAATGGGGACTTCACATATGTACCCGAAGGAATGCCTACAACTCACCGCAAACTCGCGAGAGTGGGCTTCCTATGCAAAGAAGGAGAGCTACTCATGCTCAAGAAGAGAATCGTTACCCTTGCGTTACTCTTTGGCGCCATAGAAAAGTAAGCGGATGAAAAGCACCGCACTGGCCTTGCCTCCGTGGATCCGGAGTCGGCTCGCGATTTGGAGCTTCGAAGCTCCTCCAATGGCCGGATCTAGCTTTTTCTTCCTTCCTTGGCTCTCCTCTCTCTCTAAGATTTAGAAAGACAACCACTCATGAAAAGTGAGGGTTTCTAAGGCTCAATCCCGAGTATATCCCTTCAGGAACAACCCCTAGCCGTTGGATCATCAATTAAAGAAACGAACGGCTTTGATTCGGGACTGAAATGCCCAATCTGGACCGCACATGGCCTGGCACACGCCCGTGTCCAGGGTCGTGTGCCTCATTCGCTGTCAAAATCGACTCGCCTGGAACAACACACGGGCATCGAACACACCCGTGTTCGACATGACACGCCCGTGTTCCACCTGACACGGCCGTGTGGCCGGCCGTGTACCCCCATCGATTTCTCCCGAAAACAACCCGAGCACTGCACGGGTTCTAGGACACTCCCGTGTCCTTACCCGTTGTAGAAACCGAACAGAGAACAAACCGAAATGGTTTTAACTGAAATTTTATTATCCGAAAAAGGTGTCTATTACAAAGGTATGCCCTCCCTTATATAGAATGGAGGAGAGATGAGAGAATACAAATAAGAGATGTGGGACTAAAAATTTACAGGACTAAGCGGACTATACAAAACAAACCGTACAAGCCGCGCGGTTAGACAGCAGGGCTAACCGCACGGCTACCACCAGAGAGGAAGAGAGACTGCCAGGGTAGACCGCCAGACCGCCCGGTCTCCAAGCCGGCTGAGACAAACCGCCAGACCACGCGGTCTTCAACCCGCCAAGACAAACCGCCAGACCGCCCAGTCACCAACTTCAATACTCCCCCTCAAGCTGGAGCATATATATCGATCATGCCCAGCTTGTCGCAGATATGGAAAAAGGAAGCGGATACCGGCTTGGTGAAGACATCTGCCAACTCGTTGTCGGAAGTGACAAATGGAGTGCAAATCTGTTTCTTCAATATTTCTTCCCGAATAAAATGACAGTCGACTTCTATGTGTTTTGTTCTCTCATGAAAGACCGGATTTTTGGAAATGTGTATCGCGGCCTTATTGTCACAGAACATAGGAAGAGGATAGTTGTAAACCTCTCCTAAGTCAAGCATGAGAGCCCGCAACCACTTCAACTCACATGTAGTCGATGCCATGCTGCGATATTCCGCCTCTGCACTAGACCTGGAAACGACAGACTGTTTCTTGCTCTTCCAACTCACAAGATTGCCTCCAACAAATGTGCAGAAACCTGAACTCGATTTGCGGTCCCCTTTGTCATCCGCATAGCTTGAATCAGAGTAAGCTTCAACCCTTAGGTGACCATTCTTCTGAAATAGGAGTCCTTTCCCTGGAGCAGCTTTAATATACTCTAATATCCTCAGAGCAGATTGTAGATGACACTCCCTCGGAGCTTGCATGAACTGGCTCACCTTGCCAACAGCATAAGAGATGTCGGGTCTGGTTACTGTGAGATATATGAGCTTGCCCACCAGACGCCGGTATCTCGTAAGATCAGAGAGAAGAGGTGACTCATCTGTCAAAGTTTTGTCTTCTCCAGCAACCATAGGACAATGTGCAGGTTTAACACCAGTGAGTCCTGCCTCCTTTAAAAGATCAAGAGCATACTTCCGTTGTGAAAGGACCATGGAGTTGGGCTTTCTAGAGATTTCAATCCCCAGAAAGTATTTCGGGGAGCCCATATCCTTTGTGACCAGATGTTGACGAAGGTGTTTCTTGGTCATCAATACCCCATCCTGGTCATTGCCAGTAAGAAGAATGTCATCAACATAAACCGCAAGAACAACAAGACCAGATGCAGTTTTCCGAACAAACAAGGAGTGATCTGCTGAGCTTCTTGTAAAACCAATGTCCGCAACAATGCCACTGAACTTGTCAAACCAGGCACGAGGACTCTGCATGAGGCCATAGATAGCCTTCTTTAGCCGGCATACCCGTGTCTCCCCCTGAGCAACATACCCCGGAGGTTGCTCCATGTAAACATCTTCCTGCAGATCACCATAGAGGAAGGCATTCTTAACATCTAGCTGCAAGATGGGCCAATCCCTGTTGACAGCCACAGAGAGAAGAACCCGAATAGTGCTGAGTCGAGCCACGGGAGAGAAAGTGTCAAAGTAATCAATCCCATAAGTTTGGGTAAAACCCTTGGCAACCAGGCGAGCCTTATAACGATCCACACTGCCATCCGGGAGAAACTTCACCATGAAGACCCATCGACAACAACAACATCTATGTCGAAAGGGGGTGGAACAAGGGTCCAGGTACCCCGTTCAGTGAGAGTAGCAATCTCCTCATCCATGATAACTTTCCAGTGAGGAATAGTAAGGGCCTCCTGGTAGGAACGGGGGGTGGCAGTGGCCGAGATAGCCAGTGCAAAAGCTCTGCGAGCAGGGGTAAGACGATCGTAGGAAACAACTGCAGCAAGCGGGTGTTGGGTACAGGCCCGAACCCCTTTGCGAAGATCAATCGGGAGATCCAGGTCAGCAGGTGCCTCAGTATCAGGAGTATCCGTGGTGGAGAGAGCTGGCCCGGGAGTAGAGAGAGATGGCAGCGGAGTGGAGGGAGAAAGCAGAGTAGAGGGTGGAGATGATGAGGATGGGGAAGACGGTGGAGTGGGTGGAGAGGGCGGAACCTCAGTGGGAGCAGAGGGAATGGATGGGTGGGTATGAGAAGTAGGAGCAGGAGGAGTAGAAGAGGAAGCGGGAGAGAAGTAAGATGCATTGGAAAAAAAGGTGACATCCGCAGAGACAAATTGCTTGCGGGTAACAGGGTCAAAGCAACAATATCCTTTCTGAGTGGGAGAGTAGCCCAGAAAGACACATTTGGTGGCACGTGGTGAGAGTTTATCACGGGTGGCAGCGGGAGAGTGCACAAAAGCGGTGCACCCAAAGATGTGCAGAGGAAGAGGAAAGGGATCCTTGTCCGGATAAAGAATGGAGAAGGGGGTAGCACCGTGGAGAACTGTGGAGGGAAGGCGATTAATGAGATAGCAGGAGAGGAGGACAGCATATCCCCAATAGGAGCGATGAACATGCATTTGAGTCATCATAGTGCGAGCGACATCAAGGAGGTGACGGTTTTTGCGTTCCGCCAACCCATTTTGTTGTGAGGTGTAGACACAGCTGGTTTGACGAATAACACCATGGTGAATACATAAGGAGGAGAAGTCGTGGCTAAGATACTCCTTAGCATTGTCAGAACGAAGGAGTTTAATAGACGTATCAAACTGAGTCTTAACCATAGAATAAAAGGAGGTCCAAACAGAGAACAGCTCGGAGCGATCTTTGAGAAGATATACCCACATACATCGAGAGAAATCATCAATGAAGGTGACAAAATAGGAACTACCCCGACCGATGGTGAGGTTAGGAGCGGGACCCCATATGTCTGAGTGAACGAGGTCGAACGGACGGGAAGAGCCCCGACTTTGCGTTGGTGGGAAGAATGAGCGGTGATGTTTGCCAAGTTGACACGCATCACTGTTTAGAGGAGGATGATGAGGAGGGAGGTGCGGCAGGAGCTGTCGTAGAATTCGGGGAGGAGCATGTCCAAGGCGAAGATGCCATTGGAGAAGATCTGTAGAGGAGGAGGAGAAGACGGATAGAGCAGAAACGTTATCGAGGAAGTACATGCCACCACTCTCAGTCCCGGTAGCAATCGTCCGTTGGGAGTCCGGATCCTGAAAAGCACAAGAGGTAGGGGTGAATATGACAGAACACCGTAGTTGCTTGCATAAAGAAGTAACCGATAATAAATTGCACGGAAACGTGGGCACATAGAGGGTATCAGCCAAGCAGAGAGATGGAGTGACTTGAACCATGCCCGTCCCATGGACCGGAGAGGGAGATCCATCAGCAACAATGACCAGGGGCAACTGAGCATGTGTGTCAAGAAGAGAGAAACATTGAGGATTGCCTGTCATATGATTTGGTGCACCAGAGTCGATTAGCCATCTTCCGCGAGTAACAACATGAGCACTACCAGAAGAGGTGACCACGGAGGCGGACAGGCTGGAGGAGGGGAAGGCCATGGAAGCAAGAGAGGAGCAAACCGCGACGATAAGAACAAGCCACGAGAAGAGAAAGGAGCACCAAGCCGGGCGAACAAAAAACAGGTCATGCGGCTAGGAAGGCCGCTACCAAGAAGTAGAGCAAAGTAGAGGGAAAGAAGTCGCACGGCCTGAAAAAGTCGGGCGAACAGAGGAGAACAAGTCGCACGGCAAAAGATGAGGCCGGGGCGACTAGCAAGCAGGAGCGGGTAGAAGGCAACAAGAAGTAGAGCGCGGCGAATAGAGGAGATCGCGAAAACGGTTCGCGAAAAAGAAGGGGCAAGCCGCGCGGACAGGTCGCGCGGACAGACGGAGAATCAAGCGGCTAGAAAGCAGGCAAAGGCCCAGCGGGGAAGAGGTCGCGCGGACTGAGAAGGCCGAGCGAACAGAAGAGAAGAGGAGGCAAGAAGCAGCGACTACAACAAGTCGCAGACCGGGCGAACAGAAACAGGCCGCAATGACTCGGAAGTCAGAGAGGCGGAAAACAAGCCACGAGAATCAGAGAGCGCACACAATCAGGAGGAAACGACCGTGTGCTCTGATACCATGTAGAAACCGAACAGAGAACAAACCGAAATGGTTTTAACTGAAATTTTATTATCCGAAAAAGGTGTTTATTACAAAGGTATGCCCTCCCTTATATAGAATGGAGGAGAGATGAGAGAATACAAATAAGAGATGTGGGACTAAAAATTTACAGGACTAAGCGGACTATACAAAACAAACCGCACAAGCCGCGCGGTTAGACAGCAGGGCTAACCGCACGGCTACCACCAGAGAGGAAGAGAGACTGCCAGGGTAGACCGCCAGACCGCCCGGTCTCCAAGCCGGCTGAGACAAACCGCCAGACCACGCGGTCTTCAACCCGCCAAGACAAACCGCCAGACCGCCCGGTCACCAACTTCAACACCCGTGTCTACCTCAACACGCCTGGGCTCCAGGCCGTGTACACGGTCTCGACACTCGACACTTCGTCGAGAAATGATCGTCGACCTCACTATACGGCCTTGGACACGCCCGTGTCCTAGGACGTGTGCCTTGTCTCGACACATCGTCGAGCAACATTCGTCAACTCCCCGGGACGAGTGTCGACACGGGTCGACACGCCCTGCGACATGCCCATGTCGCAGGCCATGTGCCATGTCTTGACACTTCATCGAGCGCAGTGTCGACTTCACGGGCTTAGTGTCGACACGGGTTGACACGCCCTGCGACACGCCCGTGTCGCAGGCCGTATACCCTGTCTCGACACAACGTCGAGCGAAATTCGTCGACACCCTGGGCCGATCGTCGACACGGCCTTGACACGCCCGGCGACACGCCCGTGTCACATGTCGTGTTCTCTGCTCGACGATCGTCGACTCCAAGATCGTCGACCACTCGACCAACTCGATGACACACGCCTGACACGCCCGTATCCCAGGCCGTGTGCCCCCTGCTAGAACCCAAAACTGGCCCAAAACGTCCCCCATCACTCCTTTGAGTTGCGGGGCGTTACAATTCTCCCCCACTTAAAAGAATTTCGTCCATGAAATTATATAAAGGAAAGACATGTACAAAACCAAAATTTGTACCTGAGCGGAACAACTCCGGATATTCGTCAAGCATAGTCTGCTCTCGTTCCCAAGAGAGATCCTCAACGCCGCAATTGTCCCACCGGACCTTGACCATCCTGATCTCTTTATTGCGTAGCCGCTTGACCTCCGAGTCCTCAATCTGCACGGGCTTGACCTTTGTCGTCAACCCATTATCCACCGGAACTTGATCGACCGCGATCACTTGCGAAGGCTCTTACACTGCCTTCCGAAGCACCGAAATATGGAATACATCATGTAATCCACAAAGCTCCACTGAAAGCTTCAACCGATAGGCCGCTTCACCAACTCGCTCCAGAACCTCAAACGGCCCAAGGTACCTCGGGCTTAGTTTTTTCAATCGCCGTACCCGCGAGACATCCTTGAACGGCTTGATCTTTAAGTACACATAGTCGCCCACAACGAACTCCACGTTCCTGTGCTTGGCATTATAGTACTTCGCTTGCCAGTCCTGAGCGATAAGCAACCTCTACCGAATGGTTCGCACCAAAGAAGTAGCATCCTCCACTTCCGATCGCTTATATAAGTTTGACTCACCCGTTTCTAACCAAGACAACGGCGTGCGACATTTTCTACCATATAGGGTCTCGAAGGGAGCCATTTGAATACTCGCTTGGTAGTTGTTGTTGTATGCGAACTCCACCAAATAAAGGTGGTCCTCCCATTGCTTCCCAAAATCCAAGACACACATGCGGAGCATGTCTTCCATAGTTCTATTGACCCTCTCGGTCTGCCCATTCGTTTGCGGATGGAAGGCTGTGCTAAATTTCAACTTTGTCCCCAACATTTGTTGCACTAGCCTCCAATCATTGGACATGAACCGCCCATCTCGGTCACTCACGATGTTACGGGGCACACCATGAAGCCGTACTATGTTATCCACATAAAGTTTTGTCAACTTCTCCACCGGATCATCCTTCCTATGCGGAATAAAATGTGACACCTTCGTTAGCCGATCAACAACCACACAAATGGCGTCGTTCCCCTTTTGCGACCTTGTCAAACCGTGCACAAAGTCCATAGAGATGTCGTCGAATTTCCACTCCGGAATAGGCAAGGACTTAAGAAATCCTCCCGGCTTTTGGCACTCCGCCTTCACCAAGCCGCAAGTTTGGCACTTCGCTACGTATAGCGCCACATCCTTCTTTAAACCTGGCCACCAAAATAGTTTCTTCACATCACGGTACATCTTCGTGCTCCCTAGGTAAATCGAGTACTTGGTATGGTGTGCCTCGTACAACAACTCCACTCGCAAATTACCCACACTTGGGACGCACAGACGACCGTCTTTCCAAAGTAATCCGTCCTCCACGACGAATTTGGAATTTGATCCATCCAGAGCCTCTACCATGAACTGCTTCATATGGGCATCCATATCCAAAGCCTGCCGAATACGATCAGCCAGGTCATATTGGACTTCAGTCCAATTCAGAACTGCTTCAGCACTTGATTGCCTATCCACACAAACAATCTCCAACGCCTCCAACTCCCGCACCAACTGCTCATCATGCACCGATAGCCAATTGGATTGAGCTGTGTCTCGATGACTCAACGTGTCCGCAACCACATTCCCTTTACTAGGCACGTAGTGGATCTTGAATGTATAGTCCCCCAGGAACTCCATCCATCTACGCTGCCGCATATTCAGATCCTTCTGATCAGTCAGATATTTCAGGCTCTTATGATCGGTGTAGATATCAATCTTCACACCGTACAAATAGTGTCTCCACAGCTTCAAGGCAAAAATCACGGCCGCTAACTCCAAGTCATGGACCAGATAATTCCTTTCGTGCACCTTCAGCTGTCTCGAGCCATAAGCTATTACAATTCCGTGTTGCAGTTGCACGCAACCCAAACCGCTGCCAGAAGCGTCTCTATAAATCTCATAGCCTTCGGTCCCACATGGCGAACTCAGCACAGGCGCCGTGGTCAACCGACACTTCAACTCCTCAAAAGCTCGCGCGCACTCCGACGTCCAAATGAACTTATGCTCCTTCCTCGTCAAAGTAGTGAGAGGTAAAGCTATCCGCGAGAAGTTCTCTACGAAGCGCCTATAATAGACGGCAAGCCCCAAAAAACTCCGGACTTCCGCTACCGTAGCAAGCTCAGGACACTCCCGTATCGCGATAATCTTCGCCGGATCCACAGCAATACCCTCTCCACTCACTATATGCCCGAGGAACGCCACTAAGGATAACCAAAACTCGCACTTAGAGAACTTGGCATACAGTTGATTCCTCCTTAGCATCTCCAAAACCAAATGAAGATGCTTGAAGTGATCTTCCTCACTTTGCGAGTACACCAAAATATCGTCGATGAAGATGATCACAAAATGGTCCAAGTACTCCCTGAAAGTCCTATTCATCAAATCCATGAACACTGACGGGGCATTAGTCAGCCCAAACGGCATGACTGTAAACTCATAATGCCTGTATCTCGTACTAAACGCTGTCTTCGGGATATCACTCTCCCTTATTCGCAGCTGATAGTACCCAGCCTTGAGATCCAACTTCGAGTACACCGTCGACCCGACTAACTGATCAAAAAGATCATCAATCGGGGGGATCGAGTACTTGTTCTTCTCCGTCAGCTTGTTGAGCTCCCGATAATCAATACATAGCCTCAGACTTCCGTCCTTCTTCTTAACGAAGAGGACCGGTGCGCTCCAAGGGGAAGAACTCGGGCACGCATACCCTTGCTCCAACAACTCTTGCAGTTGAACTTTCAGCTCCGCCATTTCCTTAGGCGCTAGCCAATAAGGAGATCGTGACACAGGCTTTGCACCTGGCACTAGCTCAATCGTAAAATCTATCTCCCGTTGAGGCAGGGAGCCAAGAAGATCTGCGGGGAACACATCAGGGTATTCCGATACCACTGAAGTACAATCCAACGCGGGCTTCGGCTTCGCAACCTCCACTAGTGTAAAGAACAGTTCTGCACCGGCACGAACCGCCTTCACCACCTGAAGAGCAGACATCAACGTCTTGCTCGACCCCTTTAAGCCCGTAAAAGCCAGTCCGTGCCAAATATGACGTCGAACTCCACCAACGGAAGTAACGACGCCTGCAGATCAAACTCCTGATTCCCAATACGAATATTAACATCGCAGATCCTATCCGCGTGCATCGAACACCCATTGGGCAACAACACATCCAACTTATCCTTCGCCATCGAGGAAGGGACTCCGATGCGTGATATAAATCCCTCGGACAAGGAGTGTGAAGCTCCCATATCGAAGAGGGCACTTGCCGGATTTTCACAAATCAAAACAAATCCTAAACAAGCAGTGGTAAAGTAACATGTGCATAACAAGTATTTAAAGAAATTGACTTGCTATAAATTAAACCGTACTTGTCACCATATCAGCCTGTTTGATGGCCTCCTGTTATCCAAGATTATACACCCTTGGTTTGGTTGGAGTATAGTGGGACGCGGTCGACTCCACTGCCTTGCCCTTCTCTTCATAGGTCGCTCCCGGCCTTCTCTCGGACTTAGGACGTCCACTCCAACAGTCACGGGCAAAGTGCCCCGTCTTTCCACAAGTAAAACATCCGCCCGGGCTCCGACTCGTAGTCGCCCCAGAAGCACTAGAAGGAGCTGGACCCGAAGTCCTATGCTTCTTGAAAGACCTCCGATAGCCGGACTTTGAAGTAGTCGGCACTTTGAATTCAGATTTCTTGTCACCTAAGCTTTTCTTTGCTTGTAGATTCTTCATGTCCTTCTCCAAGGACCGGGCAGTGTTGACCAAGGTTAAGAAACCCTGCGTCATCGGCCCCGAGAGTAGTAACCTTAACTCATCTCTCAAGCCTTCTTAGAATTGATTCATCTTGCGCTCCTCATCCACAATAGTGGAGCTAACATAACGACTCAGACGAGTAAACTCGTGGAGATATTCATCCACGCTCCTCTCACCCTGAACCAACTTCAGAAACTCATTCTCCAACGCTATCTTCTGCGTCGAAGGGAGGTATCGAGCCAAGAACAATCTCGAGAACTCCTCCATCAAGACATCAACAAGTTGTCTACCTCTCAGTAGATGCAGCTCCAATCCTTCCCACCACATTCTCGCTTCATCGTCCAGAAGGAACGTAGCGATGGTGGTCATTTGCCACTCCTCCGTCTCCGTTGCTTTCATGACTCTCTTCACCCTGGAGAGCCAGTCTTCAGCTTGAGATGGGGTTCCCAACCCCGAGAATACCGGAGGGTTAAAGCTCATTACATGGTTAAGCTGTCGCTCGGCTGCCCTCCTTGGCACCACCGGCTCCACTACCACATATTCCACTCTCCTCGGCTCAGCCTCTTGCAGCGGTACCTACTCCATCGTAGGAGCGGGCTGCTGTCTTTGCCTTGCAGGCTGCACATTTATCACGGCCAACACTGCTTCGACCACTAATCGTATGTTCTCAGCCGATAGAGGTGTTGTAGGAGCAACATCTGGTGCACTGCTAGCCTCAGAAACTCGGTGTTCCGACGGCCCAACACCCATTCTGGTCACCTATAGTGGTACAAAACACCATTAAGCTACCAAATAAAATTGCAAACAGCGATTATAGGAACAAGCAGGTTCCTCAAACACATGTATTTTCATTCCTAAGTGGACATTCATGGGTTCTTTTACCGTTATAACGATGACGCACGCAATGTGCTCACCACCCCTTAAAAAGAATTTGCCCACGAATTCATTTTAAGCCCGACCAAAACCAGTAGTCTGATACCAAATTGTAACACCACCTATCTGTCACATAGCGTATAGCAGTAGGTCCGGCCGGGGCCCGACGTCGTATGCCACAGACAAACCGGGTGGTTACTCATGGAAACCATCCAACCAATCATAACGTCCTACACAAAGCATTCTAGCAGAAGCAGTTTTATAAAAGTTGCAATAAAGAACGCAGCAATAAAGCATGAATGTCCACTAATACCAAATAGGAATGTTACAAATACACCAGTACAAGCCTTAAGGCCTTACAAAAATTGTTCACTTCATATTACATGTTTTACAAACCACGACACGCAGGCCGGTCATTCATGAAATAAAACCGTAAACACTCCCATTAGGCCTTTGAGGGCCTGCTTCGCAAAATGTGGTTTAGCCCGCTATTGACCGCTTGGTCCAGTAGCACCTGCAAGCAACAAACCACCGCACGGTGGCAAAACAAGGCAACGGTCAGCAATTCTGACCAAATTATAACGATCCCGCCCCCAACTCGGGACGGCGAAGCTCCTTCCCTGCATTTCATTAGCATAGGCGAGCAATATAATATTTTCACTTCATCACAGACGTTGGCTCGCACGGCCACACGCCCCATGCTCTCAGGGCGCATTCTCGGTGAACCGGTCGATGTAACGTCAATTTAAGCCATAGACATTCCGGACTCACCACCGCCACTTTGACGGCCAAACCTATGAGCATTTTGTCTTCTTGGCCTGGGTCACGACAATTTAAGCCATAGACCGTTGAAGACCCTAATCTATGCCAACGGCAAGTGCCACGTACCCTTAGGTCTCTTTAACCGAATGACATAGAACGGGTACGGTTCCATCTAACTCGTGCTCACATCACAACGACAATTTAAGCCATTTACGCGGGTCAAACTTCTCCCGAGTCCCGTCTCCATCACAATTCACATAACCCGGTTATGTTCAAGTTGGCTCTCAAGCCACCAAGTTGGCAAGATCACGTATCCGCCAAGTTTTCGGGGTGCACCTTTGGGTTAATCCCCAAGGCTCCCTGTTGCAATCTACCATGTAGAAAACCCGAAAAACAACCAATAGCACGGAGTCTTCTCCAGCATTATGCAATGCAACATCACCGATCCAGACCAACATGTCCGTGTAGGCTTCACACATCATGCCTATGTCCGTTCTCGCTTATGGACTCTAAACAACGGGGACTTCACATATCTACCCGAAGGAACGCCTCCAACTCACCGCAAACTCGCGAGAGCGGGCTTCCTATACAAAGAAGGAGAGCTACTCATGCTCAAGAAGAGAATCGTTACCCTTGCGTTACTCTTTAGCGCCATGGAAAAGTAAGCGGATGAAAAGCACCGCACTAGCCTTGCCTCCGTGGATCTGGAGTCAGCTCGCGATTTGGAGCTTCGAAGCTCCTCCAATGGCCGGATCTAGCTTTTTCTTCCTTCGTTGGCTCTCCTCTCTCTCTCTAAGATTTATAAATACAACCACTCATGAAAAGTGAGTGTTTCTAAGGCCCAATCTCGGGTATATCCCTTTAGGAACAACCCCCAGCTGTTGGATCATCAATTAAAGAAACGAACGGCTTTGATTCGGGGCTGAAATGCCCAATCTGGACCGCACATGGCCTGTCACACGCCCGTGTCCACGGTCGTGTGCCTCATTCGCCGTCAAAATCGACTCGCCTGGAACAACATGCGGGCATCGAACACGCCCGTGTTCGACCTTACACGCCCGTGTTCCACCTGACACGGCCGTGTACCCCCATCGATTTCTCCCGAAAATAACCCGAGCACTGCATGGGTTCTAGTACACGCCCGTGTCCTTACCCGTGTCTACCTCAACACGCCTGGGCTCCAGGCCATGTACACGGTCTCGACACTCGACACTTCATCGAGCGAAGATCGTCGACCTCACGACACGGCCTTGGACACGGCCGTGTCCTAGGCCATGTGCCTTGTCTCGATACATCATCGAGCAAAATTCGTCGACTCCCCGGGACAAGTGTCGACACGGGTCGACACGCCCTGCGACACGCCCGTGTTGCAGGCCGTGTGCCATGTCTCGACACTTCATCGAGCGCAGTGTCGACTTCACGGGCTTAGTGTCGACACGGGTCGACACGTCCTGCGACACGCCCGTGTCGCAAGCCGTGTACCCTGTCTCGACACAACGTCGAGCGAAATTCGTCGACACCCTGGACCGATCATCGACACGGCCTTGACACGCCCTACGACACGCCCGTGTCGCAGGCCATGTTCTCTGCTCGACGATCGTCGACTCCAAAATCGTCGACCACTCGACCAACTTGACGACACATACCTGACACACCCTGGGACACGCCCGTGTCCCAGGCCGTGTGTGATGAGTACGATTATGATAGGCTTTTTACTATCATAATTGTAATCATATCTACCATTTCCTGCCCCTTTTGGTGGTGATTTCATGATAATATCAAAGAAATTGTCGTATCATAGATAGAAGAGCATATTTAGAAGTCCTTGTCAGTTCTTGTTTTAAACCATTTACTGAGTCTATTATTTTTCTATTGCAGGTAATGCCAACCAATGGACCTAAAAGTTTCGGAGCAAACAGAGGAGTTCACGGAGTCTACATGGCTGATGACAGGACAGAAATTTGGTGCACACGGCCAGACACACGGCCGTGTGCCTACCCGTGTCCTCTGCACCTGGAGCTGAAGAATTTGGGCGCAGACAGAGGAGCCTCACACGGGTATGGCACACGCCCGTGTGCATACCCGTGTCATCTTTGCACACGGCTTCCGACCAACCCGTGTCTGTGGAACACGGCCGCACACACGGCCGTGTCTATGCCCGTGTCATCTGACACGGCCCACTACCAGACACGCCTTTTCGTGGGAAACTGCCCAGGAACCGCCTAGGAACCGTCCACACGGCCTGGCACACGGCCGTGTGCGACCCCGTGTCCGACCTGTTTGCAAGGGAACTATAAATTTCCTGTAGAAAAATTTACTTAGGACTTTTGGATCATTTCTGCATTGGAGAACTGCTGGAGGCCGAAGGGGAGCATTCAAGACAAGGAGGATTGAAGGGTATTCTTATGTATTTTTTATTCAATCATTAATCCCTTGAATCCTTTCTTTCTCTTGATGATCCATCTTCAATTTATGTTTTAATTTGCATGAATTTTGCTTTGAACATTCTAGTAATCATGTATCACCTTGTTCATGTTATATTTGTAGCATTTTATTTATGTTTATGCAATCAAACAAAGAGTTTAATCATCCCTTTGAATTGCTTATTTGTTTTACATAATTTGCAATTGGTTAGATTGAGAAATTGGTTATTTGCAATGAATTTAGTATGTTCATATTGTGATGATAATTCACTTTGTATTTCAAACTCTATGATCGAGAGATATTTTGTTTGGAAAATTAGAACACGAATAAAAGGATTCATGTTAATTTAGAAATAATATTCATGAATTTATGTAGTAATAAAGGTATTCTGATTAATGCGAACTTGAGTGTTGTGAATTGTTCGAGAGAAAATTTACTATCTTAGGTTTAGATTTGGAATTGCTCGAGAGAGAATTTTGATGAAAAATTAACCTTTACATTGCACAAATTTAACAGTATTTTCATATCATGATTGCTTAGAATTGAACTAGTAAATGAAATTATTCATGTAATTATTTAAAAGCTTCATGTTCCATCGTTTTTATTTCTCCAATATTGAATTATCCAATTGGTCATAGTTAGGATAATGTAGTTTAAATATCACTTTTGTTTAGAGGTATGAAAATAAAGGGAGGGTGAGTACGAATAGTTGAAACGACCCTGTGGAATACGACACGAGATGTAGATTTCTCATATATTACGATTGATAGGTGCGCTTGCCTGAATGCTAATTCAATCTAGTTAAGTCCATCTACATAATTGTATTAGAATGTGGAATGAAATCACATTGAATTATTACTTGTTAGCAAGAACAATCATCAAGTTTTTGGCGCCGTTGCCGGGGATCGTTTTCAATATTTTGAAATCCTAATCTTTATTGATCTACCAATTTTTATTTATATAGTTGTAAATTAGAATTTGAATAATTATTTTGCGTAATATTTTTTTTTGTAGTCTGTTAGTCTATGACCAGGGGCAAAAATTCTGGGCTACTACCATTTCATCCTAACCCAGAACGAATTCTCCATAACACTAACTTAAGGGACGTGGGAATTAATACCACAGATATTTCAAACGGACTATCAGAAGAGGAGACAGTAAACCAAGGAGAGAATCATCTTGAAAACTTAGATACTATGGCCAACCAAAATGAGCAAACCATGTCTGACTTTGCTAGGCCTAATCTCCAAGGAACCGGGTCGAGCATCGTTAGACCACCGATAGCTACCAACAATTTTGAATTGAAGTCTAGTGTGATACAGATGGTGCAACAGTATGTTCAGTATGATGGCTTGCAAGATGAGGATCCTAACACTCACTTGGCCGGATTCTTAGAGATATGTGACACATTTAAGATCAATGGTGTTTCCAACGACGCCATTCGATTGAGATTGTTTCCATTTTCTTTAAGGCATAAGGCGAAGCAGTGGTTGAATTCCTTACCTAGAGGGTCGATCACTACTTGGGACATGATGGTTGAGAAGTTTCTAATGAAGTACTTCCCCCCTGCGAAGACTGCGAAGTTAAGGAATGACATCTCTACATACATTCAATTGGAGTCTGAATCGTTGTACGACATATGGGAACGATTCAAGGAGTTGTTAAGGAGATGTCCCCACCATGCTCTACCTTCATGGCTTCAGATTCAGACCTTCTATAATGGTCTAAATCCAGCCACCAAACAAATGATTGATGCGGCTAGTGGAGGAACTTTGAACAACGAGACACCTGAAGCGGCTCAGCAGTTGATAGAGGACATGGCAATGAACAATTACCAATGGACTACCGTAAGACAAAAGCCTAGCAAGCCCGCAGGAATTTATGAAGTAGATGCCGTCACCGCCTTAGCAATTCAAGTGGAGAAACTTCACCAAAAGATGGACAACCTTGCCTTAGCATCACCTTCCATGGCACCTCAACAATGGGACCCTTCATGCACTGGAATGCCTAGTTGTGAACCGCAAGTTCAAGAGCATGTTGACTATATGGGTAACAATATTAGGCCACCTTTCAATCAATCCAATAACCCATATAGCTCTACATATAATCCTGGATGGCGAAACCACCCCAATTTCTCTTGGGGAGGACAAGGAAATCAAGGGAAGCAGCCCATGTTTGGACAACAACCACAGTTGGAACCAAGGAAGCCTACATTGGAAGATGTGCTTACCAAATTCATGCAAACTACCGATGTAGCCTTCCGAAATCAAGAGGGTTCAATTCGGAACTTGGAAAATCAAATTGGTCAGCTTGCAAGGATGGTTTCTGAAAGGCAGCAAGGAACACTTCCAGGGAATACAGAGATAAATCCAAGGGAGCATGCAAAAGCCGTTCAATTGAGGAGCGGAAAGGAGTTACAAGACCCAAGGCCTGCAAAAGAAGCACCCAAAATGGAGTCTAGCGGCGAAGGATCAAGCGAGATGAATGTACAACCGATGGAGTACCAACCAGCATTACCATACCCAGCAAAGCATAGCAAGGAGCGCATGGATGCGCAGTATGGTAAATTTCTATCTATGTTTAAGCAATTACATGTTAATTTACCTTTTTCTGAAATTATTCAGATGCCTAAATATGCAAAATTTCTTAAGGATTTGATTTCTAATAAAAATAAAATAGAAGAATTATCATTAGTAACATTAAGTGAAGAATGTTCTGCTATTTTGCAAAATAAATTGCCACAAAAACTTAAGGATCCCGGTTCATTTTCAATTCCATGCTTAATCGGTGATTTACAAGTAAATAAGGCTTTAGCAGATCTAGGAGCAAGTATAAATTTAATGCCTTATAATTTATATCTGAAACTAGGCCTAGGAGAACTTAGCCCAACAAGAATGAGTATTCAATTAGCAGATCGATCGGTTAAGTATCCTAGAGGAATAGTGGAAGATGTATTAGTTAAGGTAGATAAATTTATATTTCCTGCTGATTTTGTTATTTTAGATATGGATGAAAATATCGAAGTACCACTCATACTAGGTCGTCCATTTCTAGCTACATCTAGAGCACTTATTGATGTTTTTGATGGTAAATTAGTATTGCGAGTAGGAGAAGATGAAGTCACTTTTCAAATTGGCAAAACCATGAAACAATCTTTAGAAAACGATGATTATTGCTATTTTTCTCATGCTATTGATGATTTTATGTCTTCTATAAATTCTAATTTTTATTATAAAGATCCTTTAGAAATTTGCATAATGAACAATTATCTAGAAGATGATAAAAATGATGATATTATTGAACATTTATTTTTTCTAGAAAATTGTGTTGCTATGAATAGAACAACGGAATATAGTTTAATTACTGAAGGAGATCATGAAATTCTTAAGAATAATACCAAGAATCCACCAATAGTAGAATTAAAAAAATTACCGGATCATCTTGAGTATGCATTCTTAGGAACAAATTCTTCGTACCCAGTTATCATATCTTCAAATCTTTCCAAACTTGAAAAAGAAAAATTGATAACCGTATTGAAGAAATGTAAAGGTGCAATAGCGTGGCAAATATCTGATATAAAGGGTATTAATCCTAGTTTTTGCACCCATAAAATTCTTTTGGAAGAAAACTATAAATCGTCTATTCAACCGCAACGTAGGCTAAATCCTAATATGAAAGAGGTAGTTAAGGCTGAAATTGTAAAGTTATTAGATGCTGGTATTATATATCCTATTTCGGATAGTTCATGGGTTAGTCCTGTCCAAGTAGTTCCTAAGAAGGGTGGCCTAACTGTAGTGGCAAATGATAAAAATGAATTAATTCCAACGCGAACAGTAACAGGTTGGCGTGTCTGTATAGACTATAGGAAATTAAACGATGCCACTAGGAAAGACCATTTCCCTCTTCCTTTCATCGACCAGATATTAGAACGCTTATCAGGACACTCTTACTATTGTTTTCTAGATGGACTTTCTGGATACTTTCAAATTCCTATAGCACCAGAAGACCAAGAGAAAACAACATTTACTTGCCCATTTGGTACCTTTGCCTATAGACGTATGCCTTTCGGGTTATGTAATGCGCCCGCCACATTTCAAAGGTGCATGCTAGCCATCTTTAACGAGTATGTTGAAGATATCATGGAAGTGTTCATGGATGATTTTTCGGTTTTTGGCGACTCTTTTGAGTTGTGTTTGAATAATTTAGAGAAAGTTCTTAGGAGGTGTGAGGAGACGAACCTAGCGCTTAGTTGGGAGAAGTGCCATTTCATGGTACAAGAAGGGTTAGTACTTGGCCATAAAATTTCAAGCCAAGGAATTCAAGTAGATAAAGCAAAAATAGAGACCATAAAAAAATTGCCACCACCAACCTCCGTAAAGGCAGTGAGAAGTTTCTTAGGGCACGCGGGATTTTACCGCCGTTTTATTAAAGATTTCTCTAAAATAGCTAAACCACTTACAAGGCTTTTAGAAAAAGACACACCTTTTATTTTTGAACAAGAGTGTCTACACGCCTTTGAGTTCTTAAAAGAAAAATTAATTAATTCTCCTATTATGATCGCACCTGACTTTAGTCAACCATTTGAGATCATGTGTGATGCTAGTAGTTTTGCGGTAGGGGCTGTTTTAGGACAACGCCGAAACAAACATTTTCACCCAATATATTATGCTAGTAAAATACTTAATAATGCACAGGAGAATTATACAACTACTGAAAAAGAACTCTTAGCAGTGGTATTTGCCTTTGATAAATTTAGATCATATTTAACATTGTCCAAAGTGGTAGTTTATACGGATCACTCTGCACTTAGATATTTGCTAGCCAAAGCGGAAGCAAAGCCTCGTTTAATCCGATGGGTTCTTCTTCTACAAGAATTTGATCTAGAACTTAGGGATAAACGAGGAGCGGAAAACTTAGCGGCAGATCATCTTTCACGTTTAGAAAACCCACTACGATCAATGTTAGATGAGTCTGAAATTTCTGATACATTTCCTGAGGAATCATTATTTGCCATATCTACCAATATACAACTAGATTATCCATGGTTTGCAGATTATGCAAACTATCTTGTGGCTAAGGTCCTTCCAAAAGACTTTTCATATCAGCAGAAAAAGAAATTTTTCTCTGACTTGAAATATTACTTTTGGGAGGACCCTTTTCTTTTTCGGATATGTGCAGATTCTGTTATAAGAAGGTGTGTATCAGCAGAGGAAGGTTGGAAGATTTTGGAGCAGTGTCATTCAGGTCCTGCTGGTGGTCACTATGGAGCGAATCGCTCCGCTAAAAAGGTTCTTGATTCCGGTTTTTATTGGCCCCTTCTATTCAGGGATGCCCAAAGGTATGTGCTTTCATGTGATTCTTGCCAAAAAACAGGTAATATTTCTAAATTACATGAAATGCCTCAAAAATTTATCCTTGAATGTGAAGTATTCGATGTGTGGGGTATAGATTTTATGGGTCCATTCCCAGTTTCTTTTGGGAATAAATATATTTTGGTAGCTGTAGATTATGTATCAAGGTGGGTTGAAGCGCAAGCTTTGCCTACTAATGATAGTAGGGTTGTAATTAGATTTTTGAAATCCTTATTCGCACGATTTGGCACACCACGTGCACTTATTAGCGATAGGGGTTCACATTTTTGTAATCTACAACTAGACAAAGTATTAGAAAAATATGGAGTTACACATAGGATAGCCACTCCGTATCATCCTCAAACTAGTGGACAAGTTGAAGTTTCCAATAGAGAGCTTAAGAGAATCTTAGAAAAATCTATAGAAGGGAATATGAAGCAGTGGTCTAGGAAACTTAACGACTGTTTATGGGCTTATAGGACCGCCTACAAAACACCTATAGGGACCACCCCCTTTAGATTAGTCTACGGTAAATCTTGCCACCTACCTATAGAATTAGAACACAAATCATATTGGGCAATACGCTCCTTAAATTTTGACGCTAGTTCTATAGGAGAAAAGCGTAAACTTCAACTTAACGAATTAGATGAGTGGAGAACTATGGCCTATGAGAACGCCCGGATTTATAAGGAGAAAACCAAATTATTTCATGACCGTCACTTCGTAAACCCAAGGTATTCCAAAAAGGTGACCAAGTCCTCCTTTATAACTCCAGATTACGATTATTCCCAGGGAAGTTAAGGTCTAAGTGGTCTGGACCCTTTAAAGTTAAAGAAGTCTTTCCCTACGGTACCGTCGAGTTAACTCACCCAGAGAAGGGAGATTTTAAGGTTAATGGTCACCGACTTAAACCTTATTATGGTGAAATCCCTATGGACTTCGCTCGTCTAGAAACTTGCCTCCGGCTAGATTAATTTAATATTAAGTATAATAGGTGTTTCTAAATATTCTTGCTTTAGTATAAGTCTAATTAGTTGTAATGAAAAATTAAAGAAAAAAAATGTTAATGAAAAAAAAAAAAAATTTCCATCAAATTTTAATGAGAAAAAAAAAATGATTCTGAAAAAATTTTTTTCTGGAGTGGCACACGGCTACACACACGGCCGTGTGCGTGGCCGTGTACGTGACACAGGCTCAGGCCCAGCCGTGTGGAATTAATTCGGCATAAGGGCATTTTCATCCCGAGCACAACACGGGTACGCACCAACCCGTGTGCAGCGCCGTGTGCATCGGTCTCGACGATCGTCGAGACCGATGTGTCGAGACATCGAACACGGGCGTGTCGGATTACACACGCCCGTGTCTCCTACCTACCCGTGTTTGCGTACCGTGCCAGCTGCGACACGGGGCGACACACGGCCGTGTTATCGCCCGTGTCCACCTGACGCACTGACCCCAGCCGATTTGAACACACGGACCGAGGCAGGCCCGTGTTCCATGAGGCATTGGATCCCCTAACACGGGTGCACACACGGCCGTGTGCGCACCCGTGTTCCATTATTTTACACGGACCGACGCACCCCGTGTTCCACGAGGTTAAAGATTCCCTAACACGGGCTCGCACACGCCCGTGTGCGAACCCGTGTTCAACATGTATAAATAGGGGCCGTGTGGTTTTCTTTCCTGCTCACTCCAAACCTTCTCCCACCACCAGTCATCCCGTGGCCTGATCCCCAAGGCACCACCTTTTCCATTTCTCGTCCCCCTTCACTCGCATTTCTCCCCGTCTACACTATGTCTTCCGGAAGAAGTGGAGGTCGCCATCGCCGACCGGAATTACAAGTCTCCACGGAGAGGCGGGATGCCGCTACTCCGCTAATTTTCACTGATACATCGCATATCGCCCGCTACAATCGCTTGCAATCCAAAAATTTCAAGACATACGCATGATAGATTGGAGCGTACTTGAGGAGATAAACCTGGCAGGAGATGTCAGGGGCTGATTTCTGTAACGGGGTGGAGTCAATTTTTTGCCATAGAAGAATTAGGCTTTAGGGAACTCACCTTAGAGTTCCTATCGTCATTTTATTCCAGCTTTAGGCCAAATTTCATCGACGCACGGCACGCGCCCGAGGGGATAGTTTCATTTCGAGTGGGTGGCACATTTTACACACTCACCATGCTCCAATTCACCCAATATTTAGGGGTGTATGAGGAGTCGTTCCTTTTTAGTGCCGCCTACCCCGAACTCCACTTTGAGCTCCCCAACCGCGATATGGCCGGTGGTATATGGCGCCAGATTTCTTTCGACACTGGCGCCTACGAGGCCAAGAGATCTAAGGCATCCAAATTGATTTCTCCCGCCCTCCATTACATCCACCGTCTACTCAGCCACACGTTGAGCGGTCGGGGCGAAAGCTCCGGAGTTGTTATTAGGCAGGATCTGTTATACCTCTACAGCATGACATCACGATATCCTCTACATCTCGGTTATCTTCTAGCCCAGTTTATTCTTCATCAGGCTGACACCACTCGTATAGGGTCTATTTGTGTAGCACCCTATATTACTCGCCTCGTGAAGAATATGGGCATCTTTTTAGCCCTCCCCCAAATGACAGTGGTAGCAAAGACCGTGCCTATCACGATGGCTAGTCTTCGCGCCCTCCGCCTCGTCACCACCCGTCAGGGCCGGGAGGGGTTATATATTCTATTGCTCGACGAGGACCGCATGTACAGGCCGACAGTGATGATGAGATAGATCCTGACCTCGACGAGCCGTTGGTGCCTCCACCCCGTTCCACCTACGCTCATGGCGAGTCGTCTACTGCACCTCCTCCACCTCAGTCACGATACTCGCGCGAGTTCCGACAGTTTTTCGACACCGAGCTCTCGCCACGCTTTCAGGAAATTAAGGAGGAACATCAGGAAATTAAGGATCTCCTTCATCAGATTAGAGACCACCTTGGGATCGCCCCTCACCAGCCACCAGCTCCAGCACCGCCTTCCTTCCCGGATGATTCGACAGGCCACCATGAGTACTTCTGATATGTATCGTTGTAGTGCTATCTTCATATATCGTATCTTGTATTGTTTTTTTATCAGTGTATTCAGTTGAATACGCTATTATATATCAGTGCATTTCATTACAGCTCATGTTTCTTTACTGTGCTCTTCTACTTATTATGATAGCAGTTTCTTTTTATATATCATCATGAAATCACTCTATGTCCGCTTTTTACATTGCACTGAGGACATTGCAAATCTTAAGTCTGGGGGTAGAATGGTTGTTCATGTGGTTACAATTAATTCTAATCTGCTTATCATAATACTCAAGTTATTATACCACCCTTTAAAAATTTTTGTTTGACCTTTTAAGCTCTCATTATTCATTCATGTGGGATTATAAATATTTAATTTACCTTCGCACACTGATTAAAATGAATTGATGTAGACTCATAGAGTATTCAACTTTGTTGATTTTGTAATTAAGCATAGAAATTTTTGTTAGCTTAATTTTCTCTATATACTTTAATTTTAAGATTACTCCTCTATATTAGTAACTATCCAACACTCTATTTTAGAAAATATATTTATCTATAATAAAGTGAGTCGATGAGTGTAACATTTTTATAATTTGGTATTAGGACTTTAAAATTAAAAATTACTCCCTATTGATGTCTATGACTCACCCTCTAGCATTCCTCAAAACATTACATAAGTTAATTAGTAAGGGCGGAAATGACTTAGGCCTTCTATTGGATAGCTTGAGCCTTGTTATCCCAACACCTTTAACATGATACCCTTCCACACCCCATTTGAACCTAATCCCCATCCTTTTGATGCTCTACTATTAAAATCCACCAAGGCCAAATCCCTACCTATTAGCACACCTATCATTGATGCCTGCTTGGAATGATTTGTTCATTGTGATATGTGGCCTGAGTGCGTGTATCCTTGCACCCACTTGGAATGATCCCTACTTTGAACCCCAAAAAAAAAAGACATAGTGATATGTGGCCTGAGTGCGTGTATACTTGCACCCACTTGGAATGATCCCTACTATGGTTCCTTGGTTAAAAAAAAAACGTATATAAAAAATAGAGTGCCCTTCAAAATGTGGGAAATATACAAATTGCAAAGTCTGGGGGTGTTTACATAAAATTGAAATATGTTAAGGTATTTTCCAACATAAGGCTCAATCATGATTTAGGTGTGAAACTTTATCAAAATTATCCTTGATTACCTCACCTTTAATCTTCTATCCTAAGCCAAAAAGGCTACACCAAAATTCAAGTCCTAAGGATCCAACCTTACTAATTCTAAATTATGCTGTGATGAGGGTGTAAAAAGGGTAAGTTCATGAATATCAGTACGAGTACTTATAAGCTTTGAAACACTAATACGTATTTCATAGAGATTGTTATTTTCTCCTCATATTTGTTAAAGATGACTATACTTTTATTTCTAAAAGCGAGTGAGAGATAGTTAAAATGATATATTAGAGGAATGTTAAGATAAATCTATATTTAGAAAAGTCTGCTAAATTATTTCCTATGCAATTACATCATCAAAGTTCTATTAAATTCATAGCAACCAATGTGCGGAGGCAAAATTATTTAATGGTAACCCAGGTGTTTGAATTAGTTTGCTTAGGGACAAGCAAACATCTAAGTCTGGGGGTATTTGATGAGTACGATTATGATAGGCTTTTTACTATCATAATTGTAATCATATCTACCATTTCCTGCCCCTTTTGGTGGTGATTTCATGATAATATCAAAGAAATTGTCGTATCATAGATAGAAGAGCATATTTAGAAGTCCTTGTCAGTTCTTGTTTTAAACCATTTACTGAGTCTATTATTTTTCTATTGCAGGTAATGCCAACCAATGGACCTAAAAGTTTCGGAGCAAACAGAGGAGTTCACGGAGTCTACATGGCTGATGACAGGACAGAAATTTGGTGCACATGGCCAGACACACGGCCGTGTGCCTACCCGTGTCCTCTGCACCTGGAGCTGAAGAATTTGGGCGCAGACAGAGGAGCCTCACACGGGTATGGCACACGCCCGTGTGCATACCCGTGTCATCTTTGCACACGGCTTCCGACCAACCCGTGTCTGTGGAACACGGCCGCACACACGGCCGTGTCTATACCCGTGTCATCTGACACGGCCCACTACCAGACACGCCTTTTCGTGGGAAACTGCCCAGGAACCGCCTAGGAACCGTCCACACGGCCTGGCACACGGCCGTGTGCGACCCCGTGTCCGACCTGTTTGCAAGGGAACTATAAATTTCCTGTAGAAAAATTTACTTAGGACTTTTGGATCATTTCTGCATTGGAGAACTGCTGGAGGCCGAAGGGGAGCATTCAAGACAAGGAGGATTGAAGGGTATTCTTATGTATTTTTTATTCAATCATTAATCCCTTGAATCCTTTCTTTCTCTTGATGATCCATCTTTAATTTATGTTTTAATTTGCATGAATTTTGCTTTGAACATTCTAGTAATCATGTATCACCTTGTTCATGTTATATTTGTAGCATTTTATTTGTGTTTATGCAATCAAACAAAGAGTTTAATCATCCCTTTGAATTGCTTATTTGTTTTACATAATTTGCAATTGGTTAGATTGAGAAATTGGTTATTTGCAATGAATTTAGTATGTTCATATTGTGATGATAATTCACTTTGTATTTCAAACTCTATGATCGAGAGATATTTTGTTTGGAAAATTAGAACACGAATAAAAGGATTCATGTTAATTTAGAAATAATATTCATGAATTTATGTAGTAATAAAGGTATTCTGATTAATGCGAACTTGAGTGTTGTGAATTGTTCGAGAGAAAATTTACTATCTTTGGTTTAGATTTGGAATTGCTCGAGAGAGAATTTTGATGAAAAATTAACCTTTACATTGCACAAATTTAACAGTATTTTCATATCATGATTGCTTAGAATTGAACTAGTAAATGAAATTATTCATGTAATTATTTAAAAGCTTCATGTTCCATCGTTTTTATTTCTCCAATATTGAATTATCCAATTGGTCATAGTTAGGATAATGTAGTTTAAATATCACTTTTGTTTAGAGGTATGAAAATAAAGGGAGGGTGAGTACGAATAGTTGAAACGACCCTGTGGAATACGACACGAGATGTAGATTTCTCATATATTACGATTGATAGGTGCGCTTGCCTGAATGCTAATTCAATCTAGTTAAGTCCATCTACATAATTGTATTAGAATGTGGAATGAAATCACATTGAATTATTACTTGTTAGCAAGAAAAATCATCAGTGTGCCCCCTTCCAGAACCCAAAACTGGCCCAAAGCGTCCCCCCGTCGCTACTTTGAGTTTCGGGGCGTTACAGGAGGGATATCTCATAGTCTAGGATAGGTGAGGCGAGGACTATGTCTCGAACATCTTCTCGATGGCTCTATCAGAGGAACCATGTGCAAGGTTACAGGAGCTGCTGTGGTTGTTCACCACTTCTCACTTCATGGGGGAGTGTTGAAAATAGTGAAGTGAAAGTGGGTGATTGGGCAACCAGGGCGAATTGGGCGACCTATCCGCGTGGACTATGTAGACAGGACTGGCAGATAGCTAGGTCGGCAGAGCTGTTGCAGATGGCTTGTTCTATGGCGGCCTGGGAAGTCTATTCGCGCGGACTATGCAAATAAAGGCGACGGAAAGCTAGGTCGGCTTATGCTCAGCAGGCAGTTGGATCCTAGAGGTAACCGGGCGAATAGCGACTCTATCCGTGGAGTCTGACAAGGACCGAACTGGACTGAAGCTCGGCAGACCGTCTTGGCAGATGCCTTAGTCTAGCTCTAGAGCGGCAAGCGGAAGCCGCAGAGGTCACCTGTTTGTCCGGACAAGTACTGGAGTTCGCCGAGGCAGGGAGACTAGTTCTAGTGTCCGCCAGTAAGTGCAGAATGGCCCTTGTGGCTAGTGGAGTGGAATTGGTTGGTTCTAAACCAAGTCCAGGTTTGGCTCAGCTCGGGGAGATCGCGCAATTAAGCGCAAAATGCTTCTCAGTCCGCCTAGCTTGGCAGCTATGTCATGTGCCTTGGTTGCGAGCTTGGGGAATACAGACTGGAGTTGCATCCGCAAGACGTGCAGACTGATGCTATGTGCGCTGAGTCTGGTAGTTGTCTTGGTGGCGTGGCTGCGGGCTCGGGCAATGCGAACTGGAGCAGTGTCCGCGGTTAAGCGGACAAGGTGTTGCTGTCGAGTTTGTGGGTTACTAAGTCCTGGTTGGCCTTTGGCGACAAGGCGGACTGGGTCATTGTACGTCCTTGGTAAAGCTTAGGCGGTCTGGCCATCTTGCATAGGTCGCGGCGGACTGGAAGAGTGTTCACGGTTTGTGGATATACTTGTTCTTGCTGTGGGATGCGGCAGTGATCCTATCAGCTAGGGTGGTGACCACACTCTTCATCATGCCTATAAATAGGACCCTCGTCACTTCAGGATTATACGCGAATGAACAGTAAGTGAACTCGCGATTAGTTGCTGTGGAATGGAATTCGGTATCCGCGCGGGTTGAAGAAGTTGACAGGGTTGTGTTGTGCAGGTTGTACGGATAGCGCAAGAAAGTCAGGACTTGGCTCTGATTGCGGTCAGGTACAGTGTGGACTCTGCGGTTAGCAACAGATAGTAAATAGCAGGTCGCAGACAGTGACCAGGCGGTCTTCTATTTGGCAACTAGTTTCCCGATTCAATAAGTCATCTCCTTCAGGTGGCCTGTTCTGTTCGGCATCAGCAGCATGTGCAGTCTGGCGGCTAGGCAACCTCGTCGTTAGGCGGCTTGTAGATCGGTGGGTTGAGCTCAACATTGGAATAACGGGCAGTCCACACGGCTTGGTTTGCGGTCTAGCAACCTGGCGGTCTGTGCGGACTCCATAGTGCAGCAGTAGAACAGGCGGCTACTTGTTCAGTCCACGCAGTTTGTTTTGCTTTGTAGTTGTTCTACTTTTCCTCTGGTTATTTTTGGTGAATCATGTCTTGCCATGTATGTATCGCTTTGTAAGAATACTGCAGTTATCAATAAAGACTCTTGTTGTTGATGGTGTCTCTGGTTGTGATCTAACCTTCTAGTTGAGACAACCCCTTCTCATTCCAAGATCCAAAAAATTCAACAGTTGATTTGGGCTAGGTTCACTATTAGGATTATTAGATGACCAAACAAGTATAGTCTATGGTCATATGTTTTTATCAGGGTCAAGGTCAGTCAACAACCTAGATTGTTTGGTTCTCACCTTCAGAAGACTTAGGGACAGAAGACCTTTAAAGAAAAGCATTTTTCTAAGAGACAAGTCCTTCGAAGATTAGCTAAACAGAGCTCCACTTTCATCGATCTCAAATCGATGAACTCAAATTTCTTCTATGAGTTGAGTTTGACAAAAGCCTAGCTGAGATCGACTAACTCCGATCTCACCTCAGTAGTTCAGCTCGATGAAAGACTATCTCTGTTCGACAAACTTGGAGCTTAGTTTGGAAAGTTATTTTTCTGGTCAATGATCTTGGAGCTCAACTCGACGAAGGAGAGGTTTCAGTTCCATGAATTTAGATCTCAGGCAGACGAGAATTTGCTGAGTTCGACTAATTTCCCCTAGTTTCAGTTCGACGAATTTGGATCTCAGGTCAACGAGATTTTGCTGAGTTTGACTAATTTCCCCCGGGTTTAGTTTGACTATCTATGACATTGATTTCAGTTCAACAAAGGCAGATGATTTTCAAATTATATTATAATATGTCTGTAATGCTCTGATAATTAATGTGCAATATTCTTATGAATATAGTCGTTCTATGGCATCAATAATTATGGTCTTCACAAAGTTATTACTTGGCTTATTTTATTTGGACAGTTCAGGAAACTCATTAAACACAAATTCCATTTGTTCAACTCCCAGAATTTCTACAGTTAGTCAAGGAAAGGAATTCAAAATTCAAAGGCTGAAATCTGCATGGAATATATAAGTATTATTTCTTTTTCAAGATACAGCAAGTAGGAAATCAGTCAGCTGTGACAGAAAGAATTTTCTACAAAAAACTAAAAGAAGAATAGCTCTCATATACAACTCAAGTTCTTCATCAATTTTTGCTTCAGGTATTTCAAGAGACAATCCATCAACATCTATCTAAAAGCTTCCTGAAGATCAACAAGCAATCTGAAGGCCTACACCCTGAGCAAAGCTTCCATTCTCCTGAACTATTCTACATCTTAGGGGGAGCTTTGACAACAACAACAATCCACTAGTCTTCTCAGAACATTGATGAAAGAAATTGTACCTAATCACCTAGAGGGGGGGTGAATAGGTGACTAAATCTTTTTAAACGTTTTAGGCAGATTGCAGATTATATCACAGAGTTATAATTACTACTTCACAGAAATCAATCAGCAATCACAGAATCAAACATGCACACAGTGAACACACAGATTTATAGTGGTTCCCCAAGGTTTGGGTACATCCACTTTCCCCCTTCGCCTATCTAGTAGTGTACTAGATTCGACCAAACTCCTCCACTATCTCAGATCCTCAGATCTTACACTCAGAACCCCAAACAGGTTCCTACAGCTCAGGCCCAAGGCCCTACAACTCAGTCTTCTCCAAAGACCTACACTCAGCCACAAGGCCTACACTCAGCCACAAGGCCTACACTCAGGCACAACAGGCCTACACTCAGAGATAAGAATCTCCTACACTCAGACACACAGACCCTACCACTCAGCCTTTATAATTATAGGCTTACAACTCAGATCCCTAAGGATCCTACAAGAAATTAAGAATACAAAGAATATACCTATAACTCAGAAAAAGAGAGATGAGTTGACAGGTTCTTGATGAGTTCTTGGAAGAACTCTGCTGAGATCAACCTCACTTGGCTTTCTTCAAAGATTTTTGAATGTAGAACACAATAGGATTGATTCTTTGCAGCTGATCTTCAATCACTGCAACTTAAGATTCAGAACTAGGTCTGAACCCTTCTTCACAGCCTGGTTCCAACGGCTGTCTTCTTGGAAGGAGCTCTCTCTCTCCAACTTCTTAGATCTTTTTGAAATGATTCTTCAATGAATTACTAGATCTTCTTCTCTTTTTCAATTTCTTGATCTCTTGTTGTTAATCTCTTAGACAACATCTTTCTGTTGACAGAATAAACCTATTTATAGGCCTTCTTCATGGTGACAGGCTGATCCGGTTCCTAACAGCTTTTTGATAACTCTGACAGTTGCAGTAGACCGACTGGAATGGCAGCTGTCAAGTCATCCAATCAGTTCTTGAAATATTTGTAACTGTCTGAAAGTGTCGAGACAATCTGTCTTTAAGTGTCGACACTTGTAGACTAAGTGTCGACACAAGTAGACTAAGTGTCGACACTAGCCTTCAAGGTGTCGACACAACTCCTTGTGTTGTAGAAATTACTTCTTGACACAGCTTCTTCATCATGTGTCGACACTGATAATGTGTGTCGACACAACTCCTTGTTCTTCAGTACTTTGTTGATTTCTTGTAAGTGTCGACACTACTCCTTTGTGTCGACACATCTTCTTGTGTTGAACTTGTTAAGTGTCGACACATCTTCCTGGTGTCGACACATGCCTTCAGTGTTGATACTTTTGCTGAGTGTCGACACATCTTCTTGGTGTTGACACATTCTTCTTCTGTTGAGACTTTGGCTGAGTGTCGACACATCTCCTTTATGTCGACACTTGTACTTAGAATTTTTGTTGAACTTTGCTGAGTGTCGACACAGCCTCCTAGTGTCGACACTTTCTTCATGTATTGAGTCTTCTGCTGTGTGTCGACACATTCTTCATTGTGTCGACACTTTCTTCATGTGTTGAGTCTTCTGCTGAGTGTCGACACATTCTTTATTATGTCGACACTTATACTTAGACTCTGCTGAAATTTGCTGAGTGTCGACACAGCCTTCAAGTGTCGACACTTTCTGATGTAGACACAGTTCCTTTGGGTGTCGACACTGCTTCTAAGTGTCGACACTTCTTCACTGGACTTCTCTTCCTTGAGTGTCGACACAGCCTTCATATGTCGACACTTTCTGTCTGGTGTCGACACTGCATCCCTTGTATCGACACAATTACTCCAAGTGTCGACACTACTTGCCTGGGTGTCGACACAAGTCTTCTTAAGTGTCGACACTTTCCTTCTGGGTGTCGACACATGGACTTAGAAACTTTTCAGCTTTCCCTGTAAATACTTGACCTGCACAACTAAACTCAAAACACATCAAATACATTTTGATGTATATCATTGAGTAGGGTGAGGCTTCTTCAAATCAGGTACATTTAATCCAATATACCCAACAATCTCCCCCTATTTGGAGAAGTCATAACCCTTAGTCAATGATATACACCATACATAACAAAATTACAGTATGATGAAAAACAGGATTATGCAATCAGGGAAAGAACATTAACATGTTTTAAACAAAACATGTACACACATATATCTCAGAACAATTATGTAATAGATTTTTCATACAACACATAGTTCTAACAACTTTGTCATATTCATTATACAAAAGTTTACATAGTGTTTAAAATCAAAAGATTACAACTGTAAACTAAAGATAATTCTATTCTATTTTTGCTCAGTCTCCTTGATAACTATGCCCTACCCAGACTATATCTTTGCTTGCACAGGGGCTTCAGCATCAGCAGGCTTCTTGCCTTTAAGATCCTTCTTCTTCTGCTCTTCAGTCTTGATCTTTTGCCTCTCAAAGTAATGATAAGGCTTGGGAAAGTACTTGCTAGGCTCCTGGGCAGTAGGAGGTAGCTTTCCCATCTTAGCCTTTCTCATGTATTGCACAATGGCTTCTTGCCTGGACTCATGCTTTATCCATTCTAGTTCAGAATACCACTTGTTTCTGTCTTGAATATTATCCTTGGCAGCCTTCCATGCAGTTAAGATAATATTCCTTGAAGTGGGGCTCCACTGTTCAAAATCAGGCCTTTGTTCAGCTTGCTCTCTGAACCTCTTCTTAGACAACTGAGTCTCTTGTTCTTTCAGCAATAAAGCTTCTTGTTCTTTCAATATGGCCTCAGATACTGGCTGAACCACCTTTTCTATGATGATATTTTGCTTTCCCTCAGGTGGGCTATACATGGACTGTATATCTGCTTGTACCATATCAAAGTCTGGTGGAGGATAGATCACCTGAGCTACTTCAGCTTGCTCACCTACAAAATAAGCAGGATTAATCCCAGACTCTGCTACATTGTCATCATCACATAATGGAGGATCCAAGGGTGGCTCTGATGGAATTAGAAATCCATTTTGCATGATCAGATCCTGCTTTGACTAACACCCTCTCCCCTTTTACGACTTCTCTTTCAATATGATCTCTTAGATCATCTTTCTGGAATCTTATTTGGGCATTTAGATAATTGACTCCATCCTTGTAGAAAGTTTTTAACCTTTGGAGATTTTCAGTGAGGAGCTTCTGGGAATCTTGAATTACAGAAGTTACAGCAGTTAGGCTTTCTTGCAATTCTTTGTCAAATTCCTCTTTGGCAGTGGTCAGGGCTGCATTCTGGGCAGTGGCTATATTCTTAAGTTCAGTGACAATTGCATTGTGGGAAGCTGTCAAATTATCATTCATTCTTATTTGATTCTCCAGAACATAGCCTTCCTTTACTTCAAGTTCATCCACTTGAGCTTTGATTTTCTCTTGATGTGTAGCCAAGTACACCACTGCATTCCCTCCCTTGTGGAAGCAGTCAATCATCTCTTTCTTATTCAGATTCATCTCAAATCTGATAGACTTTATGTCTTGTGCAAGATCAAACTATAGAGACTTATGCCCCTCATCCATATATGTTTCTATTGCTTTCCTTTGCTCATCAAGCTTTATTTGCATTGCAACCATCAGAGAACTGTAATCTACAGATGGTGTTGGCTGTGGTGTAGGCTGTGGTGCAATAGTTTGTAAAACCTTTTTGTAAGTTTGGCTCCTTCTTTTAAAGACTTAGAATTTCCTTTTCTTTGCTCTTGCAGCCTCCTCATCTTCAGAAGCTGATGTGCTGGATATTTCTACCCTCTCCTTAGGTAGCTCCTCAATATCCTTTGGCTTCTCAGGCTCTTTCCTTGCAGTTTCTTCTAGAATCTCCACTTGCTCCCCCTCAACTTGAGCATTCTCCCCATCAGCAGCAGCACTTGCTTTCTCAAAGTTTGTTTGATCCAGATTAAGGAAGAGATCTTCCATTGTAAACTCTTGTTGAGGTTGTGATGGAGATTCTCTTATCTCATCAATTACTTGATTTGGTTCCACTTGATCTGCAACAGATGTGTCCTCCATGACAACATCTTGGGGTTGGCTATATGTTGGAGTTTGCTGATTAACATTATGTAATGAATCAGACAAAACATCATCCTCAATAGGAAAATCTAATGCATTATTCTCAGTAATTACCTCAAGTACTGTGTGAGTAGCTTGTTCACTTTCTAGTGGAGTTGGCTCTTCCACTACTAGAGGCTCCCCCTGGATAGAATCCTGCTGAAGAGGGCTAGCTTGAGGTAGCTCCCCCTACCTGTCTGCAGCTTCTTGTCTATCTGGAGACTTTCCAACAGTTTCAGTTTCTTGTTCATCATCTGGTGTAAAGACAACATGCTCTTCAGAGCTACTAGATGATTCTTGAGCCACTCGGGCTATCTTCTTCTTCTTCTTTTGGGGTGTTACCTTCTCAGGTGTTGGCAATTCCTTGGTCAAGACCCTAACCCATCTTGAGAAGATCCTCATGTCCATCTTCCTCATGTGGTTGCTTTTTGATCCTGCAGCTTGACTCATTACTTCTGGTATACTACCAGCCAAGTAGAGACTTAGTATCCTACCCAAATTGGGTTTCTTCAGGCTCTCCTTTATCTTATCAAACAATACAGTAGACCAATCAGTTTGTAGGGTGAAGATAATCCTTGTCATTAGGCTAAACATATAAGCTGAAACTCTATCATGCCCTCCAGGCTTGCAGAGGATCACCTTGCCAACAATTTCAGAGAGAAATTTGCCTTGGCTGTTCATTCCCTTTCTGTTGAATACTGATCCAATTTTCATCTTGGAATCCAGTACACACCATGTTAAAGCTTCTCTGGTTTTAGAAGCAGAAACTTCATCTTCTTCTTTAGTCCTTGTTAGGTTTAGTACCTTTCTCAAACTCTTAGGTGAGACCTTCACCTTTTCTCCATGAACCCTTGACTTTATCTTGAATCCAGAATCGTCTAGGGTTGCTCCATTCAGAAATTCTAGAACCTCTTTCTTCTATATCTTGGTTGGCTCTGAAACAAGAAAATCTAACCCGGAGTTTGCAACTAGGGTTACCACATCCTTGATCTCTGGTTCTGCGTCATCAAACGCATGCCGCACCAGTTCATATCCTTCATTCACGTTCTCCTCGAGCTTGGGCGCCATTTGGGTTTGAAGAATTTGAATTGAGAGAAGAGAGGTGTCGACACACAAGTTTGGTCTCGAAACTTTGGCGAGCGTGTCGACAGACAATGGCGAAATCCTATTTATACCTTTCTAGGATTGAAGATGAAAGGGCGCGTCAACAAACTTAAATTGTGTCGACACTGTTGAAAAGTGTCGACACAGACTTATAATGTCTCGACAACAATGTGTCGACAACAATGTGTCAACACAAGTATAGTCCACAGAATATATGTGTCGACACTTGTTTATGTGTCGACACCACTTAGCTCGACACTTAGTCGAGACTTTACTTCACTAATTCTGCATAAAGTCTAAGTGTCGACATCACTTTGGATGTGTCGACACCTATCCTGTATGTGTCGACACTAATTTTCTGAAGTGTCGACACCAACTTCCTAGATGTGTCGACACCAATTCTTTGTCTCGACACAGACAACTCTGTGTGTCGACACTATTTTACTTAGCCATTTCTGTAAACTTATTCTAAGTTTATCATACCTAATTCAATTTTAAACCTATTGAATTTGGTTTCTTCTAAAGGCTTAGTATACATGTCAGCTAGTTGATTATCTATATTAACATACTCCAGTGAAATATCTTCTTTTTCTACATGTTCCCTTAGAAAATGATATTTTATTTCAATGTGTTTAGTTCTACTATGGGAAACCGGATTGTTTGCAATAGATATAGCACTTGTAGAATCACATAATAGTGGTGTTCTACTTACTTGAATACCATAGTCTACTAGCTGATGTTGTATCCATAGAAGTTGAGCACAGCAACTTCCTGCAGCCACATACTCTGATTCTGCTGTGGAGATAGCCACACTTGTTTGTTTCTTGCTACTCCATGATATCAGTCTTACACCTAGGAATTGACAGGTACCAGTTGTACTTTTCCTATCTTCTTTGCAGCCTGCAAAATCTGCATCTGAATAACCTGTCAGTTCAAAGTCTCCATTCCTAGGGTACCAAAGGCCTAGATAAGGAGTGCCCTTAAGATATCTCAGTATTCTTTTGACTGCTGTCAAATGAGACTCTTTAGGGCAAGCTTGGTACCTAGCACAGACACATGTAGCATACATGATATCTGGTCTACTTGCAGTCAAATACAATAGAGAGCCAACTATCCCTCTATACAAAGTCTCATCTACAGGTTTCCCTGCATCATCTTTGCTAAGAGACATACTTGACCCCATAGGAGTTTTCATAGTACTGGAAGATTTCATACCATACTTCCTTATCAGTTCTAGGGTGAACTTAGACTGGCATATGGATAAACCATTCCCAGTCTGTCTAACTTGGAGACCCAAGAAGAACTTAAGTTCCCCCATACTGCTCATCTCAAATTGTCCTTGCATAAGTTTTGCAAACTTTTTGCAAAAACTACTTTCAGTAGACTCAAATATGATGTCATCTACATATATTTGGACTAGTATTATCTTGCCTCTGGATTCCCTAAGGAATAGAGTCTTGTCTATTTTCCCCCTTGTGAATTTATTCTCAATGAGGAAACTAGACATGGTTTCATACCAAGCCCTAGGGGCTTTTTTTAACACATACAAAGCCTTCCTAAGTCTATAGACATAATTAGGTTGAGTTGAATCAACAAAACCTGATGGCCGTTCCACATAGACCTCTTTCTTTAGATTACCATTCAGAAAGGCTGACTTAACATCTATTTGGTATACTTTAAATCCTTGATAGGTTGCATAGGCCAGGAATATCCTTATGGCTTCCAGTCTGGCTACTGGAGCAAAGGTTTGATCAAAGTCAATACCTTCTTCCTGCCTATATCCCTTAGCAACCAGTCTTGCTTTGTTCTTTATAATAACTCCATGTTCATCCATTTTGTTCCTAAAGATCCACTTGGTTCCAATTATGTTGTGGTCTTTTGGTTTAGGAACAAGCTCCAAGACTTTGCACCTCTTGAACTGATTCAGCTCCTCTTGCATTGCCTCAATCCAATGAGGTTCTAGGATGGCTTCTTCAAACTTCTTTGGCTCTACTTGGGATAGAAAACTAGAGTAGAGTACTGCACTCAGATTTCTGCTCCTTATTTGTACCCCTTGTCTTATATCACCAATGATTTGATCTGCTGGATGATCTCTTAGATGCCTATTAGCTGGAGGCATCATGGCTTCAGGTTGAACTCCTTCAGCTACTTCATCTTGCTGCACTCCTTGGTCTTCTTCTGTATTAGGTACATGTAGTACTCCCCCTGGACAACAACCACTATCATCTACATGCTGACTTGCAGTAGATCCTTCTTCAATAGTGAGCTTGTCCATCTTCTTAGTCACACCTGTGGAGCTGCAAATACTTCTAGACAACTCATTGTTAATCAGTCTAGCTTCATCAAATACTACATGTACTGACTCTTCTACAACTTGTGTAGTCAAGTTGTAGACCCTATAAGCCTTACTGTTGTTGCTGTACCCAACAAAAATCCCCTCTTGGGATTTGGCAGCAAACTTGGTCAAGTAAGACTTACCATTGTTAAGTATAAAGCATTTACAACCAAAGATCCTGAAATAGGATAGGTTTGGTTTTCTGCCTTTCACAATCTCATAGGGGGTCTTATTGTGGCTCTTGGTGATAGAAGCCCTATTAATTACATGGAATGCAGTGTTAACTACCTCAGCCTAGAAATATTTTGGGAGAGATGTGTCACTTAATAGAGTTCTACCAGCCTCAATCAAGGTTCTATTTTTCCTCTCAGCAATGCCATTTTGCTGAGGTGTTCTTGGTGAAGAAAATTCCTGAAATATCCCAAATTCTTCACATAGTTTTGCCATACTATCAGACTGAAATTCAGTATCATGGTCACTTCTTATTTTGACCACTGTACTGTCTAACTCATTCTGAATTTGTTTGACAAAGCTATAGAAGATACTAGGTGTTTCAGATTTCTGTCTAAGGAAGAACACCCAGGAAAACCTTGAGTAGTCATCTACAACCACAAATGTGTAGACCTTCCTACCTAGGCTGTGAACTGCCATAGGACCAAAGATATCCATATGCAAGAGGTATAAGCACCTCACAGCATCTTTGTTTTCAATGCTACTAAAGGTGGATCTAGTCTGCTTGCCCTTTTGACAAGCTGAGCATATTCCATCTTTAATACACTTAACTTGAGGACCATTCCTCACTAACTCTTTGCTATAGAGTTGGCCAATTGTCTTGTAGTTAAGATGGGCTAGCCTCTTGTGCCATTTGACACAATGAGAGACTTTCTCATCAGCTACAAGACACACTGGAGAACCATTGTTCTCACACATAATGTCTAGGCAATAGACATTTCTCTTTCTGTAACCTGTCAAAATGATCTTTTGATCATTTGACCTCCTGATATGACAACCATCTTTGACAAATGAGATGTCATATCCTAAATCACTCAGTTGACTTATACTAATAAGGTTATGTTTCAAACCTTTAACATAAGCCACTTGAGTAATTGTTATATGGGTGTTAGAAATGTTACTAAAACCCTTGATAATTCCTTTTTCAGAACCATCAAAGGTGACTTTAGGACCATCCTTGATAGGTGTGTAGTCCTTTAGCAATCCCCTGGTTCCAGTCATATGTCTGGAGCATCCACTGTCCAAGTACCATATTGGGGCATGGCTACTTGGACTTACCTGCAAAACATATTAGTTGACCTTAGAACCCAAAGAATTCTTGGGTCCTTGGTGCTGGTTAGTTTGCCTCTTAACAAAGCTACCTACAGATTTTCCAACAGGTAGTTTGCTACTCACTTTGGCACTTGAATTGTGCCAACAGTCCATGGCAAAGTGGCATACCTTGCCACAACACCAGCACTCAAATCTATTGTACATTTGCTTAGGTACAACCCTAGCTGTTCTATCTACAGCTGGCTTGTTGATAGCTGGGGCTTTTCCCTTAGACTTGGACTTTACAGTCCTAGCAGGGTTAGTAAACCCCAATCCAGTTTTACCCTTGTGAGGTATAAACTCATCAATCAAAGGTAGAATAGACTTAGGTTTAGAGAACCTTGCAACTATGTCTCTCTACTTCTGAAGACTAATCTCCAAATTTCTGATTTGATCATTCTTGAATGTTATATTTCCCATCTGAATAACAGTTATGTTCTTCAGTCTGGCTATTTTATTTAGCTTTTGATCAATCAGCTTCTCAAAATCAGTTGCAGCAACTTTAAGATTAGCAATCTCCTTAGCCTGACTTTTGGCCAAGGATTTGCTTTTCTTAAAAGCATGCAACAGAACTTTATATTCATCAATCAACTGGTGAATATCTCCTTCAGATTCAGAACCACTGACATCATTTGATGCTGATGTAACTAAATCTGAACTAGCACTAGAAATTGAACTTAAAGAACAATTTTGTACCTTACTAGGTCCAGGCTGATCCTGGATTTTGTCACCTTCTGTTAAGGCCATCAGTCCTTTGCACTGAATGTCCTCTTGCTCATATATAGAGTTCATTATCTGGATGAACTCCTCTTCCTCTTCTTCAGCAAACAGTCCTATATATGCTTCAGCTTCTGACTCAGTTTCTGAAGAAGATATGTCTGATAGGCTTTTGTCCTTCTTGGCAACAAAGGACCTTTCCTTTTTGCCCTTGGTTTGAATCTTCTTCTTATCATTAGACTCTTTCCTTTTCTCAGGACAGTCAGCAATAACATGTCCTTGTCTGTTACAGCAATAGCAAACAATTTTTGATAAAGTTGCTTTGCTTGACTTAGTCTTTCTCCTGTCTTTCTTTGATGACTTCTTGTTCTGATAATAGTCATCTCTTCCCGGTGAAGTGGATGGCTTTGACCTCCACTGTTTCTTCTTTAGAAACTTCTGAAAGTGTCTTGTGAAGGCTGCAAAGTCCTCATCACTCTCACTGCTTTCAGAATTTCTTCTTTCTGATTCATCTGACTCAGTCTCAGCCACTTTTGGAGGTGGAGATGGAGACTTACTTTTGTATTTCCTGGTGGCTTCTATCTTGAATGTCACTGTCCTTTCTTTATGCTCACTTCTTGTAGTCTTCTCCTCTTCTTTCCTCACCATCAACTGCATCTCATAGGATAGCAGTTTTCCAAACAATGTTGGAGGAGGGATATCTGCTAACTTTGCCATTTCCCTTATGGCACAGATCTTGGTGTCCCAATCCTTTGTTAGAGACCTCAAGAACTTATCATTCAGCTCATAGTTGCTGAATTCTCTTCCATAAGACATCAACTCATTGACAATCCTATAGAACTTCTTATAGCATTCTGTTATACTATCAGACCTACCTTGCCTAAAACTTTCATATTCTTGGTTTAACAAAGACTTTCTGTCCTATCTCACTTCTTCTGAACCCTCCATATATACTATAAGAGTATCGCACATCTCCTTAGATGTCTTACAGTGTATCAAGTTCTGAAAGGTAGCATCATTTATGGCACTCACAATGATATTCTAAGCCCTCTTGTACATTGTGGCTAGAATTAAATCATCTTCTGTCATTTCAGAGAAGTCCTTAGGTGTTCTCTGATTTGCATCCAGGACTGAAACCTTCATAGGCACATATGGCCCTTCTTTAACTGTGATATATATTCTAGGGTCTGAAGCTTCCATAAACAGTCTCACCCTTTCTTTCTAGATGCCAAAAATCTCTTTTTTGTAATTGGGCAACTTCATGGATCCAAGTTCCTTATGATTCTCTGTTGAACACATGTTTCTTGATTTTCTTGATTCTGCACTTTACTTATACTGAATCTGCCAACAGGATCTACTCAGACAGTTAAGTCCTTTTTGAGGAACCTCCCTCTGATACCACTTGAAAGAAATTGTACCTAATCACCTAGAGGGGGGGGGGTGAATAGGTGACTAAATCTTTTTAAACTTTTTAGGTAGATTGCAGATTATATCACAGAGTTATAATTACTACTTCACAGAAATCAATCAGCAATCACAGAATCAAACATGCACACAGTGAACACACAGATTTATAGTGGTTCCCCAAGGTTTGGGTACATCCACTTTCCCCCTTCGCCTATCTAGTAGTGTACTAGATTCGGCCAAACTCCTCCACTATCGCAGATCCTCTGATCTTACACTCAGAACCCCAAACAGGTTCCTACAGCTCAGGCCCAAGGCCCTACAACTCAGTCTTCTCCAAATACCTACACTCAGCCACAAGGCCTACACTCAGTCACAAGGCCTACACTCAGCCACAACAGACCTACACTCAGAGATAAGAATCTCCTACACTCAGGCACACAGGCCCTACCACTCAGCCTTTATAATTACAGGCTTACAACTCAGATCCCTAAGGATCCTACAAGAAATTAAGAATACAAAGAATATACCTACAACTCAGAAAAAGAGAGATGAGTTGATAGGTTCTTGATGAGTTCTTGGAAGAACTCTGCTGAGATCAACCTCCTTGGCTTTCTTCAAAGCTTCTTGAATGTAGAACACAATAGGATTGATTCTCTGCAGCTGATCTTCAATCACTGCAACTTAAGATTCAGAACTAGGTCTGAACCCTTCTTCACAGCCTGGTTCCAACGGCTGTCTTCTTTGAAGGAGCTCTCTCTCTCCAACTTCTTAGATCTTTTTGAAATGATTCTTCAATGAATTACTAGATCTTCTTCTCTTTTTCAATCTCTTGATCTCTTGTTATTAATCTCTTAGACAACATCTTTCTATTGACAGAATAAACCTATTTATAGGCCTTCTTCATGGTGACCGTCTGATCCGGTTCCTAACAGCTTTCTGACAACTGTGACAGTTGCAGTAGACCGGCTGGAATGGCAGCTGTCAAGTCATCCAGTCAGTTCTTGAAATATTTGTAACTGTCTGAAAGTGTCGAGACAATCTGTCTTTAAGTGTCGACACTTATAGACTAAGTGTCGACACAAGTAGACTAAGTATCGACACTAGCCTTCAAGGTGTCGACACAACTCCTTGTGTTGTAGAAATTACTTCTCGACACAGCTTCTTCATCATGTGTCGACACTGATAATGTGTGTCGACACAACTCCTTATTCTTCAGTACTTTGTTGATTTCTTGTAAGTGTCGACACTACTCCTTTGTGTCGACACATCTTCTTGTGTTGAACTTGTTAAGTGTCGACACATCTTCCTGCTGTCGACACATGCCTTCTGTGTTGATACTTTTGCTGAGTGTCGACACATCTGCTTGGTGTCGACACATTCTTCTTCTGTTGAGACTTTGGCTGAGTGTCGACACATCTCCTTTGTGTCGACACTTGTACTTAGAATTTTTGTTGAACTTTGCTGAGTGTCGACACTTTCTTCATGTATTGAGTCTTCTGCTGTGTGTCAACACATTCTTCATTGTGTCGACACTTTCTTCATGTGTTGAGTCTTCTGCTGAGTGTCGACACATTCTTTATTAGGTCGACACTTATACTTAGACTCTGCTGAAATTTGCTGAGTGTCGACACAGCCTTCAAGTGTCGACACTTTCTGATGTAGACACAGTTCCTCTGGGTGTCGACACTGCTTCTAAGTGTCGACACTTCTTCACTGGACTTCTCTTCATTGAGTGTCGACACAGCCTTCATGTGTCGACACTTTCTGTCTGGTGTCGACTCTGTATCCCTGGTGTCGACACAATTACTCCAAGTGTCGACACTGCTTGCCTGGGTGTCGACACAAGTCTTCTTAAGTGTCAACACTTTCATTCTGGGTGTCGACACATGGACTTAGAAACTTTTCAGCTTTCCCTGTAAATACTTGACCTGCACAACTAAACTCAAAACACATCAAATACATTTTGATGTATATCATTGAGTATGGTGAGGCTTATTCAAATCAGGTACATTTAATCCAATGTACCCAACAATTGAGAAATAGAAAACAATATCAATTTTATTTTCTCACTATATAAAAGGTTATAACTCCCTTCAAAAGTTAATCCCTTTGGTTATTAAGTCTGCTGATCAAACGACTTAATTTGCATTTTGGGCACCTGATCAAAAGCTTAAAGGGTTTTTAGATCTCCCTTGAAAATAGATCTTGTGGTGGCAGGGCACCTGAGCAAAAACCTATGGTGGCAGGGCACCTGATCAAAAACCTGTAGTAGATTCCTATCAGGGTGATAGAAGAGTGAATGCACCCAGGTTTATTGGGGAACCACTAAAAATTTTCTTATGTCATCTGGTTATGCTTTATTCTTTTTTTTTGTGGTGTTGTAATATATATTTTTTTCTTTTCTTATATATATCACCAATTTTAATCTGCTATAAAAATAACTCAAAGTTTTTTTAAAAGACTCTAGTCACCCCCCCCCCTCTAGAGTAAAGATAAAATCTATCCCTCACTTTCAATTGGTATCAGAAGTTATCTGATATCACTTTCAATTGGTATCAGAGGTTATCTGATATCACTTTCACCAGGCCATTCTCTGTTTTGCTTTTGCTTGCTGGATCACTGATTGGTCCCTGAGTTTCTCAATTAAGTTAAGGTTGCACCTCAATTCTTCGATGTTGTCTTTGATACAATTGATATTGCCTTGCTTCGAGAGAACGATGCAAGGACTTTCTACATAAAACTCTACTATGACGAGAGCCTCTAACCCATGTGACAACTTAAATGGAGTTTCCCCAGTTATTGAAGATGGAGTCATCTAAAAAGAGTCCATAAAACTACGGGCGGCTGCTCTGTCCAATTCCCACGAGTGTTCACCACTTTATTTTTTAACAAATTCAGGATCTGCTTATTAGCGGCCTCCACCTGGTCATTGTTGTGATGTTGATGAACTTATAAGTACTAGAGCTCTATCCCCACTTGATCAAAAAGCTGGCCAAATCCTCACTTGTGAATAAGGGATCGTTGTCTGTAACGATGGCCGATGGGATCCCATACCGTCAAATGATCTCTCCCTAGATAAAATCCTTCGCCACTTGAGTCATTGTTCTGTCTAATGACTTGGCTTACACCCACTTGCTAAAATAATCAATCATTACCAAGATGAAGTGTTGTTGCCCTCTTACTACTGGAAATAGTCCCAGTAAATCCATTCTGAAAGAATATGTGTAGTCTAAAACACCTAGAGGGGGTTGAATAGGTGCTTATCTATTATTGGGACTTTTAAATTTTTAAGCTAATCTATAATAGAAATTAAAGCATAAACCACAAGACACAGAAAGCACATAGGAATTTATACTAGTTCCATAGAGTGAGCACATACATTGTCTGTCACCACATATCTAGTGGTGTGATATACTCGGAAAACTCCTCTAACTTCTCAGATCAAAGATCTAACACCTCATATTCCTTAGAATCCTACCTCAAGTCTTCAACAAGCGCTTACCTCAGACTTCAGCAAATTACTACCTCAGTTTGTCCATAGCCCTAACTCAATGTTCAAACACTCCTATATATTAGAGATCCAACTAGTTTCCTGCCTCAAATCTACTCATTGAATCTTACCACAGATCTATACAAGATCCTACCTCAAACTCATAGTAGAGTCCTATACTTAAGTCTTCTATACAACTCTACACTCAGGTTGACAATATAGCCCTACAACTCAGATCTCAGAGAGATCTAACTTACCAATAGTTTATAAAAAGATTACAGAAATTGACTCAAAAGTTTTTTTCTTTTGTAGCTGTGAGTCTTCCTATGCTTTCCAAAGAGAAAGTCTTCTTCTATAACATCACTGGATTAATCTATGGATTTGTCTTTATAACTGCATCGGTGTTGAAGTATATTATATGAGGAATTCTTCTTGCTCTCAGGAAATGAGAGCTTTTTTATGAAGCTTGACTTTCCCAACTTCTTCTTCTTCTTCAAAAAAGCTTGTTGTGCTATTTTATTGCCTTTTGCGGCCTACTTTGCTTTTCTGAGAACTCAAGAGTATTTTCAATTCTTCTCAATGTTAGGGTTTGATGACCCTCTCTTGACTTTTATACCTCTGACTTCTCAAATGGTAGAAACTTCAGTCACATCATGCCAGAATAATTTGCAGAGGCAATTGATGTGACAATCACTTTTGGCACTAGTGGTGTGAGGGGCTTCTTCAGTACTTGGTTGGGACCTATCCCTGAGCTCACGTAGGTCCTCTTGGACTGCCAACTCAGTGTGAGTGGCATCCTAAACCTCTTGTGATACAACCATGAGATATCCTTGAGTATGGAGCTCAGTGTAAGTCTCCCCCTCAACACGAGCACCACCTCCCAAGCTTATATCATCATCATCATTTAGGAACTTCTCTATGGTGTCCTCCTACTCCATATCACCCAGCTGTATAAATTTTGTATGAATTTGTTCTTAAAGGTTCTCTTTAGCCTCCTCCTCAGCTGAAGAACCCTTTTCCATAGCAGTAATAATGTCATCAACTTGAGAACTAACATCTTGGAGTTCAACAACCACATGATCTGATGATAATAGATTTGGAACATGGATTGGTTCGTTATTCTTACTTCCTTCTTCACCTTCTTCCTCAAATGAGTTTCCTGGAGCACTTTATTCAGGAGAGGAGTCTTCCTCACTACTAACTTCTTAGCAATTCTATTTCCTTTTTTTGACCCTTTACTTTTCTTCTCTCTAGGTGCTTTTGTCAAAACAATCTCATACCTTTCCATAGTCCTAAAGTCCATCCTTCTCATATGATGGATTCTGGAACCTTGCTTCTTGTTGAAGCTATCAGGGTAAGATGTCAGCATGTATAGAGGCAAGATCCTTCCCAGATTAGGAACTTGCATACTTTCTTGAATTCTCTAAAAATCACTTAAGCCCAATTTGTATTTTTATAAGAATAACCCTGCTCATTAACTCGAACACATATTTTGAAATTTTGTCATGTGGCCTAACCTTGCACAAGAGGGTCTTCCTAATGATATCATCCAGAAGCTTCCCTTTTTTATTGAAATATTTCCTCTCCATGGATCTACAGGTCTCTCCAGAATACTCACACCAATCAAGAGCATCATTGGTGTCTTTTTTGGTGATTTCCAGATTTACCTCCTCAACACTAGAAGGATAAAGTAGTGCCTTGTCCTGTCTCTGAGGGCTAACTTTTACTTTTATACCACCTATCTTACTCTTGATAGCTTTTTTAGATGAAGACACTCTGACATTTAAGTACAGTTCTAGAACCTCCTTTTTCAAAATCACAGTCAGCTCTGACAACACTAACTAGAGTCAAATGACATCCAGTTGACTTATAACTAATTTAACTCTTCTAGAACATTTTAAAAGCCATGCCTGACTATTTCACTTCCTTCATATAGGTAGTTCTCTGCTTTGGAAGCCATTTTATTGAGGGCTTTATTGTTTGAAGTTGTTGCATGAGACGGAGAACATGAGATGGTATTTAGGGCAAGATTGTTTAAGTTTTAAACCTAAACCCTTTGACAATTATATATATTCATATATATATCTAAAAAATTTAGAATTTGAAGCGTCGCGTACCTAGAGAGGTGATCTATTTAAAATCCAAGCGCTGAGATTTAATTTGAGAGAATTTGAACTTAAATAGCCCGAAAGATAAATACCATTTTGTCGCACAAGATGATCAAAACGATATAGTCGATATTGATCCAATTTATTTTGTTACACAAGATGATCAATCGGATGTAGCTAATTTGATCAAGACTGTGTGATTATGACCTTTGACCTCTCTATTGATCAAAATAACATGAACACTACCTGAGTGAGAGTCATTAGGCTTATTCTTAGATATCCTTGCATACGTGGTTAGAGGCCTAGCATCTACTAGATTGCATGTAATGATATTATACTGCCATGATAAATAAATAAGGCTAACACAATATGCAAAACTATTCTAAGTTAAGTATACACAACTCAATCTTAAAGAAGTTGAAATTGGATTCATCCAAATACTTTGTAAAGATATCTGCCTCTTGCTTGTCAGTGGGGACAAACTCAAAGAAAATATCTTCCTTTTCGACATACTCTTCGATGATGTGGTACTTTATCTCAATATGTTTAGTCCTGTTGCATAACACAGGGTTCTTAGAAATTGAGATGGCACTAGAAACACAATACATGGGGGTTCTACTTATCTATTTTTGTAGTCCTGTAGCTGATGCTGAATTAATAATAAATGAGCACATCAACTACCAGTTCAGATGTACTCTAACTCTGCTATAAAGATAACAATACTGGTTTGCTTCTTCCTACTCCATGATACTAGTCTTTTCCCAAGGAACTGGCATGTCCTAAAGGGTCTTTCATGTCTTCTTTGCAATATACAAAATTTCCATATGAATAACCAATTAGATCAAAGTCATTATTCTTATGGTACCAAAGTCCAAGATGTCATGTGCCCTTAAGGCATCTCAAAATCTTCTTTGTAGTTGAGTATTGAGATTCCTTGGGGCATGTCTTGTACCTAGCACAAATACATGTTACATACATTATATCGGGTCAACTGACAGTCAAATAAATCAAGGAGCCAATTATACATCTATAAATAGACTCGTCAAAAGGTTTCTCTTTCTCATCCTTGGCCTGAGATATATTTGACTCCATGGGAGTTTTCAAGGCGGAGGAACTCGCCATACCAAACTTCTTGATTAACTCCCTGGTATACTTAGTATGGGAGATGAATATTCCATCTTCAGACTATTTTATTTGGAGTCCTAAGAAATACTAAAAACACTCTCATATTGCATATCTTAAACTCCCCTTACAACAGGTTAGCAAACCCTTGCAAAGGTTGTCATCTGTAGATACAAATATGATGTCATCAACATATCTTTAAACTAGGAGAGTATTCCCTTCATTTCCTTGAGTAATAATGTACTATCTGTAATGTCCCGATTTGCGCTAGGCCCCCATACGAGTTTTGAGTCAGGAGGGCAGGCTTGAGTTCAGGAAAGTGGAGGAAAAAGGGCGGCACTTGTGAACTGGAGTAGTAGTCCAGAGCAGGTTACACGCCTTGGGTCACGGGCATGACCCAGGGGTGTGACTGAAGTACTCGAGTAGTTTCAAAATACTTGAGTAAAATGGGTTACACGCCCTGGGTCACGGGCGTGACCCAGGGGTGTGACTGAAGTACTCGAGTAGTTGCCGAGGTTACTCGAGTAGTTTCAAAATACTCGAGTAAAATGGGTTACACGTCCTTGGTCACGGGAGTGACCCAGGGGCGTGATGAAGGTATGGAGTAGCTGCGGAGGTTACTCGAGTAGTTTTCAAAGTACTCGAGTAAAGTGGGTTACACGCCCTGGGCCACGGGCGTGACCTAGGGGCGTGACTTAAGAAACTCGAGTAGGTGCTTAAGGTACTCGAGTAGGCGGCTGGTTCTCTAGTGAGAGGGTTACACGCCCCATGTTACGGGCGTGACCATGGGAGTGATCATGGGAGTGACCTGGGCGTGTTCTCCGTTCGACGATTTTAGTTGAGTTCGATGAATTTTGGTCGAAGATAGACGTCATGCCCGGTGTCACGGGCGTGACCATGGGCGTGAACAGGGCATGTTTCATCGTGTCGAGTATCAAATCGGCGTCGTAACCACCTATAACGCTTCGCTCGAGAGGGACACGGGTAAGGACACGGGCATTTCCCTACCCGTGTCATATTGTATATATATATATATATAAAGGAGCAGTGGAAAACCCTAGCAATTTCACTCTTCTTCCCAGTCGTATTTTTCTGAGAGAAGTCCTGTGGAGAAGGAGAGTATGCTGGAGGAAGATCTAGGGAAGAAAATCTGCCAACGCCGTAAAGGAGAGGATGTCGTCGCGAAGAATCACAAGATCTATGGCCGGAAATGGAACCGCTGGAAATGATGTGAGTTTCCTACTCTCTCCTTTGGTGCTAGATATATAGTTATTTTCCTAGGTGATACATCGACTCAAGAGAGTCTTGATGGAGAGGAGGAGTTTTCTAAGAAAGGTCATGCTAGGACTTGTGTCCTAGGTTTTAGATCTGTTCAACCACTCCCTTCTTCTATATGATGATAGGGGATGGTTTCGGTATTGGCCTCTTGAGGTTGAATAAGTAGGAGGTTTTCTGGAATGATTTGGGAAGATCGCCTTGAGGAGGAAGATGAACCGATGTCGTTCATTCTGCCTTAAGATGCGTGCAGAATCTGTATTCTGCGTGCAACAAACTTTGTGGCCATTTTTAGGTATGATATTGCCAGATCCGTGCTTTCGGCTAAACACAAAAGTCGAAGCCCTTCAAAAATCCTTTCCAACGAGTGGTTGCACGACTTCAAGCGACATCTGTAGCCACAGGAAAGTCTGAACGAAAATGGTGTTTGATAAATCTTGCATGCAGAAATTGTGTTCTGTACACAGCGGGTTTCAAGTATGATTTCAAATATGATAATGTCAAATCTTGGTTGAGGTATGAATATGAACGTTGTAGCCCACGGAAAGACCTTTCCATTGAGGGGTTACAATCCTTCACCGGATTCTCGTAGCCTCAGGAATCTCCGGTCAAAGTTGCTGTCCAGATTACTCTGTACCTAAATTCTGGGTTTTAAATAATATGGATTTGGGTTCGGTGGAATTAATATTGCAAGTTACTTGGCTTGGATGAACTCTTTTATGATTAATCATTTTAGTTGCATGATTGATGGAGTTTATTAGTCAGATTTCATATAATCCAATTGCGAAGAAAGCTTACTTAAACGAATTGACTTGATAGAAATTGATAGATGGTTATTTATGCGCTTCATGTTTATAATATGTTGTATTTTTGGAGGATTGATAGATCTTTATATGCGCATCATGTTTATATTATGTTGTCATCATTTGGAAAGTCATGTGGAAGAATAAATTATGGCCATGAGTATGTTTGACCAATGGAATGAGTTTAGTAGTCCAATACTTAGAGCGTTGTCTCCCTACGGGTAGTATTGTGAAAGGTTGTAAGTGCGGTGTTGACCGTCGCAAGCCTGGATAGCTTGAGATGAGACTTTGGGCGGTTGGGCTTGGTCCTCGGTGTTCACATCCCGGGGCTCCTTCCGTGCTAAGTGGATGGTTGGGCTTGGTCCTCGTGCCTTTCTTCCAAGGCTCATTTCATGCCATGATGATGTGGAATTTGCATGTGGTGTGAGTCGACACGCGGTGTCGTAATCCTAGGTTAAGGATAGTGTGGCAGGTCTACGGGCTCGCCAGTCATTCACACCGACGGGAGTCGACAGTTAGACTTTGGGCGCTTGGGCTTGGTCCTCGGTGTTCACGTCCCAGGGCTCCTTCCGTGCCAGGTGAACGGTTGGGCTTGGTACTCATGCTCACTCCGAGGCTCCTTCCGAGTCACACAAGGTCAGTTTGGGGCTTGGTCCTCGGTGCACATCTACCCGAGGCTCCCCCTAGGTCATAGTACGCATGGGCTCTGTTGTTGTGTTCTTAGCATTGAGGCGTACGGAGGCCTAAGTGAAGTAGTGTGGATACCCTCCTAGTAGTAGAGATGCCCGCTCTACTGTCACCGCCTGGCCACGGAGGCTGATGCCTGAGAGGTCAGCTACCTGCTCGAAAAGTGGGAACTAATGGTCTATGTCGACATAGTGGTTGCATGGGTGTGCATGGGTGAGTCATTGCATAACATACATACCATTTCATATCATTGCACAACAAGATCCTCATCGTATAAGTTTGTATGGGCGCTCTTATATGATGAGTTACTTTATGCAAATCGACCCTTAACTTATAAGCTTGTATGAGAATCCTTATAAGTTAAGTTACTTACCTGTTGTAGTTTTCTTACACTTGATGTTATACTAGCTCTTGTAGAATTGTTAGTTTATACATTGATAACTCTTGTAGAACTGTTAGTTTATACATTGATACTCATGTACCTTATCACATGCTTGTCCTTTTATACTTATTATATATTGTACTATTGTTCCTTTTTCCCCGCCCGGTGCCGAGGAGTCGTCGGGGGAGCGGATGTGAAACCACTTAGTCGTTTCGACTAACGGTTGATACGTCTTTCTTTTTAGGAGGCCACCCCGCAGGTAGAGCAGCAGCAGGCGTTGCAGCAGGACAGCCAGGCCAGGACGACAGGGCCTGAGGGGACGGTACCGTCGCTACCGTCGGTTACTGACGTTTGTATTTCGATACTCTGATGTAGCCCGTTTGGGCAATGTTTAGCTGTACTCTGCTATATTGTAGAAGCATGTTTTAGCTTCTCCTTTATTGATGTATTTGGACTATATGCTTAGTGTGGATTTGGCTTCTCTTGCTTATTATATTGTGGTTGGGTTGGCATGTTATAATGATATAGTTGTAGCCGGTGGAATAGGCGTCTTGTGGTACAAGTTAGCCTGTGTGCTAATACTACCGCAAGGCGGCTATTCCGGGCATAAGACTCCCCCTTCATGCTGTGTTTTGGGATTCGGGTGGGGGGGTCTTACAAATGGCATCAGTTTGCCACGATCCTCAACTAAGAAGTCATTCAACAATGGTGCCACCGCCGTTCGATTAGTCAGCTTGGGGACAAACTGACTTAGCGGAAGCAGTGGTGTGCCCATATGTAATTCACATTAAGTTTGTCCAACTTTGGCCTTAAGTTTAGCCAACCTGACCACAAATTTGTCGTGTACGTGTAGGTTCCACTGCATGTTGAGCCGATGGGGGGCACTCCTACCCCGCCCATACCCACTCAATTCCAACAGTCTGAGTTGGGGCAAACACTCACCGCCATTCTTGATGCTTTTAAGGCGCAACAGCCTCCGGTGAAACAACAGGCCCCGAGCTCTAACTAGCTGAGCACCTTTCAGGTTCTCTCCCCTCCCGTCTATCGAGGTATGGAGTCAGCCGTATGTACGGAGGAATGGCTCGACACAGTAGAAGAGCTATTGGCTAGTATCCATTGCCCAGCCAACATGGCTGTGTCATTGGCGGTGTCCGTCTTGGAGTTACATGCTAAGAGATGGTGGAAGTCCCTTATGGGCTCTACCTTCCATGGTCGAGTCTATACAGAGATAAGATGGAGTGAATTTTCAGGTGTTTTCTTGGAGCACTTCATTCCTACTTCGACCCGAGATGAGCTTGAGCAGAGGTTTCTACTACTGAAGCAGGGATCAAAATCAGTTACGGAATACCAGCGGTAATTCCAGCATCTCGCAAGGTTTGCGAACTCTTACGAGTTGGACGATAGAGGTTATGCCAAATGTTTCTACAAAGGGCTGCGAGATCCCCTAAGGCAGTCCCTTTTGTTTATAGTGGACGGGAGTTTGGAAGAGATTATTAACATGGCAAAGAGGTTGGAAGCAGAACACTTGAGTAGTGGCAAGAGGCCTGCAGAAGATGTTATGGAGGCCGGTCAGAGAAACAGGAGGAGACAGGATCGTAGAGGAGGAGGAGGATATCAGAGGGATGGAGGGCGTTTCCATCGAAACTATAGAGTGGAGCACCCAGTCCAGCAGCCGTCCGCGCTGCCTCCACCATCACAGCATCAGCAATACCGGCAACCTGAGGGTCGTCATGGGTTGGTGTGTTTCGAGTGTAATCAACCGGGCCACATTAGGCGCTACTGCCCACAGTTGTATGGGAACGTCCCTCCTGCTCTCCCTCCTGCTCTCCCTTCAGCAGCCCCACGAGGGAGGGGACATATGTGTGGTCAAGGATGAGGACCGCCAAGAGGAAACCCCGGCTCGATCCGGGATCAGGTGTATGTGCTGGACATGACGCAAGAGCGGAATCCCCGGGATGTTATAGCTGGTATGTGCAGTTAACCTTCTCAATTTTCGTCGTTTAATTTAAACTGTTTAAGACATACTAGACACCTAGTGGTTGAGTTTGGTTATTGGTACTTAGGCACCGTGGTAATCGGTGGGAAGACAGCCTATGCGATGTTTGATATCGGTGCCTCACACTATTTCGTGTTCGAAGATTTCATTAAAGGTATGGAGGGCATGCAATACTTTTCTGCAATATCCCGACGAGTGCGCCTCCCGGACGGCTCGGAGATGATCGCTAACGCCAAGTGCGCATTTGAGATATTTATTGAAGGAAGGGCTTTCGATACGCCTGCCACGGTCCTGAAGATGTCAGAGTTCGACATTATTTTGGGCATGGCATGGTTGAATTGGCACTTCGCGAGGATCGACTGCGCGGAGAAGAAGATCTATTTGAGACATGGGGACACCGAGGTTATCTTCCAAGGTATTAATTTCGCACCTCGTATGCTCTCATCTTCAGTTCAGGCTGTAAAGGCCCATATTAAAGGGGATGAGGTCTTCATGATCTGGTTTGAGTTGAAGGAGGTGGCTTTAGAATTAAAAGATTTTCGGGTTGTGCGGGACTTCCCCGAGGTGTTTCCAGAGAAACTAACAGGGTTACCCCCTCATAGAGAAGTCGATTCCCGGATTAACGTAGTACCGGGTGCCAAGCCTGTATCCAAGGCCCCTTACCGAATGTCCCTGAAGGAACTCGCGGAGTTTAGAGTTCAATTGCAAGAATTGGTTGAGTCAAGGTTCGTTCACCTTAGTTCGTCACCCTGGGGAGCCCCTGTATTGTTTGTGAAGAAGAAGGATGGAACCATGCGCTTGTGTATAGACTATCGGGAACTCAACCGGCTGACGGTATGGAACACTTATCCGCTACCTTAGATCGACGAGTTGTTCGATCAACTAGTGGGAGCGCATTGGTTTTCTAAGCTGGACTTGCTCTCGGGATACTATCAGTTGAGGATACATGAGGAGGACATCCAGAAGACGGCTTTCAGTTCAAGATATTGGCTGTATGGGTTCACGGTAATGCCGTTTGGGCTCACAAATGCCCCTTCGGCTTTCATGAGCCTGATGAACAAGGTATTCGAACCCTATTTGGACGTCTTCGTCATCGTATTCATCGACGATATACTGGTATACTCAAAGACGGAGGAGGAGCATACCAACACCTGGCCTTGGTTCTGAAGAAATTAAAAGAGCACGCTTTGTTCGCCAAGTTCAGCAAATGCGAATTTTGGCTCAAAGAGATTGCCTTCTTAGGCCATGTAATCAGTGGAGTTGGACTGGCGGTGGATCCGGCCAAGGTGCGTGTTGTGAAGGAATGGTCGCCCTTGAAATCGGCGTCTGATGTATGGAGTTTTCTTGGACTTGTCGGGTACTACCGCATGTTCGTAAAAGTGTTCTCCAAGATTGCCCTTCCTCTTACCTCCTTGACGAAGAAGGGTGTGCCATTTGAGTGGACACCTCAATATGAAGCGACACTTCAAGAGTTGAAGGATAGACTTACCTCTGCCCCCATCCTTGCACTTCCATCTAGGAAGGAAGGATTTCAAGTTTACATGGATGTGTCATATCAAGGGATGGGAGCGGTATTGATGCAGCACAGGCATGTGATTGCTTATGCTTCAAGGCAACTAAAGAAGCATGAAATCATTTACCTAGTTCACAATTTGGAGTTGGTATTAGTGGTGTTTGCCTTGAAGGTTTGGAGGCACTATCTATACGGCGCCCACTGTGAGATCTTTTCAGATCATAAAAACTTGAAGTATGTTCATACACAGAAGGAGTTGAACTTGAGGCAATGGCGGTGGTTAGAATTTCTATGCGACTATGAATTTACAATGAACTACCACCCCGGAAAGGCGAACTCGGTGGCTGATGCGTTGAGTAGAAAAGTGTCAGGCCCTAGCCCAGAGTCTTGGTTGATGAGCATGGAGTTGGCTTGGCTGATCGAAGAGATGGATATTACCTTGATATTCAAGGCTCCTTCGGCAGAATATACAGAATTTTTGGCAAGCATCAACATAATTTGTGATATTCGGGACCGGATTCGGGTGGAGCAAGGAATGGATGCGGCTTTGGCCCCGACAATTAAATCAATTGAAGAAGGAACTACCGACGAGTATACACTCAAAGACGGCCTCATTTACTTTTGTGGTCGGCTCTACATTCCCAAGGGCGGTAAAATCCGGGAGGATATCTTGAGAGAGGAACATAGCTCTCAATATTCAGTGCACCCAGGTATTGCTAAGATGTACGCCGGTTTGCGGAAGACCATGTGTTGGCCGGGAATGAAGAAGGATGTCTGGTATTATGTTACTCATCGTGAAGCCTGTCAAAGAGTGAAGGTTGAATGCAGGAGTCCCGGTGGTTTGTTGCAGTCGTTGCCCATTCCCGAATGGAAGTTCGAGGATATCTCCATGGACTTTGTCCATGGGTTACCTCGCTCACGCTCTGGGAATGATTCGGTGTGGGTTATTGTTGATCGGCTGACAAAAGTAGTCCGGTTCATTCCCATGAAGAAAGAGGCTCACGTGGACGTCTTGGTACGCCTCTTCGTGGAGCAGTTTGTACGATATCACGGCGTGCCTAAGATGATCATTTCTGATCGTGACGGTTGCTTTACTTCCAAGGAGTGGAAGGCGGTACAGGCGTATTTGGGCTCACGCCTTACCTTCAGCACCACATTTCATCCTCAGACGGACAGGCAGTCTGAAAGGACCATTAGGACATTGGAGGATCTGCTGAGATTATGTGTGTTGGATAGGGGTGATCTGTGGGAAAGACTCATACCACTGGTGGAATTCTCCTACAACAACAGTCATCAGGCGAGCATCGGTATGACACCTCATGAAGTGCTTTATGGTAGAAGGTGTAGAACCCCCTTTTCTTGGGTGCAAGATGAAGACCCGAAGACCTTGGGTATTGAGTATATTGATGATACCGATGCAGTGGTTAGGCTGATATGAAATTGTATGTTGGAGGCTCAAAGTCGGCAGGCGAAGTATTACAATGCAAAGCACCGGATGGTGGAGTTCCAAGTGGGTGATAAAGTGTTCCTCAAGATTCGGCCGATGCATGGAGTGTCGCGGGTGCGTGGGGTGAAAATGCTCAGCCCGAGATATGTTGGGCCTTATACTATACTGGAAAGGATTGGCCCATTGGCCTATCGGTTGGAGTTACCAACAGAACTAGAGAATCTCCACGACGTATTCCATGTGTCGTCGCTTCGAAAGGCGTTGTTGCGGCCCAATCAATATATTACCACTACTGATGGTGCAGTGGCGTCGGATAGGTCTATGTGACTAGAGCCGGTGCGGATTGTTGACAACGAGACAAGAACATTGCGCCGCAAAAGTGTTCCCTTGGTGAAGGTAGAATGGTCCAATCATGGGAAGGAGGAGTTTACCTAGGAGCCGATGGACTTGATGCAAAAAAGCTACCCGGGATTATTTCCTCCAGGTAATTTTGTTTAAAGGCATATTTATTTTCTGTATGCTTGTCTTCCCCATAGCCCTAGCCTGATTTCGGGGAGGAAATCTTTTATTTTGTTTATAGGATTTGTAACGTCCCGATTCGCGCTAGGCCACTATGCGAGTTTTGCGTCAGGAGGGCAGGCTTGAGTTCAGGAAAGTGGAGGAAAAAGGGCAGCACTTGTGAACTGGAGTAGTAGTCCAGAGCAGGTTACACGCCCTGGGTCATGGGCGTGACCCAGGGGCTTGACTGAAGTACTCGAGTAGCTGCCGGGGTTACTCGAGTAGTTTCAAAATACTCGAGTAAAATGAGTTACACGGCCTGGGTCACGGGCGTGACCCAGGGGCGTGACTGAAGTACTCGAGTAGCTGTCGAGGTTACTCGAGTAGTTTCAAAATACTCGAGTAAAATGGGTTACACGCCCTGGCTTACGGGCGTGACCCAGGGGCGTGACTGAAGGTACTCGAGTAGCTGCCGAGGTTACTCGAGTAGTTTTCAAAGTACTCGAGTAAAGTGGGTTACACGCCCTAGGCCACGAGCGTGACCCAGGGGCGTGACTTAAGATACTCGAGTAGGTGCTTAAGGTGTTCGAGTAGGCGGCTGGTTCTCGAGTGAGAGGGTTACACGCCCCATGTCACGGGCGTGACCATGGGCGTGATCATGGGCATGACCTGGGTGTGTTCTCCGTTAGACGATTTTAGTTGAGTTCGACGATTTTCGGTCGATGATAGGCATCACGCCCGGTGTCACGGGCGTGACCAGGGCATGTTTTGTCGTGTCGAGTATCGAATCGACGTCATAACCGCCTGTAACGCTTCGCTCGAGTGGGACACGGGTAAGGACACGGGCATGTCCCTGCCCGTTTCACATTATATATATATAAGGAACAGTGGAAAACCATAGCCATTTCACTCTTCTTCCCAGCCGTATTTTTCTGACAGAAGTCCTGTGGAGGAGTGTTTGCTGGAGGAAGATCTAGGGAAGAAAATCCGCCAACGCCGTAAAGGAGAGGATGCTGCCGCGAAGAATCACAAGATCTATGGACGGAAATGGAACCGCTGGAAATGATGTGAGTTTCCTACCCTCTCCCTTGGTGCTAGATCTATAGTTATTTTCCTAGGCAAGATATCGACTCAAGTGAGTCTTGATGGAGAGGAGGAGTTTTCTAGGAAAGGTCATGCTAGGACTTGTGTCCTAGGTTTTAGATCTCTTCAACCACTCCCTTCTTCTATGTGATGATAGGGGATGGTTTCATGAAGTGTATTGGCCTCTTGAGGTTGAATAAGGGATGAGGTTTTCTGGAATGATTTGGGAAGATCGCCTTGAGGAGGAAGATGAACCGATGCCGTTCATTCCGCCTTAAGATGCGTGCAGAATCTGTATTCTGCGTGCAACAAACTTTGTGGCCATTTTTAGATGTGATATGGCCAGATCCGGGCTTTTGGCTAAACACGAAAGTCGAAGCCCTTGAAAATACCTTTCCAACGAAGGGATGTACGACTTCAGGCGACGTATGTAGCCACGGAAAAGTCTGAACAAAAATGGTGTTCGATAAATCCTGCATGCAGAAATTGTGTTCTGTACACAGCGGGCTTCAAGTATTATTTCAAATAGGATAATGTCAAATCTGGGTTGAGGTCTGAATTCGAAAGTTGTAGCCCACGGAAAGACCTTTCCATCGAGGGGTTACATGCCTTCATTGGTGTAACCCCGAAATCGGCGATCATTCCCAAGGGAGCCAGCTCGCTCATCGCGGCCTGCCCCGGGTTCCTCCTAGAGGCTGCAGTGCCCTAGGTAGGGCGGACAGAAATTTTGGTCCGCTCAGGCCGCGGGGCCTGCGCTGTCTCAGCGGCCTGACCAGCTAGGTCGCATGGCTTCCTTTAGTCGGCAGAGTCAGCAGACTACTTCCGCATTCCGCCTCTGCAGCCCGCCCCCCTTTTCAGCTTAACCGCGAGGTTGCATCCGCAGGTCTCTCTCTGCCGGGCTCAACTTCCTACTTGTCAAGCGTAAGTGGCGACCTGCCCCGGGCCACCAGCCGGCTGCCTCCGTCTCCAACTTTCCAACACACGCGGTCTACCTCGCCAAGCTCGGGAGGTCGCTCAGCACTTGCCACCAGCAGCATGGGCAGCCGACTCCTCCAGTCTGCCTGCAGAGCACGGACTCCAGCTCTGGCTACCCGCCAAGACCAGCATCATCCCGTTCATGCCGAGTTCGGCATACTCAAAGTGCGGATGATACTTCTAGTTCACCTTCACCGCTAAACCCCAACAGCCTCAACAGCTAACCTCTGTCTCCAACATAGGAGGCTCAGCCTTGCAGCAGCAGCGGGCTCTGCGGCCTTGGCGGACTCTCTTTGTAGTCCGCCTCTCCTTTACCAGCGACGACTTCTCAGTAGCAGTGGGGTCAACTCCTCCTCAGTCTGCTAACCTGCCACAGATAGCCTCTAGTAGCAGCTTCTCCCTCAGTCCACAGCCTCCGTGCGGACTCAATCAGTAGTGGAGGACTCCTTCCAGTCCGCCACTCAACTCCTCCAGAAGGCAGTCTCAGTTTGCATACCTTCGTGCGGACTCGCCGGACTCCGCGGGCACTCTCCTGCTCGCACCCCTTGCAGCTCAATTCAGCAGTGGAGGACTTTGCGGACTCCCCCCGCAGTCTGCCATTCAGCGTCTCAGCTCGCCATCAGCAGCACCAGCTCCAGAACCAAGCCCCATTTCGCTCGGCCTGTTGCGGACTCAGCGGACTCCATTTCCTTCTCGCTCAAGTTACCGTCTCACCGGGGGTAACGCCATCGCAAGCCGTTACCTCCTCCGGCCTTTAAATAGCCCCCCATACCTCTCGTACAGTGGGGCTATGTTCAGAGGATCGCTCTCGCGCCCGAAGTCAGCCAGCCCACCCGACACCTGCGGACTCCAATTTTCAGTCCACACCCGTCTCTGCGGATTAGTCGTGCGGCCTGCCGACCTGGAACTTCAGTCCGAGTGGTCTGCTCCCTTTGCCTAGCCATGCGGCCTGCTACTCTCCCTAGCCCAGTCCGCGCGACCTCCTCTGGCATTCTTTTCCCTTAGCCGCCAACTTACTTTTGTACCCCTTTATTTATTTTGTTGCAAAGGTGTACTAACGAGTTGTAATGCTCTCCATATTAATAAAAGTAAAGCTCACCGCAAGAGTGGCATTTAGGCCGCGGCAGGCAAAGTCTGCTGTTTCCGCTGCTAGCGGCCCCTTCTCTTCTCCCTAGCTCAACTCAGCTCTCTCGGCAACCAATCTGCAAGCACAACCGTCATATTAACTGTCTGTTTGATAGCTCCTGATCAACCCCCTCCTCCTCTCTCGACCTTCTCAGTTGATCAAGCCTCTCCTCTATCCCCGCAACTCTCCTTGAACAAGCGGCTTGCTCCACTCTCGAGCACTCAGAAGCTTCCTTCCTTCCTATCATCTCTCTCTCCTAGCTAGTGAGACCGAACATGCTCCCCTCTGTGTTAGCTGTGCCACAGGTGCCGTTTCCGCGCATCAATAGTTAACACGCGACCTTTAGATCTGGTTATACGGTGAACAGCGACAGTTAACCATGTCAGATCATCAATCAGCAGAGAACTTTGCCCAGTAAAGTCCTAGAGATGATCCTCTCTGGGAAGCCTTTGAGCAATCGCGCCGTGAGAATGCTCAACAGTTCCAAGCGATCAACCAAATGCTCGCTGAAATCACACAGCGACTAGACTCTCAACCAGCAAAAGCTCCAACTGCTCCAGCTGCTCCAATCAACCCAACACCAACTTTGGAGCGCCAGCAAGATTGTCCTCCAGCTTGCCCACCAGTCTATCCTCCTCCTTATATAGCAACCTTACCGCAAGGTCCTGTAACTCCTCTGCGGCCTCAAGATGAAGAATTTGCTGCTCGCCAAAACTTCTTCTGTGAAGCAGCTCGGGGAAGTCCTGCTAGATTTCTCAACTTTCAGGGAATTCATCCCTACCCTGCAGCTCCTACATTTGCTCATCCTACAACAACTTTTTCTTTTTATCCTCCTGCTTCTTTTGCAGCTGCAGCTTATGCCCCTTTCTTTCCTTATTCTGTAGGAGAGCAAGAAGAACCTTCACCATTTACAGAGAATGTTCGCCATGAGCCAACTCCAGCAAACTTCAGAGAACCCCGGTTACCAATCTATGTCACAACCCGCATTTTCTCATTTAAAATAATAAATCAGAGCACGAGAAAACTACGAGCTGTGATGCCACGTCAAGCAGGGGATAACTGCTGACGCTCAGGCGACACTCTAATCCTTCAAATCATAAGTTAAAATGAATAGAAAACTGATTTTTAAATTAATTGGCCGTATCCCTCGGCTCAGTGGATCAGATAGTCCACGGTTTGAAAACTATTTTATACGTAGCGGAAAAATACTTCATTTATGCTAAACATCCTAAAAGAGCGCATAAGCGTCCTAAGAGGACAACTTACACTATGCAAGACCCTAGATTTCAATTTATAATATTTATAGGGAAAACCATCTTTTTACGCATTGGAAAATAGAGTTTGAGCTTTTATAAAACATGCTGATCATGCAATACATATAGTAGTTCTATTATAGGGTTTAAAGTAACTAGCAACCTAGCATAAAACATTCCTAGAGAGCAAGTGAAACTACCACAAAACAGGTAAACTAGCAGCTAAGCAAATACTTAATATCACAAAGGAAAATCACCAACGAGCGTCAACAACCTGACACGAACTCGCTAGTGAGCATGTATGTCTGTACTACTACAAGACTAAAGAACTACCTCGACAAGCGAGGAAAACACTGTCAAAGCGCAGTCCACAGAGAAACTCCTGAAACTAGCCGCACAGCCGGCTACAGACCTGAACCTGAGGCATTCAAAAGAAGAACACCTCAGCAAGAAATAATGAAACAAGTGGCAAGGAAGCATCAGATAATAATTGAATAAAAGAACAGCAAGAAAAAGGGTTACCAACCCTGCAAGAGAGATGCTGAAAATCTCAGCTAAAGAATCCAAAAGAGGACAAAATGCAAGTGTAATAATCAGTAAAGTGAGAGAAATGCAACAAGTACAGATACGTACCCAAACTCCGCTCAAGCCTGCAGAGACAGAAGGAAACCAATATGCATCAAATGAACAGTAAGAAGGAACTAACAGTCCTAAACTTGTAAATCATTAGCACTGGCACAAATCCCAAACCGGTGTCGGAGACTAAGAACAGTCACAACCGAACAACCAGATCCAGGTGTCTCAAGAGTACTAAAGGGGCCGCCACAGGGTCCACACACATAGAGTTCCAACCTCTTACAGGAACCCAAAAAAAATATCCAAAGGAGGGAATGGTGGTGGCCACGGCTCGAACTCCCCTGGTACCATACTCCTTCAGAAACCCAGCTACCACATGCTAAGGATCCACGATTCGGCGCCAAAACTAGCCGACAACACCACTTAGAAACTACCAAGTTCTACAACCAAAACCCGCCGACTTATTTTCCCCTACCCGCCGAACTATTTTCCCCTACCCGCCGAGTTACTTCCCCTACCCGCCGAGTACAACTAAAAAATAAATTCCGATAACTTCCTAGTTTAGGCCGATCACAAGCCCTAAAATAGGAATATTCCAAATTTCACCTATTCTACGACAAGGAGAAGAGAATAATACAACAAAAATGCAACTCATGGAGGCACGCAAGAGGGGAGAAATCCACTTGCCTCAAATCGACCTTGAAAACGTCACCCAAAATACTCCACCACGTAGATCCGTCCAAAAGGGGACACGCGGAGACGAGATCGCGATCTCGAAGCTCTCGCCGAGAGCTTTCCAACGCCGCGATCGGATCGAAAATCCGTCCACCGGATCGGCGGTGGCGGCCGCCGGAAGTTTCGCGAACGGAAGGGTTCGTCGCACAGGGGGGCTGCTGTTCGGGGAAGAAGAAGGGCTGCCTATTCTTTAACTTATATATATATATATATATATATATATATATATATATATATATATATATATATATATATATAATAATATTAATAATAATATATTATTTATTTACTTTATATAAATATAAATAAACACTCACCGATCGGTGAGAATGAATCTCACCGATTCGGTGAGAATCGGTGAGATTCATTCTCACCGATTCTCCACTAATTCCTTCCTTTTTTTTTTTTTATAAATACTTTATATAAATATATATATATAATAATATATAAAATAATTATTATTTATATAACATGATAGCCTTATATGGTTACGGAGGGCCAAACGCACGCCGAATCGAACGAAATTCGCACCGTAGGCGAATGACGACGCTACGAATCCAACGGCGAAGTCGAAATCGAATTCCGACGCACCGTTATCGAGATAATAACTTCTAAAGTTAACGGCGTACGCGAAAACATACAAACTACAATCGCGCGCCGAGGCTCCAAAAATGCTCGGAACGCGACGAAACTTGACGAGCAAGTCTAAAATTAGCCGATCTAATTTCCTAATATAAAATTTTCCACTCCCGACACAAATCCCAAAATCTGGCCGGTCAAACCTAACGAACGCAAAACGCGCTAACGACACAGTCGGTAACAAAATCCGACGAGCAAAACTCGGGCAAAATTCTCCCGAAGCCAAAACACAAGCATTCCCCAAGAGGCTCCACCGAGTCATCAAACAGACTCCGGCTCGCTAGGGAATCTTGCTACCAGGCATCAACAAGCCACGCAGGGAACCTAAAGAGCTAAAAGCACGCTCTAACAACGTCACCTGACCAACACACGCTAACATAACGCTCTGACGTCATAATACGCCAAATAAGAAATTAAATAAATCACTGGAAAAATCGGGGGCATTACAGTCACTCCCCCTAAAAGAAAGTTTCGTCCCGAAACTTTACGCATAAAACAATTCTACCAAAGAAGGAAAAGGGAAATAACCAAGGGTTATCGAATGCTTACCGAGCACAGCTAGGAGAACAAATGAAGATGCGCCTCCCTCATAGCTGACTCCAACTCCCAAGTCGCGCTCTCCACGTCTTGGTTTCTCCACAGAATCTTTACCATCGGTATTGTCTTTCTCCGCAACACTCGATCTTGCACATCCAGAACACGAATAGGAACTTCCACGTAGGAAAGGTTAGGCTCCAACTGGGGCACTGCATCCAGCACTTGTCTGTCACTTAGCACACACCTCCGCAGTTGGCTCACGTGAAAAACATTGTGCACGCCAGGAAAATTTGCGGGCAATTTCAACTTGTAGGCTGACACACCAATCCGCTCCACAATTTCAAATGGTCCCACATACCTCGGGTCCAACTTATGGTTCTTACCGAACCTCTTCACTCCAACCATCGGGGAAACCTTAAGGAATACCATGTCCCCCACAGAAAATTCCAAAACGGACCTACGCCGATTGGCGTTCTTCTCGTACCGCTCTTGCGCTATCCGAAGCTTCTCTCGAATAAGCTTTACAGAGACTTCCATTTCTTCTAAGGCATCTGGACCTAACATCGGCCTCTCACCAACCTCAGCCCAAAATAGAGGAGTTCTACATCGTCTTCCATATAACGCTTCGAAAGGAGCCATTTGCAGACTCTCTTGATAACTGTTATTATATGCGAACTCCATCAACCTCAAGCGTTCATCCCACGCTCCTCCGTGGTCTAATATATAACAACGGATCATATCTTCCACAATCTGATTAACACGCTCCGTTTGACCATTGGTCTGCGGATGATATGTGGTAGAATATCTCAAGTCAGTTCCCAATCCTTCTTGAAGGCTCTTCCAGAAACGAGACGTAAACCTAGAGTCTCGATCTGATACTATACTTACGGGTACTCCATGTAACCTGATAACTTCATTCAAATATAGTTCCGCTATCTTTTTCATCGAGTAACCAATCTGAAAGGGTACGAAGTGCGCACACTTTGTTAATCTATCAACAATCACCCAAACAGAGTCATGCCCTCGGGGAGATCTCGGCAAACCAGTAATGAAATCCATTGAGATACTCTCCCACTTCCAAGTTGGAATCTCTAAATGCGCTAACTTTCCACCAGGCCTTCCATGATCAGCCTTAACTCTTTTGCATGTAAAACACTCTGACACAAACCTTGCAATGTCACCCTTCATCCCAATCCACCAGGCAATCTGTTTCAAGTCCTTATACATTTTTGTAGACCCTGGATGGTAGGCCACACTTGAACCGTGTGCCTCACTGCACAACTTATCTCGAATATCTCGAAAATTGGGGACGCAAAATCTACCGCGGTACTTTAGAGTACCCGCGTCATCGATCGAAAAGTCAGGCAGCTCCCCCTTCTCAGTTCTATTATGAAGGTGCAGTAGATCAGGATCGTCCTTTTGATGAAGCCTCGTAAGAGAAATCCATGAAGGCTCAGACACTTCCAAACTGCTTGGGGAGTCACATCTACCAACTGAAATATCCATTAAAAGAAACTCTTCTACTAACAACTCAGTGGAGAGATTGAAAATTTTCCCTATCTTCCTGCTTAAGGCGTCGGCTACCACGTTAGCCTTTCCCAGATGGTATAAGATCTCCACTTCATAATCAGCCACATACTCTAACCATCTGCGCTGGCGCAAGTTCAACTCCTTTTGAGTGAAAACGTACTTCAAACTCTTATGATCTGTATAAATCTTACACTGCGCGTCATACAACAAGTGTCTCCATAATTTCAATGCATAAATAACTGCTGCGAATTCTAAGTCATGCGTAGGGTAGTTCCTTTCATGAATCTTAAGTTGTCTTGACCCATACGCAATCACTTTTCCTTCTTGCATCAGCACACAACCAAGACCCACGTGGGATGCGTCCACGTAAACGGCATAGTTTAATCCTTCCGTAGGCAATGTCAATATCGGAGCAGTGCACAGTCTATTCTTTAGCTCTTGGAACGCTTCTTCGCACTTATCGCTCCACACAAATGCTGCATTCTTCTGCGTCAATTTGGTCAATGGCGCAGATAACGTAGAGAAACCCTCTACAAATATTCTATAGTAGCCAGCCAACCCTAGGAAGCTTCTAATTTCTTTGGGTGAGGCAGGCCTCGTCCATTCCATAACTGCGGCTATCTTTTCTGGGTCGACAGAGATTCCGTCCTTGTTAACCACATGACCCAGGAAAGAAACCTGAGGCAACCAGAACTCGCATTTACTTAGCTTAGCGAACAACTTATGGTCCCTCAAGGCAGATAAAACTAGACGCAAATGTTGGTCATGCTCCTCAACATTGCGTGAATACACCAACACATCGTCTATAAATACGACCACAAACTTGTCCAGAAAGTCCTTGAAGACCCTGTTCATCATGTCCATTAAAGCAGAAGGTGCGTTGGTCAAACCAAACGACATCACCAAAAATTCAAAATGTCCATGTCGGGAACGGAAGGCAGTCCGCGGTATATCTGATTCACGGATCCTTAACTGGTGGTAGCCCGAACGAAGGTCAATCTTAGAGAACACGGCGCTGCCTCGCAGTTGATCAAACAAATCATCTATCCTTGGCAACGGATACCTATTCTTGATCGTTACCTTATTTAGCTCTGTATAATCGATGCACAACCTCATCGATCCATCCTTTTTCTTGACGAACAAAACGGGAGCACCCCAAGGCGAAGAACTCGGCCTTATAAATCCGTTCTCAAGCAACTCGTCTAACTGGATACGCAACTCCTCCAGTTCGCGTGGGGCCATTCGGTAAGGCGCCTTGGCAATAGGACGCGTACCCGGCTCCAAATCTATAACAAACTCCACGTCTCGATCAGGCGGGAGACCAGGAAGATTAGCTGGAAAGACATCAGGATAATCACGAACCACCGGGATCTCCTCCAAACACGGCAAACTAACCTTGGTTTCTAAAACCGAAACCAAACAAGCAAAACATCCGGAATCTACAAGCTTCCGAGCACATACCGCCGATATAGTCGGAGAATCCTGGCGCGGATAACCGTAAACACTCTCGGGCTGGCCGTTGTCCATCCTGAAGTCCAAGCGTTTACCCTTGCATTGGATCACAGCATCATATCTGGACAACCAGTCCATGCCTAGGATCACATCGAAGTCTTCCAGATCTAACAGCTTCAAATCAGCAAACGCGAGGAAATCGCCTAACAAAATTGGACAACTCTGGATACCCTGGTCCGAAACTACAGATTCGCCTGAAGGAAACTTGACACAGAACGCATCACCAACACGATCGAGATCCAACCGGTAACGCTCTACGAAGGCCCTAGCCACGAATGAGTGGGTAGCGCCGGAATCGAACAGAACACGCGCCCAGCGGTTCTTTACCTTAAATCGTCCTGATATCACTTGCGTGGACGTCTGAGCTTCGTCCATAGAGACCACGTTCAACTTTCCTTTCCCTTGTCCACTCGCTGCGGCGGCGGCAAGGCCTGAAGAGGAACTGGCTGCAGAGTAAGCTGAGCTTGCGGGCACTGATACTTGAGATGACCCACTTGACCGCACAAGAAACAACTTCTAGTCTTCTTCCAGCAATGGGCATCATCGTGCCCCGGCTTCTTGCATACCGAACAAAGCAAATCTTTCTTTTGGACACCTTGGATCGCATGAATCTGCTCTTTCTTTTGAGCTCCTAACCTTTGATAACATCTTTCAAATGGATGGCCCGGTCGGCCACAGAAACTGCATACCTCCTTATTTCTCTTCCTCGGAGCAGCGTCAGGGACCTGAGCACTCTTACCCTCATCAAATTTTCTTTTATCCTTCCTCAGTTGTTGACCTCGATTCTTGGCATTATCAATTGCCTCTACCTTTAAGGCAGCTTCCACCATACCAGCATAACTTGAGGTCGCATAGGCACTTGCTAATTGCTGGACGTCACTCCTTAGCCCAGCCAGAAATCGCTTGCTTCTATTTTCGTCGGAACTCACCAAGTCTGGGGCAAATCGGCTTAGCTTACTAAACTCGATTTCATACTCGCTAACCGTGAGCTGCCTCTGCTTTAAGTGCAGGAAATCATTCATCAGACGGTCCCTCTCGACTGATGGAAGAAACTTGTTCAGAAGTAGCTCCTTAAAGGACTCCCAGGAACACCCGTCCTTCAGACCTTCTTTCTCCCTCAGCCACCAGCCCTTCGCCAACCCCTTGAGCTGATATGCGGCTAACATCACCTTCTGGTCATCAGTGATCCCAGAGTATGAGAACATCTCCTCGATTGATATCATCCAATCGTCTAAGACCATGTAATCTGCCTTGCCATCATACGTCGGAGGCCTAAGTCGCTGAAACTGAGAAATAAAGGTCATCTCTGGTGGCACCACGACCGGAGGCACCAGAGGAGCGGGGGGAACAGGGACAGCTTGATCCACCACAGGGTCCTGAACTCTCGGAATCTGCCCTGCCACGACTGCTAACAAGGACTGGACCTGAGACTGCAAATCCCCTACTTGCTTTGACAAGGCTTCATTGCTTTGTCTCAGACCTTCTATCACTGTGCTACTCTGCGCACCTGATGATTCTCCCTCCGACTGGGGAGTCAACCTTATTGAAGGACGCCTCGACATTCTAACGGATCAACAAAACACTAATTAGACACATAGCCCACCCACTAGAACCAAACACATAGTACAAACAATACATACTTAAGTACTTGCTTATGCTGCTAACTTGCTCTGGGATTTTTTTTGTAATGATGATATGCTTATCCTACGATGATTCACTATCATCCAACTAACTCTTGTGCCTAGATCGGGAATGCATGAATTTATATTCTTTTTGACTCAAAATTATGTGTGTACACATGTCATCCTGCAAATCTTTAGCTTGGCACGTTGTGCTTATGCAATGTTATGTTATGCATGATTGTGCTATGCATTCTAAAAAGGCCCTAATGCATGTTATGAGCGGCGTACACATGAAAATGTTATGCATCCCATACTACATAACATTTCCATGCAACGAAAAAGAAAACGTGCTAGCCGCATTCATGTGGTGAGGTTATGCATCCCATACTACATAACCCTCACATGTTGCCTCCTATGGTGGATCCATATACAAACACATAGTATGCATCCCATACTACATAATATGCCTCGTATATTTCATGTCATGCTATGAGTGTAGTGTTCGTGCTTTAGCCAAGACGTGCTGATGACATATCGGTGTGTGTATGGTATGAATCTAAACACCTAACACTAACAGGGACAGGTTGCCCGACAATTTGTCAAGCAACCTCCCTCTGATACCAACTGTCACAACCCGCATTTTCTCATTTAAAATAATAAATCAGAGCACGAGAAAACTACGAGCTGTGATGCCACGTCAAGCAGGGGATAACTGCTGACGCTCAGGCGACACTCTAATCCTTCAAATCATAAGTTAAAATGAATAGAAAACTGATTTTTAAATTAATTGGCCGTATCCCTCGGCTCAGTGGATCAGATAGTCCACGGTTTGAAAACTATTTTATACGTAGCGGAAAAATACTTCATTTATGCTAAACATCCTAAAAGAGCGCATAAGCGTCCTAAGAGGACAACTTACACTATGCAAGACCCTAGATTTCAATTTATAATATTTATAGGGAAAACCATCTTTTTACGCATTGGAAAATAGAGTTTGAGCTTTTATAAAACATGCTGATCATGCAATACATATAGTAGTTCTATTATAGGGTTTAAAGTAACTAGCAACCTAGCATAAAACATTCCCAGAGAGCAAGTGAAACTACCACAAAACAGGTAAACTAGCAGCTAAGCAAATACTTAATATCACAAAGGAAAATCACCAACGAGCGTCAACAACCTGACACGAACTCGCTGGTGAGCATGTATGTCTGTACTACTACAAGACTAAAGAACTACCTCGACAAGCGAGGAAAACACTGTCAAAGCGCAGTCCACAGAGAAACTCCTGAAACTAGCCGCACAGCCGGCTACAGACCTGAACCTGAGGCATTCAAAAGAAGAACACCTCAGCAAGAAATAATGAAACAAGTGGCAAGGAAGCATCAGATAATAATTGAATAAAAGAACAGCAAGAAAAAGGGTTACCAACCCTGCAAGAGAGATGCTGAAAATCTCAGCTAAAGAATCCAAAAGAGGACAAAATGCAAGTGTAATAATCAGTAAAGTGAGAGAAATGCAACAAGTACAGATACGTACCCAAACTCCGCTCAAGCCTGCAGAGACAGAAGGAAACCAATATGCATCAAATGAACAGTAAGAAGGAACTAACAGTCCTAAACTTGTAAATCATTAGCACTGGCACAAATCCCAAACCGGTGTCGGAGACTAAGAACAGTCACAACCAAACAACCAGATCCAGGTGTCTCAAGAGTACTAAAGGGGCCGCCACAGGGTCCACACACATAGAGTTCCAACCTCTTACATGAACCCAAAAAAAATATCCAAAGGAGGGAATGGTGGTGGCCACGGCTCGAACTCCCCTGGTACCATACTCCTTCAGAAACCCAGCTACCACATGCTAAGGATCCACGATTCGGCGCCAAAACTAGCCGACAACACCACTTAGAAACTACCAAGTTCTACAACCAAAACCCGCCGACTTATTTTCCCCTACCCGCCGAACTATTTTCCCCTACCCGCCGAGTTACTTCCCCTACCCGCCGAGTACAACTAAAAAATAAATTCCGATAACTTCCTATTTTAGGCCGATCACAAGCCCTAAAATAGGAATCTTCCAAATTTCACCTATTCTACGACAAGGAGAAAAGAATAATACAACAAAAATGCAACTCATGGAGGCACGCAAAAGGGAGAAATCCACTTGCCTCAAATCGACCTTGAAAACGTCACCCAAAATACTCCACCACGTAGATCCGTCCAAAAGGGGACACGCGGAGACGAGATCGCGATCTCGAAGCTCTCGCCGAGAGCTTTCCAACGCCGCGATCGGATCGAAAATCCGTCCACCGGATCGGCGGTGGCGGCCGCCGGAAGTTTCGCGAACGGAAGGGTTCGTCGCACAGGGGGGCTGCTGTTCGGGGAAGAAGAAGGGCTGCCTATTCTTTAACTTATATATATATATATATATATATATATATATATATATATATATATATATAATAATAATAATATATAATAATATATTATTTATTTACTTTATATAAATATAAATAAACACTCACCGATCGGTGAGAATGAATCTCACCGATTCGGTGAGAATCGGTGAGATTCATTCTCACCGATTCTCCACTAATTCCTTCCTTTTTTTTTTTTTATAAATACTTTATATAAATATATATATATATATATAATATATAAAATAATTATTATTTATATAACATGATAGCCTTATATAGTTACGGAGGGCCAAACGCACGCCGAATCGAACGAAATTCGCACCGTAGGCGAATGACGACGCTACGAATCCAACGGCGAAGTCGAAATCGAATTCCGACGCACCGTTATCGAGATAATAACTTCTAAAGTTAACGGCGTACGCGAAAACATACAAACTACAATCGCGCGCCGAGGCTCCAAAAATGCTCGGAACGCGACGAAACTTGACGAGCAAGTCTAAAATTAGCCGATCTAATTTCCTAATATAAAATTTTCCACTCCCGACGCAAATCCCAAAATCTGGCCGGTCAAACCTAACGAACGCAAAACGCGCTAACGACACAGTCGGTAACAAAATCCGACGAGCAAAACTCGGGCAAAATTCTCCCGAAGCCAAAACACAAGCATTCCCCAAGAGGCTCCACCGAGTCATCAAACAGACTCCGGCTCGCTAGGGAATCTTGCTACCAGGCATCAACAAGCCACGCAGGGAACCTAAAGAGCTAAAAGCACGCTCTAACAACGTCACCTGACCAACACGCGCTAACATAACGCTCTGACGTCATAATATGCCAAATAAGAAATTAAATAAATCACTGGAAAAATCGGGGGCGTTACAATCTATACCGGGGAAACTGATCCAGTAAAGCATCTTCAAGTTTTTGAGTCTGCTGTTGCTCTCAAGACTCTGTCAAATGCAATTAAATGCAAACTTCTTGTCACTACTTTTGATGGGCAAGTAAGGGACTGGTTCTATGGCCTTCGTCCTCACTCTATCACTTCCTTCGTCGATCTACGAAGGGAGTTTCATCTCAGATTTTCTACATCAACCAAGAGAAAGGGCGGTCCTGAAGCCCTCTTTGAGATCAAGCAGCACAGTGATGAAACTTGGTCTCAGTTCGTTCATCGGTTCCAGAGAGAGATTCTGGACATCGAAATTGTCGATCAAGAAATGTACCGAGTGGCTCTTATCCACGGTCTTCATGAGGGGCCTCTCAAGTTTGAAGCCAATGTCCGAGCTCCAAGAACATACCAAGAGTTGATTGCTTTAGACAACTCATATATCCGAGGTGAGAAGAGCAACCCAGGCTTCGTCTCCAAGCTTATATCAGAAAAAGATCTTTTCACAAGCAGGCTCCGAGGTCTCCTCATCGTCATTTCCCATCTCACTTAAGAAAGGAGAGAAATTTTCAGCGCCAACGATACTCCTTTCCGAGCCATGATCGTGCTCAAGACCAACCGCTACTACCACCAGCTCCATCTTCTCAAATAGCTGCAGTCTATCAGCAGCAAGGCAATGACTCGCACGAGTCCAAACTAGATGAAATCATGCTTCAAGTGAGCCAAGTCATGAAAGACAGGGCTGGCTACAAAAAGCCCTACCGACCAGCTGATCAAAGATCTAGGGGTTCAGAACCTTATTGCGAATTCCATAAAGAGCCAGGTCACTTGACTGAGCATTGCCGAGCATTCCATCAGCTTGTGCAAAGGATGCTCCAGCAGGGCAAGATGTGTGACCTGCTTCCTAAAGAAGATCACCCTGATCCATCAACTTCAAAGGGCAAAGAAGTCGCAGACGTTCCTTGATCCTCAAGAGGAGTGAACCAAGTCAAAGAGCCTCCTCTCCCCGTTGTTAACCAAGCTGTCGAATGATTCGATGTCGATGACGAGGGTGTGCTTGGAAGGCTATTCTAAGCAAGCAATGGACTTCATAGTCCTCCAAAGCTCCTCACAACCTTGATGGGTTATCTCAACCTTTCCTCTTTCTTCTTTCAAACATTTTCATTTACCAAACACTTCTCAATATTAATTCTTGCTTTTCAGCAAAGCTTTTTATCAGGGATCTTATACTGACACAGCTCCCTTCTTGTGATGCTCCTTCCTCTATTTTTCTCTTTGCCAAAGAGATCACTACACCAATGAGATATCGCCAAGTCTTGCTATAGGCCCCCTTGAGATTGGATTCTGGCGTAAGACCACAACGACCACATATCGCGGGGAGTGTTCGCATATGTGTAGTGGGTGCTATCCAACTCTCATGTGGAGGAATACTGGACTTTGGATCCTAGCTGACATCTGACACAGAGTGTGTGCTAGGGAGGCCCCATGTGTTAGCTCTGATGTGCTTCGAAAAGGATACATTACAGTTACGGTGATCTTTGCTTGATAAGCAATGGCAATCAAGCGTAGCCTTGTCTCTTTCATCATCTCATAGCTATGATGGCCGAACACTCTCTGGTACTCTTGATCCGTGCCTTCTCGGGTTCCCACAACTCAACTGATCAATTCACAGACAAGCAATAGGCCACTTGGCGCAACTAGTCTCATTGATCAGTGATGCGTGTACCCAAGGTAAGAGAGCAGTGCATCTAGCGATCCATCTCAGGATCTTTCCCTTGCTTTTCTTTTGTGCCCTCCTAGAGGATGCGCGGCCAGCCCGCTTTGAGTAGGACTATACTCGGGATGATTTTCTCAGGCAAGTGATGCATAAGGCCCACAAGGAACACCTGTGGCAGCATTCAACCTTCTTTAGTCATTCCGAGTATAGACCTCCCCTTTTTGTCAATCGCCTTCTTTCACATGTGAACAGGATAATCCGACCTACCAAAAGGATTCCAACATTCATTTTGCTTGCCCACCCAGCCATATCAATAGTTAATGCTCGATCTATTGATATGGGCTTCATAATAAAGAGTTTATCAGGCATTTTCCTTGCTATATAGTCATATCGGCCTTATATCATTGACAGTTAACACTTGCAAGCCTTCTCCCAGGTACTTGCAAGCCCTTTCATATATATCTGCTTCTAACTCTTCCTTTTGCAGATATTAGCAGGCACTTGCAAGCCTTCTCCCAGGTACTTGCAAGCTCCTTTCATATATGTCTGCTTCTAACTCTTCCTTTTGCAGAGATTAGCAGGCACTTGCAAGCCTTCTCCCAGGTACTTGCAAGCTCCTTTCATATATGTCTGCTTCTAACTCTTCCTTTTGTAGAGATTAGCAGGCACTTGCAAGACTTGTCCCAGGTACTTGCAAGCTTCTTTTATATATGTCTGCTTCTAACTCTTCCTTTTGCAGAGATTAGCAGGCACTTGCAAGCCTTCTCCCAGGTACTTGCAAGCTCCTTTCATATATGTCTGCTTCTAACTCTTCCTTTTGCAGAGATTAGCAGGCACTTGCAAGACTCCTCTCAGGTACTTGTAGCTTACTCTTTATATATCATGTTTGTTCCTGACTCTCTTCTTGCAGAGATCATCCGGTATTTGCAAATATCTTCACAGGTACTCACAAGTTACTTTCATATACTGCGCATACCTTTTAACTCTTCTTTTGTAGAAACCAGCAGAGATTTGCAAGTCCCTTCCAGGTACTTGCAACTCATTTTTCTTTCTTGTATATCCTTCATCCTTCCTTTTTTGCAGAGGATAACAGGTGCTTGCAAGCCTCCATTAGGTACTTGCAAGTTATAATGCTTTATGTTTTCCTCTCACTTTCATTTTGCAGAACTTAGTGGAAGATACACCTTCTTCATTTTGCAAAGGCAAACTCAGGTACACACTCGATGTACCACCCATATATGCCTACCCTAACTTTCCTCTTGCAGGAAAATAGACGGGCATCACCAAACTTCTAAGGAGAGGCTTCAGGTTCTGTCTCTCCTTGCCCCCCTTCTCTTTCCATTGGGGTGGATTGCGATTTTCGCGGGTCTCCAACTTTTTCGAAGTTCTTTTCGGAACTTAAAAAAGTGCGGGGATTATGTTAACCACAAAATTGGCGATCCTTCCCAAGGGAGCCAGCTCGCTCATCGCGGCCTGCCCCGGGTTCCTCCTGGAGGCCGCAGTGCCCTAGGTAGGGCGGACAGAAATTTTTGTCCGCTCAGGCCGCGCGGCCTGCGCGGTCTCAGCAGCCTGACCAGCCAGGTCGCACGGATTCCTTTGGTCGGCAAAGTCAGCGGACTACTTCCGCAGTCCGCCTCTGCAGGCCGCCCCCCTTTTCATCTTAACCGTGAGGTTGCATCCACAGGTCTCTCTCTGTCGGGCTCAACTTCCTACTCGCCAAGCTTAAGTGGCGACCTGCCCCGGGCCACTAGCCGGCTGCCTCCATCTCCAACTCACCAACACATGCGGTCTGCCTTGCCAAGCTCGGCAGGTCGCTCAGCACTTGCCACCAGCAGCATGGCCAGCCGACTCCTTCAGTCCGCCTGCAGAGCGCGGACTCCAGCTCCGGCTACCCGCCAAGACCAGCAGCATCCCGTTCATGCCGAGTTCGGCAGATTCGAAGTGCGGATGAGACTTCTAGTTCACCTTCACCGCTGAACCCCAACAGCCTCAACAGCCAACCTCCGTCTCCAACATAGGCGGAGTCAGCCTTACAGCAACAGCGGGCTCCGCGGTCTTGGCGGACTCTCTTTGCAGTCCGCCTCTCCTTTACCAGCGACGGCTTCTCAGCAGCAGCGGGGTCAACTCCTCCTCAGTTTGCTGACCTGCCACAGACAGCCTCTAGTAGCAGCTTTTCCCTCAGTCCGCAGCCTCCGTGCGAACTCAATCAGTAGTGGTGGACTCCTTCCAGTCCGCCACTCAACTCCTCCAAAAGGCAGTCTCAGTCCGTATACCTTCGTGCGGACTCGCCGGACTCCGCAGGCACTCTCCTGCTCGCGCCCCTTGCAGCTAAGTTCAGCAGTGGCGGACTCCGCGGATTCCCCCTGCAGTCCGCCATTCAGCGTCTCAGCTCGCCATCAACAGCACCAGCTCCAGAACCAAGCCCCAGTCGGCCCGGCCTGTTGCGGACTAAGTGGACTTCGTTTCCTTATCGCTCCAGTTACCGTCTCACCGAGGGTAACGTCACCGCAAGTCGTTACCTCCTCAGGTCTATAAATAGCCCCCATGCCTCTCGTACAGGGGGGCGGGCTAGGTTCGGAGGATCGCACTCGCGCCTGAATTCAGCCAGCCAACCCGACTCCTACGGACCCCAATTTTCAGTGTGCACCCGTCTCTGGAGATTAGTCGCGCGACCTGCCGACCTGGAACTTCAGTCCGCGCGGTCTGCTCTCTTTGCCTAGCCACGCGGCCTGCTTGTCTCCCTAGCCCAGTCCGCGCGACCTCCTCTGGTATTCTTCTCCCTTAGCCGCCAACTTCCTTTTGTACCCCTTTATTGATTTTGTTGCAAAGGTGTACTAATGAGTTGTAACGCTCTCCATATTAATAAAAGGAAAGCCCTCCGCAAGAGTGGCATTTAGGCCACGGCGGGCGAAGTCTGTTGTTGCCGCTGGTAGCGGCCCCTTCTCTTCTCTCTAGCTCAACTCAGCTCTCTCGGTAACCAATCTGCAAGCACAACCGTCATATTAACCGTCTGTTCGACAGCTCCTGATCAACCTCCTCCTCCTCTCTTGGTCAACCTTCTCAGTTGATCAAGCCTCTCCTCTATCCCCGCAACCCTCCTTGAACAAGCTACTTGCTCCACTCTCGAGCACTCAAAAGCTTCCTTCCTTCCTATCCTCTCCCTCTCCTAGCTAGTGAGATCGAACATGCTCCACTCCTTGTTAGCTGTGCCCCAGGTGCCGTTTCCGCGCATCAACAACTAGATTCCCGTAGCCTCAGGAATCTCCGGTAGAAGTTGATGTCCAGATTACTCTGTACCTAAATTTTGGGTTTTAAATAATATGGATTTGGGTTTGGTGGAATTAATATTGCAAGTTACTTGGCTTGGATGAACTCTTTATGATTAATCATTTTAGTTGCATGATTGATGGAGTTTATTAGTCAGATTTCATATAATCCAATTGTGAAGCAAGCTTACTTAAACGAATTGACTTCTTAGAATTTGATAGATGGTTATTTATGCGCTTCATGTTTATAATATGTTGTATTTTTAGAGGATTGATAGATCTTTATATGCGCATCATGTTTATATTATGTTGTCATCATTTGGAAATCATGTGGAAGAATAAATTATGGTCATGAGTATGTTTGACCAATGGAATGAGTTTAGTAGTCCAATACTTAGAGCGTTGTCTCCCTACGGGTAGTATTGTGAAAGGTTGTAAGTGCGGTGTTGACCGTCGCAAGCCTGGATAGCTTGAGATGAGACTTTGGGCGATTGGGCTTGGTCCTCGGTGTTCACGTCCCGGGTCTCCTTCCGTGTCAGGTGGATGGTTGGGCTTGGTCCTCGTGCCTTTCTTCCGAGGCTCCTTCCATGCCACGATGATGTGGAATTTTCATGTGGTGTGAGTCGACACGCGGTGTCGTAATCCTGGGTTAAGGATATTGTGGCAGGTCTACGGGCTCGACAGTCATTCACACTGATGGGAGTCGACAGTTAGACTTTGGGCGGTTGGGCTTGGTCCTCGGTGTTTACGTCTCGGGGCTCCTTCCGTGCCAGGTGAACGGTTGGGCTTGGTCCTCGTGCTCAATCCGAGGCTCCTTCCGGGTCACACAAGGTCAGTTCGGGGCTTGGTCCTCGGTGCACAGCTACCCGAGGCTCCCGCTGGGCCATAGTACGCATGGGCTCCGCTGTTGTGTTCTTAGCGTTAAGGCGTACGGAGGCCTAGGTGAAGTAGTGTGGATACCCACCTAGTAGTAGAGACGCCCGCAATACTGTCACCGCCTGGCCACGGCGGCTGATGCCTGAGAGGTTAGCTACCTGCTCGGAAAGTGGGAACTAATGGTCTATGTCGACATAGCGGTTGCATGGGTGTGCATAGGTGAGTCATTGCATAGCATACATACCATTTCATATCATTGCACAACAAGATCCTCATCGTATAAGTTTGTATGGGTGCTTTTATACGATGAGTTACTTTATGCAAATTGACCCTTAACTTATAAGCTTGTATGGGCATCCTTATAAGTTAAATTACTTACCTGCTGTAGTTTTCTTACACTTGATGTTATACTAGCTCTTGTAGAATTGTTAGTTTATACATTGATAGCTCTTGTAGAACTGCTAGTTTATACATTGATACTCATGTACCTTGCCACCTGCTTGTCCTTTTATACTTATTATATATTGTACTATTGTTCCTTTTTCCCCTCCCAGTGCCGAGGAGTCACCGGGGGAGCGGATGTGAAACCACTTAGTCGTTTCGACTAACGGTTGCTACGTCTTCCTTTTTAGGAGGACACCCCGCAGGTAGAGCAGCAGCAGGCGTTGCAGCAGCATAGCCAGGCCAGGACGACAGGGCCTGAGGGGACGGTACCGTCGCTACCATCGGTTACTGACGTTAGTATTTTGATACTCTGATGTAGCTCATTTGGGCAATGTTTAGCTGTACTCTGAAATATTGTAGAAGCATGTTTTAGCTTTTCCTTTATTGATGTATTTGGACTATATGCTTAATGTGGATTTGGCTTCTCTTGCTTATTATATTTTGGTTGGGTTAGCATGTTATAATGATATTGTTGTAGCCGGCAGAATAGGCGTCTTGTGGTACAGGTTAGCCCGTGTGCTAATGCTACCACAAGGCAGCTATTCTGTGCATAAGACTCCCCCTCCGTGCCGTGTTTTGGGATCCGGGTTGGGCGGGGGGGGGGGGGGGGGGGGCTTACACTATCTATCTTCACCCTTGAGAATTTATCTTAATGATGAAGGTAGATAAGGTTTCATACCACACCCTTGGTGCTTACTTTAACCCATAAAGTGCTTTCCTAACAAAATAAACATGATCAGGATGAGTAGGATTGACAAAACCAGAGGGCTATTATACATACACTTCCTCTTTTAGGTCACCATTTAGGAAGTATGACTTCATCTCTATCTGGTATACCTTGAATCCCTTGTATACAACATATGCAAGGAACAGCCTGATTTCTTTTAGCCTTGCTACTAGTGTAAATGTCTCTTCAAAATCAATACATTCTTCTTATTTGTACCCTTTTTGAAACCAATCTTACCTTATTCTTCACAATCACTCCATTCTCATCCAACTTGTTTCGGAAGATCTTCATGCTGTCAATGATATTATGTACTTGTGGTTTTGGAACCAACTTCCATTCTTTGCATCTCTTGAACTAATGAAGTTCTTCTTGTATAGTCATTATCCAGAAATGGTCTTTATTTGCTTCATCAAATTTCCTTGGTACCACCTGGGAGAGGAGGCTTAGATTTATGCCTTTATTGTGTACTCTGCCTCTTGTTTTGACCCATTGGCTAGCATCCCCAATGAACAAATTAATAGGGTGATCCTTCAGATGCTTGGTTGTTGTAGGCAACCTTTCTATATTTTGTTGTGTTCTTGAAACACCTTCAGCCTGCTGATTAATTTTTGTAGCATCCTAAGCTTCATCTGAAGGCTGATATTCTTCAATTGGAATTACATTAGGTGAGGTTATCTTGCTTGAACTAGGCTTTTTAGTTATGGGTAGCTCTTTTATATTTAGTTTTGTACCTACAACAATATGGGAACTAGTACAGCCCTTGTATATCAGGCTAGTCTCATCAAATACAACATTGATTGTTTCTTTAATAACATGAGTTTTCTTATTGTATACTTTATAGGTTCTGTTATATAAGTAGTATCCAACAAAAATACCCTCACTATGTTTCTCTACAAACTTTGTAAGATGGGATTTTTCATTATTTGGATGAATCATTTACATCCAAAGTGTTGGGTCCATTGTTCCAATAGACCCTGATTTCTGAGAAGTCAAACATTTCAATGTCACACACATCAACTGTATTTGTTGTGCATTTGAGGTCTTAAGTGCAGGTTAGTTCATATCACATTGATTGGACAAGTGGACACAATAATTGGTTGTTGGACATAGCAAAAATCTACTAAGTTCACAGGAATTGAGTGGATCAAGCTCACTCAATGCCATAGGTAAGGATTCAATTTTGTCTAGCTAGAAATTTACCCAAGTCCATAGGCGTTGAGTGAGGGCATCTCACTCAATGTCATATAATAAATAGCATTGAGTATACCTCAGCCTAACTAAGAAAATAGGTTGAAAATGTGGCAAAGTGCACAGGCATTGAGTGTAGTCTACTCACTAAATGCCATACAACAAAAAGCTGTGAGTCAGGCTGAGTCAGTCAAAGCCTAGAGAAATAGGGTGAAAATGTTGCAAAGTCCATAGGCGTTGAGTGTAGTCTACTCACTTAACGCCATACAGCAAAAAACTGTGAGTCAGGCTGAGTCAGTTAAGGCCTAGAGAAATAGGCTGAAAATGTGGCTAAGTCCACAGGCGTTGAGTGTCGTCGACTCACTCAACGCCATATAGCTTTTAGCTTTGAGTGTTCCTGTGCCTGTCAACTCCACAAAAAGGTTGGGTATACAACCCCGTATTCGCGAATATAGAGCCCCAAAACAAGGCATGAGACAAGCTATGCATTTTTAAGCTTTTCGAGAGGTTTGGAACTCTTGGTACCCAATTTAAGCTCAATTTGAATGATATACTAATAGGGCGATGAAGTATTTGCCTCCCCCGGCCCCTTGTATGGGGCGGGCCCGGTATGTGCTTGCCCTGCGCCCAGTTGGTCAGGCCAGCTCGTCAGCTCATTAGGCCAGCTCGTCAGGCCAGATCGCCCAGCTTGTCAGGCCAGCTCACCCACCTCGCCAGGCCAGCTCGCCCAGCTCTCAGGCCAGCTCGCCCATCTAGTCAGGCCAGCTCGTCAGGCCAGCTCCCCCAACTCATCATTCCAGCTCGCCCACCTTATCAGGCCAGCTCGTCAAGCCAGCCCGCCCAGCTCGTCAGGCCAGCTCGCCCAGCTCGTCAGGACAGCTCGCCCAGCTTGTTAGGCCAGCTCGCCCACCTCGTCAGGCTAGCTCGTCAGGCCAGCTTGTCTAACTCCTCATGCCAGCTCGTCAGGCCAGCTCGCCCAGCTCATCAGGCCAGCTCGTCAGGCCAGCTCGCCCAGCTCGGCAGGCCAGCTTGCCCAGCTTGTCAGGCCTGCTCGCCCAGCTCCTCAGGCCAGCTCGTCAGGCCAGCTCGCCTAGCTCATTAGGCCAGCTCGCCCACCTCGTTAGGCCAGCTCGCTTAGCTTATCAGGCCAGCTCGCCCAGCTCGTCAGGCCTTCTCTCCTAGCTCGTCAGGCCAGCTCCCCAGCTCGTCAGGCTAGCTCGTTAGGCTAGCTCGTCAGGCCAGCTCGCCCAGCTCGTCAGGCCAGCTCTCCCATCTCATCTGGCCAGCTCGCCCAGCTCGTTTGACCAGCTCGTCAGGACAGCTCGCCCAGCTCGTCAGGCCAGCTCGTCAGGCCAGCTCGCCTAGCTCGCTAGCTTTGGTCTTGCCCAGGCCGCCTAGATCTCTCCAGCTTCAGGGTCTGCCCTTTTTCCCCTAATGAGCTGCGAATAGCTATTCAAAATAGTGGGCTTTGGTTGTTGGCAGATAAACCCGGGGGAATTTCGATAATTTTTGGGGTAGCGGAGATTGGTTATTTTCAGGTCATTCCCAAAAAGCTATAAATGGACCCTTAGGGGTGCCTTGGAGGGGATCACTTCTTCATCCTCTTTCTTCATCCTCCAAGGCACCTAGCTCAGCATTGGCTAGGGAGGGGGAGATCACCAAGGTCTTTCGGGTGTGACGAGGGACCTCCACGCTTGAGTCGAGGGTCTGTTCCTAGTTTCTCGAGCCTTTGGTCCGTGACATTCGCCTGAGTGCAGTAAGTGTGAGGTCACCACTTTTTAGGGACACAGAACTCTACAGAGACCAATTTCTCGGTTTCAACATCTTGGTGTGGTGAGCAAGTAGAGTGAACAGCACAAAAGATCTCGGGAGAGTGTCATGGCTGGAGATCAGGGTGGTAGTGATGATCTCGGCGAGCTCCCCAGCAAGGACCCTTCGTGGGAAGGGAGGAATTCATTGCATCCATCTAAGACATCATGGAGATGCTGCGAAGTATTGCTCCTTGAGGTAACTCCTCAACTCCCACCCCTCAGGACTTAGAACCAAGAGCCTCGGCGAGCTGCCTCCTAAGGATCTAGACGAGATGACCCCAGCAAGGGTAGACAGAAGTGCACTAGGAAGAAGGCCCGGAAAGGAGATGATGGGAGATGGGGTTGAGCGAGGCCTCACCGGCCGGGAGTTGTTCCCCAGCCCGGCGAGTGCTAGCCTTCCAAACAAGCAGGTCGTGCGAGCAGAGGTTGCGAGACCACCACTCAAGGGGTCACCCTTCTGCAAGCTAATCATCTCAGCTCACGTTCCCAAGGGGTTCAGAGAGCCTGACATGGCTTACTTTACCGGGAAAGATGACCCCGTCCAGCACCTGTAGTGGTTTGAGGATGTTGTCTCCATCAGACCGATGACAGATGCTTTCAAGTGTCGCCTCTTTGTGATCACATTGAAGGACAAGGCAAGGGACTAGTTCAACCAACTCCCACCGAGATCGATCTATGGGTTCGAGGACTTCAGATGGAGCTTTCAGCTTCCCTTCTCCACCTCCAAGAAGAGGAAGAAGAGTACTGAGTCCATCTTCCTGATAATGTAGAGGGCCGAGGAGTCTCTGGCCCATTACGTTGACAGGTTACAAGAGGAGATCCTGATATCCAAGAGATACCAGGGTAGGCCCTCCAGATGGAATTCACGATGGGGATGCGCGAGGGATTCTTCAAGATGAGCCTGAAGGGCCCCCCTTTCATTCGAGGAGCTGATGGAATGGGCGACAGAGGAGATAGAAATTGAGGCGGCAAACCCGGCATTTGTCAAGGAGTTTGCAAGATTAACGGAGGCAGAGTCGAAGGAGCAAGGTGGCTCGAGGCATTAGGAGGGGAGAAGGAGAGAGGAGTAGAGAGCTCAGAGGTTTCAGGGACCTCAGGAAGGTCCGGATCCAGGTTGGAAACAGTAGGGAGGATCCGTTCAGGGTCCAGGAAGAGGTCTAGTCCAAGATGGGGGGCACTTCCATGGAGGCCAAGGGAGGTTCAACTTCCAAAGATAAGCCCCTAGGTAGTTCCTCCCCCCACCGCAGAAAGCCATGGAGATAGGAAGAAGGGGAAGAGGTAATGGGAGAAATCACCCAGCCCGTCGAAGGAGGGAAGGAAGAGTGTTGTCGTACTGTGACTTCCACCAGGTAGAGGGTCACGCCATAGCTACCTGCCATAAATTCCTGGAAGTGAGAGAGGCGAGATCCCCAGCTCAGCAGCAGCCGCTGGTGCGGGTTGAAGAAGTTATAACCAGATAAGGGGGGATGACGTCTGTGAGGATCGGGTCGACGTAGGTGTAACGCCCCCGATTTTTCTATGTTTTGTTTGATCTTTGATTGGCATTACGATGATGCATTCCCGGCCTTTTGCCGTTGTAGAGTGTGGTCTTAGCTCTTTAGGTTACTTGTGTAGCCTGGTTGTAGCCTGTTAGTAAGATTCCCCAGCTAGCTGGAGTCTATTTTGGTGATTCGGTTGGGCCTCTTAGGGAATGCTTGTGTTTTGGCTTCGGGAGGTGTTAGCCTAAGTGTGAGATCGTCGGATGTTATTTTCGACCTCACCGTTGTTTTCGTGGCTTGTGTGTTTAGCTACGGTGCGGGTTTTGGTCGAAGTCCGAGATCGTTTACTTTCGCGTCATTTCGACATTTGTTATGTTAGCTATAATGTTTGATGTGCTGTGCATGGCCTGGTGTGGCCGAGCTTGTTAGGCTGGTGCCTTGTTTCTTTTTTTAGCTAAGGAGTTAGCTGTTTTTTTTTTGTATGTTTGGGTGACACGGCCTGGGTCACGGGCGTGACCCAGGGCGTGTCGAGCTCGGGTAGAGCTCTCGGTTGTGAGGTCGACGAAATTCGGTAGACAGGTGTTTTTGGTAGGAACACGGCCTGTGACACGGGCGTGTCACAGGGCGTGTCCCCTTCGGTTCGTCGAGCTGCGCCCGACGATTCGTCGAGCTGCGCTCGATGATTCGTCGTCGTCGAGCTACGCTCGACGATAGTCGAGCGGTGTTTGGGTGAGTTCACGCCCCCATAACACGGGCGCGCCGGATCTGGCACGGGCGTGGCTTAAGGCGTGACTCCTAGTCGGCGATCTGCGCTCGACGATTGACAAGCGCTAGTTAGGTTGGTACACGGCCGTGTCATAGGGCGTGACCCCTGTTTCATCGAGCTGAGCTCGACGATCATCGAGTGGGTAGGTGAGTGAGTACACGCCCCGTGCCATGGGCGCGTCGGACCGGACACGGCCGTGTCACGGGCGTGTCTGGGGCGTGTTCCGTACTTTTTTCCTGAGTGCTTCTTTTTATGTCGTGAGTTGTTTTTCCTCCTCATTTCTTCGTTCCCGATTCTGGAGAAGCTTCCCGCGGAAGGTTTTGGGAGGAGGTGGTGTTGGGTTTTGGCCGGCGATTGCGGGAGGGTTAGAGCTCGATATTCTCGTGCGTTAGCGGATTTGCCTTGCTCTCGTCTAGGTCCTTCCTTCCATGTAAGTTATTCTTGATCTAGGGCTGATTCTAGGAGTTAAGAATTTCTGATTTCTTTTCTTCTTCTCTAATCTTTACTTTTGACCCGTAGGTGGCCGATCTTACTGTCAAAGCCAGATTTGTTTTGTGTTGCAATCGTTGCATCTCGGTGGTAAGGCAAGTGGCTCCTTTCCCTTGCCAAGTTGACCCCTTTTCACCTAGTTACTTTGTTGTATATTGTTCTTAAATTCAGCCATGTTCGATTTAGATTGTCTTGGAAGTTTGGCTAATCTCTTTCTTTTTATTATTCGCGATGTGGTGTCCAGTGGGTAGCTAGAGGTAGGGTAAGGCTGCGTTTAGTTGTAGTTTAAGTTTAGTTACGGTAGCCCCGAGTAGATAGGATGGAAGGGAGGGTTGGAATTAAATTTCCAACTATCTGTTTCCGCATGTTGAGAGAGTTTAGGGTGCGGTTTTAACTAAAATTTACATTTACCCTAAGTAGAAAGCATTGACAGCGTTGAGTGAGCCGAGTTCACTCAACGCCGTAATCCAGCGTAGGTTTTGCGGCTAAGTATTTTGGCATCAAGTGAGTGGAGCTTACTCAACGCCGCGTCGAGTGGGATCGACGTTTCGGCCTTGTGTTCATGTGTTTCCTTAGGATTGTTAGTGTGACTTTTCCCTATTCCCTAGGGGGGTATTGGGTGTTCGCCTAGTTTTTTGCATGCCGACACTTGGGTTGTGGCAGGTGGTGGAGTTTTGGTGCCTCTGGAGGGGTGGTTTTATGTGGAGAGCTGTGGCCACCGCCTTTTGCCCCGGTTTGGGTTGGCATGTGTGGGACCCTAGAGCTACCTTTGTTTGACCCCTTAGCCATTTTTGGATCTAGTTTTGGTTATGTATTCAGATCCATGTTTTGACCCCTGCCATTAACCCACAAGTTAGGACTGTTAGTTTCTTTCCTATTTTATGGCTATTTCTCTTGGCATATATGTATATGTCTTGTTGCTATTGCAGACTCTTTTGTAGGGCATGTTGCTTTTATTACTCGCACTTAGTGTGCTTTGCCATTCTTTAGACAGTGTTCTTTTCTTGTTGTCATGTCCTTTCTTTTACTGATAGCATTTTGTTGTCGGATTGGTAAACCCTTCTTATTTGCTCATAAATCTAATGCTTTATTTACCTTTTTGATTATTTTCTTGCTGAGGTGTTCTTTTCTTGAATGCCTCAGGTCCAGGTTGTAGCCAGTTCAGCGGCTAGTTCTTTTGGAGGGGCTTGCTTGTGGCCTCTTGGGTAGCTGAGATAGCATATCCTCGATTTTTGTGAGGTAGTTCTTTTCCTTTCTGTATTGACATGCATACTCACTAGTGGGTTCGTGTCAGATTGTTGACGCCCACTGGTGGCTTCCTGTGATATTGGGTATTAACTAAAACTTCTATTTTTGCCTATTTGTGGTTGTTTACTTGTTTCTGGGAATGTTTTATGCTAGGTTGCATGTTCGATATTTTTAAACCCTAAAAGTGTTACTATATGTATCTCATGCATGTCATATTTATAAAACTAAGACACTACTTTTCCTTTAGCGTAAAGACTACATTTTTTATATACCATACTAACCTTAGAGTCGTGCATACCATGAGTCATCCCTCGGGGACACTTATGCTCATTTAGGGTATCAACTCAATTTAACCAAAGTATTTTTCGCTGCGTATAAATATACTTTTAATTGTGGACTAGCGGATCCACTGTGCTGAGGGATACGACCATTAAATATATCTGGTTTTCTTTCATATTAAACTATGATTTTCCTTAAAATCTAAGGTCTGGAGTTTTGCTTGAACGTGTGCAGTTATCCCCTACATGACGTGGCATCACGACACGTATTTTCTCTTGATCTAATGCAGTGTAATCGTCGAAAAATGTGGGTTGTGACAGTGGGTATCAGAGGGAGGTTGCTTGGCAAATGATCGGGCAACCTTTGTCTTGTTTGCATTAGTAGTTTAGCGTCATACCATACACACACTGATATGTCATCAGCACGTCTTGGCTAAAGCACGAACACTACACTCATGAGCATAAAGAAGTATACAGGGCATATTATGTAGTATGGGATGCATAATATGTGTTTGTATATGGATCCACCATAGGAGGCAACATGTGAGGGTTATGTAGTATGGGATGCATAACCTCACCACATGAATGCGGATAGCACGTTTTCTTTTTTTGTTGCATGAAAATATTATGTAGTATGGGATGCATAACATTTTCATGTGTACGCCGTCCATGGCATGCATTAAGGACTTTTTTTAGAATGCATAACACATCATGCATAGCATAACATTTCATAAGCACAACGTGCCAAGCTAAAGATTTGCATGATGACATATGTACACGCATGGTTTTGAGTCAAAAAGAATACAAATACATGCATTCATGGTTTAGGCACATGAGTTAGTATGATGGTGGTGAACCATCTTAGATTAAGCATAACATCATCATGGTAAAAACAAATCCCAGAGCAAGTTTAGCAGTTGAAGTTCATATTTAAGTATGTTTGTCTGTACCGGGTAGTTTCGTTCTAGCTGTTCGGCTAGGTTTTGTCTAAATCTTGTGCGATTATAGGATGGCGAGACGTCGTGCGACGAGATCGACTCCCCAATCAGAGGGTTAGTCATCGGGAGCGCAGAGCGAGGCGTTGATAGAAAGCCTGCGGCAGAGTAATGAGGCCTTATCGAGACAGGTAGTGGATATGCAGGCTCAGATTCAGTCTCTTGTAGCAGTGGTGGTGGGACAGACTCCGAGAGTTCAGGACCCCGCTGAGGGGGTAGCTGTTCATGCCCCTCCTGTTCCTCCCGTGCCTTCGGTTGTGGTGCCCCCGGAGATGGCGTTCATATCCCAGTTTCAGCGGCTTAGGCCCTACTTATGATGGGCAAGTAGATTTCATGATTTTGGATGACTGGCTGATTTCCATTGAAGAGATGTTCTCTTACTCTGGGATTACGGACGATCAGAGAGTGATGCTCGCTGCCTACCAGCTCAAGGGCTTAGCAAAGAGTTGGTGGCTGAGGGAGAAAGAGAGCTTGGTGGAAGGATGCACTTGGGAGTCATTTAAGGTGATGTTGTTAAGTACGTTTCTGCCTTCAGTCGAGCGGGATCGGCTAATGAATGACTTCATTCATTTGAAGCAGAGGAAACTCACGGTTAGTGAGTATGAGATTGAGTTTAGCAAGTTGAGTAGGTTTGCTCCGTGTCTACTGAGTGTTGAAGCAGATCGAGTTAAAGGGTTTCTGGGTGGACTAAGAAGCGACATTCAGCAATTAGCGAATGCCTACGGAGCAGTCAGTTATGCCAGCGTGGTTGAAGCTACCTTGAAGGTCGAGGCCATTGAGAATGCAAAGAATAGAGGCCAGCAGATGAGGAAGGATAAGTGGAAGTCCGGTGGAGGGAAGATCCCTCAGGAGCCTGATGCTGTCTCGAGAAAGAAGAACAAAGAGGTTTGTAGCTTCTATGGCCGGCCAGGCCACCCCTTTGAGAGGTGTTTCAAAAGGTTGGGAGCGTAGAAGAAAGAACAGGTGCATATGATTCAGGGTGCTCCCAGAGGAGACTTGGTGTCTGCCTTGTGTAGAAGGAAGCGACATGATGTTGCCTGTTGCTGGTTAAAAGATAAAGTCTGTTTTCAGTGTGGGCAGAAGTGTCATCTCAAGACAAGGTGCCCAAAGATCCAGCCTGTTCTGTAGCCAATTCCTCTCCAGGATTTGCCACCGCCTCAACAAATGGATAAAGGAAAGGGGAATTTGAATGTGCTTTCGGTAGACGAAGTGCAGACTTCGACCTAGGTTATCTCAGGTTTGACTCCTCCCCAGTCGTTTTGTCATGTTCCCTTTTTGGTTGTAGTTTTCATTTTAGCATTTGTTGCCTTAGATGTGTGTGCAATTTGTAGGACGATTTAAGGTAAAGAACTGATGGGCGCGCGTTCTCTTCGACTCTGGCGCTACCCACTCATTTGTGGCTAGAGCCTTCGTGGAGCGGTTCAGTTTGGTCCTATATCGTGTTGGTGGTGCCTTTTGTGTTAAGTTCCCCTCCGGTGACTCTCTGGTTTCAGACCTGGGTATCCATGACTGTCCGATTTTGTCAGGGGATTTTCTAGCAAAGGAAGATCTGAAGATGATTGACCTAGAGGACTTCGATGTTATCTTGGGCATGGACTGGTTGTCCAGGTACGATGCAGTTATTCAGTGCAAGGGTAAGCGCTTGGACTTCGTCAAAGACAACGGTCAGCCAGGGAGCGTTTATGGGTATTCTCTCCAGGAGTCTCCAGTCATTTCTGCGGTACGTGTTCGTAAGTTGCTTGATTCTGGCTGCTTTGCCTGTGTGGTCTCTCTGGTAGGGACAGTTGTTAGTGTGCCGCATTTGTAGGAGATTCTTGTGGTGTGTGACTTCTCTGATGTGTTTCCTGACGATCTTCCCGGTCTTCCACCCGATCGAGATGTCGAGTTTGTTATAGATTTGGGGCCAGGCACGCATCCTATTGCAAAGGCGCCGTACCGGATGGCCCCGCGAGAGCTGGAAGAGTTGCGAATCCAGCTAGATGAGATGTTGGCAAAAGGATTGATCAGGCCGAGTTCGTCGTCGTGGGGTGTGCCTGTTCTGTTTGTAAAGAAGAAAGACAGGTCGATGAGGCTATGCATTGATTATAGAGAGCTGAACAAGGTTACTATTAAGAACAGGTACCCTCTGCCTCGGATTGATGATTTATTTGACCAACTGCGTGGTAGTGCCGTGTTTTCCAAGATTGATCTTCGTTCGGGCTATCACCAGTTGAGGATTCGGGAGTCAGACGTTCCGCGGACGGTGTTCCGCTCTCGTCATGGGCATTTTGAGTTTTTGGTTATGTCATTTGGTTTGACTAATGCGCCCTCAGCTTTTATGGATTTGATGAACAGAGTTTTCAAGGATTTTCTAGATAAGTTTGTTATTGTCTTTATAGATGATATTTTGGTGTACTCTAAAGATGCGGAGGAGCATGATCGACATTTGCGACTGGTCTTGGCGACTCTGAGAGACCATAAGCTATACGCCAAGCTGAGCAAGTGCGAATTTTGGTTGCCTCAAGTTTCTTTTCTGGGCCATATGGTTAATAAGGAGGAAATATCGGTGGACCCAGAAAAGATCGCTGCTATTATGGAATGGGAGAGACTTGTTACTCCCAGAGAGATCAGAAGCTTCTTGGGCTTGGTTGGCTATTATAGAAGATTTGCAGAGGGATTCTCTACCTTGTCTGCGCCATTGACCAAGTTGACGCAGAAGAATATAGCCTTCATATAGGATGGCAAGTGTGAGGAGGCTTCTGAGGAACTAAAAAGTAGGTTATGTTCAGCTCCAATTTTGTCTTTGCCTACTGAAGGTAGTGAGTATGATATATATGTGGATGCGTCGCATTTCGGACTGGGCTGCGTATTGATGCAGGGCGGGAAGGTGATTGCGTACGGGTCGAGGCAGCTAAAGACTCATGAGAGGAACTACCCTACGCATGACCTGGAGTTTGCAGCTGTGATCTATGCGCTGAAATTGTGGAGGCATTTGTTGTTTGACGTGCAGTGCAAGATTTTTACTGATCACAAGAGTTTAAAGTATGTCTTCACCCACAATGAATTGAATCTACGGCAGCGGCGATGGTTGGAGTATGTGGCCGACTATGATGTTGAAATCCAGTACCATCTGGGCAAAGCTAATGTGGTGGCCGATGCCCTGAGTCGGAAGTCAGGGAAGATTTTCAATCTCTCCACCGAGCGTCTAGTGGAAGAGTTCCTTTTGATGGACATTTCTGTGGGAAGCTGCGATTCGCAGAGTAGTTTGGCAGTGGCAGAACCTTCGTGGATTGTGCTTACAAGACTACATCAGAAGGATGATCCCGATCTTCTGCATTTGTATCTTCGAGCTAAAAAAGGTGAATTACCAGATTTCTCTATAGATGATGTGGGTACCTTGAAGTATCGTGGCAGGTTTTGCATTCCCGCTGTTGGAGATATTCGGGATATGGTGTGCAGAGAAGCCCATGGATCTATTGTTGCCTTCCATCTAGGGTCTACCACGATGTATCATGATTTAAAGCAGATTGTTTGGTGGTATGGGATGATGGGAGACATAGCCAGATTTGTTTCTGAATGCCGCACTTGAAAACATGTGAAAGCTGACCATGGGAGGCTTGGTGGCAAGCTGACTCCCTTGGAGATTCCGACTTGGAAGTGGGAGAGTATCTCGATGGATTTCATTGAAGGATTACTGAGATCTCCTAATGGGCATGATTCAGTTTGGGTGATCGTAGACAGATTGACGAAGTGTGCTCATTTTGTACCATTTAAGATCGATTATCTGATGAGGAAGATAGCCGAGATGTATTTGGATGAGGTTATCAGTTTGCATGGTGTACCCGTAAGTATCATATCGGATCGAGACTCCAGGTTCACGTCTCGTTTTTGGAAGAGCCTTCAGGAGGGGTTGGGTACAGATTTGAGGTCTTCCATATCTTATCATCCGCAGACCAATGGTCAGACGGAGCGAGTAAATCAGATTGTGGAAGATATGATCCGATAATATATTCTGGACCACGGAGGAGTGTGGGACGAGCGCTTGCGGCTTATGGAATTTGCATATAACAACAGTTATCAAGAAAGCTTGCAAATGGCTCCTTTTGAAGCTATGTATGGGAGGCGCTGCAGGACTCCCTTGTTTTGGGCTGAGGTTGGCGAGAGACCTTTGTTGGGTCCAGAAGCGCTCGAGGACATGGAAACCGCTGTGAAGCTTATTCGGGAAAAGCTTCGGATAGCCCAGGAGAGATATGAGAAGAACGACAACCGGCTTAGATCGGACTTGGAATTTGTTGTGGGGGACTCGGTCTTCTTAAAGGTTTCCCCGTTGATCGGAGTCAAGCGGTTTGGCAAGAATAGGAAGTTGGACCCGAGGTACGTGGGGCCATTTCTGATTGTTGAGCGGATCGGGTTATCAGCTTATAGGCTGGCTTTGTCCGCAAATTTCCGTGGCGTGCATGATGTCTTTCACGTCAGTCAGCTGCGGAAATGTGTGCTGAATGGAAGGCAAGTTTTGGATTTTGTGCCTCAGTTGGAGCCGAATATTTCTTACGTGGAGGTTCCTGTCCGCATTTTGGATTCTCATGTCCGTGCGTTGCGGAAGAAGACCATTCCAATGGTTAAGGTTTTATGGAGAAATCGGGATGTAGAAAGCGCGACTTGGGAATTGGAGTCGGCTATGAGGGAGGCTCACCCTCATCTATTTCCCTGATCTTGTGTCTGGTATGTTTTGTGCTTTTTTATATATATCCCCTTCTTGGCTATTTCTCTCTCCTTCTTGATAGGGGTGTTGTGAGTAAAGTTTCGAGGCGAAACTTTCTTTTAGGGGGAGTGACTGTAACGCCCCCGGTTTTTCTGTGTTTTGTTTGATCTTTGATTGGCGTTACGATGACGCATTACCAGCCTTTCACCGTTGTAGAGCGTGGTCTTAGCTCTTTAGGTTCCTTGTGTAGCCTGGTTGTAGCCTGTTACCAAGATTCCCCAGCTAGCCGGAGTCTGTTTTGGTGACTCAGTTGGGCCTCTTAGGGAATGCTTGTGTTTTGGCTTCGGGAGGTGTTAGCCCGAGTGTGAGATCGTCGGATGTTGTTTTCGACCTCACCGTTGTTTTTGTGGCTTGGGTGTTTAGCTACGGTGCGGGTTTTGGTCGAAGTCCGAGATTGTTTGCTTTCGCGTCGTTTCGATGTTTGTTATGTTAGCTGTAATGTTTGTTGTGTTGTGCATGGCCTGGTGTGGCCGAGCTTGTTAGGCTGGTGCCTTGTTTCTTATTTTAGCTAAGGAGTTAGCTATTTTTTGTGTATGTTTGGGTGACACGGTCTGGGTCACGGGCGTGACCCAGGGCGTGTCGAGCTCGGGTAGAGCTCTCGGTTGTGAGTTCGATGAAATTCGGTCGACGGGTGTTTTTGGTAGGAACACGGCCTGTGACACGGCCGTGTCACAGGGCATGTCCCCTTCGATTCGTCGAGCTGCGCTCGACGATTGTCGAGCGGCATTTGGGTGAGTTCACGCCCCCTAACATGGGCATGTCGGATCTGGCACGGGCGTGGCTTAAGGCGTGACTCCTTTTCGGTGATCTGCGCTTGATGATTGTCGAGCACTAGTTAGGTTGGTACACGGCCTGTGACACGGGCGTGTCATTGGGCGTGACCCCTGTTTCGTCGAGCTGAGCTCGACGATCGTCGAGTGGGTAGGTGAGTGAGTACACGCCCCGTGCCACGGGCGTGTCACGGGCGTGTCTGGGGCGTGTTCCGTACTTTTTTCCTGAGTGCTTCTTTTTATGCCTTGAGTTGTTTTTCCTCCTCATTTCTTCGTTCCCGATTCTGGAGAAGCTTCCAGCGGAAGGTTTTGGGAGGAGGTGGTGTTGGGTTTTGGCCGGCGATTGCGGGAAGGTTAGAGCTCGATTGTCTCGTGCGTTAGCGGATTTGGTTTGCTTTCGTCTAGGTCCTTCCTTCCATGTAAGTTATTCTTAATCTAGGGCTGATTCTAGGAGTTAAGAATTTCTGATTTCTTTTCTTCTTCTCTAATCTTTGCTTTTGACCCGTATGTGGCCGATCTTGCCGTCAAAGCCAGATTTTTTTTGTGTTGCAATCGCTGCATCTCGGTGGTAAGGCAAGTGGCTCCTTGCCCTTTCCAAGTTGACCCCTTTTCACCTAGTTACTTTGTTGTATATTATTCTTAAATTCAGGCATGTTCGATTTAGGTTGTCTTGGAATTTTGTCTAATCTCTTTCTTTTTATTATTTGCGGTTTGGTGTCCAGTAGGTAGCTAGAGGTAGGGTAAGGTTGCGTTTAGTTGTAGTTTAAGTTTAGTTGCAGTAGCCCCGAGTAGATAGGATGGAAGGGAGGGTTGGAATTAAATTTCCAACTCTCTGTTTCCGCGCGTTGAGAGAGTTTAGGTTGCGGTTTTAACAAAAATTTATGTTTACCCTAAGTAGAAAGCTTTGACAGCGTTGAGTGAGCCAAGTTCACTCAACGCCGTCATCCAGCGTAGGTTTTACGGCTAAGTATTTTGGCATCAAGTAAGTGGAGCTTACTCAACGCCGCGTCGAGTGGGCTCGACGTTTCTGCCTTGGGTTCATGTGTTTCCTTAGGATTGTTAGTGTGACTTTTCCATATTCCCTAGGGGGGGTATTGGGTGTTTGGCTAGTTTTTGCATGCCGACTCTTGGGTTGTGACAGGCGGTGGAGTTTTGGTGGCCTCTGGAGGGGTGGTTTTATGTGGAGAGCTGTGGCCACCGCCTTTTGCCCCGGTTTAGGTTGGCGTGTGTGGGTCCCTAGAGCTGCCACTGTTTGACCCCTTAGCACTTTTTGGATCTGGTTTTGGTTATGTGTTCAGATCCATGTTTTGACCCCTGCCATTAACCCACAAGTTAGGTCTGTTAGTTCCTTTCCTATTTTATGGCCATTTCTCTTGACATATATGTATATGTCATGTTGCTATTGTAGGCTCTTTTGTAGGGCATGTTGCTTTTATTACTCACACTTGATGTGCTTTGTTGTTCTTTAGACAGTGTTCTTTTCTTACTGTCATGTACTTTCTTTTACTGATAGCATTTTGTTGCCGGATTGGTAAACCCTTCTTATTTGCTCATAAATCTAATGCTCTATTTACCTTTTTGATTATTTTCTTGCTCAGGTGTTCTTTTCTTGAATGCCTCAGGTTTAGGTTGTAGCCAGTTCAGCGGCTAGTTCTTTTGGAGGGGCTTGTTTGTGGCCTCTTGGGTAGCTGAGATAGGCGATCCTCGATTTTTGTGAGGTAGTTCTTTTCCTTTCTGTATAGACATGCATACTCACGAGTAGGTTCGTGTCAGGTTGTTGACTCCCACTGGTGGCCTCTTGCGATGCTTGGTATGAACTAAAACTGCTATTTTTGCCTATTTGTGGTTGTTTACTTGTTTCTGGGAATGTTTTATCCTAGGTTGCATGTTAGATATTTTTAAACCCTAAAAGCATTACTATATGTATCTCATGCATGTCATATTTATAAAACTAAGACACTACTTTTCTTTTAGCGTAAAGACTACATTTTTTATATACCATACTAACATTAGAGTCGTGCATACCATGAGTCATCCCTCGGGGACACTTATGCTCATTTAGGGTGTCAACTCAATTTAACCAAAGTATTTTTCGCTGCGTATAAATATACTTTTAATTGTGGACTAGCTGATCCACTGTGCCGAGGGATACGACCATTAAATATAACTGGCTTTATTTCATATTAAACTATTATTTTCCTTAAAATCTAAGGTTTAGACTTTTGCCTGAACGTGTGCAGTTATCCCCTGCATGATATGACATCACGGCACGTATTTTCGCTTAATTTGATGCGGTGTAATCGTCGAGAAAATGCAGGTTGTGACAGTAGGAACCCGAGGTGGTATAGGAGTGACCCACAGTGGAGTGGGGATTGAGGCCACTCGAAAGGCAAGCCTCCATGTCATGTACCGACGGAGCGTCACTTCAAAATCCCAGACCCCATCCCTAGAGGAAAGGATCACCTTCTCAATGAAGGACATGTCAGATCACGATGATCCATTTTGTGATGCGCTGGTCATCCAGGCAGTCATCGAAGGTTACACCATCTCCCGGATCTTGGTTGATAACGGGAGATCCGTCAACGTCATTTTCAAGAAGGTGTTTGACGGGATGAAGGTGGAACCAATGTGGGTGTTGGCCTTTAACGGACCCTTATTCGGATTTTCAGGGGAAAGGAAGGAGGTAGAAGGTGGAGTCGGAATCCAGGGGAAGTTGGGGGGAACTCAAGGAACTGCCGGTTCGTCATTGTTGACGCCCCGATCAGTTATAATGCCATCTTCAGAAGTCCCCTCATCAGCGCCTTCCGTTGTGTGACGTCGTCTTTCCACCAGAGCCTCAAGTTTAACTCAGGAGGGGTCCAAGTCAGGATCAGGGGAGACCCCACGATGGTAAGGCAGTGCTACGTCGCGGCTGTCAATACCATCTCCTGGCTAGCCAAAACAGAAGAGATGGAGAAGATCATGGAGAGCCTGAGCAGGATAGAGATATCAAAGGAGGCGAGTGATGGGCATCGTGCTAAAGCAGGCTAAGGGAGCCTTGCCTTGGTGAGGTCTTTTATATTTCTTATTCCTGTAATGAGCTCTACCCCTGACCAGCTAAGTCAGGAGGTCAAGTACCTTAAAATTTCCCCTTTTGAGGATGTTGAATTTAGTAAAGTTCAAATGACATGCCTAATCCCACCCCTGAGGCCACTCAGAAGGCAAGCCTCCATGTCATGTACCGACGGAGCATCGCTTCAACATCCCAGACCCCACCCCCAGAGGAAAGGATCACCTTCTTAATGAAAGACATGTCGGATCACGATGATCCGTTCTGCAATGCGCTGGTCATCCAGGCAGTCATCAAAGGCTACACCGTCTCCCGGATCTTCGTTTACAATGGGATCTCTATTAACGTCATTTTCAATAAGGCATTTGACGGGATCAAGGTGGAACCAAGGAGGGTGTTGGCCTCTGACGGGCCCCTGTTCGGATTTTCAGGGGAAACGAAGGAGGTAGAAGGTGGAGTCAGACTCCAGGTGAAGTTGCGGGGGGGGGGGGGGGGGCACTTAAGGAACTGCCGGTTCTTCATTGTTCATGCCCCGAGCAGTTATAACGCCATTTTCGGAAGGCCCCTCATGAGTGACTTCCGTTGTGTGCCGTCGAATTTCCACCAGTGCCTCAAGTTCAACTCAGGAGGGCTCCAAGTCAGGATCAGGGGATACCCCAGGATGGTAAGGCAGTGCTACGTCACGGCTGTCAATACCATCTCCTGGCTAGCCAAAGCAGAAGTGGTGGAGAAGATCATGAAGAGCCTGAGCAGGATAGAGGTATCAGAGGAGGCGAGTGATGGGCATCGTGCTCAAGCATCCTAAGGGAGCCTTTCCTTGGTGAGGTCTTTTATCTTTCTTATTCCTATAATGAGCTCTACCCCAGACCAGCTAAGACGGGAGGTCAAGTACCTTAAAATTTCCCCATTTGAGGATGTTGAATTTAGTAAAGTTCAAATGACATGCCTAGTCCCACCCCTGAGAGGATCTCCTCATCCAGGCTCTCACTAGCTGGTTGGGTCGAATGTGCCTTGGGGAGAGCAAGTCCCACCACCGAGAGGATCTCCACATCCAGGCTCTCACTAGCTGGTTGGGTCGAATGTGCCTCAGGGAGAGCAAGTCCCACCCTCGAGAGGATCTCCTCATCCAGGCTCTCACTAGCTAGTTGGGACAAATGTGCCTCGGGGAGAGCATGTCTCACCCCCGAGAGGATCTCCACAACCAGGCTCTCACTAGCAGGTTGGGTCGAATGTGTCTCAGGGAGAGCAAGTCCCACCCCCGAGAGGATCTCCTCATCCAGGCTCTCACTAGCTGGTTGGGTCAAATGTGCCTCGGGGAGAGCAAGACCCACCCCCCGAGAGGATCTACTCATGCATGCTCTCACTAGCTGGTTGGGTCAAATGTGCCTCGGGGAGAGCAAGTCCTACCCTGAGAGGATCTCCTCATTCATGCTCTCACTAGCTGGTTGGATCGAATGTGCCTCGAGGGGAGAGCAAATCCCACCCCCCCCCCCCCCCACCCGAGAGGATCTCCTCATCAAGGCTCTCACTAGCTGGTTGGGTCGAATCTGCCTTGGGGAGAGAAAGTCCCACACGAGAGAGGATCTCCTCATCCAGGATCTCACTAGCTGGTTGGGTCAAATGTGCCTCAGGGAGAGCAAGTCCCAACCCCCGAGAGGATCTCCTCATCCAGGCTCTCACTAGCTGGTTGGGTGAAATGTTCCTCAGGGAGAGCAAGTCCACCCCCAAGAGGATCTCCTCATTCAGGCTCTTACTAGCTGGTTGGGTCGAATGTGCCTCGGGGTGAGAAAGTATCACCCCCAAGAGAATCTCCTCATCCAGGCTCTCACTAGCTGGTTGGCTCAAATGTGCCTAGGGGAGTGCAAGTCCCACCCCCGAGAGGATCTCCTCATCCATGCTCTCACTAGATGGTTGGGTCAAATGTGCCTCGGGGAGAGCAAGTCCCTCCCCCCGAGTGGATCTCCTCATCCAGGCTCTCAATAGCTGGTTGGGTCGAATGTGCCTTGAGGAGAGCAAGTCCCACCCCCGAGAGGATCTCCTCATCCAGGCTCTCACTAGCTTGTTAGGTCGAATGTGCCTTGGGGAGAGAAAGTACCACCTCCCGAGAGGATCTCCTCATCCAGGCTCTCAATAGCAAGTTGGGTCGAATGTGCCTCGGGGAAAGCAAGTCCCACCCCCGAGAGGATCTCCTCATCCAGGCGCTCACTAGCTAGTTGGGTCGAATGTCATTCAGGGAGAGCAAGTCCCACCCCGCAAGAGGATCTCCTCATCCAGGCTCTCACTGGCTGGTTGGGTCGAATGTGCCTCGGGGAGAGCAAGTCCCACCCCCGAGAGAATCTCCTCACCTAGGCTCTCACTATCTAGTTGGGTCGAATGTGCCTCGGGGAGAGCAAGTCCCACCCCGAGAGTATCTCCTCATCCAAGCTCTCACTAACTGGTTTGGTCGAATGTACCTCGAGGAGAGAAAGTCCCACCCCCGAGAGGATCTCCTCATCCAGGATCTCATTAGCTGGTTGGGTCGAATGTGCCTCGGGGAGAGCAAGTCCCACCCACCGAGAGTATCTCCTCATCCAGGCTCTCACTAGCTAGTTGGGTCGAATGTGCCTCGGGGAGAGCAAGTCGCACCCCAGAGAGGATCTCCTCATCCATGCTCTCTCTAGCTAGTTGGGTCGAATGTACCTCGGGGAGAGCAAGTCCCACCCCCCAAGAGGATCTCCTCATTCAGGATCTCACTAGCTGGTTGGGTCGAATGTGCCTCGGGGAGAGCAAGTCCCACCCCCGAGAGGATATCCTCATCCATGCTCTCACTAGCTGGTTGGGTCGAATGTGTCTCATGGAGAGTAAGTCCCACCCCCCGAGAGGATCTCCTCATCCAGGCTCTCACTAGTTGGTTGGGTCGAATGTTCCTTGGGGAGAGCAAATCCTACCCCCGAGAGGATCTCCTCATCTAGGCTCTCACTAGCTGTTTTGGTCGAATGTGCCTCGGGGAGAGAAAGACCCACCCCCCCGAAAGGATCTCCTCATCCAGGCTATCACTAGTTGGTTGGGTCGAATGTGCCTCGGGGAGAGCAAGTCCCACCCCCGAGAGGATCTCCTCATCCATGCTCTCACTAACTGGTTGGGTCGAATGTGCCTCGGGGAGAGCAAGTCCCACCCCCTGAGAGGATCTCTTCATCCATGCTCTCACTAGTTGGTTGGGTTTAATGTGCATCGGGGAGAGCAAGTCCCACCCCCGCGAGGATCTCCTCATCCAGGCTCTCATTACCTGGTTGGGTCAAATGTGACTCGGGGAGAGAAAGTCCCATCCCCTGAGAGGATCTCCTCATCCAGGCTCTCACTATCTGTTTGGGCTGAATGTGCCTCGAGGAGAGCAAGTCCCACCCACAAGAGGATCTCCTCATTCAGGCTCTCACTTGCTAGTTGGGTCGAATGTGCCTTGGGGAGAGCAAGTCCCACCCCCCCCCCCCCCCCTCGAGAGAATCTCCTCATCCAGGCTCTCACTAGCTGGTTGGGTCGAATGTGCCTTGAGGAGAGCAAGTCACACCCCTAAGAGGATCTCCTCATCCATGCTCTCAATAGCTGGTTGGGTCGAATGTGCCTTGGGGAGAACAAGTCCCACCCCCTGAGAGGATCTCCTCATCTAGGCTCCCACTAGCTGGTTGGGTCGAATGTGCCTCGGGGATAACAAGACCCACCCCCCGAGAGGATCTACTCATGCATGCTCTCACTAGCTGGTTGGGTCAAATGTGCCTCGGGGAGAGAAAATCCTACCCTAGAGGATCTCCTCATTCATGCTCTCAATAGCTGGTTGGGTCGAATGTGCCTCGGGGAGAGCAAATCCCCCCCCCCCCTGAGAGGATCTCCTCATCAAGGCTCTCACTAGCTAGTTGGGTCGAATCTGCCTTGGGGAGAGAAAGTCCCACACTAGAGAGGATCTCCTCATCCAGGATCTCACTAGTTGGTTGGGTCAAATGTGCCTCAGGGAGAGCAAGTCCCAACCCCCGAGAGGATCTCCTCATCCAGGCTCTCACTAGCTGGTTGGGTCGAATGTTTCTCAGGGAGAGCAAGTCCACCCCCAAGAGGATCTCCTCATTCAGGCTCTCACTAGCTGGTTGGGTCGAATGTGCCTTGGGGTGAGAAAGTATCACCCCCAAGAGAATCTCCTCATCCAGGCTCTCACTAGCTGGTTTGGTCAAATGTGCCTCGGGGAGAGCAAGTCCCACCCCCAAGAGGATCTCCTCATCCATGCTCTCACTAGCTGGTTGGGTCAAATGTGCCTCGGGGAGAGCAAGTCCCTCCCCCCGAGAGGATCTCCTCATCCAGGCTCTCAATAGCTGGTTGGGTCGAATGTGCCTTGAGGAGAGCAAGTCCCACCCCCGAGAGGATCTCCTCATCCAGTCTCTCACTAGCTTGTTGGGTCGAATGTGCCTCGGGGAGAGCAAGTACCACCTCCCGAGAAGATCTCCTCATCCAGGCTCTCAATAGCAAGTTGGGTCGAATGTGCCTCGGGGATAGCAAGTCCCACCCCCGAGAGGATCTCCTCATCCAGGCGCTCACTATCTGGTTGGGTCGAATGTGACTCAGGGAGAGCAAGTCCCACCCCGCAAGAGGATCTCCTCATCCAGGCTCTCACTGGCTGGTTGGGTCGAATGTGCCTCGGGGAGAGCAAGTCCCACCCCCGAGAGAATCTCCTCACCCAGGCTCTCACTAGCTAGTTGGGTCGAATGTGCCTCGGGGAGAGCAAGTCCCACCCCGAGAGTATCTCCTCATCCAGGCTCTCACTAACTGGTTTGGTCGAATATACCTCAAGGAGAGCAAGTCCCACCCCCGAGAGGATCTCCTCATCCAGACTCTCATTAGCTGGTTGGGTCGAATGTGCCTCGGGGAGAGCAAGTCCCACCCCCCGAGAGGATCTCCTCATCCAGGCTCTCACTAGCTAGTTGGGTCGAATGTGCCTCAGGGAGAGCAAGTCGCACCCCAGAGAGGATCTCCTCATCCATGCTCTCTCTAGCTAGTTGGATCGAATGTACCTCGGGGAGAGCAAGTCCCACCCCCCAAGAGGATCTCCTTATTCAGGCTCTCACTAGCTGGTTGGGTCGAATGTGCCTTGGGGAGAGCAAGTCTCACCCCCGAGAGGATATCCTTATACATGCTCTCACTAGCTGGTTGGGTCGAATGTGTCTCGTGGAGAGTAAGTCCCACCCCCCGAGAGGATCTCCTCATCCAGGCTCTCATTAGCTGGTTGGGTCGAATGTTCCTTGGGGAGAGCAAATCCTACCCCCGAGAGGATCTCCTCATCTAGGCTCTCACTAGCTGTTTTGGTCGAATGTGCCTCGGGGAGAGAAAGTCCCACCCCCCCCCCGAAAGGATCTCCTTATCCAGGCTATCATTAGTTGGTTGGGTCGAATGTGCCTCGGGGAGAGCAAGTCCCACCCCCGAGAGGATCTCCTCATCCATGCTCTCACTAACTGGTTGGGTCGAATGTGCCTCGGGGAGAGCAAGTCCCACCCCCTGAGCGGATCTCTTCATCCAGGCTCTCACTAGTTGGTTGGATCTAATGTGCATCGGGGAGAGCAAGTCCCACCCCCGCGAGGATCTCCTCATCCAGGCTCTCATTAGCTGGTTGGGTCAAATGTGACTCGGGGAGAGAAAGTCCCATCCCCTGAGAGGAACTCCTCATCCAGGCTCTCACTATCTGTTTGGGCCGAATGTGCCGCGGGGAGAGCAAGTCCCACCCACAAGAGGATTTCCTCATCCAGGCTCTCACTAGCTAGTTGGGTCGAATGTGCCTTGGGGAGAGCAAGTCCCACCCCCCCGAGAGGATCTCCTCATCCACGCTCTCACTAGCTGGTTGGGTCGAATGTGCCTTGAGGAGAGCAAGTCACACCCCTGAGAGGATCTCCTCATCCATGCTCTCAATAGTTGGTTGGGTCGAATGTGTCTTGGGGAGAACAAGTCCTACCCCCTGAGAGGATCTCCTCATCTAGGCTCCCACTAGCTGGTTGGGTCGAATGTGCCTCGGGGAGAGCAAGTACCACCCCCGAGAGGATCTCCTCATCCAGGCTCTGACTAGCTGGATGGGTCGAATGTGCCTCGGGGTGAGAAAGTCCCACCCTCCCAAGAGTATCTCCTCATTCTGGCTCTCACTACCTAGTTGGGTCGAATGTGACTTGGGGAGAGCAAGTTCGACCCCCGAGAGGATCTCCTCATCCAGGATCTCACTAGCTGGTTGGGTCGAATGTGCCTCGGGGAGAGCAAGTCCTACCCCCCTGAGAGGATCTCCTCATCCAGGCTCTCACTAGCTGGTTGGGTCGAATGTCCCTCGGGGAGAGCAAGTCCCACCCCCAAGAGGATCTCCTCATCCAGGCTCTCACTAGCTGGTTGGGCCGAATGTGCCTCGGGGAGAGCAAGTCTCACCCCCGAGAGGATCTCCTCATCCAGGCTCACTAGCTTGTTGGGTCAAATGTGCCTCAGAAGAGAGAAAGTTTCTACCTCGAGGCCATCTCGTCACCCAGGCTCCCATTAGCTGGTGTGATAGGTTGACCACTCGGGGAGGCCAAGTTTTTTCTACCTCGAGGACCATCTCATCACTCAGGCTCCCATTAGCTGGTGTGACAGGTTGACCCCTCAGGGAGGCCAAGTGTTTTCTACCCCGAGAACCATCTCTTCACCCAGGCTCCCATTAACTAGCGTGATAGGTTGACCCCTTGGGGAGACCAAGTGTTTTCTACCCTGAGGACCATCTAGTCACCCAAGCTCCCATTAGCTGTCGTGATAGGTTGACCCCTCGGGAAGGCCATGTGTTTTCTACCCGGAGGACCGTCTCGTCACCCAGGCTCCCATTAGCTAGCATGACAGGTTGACCCCCGGGAGGACAAGTGTTTTCGGCTCCAAGAAGGCTATGCAGCGAATACGTTGGGTTGGATGTTTCTTTCCGAGCATAGAACCCACTCGAAACGAGCAGGGATTGTGTACAACCCCTTATTCGCGAAGAGAAATCCACAAAACAAGGCATGAGACTAGCTATGCATTTTTAAACTTTTCAAGAGGTTTGGCACTCTTGGTGGCCAATTTTTGCTCAATCTGCATAATATACTAATAGGGGGATGAAGTATTTGCCTCCCCCTCGACACCTTGTATTGGGTGGGCTCGGTATGTGCTCGCCCTATGCCCAGCTCGTCAGGACAACTTGTCTAACTCATCAGGCCAGCTCGTCAGGCCAGCTCACCCAGCTCGTCAGCCCTGCTCGCACAGCTCGTCAAGCCAGCTGTAATTCCCCAAAACTCAAAAGAGGGACGGGCAGCGTTTAAAACCAAGTTTGGTGATTGGTAGGGGTCACACGACCTGGGACACAGGCTTGTCTAGGGCTGTGTCATGCTCGGGTTTGACGATCTGGCCGTATGGTCGATGAAAATGCAGTCGATGATCGTCGAGACAGCGAACACGGCCTGAGACACGAGCGTGTCCTAGGTCGTGTCCTAGCTATTAGCCGAGCTGTGTCGGGGGAGGAACATGGCCTCGAGCCCGGGCGTGTTTGGGTTGACACGGGGGTGTCAAATTTGATATGGGTGTGTCGAGAAACCGTGTTCTCTTCGGCATGGTTTTGGTCCTATGTGGATGGAGCAACACGCCCCGCAACACGAGCGTGTAATGATTGACATGGGCGTGTCAAGTGTGACACGGGCGTGTCGAGAGCCCGTGTCTTGGTATGGACGTGACGGTTTCGGCGTCGATTGAGGCACACGGCCTTCGACACGGGCGTGTCACAAGCCATGTTCGGCCTAGAAAATTGTTTTTAAGTGTGAATCGTGGTCGTTTGTTTCCTTCTTTTGGGATCCAAGGGCCCTGGCTGGTCCTGGCAGTGTTTAATCTGGGAATTGGTTCTGAAACCATCATTTTACTTCAAGTTTTCTCTTTCTAAAGCTTTAGAGAGAGGGGAGAGCAAGGAAGAAGGAGGAGGTGAGTTTCGGCCGCCGATGGAGCTTCGGAGCCCCAAATCTAAAGCCGAGTTCAGATCTACGGAGGCAAGGCCGTTGCAGTGCTTTTCATCCGTCTAGATCTTCATGGCGCCAAAGAGTGCTAGGGTAACGATTCTCATCTTGGACATGTGAAGTCCTCTTTCCTTTTGCATAGGAAGCCTGCTCTCACGAGTTTGCGGTGAGTGTGAGGTTTTCCTTCGGGTAGACATGAATAGTCCCCATTGTTTTGCATGTAGAGTCCGGAATCGAAGTACGGACATGGGCATGGTGTATGAAGCCTACCCAGACAAGTTGGTCTGGTTTGATGATGTTTAATTGCATGAATGGTAGGAGAAGACTCCGCGCCAATGATTGTTTTTTGGGTTTTTTACGTGATAGATTGCAATAGGGAGCCTTGGGGACTAACCTCAAAGTGCACCCGGAAATATGGGCAGAAGCGTGGTTCTGCCATCTTGGTGTCCTGGGAGCCAACTTGTAGATAACTGGGTTGTGTAATATTGTTTGTTCAATACTCTGGCTTTGATGAGTATAATTTATAGGTATTTTTCTTATAATTTTTAGTGTAATTTTACTATAAATTTATAAAGATCATTTTTGTTTTAGTTAATAAATCTTATATTTTAAATTTATCTCACATATTTATGTTTTGATTATTTTTGTAGGAATGTTGTTGCGGTCGCGCTCATTGCGATGGAGAATAGTAAAATGTTCAATGTTATCGTCGCCATCGCCACACCATGCAATTGTCCCGGCCACCTTCAATTGATGCAGTCCACATGCAGCCACCATGCAAATTAATTCATCATGCTGCCACATCATTCGGCCACCTCCAATCCCAATTAAGTAACCTCTCCATATAATTACAGTCTGCCCCTTCAATAATTCACGCATGTTCTCCTTCATTTCCACACCCCATGCATTAAATTAATTTAAAATTGCAAGCACTACATGAATGCTATGGCCCACCATCTATTTTCAATTATTCTAAACCGCCACCTTGCATGCATTGCCACTTAATACATTAATGCATGGCCGGCTAACTCCTTTTCTTTCTCTCTCCCCCTCATTTAAACCATTCATGCACCCCTTCTCCATGCTTTGGCCGGCCACCCCCTTTGCCTCTTCATTTTCTCCATCTAGAACCTTCCCCCCTCATCTATAAAAGAACCCTTGCCTCAAGCATAAAAGGAGGGGGGGGGAAGAGTTAGAGAATTTCTAGTAGTGGTATTCCATTCTTGTAGTTGTATTTCTTTCTCGTTGTCTTCTCTTATTTTTTCATGTAACAGTTATCTTAGTCTTGTTATGTACTCTTATTTTCTTTTCTTAATGAATATGAATGTTTCCTTTTTCTCTCTATATAATGCTTAGCTAATTGTGTTTTGTGCCCAATCGCGATGAACTTTGCGATGAAATAACGCATCTTTTATTTTATGTTGCATTTGTATTTTTTTATTTTTGATCCGACCTTGATTTATTTCTTATCGACTCCGTATTTCTAGTATACGGTAGTAGATTCCGATCTCATATTTGAGTAGCCGAGAGGCTCGTGAAAGATCACTCAAGGAAGGAAGGAGTTTCATGCAATCCTAGAGATAAGACGACATAAATCCTCCGGATTGGAGTCAAATCCAATAGTGCGGGTCACCTCGATAATACGACTTTAGGCCTTTTGATTTGCAAAGAGATTTTGGTCAAAACGTCTAGAAGTTAGGAGATTTAATGCTCTAGCGAGATTATTTCTTATGTTTGGATTTGTCACGGTCTTAATATAATTGCAAATACTAAACTAATTTATTCCGTTATTTTATTTCAAAGTGAATCGTCGATCGAGCTCTCTTTCGCACTATTATATTTATCTTTTAATTAAGCTTTGTTCATTTTCATTTTCAAAACCCATGAATCGTTCGGTATTATAATAGAGTCGTTGTGAGTAATAGTACTTGTCTGCCCCGAGATTTTATATGACCTTGATTTATTTATATCACTATACTATAAAATGATAGGTACACTTGCCTATTAGAATTGTAGTCTGTGAGATGATTTTTTATGCATCAAGTTTTTGGCGTCGTTATCGGAGACTATTTTTGGCAATATTACGAAAGCATCGAGTTTATTACTTCTACTAAAATTCAAGAAAAAAACATTTTTTAAACTTTAATTTTTCTACTTTCACCTAAATTATCTTAGAAATGGAGGTTTGGGCTTCATCCCATCGTACCTCCTAGTACCTTGTGAACCCTTCACCGAGTAGTCCTTGGGAAGTCTAAGATTTAAAAAATCAAAAAAATTAAATTTTCTCTATCTCTTTGGTAACAGTTTTTTTATGGAATCGTCTTCTTTTTGCGTTTTTTGTAATTTTTGCGGGTTGCGCGACCACTTTTATTCTGAATGTCTTTCGGGAACCCCTCCCTCTCTTGATTTCAATTTTTTGGGAGCAGGTCAAAGTGGCCAATTTGACCCTTACTCCGATTTTTATCCTACTTGGGAGGTGGGGAACCCGTATTATGTTTCGCATGATTTTTCCCCGCAAAATGCCATACCTCTAAATTTTAATTCAATCGATAATGGGTATTTTGAATTGCAAACTACTCTTTATAATATTAATTCTTATTTCAAAACTATTATGGGTTATTTTTCTCATGAGGCCACATCATTTTCTTTATCCTCTTCTCTGTCTTCGTCTCCTCCTATTTCTTCCTGTAATGAGTCACCGGATATCCCGGCTTGTCTTTTTCCTCTCGAGGAAGATAACTATTCGGATATTCCAGATTGTTTCCTTCCTCCTTTGGATGACACCCTTATGGATATTCTGGCGTGCTTCTTACCCTTTGAGGATGACAAGACGTCTCTTAATTCTCCTTCTGAAGACGTTTGTGGTTCTATTTCAATCTCAATTTCAATTGTTCCAAATTTTTCTATTTTTAGCGAATCTTCTTCTTTTATTTTAGATAATTCTTCTTTCGTTCTTTCTACCCCTCCTTCTCCCGAAATTTCACAAGATTCTCCTTCTCCTTGTGAAATTTCCGTTAATGAAACTTCTTTTTCACCTTCTTTTATTCCTCGTTATATTTCTTTTTCTTTCTCCTCTTCTTCTTTTGATGACCCCTTCTTTTCTGTTTTATTTACGGCGGAGTTCTTCTATAACTCCATCTGTTCCTTTTTGAGAGTCATTCCCTTGAAGATTTCACCGCATGTCGATGCAATTCTTCACTTCTTCTTTTTTAATTTACTCTCTTAAGCACATACTTAGAGAGTTACCACTTCACTTTACTTTTTATTATCCATTTAGCTAACCAATAACATCGGGCTCAGACGACGTTATACAAAGAGCGCTCTTGGGAGGCACCCCTTGCTTATCACTTTTTGTTCTTTCTTTTCCTTTTTGTTTGCTTCTTTTGTTTTGCAGGAATAATGCCCCTGGCGGTTCGTTTGGTTCCATCCTTTCCTCTCTTCCTTAGGCCTGTGTCGGTGTCCAGCTTAAGACTGGGGGAGCGACATCTGCATTCGGCCTTACGAATCCAGGGAAGTCGTTTTCTTTTTAAGTATTTACTTTATTGCATCCATTTTCTTCTTCCTTTTTCTTTCTTGTTTTTATTTTTCATTGAGCACAATGCAAAGTTTAAGCCTAGGGGAGGGCTTCGCTCTTTTTATTTTTCTTTTCTTTTAAATTTCCCTTTTTCCAAAAAAAATCTCTTTTCTTTTTAAGTTTTTCAAAAATGTTTGTTTTTAAGTACTTTAAAATTTTAAAACAACAACAAGAATTTTTTTTTACTATATTAAGCATCTTAGGAGTTCTATTTTCCTCTTTAGCTTTATCAAAAATCTAAAACAAAGCTAGAAAAAGCAAAACCTAAAAAATCAAAAATTCCAAAAATCAGATTTCAACATTTAAAAAAATGAAAAATCTTAGAAAAATCCAAAAATATAATAAACCACTTGCTTAGTCTTTTTGTTGTTATCAGAAATTTTGTTTGAGTTTGTTTATAAGAATTTTTACTATTTTTGATTTGCTATACTTTTGTTTCATCATGTTTAGTTAAATCTAATATTTAGTGATTTAGTTTTGAGAATTATCTTATGGTTTTAATTTGCTTGGAGTAATTTATTTAGCACTTTTTCTCTTTTATTTTAAATAGTTTCAATTTTGTAGTAATTTTTCTTAACAATTTTGGATTCTAATTATTATTATCTCATGCTTTTAGATTCTTAGAAAATCTCAATCTACTAGTAGTTGCTCTCTAGTAATTTAAGTTTATTTTCTAAAATTTTGTTTAACTTCTTCCTTTTTCTTTTTATTGTTAGATCATATGCCAAGGGAATAAGGAGATGTTAGTTCCTTATTCTCTGGTAAACATATGCAACCCAGATGGAGAGAGGAATTAAAAGTTCACATATGTCGTGGAAAGTGATAGGATGTTAGTCTATCATTTTCTGGTATTACATATATATTTTAGTTAAAACATTTTGTGGGGTGCGAAAAAAATAATGATGATCACCTACAATCAAAGACCACTTCATGTTGATTTCCTCCCCAAACCCCTTAGCCAATATTATTGTCTTAGATTTTAAATTAAAATATTGGGAGAGCATAAGTAGTAGGTTGCATTCTTCCTTAAGTTTCTTTTAAGTTATGATTTTTATAATTTTAATCTAACCTTGTTTGCAATTTACTCAATTTTGAGTGCTAGTTAATTTATTAGAGAATTTTTGGCTAAATATTTCTCTCTTTTCACTTTAATTCCATAATTTAGGACTTATTTGTAAATCCCTAAATTTTATTTTTGGCTTGATTTTGGTGTAAATAAATTTCTAATTTAATTGAAAATTTTATAAATGTCTTATAAATATTTCTCATACTTTTGCTCTGGAATAGCAAAAGCCTAAGCATGAGGGTATTTGATGAGTATAATTTATAGGTATTTTTATTATAATTTTTAGTATAATTTTACTATAAATTTATAAAGATAATTTTTGTTTTAGTTAATAAATCTTATATTTTAATTTTATCTCACATATTTATGTTTTGATTATTTTTGTAGGAATGTTATTGTGGTCACGCTCATTGCGATGGAGAATAATAAAATGTTCAATGTTGTCGTCGCCATCGCCGCATCATGCAATTGTCCCGACCACCTTCAATTGATGCAGTCCACATGCAGCCACCATGCAAATTAATTCATCGTGATGCCACATCATTCGGCCACCTCCAATCCCACTTAAGTAACCTCTCCATATAATTGCAGTCTGCCACCTTCAATAATTCACGCTTGTTCTCCTTCATTTCCACACCCCATGCATTAAATTAATTTAAAATTGCAAGCACTACATGAATACTATGGCCCACCATCTATTTTCAATTATTCTAAACCGCCACCTTATATGCATTGCAACTTAATACATTAATGCATGTCGGCTCCCTCCTTTTCTTTCTCTCTCCCCCTCATTTAAACCATTCATGCACCCCTTCTCCATGCTTTGGTCGGCCACCCCCTTTGCCTCTTCATTTTCTCTGGTGATTTTTTTGGCAACCCGAGAAGGACACGGCCAGGAACACGGCCAGATCACGGGCGTAGAGCCTTCCACCCGTGTCCTGACCCGTTGTCGTGGCGGTTACCACCCCTCATCTATAAAAGGAACCCTTGCCTCAAGCATAAAAAGGGGGGAGAGTTAGAGAATTTCTAGTAGTGGTATTCCTTTCTTGTAGTTGTATTTCTTTCTTGTTGTCTTCTCTTATTTCATCATGTAATAGTTATCTTTGTCTTGTTATGTACACTTATTTTTTTTCTTATCTGATATGAATGTTTCCTTTTTCTCTCTATATAATGCTTAGCTAATTGTGTTTTGTGCCCGATCGCGATGAACTTTGCGATAAAATAACGCATCTTTTATTTTATGTTTGTATTTGTATTTTTTTTATTTTTGATCCGACCTTGATTTATTTCTTATCGACTCTGTATTTCTAGTATACAATAGTAGATTCTGATCTCATATTTGAGTAGCCGAGAGGCTCGTGAATGTGAAAGATCACTCAAGGAAGGAAGGAGTTGCATGCAATCCTAGAGATAGGACGACGTAAATCCTCCGGATTGGAGTCAAATCCAATAGTGCGGGTCACCTCGATAATGCGACTTTAGGCCTTTTGATTTGCAAAGTGATTTCAGTCAAAATGTCTAGAAGTTAGGAGATTTAATGCTATAGCGAGATTATTTCTTATTTTTGGATCCGTCACGGTCTTAATAGAATTGCAAATGTTAAATTAATTTATTCCGTTATTTTATTTCAAAGTGAATCATCGATCGAGCGCTCTTTCGCACTTTTATATTTCTCTTTTAATTAAGCTTAGTTCATTTTCATTTTCAAAACCCATCAATTATTCGGTAAGATAATAGAGTTGTTGTGAGTAATAATACTTGCCTGCCTCGAGTTTTTATACGACCTATATTTATTTATATCACCATACTATAAAATGGTAGGTACACTTGCCTATTAGAATTGTAGTCTGTGAGATGATTTTTACGCATCAAGTTTCGGGGAAGCTTGACCCGCGCCGATGACTTAAATTGTCGTGGCGAGGTGAGCAACTGGTTGAGTGGAACCGTACCCGCTCTATGTGGTTCGGTTTTAGAGGCCTACCGAAGGCATAGAGGGTGGGTCTTAGGCTTTGCCTGAAAAAGACTAAAATGCTGACGTGTTTGCCATCCAAGTGGTGGTGGTGGACCGAGTTCACCGTATAAGTGCCCTGAGAGCACGGGGTGTGTGTCCATGTGTGCCTACACCTGTGGTGAAGTGTGCTTAAATTATACTTTCACTATCTTATTTGGTTTTACTAATGCACTACAGGGAAGGAGCATCGCCTCCCCAAGTTTAGGGGCAGGGTCGTTATAATTTGGTCAGCTTTAGCTGACCGTTGCTTTTGTTTGCCACCGCTTAGGTGGATTGTGTTTGCAGGTGCTGCGGAGCCTAGTGGTAAATAGCAGGCAAAAGCTCTTGTTGCTGAGCCGGCCCTCGACGGCCTATGCTAATGTTTACTTTTATTCTCATGTATTACTGGCCTGTGTGCCGATGTTTGGAAGACACTATTTGTTTAAAGTAAACTCTTGTAAGGCCATAAGGACAAGTACTTGTGTATTTGTACGTTCATCCCTTTTGGGTTATTATTGTTAGTGGACATTCATGTTGTGGATGGGTTCTTATTTGCAACATTTAAATTGCTTCCGCTAGAATGTACTCGGTGTAGGACGTGTGTATTGGGAGGATGGTTTCATTGTGAAACCCTTCGGTTTGCCTGTGGTATATGGCGTCGAGCCCAGGCCGGACCTACTGTTATATACTATGTGATGGATATGGGTGTTACACCAGCTCGTCAGGCCAGCTCGCCCAGCTCGTCAAGCCAGCTCGCCCAGCTAGTTAGGACAGCTCGCCCACCTCGTTAGGCCAGCTCGTCAGGCCAGCTTGCCTAGCTCGTCAGGCAAGCTCGTCAAGCCAGCTCGCCCAGCTCGTCAGGCCAGCTCCTCAGGCTAGCTCGCCCAGCTCATTAGGACAGCTCACCCACCTCGTCAGGCCAGCTCGTCAGGCTAGCTCGCCCAGCTCATTAGGCCAGCTTGCCTAGCTCGTCAGGCTAGCTCGTTAGGCCAGCTCGCTTAGCTCATCATGCCAACTCGTCAGGCCAGCTCGCCCAGCTCATCAGGACAGCTCGTCATGCTAGCTCACCCAGCTCGTCAGGCCAGCTTGTCAGGCAAGCTCGCCCTGCTCGTTAGGCCAGCTCGCCCACCTCATCATGCCAGCTCGTCAGGCCAGCTCGCCTAGCTCGTTAGGCCAGCTCGCCCAGCTCATCAGGCCAGCTCGTCAGGCCAGCTCGCCCAGCTCGTCAGGCCAGCTCGCCCAGCTCGTTAGGCCAGCTAGCCCAGCTCGTTAGGCCAGCTCGGCTAGCTCGTCAGGCCAGCTCGTAAGTCCAGCTCGCCCAACTTGTCAGGTTAGCGCGTTAGGCCAGCTCGCCCAGCTCATAAGGCTAGCTCGCCTAGCTCATCAGGCCAGCTCGTCAGGCCAGGTCGCCCAACACGTCAAGCCAACTCATCAGGCCAGCTCGTCGGGCCAGCTCGCCAGCCTTTGTCTTGCCTAGGCCGCCAGCTCGCCCACGCTGCCTCGGGATGAATTTTAAGTATTCCTATATTTATGAATAATAAATAAGTTGTTTTAGTTTATTTTTGTTATTTTTGTATATGTTTCTTTAATAAATTACTTCTTTTTCGTAAAAATTATTCTAACATAAGTTATTTTTGTTTACTGAAATTTTCAGGAACAAGTGCAAAAATTGCCAAGGTCACGCCCGTGTAATATTGGTCACGCCCGTGACCAGGGCGTGACAGTTCAAAACCCGTGAAATCAACAAAATTCTAAAGAAATTGATGGACACGCCCATGGTCACGCCCGTGTCATTTGACACGGCCCGTGACCCCAACCCGTATAACGCGCGCTCGATGTTTTCGGCTCGACGATCATCGACCAACCTGACATGCCCAGAGTCACACCCGTGACCTGGGGCATGACTTCTCTTCTAGACTCGACAAAGGCTCTCGACACAATGCTCTCGAAATTCGTCGAGACCAACCCGACACGCCCCGTGTAGATAGAGACACGGGCGTGACCGCCGCGAGTACTTCTCCAACTGGCTGACAAGACGCTGCCAGCAACTTTTTACGCAACCCATGCCGGTTCCACCTCCCCGACACGCCCAGAGTCATGCCCGTGACCTGGGGCATGACCACCACGTGACCGACACGTGTCCAGCTCGAATTCAACTAAGCCGTCAACTCACCGGATCGAATCTTCAATAATACACACACGCCCCCGGACACACCTGTGTTAGAGGGACTGTCCCATGAAAATTTTGTCTATAAATTTCAGTGTTCTGCTTGAGTTCCTGTTCTGCTTTTTGAGCCATTTTGCCTAAGGGGATATGCTGCTTGGATGCTTCCAAAGCCTTGTAAGGGAAATTTCCCTCCCCCTCTCTTTAGCTTTTCTTTTTATTCCTTTGTAACCGTTTTTATCTTAATAAAATGTTTTTTCTTCTCTTTATAAGGGTTTGGAATGAATCTAAGCAACGCTCCTTAGGCAATCTTATTTTTCTTTACTTGTTTTATCTTTGTGTTCATCTTTTAAAATGGGTGCGTGTGTGTGTGAGATTAGTTTTCATGCTTTTATATTTAGTTATGTTCACTTAGTTTTGTTAAACTTAGCATTTTTATAGCTCTTTCAGTCATCCTATAAACCCGTAAAAATGTTTTAAAATGTTTTTCATTTTTCTTCAAACTAGATTTTCATTTTTAGGTTGTAAAACTTTTCGTTCTTTTTCCTTTATTCGCGCTTTTTTAGCATTTTTACGGAGTTATAGGAATGATAACATAATCGTTTTAATTTTCCAAGAATTCAATTTTCATTTTTATTTTCAAAACCTATTGTCCGTTTAATTTTTTCGTCTTTTTTTATTCATTTTTACCGCATTCTAGCGGCAGAAATGTATTTGTTTTTTATTTTTTGAGCACTTGCGTTTTCATTTTTATTTACAAAACTTTCTTCCCGTTTAATTTTTTCTTTTCACTTTTTATGCATTTCTACCGCATTGTAGCGGTAGAAATGCAGTCGTTTTAATTTTTAGATAACTTAATTTTTATTCATTTTTGTACGTGTGCGCATTTATTTCCGCCTACTCGTTAAGAGTTAAATGACGCATTGTTTTTATTTCATTCAGTAGAGTGTGTGAGTTTTACATTTTGTCGAGTGTGTGTGTTTTACTTTCTGTAGAGTGGGTGCATTTATTTAGACCTACTCGTTTGAGTAGGACCCGCATTTATTTTCTCCTACTCATTTGAGTAGGATTTGTGCGTGTGAGAGTTTTAATTTCTGTCAATAGTGTGCGTGCGTTCCATTTATTTTGTCCTACTCGTTTGAGTAAGACTCGCTTTCATTTCTCCCGCCCACGCATTTGCGCTGGGACTCTCACTTTACTGCTTTCATTTCAGTCCTACTCGTTTGAGTAGGACTTGCAATTTACTACTTTATTTACTGCTTTCCTTTACGGCTTTCTTTTCCTGCTTTCATTTACAGCTTTCTTCATTGCTTTCACCATCTGTCGTCCCCATTCCGATGAGTGGCTAACCGTTCTTAGCCCTCAGTATCAAAGAGCATTGGGACAGATAAAATAGCTTTAAATAATTAAAGGTCCATATTTTCTAATTAATTAAAATTACTTAAGGTTTGCCTAGGGTTTACGACGCGTAGGACCACATATCGATGTGTGGGCCCTATTTTCGTAGTCCATATGCTAGCTAGCCGAGAGGCCATGCGTATGGACCGATCGCCCCTTGGTAAAGAGAGTTCCGCAGTAACCCTCGAGAGAGGAGGCGCGCCAACTCTACCGGATTGGGTTCCCCACCTAATAGCGAGGTTCTTATCTTAATGCGGGCGTTAAGAGGAATCCTTCGTCGGATTAACATTCGGTCGAATAGTCTTAGAATTTAGGTGAGCGATAGCCCTATAGCTAGGTGAGCTCATTTTAGTGGAACCTCCACGGCCAAGTCTCCCCCTTAATTAATTTAAAATTTAGGATCTCTTTTTATTAAAAGTTTATTTTAGTTCAAATTCTATTCGATGCCATTGCACTTAGCTTTTCATCGGCTCCACCTTTTATGCTTTAATTTTCTGTATTTTTGCTTTTTATATATATAAAAAATATCCCGACAAAATAATTATCGGTAAAATAATAGTCCCCTCTAGGGAAGAGTACAAATAATCGAACCGACCCCGAGAACAATACGACCTCGATATTCCACCCCGGAATATCCTGTACTACACGCGATAGGTGCACTTGCCTCCTTTCATTAAAACTCGATCTAAACCGTTTTATATCCAAATATATAAATCTGCGCGCCCCGTTTTCTAAATAAAAACCACATCCACGCTTTTCTTAAATAAACCACCTGGGGCGTCGCGGGAATTCTCACCAATTTTTGGAGTTTTAACAGCATCAAGTTTTTGGACCCGATGCAAAAATAATCAATCAAGTTTTTGCCGCCGTTGCCGGGAACTTTTCAAGTCGTTATTTTCAACCCTGAAAATCTATTAATTTTACCTCTATATATATATATATATAAATTGGCTAATTTAATAATAATAATAATAACTACTTTAAAAATAAAAACAAAAAAAAACAAAACTAAAAAAAAACTAAAAATCCAAAAACTAAAAACTAAAAATCCAAAAACCTATAAAACCAAAAAAAACTAAAAAATAATAATAACTTAAAAAAAAATTATTTTTATGAAAAAAAAAATCAAACACTAAAAAAGAACAAAAACATAAAAATCTAAAAAAAACTAAAAAAAAACAAACTAAAAATCAAAAACAAACAACCAAAAAAAAATAACTCTAAAAACTTGAAAAACTATAAAACTTAAAAATCTAAAAACTCTAAAAAATTAAAAACTCTAAAACTTATAAAAATCTAAAAAACCAAAAAACTCTAAAAACTCTAAAAACTAAAAATCTAAAAAATCTAAAAACCTTCAAAAAAACATGACCAAAAATTCTCGTATATATTTTGTTTTTGATTCTTTTATTTTCTTTCAAAAAACAAACAAATTTTTACCCAAAAAATAGTCATAATATTAATAAACACTGGACATAAATAAACTTTTTCTTTAATTAATTAAAAATTTATCTCTATTTTCTCGCTTCGGCGGACACTTCACTCTTGTGCGCGCTTGGGGTCCGCAGTTATGTCGCACTCATAGAGCTAAGACGTTAGCTACTCCGAGTCACCCACACAATTGCCCCCTCCCGCCCGCATACCTTTTGGCCGAGTTTATCCTTTTTGTTTTTTTTCGTTATATTTTTGCTACTTCTTCTAAAATAATGCAAGGTATCAACCCGGGCCTCCCCTAAATTCGTCTTAGGGAAGCTTCTACCCTCTCTTTTTATTTTTGTACATATTCTACTTTGTATATTATCGTTCCGCATACTTAAATTGCAATATTGGGGACAATGTTGGGTGTAAGTATGAGGGTGTTTTTCTATTTTGCATATTTTATATTTTATACATACCAAAAAATTACAAAAAATTGCAAAAAAATTACAAAAAAATGCAAAAAATTAAAATCTCAAAAAAAAATTCATTGTTTTTTTATAATAATCAAAACAAAAAAAACTTCAAAAAAATTCATAAAATCACAAAATTCAAAAAAAAAATTATAAATAAAAAAAATCAAAAATTTATAAAACAAAAATTCAAAAAAAAATTCTTTTCCTTTATAAATAGTTTTTTGTAAAAAGAAAATTCTCTCTCCCCCCCAGGTTCTTATTTATAAAAGCTCGTCTTTTTAGCAAGCTCGCGGCATTCGACTCATCGAACCAACCACCTAAATAAGAGTCTGTTCACGGGCATTCGAGTTTTTTACTTTGTACATTTTGTAAAAATCTCTTTCCCCCTCCTCTTCTTTATAAATAACACTTCTTTCTCTCCCTTTCTTGTAAATAATTTGCTAAAAACTTAAAAATCAAAAAAAAAATTTGAAAATCAAAAAACCCTAAAAATATAAAAATCAAAAATAAAAAAAAGATGTTAATCAAAATACAAAAAAAAGATAAAAAGCCTAAAATCCCAAAATAATCCTTAAATTATATAACAAAATAAATCGAATATACCACGTCTTAACCCCTTTTTTTGGTTTCCAAAAATCTAGTATCGAGTTAATTTGTATGCTAATTTTAATTATTTTTTATTTACTATTCGTTTATTAATTAAAGTCCGATAGATTTAAGTGTCTGGGGTTAAGATTTAAAAAAACTTTTATGCTTTTTCCTTATAATAGAGAACTTGTTTTTCACCACCACTTCTAATTTTTATAAATAGAAGCTCGCCTTTTATGTTAGTAAATAACAACCATGGATTTCAATTATTTCTACTTCATGCTTTTAGAAATATAGGAACGCTCATTTTAAAAAGGTTGCTCTCAAAACGTTTTTATTAAAATCTAGTTTTCTTTTTGAAAAAATAAACTCACCTTCATTTTTTCATGTCTCACTAGGCATGATTACCCCTATTTCACCCCTTAAAAGATCTTATTTCAATGGGAATAAGATTTCGTTCCGTAAACATAAGGACCCAATATTTAAAAAGATTATATGTTACGGAGTAAGAGGATAAAATTCATTACTCTTATACATATACATTGGGTTATTTATTATTTATGAAGAAAGAAAAAATTTATATGTTAGGAAAATAAGATTTCATTTTCCTAATTATTCAAAAGAAAAAAAATATATAGAGGTTCGAGAAAAATTACCTCGCCTCTAAATCCAAGCCCTCTTCATAAACCACCACACCACTTATCCTATTTCAATGATTCTAGAATTAATTTAAAATTTTTTGAGATCATAATTTTTAAATTGCATTATTTCCTTTACCTTCTTTTAAGCTAAAGTTTTTATATAATTTCAATCCATCTTTGTTAAACTAACAAAAATAAATTTTTGCTTTCTATTTGTTTTATCTAGAAGTCTTTTTGAAACTCTTCCTCTATTTATAACTTTTTCATAATTTAGGATTTAATTATTTAACCCCTGATGTTTATTTTGATCTTACTTTTAATTAATTCAAGCGGTAGCTAAACTTCGGATTTCTTTAATTCCTTATAAGTTCATCTCCAACGTTTGCTCTGGAATAGCCAAAGTTTAAGTATGGGGGTATTTGATGAATTGTAAATATACCTATATTTATGTACAATAAATAATTTGTTTTAGTTTATTTTTGTTATTTTTTTATATGTTTCTTTAATAAATTGCTTCTTTTTCGTAAAAATTATTCTAACATAAGTTATTTTTGTTTCCTGAAATTTTCAGGAAAAAGAGCAAAAATTGGTAAAGTCACGCCCTTGTAATATTGGTCACACCCGTGACCAGGGTGTGACAGTTCAAAACCAATGAAATCAACAGAATTCTGAAGAAATTGATGGACACGCCCATGGTCACGCCCGACTCATTTGACACGGCCCGTGACACCAACCCGTGTCACGCGCGCTCGACGTTTTTGGCTCGACGATTGTCGACCAACCTGACACGCCCAGAGTCACGCCCGTGACCTGGGGCGTGACTTCTCTTCCAGACTCGACAAAGGCTCTCGACACAACGCTCTCGACATTCGTCGAGACCAACCTGACACGCCCAGTGTAGATAGAGACACGGGCGTGACCGCCATATGTACTCCTCCAACTGGCCGACAAGACGCTGTCAGCAACTTTTTACGCAACACGCGCCGGTTCCACCTCCCCGACACGCCCAGAGTCACGCCCGTGACCTGGGGCGTGACCTCCACGTGACCGACACGTGTCCAGCCCGAAGTTCACTAAGCCGTGATCTTCTTCCTGGATCGAATCTTCAATAGTGCGGACAAGCCCCGGACATGCCCGTGTTAGAGGGCGTGTCGCATGAAAATTTTGTCTAAAAATTTCAGTGTTCTGCTTAAGTTCCTGTTCTGCTTTTTGAGCCATTTTGCCTTAAGGGGATATGCTGCTTGGATTCTTCCAAAGCCTTGTAAGGGAAATTTCCCTCCCCCTCTCTTTAGCTTTTCTTTTCGTTCTTTTGTAACTGTTTTTATCTTAATAAAATGTTTTTTCTTCTCTTTGTAAGGGTTTGGAATGAATCTAAACAACGCTCCATAGGCAATCTTATTTTTCTTTACTTGTTTTATCTTTGTTTTCGTCTTTTAAAATGGGTGCATGTGTGTATGAGATTAGTTTTCATGCTTTTATATTTAGTTATGTTCACTTAGTTTTGTTAAACTTAGCATTTTTCTATCTCTTTCAGTCATCCTATAAACCAATAAAAATGTTTTAAAGTGTTTTTCATTTTTCTTCAAACTAGATTTTCATTTTAGGTTGTAAAACTTTTTCGTTCTTTTTCCTTTATTCGCACTTTTTTAGCATTTTTACGGAGTTATAGGAATGATAACATAATCGTTTTAATTTTCCGAACATTCTCATTTTCATTTTTATTTTCAAAACCTTTTGTCCGTTTAATTTTTTCGTCTTCTTTTTATTCATTTCTACCGCATTCTAGCGGTACAAATGTATTTGTTTTTATTTTTCGAGCACTTGCATTTTCATTTTTATTTGTAAAACTTTCTTCCCGTTTAATTTTTCTTTTCACTATTTATGCATTTCTATCGCATTCTAGCTGTAGAAATACTGTCGTTTTAATTTTTAGATAACTTAGTTTTTATTCATTTTTGTACGTGTGTGCATTTATTTCCGCCTACTCGTTAAGAGTTAAATGGCGAATTGTTTTTATTTCATTCAGTAGAGTGTGTGAGTTTTTACATTCTGTCGAGTGAGTGTGTTTTACTTTCTATAGAGTGGGTGCATTTATTTAGTCCTACTCGTTTGAGTAGGGCCCGCATTTATTTTCTCCTACTCATTTGAGTAGGATTTGTGTGTGAGAGAGTTTTAATTTCTGTCGAGATTGCGCGTGCATTGCATTTATTTTGTCCTACTCGTTTGAGTAGGACTCGCTTTTATTTCTCCCGCCCATGCATTTGCGTCGGGACTCGCACTTTTCTGCTTTCATTTCAGTCCTACTCATTTAAGTAGGACATGCAATTCACTGCTTTATTTACTGCTTTCCTTTACTACTTTCTTTTTCTGCTTCCATTTACTGCTTTCTTTATTGCTTTCACCGTCTGTCGTCCCCATTCCGATGAGTGGCTAACCGTTCTTATCCCTCTGCATCAAAGAGCATTGAGACAGATAAAATAGCTTTAAATAATTAAAGGTCCTTATTTTCTAATCAATTAAAATTACTTAAGGTTTGCATAGGGTTTACGACGCGTAGGACCACATATCGATGTGTGGGCCCTATTTTCGTAGTCCATACGCTAGCTAGCTGAGAGGCCGTGCGTATAGACTGATCACCCCTTTGTAAAGAGAGTTTCGCACTAACCCTCGAGAGAGGATGCGCGCAAACTCTACCGGATTCGGTTCCCCACCCAATAGCGGGGTTCTTAGCGTAATGCGGGCGTAAAGAGGAATCCTTCGTCGGACTAACGTTCGGTCGAATAGCCTTACCGTTCAGGTGAGCGATAGCCCTATAGCTAGGTGAGCTCATTTTAGTGGAACCTCCACGGCCAAGTCTCCACCTTAATTAATTTGACATTTAAGATCTCTTTTTATTAAAAGTTTATGTTAGTTCAAATTCTATTCGATGTCGTTGCGCTAAGCTTTTCATCGGCTCCGCCTTTTATGCTTTCATTTTTTGTCTTTTTTTGCTTTTTATGTATATAAAAACTATCCCGATAAGATAATTATCGGTAAAATAATAGTCCCCTCTACGGAAGAGTAGAAATAATCGAACCGATCACGAGAACAATACGACCTCGATATTCCACCCCGGAATATCCTGTACTACACGCAATAGGTGTACTTGCCTCCATTCGTTAAAACTCGATCTAAACCATTTATATCCAAATAAATAAATCCGCGCGCCCCATTTTCTAAATAAAAAACACATCCATGCTTTTCTTAAATAAACTGCCCGGGGCACTGCAGGAATTCTCACCAATTTTTGGAGTTTTAACCGCATCAAGTTTTCGAACCCAATGCGAAAATAATCAATCACCTAGCTCTCTCCAGCTTGAGGGTATGCCCTTTTGCCCATGATGGGCTGCAAATAGCTGTTCAAAACAGCGCGATTTGGTAGTTGGCAGACCAACCCGGGGGCATTTCGGTAATTTTTGGGGCAGCAGAGATTGGTTATTTACAGGCCATTCCTAAAAACTATAAATAGACCCTTAGGGGTGCCTTGGAGGGGATCACTTCTTCATCCTCTTTCTTCATCCTCCGGGTATGAGGAGGGACCACGACGCTTGAGCCGAGGTTCTCTTCTTAGTTTCCTGAGCCTTTAGTCCGTGACATTCTCCTGAGTGCAGTAAGTGTGAGGTCACCTCTTTTTAGGGACTCTGAACTCCATAGAGACCAATTTCTCGGTTTCAACATTGGCAAAATTTTAATTAAGTCCACTGGCATTGAGTTCAGCTTACTCACTGAACACCATGATAGAAAAATATATCTAAGTAGCAAAGAGTTGAGTGTAGCTTACTCACTCAATGCCAGATAACAGAGAAGTTCTATTAAGTAGTTTGGCATTGAGTGGAGCTTGCTCTTTCAACGCCAAGTCTCAGAGAATATTGCTAAGGCAAATAGCGTTGAGTGAGGCGAGCTCACTCAATGCTCTCAATGCCTTGACGCAGAAATATTTATTAAGGCAAATAGAGTTGAGTGAGGCGAGCTCACTCAACACTCTCAATGCCTTAACGTAGAAAATTTGGCTAAGTCCAAATGCGTGGATAGCTTCGCTTTCGTCGAACTGAGCCTGAAGTTCCTCGAACTGAATTTACTCTTTCATTGAACTGAGCTACATCGAACTGAGCTTAGCTTTCATCAAACTGAGTCTGGAGTTCATCGAACTAAATTTACTCTTTTGCCGAACTGAGCTTATCATTCGTCGAACGGAGCTCAGCGTTCGTCGAGCTAATCGCTCTCAACGCTTAGACAGATAGAATTTTTTCTAAGTGTTGTGGCATTGAGTGATGCTTACTTACACAATGCCTTTGCTTCTAATGTTTGAATTTTGTCTAATTCTAGATATATGCTGAATCATGCTGACATCAGCAAAGTCAAAATGTCAACCAAAATTCAAATGTTGCGAGAATGCTGCCAGAGGCACTGGCGGCCAGCTGTCATCATCCTCTGCACTTTCCAAGAAATATTTTCATCTTTAAGTGTTAGGGGCCACACACAACAAAGAGTCGTTGAATCAATAGTAAATGGAAAGAAATATTTTCATCTTTAAGTGTTGGGGCCTGTTAACCCCTCAGTCTGCGACATACTACAAGATTACAAAGCCCCCCTTTCAACAGGCGCGGACGCGATTTATCAGTCCGCCCAGTCCGGCAAGGTCCCCAATCCGGCAAGGTACCCCAGCAGCGGACGCAAGGATCTGTCCGCCCAGTCCGCCAGGACGGGTACCAGATTCTCTGCAAGCGGCGGACGCAGTGTCTAGTCCGCCCAGGCCGCCGCCCTCCAGAAGGATCGCGCCCAGCAGCAGTGGAATCTCTAGTCCGCGAGCCCAGTCCGCCCCTTCTGCGCGGACTGGCGTGTTCTTTCTTTTTGCTTCCCGTCACCGCTGCCCGGTTCTCCTGTACCCCGGGCAGCCGGTTATTTTAGCCCTGCCCATTTGGGCAGGCCCCCTATCCTATAAATAGGGGGGAGGTGGTGCACCCAAGGCACGCTGACTCGGACCCAGGAGCCTACTTGTTACAGGCTGCGGACTCCAATCCTGTGCCTTGCGGACTCCCCCTCACTCTGCTCTTGTCCAGCTTTTCCTTTCACTTGTAACCAAATTCTTCTTCAATCAAGGGAAAGCCCGTCGCAAGAGAGGTATTCAGGCCGCGACGGGCGAAGTCTGTTATTGCTGTGGTTCACGGCCCTGCTTTTCTTCCTGCCCTCATCCGCTTAGTAGATCGCTACTCGCAGTCTTCCTTATTCCCCGATGTTCGAACTGTTAGCTGGTGGTGCTTGACCCCTCTGTGTTTTCATGCATCAACAGGGCCCACACATAACAAAGAGCCGTTGAATCAAGAGTAAATGGAAAGAATGTGCTAAATGTCTAAATCTCAGCAATCAATCCTGGTGGTGGGGCCGCTACTCAATTGGCCATCAGAGAAAAAAAGAAGCAAATTGGCGAGATAAAATTATCAAATCCATGTCTATGTTTTCTGAAAATGAAAGTGCGGCCAAACTTCAATCTTCTTCCTCACCTTTCTTGTCGAGCCTAAAGAAGCTGTTATGCTCGTAAAATTTAGCTGAGGAAAGAGATAACTAAAGCAATCACCATCTGCAACATCAGGTTCAGAAGCACTTCTGAGGAAGCATATCAACAAGCTCTGCAAAGAAATGATAGTTGTTTGAAGAAAGTTTCAACTGTCGACTTCATTGTCTTCAACATCAAAAGCTTGGGCTGATATCTGCTCAGTCTAGGCGGAAGTACACACAGAATTCTTGCTCTGGTGTCTAATAAAATCATCAATTAATTCTTGTGTAAAGATTCTTTGTGAGTCTGAAGTTGTAAGCCTATTTTATAAAGGCAAAGGCCTTTGTGACCTGTGGTTGGCTTAGTGTCGAGTGAAAGGTCTTTGTGACCTGTGGTTTGGCTTTGTGTCGAGTGAAAGGTCTTTGTGACCTGTGGTTTGCCTTAGTGCCTAAGTAGTAGGTCTGTGTGACCTATGAGGTCCTACATGATCTGTGTTATAAGCTCTTAAGGAGCTGAGTTTTGGGGGGGAGAGCCTAGTCTAACATAGTGTTAAAAAGGAACAGAGGGACAGTGGATGTACCCAAGATTGGGGAAACACTATAAAATTGTTGTGTCATCTGTGATTGTTCTTGATAGCTAACACTAACCTAAACACTAACACAAAAATATGCTAACAAGTAAGAAGATTGAAATAGAGAAAAAACCTATTCACCCCTCCCCCCCCCCCTCTAGGTGTTTAGCTAGCCATAAAAACAAGACTTTCAAGTGGTATCAGAGGGTGGTTACTCTTTAAAGGCATAACAGTCTGAGTAGATCTCCAAGGTTAGCTAGAAGTCTGTACCTATGGGTTCAGGAATTAGCAATAAGGAGCTGAGTGCTGTGAGGCTTCCAATCTGTAAGAAGGAATACTTCGACATCTCAAAAGCAAGGGTGAGGCAGTTCATGGAAGCTGCTGACCCTAGGATTTGTACTACAGTCGAAGATGGACCATTCAGCCAAATGAAGGTCTCTGTACTGGATGCAAATGTCCAAACACCCAAGACATATGATGAGATGACTAAGGATGAGTTGGCTCTATCCTCAATAGACAAGAGAGAAAAGAATATAATTATGAGTGTTGTTGATGACTCTACACTTCAGAGCCCGATCCATTGCACAACAGTAAAGTAATTGTGGGACACACTGGCGGTCTACATGGAGGGGATGGATGAAGTTCGAAATGATAGGAAGTCCATGCCCAACCAAGAGTATGAGCTTTCAGGAAATACGAGGGGGACAACATAACCACCATTTATGAAAAGTTCTTTAGGACTGTAAATGAACTGAAGACTTATATAAGGGTATTCAGTCACTATGAACTTAATGACAAGTTCTTTAGATCTCTCACTAGAGAGTGGGACACAAAGATCTGTGCTGTCAAAGAAGTGGCAAAGTTGGGTGACACTGCTCCTCACACCCTCTTTGGGAAGTTGCTGTCATATGAGATGCAGTTGGCTGCTAGGAAAGATGAGGAGAACCACAACAAGTCTCAGGCAAGAGAAAAGGTTGTAGCATTCAAAGCTGAAGGCTCTAATAAAAGCAGAAGAAAGTCTCCCTCTCCAGCAAGGAGAGATGTTGATTCTGATTCTGGAAGATCAGAGAAAAGCACATCAGACTGCCAATGGTCTGATGAAGATTTTGCTGCCTTCTCCAGGCAATTCAAGAAGTTCATGAAGAAGAAGCACTGGAGAGGTCGGCCTTCCTCCTCCTCTCATTCCAAGGATGACTACTACAAGGGCAGGAGGAAATCCTCTAAGGAGGACAGGTATGGTTCCAAAACTAGTAAACAGGTTTCATCTAACATGCCTTGTTATCATTGCAAAAATCATGGGCATGTAATAGCCGACTGCCCAGTCAAAATAAGGGAACATTATGAGAAAAAGGACTACCAGCAAAAAGACAAGAAGGAGAAATCCTTCATTGCTAAAAAGCAAAGAAGCTGGACTGACACCTCCTCATCAAAGTGAGAAGAAGAAGCCTACATAGTGAGGTACTCTACTAAAGATGGCGCTGTAGAAGCAGAATGCATTAAAAGGTTGGTTGTTGTAGAAGATGAAGCTGAGAAGGTTCTTCCTGCTGCCAGGGCTGAAGTCAGGGCCCCTATATCACAATCTGATGGTGATTCAGAGGTGGATTATAAAGAAGACAGTTGTTGTCTTAGGCTAATGGATAGGTCTGATGAAGAAATTAGTCAGGATCAGCCTGGTCTAAGCAAGGTAATCTCTGTTACTAGCTCTTCTAGATCAGATTATGAATCAATTCCAGATTCTTGTGGCGCTGCGTCAAATGATGATGATGGCTCAGAATCTGAAGGAGACATCAATCAATTAATTGACAACTATGGTGCACTTCTGCAGGCTCTAAAGAAAAGCAAGCTCCTGGCCAAACAACAAGCTCAGGAAATTGCTTCTTTACAGTTTGCTATTTCATAATCAGCAAAACTGCTGGATCTGAAGATGCAAGAAGTCAGCAAACTGAAGATTGTAACAATAATTTAGATGAGCACCATAACCTTAAAGAATAACCATATCAAGAATCTGAAGGAAAGTTCCAAAAAGTGAGGGAACTATTGGCTAGCTACTCTAAGCCTAGCATAGTGATGCCCTTGATAGACTCTTTCTCCTCCCAAAAGGGAAAGAAAGGGTTAGGTTTCAAGGGAAGGGCAAGAGATTCCAATCCTAAGGGAAAGGGCAAAGCTTAACTGCAACCACTAGCCTTTAAGCCTCCTATTAAATTTAATAAAGTGCAACTACCTTCTAACAGTCATGACCATGAGAATATTTATGGTCACTGGAATAATGTTAGACCCTCTTGTGTGAATAAAGATGTTCCACAATATGGTGGTAGATATAGCAAGGGTGCAAGTGCCTTTAAGGCATCTTATGAGGAAATACAAATGGCCCATCATGGACCATTTGTGTTTGGTGCAACATCCACTTCAGTTAAGGGTAAGGCTGATGAATGTTCTCAAGATCTTCTAGCTAACTCTAAGACAAATGGCAAGGCTATCAGTAGACTAGACCTAGGCATCTTTGAGGCCATCAAGAGTATGCTTTCTAAAAAGGAAGCAGCTGCTAGAAGGGATTAAGATATCCAAAGCACTTGTACTGCCAAGCCCACCACTTGTCAAACTGGGAATGGGAAACTAAAGAATAGGGTTGCTACTACCCCTTCTAGACCAAGAGCTGCTATTAACACTGCCACTAGACATGCTCTGAAAGGAAGGTATAACATCCATGAATGTTGGTGTAGTGGTGAAAGTCCACTTAGTGTCAACTACCTTCACCTATGGGGGGGGGAATAGGTGTCTTGCAGCGTTTTTGCGGAATTAAAGTCGTACCTGCACAAGAAAACAAAACAACACAGCACAGAAAGGACACAAGCAAATTATAGTGGTTCCCCGATTTGGGTACGTCCACTTTCCCCCTTCGACCTATCTCCCAACCAGGGACGACTCAGTCACTTCACCAACAGGATTGAAATCCAATCCTTGCACTAACGGAAGGAACCCTTCCACACGTAGGAGTCACCACTCCCACAACACGGGTTGCACCCAACCCTTACAAATAGGAACCAACGTTCCTTTACAACAAAATAGAAATTGGAGTGTATTAGAAATACAAACTACTTATGGAGAATAAGGTGTCCCTCTTCGTTCGACGACTTGTTCTTGAAGTCAGCGAAGAGTCCACAACCCTAAATCTCACTTAGAGAGAATCTCTCCCGAAACCGGCGGCGGCAAGAAGGGCGGCGGCTTGGTTCTCGGGATCGGCGGCGACAACGGAGTGCTGCTGCTGTACTTTGGAGATTCAACTTTCGTAGCAAAGCTAGCAAGGTCTTCTAACGGTCACACTAGGATCGATCATCTCGATCGATTCGGAAGGGGAAGGTTTTCCCGATCTACGAATCAAGAGACAAAGGATCTCTGGTTAGACGCGTGAGACGCTGTGCTTGGCTGAGCTTCTGTTGCCGGGAGATCTGGAAGAAACCAAGATCAACGACGGCGATCAACTGCACGAGCATCGACGACGGCGGCGGAGAAGGATTTCCGATCTAGGTCACGTCGGCGGCTCGGCTTCTTCCTCTTTCAAATCGCTTGATCGACTGTTCAAAAATACGCGAGTATTTATACAGTAGAATACTTATTTATGACCATTGTGGGTCCCACCAGAAGAAACCCTAAAACCGGTTCAAAACAGCGCCTTAACATTTGATCCGGTCCAGCGTGCTCCAGAAATTCGCCTAAGGAAAAATCGGCGAGAACCGAAGGTCATTCGGCGAGAATCAGCCAGTGATTCTCGACGATTTTGACTTAGCGACAGATTTGCACGCTCTGATTTAGCCGGATAGAGACGGCGAGAATCAGCTAGTGATTCTCGATGATTCGGCGAGAAACACTTGGTGATTCTCGTTGATTATTACTTAGACGATTTTTCGTCTTTCCACCCATGAGCTGCTCTTTGACCCCGAATCGGCGAGAATCACTTGGTGATTCTCGTCGATTATTACTTAGACGATTTTTCGTTTTTCCACCCATGAGCTGCTCTTTGACCCATCCTTGCTCCTTGTCTGCTCTTGCATTATCACAGCCCTGTACTTGAAAATAAGTACACTCCAATAGAGAGAGTACACGTAGGCCAACACACTGATCTGCTCAACGAGGGATTACGTCGCGCAGACCCGTGTATATTGACCTACTGCACCCTGACATTGGTGTGTACTTAGCGTGGAATAACTGCAAGCACAACTTAAAAGATTTCATCAAATACATTGTCTATTTACCTTAGCTTGTTCAGGGGCTTCTTCAAATCAGGTACGTTGTGGATACAATACCCAACAATCTCCCCCTATTTGAAGAAGCCTAAACCCTACAAGCTAAGGTGAATAGAGCGTATGGGAATGAAAATCATAAACTTAAAATTGAGTTGAGAGAGATATTCATTACCAATACCAATTTCTTGAGAGTTGAGAGAGATATTCATTACCAATACCAATTTCTTGAGAGAAAACTTGGATCCACCTTAGCCTTAGCCGAGAGGGTAATCTCCCCCTTTTCGATTTCTACAAATCTAGGTTTGTTGCATTTGACCCCTTGCTCCCCCTCAGTTCTTGCACCTATGCTCACACTTGAGTTCCTGGCAGAGGCTCCCCCTAGATGCACGAGCATGGAGCTTCTGTAGTCTTCATTTCTCATAGTTTAGCATCCCCAATTCAGTTTTGAAAAGACTGAACTTGGCTTCGTCTAAGGGCTTTGTGAAAATATCTGCAATCTGCTTGTCCGTGGGGACATAACAGAGAGAGATGTCCTTGTTCTCCACGTGCTCCCGAATGAAGTGGTAGCGCACTTCAATATGCTTCGTTCTGTTGTGCGATACCGGATTGTTGGCAATTGCAATTGCACTGGAGGAGTCGCAGTACATTGGTACTTCCTTGAACTGAAGGTCGTAGTCGGCTAACTGGTTTCTGATCCATAGGAGTTGTGCGCAACAGCTGCCTGCCGAGATGTACTCAGACTCTGCTGTGGAGGTTGCTACACAATTCTGCTTCTTGCTGTTCCATGAGATAAGCCTTCTTCCGAGGAATTGACACGTCCCGGAAGTGCTTTTCCTGTCATCCCTACTCCCTGCAAAATCAGCATCTGAAAAACCTATTAGCTCGACATCATTGTTTCTCGGGTACCACAAGCCAAGATTGGGAGTACCTTTAAGGTATCTTAGAATTCGCTTTGCAGCGACATAGTGAGATTCCTTAGTGTTCACCTGATATCTGGCACAGACACATGTGGAGAACATGATATTCAGTCTACTGGCAGTAAGGTAGAGCAGGGATCCAATGATGCTTCTGTATTTGGTTTCATCGAAAGGTTTACCTTTCTCATCCTTATCCAGAGACATAGTGGATCCCATTGGAGTCCTCATAGAGGTTGCATTCTCCATACCGAATTTCTTGAGGAGTTCATTTGTGAACTTCGTCTGAGATATGAAGATTCCATCCTCAGACTGTTTCACTTGAAGTCCTAAGAAATACTTTAGCTCTCCCATACTGCTCATTTCAAACTTTCCTTGCATAAGTTTAGAAAACGTTTTGCAAAGATTGTTGTCCGTTGAGCCGAATATAATGTCATCGAGATAGATTTGCACCAGCAAAATCTTGCCTTTGACTTCCCTGAGAAACAATGTATTATCTATTTTACCTCTAGAGAACTTATTCTCAAGAAGAAAACTAGATAAAGTCTCATACCAAGCTCGTGGAGCTTGTTTTAAACCATATAGATCTTTATTAAGAAAATATACATGATTGGGATAAGTAGGATTGACAAAACCTGGGGGTTGAGCGACGTATACTTTCTCTTTCAGGTCTCCGTTCAAGAATGCTGATTTCACATCCATTTGATAGACTGTGAATCCTTTGTGCGAAGCATACGCCAGGAACAATCTGATTGCCTCGAGCCTTGCCACTGGTGCAAAGGTCTAGTCGAAGTCAATCCCCTCCTCCTGTCTGTAACCTTGAGCCACCAGCCTGGCCTTGTTCTTTATGATGACACCATGTTCATCCAGTTTGTTTCTAAAGATCCACTTGGTGCCAATCACATTTTGCTTTTGTGGTCTGGGAACCAGCGTCCAAACGTTGCATCGTTCGAATTGATGCAGTTCATCTTGCATGGCCAAAATCCATGCCGCATCTTTGTTCGCCTCGTCGAACTTCTTTGGCTCAACCTGTGACAGGAAGCTAAGATGCAAAATCTCGTTAATAGTACCTCTTCGAGTTCTGACACCGTCACGAGGATCTCTGATGATCTGATCTCTAGGATGATCCCTCACGTGCCGGAGCTCTAGAAGTTTGTCGTCTGGAGCTTCGACTACTTCATGGGCTTCTCCTTCTTCTAAGATATTTGCTCCATTTTGATCTTCAACATTCCCAGTTGACGTTGAGGTGGAAACTTTGACGTACTTAGGAGTTTCATCTTTAGCGGTCTCATCGAGACTCAGCTGTTCAAGTCGTGCACCTGCATCTTCAAGAATACCGCTGGAAGAATTGCTGTTAAGCAAGCTTCCTTCATCAAATACAACATTAATTGATTCTTCTACCACTAGGGTTTTCTTATTGAAGACCCTATATGCCCGACTGTGGGTACTATAGCCCATGAATATGCCTTCGAAGCATTTTTCACCAAATTTAGTATGCGGGTACTTCCCATTATGCAGTACATAACATCTGCAACCAAAGATCCTCAAATGGGACATGGTTGGTTTCCTGCCTTTCAGTAGTTCGTAGGGCATCTTACGATGACTTTTGTTGATCAATGCCTGGTTTTGAACATGACAAGCCGTATTGACCACCTCAGCCCAGAAGTATTCTAGGAGTGAAGTGTCATTCAACATTGTCGTGCAGGCTTCAATGAGTGTTCTATTTCTCCTCTTCGCGACTCCGTTTTGTTGAGGAGTGCGCGGGGAGGAAAACTCATGAAAGATACCAAGTTCTTCACAGAACTCTGTCATAGCACCAGACTCGAACTCTGTTCCATGGTTACTTCTGATTTTGACCACTGAGCAGTTAAGTTCGTTCTGGATCTGCTTGACAAAGCTGGTGAAGATGTCAAACGTATCAGACTTGCGTTTTAAAAAGAACACCCAGGTAAACCGAGAGTGATCATCTACAATCACGAGCGTATAAGACTTCCCTCCTAAGCTATGAACTTGCATTGGACCAAACAAGTCCATGTGCAGAAGATAAAGACATCTGGAGGAGTCTTTATCTGAGATGCCCTTAAAGGTAGCCCGAGTCTGTTTGCCCATCTAGCATGCAGGACATGGACTATCTTTGATACACTTAATAATGGGAGCATCCCTCACTAAATCTTTGGAAAATAGCATATTAATTGTCCTGTAATTAATATGTGCCAATCTCTTGTGCCATTGTTCACAAAGAGATGCACTGCCTTTTGCTACTAGGCATACGGGGGTAGATGAATCTAAGCTAAGAAAATCTAAGCAGAAGATATTTCTGCTCCTAATTCCTGACAATACCGTCTCAGAAGAGGCACATGATATTATCAGGCATTTATCCTTGCAGAACTTAACGTCATAACCTTTATCACATAACTGACTTACACTGATCAGGTTATGGTTTAACCCTTCAACATAAGCCACGTTGGTGATAGAGATTATACCGTTGGAAATCATACCGTAACCTCTGGTGACTCCTCGATCTGACCCCCCAAAGATGACTTTGGGTCCATTCTCGACTGGAGTGTAATCACGCAGCAGGCTTCTTATCCCAGTCATATGCCGGGAGCATCCACTGTACAAGTACCATATTGGAGTTTTGGTGGCCTTTGGACATTCCTGCAAAACAAAATTAATTTCCCTTAGGAATCCAATCGAACTTGGGTCCTAGATTCTTGGTTAGCATACTCCCCCTCGGGTGGTTAACCCTACGAATGGTCGGCCTCGCATTGCTAACATAAGAAGTCCCGTTATACCTCGGATTAAACAAACAATCCACGGCAAAGTGACCGACTTTGCCACAACACCAACAGTCAAATCTATTGTACCTCTTCCTAGGCTCCTGCTTTACCCTGGGAATGGTGGGTACAGCCGGGGCCTTAGATGTAACACCCCCTATCCGTCGCATAGCATATAGCAGTAGGTCCGGCCGGGGCCCGACGCCATATACCACAGACAGACCGGGTGGTTACGTATGGAAACCATCCAACCAATCTCAACGTCCTACACAGAGCATTCTAGCGGAAGCAGTTTATAAAAGTTGTAAACAAGAACCCAGCATTAAAGCACGAATGTCCACTAATACAAAATAGGAATGTTATACAAAATACCCAAAACAAGCCTTAAGGCCTTACAAAATGTTTCACTTGAATATTACATGTTTTACAAACCACGGCGCGCAGGCCGGTCATACATGAATAAAACTGTAAACACTTCCATTTGGGCCTTCGAGGGCCGGCTTCGCAAAAAGGGCTTTAGCCCGCTATTGACCGCTTGGTCCAGCTGCACCTGCAAGCAACAAACCACCGCACGGTGGCAAAACAAGGCAACGGTCAGTAATGCTGACCAAATTATAACGAATCCCGCCCCCAACTCGGGGCGGCGATGCTCCTTCCCTGCATTTCATTACCATAAGCGAGCAATTTATAACAATAGCCATTTCATCACAGACGTTGGCTCGCACGGCCACACGCCCCGTGCACTCAGGGCACCTTCTCGGTGAACCGGTCGATGTCACGTCAATTAAAGCCATTAACATTCCGGACTCACCACCTCCACTTAGACGGCCAAACCTATGAGCAATTTGTCTTCCTAGCCTGGGTCACGACAATTTAAGCCATTGACCGCCGAAGACCCTAATCTATGCCAACGGTAAGTACCACGTGCCTTTAGGTCTCTTTAACCGAACGACATAAAACGGGTACGGTTCCATCTAACCCGTGCTCACATCGCAACGGTAATTTAAGCCATTTGCGCGGGTCAAACTTCCACCGAGTCCCATTTCCATCACAAGTCACATAACCCCGTTATGTTCAAGTTGGCTCTCAAGCCACCAAGTTGGCAAGATCTCGTATCCGCCCAGTTTTCCGGGTGCACCTTTGGGTTAGTCCCCAAGGCTCCCTGCTGCAATCTACCGCGTAGAAAACCCGAAAAACAACCAATAGCACGGATTCTTCTCCGGCCTTATGCAATGCAACATCACCGATCCAGACTAACATGTCCGGGTAGGCTTCACACATCATGCCTATGTCCGTTCTCGCATACGGACTCTAAACAACGGGGACTTTACATATCCACCCGAAGGAACGCCTCCAACTCTCCGCAAACTCGCGAGAGCGGGCTTCCTATGCTAAGAAAGAGAGATATTCATGCTCAAGATGAGGATCGTTACCCTTGAGTTCCTCTTTGGCGCCATTGAAAAGTAATCGGATGGAAATCACCGCACTAGCGTTGCCTCCGTGGATCCGGAGTCGGCTTGCGATTCGGAGCTCCGAAGCTCCTCCAATGGCGGATCTAGCTCTTTCTTCTTCCCTTAGCTCTCCTCTCTCTCTAAGGATTTAGAAAGAGAACAAGTGAAGAAAAGTAAGGGTTTTCTAAGTCAAAACCCGGGTATATCCCTTCAGGAACATCCCCCAGCCGTTGGATCTCAAAACAAGGAAACGAACGGCTTCGATTCGGGACTGAAATGCCCAATCTGGACCGAACACGGCCTGGCACACGCCTGTGTCCAGGGCCGTGTGCCACATTCGCCGTCAAAATCGAATCACCTGGAACCTCACACGGGTATCGAACACGCCCGTGTTCGAGCTGACACGCCCGTGTTCCACCGCACACGGCCGTGTGGCCGGCCGTGTACCCCATGATTTTTCCCCATTTTCAACTCGAGCACTGCACGGGTTATAGGACACGCCCGTGTCCTTGCCCGTGTCACCTTGACACGCCTGGACCCCAGGCTGTGTACATGGTCTCGACATTTCGTCGCATGAAGATCGACGACTTGATGACACGGCCTGGGACACGCCTGTGTCCTAGGCCGTGTGCCTTATCTCGACGATCGTCGAGCGAATCTCGACGACTCCCCGGGACGATCGTCGACATGGGTCGACATGCCCTGCGACACGCCCGTGTCGCAGGCCGTGTGCCCACTCTCGACGAATCGTCGAGTAAATCTCGACGTCTTCGCGGCTAAGTGTCGACACACGCTTGACACGCACTGGGACACGCCCGTGTCCCAGGCCGTGTGCCTGCTGCCAGAACCCAAACTGGCCCAAAACGTCCCCCTTTTGCTCCTTTGAGTTTTGGGGCGTTACAACTCTCCCCCTCTTAAAATAATTTCGCCCATGAAATTAAATAGAGGAAAGACATGTACAAAACCAAAATTTGTACCTGAGCGGAACAACTCCGGATACTCGTCAAGCATAGTCTGCTCTCGCTCCCAAGAGAGCTCCTCACGCCCGCAATTGTCCCACCGGACCTTGACCATCCTGATATCTTTATTGCGTAGCCGCTTGACCTCCGAGTCCTCGATCCGCACGGGCTTGACCTTTGTCGTTAGCCCATTATCCACCGGCACTTGATCGACCGCGATCACTTGCGTAGGCTCTTGCACCGCCTTCCGAAGCACCGAAATATGGAATACATCATGTAAACCACTTAGCTCCACTGAAAGCTTCAACCTATAGGCCGCTTCACCAACTCGCTCCAGAACCTCAAATGGTCCAAGGTACCTCGGGCTTAGCTTTTTCAATCGCCGCACCCGCGAGACAACATTGAACGGCTTGATCTTTAAGTATACATAATCGCCCACAGCGAACTCCACGTTCCTGTGCTTGGCATTATAGTACTTTGCTTGCCGGTCCTGAGCGATAAGCAACCTCTCCCGAATGGTTCTCACCAAAGAAGTAGCACCCTCTACTTCCGATCGCTTATACAACTTTGACTCACCCGTTTCTATCCAAGACAACGGCGTGCGACATCTTCTACCATATAGGGCCTCGAAAGGCGCCATCTGAATACTCGCTTGGTATCCGTTGTTGTATGCGAACTCCACCAAATAAAGGTGGTCTTCCCATTGCTTTCTGAAATCCAAGACACACATGTGAAGCATGTCTTCCATGGTTCTATTGACCCTCTCGGTCTGCCCATCCGTTTGCGGATGGAAGGCTGTGCTGAATTTCAAATTTGTTCCCAACATTTGTTGCACCAGCCTCCAATCATTGGACGTGAACCGCCCATCTCGGTCACTCACGATGCTGCGGGGCACACCATGAAGTCGTACTATGTTATCCACATAAAGCTTTGCCAGCTTCTCCACCGGATCATCCTTCCTATGCGGAATAAAGTGTGACACCTTCGTTAATCGATCAACAACCACCCAAATGGCGTCGTTTCCCTTTTGCGACCTTGGCAAACCGTGCACAAAGTCCATAGAGATGTCGTCAAATTTCCACTCCGGAATAGGCAAGGACTTAAGAAATCCTCCCGGCTTTTGGCACTCCGCCTTTACCAAGGCGCAAGTTTGGCACTTCGCTACGTATAGCTCCACATCCTTCTTTAAACCCGGCCACCAAAACAGTTTCTTCACATCACGGTACATCTTTGTGCTCCTCGGGTGAATCGAGTACTTGGTATGGTGCGCCTCGTACAACAACTCCACCCGTAAATTGCCCATACTTGGGACGCACAAGCGACCGTCTTTCCACAGCAATTCGTCCTCCACGACGAATTGGGAATTTGACCCATCCAGAGTCTCTATAATGAACTGCTTCATATGAGCATCCATATCCAAAGCCTGCCGAATCCGATCAGCCAGGTCATATTGGACTTCAGTCCAATTCAGAACTGCTTCAGCACTAGATTGTCTATCCACACAAACGATCTCCAACGCCTTCAACTCCCGCACCAACCGCTCATCATGCACTGATAGCCAATTGGCTTGAGCTGGGGCTCGGCGACTCAATGCGTCAGCAACCGCATTCCCTTTGCCAGGCACGTAGTGGATCTTGAATCTATAGTCCCCCAGGAACTCCATCCATCTACGCTGCCGCATGATAAGATCCTTCTGATCTATCAAATATTTTAGGCTCTGTGATCGGTGTAGACATCAATCTTCACACCGTACAAATAGTGTTTCCACAGCTTCAAGGCAAAAATCACGGCCGCTAACTACAAGTCATGGACCGGATAATTCCTCTCGTGCACTTTTAGCTGCATCGAGCCATAAGCTATCACACTTCTGTGCTGCAGTAGCACGCAACCCAAACCGCTGCCCAAAGCATCGCTATATATCTCATAGCCTTCGGTTCCACATGGCGAACTCAGCACAGGCGCCGTGGTCAACCGATACTTCAACTCCTCGAAAGCTCGCACGCACTCCGGCGTCCAAACGAACTTATGCTCCTTCCTCGTCAATGTAGTGAGAGGTAACGCTATCCGCGAGAAGTTCTCTACGAAGCGCCTATAATAGCCGGTAAGCCCCAGAAAACTCCGGACTTCCGCTACAGTAGCGAGCTCAGGCCACTCCCGTATCGCAACAATCTTCGCCGGATCCACAGCAATACCCTCTCCACTTACTATATGCCCGAGGAACGCCACTGAGGATAACCAAAACTCGCACTTCGAGAACTTGGCATACAACTGATTTCTCCTTAGCGTCTCCAACACCAAATGAAGATGCTTGAAGTGATCTTCCTCACTTTACGAGTACACCAAAATATCGTCGATGAAGACGATCACAAAATGGTCCAAGTACTCCCTGAACGTCCTGTTCATCAAATCCATGAATACTGACGGCGCATTAGTCAGCCCAAACGGCATGACCGTAAACTCATAATGCCCGATTCTCGTACTAAACGCTGTCTTCGGGATATCACTCTCCCTTATTCGCAGCTGATAGTACCCAGCCTTGAGATCCAACTTCGAGTACACCGTCGACCCGACTAACTGATCAAAGAGATCATCAATCCGGGGGATCGGGTACTTGTTCTTCTCCGTGAGCTTTTTTAGCTCCCGATAATCAATACATAGCCTCAAGCTTCCGTCCTTCTTCTTAACAAAGAGGACCGGTGCGCTCCAAGGCGAAGAACTCGGTCGCACATACCCTTGCTCCAACAACTCTTACAGTTGAACTTTCAGCTCCGCCATTTCCTTAGGCGCTAGCCGATACAGAGACCGTGACACAGGCTTTGCACCTGCCACTAGCTCGATCATAAAATCTATCTCCCGCTGAGGCGGGGCTCCAGGAAGATCTGCGGGGAACACATCAGGGTATTCCGATACCACTGAAATACAATCCAACGCGGGCTTCGGCTTCGCAACCTCCACTAGTGTAAAGAACAGTTCTGCTCCAGCATGAACCGCCTTCACCACCTGAAGAGCAGACATCAACGTCTTGCTCGACCCCTTTAAGCCCGTAAACGTCGTCTCACGACTCGCTCCCAGCTTAACTTCCTTGCTACCGCAATCTATATGGGCCTGCTGCTCCGAGAGCCAGTCCATGCCAAATATGACGTCGAACTCCACTAACGGAAGTAAAGACGCCCGCAGGTCGAACTCCTGCTCCCCAATACGAGTCTTAACATCGCAGATCCTATCCGCTCGCATCGAACACCCATTGGGCAACAACACATCCAACTTATCCTTTGCCATCGAAGAAGGGACTCCGATGTGTGATATAAATCCTTCGGACAAGAAGGAGTGTGAGGCTCCCGTATCAAAGAGTGCTCGTGCCGGATTTTCACAAATCAATACAAATCCTAAACAAGTAGTTGTAAGGTAACATGTGCATAACAAGTATTTAAAGAAATTGACTTGCTATAAATTAAATCGTACCTGTCACCACATCAGCTTGTTTAATGGCCTCCTGTTGGCCAAGATTGTAGACCCTTGGTTGGGCCGGAGCATAATGGGATGCGGTCGACTCCACCGCCTTTCCCTTTTCTTCATAAGTAGCTCCCGGCTTTCTCTCGGACTTAGGACGTCCGCTCCAACAGTCACGGGCGAAATGCCCCGTCTTTCCACATGTAAAACACGAACCCGGGGTCCGACTCGTAGTCGCCCCAGAAGCACCAGAAGGAGCTGGACCCGAAGTCCTATGCTTCTTGAAAGCCCTCCGATAGCCGGACTTTGATATAGTCGGCACTTTAAACTCAGATTTCTTCTCACCCAAGATTTTCTTCGCTTGTACATTTTTCATGTCCTTCTCCAAGGACCGGGCAGTATTGACCAAGGTTAAGAAACCCTACGTCATCGGCCCCGAGAGTAGTAATCTCAACTCATCTCTCAATCCTTCATAGAAACGATTAGTCATGCGCTCCTCATCCATAATGGTGGAGCTAGCATAACGACTCAGACGAGTAAACTCGTGGAGATATTCATCCACGCTCCTCTCACCCTGTACCAACTTCAGGAACTCATTCTCCAATGCTATCTTCTGCATCGAAGGGAGGTATCTTGCTAAGAACAATCCCAAGAACTCTTCCATCGGAACGTCTATCAGTTGTCTACCTCTCAAATGATGCAGCTCCAATCCTTCCCACCACATCCTCGCTTCACCGTCCAGCAGGAACGTAGCGATGGTGGTCATTTGCCACTCCTCCGTCTCCGTCGTTGTCATGACTCTCTTCACCCTGGAGAGCCAGTCTTCAGCCTGAGATGGGGTTCCCAACCCCGAGAATAACGGAGGGTTAAAGCTCATTACATGCTTCAACTGCCTCTCAGTTGACCTCCTTGGCACCACCGGTTCTACAACCACTTGATCCACTCTCCTCGGCTCAGCCTCTTGCAGAGGTACTTGCTCCATCACAGGAGCGGGCTGCTGCGTTTGCCTTCCAGGCTGCGCATTAATCACGGCCAACACCGCTTCAGCCACCAATCGAATATTCTCGGCCGACAGAGGTGTTGCGGGAGCAACATCCGGTGCACTACTAGCCTCAGAAACTCGGCGTTCTGACGGCCCAACACCACTTCTGGTCACCTATAGTGGTACAAAACACCGTTAAGCGACCAAATAATTTGCAAACAGAAAATATAGGAACACGCAGGTTCCTCAAACACGAGTATTTTCATTCCTAAGTGGACATTCATGGGTTCTTTTACCATTATAACGATGACGCGCACAATGTGCTCACCACCCCTTAAAAAGAATTCGCCCACAAATTCACTTTAAGCCCGACCAAAACCAGTAGTCTGATACCAAATTGTAACACCCCCTATCCGTCGCATAGCATATAGCAGTAGGTCCGGCCGGGGCCCGACGCCATATACCACAGACAGACCGGGTGGTTATGTATGGAAACCATCCAACCAATCTCAACGTCCTACACAGAGCATTCTAGCGGAAGCAGTTTATAAAAGTTGTAAACAAGAACCCAGCATTAAAGCACGAATGTCCACTAATACAAAATAGGAATGTTATACAAAATACCCAAAACAAGCCTTAAGGCCTTACAAAATGTTTCACTTGAATATTACATGTTTTACAAACCACGGCGCGCAGGCCGGTCATACATGAATAAAACTGTAAACACTTCCATTTGGGCCTTCGAGGGCCGGCTTCGCAAAAAGGGCTTTAGCCCGCTATTGACCGCTTGGTCCAGCTGCACCTGCAAGCAACAAACCACCGCACGGTGGCAAAACAAGGCAACGGTCAGCAATGCTGACCAAATTATAACGATCCCGCCCCCAACTCGGGGCGGCGATGCTCCTTCCCTGCATTTCATTAGCATAAGCGAGCAATTTATAACAATATCCATTTCATCACAGACGTTGGCTCGCACGGCCACACGCCCTGTGCACTCAGGGCACCTTCTCGGTGAACTGGTCGATGTCACGTCAATTAAAGCCATTAACATTCCGGACTCACCACCGCCACTTAGACGGTCAAACCTATGAGCAATTTGTCTTCCTGGCCTGGGTCACACAATTTAAGTCATTGACCGCCGAAGACCCTAATCTATGCCAACGGTAAGTGTCACGTGCCTTTAGGTCTCTTTAACCGAACGACATAGAACGGGTATGGTTCCATCTAACCCATGCTCACATCGCAACGACAATTTAAGCCATTTGCGCGGGTCAAACTTCCACCGAGTCCCATTTCCATCACAAGTCACATAACCCCGTTATGTTCAAGTTGGCTCTCAAGCCACCAAGTTGGTAAGATCTCGTATCCGCCCAGTTTTCCAGGTGCACCTTTGGGTTAGTCCCCAAGGCTCCCTGCTGCAATCTACCGCGTAGAAAACCCGAAAAACAACCAATAGCACGGACTCTTCTCCGGCCTTATGCAATGCAACATCACCGATCCAGACTAACATGTCCGGGTAGGCTTCACACATCATGCCTATGTCCGTTCTCTCATACGGACTCTAAACAACGGGGACTTTACATATCCACCCGAAGGAACGCCTCCAACTCTCCGCAAACTTGCGAGAGCGGGCTTCCTATGCTAAGAAAGAGAGTTATTCATGCTCAAGATGAGGATCGTTACCCTTGAGTTCCTCTTTGGCGCCATTGAAAAGTAATCGGACGGAAATCACTGCACTAGCGTTGCCTCCGTGGATCCGGAGTCGGCTTGCAATTCGGAGCTCCAAAGCTCCTCCAATGGCGGATCTAGCTCTTTCTTCTTCCCTTAGCTCTCCTCTCTCTCTAAGGATTTAGAAAGAGAACAAGTGAAGAAAAGTAAGGGTTTTCTAAGTCAAAACCCAGGTATATCCCTTCAGGAAGATCCCCCAGCCGTTGGATCTCAAAACAAGGAAACGAACGGCTTCGATTCGGGACTGAAATGCCCAATCTGGACCGAACACGTCCTGGCACACGCCCGTGTCCAGGGCCGTGTGCCGCATTCGCCGTCAAAATCGAATCACCTGGAACCTCACACGGGTATCGAACACGCCCGTGTTCGAGCTAACACGCCCGTGTTCCACCGCACACGGCCGTGTGGCCGGCCGTGTACCCCATGATTTTTCCCCATTTTCAACCCGAGCACTGCACGGGTTATAGGACACGCCCGTGTCCTTGCCCGTGTCACCTTGACACGCCTGGACCCCAGGCCGTGTACACGGTCTCGACATTTCGTCGCGTGAAGATCGACGACTTGATGACACGGCCTTGGACACGCCCGTGTCCTAGGCCGTGTGCCTTGTCTCGACGATCGTCGAGCGAATCTCGACGACTCCCCGGGATGATCGTCGACACGGGTCGACACGCCCTGCGACACGCCCGTGTAACGCAGGCCGTGTGCCCACTCTCGACGAATCATCGAGTAAATCTCGACGTCTTCGCGGCTAAAAAGAGTTTTTGTCGACACACGCTGTAGGGGTACACGCCCTAGGACACGGGCCCGTGTCCCAAGGCCGTGTGCCTGCTGGTGATTTTTGGCCGTTTCCAACCCGAGAAGGACACGGTCAGAAACACGGCCGGATGACACGGGCGTGTCATCCGACACGGGCGTGTGCCAACCCGTGTCCAGACCCGTGTCCTGAGGGGTCGTGTCCGTTGCCGTGCGGTTATGCGTGACACGCCCTCGAACACGGGCGTGTCGAGGAACCCGACACGGGCGTGTCAGGTCAGACACGGGCGTGTCTTGGCCCGTGTGCATTTCTCAGTTCGACGATCGTGCCTGGATCGAGGCACACGGCCTTGGACACGGCCATGTGCCAAGCCGTGTGCGGCCCAGGTCTGGGGAATTTTGTGCAGATCCGAGCCGTTCATTTTCTTTAATTAGGATCCAATGGCCCAGATGAGATCCTGCTCTGTTAAGGCCGGGAATAGGGAGTTATTCCCTCATTTTTCTCTCCAAAGTTCTCCCCTTCCAAAGTGAGAGAGGAGAGGAAGAAGAAGGAGGTTTCCGGCCGCCGGCGGAGCATCGGAGCACCGTTTCGAAATCGGAGAGCGGATCCGTGGAGGGAAGGTCATTGCGAAGAGTTCTAACCGCGTAGTTTTTCCATGGCGCCAAAACGGACTACAAGGGTAACGATTCTCAACTCGAGCGCTTGAATCTCTTTCTTTCTGCATAGGGAATCCCGCTCCCCGCGAGTATGCGGTGAGTGCGTGGTGTTCCTTGGGGTTGACGGGAATAGTCCCCCTTGTGTTGCATGTAGAGCCCGGAATCGTAAGTACGGGCATAGGCATTGTGTGTGAAGCCTACCCGAACGTGTTTTGTCTGGATCGGTGATGTTGCATTTGATATGGTTTTGCCGGAGAAGACTCCGTGCTTTGGATTTTTTTTGGGTTTCTACGCGGTAGATTGCAGCAGGGATCCTTGAAGGTTAGCTTCAAGGCGCACCCGGAAAACTGAGCGGAAACGTGTTCTGCTAACTTGGCGGTCTGGGAACCGGCCTTGATCATAACTGGGTTATGAGATTGTTTTGGGAAATTTGGGATCCGAGAGAAGCTTGGCCCGCGCAAAGTTCCTTAAATTGGACATGCGGCGTGAGCAACGGGCAAGTGGAATTGGACCTAGGCTATGTGGTTCGGTGCGAGAGACCCGAAGACGGGGACTGGCCGTTGGCATAGTCGGAGCCTTAGACGGTGGTCAGAAAGGCTAAATGCTCACATGTTGTTGCCATCCTAGGGATGGTGGTGAATGCACTGATTTGTCAGGGTTCACCATGAATGTGCCCTGAGTGCACGGGGTGTTTGGCCGTGCGAGCCTACACCTGTGGCGAATTATAACTGCGATATATATATTGTTGGGCTAATGTTTTGCAGGGAAAGAGCACCGCCGTCCCGAGTAAGGGGCGGGGTCGTTATAATTTGGTCGGCTTTTAGCTGACCGTTGCTTTATTTGCCACCGTGCGGTGGTATGTGCTTGCAGGTGCTGCGGAGCCGAGCGCCAAATAGCGGGCTGGAGCCCATGTTGCTGTGCTGGCCCTGGAAGGCCGTAGAATAGTTGTTTTTACATTTCTCATGTGTGGCCGGCCTGCGAGCCGATGTATGTAAGACATGTTATATTTATGAACATTTGTAAGGCCATAAGGCCATGTACCTATTTCAGTGTATTTGGGGTTCGTTCTTGTAGTTGTAAATGTGGACATTCATATTTGATGGATTTAAGTTTGGGTTCTTCAACTTTAAAATCTTCCGCTAGAATGCTCTGTGTTTAGGACGTGTAGTATTAATTGGTTGGTTTGATTTATTCATTTAGTGACCCTTCCGACTGTCTGTGGTATATGGCGTCGGGTTCCAGCTGGACCTTCTGTTATATGCCATGCGACGGATGGGGGTGTTATAATTTGGTATCAGACTTCTGGTTACGGTCATGCTTAAATGAATTCGTGGGCGAATTCTTTTAAGGGGTGGTGAGCACATGTGTGCGTCATCATTATAACATTAAAAAGAACACATGAATGTCCACTTAGGAATGAAAAATACTCGTGGTTGAGGAACCTGCGCGTTCCTATAATTGCTTTTTGCAATTTTGTTTGGTCACTTATTGGTGTTTTGTATGACTATAGGTGACCGGGAGTGGCGTAGAGCCGACAGAACATCTGGTTTCTGAGGATTATAGTGCACCCAGTGGAGCGCTTGATACCCCTCTTTCGTTAGAAACCATAAGAAGGATCGTTGAAGTGGTGCTCGCTATGACTAGTGCACAGCAAGGAAGCAATGTGCAACCTCTTGTCCCCGAGATGACTTCAATGTCGGGTGGTGTGTTGAATCAAATGACATTTAGGAGGCCATCAGGTCAGCCGTTGAATATGTGCTTGGTGCAGGGTACGCACTCAGTTGATGAGTATTTGCAGGCATTCCTTTTGATAAGCCGCTACCCATGCTTTGAGTTGGAGAACGAGAGGTCTATAGTCGATAGATTCTATAGTGGTCTACGTGACGAACTGCGAATTCCACTTCTAGGACCAAAACTAATGGGATTCCGAGCCTTGGTAGAGTCGGCCAGATCTTTGGAAGTGGAAATGGGAAAAATTCACCAGATACCAGTGAGTAGGGTATCGAACTCTGCAATTCCTATGAGGGGTGCATCTTGCAAAATGCTGAAGAAGAAGGTTAGATCATCGACTAGCAAGGTTGCTTACAACTGTCATACTTGTGGAAAGAAAGGACACTTTGCCCGAGAATGTTGGGATGGTGCTCAGAAGATTAAGGAAGCTATGTCAGGAGCAGGTGAGGACTCTGGTACTAAGAAACCACAGTTCAAAGGGCCAAGTTCAAAGTCCGATGTCCGCAGTTGGAATAAGAAGCTGAAGACTTCGAACTCAGCCCCTTCTTCTGGTGCGTCGGGAGCAACTACAAGTCGAGTCCCAAGAGCTTGCTATATCTGCGAAAAAGTGGGACATTTTGCACGTGAGTGTTGGAGTGGACGTGCAAAGTCCGAAAGGAAGTCTGAAGAGTACAAGCTTGGTCAGCAAGAGGACAGAAAGCAAGCAGACGTGGTGACAGGTAAGGTTTAAAATTCTAGCATTTAGCTTTAGACACTTGTAGTCTTTGTGCATGTTAACCTAGAACCGCTTGTGCTAAGCGTTGTTCTGAATTTCGTTTGTCCGGCGCGAGCACCGTTCGTTAAAGGGGGCTTTGTGTCTCCGTTTGCCCAAAAGAATTGTATTACGTGTCGGAATATATCTTCCGATGGCAAAAGTCTTAATGGATGTGTTGTTGACTAGTAGTGCTCGATGCGCGCAGATAGAATCTGTTGCGTTTAGGTATGGATTGTGAGTCAAAAGTTTGATTTGCAGGCGTTGTTTCTACCGCTAGGAGAGTTCAACGTGATCTTTAGCATGGTCAGGCTCTCGGAGCAGCAGACATACGTTGATCGAAGTTGCTAGTGGGTCAGTTGAGAGCTAGTCATGAGGTGACTTTCGCGGGCATGAAGGGGTCGGGTAAGATTTTGATGTCAGCCCTTCAGGTGTTCCCGGCAGTTCGGTCTGGGGCAGAACTGTATGTCACTCTAGTGTAGACTTCGACGCCTAAACCTAGTTTGGGCAACATCCCAGTTGTGTCCGAATATCCTGATGTGTTTCCAGATGATCTCCCAGGAGCCCCTCCTCAGTGGGAGATAGACTTTACTATAGAGCTGGTACCGGGTGCCAAACCGGTGTCATGCTCCCCCTATCGGATAGCCCCAAGAGAAATGGCAGAGTTGAAGGTGCAACTGCAGGAGTTGCTAGAGCAAGGGTATGTGCGTCCGAGTTCGTCGCCTTGGAGCGCACCAGTTCTCTTTGTTAAGGAGAAAGATGGGAGCTTGCAGCTTTATATCGATTATCGGGAATTGAACAAACTTACAGAGAAGAACAAATATCCAATCCCGAGGATTGACGATCTATTTGATCAGTTGGTTGGGTCAACTGTAGATTCGAAGTTAGATTTGAAATCTGGTTACTATCAGTTGAGGATAAGGGAGAGCGACATTCCAAAGACAGCATTCAGTACGCGGTTTGGGCATTACGAGTTCACGGTTATGCCGTTTGGGTTGATGAATGCTCCATCCGTGTTTATGGATCTGATGAATAGGACGTTCAGAGAATACTTGGATCAGTTCGTGATAGTATTTATTGATGATATCCTGGTATATTCGCGGTGCGAGGAGGATCACTACAAGCATTTACACATGGTGTTGGAAACATTGAGGAAAAGTCAGTTATATGCAAAGTTCTCCAAGTGTGAATTCTGGTTATCCTCGATAGCGTTCCTTGGTCATGTTGTCAGTGGAGAAGGAATAGCTGTGGATCCGGCGAAGATAGTGGCGATACGGGAGTGGCCTACTTTGACTACGGTGGCAGAGGTCCGGAGTTTTCTGGGACTTGCTGGCTACTACAGGCGCTTCGTAGAGAACTTCTCGCGGATAGCACTACCACTCACGACGTTGACAAGAAAGGATCAGAAGTTTGTGTGGTCTCCGGAGTGCGAACAGGCCTTTGAAGAAATGAAGAGGCGGTTGACCACGGCGCCTATTTTATGTTCGCCAAGTGGTACCGAAGGGTTCGAGATTGATAGTGATGCTTCAGGCAGTGGTTTGGGCTGTGTTCTGCTACAGCATGGGAGAGTGATAGCTTAAGGTTCACGAGAGGAATTATCCGGTCCACGACTTAGAGTTAGCGGCCGTGATTTTTGCTCTAAAGCTTTGGAGGCACTATCTATACGGTGTGAAGGTAGATATTTACACCGATCATAAGAGTTTGAAGTACCTATTGGATCAAAAAGATCTGAACATGAGGCAGAGGAGGTGGATGGAGTTCTTAGGGGACTACACCTTCAAGATACACTATGTGCCTGGGAAGGGAAATGTAGTGGCGGATGCGTTGAGTCGTAAGATTCCCGCACGAGCCAACTGGTTATCAGTGCATGATGAGAGATTGGTCCAAGAGTTGGAGGCATTGGAGATAACTTGTGTTGACAAGCAGTCTAGTGCCGAGGCGAAACTGTTTTGGACAGAGGTGCAGTGTGACCTAGCGGATAGAGTTCGGCGGGCTTTGGTTCAGGATAGCAGCATGAAGCAAATCCTAGATGGATCTTCGGATGGGTCAAATTCCCAGTTTGTGGTTGAAGATGGGTTGCTAAGGAAGGACGGTCGTCTATGCGTTCCTAGTGCGGATAATAGTCGGGAGGAGTTGATGTATGAGGCTCATCATACCAAATACTCAATCCACCCGGAAAGCACGAAGATGTATAGAGACATGAAGAAATTATTCTGGTGGCCGGGTTTGAAGAAGGATGTGGCGCTTTATGTGGCCAAGTGTCGTACTTGTGCATTGGTGAAGGCGGAATGTCAGAAGCCCGGAGGTTTCTTGAAATCACTTCCTATCCCAGAATGGAAGTTTGATGATATATCTATGGATTTTGTGCACGGTTTGCCGAAGTCGCAGAAAGGAAATGATGCCATTTGGGTGGTCGTAGATAGATTGACAAAGGTGTCGCACTTTATCCCAATGAGAAAGGAAGATCCAGTAGAAAGGTTAGCCAAACTCTACGTGGATAATATTGTACGACTGCATGGTGTGCCTCGCAGTATTGTTAGTGATCGTGATGGACGCTTCACATCAAATGACTGGAGGTTGGTGCATGGTCTGTTGGGTACTAAGCTAAAGTTCAGCACAGCCTTTCACCCACAGACAGGTGGCCAAACCGAGAGAGTCAACAGAACTATGGAGGACATGCTTCGCATGTGCGTCCTAGATTTCGGGAAGCATTGGGAGGATCACCTGTACATGGTGGAGTTTGCGTACAACAATAGCTTTCAGGCAAGCATTGGAATGGCGCCTTTCGAAGCTTTGTACGGGAGGAAGTGTCGTACGTCGTTGTCTTGGTTGGAGGCAGGCGAATCAAAGTTGTATAAACGTCAAGCGGTGGAAGATGCCACTTCAATGATACGGACAATCCAGGAAAGGCTGAAGATAGCTCAGGATAGACAGTCAAAGTACTACAATGCCAAACATAGAAATGTGGAGTTCAACGTTGGCGACATGGTATATTTAAAAATCAAGCCGTTCAAGGGTGTATCGCGGGTTCGACGCTTGAAGAAGCTGAGTCCGAGATACCTTGGACCATTTGAAATCCTGGAGCGTGTTGGCGAGGCGGCGTATAGGTTGAAGCTGTCGACGGAGTTGAGTGGGCTGCATGACGTAGTCCACGTATCGGTGTTGCGTAAGGCAGTGCAAGAGCCTTCACAGATCGTTGCAGACAATCAGGTACCGGTTGATTATGAGTTAACAACAAGGGTCAGACCAGTACGAATTGAAGACGTTGCGGTCAAACGACCCCGCAACAAGGAGGTCAGAATGGTTAAAGTCCGTTGGGATAATTGCGGACGTGAGGAGCTTTCTTGGGAGCGAGAGCAAGCTATGTTGGAGGAATACCCCGAGTTATTCCACTCAGGTATCATTTAGCTTTCATGTACCTTTGCTTAATTTCGGGACGAAATTCCTTAAGTGGGGGAGATTTGTAACGCCCCGAATTTCGTGTGCGAGTCGGTCGCGGAAAAAGAGTTTTTGGTGCCTGTAGGGGTACACGGCCTAGGACACGGGCGTGTCCAAGGCCGTGTCTGGCTGGTGATTTTTGGCCATTTCCAACCCGAGAAGGACACGGTCAGAAACACGGCCGGATGACACGGGCGTGTCATCCGACACGGGCGTGTGCCAACCCGTGTCCAGACCCGTGTCCTGAGGGGTCGTGTCCGTTGCCGTGCGGTTATGCGTGACACGCCCTCGAACACGGGCGTGTCGAGGAACCCGACACGGGCGTGTTAGGTCAGACACGGGCGTGTCTTGGCCCGTGTGCATTTCTCAGTTCGACGATCGTGCCTGGATCGAGGCACACGGCCTTGGACACGGCCGTGTGCCAAGCCGTGTGCGGCCCAGGTCTGGGGAATTTTGTGCAGATCCGAGCCGTTCATTTTCTTTAATTAGGATCCAATGGCCCAGATGAGATCCTGCTCTGTTAAGGCCGGGAATAGGGAGTTATTCCCTCATTTTTCTCTCCAAAGTTCTCCCCTTCCAAAGTGAGAGAGGAGAGGAAGAAGAAGGAGGTTTCCGGCCGCCGGCGGAGCATCGGAGCACCGTTTCGAAATCGGAGAGCGGATCCGTGGAGGGAAGGTCATTGCGAAGAGTTCTAACCGCGTAGTTTTTCCATGGCGCCAAAACGGACTACAAGGGTAACGATTCTCAACTCGAGCGCTTGAATCTCTTTCTTTCTGCATAGGGAATCCCGCTCCCGCGAGTATGCGGTGAGTGCGTGGTGTTCCTTGGGGTTGACGGGAATAGTCCCCCTTGTGTTGCATGTAGAGCCCGGAATCGTAAGTACGGGCATAGGCATTGTGTGTGAAGCCTACCCGAACGTGTTTTGTCTGGATCGGTGATGTTGCATTTGATATGGTTTTGCCGGAGAAGACTTCGTGCTTTGGATTTTTTTTTGGGTTTCTACGCGGTAGATTGCAGCAGGGATCCTTGAAGGTTAGCTTCAAGGCGCACCCGGAAAACTGAGCGGAAACGTGTTCTGCTAACTTGGCGGTCTGGGAACCGGCCTTGATCATAACTGGGTTATGAGATTGTTTTGGGAAATTTGGGATCCGAGAGAAGCTTGGCCCGCGCAAAGTTCCTTAAATTGGACATGCGGCGTGAGCAACGGGCAAGTGGAATTGGACCTAGGCTATGTGGTTCGGTGCGAGAGACCCGAAGACGGGGACTGGCCGTTGGCATAGTCGGAGCCTTAGACGGTGGTCAGAAAGGCTAAATGCTCACATGTTGTTGCCATCCTAGGGATGGTGGTGAATGCACTGATTTGTCAGGGTTCACCATGAATGTGCCCTGAGTGCACGGGGTGTTTGGCCGTGCGAGCCTACACATGTGGCGAATTATAACTGCGATATATATATTGTTGGGCTAATGTTTTGCAGGGAAAGGGCACCGCCGTCCCGAGTAAGGGGCGGGGTCGTTATAATTTGGTCGGCTTTTAGCTGACCGTTGCTTTATTTGCCACCGTGCGGTGGTATGTGCTTGCAGGTGCTGCGGAGCTGAGCGCCAAATAGCGGGCTGGAGCCCATGTTGCTGTGCTGGCCCTGGAAGGCCGTAGAATAGTTGTTTTTACATTTCTCATGTGTGGCCGGCCTGCGAGCCGATGTATGTAAGACATGTTATATTTATGAACATTTGTAAGGCCATAAGGCCATATACCTGTTTCAGTGTATTTGGGGTTCGTTCTTGTAGTTGTAAATGTGGACATTCATATTTGATGGATTTAAGTTTGGGTTCTTCAACTTTAAAATCTTCCGCTAGAATGCTCTGTGTTTAGGACGTGTAGTATTAATTGGTTGGTTTGATTTATTCATTTAGTGACCCTTCCGACTGTCTGTGGTATATGGCGTCGGGTTCCAGCTGGACCTTCTGTTATATGCCATGCGACGGATGGGGGTGTTACAACACGCCCGTGTCGCAGGCCGTGTGCCCACTCTCGACGAATCGTCGAGTAAATCTCGACGTCTTCGCGGCTAAGTGTCGACACACGCTTGACACGCCCTGGGATACGCCCGTGTCCCAGGCCGTGTGCCTGCTGCCAGAACCCAAACTGGCCCAAAACGTCCCCCTTTTGCTCCTTTGAGTTTCGGGGCATTACATTAGATCTGGAGGTGGAGGCATCATAGTGATTGTAGTCACATGACTTCTTCACCTTCTGTTCCTTCAGTATAACAGGCTTGGCTTTTGGTGCCTGCTTTCTATTATGGCCGCTTGAGAATTTACCATAATTTCCCATGTGGATTTCCTCATAAGGTTCCTTGAAGACACTCTCACCGAAGTTGCGGGGAAAAGTCCAACCATCATATCGGCTCTTTGGCTTTGCAACCGAGGGCCGGAAATGATGACCAAAGGTTGACTCAAAGTCATGTTGGTTGTAGGGAAAGCTAGGCTTTCTGAACGCAACAGGACTGAGTGGGGCTTTTCCCTTTTCAGCAGCAGAGGCCTTCTTGGCGGCCTTATTATTTCTCTGGTTCCTGTTTCTCCTAGATGAGGAACCAGATACCCCTACATGCCCCAAGCCAGCTCCTTTGGCCTGAGCAGAGGAGGTATCAACTAATGGAAGAACTGTTTTTGGCATAGAGAAGCTCTTGACGATCTTCCTTTCTGCCGCAAGTTGTTCTTCCAACTTGTCGACTTCCTCCTGCTTACAATCAAGGAGCTTAAGAGACTCTGAATGCTTTGAAGTCAGGTCTAGGTGCTCCTGTCGGAGAGAGATCAAACTGGTGATCTCTTCCCTTAGGGAGACACTCTCACCCTTAAGGAATTTCACTTCCTTTTTCTCAGCCTTCAATCTCTTACGGCACTCCTCGAAAGTGTTGAGCAGAAGCTCATACTTCTCGAGGAGCTCCGCTTCACGGGCCGAAGGGCTATCCTCAGGGTCATCATCCTGAGACTCAGGATCATATTCAGAGTCGGAGAGAGGGGTGTGAGCGTTTACCTTCCCAGTAAATGGGGGGCATTCTCCTTCTGAGTCGGAGTGACCCACCAGCCCGAAGTAGGCTTCCTCATCATCACTGGAGTCTGAGGAATCAGACTCACTCAGTGTCTTTGGCTTTTTGGCGATGTAGCTCCTCTCTTTCTTATTATCTCTAGAGGACTTGTGCTCCTCTCCCTTCCCTTTTTCTCTCTTGCCTTGGTGGTAGTCGGCCACGACGTGTCCTGGCTTATTGCATCCAAAACAAATAATGTCAGAGGAGCGATGTTTGTTCGGTTTAGAAGCATACCTGTCAGAAGAATAATTTTTCTTCTGATGCCTGGAGGAGGAGCCGTCTCTCTTTCTTTGATTCCTCATCTTGAGGAACTTCTTGAATTCTCGGGTGATGAGGGAGAAATCTTCCTCAGACAATTCTGAGCTGGAGGAGCATGGCTCGGAGTCCTCCTCCTCATCCTTTTTCCCGGCACGGTATGAAACCGCACCCTTGCCCTTCCTAGAGTGAATGGCTTTTAGGGCCACAGTCTTTTCCTTGGCTGCAGCCTTCTCTGCTTCTTCTTCTGCTTTCCTGGTGTTTAGTTAAAGCTCATAGGACATCAGCTTCCCAAACAGAATTTGCGGGTCTGTTTCAACAAGTCTGCCAAACTCTCGGATGGTGCAGATCATTGTGTCCCATTCCTTAGTAAGGGACCTAAGGAATTTATCATTAAGTTCACCATCAGTGAACACTCTTCCATATCCTTTGAGGGCATTGACAATCTTGAGGAAGTTCTCGAAGGTGACTCCGATCGCTTCCTTAGGCCCTTATCTGAAGGCCTCATATTTCTGGTTCAGGAGGGATCTCCGATCATCCCTCACTTCATCAGTGCCCTCCATTAGGATAATCAGGCAGTGCCAGATCTCCTTTGCTATCCTGCAGTTGCAGAAGTTCTGCATCATTGAGACATCGACCGCGCTGACCAGAATGTTCTGCGCCTTTTTTTTCAAGTCCCACCAGCACCATCTCGTCCTTGTCCATTTCAGAAATTTTCTTTGGCACTTTCTTGGTAGGATCAATGGTGGAGGCCTTAGTGGGGACATAAGGTCCCTCCTCCACGATCATGAAGAGTCGGGGATCGACCGCTTCCATGTAGAACCTAATCCTTTCCTTCCAGATAGGAAAGTTTAGTCTGGTGCACACTGGGATCTTGCCTGTGTACTTGAGTCCGTCCATATAGAAGTCTGCCTTCTTCTTGACACTAGTGGCAGGAACTTACTCAAGGCGTTAACCTATTTGTTGAGTAACCTCCCTCTGATACCACTTGAAAGTCCACTTAATGTCAACTACCTTCACCTATAGGGGGGGGGAATAGGTGTCTTGCAGCATTTTTGCGGAATTAAAGTCGTACCTGCACAAGAAAACAAAACAACACAGCACAGAAAGGACACAAGCAATTTATAGTGGTTCCCCGATTTGGGTACGTCCACTTTCCCCCTTCGACCTATCTCCCAACCAGGGACGACTCGGTCACTTCACCAACAGGATTGAAATCCAATCCTTGCACTAACGGAAGGAATCCTTCCACACGTAGGAGTCACCACTCCCACAATACGGGTTGCACCCAACCCTTACAAATAGTAACCAACGTTCCTTTACAACAAAATAGAAATTGGAGTGTATTAGAAATACAAACTACTTATGGAGAATAAGGTGTCCCTCTTCGTTCGACGACGTGTTCTTGAAGTCAACGAAGAGTCCACAACCCTATATCTCACTTAAAGAGAATCTCTCCCGAAACCGGCGGCGGCAAGAAGGGCGGCGGCTTGGTTCTCGGGATCGGCGGCGACAACGGAGTGCTGCTGCTGTACTTTGGAGATTCAACTTTCGTAGCAAAGCTAGCAAGGCCTTCTAACGGTCACACTAGGATCGATCGTCTCGATCGATTCGGAAGGGGAAGGTTTTCCCGATCTACGAATCAAGAGACAAAGGATCTCTGGTTAGACGCATGAGACGCTGTGCTTGGCTGAGTCGCCGGGAGATCTGGAAGAAACCAAGATCAACGACGGCGATCAACTGCACGAGCGGCGATGACGGCGGCGGAGAAGGATTTCCAATCTAGGTCACGTCGGCGGCTCGGCTTCTTCCTCTTTCAAATCGCTTGATCGACTGTTCAAAAATATGCGAGTATTTATACAGTAGTATACTTCTTTATGACCGTTGTGGGTCCCACCAGAAGAAACCCTAAAACCGGTTCACAACAGCACCTTAACATTTGATCCGGTCCAGCGTGCTCCAGAAATTCACCTAAGGCAAAATCGGCGAGAATCGAAGATCATTCGGCGAGAATCAGCCAGTGATTCTCGACGATTTTGACTTAGCGACAGATTTGCACGCTCTGATTTAGCCGGATAGAGACGGTGAGAATCAACCAGTGATTCTCGATGATTCGGCGAGAATCACTAGTGATTCTTGCCGAATCGGCGAGAATCACTTGGTGATTCTCGTCGATTATTACTTGGACGATTTTCGTCTTTCCACCCATGAGCTGCTCTTTGACCCTGAATCGGCGAGAATCACTTGGTGATTCTCGTCGATTATTACTTAGACGATTTTTCATCTTTCCACCCATAAGCTGCTCTTTGACCCTTCCTTGCTCCTTGTCTGCTCTTGCATTATCACAGCCCTGTACTTGAAAATAAGTACACTCCAATAAAGAGAGTACACATAGGCCAACACACTGATCTGCTCAACGAGGTATTACGTCGCGCAGACCCGTGTATATTGACCTACTGCACCCTGACATTGGTGTGTACTTAGCGTGGAATAACTACAAACACAACTTAAAAGATTTCATCAAATACATTGTCTATTTACCTTAGCTTGTTCAGGGGCTTCTTCAAATCAGGTATGTTGTGGATACAATACCCAACAAGTGGCAAGGTAGGCCACTTTGTTGTTGATTGTTGGTACAATCATAGTGTGTAGAGAGCCAATGTTAGCTTGCTTCTCAGAAAAGCTACATGCAGGAATAGTCATTTTCAGTCTAACATGCACCAAGGACATAATAAAAATTGGGATCCTAAGGTTAACTGATTTGTGTCTTACAGGTTTGTCTAAGTGCCAATACCCTTATATGCTACTTGGACAGTGGATGTTCAAGGCACATGACTGGAACAAGGAGCATACTGAAGGATTATGCTCCAGTAAGGAATGGAGCAAAGGCTATCTTTGGTGGGTCAAAAAAAGGGGTGACTAGAGATTATGGTAAGATCTCTAATGGCATGGTCATTATCACTAGAGTAGCCTATGTGGAAGGGTTGCAACACAACCTAATAAGCATCAACCAACTCTGTGATCTTGGCTATGACATAGTATTACACAAGGATGAGTGTAAAATTAGGAGGTTAAGTGACCAAGAGGTCATCTTAACAGGCACTAGGAGTGGAAATGTTTACTATTTAAATTTCCTATGCTTAAGCAAAGACTCACTTGTATGCCAAGTTATAGATGAGAAAGCCACTTCCCGTGTCCAGTGGTACAAGAGGCTAGCCCATCTAAATTATAGGACCATAGGAAAGTTGTTCAACAATGAGCTTGTTAGGAATGGCCCTAAGTCTATATGCACTAAGTAGGGTATCTGCTCTGTATGCCAAAAGGGCAAACAGACTAAGACCTCCTTCAAGAGCATTGACACCAAAAACTCAGTGAGGTGCTTATACCACATGCATATGGATCTGTTTGGTCTTACACCAATTTAAAGTCTAGGTAGGAAAGTCTACACCCTTGTGGTTGTTGATGACTTTTCCAGATTTGCCTGGGTGTATTTTCTAAGGAAGAAATCTAAAACCCCTGTGTCTTTCAGACATTTATCAAGCAAATTCAGAATGAATTCAATAGAATTGTGGTCAAAATCAGAAGTGACCATGGGACTGAGTTTCAGTCTGAGTGTATGACAAGGTTCTGTGAAGAGTAAGGGATTCATCAAGAATTCTCCTCTCCTAGAACACCCCAGCAAAATAGAATTGCTGAGAGGAAAAATAGGACTCTCATAGAGGCTGGAGAACCTTGTTAAGTGACTCATCTCTCCCAAAATACTTCTAAGCTGAGGCATTTAACACTACATGCTATGTACTTAATAGGGATTATATCACCAAGAACCACAAGAAGACTCCCTATGAGATCTTGAAGGGCAAAAAACAAAACCTGAGCTATTTCAGGATCTTTGGTTGCAAGTACTATGTGCTCAACAATGGAAAAGTCCATTTAACTAAGTTTGTTGCCAAGTCCCTTGAAGGGATCTTTGTAGGGTACAACACTCAGAGTATGGCATATAGAATCTACAATTTAACTAGCCAAGTTGTAGAAGAGTCAATGCATGTTGTTTTTGATGAATCTAACATGGTTAACTATGAGCTGCCTAGCACCTCCTCTTATAGTATTGCAAGTACAGAGTAAATGATGGACAAGATGACCATCAAGGAAGCTACCCCCACAATCCAAGATAATGATGATGGACTGTCCATTCCAAGAGAAGGGCAAGACATACCTGAAGAAGTTGAAGACCAGTACGCTGAAAAACCTGAAGATCAGCAAGCTGTAGTTAGATTTCCTCCAGCTACCAGGCATCTAAGGGACCATCCAGCATACCAAATCATTGGTCATGCAAATCATGGAGTCCAGAACAGAAGTAGGAGCATGAATACAGCTCTCTACTCAAGCTTTCTGTCTCAAGAAGAGCCCAAGAAGTTTGAAGAAGCAATAAAGGACCAGTTCTGGATTGGAGCAATACAAGAAGAACTGGACCAATTTAAGAGATGTAAGGTCTAGAAGTTTTGTTCCCAGACCACAAGGACAAAATATCATAGGTACTAAGTGGATCTACAGGAACAAGTTGGATCAAGATGGAATTATTGTTAAGAATAAGGTTAGACTGGTGGCTAAAGTCTACAGGCAAGAAGAAGGCATGAACTTTGACCAGACCTTTGCCCCAGTAGCCAGATTAGAAGCAATAAGGATATTCCTTGCATTTGCTACCTATCAGGGATTCAAAGTCTACCAGATGGATGTTAAATCAGCATTCCTGAATGGGGACCTAAAAGAGAAAGTATATATGGATCAGCCACCAGGTTTTGTAGATCCTAACTCTCCAAATTTTGTATATAAGCTTAGGAAAGCTCTATAAGGGCTAAAGCAAGCCTCTAGGGCTTGGTATGAAACCTTGTCCAGCTTCCTCATTGAGAATAATTCCTAATGGAATCAAACGGCAAGCTTATCCTAGTCCAGATATATGTCGATGACATTATCTTTGGATCTACTGATGACAACTTTTGCAGTAAGTTTGCTAAACTTATGCAAGGGAACTTTGAAATGAGCAATATGGTTGAGCTCAAGTTCTTCTTGGGACTCTGAAAGATAGGGGATAGATCTAATTTACTCTAGGAAGTGAATAGAGTATGTTAAAAATTTTGGTTGTTTTAAATATTATCAGAGTAAATAAAATAAGTGATACCAGTAGTAGTAAAAGAAAGAAAAGATAATCTAATCTAATCTACCACATCACAGCTAGTCTAACACAGCCACAGCAAGAACAACACAAAAAATGAATAACCAGACGACACAAGAATTTTATAGTGGTTCCCCAACTTAGGTACATCCACTCTTCTACCACCCTGGTAGGAATCCACTAGCAGTTTTTGATCAGATGACTGCCACTACAAGATCTATTTCTAGGGAGATCTCACAACCCTTTGAGCTTTTGATCAGGTGCCCAAAACGAAGAATAAACTTTTGAAGGGAGTTAATATACCCTTTATAGAGGATGGGGTGAGAGATTTTTTGGTGTCTTCTCTTTCTCTAATCAACAGAGAAGACAAGTGGATTACTGTTGTCAAGACTTCTTCAGAAATCACTTGAAGTCTTGCTCAGGGTGTAGGTCTTCTGCCTTGACTTGAAGTAATCCAGGAACTTCTAACTGATTCAAATTTAGTTATCCTTGAAAGCTCCTGGAGTTGAAGTTGAAGAAGACTCTTGATTTGTGTTTGTTGTTCTTCTTCTTCTTCAGAAAGATCAAGGTGAAAACGGGATGTTTTCTTGCACAGAGAATTTTTTAGTATGTTTCTTTGTATTCTCTGGTTCTGTATCTTGTTATCTCTGTTACTTGATTTTCGACTGTAAAGAGAAAAATCTCTTTTATATTCTCTGTCGAAATTCTCCTTTGAATTTTTAATTCTATGCATTGAATGTTGATTTCCTGGAGAATGAAAATTGGCTGGAGAATAATATCTTTAATGAGTTTCCCCAACTGTCCCAATAAATTAAGCAAGTAATTAACCTGATTAAGACCATAATCAATGCTACCAATAACGGCTATATTTAGATAATATGAGCATTAATTACTTAGTAAATTACTTCTAGGTAATATGGAAGAAGGACAGAAATGAGGGAAAAACGTTTAAGTCTGGCTGGAACATAAATCGTCAACCTTTGAATAGATTTCGTCAACCGAAGCTCCATGTTCGTCGAGCTGAGAAATTTTGTTCGTCGACCTGAGCTCAGCAAACTGTATTCTGGAGATAACTTGCCTAATCTGCGCTCCAAGTTTATCGAGCTGATAATCTATCTTCGTCGAGCTAAGTTCAGTGAAAGTAATCTGGAAAGAATGTGTTGAAGGCTGAACTCCAGAATTCGTCGACCTGAGCTCGAATATCGTCGAGCACAACTCAGAGAATTAACTCTGAGTTCGTCGAGTGGAGCACAAGTATTATCGAGCTGAGTTCAACGAACATCAATCTTAAATATTGAACTTGATTTCTTCTAAGTCTTGAGTCAATCTGAGGTCTTCTGCTGGCTAGTCCATGTAAGGTTGAACCTAATGATTTAGCCTAAACTCTAAGACTCAAAGACATGACCATAGCTATACATTATGGGTCAGATATCCTAATTAGTGAACCTAGACAAAATCCAACTAGAGATCCAACAATCTCCCCCTATTTAGGTGAGGTCACTAATAATAAAAAGAAAATCACAAAGCAACATAAATATATCTGGCAGAAACTTTTAAATAATTCAGCAGATATGTACATAACATAAGCTTTGTGATAGAATAAAACAAATATAATTCAGACAATATAAAGACTAAACAGAATGTATCATTTGTTCTTCTTTTGCTTTTCCTTATCAGCTTGGTCTTTCACAGAGGACTGTGTGAATTCGGTTTCTCTGTTAGGGTTGGTTGCTTCTCTTCTAGACATTGTCATGTCAGCAGCTCTAATTATATTGAGAGAGGTAGCTCTGGGTACCACAACCTATGGATGTAAGTTCATGTAATCATCAACATTGAAAACTTTATTAGTCTTTTCATACCTTTTAAGTTCTTCTCTCCTGTAGGAAGACATTGTAGTGTACTTTTATGTACCCTTGCCTTCCTTTTTAGCTTTATTAATCATGGATAGTCCAACAAACTCTTGAAATCTGGCCATTCTTGATGTTGTATCCTGTTTAGGATCCACAAAGAGAATTGGTGGAGAATCTGGCCTTTTTGGATTTTCAACTTTTTCAGTTTCATATGCTTTCTGTTATTGTTGTTGTTGATGTTGTTGTTGTCTGCTTCTTGAACAATATCTTTGCTAACTGCTCCTTGAGATTTTGAAGATCTACCTTGATGTGTTTGGTAAGTTTGAGCATAGGAGGTAGATTTCTGAGAACTGCTTCCAGAAGCACAAGCTGTTGGAGGAGGAGGAGGAGGACCTCTCCAGTTCCTCTGAGAAGGATTATGTAAGACACCCCCCCCCCTTTTGAAACACCGGGGTCTTAGGCCCAGAACTGCCGCTTTGCAGTGACACCTTCGCGCCTGGGAAGGTCATCACTACAAAATGTTGATGTTGCAGGCCAAATCGATCACAACTGTAGCAATATAATAAAGGCAAGTGCACAGAAATCACATATATAAGTAAATAATCTCCACGAAGTGAGTGTCCACAGATATAATAAAAATACTAAATCTTGTGCTCATGCCTAGTACATCAAGTCCTCACTACATATCTCTCATCGCGGAAGCAAAACTAATATAACTAGTAGCGATCAGGACTCACAGTCCCTGCCGTCTGAACTCTGGTACTAGACTGCCCCATCTCCAAGCGTGCCGACCTCTGGGGCTGCTCCTCCATGCTGGGCTCCATGGTCCCCAAAAATGATGTGGTTCGAAAACCGTTACTCTAAAAGACTAAGCCCTATCATCCCCCTCCGCTTCCCCTATGGCTCCTAGGCACCGAGCGGGGAGAAGGAAAGGAGAGTACATGAAAGTGGAGAATAACAAAAAGGAGCAGATGGTGGTGGAACTAATCTAGCAGTTCTATAGTATATAAGACAGAGTGAAGGTAAGAAACACTGAACAAGAAAAGTAACCTTAACTTATATGAAAACACAAAAGCCAAGAGATCTTGTGTATGGCTCCTATCGTATAAGAAGTCCCACACCAATTTATACAATTGGATGTCGGTTTTCTAACAAGTATATATATATATATTTAGTAAAATAAAACCTTAACTAATAAGCACGCTCGCACAAACTTATAAACTAAGGGGTCATTATGCATGGCCTATTGTATAAAGCGTCCCATACCACTTATACAACAAGTGTCAGGGTTGTATGTAATGGTTATGCTATGAAATACAATTATGCCAAGATGTTAACATGAAAGTGCAACTCACCCACTAAACTCTATGTACACTGACCTTTATTTCCCCCTTTCTGGAGTCGAACCTCCCAGGATACCTCCGTAGTGGCAAACGGAAGCGGTGGGTTGGGCCTCGCCCACCTCTAAATAGGTAATTGCACTACCAGTCAGACCTATCATATGACTCAATGTTGGTACACTAAGCGGAACTCCTGTGTACTCTTGCCGGCTGGCGCACCTGACTTTATTTGGCCAAGTGCTAAACCACACTTGTCGAGTCAACGTATTGGCGTCGGTTCATCGACTCTCCAATAACGAAGACACACCAGCTTATACTTTATGCACATGCAACCTTGATGTGTAACCACCGAGCCAAAGCTCCCCGGACCATCCCGTCCATCACAAACGACAACCGAGCCAAAGCTCGTCGGGCCAACCTGCTCATCACAAACAACTAGTGAGTTATGGCTCGCCGGGCCAACCTGCCCATCACTAGATCCACTGAGCCTTCTGCCCGGCTGACCCAACGTAACAACCCGAGACATCGAGGTGAGTGAAAGTGAACCCCTAGTTACACTAGTTACTCTTGCATTCCAGTTTATTATTCCTACTGTTTAGGTTAGCCCAGGACTGCTCAAGGTATTCCTCGTGAAGGGCTCTCGAGGGCACTAGGAACTACGATGGGTTGAAGCCCAAAGCTCCCTTTCACAAGGCACTTATTTTTATTGGTTAATACCCAACTTCTAGTCCCTTGAATGTTGTATTGGATCTAACCCTAGTGTATTTGACACTTCCTCACCACGAGAAAGATGATCTTTCGTCGATCCTGGGCGCCACCTAACACTAGCCAATCCAACACTCTACTCATCCTAACCTCCAATAATGAACTCATTTTTATTTAACGAAACCAACTAACAACTAACCCCAACTCATGTGCCCAAATTCATATTCCAACATAATTTCTGCAGTTTACTAAATGCATACCAACTTAAGCTATATGACGTGTAAAATGGGAGGTATTCAAAATAATCATCTAGTATCCCTATAATAATTATTGGAGGGCTGTCATGACCTTTCTAGCCTAAATACAGAATTTCATAATTTTCTTAATTTATCTGATAATTTATTTATTTATTCTAGTAATCCAAAAACTCCAAGTTTGAACATGAAGTATCAATTTCAAAAAAGCAAATGCTCCACAAAATTTATGCTAAGTACAAGATGATTATTTAACACAGAATCCAAAGTCTCTCAAATTTTCAGCATGGTTTAAGCCCTTAATCCTGATTTTAAATATAACCTACAATAAATCATTTTAAGAGATAAGTACAGCAAAAATACTTCCAAAACTTTTGACAAAATTCTAAGATGATTGTAAGGACATAAAATGCTCTAGGTCAAGTTTCATAATTTATCAACAAATAATGAGCTCTAAACAAAATATTGAACAAGTTTTCAAATTAATGAGATTGTGAAGTAGGTACTGCAAATATGTATACAAAAATTCTAATAAAATTCATGCATGAGAATAATAGTCTAAAACTCCTTCGGCCTAATTTTCATGACTTTTTGATGGACAGTGAATTCACAATAACCAAATATCTAAGTAGAGATAATACATGCCTTACAAAAGAAGTACTAAGAGTATTGATCCAAAATTCTCAATTAAATTTCCAGAGATTAATACTACCCCTATGACCACACTACCCAAGTTTCATTACTGTTCAATGAGTTTTAGTACCATATTCTATCACTACAAAGTTTGTGCCCTAAACCAGGGTTAGGGTTTTGTGGGGCCTATCCTTTCCTAAATCCCCTAAGATTTTTACCAGAGGGCTTTAGCTACCCTATTACCCTCCCTATAAAATTTCAATTCCATACAAGGTATTTTGACCCCATGCCCTTCACAAGACACAAAAGCCCTTCCTTAGGGTTTGGTCTTAGGTCCTAGGGCAAATCTATTCCAATCCACCGCATCTTCCATCAAAGGGTGTTAAAAGCCATGCCAAGTCAGTGTCCCCAATATAAACCTCTGTTGAGGTGATTTGGCCACTCAAAACCCAAAGTGCACTTTTTGACCTAAATACCCTTATTATAGCAAGGCTAAGGTTTGCATGTTTTTAATTCAAACCATCTCTAAATGAGATGAAATTTTAACTAGAGTCTTGTGATGACCCCAAGGATCACTCACCAAAATTTGGGTGAGTTTGGAGTCATTTGGTTCCTTAATTAATTTACCCTAGAGAAATAAAATAATTCCAAAAACAATGGAAAACGTGTCCCCAAAAATTCTCATTGTTGGGCAGGACCTCGGTATAGACTAGGGTGACTCCCTGTCCAAATTTCAAGTCATTTTGACAAGAGATGAAGAGTGGGCACCCATTTTAATCTCTGCCTAGCTCCAGGTATGGACCCCACCAAAATGAGCGCCCTAGTCAAACCAGGCACCCAAATTGGTTCAAACTAATTTTAAATTAAAGCAGACCCATAGGGATACAGTTTATATGTTGACCATTTTCTCGGAATTAGCGTCTAGGTATTTTTAATAATTACAAATATTAAATAACTAAGGTGTGACAGAAATGAAATAAACAGAAATAATTAACCTATTGTTTAAAATCATTGCAGCACTAATCTCAAAGCAAGATCCAAGGGCGGCTGAATCGCCTTCCTCCTCCAGTCGACGGCTACGATTCAACCCACCTAGAGCAACTTCCAACCGCCACCACCAGCCATCCGGCCACCTCCCTGGCCGGACACCGCCACCACCACCTCCGTTGAGGTGGTGGCTATCGCCAGGCGGCGGCATAGCCGCCGGAGGAGCCTATTCCGGCGAACACGACGGGTTGTTTTTTTGCGGAAAATCTGGAGAAAAGCTCTCCCAATCGGGCTCAATTGAGCCCGAAACTTGGCCCTAAGTGTTGTTATGATCTACCCATGGAAGAAGGAGAGGAGGAGGACCTAAATCACGGCCTTAGCACGGGTGTTGTCCCTCCTCGCCATTTCCGACCACCAAGCTTCGGCTCCTCTGCAACCTCCACACCAACTCCTTTATAATTGGAATGTGATCGGTGGAAACTCTTCCCATTGCCCTGGTGAAGGTCTCTAATGAAGGAATTGGGGAGAGGAGGTTTGTAACTCCCCAATTCTTCATGACACCATTAAAGCCATTAATGGTGATTTTCGGTTTCACCAAATTTGAGTGGCTGATCCTCAACACTGGCCGGCCACTTCCTGAAAACTCCTCCCCTGCCTCCAAGGAGTTAAAGCCCCATCAAAAGGGGGAGTTATGGGGCCTCCATGGCCATGATGGCCATTAAGCTTAACCTTCTCTCTCCTCCAAATTTGGGTAACTCCCTCTTTGTCTCTCCTAGTCACCCAATTCTGAATTTGGTGGGCCCAAAATGTGTCTCACCACCTCCTAGAACAATGGGCCACCCTTGTCTGGGCCTAGCCCACTTGGATTGGACTTGTGTTAGCCATTTAGGCTAGTTTGACCACTTTGACCCAAGAGTTGACTTTGGTCAAATTAGACAATAGGGCTGACCCCAATGGGTCCTTCGTGACCCATAGGGCTCCCCTAAAGTCTAGAAGTACTTGTGTAGGGTTAACTTACACTCTGAAGGTCACTTGCCCCTTAGTTAGGGCACTTTGACCAGTTTAGTGCTAGGGTTGACTTGGGTCAACTTAGGCTCTGGAGTTGACCCCAATGGCTCCTAGGTGACCCATTGACCTCAACCTAGGGTTAGGAGGACATGAGTGGGATCCACTTGGCTAAGGAGAGGCCAGTTGACCCAATATACGTCAGTTTGACCCATTTAGGGTTAGAATTGACTTTGGTCAACTTAACCACTTTGACTGCCCTCCATGGGTCCTTAGTGACCCCTTTGACCCAACTTTGGGTCTAGGAATACCCTGGTAGGGTTGGTTGGGCTTTTTTATTGCACACTGCCGTTAGTTAGGGCACCTTGCCCAATTTAGGCCTAGGGTGGTTATAGGTCAACTTGGCCACCCTGGGTCAATCCCAATGGACCCTTAGGGCTCTAATGGACCTCCCAATGGATTGGTGAGATCATGGTGGGGTCTTAGAGTCATGGTAAAGCCTCATGGTCATCCTAAACTAGGGTTTAGGAATCTAGTATTTGCAGACCATAATGATCTCACCTACATTCCTAGGTTCACTTAGCCTTCTTGGGCTTCCTAGGGTTTTGTCATGACCTAGTCATGACAAAACCACTCCTAGGCAGTCTAGTTGTTTGAGGGATGTTACAAATACTAATATATAAACAAAAATTTCATCCTCGAAATTCTAGTTAGGCCTGCGGGGTTTCAAGTATGAAAGGAAAATTGTAACATCCCGAGAGGTTGTGAGTAATACTTGACAGAAAAGTTCTAGGTACCTATGTTGCATCAAGTCCTGAGGCTCCCATGTGTGCTCCTCTCCCAATGATTCCTCCACAGGACCTTGACTAATGGAACCTTCTTGCGGTGCAAGACTCGTATTCCCTTGTCGTCAATCCGGATTGGTTCCAGGTGAACTGACCGATCAGATGCTACCGGCCCATCCGTGGCCGTAATTTGATGCTCCGGGCATAGTAGAGCCCTCCTAAGAGAGGATACATGGAACATGTCGTGCAGGCTCGCAAGCTACGGTGGCAGCTCCATCCTGTAAGCCAAGGGACCGATCCGCTCCCGAACCCTATAAGGCCCCAAATATCTTGGGCTGAGCTTCTTCTTCTGACCACGTACCCGTGAAACCCCATGCATTGGTCGGATCTTCAAGAATACTTGGTCCCCCACCTGGAACTCAACCTGACGTTGCTGAGAGTCGTAATACTTAGCCTGTCGGCTCTGTGCCTCTAACATCCTGTCTCGTATCAAACTCACCTGAGCCTCGGTGTCCTCAACAAACTCCAAACCCAAAGACTTTGGATCCTCGTCCTATATCCAAGACAGTGAAGTCCTATATATCTGTCCGTATAAGGCCTCATTAGGAGCCATCCTTATGTTGGACTGTTAGCTGTTATTATATGAGAACTCGATCAGTGGCAACAGCTTCTCCCAAGGCTCACCACGATCCAATATACAAAATTACAGCAGATCTTCCAAAGTTCGATTAGTGAGTTCCGTCCGCCCATCAGTCTGGGGATGAAAAGATGTACTGAATGTTAGCCGAGTGCCCAAATAAGTCTGCACTGATCTCCACTCCCTGGACGTAAACCGTCCATCTCGATCTGATACAATCGTCCTGGGTACGCAATAATAATGGACGAACTGCTCCACGAATTTCCAAACCAGCACACCAACCAAGTCATCCTTTCTGATCGGGATAAATTTGGCTACCTTCATAAGCCGGTCGACGATCACCCAGATCGAATCGTTTCCCGTCCACGATAGGGGAAGCACATGTATGAAGTCCATCGTGATATCATCGAACTTCCACTCCGGCACTGGGAGTGGCTGCAACAATCCTGCGGGGTTTCTGCACTATGCCTTCACCAGCTGGCATTCCTCGCAGTGGGTCACGAAGTAGGTGATATCCTTATTCATGCCCGGCCAGTACATGGTCTTCTTTAGATCTGCAGTCATCTTCGTAACTCCCGGTTGTACTGAATACCGACTGCAGTGAGCCTCCGTCATGATGTCTTCCTGGACCTGGCTGTTGAATTCTGTAAAGTGAAAGTGGGTGAATGGAAGGCTTGGGAAACCTATCCGCGCGGACTACGCGGACAGGGTTGGCGGACTGCTAGGTCGGCAGGGATGTTGCAGGCGGTTTGCTCTGTGGCGGCCTGGGCGGTCTGTTCGTGCGGACTACGCGGACAGTAGCAGCGGTCTGACAGGCCAGTGTATGCTCAGCAGGCGGTTGACTCCCAGGAAGTAACCGGGCGGATAGGAATGCTATCCGCAGAGTCCGGCATAAAGCGGACTAAAGAACTGGAGCTCGGCAGACCGGTGTGGCAGTTGCCTTGGTCTTGCTCTAGTGAAGCGGCAAGTGGAAGCCGCGGAGACTGCCGGTCAGCGCGGACAGAAACTGGAGGTCGCCCGGTATGGCGGGCTAGATCCAGTGTCCGCCAGTAAGTGCGGACTGGCCATTGTGGCCAGTGGACTGGACTTGGTGTGATCTGAACCAAGTCCAGGATGGCTCAGTCCGGGGAGATCGCGCAGTGGAGCGCGGGCTGGTTTCTCAGTCCGCCAAGCGTAGTAGAAGTGTTGTTGCCTTGTTTGCTAGCTTGGGGAAATGCGGACTGGAGAATTGCTTGTGCAGGAGCGTGTGGACTGGAGCCAGAGTCCGCTGAGTCCGGTTTAGCCTTGTGATGAGGTTATGGACTCAGGAGTTGCGGACTGGAGTCTGCTGTTAGCAGACTGGATTGGCGTGTCCGCTAAGTCCGGAGGTGCCTTGGCAATGAGGCAATGGACTTGGGATATGCGGACGGAAGCCGGGTGTCCGCTGAGTCCGGCAGGTGCCTTGATGGCGAGGCTGCGGGCTCGGGTTTTGCGGGCCGATGCCTTGTCCGCAGAATGGCGGACACGGCTGTTGTGGAGTCCGGCTGTAGTGGTCCTGGCTTGGCCTCTGGCGGCAAGGCGGGCTGGATATTGGAGTCCGGCCTTGGAGAAGCTGGGGCAGACTGGCTATCTGCACAGGAGCGACGAACTGAAATGTGTGTCCGCGGGCTGGCGGACACACTTGTTCTAGCTGCGGGATGTGGCGGTGATCCTATCGGCTAGGGCGGTGACCATACTCATCGTCGTGCCTATAAATAGGACCCATGTCACATCAGGAGTAACGGACCTAGACCGAAGTAAGTGAACAGTAATTGAGCTCGCGTAAGTTGCTGCGGTCTGGACCTTGGTGTCCGCGCGGATAGAGAGTTGACCCGGTTGTGCTGTGCAGGTTGTGCGGATAGCGCTGGAAAGCCAGGACTTGGCTCTGATTGCGGTCAGGGACAGTGCGGACTCTGCGGTTAAGCAACAGGCGGTAAACAGCAGGTCGCGGATAGCGACCAGGCGGTCTTCTCTTTGGCAACTTGGTTCGGGGTTCAGGAAGTCGCCTGCTTCAGGCGGACTGTTCCATTCGGTGACGCAGCTTGTGCGGTCTGGCGGTTAGGCGACCTCGCAGTCAGGCGGCCTGCAGATCGGCGGTGAAGAGCTAAGCATTGGAATAATGGTGAGTCCGCGCGGCTTGGGTTGCGGTCTGGCGACCTGGCGGACTTAGCGGACTCCACAGCAGTAGGTCGGCGGCTTGTTGATTGAGTCCGCGCGGCTTGTTTTTTGTTCTTGTCTTTGTAACTGTCTCTGCTCTCCCGGTGTTGGTTTTTGGTGAAGCATGTCTCGCCATGTATGTCTCGCCTTGTAAAGAAGTTTGCTCTTGATCAATAAAGAAGCTTGTGATGCATGTGTTGCTGGTTGTTACTGCTTTGTTGAGATAACCCCTGCTAACTCCACGATCCGGGAAAACTTTCAACATTATAAGTGGGCGTATTCTCCTTCGGTTTGTTGAGTTGTCAACATGGTATCCAAGGGGGCGTCTGCGGTTTGTTGAATTTTAACATGGTATCAGAGCGAGGTTGTTGGAGTGGTCAAGCAGTGCTCAATGGAAGTAGTTGCTTGTTTGTAGAGGAAACCAGTGGTAGAACCATGGCAGTGGAGGATGCAAGATGTCTTGGTATTGATCTTCTTACAGAGACGAACTGTGAACGGTGGAAGACCTGTATGAAGAGCTTTCTTCTTGGCGAGGACCTTTGGGAGGTTGTATGCGGAGCAGGAAGACAAGAGGATACTGCTGGCAATGCTGAGGAGATGAGAGCTTGGAAGGAGGCAAATGCGAAAGCGGAGTCTATTCTCAAGCAGGTGATCTCATCGGAGCTCTTGGACCACATCAGTGGATGTCGGTCAGCTGTGGAGGTCTGGACTTCCCTTGATGGGTTGTTCAGGAAGAAGGTGAAGGTTGCTGCTGAAGATGGTCCCTCTACTTCGTATCAGGAAGAAAGGAGTGTTTCTCCTAGGCGTGATAGGAAGAGGAAGGAAGGACCAAGGTGCTATAAATGCAAGCAGCAAGGTCATCTTAGGAAGGAGTGCAAGGTTGTCTTGCTCTCGGCGAACATTGCTCAGGTAGGGAGGAAGGAGAAGAACGTGGTTGGGATATCAACTAGTTCTGGAGCTGATCGGATGAATGCCAGTGATAGTGCTGCTATCTGGCATGAAAGACTGGGGCATGTAGGGATGGACAAGCTGAAAGCAATGGCGGAAAGAAGACTCGTAAGAGGGTTGCCTAGATTGTCATCCTATGGCGATGGTCGGGGGTGTGCGGGATGTCAGGAAAGTGGAGCCTATCGCTTCATGGTTGACAAAGCACAATCCAGATGTAATGCACCATTGGCGGTTGTCCATTGTGCTCTGGTGGGACCGACCGTCACGGCCAGTCTTGGAGGCAGCAGGTTCTTGCTGATATTGGTTGATGACTATTCTAGGTATACTTGGGTATACTTTATGAAGAAGAAGTCCAACATGGTACGCTTGTTTGTGGAGTTCAAGAAGCTTGTGGAAGGCCAGCTTGGCCGGAGGATCAAGGTGTTGAGGACAAGTATCGGTGGTGAGTTTGGCTCAACCGAGTTTTCACACTTTTGCAGGAAGCAAGGGATCCGGATGGAGCTTTCTTGTGGACATACTTCACAACAAGGTAGTATTGCAGCTCGGATGATCCGTTGGTTAACGGAGACCTGCAAGTGTTGGCTTCAGAGTAAAGGCATTCCGAAGGCTCTTTGGGCGGAAGGAATTGTCTGTGCTGCTCATGTCATCAACCGGATGCCTCTTAGTCCGATCATAATGAAGACTCCTTATGAGCTGATGTTTGGAGTGAAGCCCTCAGTGAAGCACCTTCGGGTGTTTGGATCTACCTGCTATATACATTCTCCGGGTGCTCTCAAGACAAAGCTAGTCTTTGTTGGGTATGATGAGCAGAGAAGAAGATGGAGGTGTATGGATCCTGCGACGAAGAAACTCATAGTGTCGAGAGACATTATTTTTGATGAGTTGACGCCGTATTAGGGTAGCTCTTATGTGGAGCTAGAGATAAGCAGGTCAGATGGTGGGCTGAAGGAGGCTGCTGCTAAGGAAGTAGAGTTGCCTGAGTCACCAGGTGCTCCAGGTTGTTCTAGCTCCGGGGCAAAGGCGTCAGAGTCGGGAAGAAGGGGGAGCGATGCTCCAGGTTCTTCTGGCTCGAAGGCGGAGGCTTCCGGTTCAGGAAGCAAGGGGATCGATGTTCTAGGCAGTTCTTGTTCAAGAGGGGAGTCTTCTGGTTCAGGTAGCAGGGGGGAGCATTGCTCCAGATGCTTTTGGTTCCAGTAAGGTGGCGTCTTGTTCAGGGAGCAAAGGGAGCATTGTTCCGGGTTTGCCCGGGAACGGAGCTGGTTCAATAGCAGCGGAGGTGGTTAGCCATGATCAGATTCTTCGGAGATCGAAGAGGATCAGTAAGCCACTAGCTCGATATAGTGAAGGGAACACGGCGGACTTGGTCCCGTGTTTCCTTGTTAGCCCTCAGGTCGAGCAAGGTTCTTCTGGCTGTGATGACCCCACTAGAATCAAGGAGGTGGTTGACACCAAGTCTGAAGAGGTGACTTCTCTCAGAGGCAACGAGGCTTGGACTTCAGTGTCCAAGGAAGTTGGTGATACTCCTGTGATGCAAGAGTGGAGGTTGAAGCTGAAGAAGGCAGAGGGATGCCTGACTCCTTTTTGGAGATGCTGGAGGGCTCCCTCATGGTCCAAGATATGCGGGGCGAGGACTATGTCTTTGACATCTCTTCGTAGATGCTATCGGAAGGACCAGTTGCAAGGTTACGGGAGCTGCTGGAGTTATTCACCACTTCTCACTTCAAGGGGGAGTGTTGAATTCTGTGAAGTGAAAGTGGGTGAATGGAAGGCTTGGGAAACCTATCCGCGCGGACTACGCGGACAGGGTTGGCGGACTGCTAGGTCGGCAGGGATGTTGCAGGCGGTTTGCTCTGTGGCGGCCTGGGCGGTCTGTTCGCGCGGACTACGCAGACAGCAGCAGCGGTCTGACAGGCCAGTGTATGCTCAGCAGGCGGTTGACTCCCAGGAAGTAACCGGGCGGATAGGAATGCTATCCGTAGAGTCTGGCATAAAGCGAACTGAAGAACTGGAGCTCGGCAGACCGGTTTGGCAGTTGCCTTGGTCTTGCTCTAGTGAAGCAGCAAGTGGAAGCCGCGGAGACCGCCGGTCAGCGCGGACAGAAACTGGAGGTCGCCTGGTATGGCGGGCTAGATCCAATGTCCGCCAGTAAGTGCGGACTGGCCCTTGTGGCCAGTGGACTGGACTTGGTGTGATCTGAACCAAGTCCAGGATGGCTCAGTCCGGGGAGATCGCGCAGTGGAGCGCGGGCTGGTTTCTCAGTCCGCCAAGCGTAGTAGAAGTGTTGTTGCCTTGTTTGCTAGCTTGGGGAAATGCGGACTGGATAATTGCTTGTGCAGGAGCGTGCGGACTGGAGCCAGAGTCTGCTAAGTCCGGTTTAGCCTTGTGATGAGGTTATGGACTCAGGAGTTGCGGACTGGAGTCTGCTGTTAGCAGACTGGATTTGCATGTCCGCTAAGTCCGGAGGTGCCTTGGCAATGAGGCAATGGACTTGGGATATGCGGACGGAAGCCGGGTGTCCGCTGAGTCCGGCAGGTGCCTTGATGGCGAGGCTGCGGGCTCGGGTTTTGCGGGCTGATGCCTTGTCCGCAGAATGGCGGACACGGCTGTTGTGGAGTCCGGCTGTAGTGGTCCTGGCTTGGCCTCTGGCGGCAAGGCGAGCTGGATATTGGAGTCCGGCCTTGGAGAAGCTGGGGCAGACTGGCTATCTGCACAGGAGCGACGAACTGAAATGTGTGTCCGCGGGCTGGCGGACACACTTGTTCTAGCTGCGGGATGTGGCGGTGATCCTATCGGCTAGGGCGATGACCATACTCATCGTCGTGCCTATAAATAGGACCCATGCCACATCAGGAGTAACGGACCTAGACCGAAGTAAGTGAACAGTAATTGAGCTCGCGTAAGTTGCTGCGGTCTGGACCTTGGTGTCCGCGCGGATAGAGAGTTGACCCGGTTGTGCTGTGCAGGTTGTGCGGATAGCGCTGGAAAGCCAGGACTTGGCTCTGATTGCGGTCAGGGACAGTGCAGACTCTGCGGTTAAGCAACAGGCGGTAAACAGCAGGTCGCGGATAGCGACCAAGCGGTCTTCTCTTTGGCAACTTGGTTCGGGGTTCAGGAAGTCGCCTGCTTCAGGCGGACTGTTCCATTCGGTGACGCAGCTTGTGCGGTATGGCGGTTAGGCGACCTCGCAGTCAGGCGGCCTGCAGATCGGTGGTGAAGAGCTAAGCATTGGAATAAGGGTGAGTCCGCGCGGCTTGGGTTGCGGTCTGGCTACCTGGCGGACTGAGCGGACTCCACAGTAGTAGGTCGGCGGCTTGTTGATTGAGTCCGCGCGGCTTGTTTTTTGTTCTTGTCTTTGTAACTGTCTCTACTCTCCCGGTGTTGGTTTTTGGTGAAGCATGTCTCGCCATGTATGTCTCGCCTTGTAAAGAAGTTTGCTCTTGATCAATAAAGAAGCTTGTGCTGCATGTGTTGCTGGTTGTTACTGCTTTGTTGAGATAACCCCTGCTAACTCCACGATCCGGGAAAACTTTCAACATTATAAGTGGGCGTATTCTCCTTCGGTTTGTTGAGTTGTCAATAGGGTATCCAAGGGGGCGTCTGCGGTTTGTTGAATTTTAACACTGGCCTCCCTCTGGTATGTAAACCCATTCTCTGAAACACATTAGGCCATCCCTCATTGTGTAATCGCCAACGGTGCCTGCTTCTAAGACCCGAAATATCAGATATTGCTTTGCATCCTGCCTCTGCCCATCTCTGACTCTATCTCGAATGTCATCTATGGCAACTAACGACGATAGGTACTCCCGGTACAGCTTAGGGTGATCCTCGGACACCAAGGATATCTGCATCTTTTCTAACATATGTACCAACTCCAAGCCCAACAATTGCGATCCTGCTCCAGAGATTGTGTCCTTCTGGCTCAGCGCATCTGCCACCACATTCGCCTTCCCTGGGTGGTAATGCATCTCATACTTGTAATCTGCTAGGAACTCCACCCATCATCTCTGCCTAATATTCAGCTCCTTCTGCGTGTCCACATACCTCAAATTTTTGTGGTCGGAGTATATGTCGCAGTGGACACTGTACAGATAGTGTCGCCAGACTTTCAGAGCAAATATGACCCCTCCCATCTCTAAGTCATGAACAGGGTAGTTCTGCTCATGCTTCTTTAGCTGTCGTGAGGCGTACGCTATCACATGACCATTCTGCATCAGTACTGCACCATGCCCTGGTAGGAAGCGTCGGTGTAGACCTAGAATCCTTCTTTCCTCGAAGGGAGGGCAAGTATAGGAGTCGAGGTGAGACGATCCTTCAGCTCCTGAAAATCCACCTCGTACTGTGTGGTCCAGACAAAGGGCACATCCTTCCTCGTCAGGGATATGAGTGGAAGGGCAATATGAGAAAATCCCTCCAGGAACTTCTGGTAGTAACTGGCAAGTCCTAGAAAACTCTACACGTCTGTGGCTGACTTCATGGTGGTTAAAACTCCAAAATTATTTACGGTCACGTGGCGACCCGACGGTTTTATTTGAGAAAAAGGCGGAAGTGATTTTATTTAAGAAAACGGGGCGCGCGTATTTATTTATTTGGATATAAAACGGTGTGATCGAGTTTTAACGAAAGGAGGCAAGTGCACCTATCGTGAGTAGTACAGGATATTCCGGGTGGAAATATCGAGGTCGTATTGTTCTCGGGGCCGGTTCGATTATTTCTACTCTTCTCTGGAGGGGACTATTATTTTACGGATAATTATCTTGTCGGGATATTTTATATAATTATAAAAATACAGAAAATGGCAGAAAGAAAATGAAAGCATGAAGGTGGTGCCGATGAAGAGCTTAGCTCGATGGCACCGAGAAAACAATTGAACTAAAATAGACTTTAAATAAAAAGAGCTCCTAAATTTCTAATTAATTAAGGCAGAGACTTGGCCGTGGAGGTTCCACTAAAATGAGCTCACCTAGCTATAGGGCTATCGCTCACCTGAACTCTAAGACTATTCGACCGGGCTCTCGTCCGACGAAGGATTCCTCTTAACGCCCGCATTACGCTAAGAACCCCGCTATTGGGTGGGGAACCCAATCCGGTAGAGTCGGCGCGCCTCCTCTCTCGAGGGTTAGTGCGGAACTCTCTTTGCCAAGGGGTGATCTGTCCATACGCACGGCCTCTTGGCGAGCGTATGGAAAACGGAAATAGGGCCCACACATCGATATGTGGTCCTACGCGTCGTTAACCCCGGGCAAACCTTAAGTACTTTTAATTAATTAGAAAGATATGACCTTTAATTATTTTAAGCTATTTTATTTGTCCCAATGCTCTTCGATGCCGAGGGCTAAGAACGATTAGCCACTCATCGGAATGGGGACGGCTTGCGGGAAAAGCAGAAAAGAAAGCAGAAAAAGAAAGCAGTAAATGAAAGCGGTAAATTACAAGTCCTACCCAAACGAGTAGGACTGAAGAAAGCTGTAAATTGCGAGTCCCGGCGCAAATGCGTGGGCGGGAGAAAGAAAGCGGGTCCTACTCAAACGAGTAGGACTAAATAAATGCAACACACGCACACGCTCTCTCGACATAAATGAAAACGCACACACTCTACAGAAATTAAAACTCACGCACACGCTCTCTTGACATAAATGAAAACACACACACTCTACAAGAAAGTAAACACACTCTACCGAAATAAAATCCAGCCATTTAACTCAAGTGAGTAGGCGGAAAGAAAGAAAATTACAAACTCACGCACTCTACAGAAAGTAAAATAAGCGAGCGCCATTTAACTCTTAACGAGTAGGCGGAAATAAATGCGCACAAGTACAGAAAAATGTAACAAAAACTAAGTTGTCTAAAAATGAAAACAACTGCATTTCTACCGCTAAAATGCGGTAGAAATGCATAAAAAGCGAAAATAAAAATTAAACGGGAAGAAAGTTTTGCAAATAAAAATGAAAACGCAAGTGCTCGAAAAATGAAAACGAATACATTTCTACCGCTAGAATGCGGTAGAAATGCATAAAAAGAGAACGAAAAAATTAAAAGAGCAAAAAGTTTTTGAAATAAAATTAGAAACGAAAATGTTTGAAAAATTAAAACGATTATGTTTTCATTCTTATAATTTTATAGAAATGCCTAAAAAGTGGAAATAAGACTAAAAGAGAACGAAAAGTTTTACAATCCTAAAGAGCCTAAGTTAAAAGAAAATTAAAAATCACCTTTTAAAACATTGTTTTATAAACTTATAGGAATGAAAACAAAGTAAAAAATAATGAAGTAAACCTAAACAAGTATTTGCATGAAAATAAAATTGCGATTATAACGGCTAGAAATTAGACAAAAGTTAAAAGCTAAAAAGATTTTAGAAGACATAAAAGAAAAACAAAATAAGAACAAACATAAAAAATCACTTCGAGTAGGGCGCATGAATGGATTCCAAGCTATGCAAAGAGAGAAAAAACTAACACATTTTATTAATGAAAAAGTGATTACAAGAAAGCTAAAAACAAACACTAAGAGAGGGGGAGAAAATCCCTTACATAGCATAAGAAGGCAATTCGGCAGCACCTACCCTAAGCAAAGTGGTTTAAAAAAGGGAACAGAAATCCAAAGCAGAACCTTTGAATTTATAGAAAAAATTTACATGGGTCACGCCCTTGGTCACGGGCGTGACAGGGGCGTGACAGTACTATTTGAGAAGGCGGCCGGCGATTTGACGGGAAAGTGGACTTCGGGCTGGACACGTGTCGGTCTCGCAGTGGTCACGCCCCAGGTCACGGGCGTGACTCTGGGCGTGTCAAGCAGGTGGATCTGGGCGCGGTGCGCGCCGAAAGTCTTCGGGCAGGTCTTGTCGGGCTAGCTGGAAAGGTCACGCCCCAGGTCACGGGCGTGACTCTGGGCGTGTCGGCTGGTGTCGACACTCGACGAATGTCGAGCTGAAAGTGTCGAGTTGAAAATCGTCGAGCGGAAATTGAGTCACGCCCCAGGTCACGGGCGTGACTCTGGGCGTGACTGTTGGTGTCGACACTCGACGATCGTCGAGATGAATTCGTCGAGTGGAGTGAACACGGGCTTGGGTCACGCCCCGTGTTGGGTGACACGGGCGTGACCCCGGGCGTGTCAGGCTTTGCACTTCAAAATTTGCTGATTTCACGGTTTTTGACGTGTCACGCCCTGGTCACGGGCGTGACCCATATGTCACGGGCGTGACATGACAATTTTTGGCAGATTTTGATTTTTTCCTGAAAAATAAAATAAAACAAGTTAGTATAATATTTACAAAAATAAGAGCATTTTATTGAATAAAAATAAGTAAAAATGACAAAAATAAACGAAAACAACTAATTTAATGTACACAAAAATACGTATATTTACAATTCATCAAATACCCCCATACTTAAGCTTTTGCTATTCCAGAGCAAAAGTTGGAGATGAACTTATAAGGAATAAAAGAAATCCTAAGTTTAGCTACCGCTTGAATTAATTAAAAGTAAGATCAAAATAAACATCCGGGGTTAAAGAATTAAATCCTAATTTATGAAATGTTATGAATAGAGGAAGAGTTTCAAAAAGACTTCTAGATAAAATAAAATAGGAAGCAAAAATTTATTTTTGTTAGTTTAACAAAGATGGATTGGATTTATATAAAAAAACTTTAGCTTAAAAGAAGTTAAAGGAAATAATGCAATTTAAAAGTTATGCTCTCAAAAAAATTTAAATTAATTCTAGAATCATTGAAATGAGATAAGTGGTTTGGTGGTTTATGAAGAAGGCTTGAATATTGAGGTGACGTAATTTTTTCTCGAACCTCCATTTTTTTCTTTTTTGGATGGTTAGGAAAACGAAATCTTATTTTCCTAAAATTTTTTTTTCTTTCTTCATAATAAATAACCCAATGTATATGTGTAGGAGTAATGAATTTTATCCTCTTACTCCATATATAATCTTTTTAAATTATTGGGTGCCTATGTTTACGGAACGAAATCTTATTCCCATTGACATAAGATCTTTTAAGGGATAAGGGTAAACATGTCAAGTAAGACATGAAAAAAAGGAAGTGGGTTTAGTTTTTTTAAAAAGAAAACTAGATTTTAATAAAAAAGTTTTGAGAGCAACCTTTTTAAAATGAACGTTCCAATGTTTCTAAAAGCATGAAGTAGAAATAATTGAAATCCATGGATGTTATTTTCTAACATAAAAAACGAGCTTCTATTTATAAAATTAGAAGTGGTGGTGAAAAACAAGTTCCCTATTATAAGGAAAAGACATAAAAAATTCTTTAAATCTTAACCCCAGACACTTAAATCTATCGAACTTTAATTAATAAACGAATAGTAAGCAAAGAATAACTAAAATTCGCATATAAATTAACTCGAAACAAGATTTTTGGAAAGCAAAAAAAGTTAAGATATGATATATTCGAATTATTTTGTTACATAATTTAACAAAACATTTTTTTGGAATTTTTATAGTTTTTATCATTTTTTTTGTGTTTTAATTATTATCTTTTTAAGATTTTTAGAGTTATTTTCTTTTTTTTAGGATTTTTGGTTTTTCTAAAATTTTTTTTTTTGATTGATTTTTTAGTGTATTTCGATAAGTAATTTACAAGAATGAGGAGAGAAAGAAGAGTTATTTACAAAGAAGATAGGGGGAAAGAGAGATTTTTATAAAAAAAGGCAAAGTAAAAACTCGATTGCAGCCCCCGCGAACAGACTCTTACTTAGGTGGTTGGTTCGATGAGCCGAACGTCGCGGGCAGACAAGACGCAAGTTTTTACAAAAAAGAGAAGAAGAGGGGGGAAGAGAGATTTATTTTTAAAACATATTTAAAAGTAAATTTTTTTTTTAATTTTTTGTTTTAATTATTATTAAAATAAATTTTTTTTTTTTTAAATGTTTTGATTTTTGCATTTTTTTGTATTTTTTGTTAAGTACCGAATATAAAAAGTGCAGAATAAGAAAACGCCCTCATACTTAAACCCAACATTGTCCCCAATGTTGCAATCTAAGTATGCGGAACAGATAATATACAAATTAGAATAAGTACAAAAAAAAAGAAAAAGGGAGGGTAGAAGCTTCCCTAAGACGAGTCCGGGAGGCCCAGGCCGAAACCCTGCATTATTGGTAGAAGAAGAAGCAAAAATATAACGAAAAAAATATAAAAAAGAGAAAGTCGGCCAAAAGGTATGCGGGCGGTAGGGGGCAAGTGCGTGGGGGAGTCGAAGGTAGCTAAGGCCTTAGCGACCATTGCGTGATAAAAATGCGATCCCCTAGCGCGCACAATAATGGAAGTGTGCAGAAGTAAAATGAAACGAAATAAAACAAATTAAAATAAAAGAAGTTAAATAAAATATATAGATTTATTAATATCAAATTATATTTTTTTGGTGTTTTTAAGTAGATTTTTTATTATTTTTTTAGTTGATTTTTTAGGTAGGTTTTTTAGTTTTTAGTTTTTTTTTTGTGCATAAAAATAATGAAAATATAAGTTTTTTTTTATTTATTTTTTTTTTTTTGTTGTTTCGTTAAGTTTGTCATTTTTGCGAATTTGTTTTTTAGTTTTGTTTGTTTTATAGTTTTTTTTTTGTCAAAAACAATAATGAAAAATAAAAATATTTTTTGGTTAAGTTTTTTTTTTCATTTTTTGGATTTTTAGTTTTTGTTTTTTTTTTTTAGTTTTATAGTTTTTTTTAAGTTTTTAAGGTTTTGCAAAATTTTTTAGTTTTATAAGGTTTTATTATTATTATTATTACTATATTTTTGTTGGCCATTTGTAATTTTTGTTATATATATAGAAATAGGTAAAATTAATAGATTTCCATGGTTTAAAATAACGAACCGAAAACTCCCCGGCAACGGCGCCAAAAACTTGGTGGTTAAAACTCCAAAATTATTTACGGTCACGCGGCGACCCGACGGTTTTATTTGAGAAAAAGGCGGAAGTGATTTTATTTAAGAAAACGGGGCGCGCGTATTTATTTATTTGGATATAAAACGGTGTGATCGAGTTTTAATGAAAGGAGGCAAGTGCACCTATCGTGAGTAGTACAAGATATTCCGGGTGGAAATATCGAGGTCGTATTGTTCTCGGGGCCGGTTCGATTATTTCTACTCTTCCCTGGAGGGGACTATTATTTTACGGATAATTATCTTGTCGGGATATTTTATATAATTATAAAAATACAGAAAATGGCAGAAAGAAAATGAAAGCATGAAGGTGGTGCCGATGAAGAGCTTAGCTCGATGGCACTGAGAAAACAATTGAACTAAAATAGACTTTAAATAAAAAGAGCTCCTAAATTTCTAATTAATTAAGGCGGAGACTTGGCCGTGGAGGTTCCACTAAAATGAGCTCACCTAGCTATAGGGCTATCGCTCACCTGAACGCTAAGACTATTCGACCGGGCTCTCGTTCGACGAAGGATTCCTCTTAACGCCCGCATTACGCTAAGAACCCCGCTATTGGGTAGGGAACCCAATCTGGTAGAGTCGGCGCGCCTCCTCTCTCGAGGGTTAGTACGGAACTCTCTTTGCCAAGGGGTGATCTGTCCATACGCACGGCCTCTTGGCGAGCGTATGGAAAACGGAAATAGGGCCCACACATCGATATGTGGTCCTACGCGTCGTTAACCCCGGGCAAACCTTAAGTACTTTTAATTAATTAGAAAGATATGACCTTTAATTATTTTAGGCTATTTTATTTGTCCCAATGCTCTTCGATGTCGAGGGCTAAGAACGATTAGCCACTCATCGGAATGGGGACGGCTTGCGGGAAAAGCAGAAAAGAAAGCAGAAAAAGAAAGCAGTAAATGAAAGCGGTAAATTGCAAGTCCTACCCAAACGAGTAGGACTGAAGAAAGCTGTAAATTGCGAGTCCCGGCGCAAATGCGTGGGCGGGAGAAAGAAAGCGGGTCCTACTCAAACGAGTAGGACTAAATAAATGCAACACACGCACACGCTCTCTCGACATAAATGAAAACGCACACACTCTACAGAAATTAAAACTCACGCACACGCTCTCTTGACATAAATGAAAACACACACACTCTACAAGAAAGTAAACACACTCTACCGAAATAAAATCCAGCCATTTAACTCAAGTGAGTAGGCGGAAAGAAAGAAAATTACAAACTCACGCACTCTACAGAAAGTAAAATAAGCGAGCGTCATTTAACTCTTAACGAGTAGGCGGAAATAAATGCGCACAAGTACAGAAAAATGTAACAAAAACTAAGTTGTCTAAAAATGAAAACAACTGCATTTCTACCGCTAAAATGCGATAGAAATGCATAAAAAGCGAAAATAAAAATTAAACGAGAAGAAAGTTTTGCAAATAAAAATGAAAACGCAAGTGCTCGAAAAATGAAAACGAATACATTTCTACCGCTAAAATGCGGTAGAAATGCATAAAAAGAGAACGAAAAAATTAAAAGAGCAAAAAGTTTTTGAAATAAAATTAGAAACGAAAATGCTTGAAAAATTAAAACGATTATGTTTTCATTCTTATAATTTTATAGAAATGCCTAAAAAGTGGAAATAAGACTAAAAGAGAACGAAAAGTTTTACAATCCTAAAGAGCCTAAGTTAAAAGAAAATTAAAAATCACCTTTTAAAACATTGTTTTATAAACTTATAGGAATGAAAACAAAGTAAAAAATAATGAAGTAAACCTAAACAAGTATTTGCATGAAAATAAAATTGCGATTATAACGGCTAGAAATTAGACAAAAGTTAAAAGCTAAAAAGATTTTAGAAGACATAAAAGAAAAACAAAATAAGAACAAACATAAAAAATCACTTCGAGTAGGGCGCATGAATGGATTCCAAGCTATGCAAAGAGAGAAAAAACTAACACATTTTATTAATGAAAAAGTGATTACAAGAAAGCTAAAAACAAACACTAAGAGAGGGGGGAGAAAATCCCTTACATAGCATAAGAAGGCAATTCGGCAGCACCTACCCTAAGCAAAGTGGTTCAAAAAAGGGAACAGAAATCCAAAGCAGAACCTTTGAATTTATAGAAAAAATTTACATGGGTCACGCCCTTGGTCACGGGCGTGACAGGGGGCGTGACAGTACTATTTGAGAAGGCGGCCGGCGATTTGACGGGAAAGTGGACTTCGGGCTGGACACGTGTCGGTCTCGCAGTGGTCACGCCCCAGGTCACGGGCGTGACTCTGGGCGTGTCAAGCAGGTGGATCTGGGCGCGGTGCGCGCCGAAAGTCTTCGGGCAGGTCTTGTCGGGCTAGCTGGAAAGGTCACGCCCCAGGTCACGGGCGTGACTCTGGGCGTGTCGGCTGGTGTCGACACTCGACGAATGTCGAGCTGAAAGTGTCGAGTTGAAAATCGTCGAGCGGAAATTGAGTCACGCCCCAGGTCACGGGCGTGACTCTGGGCGTGACTGTTGGTGTCGACACTCGACGATCGTCGAGATGAATTCGTCGAGTGGAGTGAACACGGGCTTGGGTCATGCCCCGTGTTGGGTGACACGGGCGTGACCCCGGGCGTGTCAGGCTTTGCACTTCAAAATTTGCTGATTTCATGGTTTTTGACGTGTCACGCCCTGGTCATGGGCGTGACCCATATGTCACGGGCGTGACATGATAATTTTTGGCAGATTTTGATTTTTTCCTGAAAAATAAAATAAAACAAGTTAGTATAATATTTACAAAAATAAGAGCATTTTATTGAATAAAAATAAGTAAAAACGACAAAAATAAACGAAAACAACTAATTTAATGTACACAAAAATACGTATATTTACAATTCATCTCTTCAGCTGCGGACAATCCCGAACTGCCTGAATCTTGGCCAGGTCCACTGCCAACCTAGCACCACTGAAAGTATGGCCTAGGAAAGCCACCTCCCTCAACCATAACTAGCATTTGCTGAACTTTGCATAAAGCTGGTGCTCACGCAGTCTCTCTAGGGTCAGCATCAGATGTCGTGTGTGCTCTTCCTCTATCCTCGAGTAAATGAGGATGTCATCAATAAACACGATGATGAACGCATCAAAATATGCCTCGAACACCCGATTCATGAGGCTCATGAATGCCGACGCTGTATTCGTGAGCCCGAAGGGCATCACGGTAAACTCGAACAGCCCATATCTGCTACTGATGGTAGTCTTCGGAATGTCCTCTTCCAGGATCTGCAACTGGTAGTTGCCCGATCTCAAATCCAATTTTGAAAAGAAATGTGCCCCCTCCAGCTGATCAAACAACTCATCTATCCTTGGTAATGGATAGGTATTCCGGTCTGTCAGTCGGTTCAGTGCTCATTAGTCGATGCGCAATCTAAGTGTCCCGTCCTTCTTCTTGACGAACAATACTGGAGCTCCCCGTGGTGAAGAGCTTGGCCGGACAAATCCGGTTTCCACTAGTTCCTGCAGCTGGCTTCGAAACTCTTTCAACTTCTTCGGGGCCATCCGGTAAGGGGCTCTAGATGCCGGCTTAGCCCCTGGTACCAGCTGTATCCGAAAATCCTGCTCCCGGTGCGAGGGTAGCCCTGGCAGCTTCTCTGGAAATATGTCAGCAAAATCTCGCACCACCGGGATGTCCGAGATGGAATCCTTGGCCCTGGCCATTTCAAACAGCACTTCATAAACTTCCTCCCCCTGCAAGTGGGCCTTGACGGCCTGCACGGATGACAGCAAGAGAGGGGAAATAGGTTTAATACCTTTGATGATGATGTAGGAATCCCCATGCCTCACAGTAATCCTCTTTGACAGGCAGTCAATCTGAGCATGGTTCCAATGCAACCATGTCATGCCTAGGATCAAGTAAAAGACTGGCATCTTCTGGACCATCGCTGGCGCTTCAAATATCTTTCCGCCGATCTCCACCTCCATATTGCAGTGGGCGGTGGTGAATAGCTCTGATCCATCTGGTAGTCGTATCCTCATCATCAAGCCTATGAACGGCTCCAGGCCTTCCAGCCCTTCCATAAAGGCTTCCGACACGAACGAGTGTGAAACAGCCGTATCGAACAGTGTATAGACGAGCTTGCCGCTGATGAAGACTATGCCCGGGGCAGTTTAAAGTCTTAGAAATCTAATTATGGTTTTCTTTCCTAGTCTATCAGTTCTATATCTATAACTCTAATTATCTAGGAAGGAGAAAACTTAAAATTAACCGGCATACCTGTGATCACTTGCTCCGGATTCCGTTGTTGAGTCAGATCCAGTACATACACTTGCTCCCTCTCCTGCCTTCGGTCTCTGCCCTGGTATCCACGACCTCGGCCACGTCCTCGGCCTCTGAAATACTGAGCTATCGGGGATGCCGGTGGTGCTAGTCATTGTGCCCCCCTCATGGGTTAGTTACTACGGATATGCCCCACCTAATGGCAGTTGAAGCACTCTAGCGGGGGATATACCATACCCTCGGGTCTCTGCACCTCTCGCATCTGGGGTAGCTGAGGGGCCACCACTACTGGTTCCCTCTGCTCATGTCTCACCTCCTGATGAGGCTGGTCTTCTGCTCTTCTCCCATCTGTGATGCGGCCCCATCACTGATCATTTCTGGCTCCCTGGCCCTGATTCTCAGTTAGCCGCTTTCGGCCTCGGGTAGTATGCCAATCTGCCTCGATCCTTTTCGCCACCTACAATATCCGACGAATAGGCCCGTCGGACACGAACAATAGAGCCTCCGTCAGATCCTCTCGCAGGCCCTTATAGAACCTCTCAGTGTAACCTGCCTCATCCAACTGATAAGAATCTGCAAACCAGGCTAGGTGGTTGAACTCCCGATGGTACTGCACCACTGTCTTGCTACCCTGTCTCAACTATAGAAATCTATCTTCCAGTTCATCTTTGGCCGACTGTGGAAAAAAATGCTCCAACAGTGCGGCCCTGAACTCCGCCCAAGCAATCTCTGTAACCTATCTGTCAATAAATGTTGTGTCCAGCGATGTCTTCCACCATCTCTTAGCATGGGACTCCAAGCAAGAGACAACCAAGGGCACCCACTCCTCCCACGGGCACTGTATCCCAGTCAGCATCTCATATATGATGTCCAGCCACTCCTCCATCCGAACGGGTGACTCTGTCCCCAAGTAGGATGGGAGAGAAAGTCCTCAGAATATACTAAGCCAATTGGCCCGCAGGTTTGGCTGCAGAGCCGGAACCTTTTGAGCCCTAAAATCCTCCAGGATAGCTGTCAGAGTCTACCCCATCTCTGACTGTAGGAACAGAGTGGGGACCGGGGGAGGTGGTGCAACATTCGAAGTCTATTGGACTCCGTCCTATGGCATAGGATGTGCTGGGGCTGCGTAACAAACTCCATTAGTAAGTAATCGACTCAAACCTAATTAAAAGTGGACAATTTACATGTGATCCCCCATATGGGCACACCACTGCTTCCGCTGCTTAGTTTGTCCCCAAACTAAACTCACGCGGGGGTGACCCGGGCGTTGTGTACTGCTACTTTTCAATTAAGGTGCTCTGATACCACTTTTAAGACCCCTTTTTTTTTGAAACATCGGGGTCTTAGGCACAGGACCGCCGCTTTGCGGTGACACCTTCGTGCCCGGGAAGGTCATCACTATAAAATGCCGATCCTGCCGGCCAAATCGATCACAACTGTAGCAATATAATAAAGCCAAGTCCACAAAAATCACATATATAAGTAAATAATCTCCACGAAGGGAGTGTCCACAGATATAACAAAAATACTAAATCTTGGGCTCATGCCCAGTACATCGAGTACTCACTACATATCTCTCATCGCTGAAGCAAAACTAATATAACTAGTAGCGATCCGGAGTCACAGTCCCTGCCATCTGAACTACGGTATTAGACTGCCCCATATCCAAGTGTGCCGACCTCTAGGGCTGCTCCTCCATGTTGGGCTCCATGGTCGCCTAAAATGATGTGGTTCGAAAACCGTTAGTCTAAAATACTAAGCCTTATCATCCCCCGCCCCTTCCCCCATGGCTCCCAGGCACCGAGTGGGGAGAAGGAGAGGAGAGGATATGAAAGTGGAGAATAACAAAAATGAGCAGATGGCGGCGGAACTAATCTTGCAGGTCTATAGTATATAAGACAGAGTGAAGGTAAGAAACATTGAACAAGAAAAGTAACCTTAACTTATATGAAAACACATAAGCCAAGGGATATTTTGCAGGGCTTCTATCGTATAAGAAGTCCTATACCAATTTATACGATAGGGTGTCGATTTTCTAACAAGCATATATATATATATATATATATATATATATATATATATATATATATATATATATATATATATATATAGTGAAATAAAACCTTAACTTATAAGCACGCTCGCACGAACTTATAAACCAGGGGGTCGTTTTGCAGGGCCTATTGTATAAAGCGTCTCATACCACTTATACAATAGGTGTCGGGGTTGTATGCAATGGTTATGCTATGAAATACAATTATGCCAAGATGTGAACATACAAGTGCAACTCACCCACTCGACTCTGTGTACACAGACCTTTAGTTCCCCCTTTCTTGAGCCGAACCTCCTAGGATACCTCTATAGTGACAAACGGAAGCGATGGTTGGGCCTCGCCCACCTCTAAACCGGTAATTGCACTACCAGCCAGACCTATCGTATGCCTGAACGCTGGTGCACTAAGCGGAGCTCCCGCGTACTCTTGCTGGCTGGTGCACAGGACTTTATTTGGCCAAATGCTAAACCACACTTGCCGAGTCCACGTATTGGCGACCGGTGTATCAACTCTCCAATACCGAAGACCCACCACCTTATACTTTATGCACATGCAACCTTTATGTGTAACCATGAAGCTAAAGCTCCCCGGACCATCCTGTCTGTCACAAACAACAACCGAGCCAAAGCTCGTCGGGCCAACCTGCTCATCACAAACAACTACCGAGCCAAGGCTCGCCGGGCCTACCTGTCCATCACCAGATCCACTGAGCCTTCTGCCCGAGTGATCCAACCTAACAACCCGAGACATCTAGGTGAGTGAAAGTGAACCCCAAGTTACACTAGTTACTCTTGCATTCTAGTTTATTATTCTTACTGTTTAGGTTAGCTCAGGACTGCCCAAGGTATTCCCCGTGAAGGGCTCTCAAGGGCACTAGGAACTACGAACGGCTGAAGCCCAAAGCTCTTTTTCGCAAGGCACTTATTTTTATTGGTTAATACACAAATTCTAGTCCCTTGAATATTGTATTGGATCTAACTCTAGTGTATTTGACACTTCCTCTCCACGGGAAAGACAATCTTTCGTCGATTCCGGGCGCCACCTAACACTAGCCAATACAACACTCTACTCATCCTAACCTCCAATGATGAACTCATTTTTATTTAACCAAACCAGCAAACAACTAATCCCAACTCATGTGCCCAAATTCATATTGTAACATAATTTCTGCAGTTTTAATAAATGCAGACCAACTTAAGATATATGACGTGTAAAATAGGAGGTACTCAAAATAATCATCCAGTATCCCTATAATATTTGTTGGAGGGCTGTCATGACCGTTTTAGCCTAAATCCAGAATTTCATAATTTTCCTAAATTATCTTATAATTTATTTAATTATTCTAGTAATCCAAAAACCCCAAGTTTGAACATGAAGTACCAATTTCATAAGAGCAAATACTCCACAAAATTTATGCTAAGTACAAGATGATTATCTAACACAGAATCCAAAGTCTCTCAATTTTTCAGCATGGTTTAAGCCCATAATCCTAATTTTAAATATAACCTACAATATATCATTTTAAGAGATAAGTACAGCAAGAATACTTCCCAAAATTCTGAGAAAATTCTAGGATGGTGGTAAAGATATATAAATGCTCTAAGTTAAGTTTCATAATTTATCAAAAAATAAGGAGCTCTAAACAAAATATTGAACAAGTTTCCAAATTAATGAGCTTGTGAAGTAGGTACTGCAAATATATATTCAAACCTTTTAATAAAATTCATACATGAGAATAATAGTCTAAAACGCCCTCTGCCTAATTTTCATGACTTTTTAATGGACAGTGAATTCACAATAACCAAATATTTAAGTAGAGCTAATGCATGCCTTACAAAGGAAGTAATAAGAGTATTGATCCAAAATTCCCAATTAAATTTCCAGAGGTTCATACTACCCCTATGACCATACTACCCAAGTTTCATTACTGTTCAATGAGTTTTAGTACCCTATTCTATCACTACAAAGTTTGTGACCTAAATAAGGGTTAGGGTTTTCTGGGGCCTACCCTTTCCCAAATCCCCTAAGATTTTTACCAGAAGACTTTAGCTACCCTAGTGCCCTACCTACCAAATTTCAAGTCCATACAAGGTTTTTGACCCCATGCCCTTCACAAGACACAAAAGCCCTTCCTTAGGGTTTGGTGTTAGGTCCTAATGCAAATCTATTCCAATCCACCCCATCTTCCATGAGAGGGTGTTAAAAGCCATGCCAAGTCAGTGGCCCCAATTTAAACCTCTGTTGAGGTGATTTGGCTACTCAAAAACAAAGTGCACTTTTTGACCTAAATACCCTTATTATGGCAAGGTTAGGGTTTGCATGTTTTCAATTCAAACCATCTCCAAATGAGATTAAATTTTAACCAGAGTCTTGTGATGACCCCAAGGACCACTCACCAAAATTTGGAAGAGTTTGGATGTAATTTTGTCCCTTAATTAGTTTACCCTAGAGAAATTAAATAATTCCAAAGGCTATGGAAAACGTGTCCCCAACAATTATCATTGTTGGGCAGGACCTAGGTATAGACTAGGGTGACTCCTTGTCCAAATTTCAAGTTATTTGGACAAGAGATGAAGAGTGGGAACCCATTTAAATCTCTGCCTAGCTCTAGGTATAGACCACACCAAAATGGGTGCCCTAGTCAAACCAAGCACCCAAATTGGTTCAAACTAATTTTAAATTAAAGTAGACACATAGGGCTACAGTTTATATGTTGACCATTTTCTATAAATTAGCATCTAGGTATTTTTAATAATTAAAAACATTAAATACCTAAGGTGTGATAGAAATGAAATAAACAGAAATAATTATCCTATAGTTTAAAATCATTGCACCACTAATCTCAAAGCAAGATCCAAGGGCGGCTGGATCGCCTTCCTCCTCCAGCCGACAGCTACGATTCAACCCACTTGGAATAACTTCCAACCGCCACCACCGGCCATCGGGCCACCTCCCTGGCCAACTACTGCCACCACCACCTCCGTTGAGGTGGTTGTTATCGCCAGGCGGCGGCACAGCCGCCGGAGGAGCCAATTCCGGCGAACCCGACGGTTTGTTTTTTTGTAGAAAATCTGGATAAAAGCTCTCCCGATCGGCTCAATTGAGCCCGAAACTTGGCCCTAAGTGTTGCAATGATCTACCCATGGAAGGAGAGGAGTAGGACCTGAATCGCGGCCTGACCGCGGGTGTTGTGCCTCCTCGCCATTTCCGACCACCAAGATTCGGCTCCTCTGTAACCTCCACACCAACTCCTCTATAACTGGAATGTGATCGGGGGAAACTCTTCCCCTTGCCCTGGTGAAGGTCTCTAATGAAGGAATTGGGGAGAGGAGGTTTGTAACTCTCCAATTCTTCATGACACCATTAAAGCCATTAATGGTGATTTTCAGTTTCACCAAATTTGAGGGGCTGAGCCTCCCCACTGGCTGGCCACCTCATAAAAACTTCTCCCCTGCCTCCAAGGAGTTAAAGCCAATCAAAAGGGGGAGTTATGGGGCCTCCATGGCCATGATGGCCATTAAGCTTAACCTTCTCTCTCCAAATTTGGGTAACTCCCTCTTTCTCTCTCCTAGTCACCCATTTCTGAATTTGGTGGGTCCAAAATATGTCTTACCAACTCCTATACCAATGGGCCACACTTGTCTGGGCCTAGCCCACATGGATTGGGCTTGAGTTAGCCATTTAGGCTAGTTTGACCACTTTGACCCAAGAGTTGACTTTGGTCAAATTAGCCACTAGGGCTGACCCCAATGGGTCCTTGGTGACCCATGGGCCTCCCCTAAAGTATAGAAGTACTTGGGTAGCGTTAACTTGCACTCTGAAGGTCACTTGCCCCTCAGTTAGGGCACTTTGACCAGTTTTGGGCTATAGTTGACTTGGGTCAACTTATGCTCTGGAGTTGACCCCAATGGGTCCTAGGTGACCCATTGACCTCACCCTAGGGTTAGGAGGACATGAGTGGGATCCACTTTGCTAAGGGGAGGTCAGTTGACCCAATATACGTTAGTTTGACCCATTTAGGGTTAGAGTTGACATTGGTCAACTTAACCACTTTGACTGCCCTCCATGGGGCCTTAGTGACCCCTTTGACCCCACTTTGGATCTAGGAAGATGTTGGTAGGGTTGTTTGGGCTTTTCTAGTTCACACTGCCCTTAGTTAAGGCACCTTGCCCAATTTAGGCCTAGGGTGATTCTAGGTCAACTTGGCCAACCTAGGTCAATCCCAATGGACCCTTAGGGCTCTAATGGACCTCCCAATGGATTGGTGTGACCATGGTGGGGTCTTAGAGTCATGATAAAGCCTCATGGTCATCCTAAACTAGGGTTTAGGAATCTACTATTTGCAGACCATAATGATCTCACCTACATTCCTAGGTTCACTTTGCCTTCTTGGGCTTCCTAGGATTTTGTCATGACCTAGTCATGACAAAATCACTCCTAGGGGCTCTAGTTGTGTGAGGGATGTTACAAAGGAGGAGGAGAGTACCTTCTACTTTCTTCCTGGCTTTTTGCTCATTCTTGGAAAGCCACATTCATGCAGGCATCCCTTGATAGGGAGTAATATTCTGTAGAATGTAGTATGGAGTATCATGAATGGGATTTGGATTGGGAGTAGCTTTAGGAATAGCCTTTCTTTTCTTAACTGCTTTCTTCTTAGCCTTTGAATTGTCAGAATCTTTAGAATCATCATCATTATCTTCATCACCAGAAGATCCCTAATGATTGTCATATAAGTCATCAAGTGCCTTCAGAATATCTTGGGAAATTTGTTTCTCAACCTGATGTTGTACTGGAGGTTCTACAACTTTTGTAACAACTGTTTCAACAACACTTTCAGAAATTAACTTATTCTCTTCTTCAATATCAGCCATAAAGAGTTCATCTAGATCTGGTAGGGGGCTATCATCCATCTTATATGTGGGAGGTGAGATAGCTTTTTAAGGGGAAATAGCCTTGGGAGGGGTGATACTTTTGTAGGCTCTATTCTTGCAAAACTTGCCTTAAGTTGCTTAGCAACTATAGGACTTATTGGAGAAGTATATGGTATAATAGCCATTGAAGGCTTTGAGCAGACTTCTGGAAGATGATTTAATTGAATTGTATCAAAACAATTTAATAAACTGTAAATATTTATTGTGGGATTGACAATGCAATCACCCACAGTCAAGACTTCTGGAATGTTTATATATGTATCTATATATAATATATCAAATATTACTGACTCAGCGTCTATAAGCATATATACATCATTCTTTGTATCTGTCAACAAAATTTCTGCTGCTGAAGCTGGAACTGCTTCTTCATTGAGCATCTCCCCCTGCCTGATTTCAGTGGACACTGGGATCAGCCCCCTAGAAGAAGAAGGGATAGAGGAGGCAGCAAGGAGAGAAACAAGAGAAGAAATGGAGGCAGCAAGAGGTGTAATTGCCTCTGATATGAGTTGCTTAAGGACTGGAGTGATATGCTCCAAGATGGTGTAAAGGGAGGGAGAATCCATATCCATAAACTCTTGTGGAGTTTGTGTAAATACAGATGGATGAGGAGAAGGAGTAACATCAGATGGAAGAGCATCTTGTATGATGTCATCTTGTGAGGGTGAAGCAGTGGGAGATGGTATTGGAGTGGAATGGTCATGTAAAGGTGAAGTCAGTATAGATGGTAAGGAGATGAGCAGATTAAAGGTGGGGGATGACATGAATGTGTCAGGATGTATGTCATTAAGATGAGGTGGAAGTGGAGATGAAGGTGGAGTGATATGCTCAGGAGATGGAACTGATGTTGGTAGATGTATTGGTAAGGCAGGTCGTTGTTGAGGAGGAGGTGGTGAATGAGAAGATGGAGGAGTTGGTGTAGGAAAAGGAATTGTTGAAGGTATAGGAGGGATAGAAACTTCTTCAACAGTAGGGTGGGGAGTGGCTGGTACATCCCTTGTGCTCTCAAAAGGTGTGGAAGAGGAGGAAGCCCTGGATGGCTTCGAAATGGTCCTCTCTCACCTTCCAAATAAGGCACATGTAAGCCTTTTGGAGGCATTGATGAATACGGTCTGTGAGACCAGGGATTCAGCAGCTTTCTCCTGGAGGAATATGCCCAGTACCCTTCCAAAATATACTTTCTTCTTATTATTTTTCTTCTTAATCAAATCAAACAGCAGTCTTGCCCAGTTAACTGCTTTCTTCTCAACTAGAGCACTCATCACCAAGAACTATTTCCTGGTAATATAATTATGGGTGGTATTTTTTCCCAGCAAAACCTTGCCGACAACCAAAAAATTCATACTCAGCAGATAAATTTTTCTTTAGTAGTTTATTTGGGTTTTCTCTAGTGTGACCCATTTTTGTCAGCATATTATCATACTCAGAATTATCCATCTCTATATCTTCATTACCATTTGTCAAACCAAAAATCTCTGTCAAAATATTGGGAGAAAGAGAAACTTGAGTACCGGATATGGTGTCGGTCATAGTATCTGCATCTGGTGTGGTGGCAGTGAATACGCATTCTCTAATTTCAGTTGCTGCTATCTTGATTCCAGTAGTCATGAAATTCTTCAGATTTTGTTCTTCAAACAGTTGCAGTATGACCAAAAATATTTGATCCGAATGTTGAAAAGAATCGAAATGAATGTCAAAGCCCATGTCGAACTTCATCGCTACCAGGGAGTTCGCCAGAATCGTCATTTGTTTGCCTGTAAAAGAAAACAAAGAGATCAAGTGCAAGGGAACAGCAAGCACAGGACGGAGCTCGAAGAAAACCTAAATATATGGTTTTCGGAATATAAAGCGGCAGACTCCGTCCAACGAAAAGTAAAAATTCTTCAATCTGGGTTCGACGAAATATTTTATTGACAAAAGAATTCGTTGATCTCAGTCAGAAGAAGTGAAAACATTTCGTAGAGTTCAGTTCGATGAAAATTTTCTGAAACAATATCGTCGATCTCCGTTCGACAAATAGAACTTCACACACAGAGAGTTCGTCGATCTCAGTTCGACGAATTTCTCTAGAACTATTCTCTGTTCGTCGATCTCCGTTCGACGAACTATGGAAATTCTTGGACCGCAGACAAAAATTTAAATTAAGGCCTCTCCATTGATTATACCAAGCTGATTTATAAATAACAGATGATTTCTTTCATCCAAGGGTTTGGTGAAGATGTCTGCTCTTTGCAAATCAGTATAGATGTAGACAAGCTTAATTTTATTTTTGTCCACACACTCTCTAATGAAATGATGTATAATGTCTATGTGCTTAGTCCTACTATGATTCACTGGATTTTGTGCAATACAAATTGCACTTGTGTTATCACAAAGTAAGGATGAATTATTTAAGTTGAACCCATAATTTAGGAATTGGTTCTGAATCCACTGCATTTGGGAACAATAACTGTCAGCTGCTATATATTCTACTTCAGCATTTGAAGTAGACACAGATGACTGGTTTTTGCAAAACCAAGACACTAGTCTCATACCAAGGAACTGGCATGTCCCTGAGATACTTTCTCTATCTACTCTACATCCAGCAAAGTCAGCATCTGAGTATCCAGTCAACTCAAACTCTGACTCAGTTGGATACCAGAGTCCTAGATTAGGACAACTCTTTATATATCTTAAAATCTTTTTTAAGAAAATAAGGTGAGATTCTTTAGGGTTCAACTGGAACCTAGCGCAGAGACATGTAACAAATATAATATCTGGTCTACTTGTTGTAAGATATAACAGGTATCCAACAATGGCCTTATATAACTTCTAATCTACACGTTTCCCATGTTCATCAGAATAAATTACAGCATTTGTAGTCATAGGTGTTTTCTTGGCTGAGGCATCGGACATCCCAAACTTTTTGATTAGCTCCTTAGAATACTTAGATTAGGATATGAAGATGTCATCAGGTAGTTGCTTCACTTGGAGACCAAGGAAGTAGGAGAGCTCACCTATGCTACTCATTTCAAATTTGGAATGCATGAGGTCAGAGAACCTCTCGCATAGTTTGGAATCTGTAGACCCAGAAATAATGGCATCTACATAGATTTGTACTAATAAGATTTGATCCTTATGGTGTCTATTGAATAATGTCCTATCTACAATGCCCCTAGAAAACGTATACTCTAGAAGAAAGCTAGCTAAGGTTTCATACCAAGCTCTTGGAGCTTGCTTTAAACCATAGAGAGCTTTATGCAATTTAAAGACATAAGAGGAATGAGTTGGAGAGATAAATCCTGGTGGTTGCTCCACATAAACCTCTTCTTTAAATTCACCATTCAAGAATGCACTCTTGATATCCATTTGGTATACTTTGAACTTTTTGTAGGAAGCATATGCAAGAAAGATTCTGATTGCTTCCAGCCTTGCAACAGGTGCAAATGTCTGGTCATAGTCAATCCCTTCCTCTTGTCTATAGCGTTGAGCAACAAGCCTTGTCTTGTTCCTTATGATAACACCTTGGGCTTATAGTTTATTTCCGAATACCCATTTAGTTCCAATGACTGGATAGTCTTTTGGTCATGGAACTAAATCCCAAACTCTGCATCTCTCAAATTGGTTGAGCTCCTCTTGCATTGTAGCAATCCAGTGGGGATCTTGCTCTGCATCTTTAATTGATTGGGTCTCAATTTGAGATATGAAGCAGGCATGCATCAAGTCTTGATTAAGTTGATGCCTGGTATGCACACCAACTGAGATGTATCCAATCACTTGAGATACAGGGTGATCTCTAAGTGTGACAAATTTAGTAGGTGGAGTTGGTTGAGCAACAGCTTGGGGAATAAATTCCTCTTGTGGAATTATAGTAGATGTTGGAGGTTCTTCATTGATTTCAGTATCTTCATCTTCATTATCTTCTTCAATATGTGGAGAAGGATGGTCAACAACCTCATTAGTGAGGTTTAATTCATTCAGCTTCTCACACAAATGTGGTTCCTACAAAGAGTTATTGGTAGAAATTTCTTTCTCTTTGTAAAACATGTTAGTTTCATCAAATGACATATGTATAGATTCTTCTATTTTCATGGTAGATTTATTATAGACCCTATAAGCCTTGCTTACTTGAGAATATCCATGAAAAAATCCAATTTCAGCTTTGGCTTCAAAAATTTCTAATATATTTCTTATTATTGTTGTGAATGTAACATAAACAACCAAATATTTTGAAATAATTTACTTTAGGTTTCTTCTCTTTAAGTAGCTCATAAGGAGCTTTATTCTTAAGCTTGTGTATTAGACTTCTTTTCAGTACATAATTTGTTGTGCTCACAGCCTCTGCCCAAAAGGATGGGGGCAAATGGAAATTTGTAAGTAATGTGCCTGCAGATTCAATTAGGGTTCTATTCTTCCTTTCAGCAACCCCATTTTATTGAGGTGTTCTAGGAGCTGAGAAGCAGTGTCTGATACCTTCCTTCTCACAGAACTCTTACATAAGAAGAGACTCAAACTCAGTACCATGATCACTTCTGATCAATGCAACTGGAGTAGAGTACTCAATCTGTATGTTCTTGAGAAAATCTGTAAGAACCTTGAAGTTATCTGACTTAGATCTCAAAAAGAATACCCAAGTGAATCTAGAGAAGTCATCTACAATCACTAAAGTATAAGATTTCCCTCCTAGACTTTGTACTACAATAGGGCCAAAAAAGTCCATATGTAGCATATACAATATTCTAGGCGAGTCACTTTTATTTACAGATTTAAAACTACTTTTAGTTTGCTTGTCTAATTGACAAACCTTGTAAAGGCTTTCCTTCTTGTAGAGGCAAGAAGGCAATCCTCTAACAAGGTTGTCCCTAGATAGTTTGGCAATATTTTTTAGATTAATATGACATAATCTCCTATGCCAAAGGTCATTATTATTGCTAGTTTGATTAAACAAACAAATTTCAGATTTAGCTGACTGGAAGTTAACTATGTAAATGTTTCCTACTCTAGTGTCAGTCAATACCACATGGTTATCTAAAGAAGTAATAATATAGGAAGTTTTATTAAAGGATACCTGAAACCTTTTATCGCATAACTCACTTATGGAGACGAGGTTGTGCTTCAGTCCATTTACATAAGCTACCTTCCTGAAGGTGACAACTCCAATCTTGACCTTTCCATAACCTTCAGTCTGGCCACAGTTGGAGTCAACAAATATTAATTTTGGTCCAATCTTTGACTTGAAGTTGATTAGGTTGTCCTTGTTTCTAGTCATGTGTTTAGAACAATCATTATCCAGATACCATTGTTGCTCTGTGGTGGGATAGTATTTCACCTGTAATGAAACATATTAGCTATTCTTGACTCAGGTTACCTTGGGTCCTTCTTTCTTCACATAATTAAAACTGGATATATAAGAATATTCAGGTTGACAATTATAACCTATAGGGTGATATCTTCTAGGTGGAATAATCCATTGATTAAATTGATTAAAAAAAGATCTTGGTTGATTATGAGTTTTAGCAAAATTAAAATTTCTGTTAACTTGAATTGGGTTCGATGAATTTAAGTAAGTTCGTCGATCTGAGTTTGACTAATGGGGGTGAGTTCATTGAACTCCACTCAGAGAATGAGAATATTCATTCTCTGGGCCCCAAAATCGTCGATCTAGGTTCGACGAACCATACTAATTTCATCGATTGTAGTTCAACAAATAATTATAGTGAAAGATTGCGTTCGGATTTCGTCGACTTGAGTTCGACGAACTGTACATATTTCGTCGATCTGAGTTCGACGAAATCTGGTGAACATTGTTATAATTGGGATTTTTCTTATTCTTTTTCTTATTCATTTGTTTTGACTCAGTTTGTTTAACATTATTATCATTATCTATCTTCTCTTTTCCTTTTTCTGAGACAAACTTAATTGGAGTTGTTAATATATTCTTCTGGATTAGAGAAGGTTGGCTTGATGAAGCACCTAAGCCCAGCTTGCCATTTAACATGGCATTAACTGTGCTTGTGATGCTCATCAACTTGATGCTTTTCCCATTTAAGGATTCTTCAAGTTGCCTGGCTTTAACTAACTCAGATTTTAATGATATAATTTGTTCTTGAGCTAAAGTTAATTCAACTTTTAATTTAATGTTTTTAGACATCAAGTTATCTTGTTCAAGCAATTTTTCTCTGAGATTTTTAATTTCTTTTTCATAATTAATCAAGTCAATACACAAAGATTTAAATTCAATCTTAAAACTATCTGAATTATAATCAAAGGAAGACAATACCTAATCTGCCTTTGATTCAGATGTTTCCTCATTATCTGATTCTTCTCTATGTTCCTCAGCATCAGATGGGCGACATGAGGCATTGATAGCCATAAGGCAAACTTCCCTTGCCTTATCTTCATCTTCCTCTTCACTGGAGCTAGAGGATGAAGATTCTTCTTCAAAGACACTCCAGGTCTCAGCCACAAAGCAATTCTCTTTTCTCTTGTGCTTGCTGGAGGAAGGCTTGCTGTATTGATGGTTCCTGGAGTCTTTCTCTTTTCTTTTTTCCCTCTTTTGATTTTCAGGACATTCTGAAATGAAGTGTCCTGATTTCCTGCACCCAAACCAAACAACCTCTTTAGTGGGTGTTTTAGCATACCTTGGTTTATCATCTTGTCTGGATGACTTTCTTCTGAAGTCCTTCCTTACCATCTTGTAGAATCTCTTAGCTAAGAGACTCAGGAGTTCTTCACTGTCAGTTGGGGCTTCTGTCTCTTCTGAAGCTTTGAAAGCTATGTTCTGCTCCTTTCTTGTTGTTGTAGGAGTCTTTTGCTCTGCAGCTTCTCTGGACTTTATCAGTTGCTCATATGATTTGAGCTTTCTCAGTAGAGATTCTGTAGAAATCTCATTCAAACTTTTGGCCTTCTTAATAGGCCATATCCTGGAATCCCAAATGCTGGGGAAGCACATCAGGATTTTGTCCTTCACTTCAGTGAGAGTGATATCCTTGTCCAAAGTCTTCAGCTCACTTATAATTGAACTTAATCTGTTGTACATGTCAGTGATAGACTTAGATTCATCCTTCTTGAAGTTTTCATATTAGGAGATGAGAGTTGATCTCCTGTCTTTCCTCTCATCAGCTGAACCAGTAACCATCTAGTTTAGAGCGTCTCAGATTGCCTTGGTAGATGTGCATTCAACCACTTTTTGAAATATGTCATCTAACATAGTCTATGTTAGGATATTCATGGCCTTTGCATCTGCTATCTTGGTCTTTTTTTGTGCATCTGTCCACTCAAGTAGTAGAACAACATGAGTGCTTGAAGTAGAGGTAGATGTTGTAGGTTGAGTAGGACCTGTCAAAATAGAATTATATATGTCCTCATCAATATAATTCATATAAAGCCTGATTCTTGCCTTCCAGATAGCAAACTTATTTAAGTTGCACACTGGAGGTCTGATGCTTGCATAATCCTTATTTTGTGCCATGCTGTGAACTAAGCAGAAAAATTAGGGAAACAGAAATCAGATCTATCAAGTATCTTGGTTCAGATGTTATTCTGTAAAACCAAAATAACCTATCCTCGGATACCAATTGAAAGATAGGGGATAGATCTGATTTACTATACAGGGGGGTGAATAGAGTATTAACCCGAAACTCAAAAGAGTGACGGGACGCATTTTGGGCCAAATTTGGAGTTTGGCAGGGGGCACACGGCCTGGGACACGGGCGTGTCCCAGGGCATGTTGTGTTTGGGTCGACGATTTGGTCGAGAGTTCGACAAATTTTGGAGTCGACGATCGTCGAGCAGCAAACACGGCCTGAGACACGGGCGTATCTCCGGGCGTGTCGAGCTCGTGTCGACGATCTACCCGTGAAGTCGACATTTTTGCTCGACGATGTGTCGAGACAAGGAACACGGCCTAGGACACGGGCGTGTCCAAGGCCATGTCAGGTGGTCGACGAACTGTGCTCGACGAAGTGTTGAGACTGTGAACACAGCCTGGAGCCCAGGCGTGTTCGTGTTTGACATGGGCATGTCAAATAGGACACGGGCATGTCCAAGACCCATGTGAGTCTCGGGTTGATTTTGTTCCTGTGTTGATGGAGGAACACGCCCGGGAACACGGGTATGTACTGGGTGACACGGGCGTATCAGGTCGAACACGAGCGTATCGGGTGTCCGTGTGTTTTTCGAGACGCGTCGATTTCGATGGCAAATGGGGGACACGGCCCTGGACACGGGCATGTCGCAGGCCGTATTCGGCCCAGGTTTTATATTTCAACTATGGATCGTGGCCGTTCATTTCCTTATTGTGGGATCCGATGGCTGGGGGTTGTTCCTACTGGGATATACCCGGGAATAAGGTTTCAAATCCCTCACTTCTTTCACTTAGTCTCTTTCTAAAAGTCTATAGAGAAGGGAGAGCAAGGAAGTAGAAAGGAGGCTAGATCCGGTTACCGGCGGAGTTTCGGAGCTCCAAATTGCGAGCCGACTTCGGATTTATGAAGGCAAGGAGATTGCGGTGCTTTCCATCCGCATATTTTTCCATGGCGTCAAGGAAGAACGCTAGGGTAACGATTCTCTACTTGAGCATGTGAAGCTCTACTTCTTTTGCAAAGGGAAGCCCGCTCTCGCGAGTTTGCAGTGAGTTTGAGGCGTTCCTTCGGGTAGACATGAATAGTCCCCGTTATGTACATATAGAGTCCGTAATCGAGAACGGACATAGGAATGATGTGTGAAGCCTACCCAGACAAGTTGGTCTGGATCGGTGATGTTGCATTGCATGAAAGGCCGGAGAAGACAACGTGCGAATGTTTGTTTTTCGGGTTTTCTACGAGGTAGATTGCAATAGGGGGCCTTGGGGATTAACTCCAAGGTGTACCCGAAAAACTGGGCGGACACGTGGTTCTGCCATATTGTGGGCATGGGAGCCAACTTGAACATAACTGGGTTATGTGATGTATGTAAATGATTTGGGACTCGGGAAAGCTTGAGCCGCGCATATGTTTTAAATTAACATTGCGGTGTGAGCAACGGCTCAGGTGGAACCGTACCCACTCTATGTTGTTCGGTTAAAATGACCTAAAGTTACTTGGCACTTACCGTTGGCATAGATAGAGGGTCTTAAGCAGTGGCCAGAAAGACTAAATGCTCACGAGATATTACCATACAAGGGGCGGTGGTTAGTTGGCAGACTTTGACCATGATCACCGAGAATGTGCCCTGAGAGCACGGGGTGTGTGGTTGTGCGTGCCTATGCCTGTGATGTAGTGTTATTACTTTATAATGCTTGGTTATGCTAATAAAGTGCAGGGAAGGAGCATCGCTGCTGATGAGTCCACATTTTACACTGATTTTTGGACTCATCTGGGCTAGTTTTATCGTCTTAGCACTACACTTGAGAGCCTTTATTGCTTATTTGTGCTTATGTACATATTTCATGATTAAGTGCACTGTAGGCCCGTTTTTGTGTGCTTTCTGTGTTTCTATTTTGTTGTTATTCTTTAGTCCTATCTAGGAGATGTGGTGTGCACGTTCTAGTGGCCTATCTGCCCCTTCTGCTGGTACAGGGGTCGTGTGCATGCTCTGGAACTGCTCGGGAGACAACGACGTTGCAGGAATACTGCGCACGACCACTGGACTTATTGCGCACGACCACTGGTCGTGTGCCACTGATCGTGCGCATTACATTCCCTTTTTCCTAATCCTGTCTCGGTAATCGCACGAGCACTTGCCATAGTGCGCACGACCACTGGTCGTGCGCCACTGCTCGTGCGCATATATGCTGATGCTTCTTGTCCAGGTTGCAGGTCTATTTGGAAAAGTCGCACGATCATTGACCTAAAGTGCCCACGACCACTGGTCGTGCACCACTGATCGTGTGCACTGCTTCTGCTGCCTCTCTATTTAAGGACCTGCTCCGCGCTTTAGGTCAACGCCTGTCATTTGCTGTGATCGGAGAGTGCGCGGGAATCGCCATTTCACTTCTCCAGCTGCTCCATCACCTCCACCTTCGTCGGGAAGCCATTGCCAACTACTCCGAAGCTTTTCAACTCTCCGGTGAAGCCCTCGTCCATTGATGACTTCGACTCCAAGCTTTCCTGCGGAGTTGGTGAAGTAGATAACCTAGAGAACGGACTTAAAGGCCTTCAAGGTGACAGCTCGTTGGTACCGGAAGCCTCCTTGGACTGAGCCCGGAAGCGGATTGACAACTCGCTACTCCGGCCACGACCTGCGGTGGATCTTCACTCTCTTTTGGTTTACTCCTCTTCCCCTTCCTCTATAGTATGAATGTTTTGAGCAGTGTAATGAAGATTTCCATCCATGAACATCAAGTTTATTTTATAGCTAATGGAATGTTAGTATTTTCTTCTACTTGTGAGTATTGTCTGTGAATGTGCCTCGCTCACCCCACATCCACTTCATTCTCGTGTCTTGTCCGATTGCACTCCACACAAGAACACTTCAATCCATTAGCTTCCCTTCCACTCGCCCAACTGAAGTTCGACATCGCGGCCGATAAACCTACTCCGCCTTGTGAAGTGGTGCCTTCGACCCGCATAGCTTTTACTAGTTTGGTAGATCAAACATCCACCTTCTCTCAAGTCCTCTATTTCCTTTTTGTTCTATTTATAACTCTCATAACGATATTCTCAGTATTGTTGTCGTTCTACGCTAATTGCATTCCTCAAGAGACCGACACTCGGGGATTTATTCCCAAAACATTATTACTTGTGCGACCGGTGCGCTTGCCGATTACACGCATTAAGTTTTTGGCGCCGTTGCCGGGGAGTGCAACTGTAGAGCGACTTCAGATGACTTCAAATATTGTTATAAGAGTTAGTATTGTTTTGTTTTGACTGCTGTTTCCTTCTAGTGTGTAGTGTTTGCCACAGTGAATGCAAGGCCGAGCTACAAGAGATTTTGTCGCCTACGACCCAGAGATCGAACGTACTCTCCTAGCACGAAGACGTGCCGCAGCCATCATTTTTGCCCCAATGGGAGACCAGCTGAATATTGATGCAGGTAACCGAGTTGGAGGGATACCTCATGTCGACAGAAATGGCGACGAAAATGAAGTGAACCCTCCCCAGTTCCGCACCATGAGGGATTATAATACACCTACTGTCGGGAGCATATACCCCGGTTTCGGACCTGCTATCACCAATCCACAGTTCGAGATTAAACTAGCTATTCTGAATATCATTCAGAACAACACTCAGTTCTCCGGAATGTCCACTAAAGACGCCCATCTTCACCTTACAGAATTCTCCGAAATCTGCGCCACGTTCCGCTACGCTGGAATCCCAGACGAAACAGTCAAGCTCCGCCTCTTCCCTTTTTCATTAAGGGACAAAGCCAAGACATGGCTTCACTCCCTCCCACCTGGAACAGCCACCACCTGGGAGGCTTTGACCACAAAATTCCTAGCTAAGTTCCATCTGGTGGATCGGATCGTGAGCATGAGGCGCGCAATAGCCAACTTCCGGCAATCCGATCAAGAAAGTTTAGCCGAAGTTTGGGAGCGTTTTAACGAGCTGCTGAGGAAGTGCCCTAATCATGGATTCCAAATGTGGAATCTCGTCGAAAGTTTTTACTTTGCTATTGATCCCCACCACTGAGCCATGATCGATGCTGCCTCCGGAGGAACCATCATGAATCTTGCTGCAGATGATGCTCTAAAAGTCTTACAAGACACCGCAACCCACAGTGCTTACTGGACCGCTGGAAGAAACATCCCATGAAGCACCAGTGGAGTGTTTGCCTTGGATATCCCCAAGCCTGCTCCTACCACCCCAATGATGGCAATCTCATGTCAAGGGTGTGGAAGCACCGATCATCACAGCTTTGAATTCTTAGGAGTTGAGGTACAAGATGAATCTTTGTTTCTGAATGAATCCGTTAATTTTGTTGCCAATCAAAACAGGGGAGTGCCTTACGGGAATACTTACAACCCGGGGGTGAGAACTCACCCCAAATTTTCTTGGAATCCTAACACATCTGGCCAAAGATGGCAACCGGGGCAGCATCAAAACGATGCGTATGCTTCTGGCAGCCAACCGTGGCCTCCTCAACCGAATTATTCCCAAGGGCCCCCCATCGTTAAGAAAAATTCTTTGGAAGAGATGTTTGAGAAGTTCGTTGAGATTTCCCAAACCAACATGACAAATCAGGTCGCCTCGATGCGCAAACTGGAGGCACAATTGGGCCAATTGGCTCAAGTGGTTTCCGAGCGCACCCAAGGCACCTTACCGAGCAACACTGAAAAGAACCCCCATGAACAGGGAAAGCGCCTTGGGGAGGACACTTCGGGAAATCGCAACGAACTTGTCATTAATTGTAAAATCAATAACATCGACACTCCAGCATTATGCGATTCCGGGACGTCCAGCAACATACTCACTTTGCAAGATGTTGCGAAGATGCAGTTACAAGTTGACATTGAAAATCGGAAATCGCTTATCTTAGTTAATGGCAATTTGGTTGACACTGAGGGCGGTGTTCGGGACGTTGAAATCGAGGTTAACGGCACAAGTATCACCACTGACCTCCAGGTTTTGGGACCACAGGACAATAACTCCATTCCTATATTAGGAGTCCCATTCATAACAGCCAGTGGAGCATCCCTCGACTTTTCCAAAGGCCGTGTCACTTGGCCAAACGAAGAGTCCACCCTCGATAATACATCCATACATTCTTCTCCCATCCAAAATAACAATTCTCTGATTGTCACAGATATCAAGCTGGATTCAGGTCTCCCCGCATTGGAAGCACATCTGGAGGAGACGCCAAAGAAAGGACTCCCTCAGGAAGTCGATGAGAAGCAAGAGCTACTGGTCCACGAAGGGATCAATTGTACCAATGCCACGACTGCCTTTCTACTGCCAGCCAACTCTGTTGTTGAGCATGGCGAACCAAGTTTTATTCGGGAGAAATCCCTGGACACTAATTTGTATAATTCTGTTAAACGATCTGTAGATTAGACAGATCCGCTTGCCGTCACGGTGTCGGATAGGCCGCCACAAACCACGACACCAAGAAACCCCACAGCCTACCTCCATTGGAAGTCTCCCACGGTGGAGAAACTGAAAGAGGCCAAGCATTTATGCGGAGAGCGCTACGCTGCCTTTCGGCGTGAGAAAGAGTGCACTTGCAGTAATGGGACAATGCCTACCTCGAATGCAAAAAGACACTCTGCTGTTCTCTCGCATCCCACCGGAGAGACTTCCCATAAATCTGCTTATAGCTGATTGCACCACTCTCATTCCTCTTTACATCCTCTTTCTCGCTACTTTTTGAATGCTGGTTGCTCTACTTTTAATTTTGTTTCCTTTTGCTACTACCAAGAACTCTTTATTTTAACTGCTAATACAGGTATTTGGTCCACCTTAAGGACGATAAACAAAGGGGCTTTCGGGAGACAACCCAAGTTGGATCGTTTGGTCCTATGCTGTGTTTTGATTTATTTTTATATATTCATCTATTCCTGTTTCCATATTTTGTTTGGCTGGCATCCTTCAATCGGAGGTGCAGGAATATTTGAGGCGCGGTAACTTGGCCGCACTTGGATATCTCATTGCACGACTGGTATGCTCAATTTTGAGCATAGGTACTTCCTACCCTAGCTGTTTATCAAATATGACTCGCTGATTTTTACTAGTTGTTAACTTTAAGTCTGGGGGGGAGAGCATGCCTGTGGTCACTTCACCACACTTTCTGTTGCATACCAGTTTCTTGTTTACTTATTTCTTGCTTTATGTTGCACACACTGAATCACCCACACGAGTGCGCTCTTACCCATGCGCACAACCCGAGTCAAATTTATTGCTTTTGTGTAAATTTTAAAATAGTGGTACTGGCTTAGGATTTCAGGATTGAGTAGTTCGAAACTCATGCAGAGCTCCTAATAGAATACTCATGGTTTGTGTAGAGTTAGGATAGAATTAAATTTTCTTTATGCTCGTAGATTTATTTATTTTTTTCTGCACACGTAAATATTGTTTGTACTGCTCAAAATCTGAATCTGGGATAATCGAACGATAATGTAGGAATGTGTGTAGCTGCCACTAGACTCGTATTGCACGAGTTGGGAAGAAGGATCATCTTTCTCGGTGGCTAAGAACTTGCCCTAAGCTACTCTCGAAGCATTGGTCCACGGTTGGTCAAGCGTGAGCATGACGTAGGCCTTCATTTTGGCTAGTTTGAGCCTTATTTCGCCTTTCCTACTTGTTAACCGTTGCATGCCAAATTTGTGCCTACCCTTCCTTTGATCCAGCTCCACTAACTTTCACCAAGTCCTGAAGCTAAACCCACCATCACAATCAAACGCTTGAGCTGATTTGTATTTACTGTTTTGCCTAGGTTGTGATAAGTGGACATTGTTTTTGGGGGTGCTGAATTTATTCACGTGTTGATTGCTCCGTTTGGGGATTGCTAGCGCAGAAAAGAAAACAAAATTTACGAAAATAAAAAGCTGATTCGCGCAAAAGAGAGAAAAATATGAAAGAATTGCTTTGAGATTTCGATCCCCAACCTCTTTATTGATTTTGGTCGGGTTCAGCCGTGTTCACACCCTGATTTCAAGCTAAGTCTCGGGGCGTGTGCCCCATTCTTTTCTAAGTGGCTGTTTTGGTTTGGGTTTTATTCGCTCGCTTTGGTTGCATAGAGCCTTCATGTTTATCTTTGACTACCAAGCCGTCGCCTAAGCCCCATTTCCTCCTACAAGTCCTAATGATTCACGCTTGAGTCTATCCCGCGCCGTGGAGAGAGTGCGAACGTGCAAGCGTATGGTCCCCGACATTGGTGGATTCCTTTGGAGGTGATCCTGAGTCCCGAACTTTGGCAATGCTCACCTTAGTGGCCTGCCTACTTTCTTCCTAAACACGATCGCAAGATTCTCCAGAATTCTAATTTTGAGAATTTACAATATTTACTTACGTCTGTCGAATAGTTTAAACTACGTTGTATAATTAAAAAGTTTTTCTATTATATCTTCTATACCCATGATATATTTGATTTCTCGTCTTACTTTTTTTGAAATTTCTTAGCCAGTTAGCTATCTTCTAGTCCACGGAGTAATGATTTGCTCGGGACGTGCAAATAGTTAAGTCTGGGGGTGTGATGAGTCCACATTTTACACTGATTTTTGGACTCATCTGGGCTAGTTTTATCGTCTTAGCACTACACTTGAGAGCCTTTATTGCTTATTTGTGCTTATGTACCTATTTCACGATTAAGTGCACTGTAGGCCCGTTTCTGTGTGCTTTCTATGTTTCTATTTTGTTGTTATTCTTTAACCCTATCTCGGGGATGTGGTGTGCACGTTCTGGTGGCCTATCTGCCCCTTCTACTAGTACAGGGGTCGTGTGCGTGCTCCGGAACTGCTCGGGAGACACCGACGTTGCAGGAATACTGCGCACGACCAATGGACTTATTGTGCACGACCACTAGTCGTGCGCCACTGATCGTGCGCATTATATTCCCTTTTTCCTAATCCTGTCTCGGTAATCGCACGAGCACTGGCCATAGTGCGCACGACCACTGGTCATGCGCCACTGCTCGTGCGCATCTATGCTGATGCTTCTTGTCCAGGTTGTAGGTCTATTTGGAAAAGTCGCACGATCATTGACCTACAGTGCGCACGACCACTGGTCGTGCGCCACTGATCGTGCGCACTGCTTCTGCTGCCTCTGTATTTAAGGCCCTGCTCCACGATTTAGGTCAACGCCTGTCATTTGCTGCGATCGGAGAGTGCGCGGGAATCGCCATTTCACTTCTCCAGCTGCTCCATCACCTCCACCTTCGTCGGGAAGCCATTGCCAACTACTCTGAAGCTTTTCAACTCTCCGGCGAAGCCCTCGGTCATTGATGACTTCAACTCCAAGCTTTCCTGCGGAGTTGGTGAAGTAGATAACCTAAAGAACAGACTTAAAGGCCTTCAAGGTGACAGCTCGTTGGTACCGGAAGCCTCCTTGGACTGAGCCCGGAAGCGGATTGACAACTCGCTACTCCGGCTACGACCCGCGGTGGATCTTCACTCTCTTTTGGTTTACTCCTCTTCCCCTTCCTCTATAGTATGAATTTTTTGAGCAGTGTAATGAACATTTCCATCCATGAACATCAAGTTTATTTTATAGCTAATGGAATGTTAGTATTTTCTTCTGCTTGTGAGTATTGTCTGTGAATGTGCCTCGCTCACCCCACATCCACTTCATTCTCGTGTCTTGTCCGATTGCACTCCACACAAGAACACTTCAATCCATTAGCTTCCCTTCCACTCGCCCAACTGAAGTTCGACATCGCGGCCGATAAACCCACTCCACCTTGCGAAGCGGTGCCTTCGACCCGCATAGCTTTTACTAGTTCAGTATATCAAACATCCACATTCTCTCAAGTCCTCTATTTCCTTTTTGTTCTATTTATAACTCTCATAACGATATTCTCAGTACTGTTGTCGTTCTACTCTAATTGCATTCCTCAAGAGACCGACACTCGAGGATTTATACCCAAAACTTTATTACTTGTGCGACCGGTGCGCTTGCCGATTTACACGCATCAGCCGCCCCGAGTTTGTGGACGGTATCGTTATAATTTAGTCTGCATAGCTGACCATTGCCTTTGTTTGCCACTATTGCGGTAGATTGTTTCTTGCAGGTGCTGCAGGACCAAGTAGTAAATAGCGGGCTAAAGCCTAAGTTGCTGAGCCGGCCCTCGAAGGCCTAATTTTGAGTGTTTTCTGTTATTCATGTATGGCCGGCCTGCATGCCGAGGTTTGGAAAACATTGATATTCAAGCAAACTATTATAAGGCCTTAAGTCCAGTACTTGTATATTTGTACGTTCATTCTTGTTGGCTTTGTAGTGGACATTCATGCTAGTAGCAGGGTTCTTTTATTTGCAACTATTAAAATTGCTTCCGCTAGAATGGCTCTGTGTAGGACGTTGTATATTAGTTGGATGGTTTTCATTGAGTAACCATCCGGTCTGTCTGTGATATATGGCGTCGGGCCCCGGCCGGACCTACTGGTATATGCTATGCAACGGATAGGGAGTGTTACAGTTTTAAATATTATCAGAGTAATTAAAATAGGTGATACTAGTAGTAGTAAAAGAAAGAAAAGATAATCTAATCTAATATACCACAGCACAACTAGCCTAACACAACCACAACAAGAACAACACAGAAAATGAACAACCAGACGACACAAAAATTTTATAGTGGTTCCCCAACCTGTGTACATCCACTCTTCTACCACGCTGGTAGGAATCCTTTAGCAGGTTTTTGATCAGGTGAATACCACAACAAGATCTATTTCCAGGGAGATCTCACAACCCTTTCAGCTTTTGATCTGGTACCCAAAAACCAAGAATAAACTTTTGAAGGGAGTTAATAAACCCTTTATATAGGAGAGCGTGAGAGATTTGATGGTGTCTTCTCTTTCTCTAATCAACAGAGAAGAAAAGTGGATTGATGTTGTCAAGGCTTCTTTAGAAATCACTTGAAGCCTTGCTCAGGGTATAGGTCTTCTGTTTTGACTTGAAGTAATCCAGGAACTTCTGACTGATTCAAATTTAGTTATCCTTGAAACTCCTGGAGTTGAAGTTGAAGAATACTCTTGATTTGTGTATTTTGTTCTTCTTCTTTAGAAAGATCAAGGTGAAAACAGGATGTTTTCTTGCACAGAGAATTTCTATGTTTTTATGTATTCTCTAGTTCTGTATCTTATTATCTTTATTACTTGTTTTTCGACTATAAAGAGAAAAATCTCTTTTATATTCTTTTTCGAAATTCTGCTTTGAATTTTGAATTCTCTGCATTGAATATTGATTGCCTGGAGAATGAAAATCGGCTGGAGAATAATATCTTTAATGAGTTTCCCCAACTATCCCAATAAATTAAGCAAGTAATTAACCTGATGAAGACCATAATCAATGCTGCCAATAACGGCTATATTCAGAGAATATGAGCATTAATTACTCAGAAAATTACTGCTAAGTAATATGGAATAAGTACAGAAATGAGGGAAAAACTATGTGTCAGTTTGTTTCGGCGGTGGCGGTGACAAAATGAGCTGTAGGAATAGAGCTGTGGAAATGGAGCTGTTAGAATGGGACTTTTCAGAAGGAAAAAACAGTTTGGTAAAATAGCTGTGACAGAACTGTTCAGAATAGAGAAACAGTTTGGTCAGTTTGTTTCAGCGATGGCGTTTCTGTTAAATTTAATGAGTTATAATTAATATATATTATAATAATTATAATAGTATTATAATATTATAATATTATCATAATTATAATAATATAATCTAAACCTAGGACTTTGTATCACCGACTACAGCAAATCAACGGAGGAGGAGGCGGGGGGAGCATCTGCGGAGCAGGGGGAGGAGGGGGGAGCATCTCCGGTGCGGAGCAACTCATGGCAGCGGAGCAGTGCCATCATCGCGAACATCACCATGGATGGGGCAGCGGAGCGGCTTCTCTCCGGCGGGATGGGGCAGCGGAGCGGCTTCTCTCCGGCGAGATAGGGCAGCAGAGCAGCGCCATCATCGCCATAGATGGGGCAGCAGAGAGGCTTCTCTCCATCGTGAATAGCGTCGGTGGCGCCATGGCAGAAGAAACAGCGACCATGGCGGAAGAAACAACGCCGGAGCTTACATCTAGCCCCTCGCCGATGCACAACACCGCAGCCCCCTCACCATGATGGCAACGCTGGCGTTAGAAAGCTCCTGGGAGGAGCTGTTGGAAACCCCCATTGGCAATGAAAAAAACTGGGCTCCGTTCCGTTTGGAACGCCAAAACAACTATAAAAAAAATATCATTGCGGTGGGAACTCAACGGACAGTAAAGCGGAAACAAACTGACCCTATAAGTCAGGCTGGAATAGAAATCGTCGACCACTGAATAGATTTCGTCGACCGGAGCTCCAAGTTCGTCGAGCTGAGAAATCCTGTTTGTCGACCTGAGCTCAGTGAATTGTATTCTAGAGATAACTTGCCTAATCTGCGCTCCAAGTTCGTCGAGCTGATAATCTATCTTCGTCGAGCTGAGTTCAGCGAAAGTAATCTGGAAAGAATGTGTTGAAGGCTGAACTCCAGAATTTGTCGACCTGAGGTCGAATATCGTCGAGCTCAACTCAGAGAATTAACTCTGAGTTCATCGAGTGGAGCACGATTATCATCGAGCTGAGTTCGACAAACATCGAACTTAAATACTGAACTTGATTTCTTCTAAGTCTTGAGTCAATCTGAGGTCTTCTACTGGCTGGTCCATGTAATGTTCAACCTAATAACTTAGCCTAAACTCTAAGACTCAAATATATGACCATGGATATACATTGTGGGTCAGATATCCTAATTAGTGAACCTAGCCCAAATCCAACTAGGGATCCAACAGACTCTAAGTAGACAGACTGATGATGGCTTGTCCATAACCCAGTCTAAGTTCATCAGGGAGCTAATCAAAAAATATGGTATGGAGAATACCTCCACCATGAGAACTCCCACGAGGTCAAGTATGTTTATAGGCAAAGATGAGGTAAGGAAACCTATTGATGAGTCTTTGTATAGAGGGAAAATTGGCTCCCTTCTATAACTGAATGTTAGTAGGCCTAACATCATGTATGTTACATGTGTTTGTGCTAGGTATCAGTCCTGCACTAAAGAATCTCATTACTCTGCTATAAAGAGAATCTTGAGGTATCTTAAGGGCACAACAGATCTTGTCCTATGGTACCCTAGAAATAGAGATTTTGATCTATCGGAATTTTTAAATGCATATTTTGCAGGCTGTAAAAAAGACAGGAAAAGCGCTACTAGAACCTATCAGTTCTTAGGAAGAAGGCTAGTATCTTGGAGCAGCAATAAGCAAACTAGTGTGGCTATATCAACTGCTGAGTCAGAGTACATATCATTAGGCAGCTACTGTGCTCAGCTGCTATGGATCCAACATCAGCTCCAAGATTACAACCTTCAGGTAAGTAGAACTCCTCTATACTGTGATTCTACTAAGTGTTATTTCTATTGCTAGTAATCTTGTCTCACATAGCAATACTAAGCATATAGAAATTAGATATCATTTTATTAGGGAGTATGTGGAGAAGAAAGACATCAGTCTTGAGTTTGTCCCCACAGATAAGCAAGTGGCTGATATCTTTACTAAGCCATTAGATGAATCAAATTTCAACACCCTCAAATTTGAGTTGGGTATGCTGAACTTGGCCTAGCTTCAGGCATTCCCTTTTGCATTTTTTTGGTGTAGGTATTGTTCCTCTTTCTCGAGATAAAGACTCCCCAGTGGTATCAGTTCACTAATGCTTCTATTGAGGGGTAGTAAGTTACTATGGAAGGGTCAGCCCCTATCTGCCTATTCTGCAAAAGTCAAAAAGGGGGATAGAAGGTCTTAGCAAGGGGGAGAGATAACAAGAGGGAAAGATGGCAAGGGGGAGAGAAGGACATATCCAGTGGACAAGGCACTCAAGTAAGAACGAACACATTGCAGTGGGAGTAGGTGATGCTCACCGTATAGTTAGGAAATGAGGTACACTTCCTTATAGAAGGTCAGAATTCAATATTTATTTTTGTGTATAGGTTGTGTGTGTCATTGACTAAGGAAAGAAAACAATTTGGATAAGGGTTTTGACTTATTTAAATAGGGGGAAATTGTTGGGTCCATTGTTCCCAATGTCCCTATTTTGTGAGAAGACAAACAGGTCAATGTCACACACATCAACTGTATTTGATGTGCATTTGAGGTCTTGAGTGCAGGTTTGTCCATATCACATTGACTGGACAAGTGGACACAATAATTGGTTGTTGGATATAAAAAAATCTACTAAGACCACAGGCGTTGAGTGGAGCAAGCTCACTCAACGCTAGAGGTAAGGATTCAATTTTGTCTAGCTAGAAATTTGTCAAAGTCCATAAGCATTTAGTGAGGACAGCTCACTCAATGCCATAACAAATAGTGTTGAGTATACATCAGCCTAACTGCGAGAAATAGGCTGAAAATATGGCTAAGTCAACAGGCGTTGAGTGTAGTCTACTCAATCAATGCCATACAGTAAAATACTGTGAGTCAGGCTGAGTCAGTCAAAGCCTAGAGAAATAGGCTGAAAATGTGGCTAAGTCCACAGGCGTTGAGTGTAGTCGACTCAGTCAATGCCATACAATAAAAAACTATGAGTCTGGAAGAGTCAATCAAAGCCTAGAGAAATAGGCTGAAAATATGGCTAAGTTAACAGGCATTGAGTGTGGTCTACTCATTCAACGCCATATAGCTCTTAGCATTGAGTGTTGTGCCTGTCAACTCCATAGAAAAGTTGGGCAAAATTTTAACTAAGTCCACTGGCGTTGAGTGCAGCTTACTCACTCAACGCCATGACAGAAAAATCTGTCTAAGTAGCAAAGCATTGAGTGTAGCTTACTCACTCAACGCCAAATAACAGAGAAGTTCTGTTAAGTAGTTTGGCTTTGAGTGGAGCTTACTCTCTCAACGCCAAGGCTCCAAGAATCTTGTTAAGGCAAATAGCGTGGATAGCTTGGCTTTCGTCGAACTGAGCCTGGAGTTCGTCAACTAAATTTACTCTTTCATCGAACTGCGCTTCGTCGAACTGCGCTTCGTCAAACTGGCTTAGCTTTCGTCGAACTGAGTCTGGACTTTGTCGAACTAAATTTACTCTTTCTTTGAATTGAGCTTAGCGTTCGTCGAACGGAGCTCAGCGTTCATCGAGCTAATCGCTCTCAATGCTTAGATAGTTAGAATTTTGTCTAAGTGTTGTGGCATTGAGTGATGCTTACTCACTCAATGCCTTCGCTTCTAATGTTCGAATTTTGTCTAAGTCTAGAGAGATGTTGAGACATGCTGACGTCAGCAAAGTCAAAAAGTCAACCAAAATTCAAATATTGTGGGAATCCTGCCAGAGGCACTGACAGACAGCTGTCATCATCCTCTGCACTATCCAAAAAATATTTTCATCTTTAAGTGTTGGGGCCTATAGACAGCAAAGAGCCATTGAATCAAAGGTAAATGGAAAGAAATATTTTCATCTTTAATTGTTGGGGCCCACACACAGCGAAGAGCCGTTGAATCAAGAGTAAATGGAAAGAATTTTCTTGATGGCTAAATATCAGCCATCAATCCTGGTGGTGGACCCACTGCTCGATTGACCGTCAGGGAATAAAAAGAAGCAAATTGGCCAGAGCAAATAATCGAATCCTTGTCTAGGTTTTCTGAAAATGAAAGTGCGGCTGAACTTCAATCTTCTTCCTTGTCTTTCTTGTCGAACCTGAAGAAGTTGTTCCGCTCGGAAAATTTAGCTAAGGAAAGATATAGCTGAAGCAATCATCATCTGCATCAGCAGGTTCAGAAGCAATTCTGAGGAAGCAGATCAACAAGCTCTGCAAAGAAACGATAGCTGTTTGAAGAAAGATTCAACTGTCGACTTCATTGTCTTCAACAGCAAAAGCTTGGCCTGATATCTGCTTAGTCCAGGAAGTAGTAGACACAAAGTTCTTGCTCTAGTGTCTAAACAAATCACTTTTTAATTCTTCTGTAAAGATTCTTTATGAGTCTAAAGTTGTTAGCCTGTGTTATAAAGGCTAAGGTCTATGTGACCTGTGGTTGGCTTAGTGTCGAGTGATGAGGAATTTTATAGTTTTAAAAAGTATATCCAAACTATAATCCTGTAATAGGCAAGCACACCTATCAAAATATAATGTAGGAAATGTCGTATTAGACTCGGGGCCTGTTGAGTACTTCTACTCACGCAAATTGATATTATTTTATCGGAATATAAATTAAAGGTAAATTAAAACTAAAGCTAGAAAACAAATGAAAAGATAGCACTTGATCTAGAATCTCGTTGGATTAAAATGAACCTTCATGAACATAAAGTACGCAAGACTTTTGAATTGCTCACTCGACTGTGGAGGTTCCTACAGTACAAAAGTGTCTCTCTCGAGCTCATGCTTTTGACTAACCTTAGGTTGATCGATTAAGACATCTCAGGCAGTCGAAACCCCTAAGCTTGCTTTAGGAGGTGAACCCCTCTATTGGATTTGACTCCAATCCGGAAGATTTACGTCATCCTCTCTCGAGGAGTGCAATCAACTCCTTTTATCTTTGAGCGATCTACTTGTATCTGCAACCTCGCTGTCATTTTAGATACGGTTCTAGGATCGAAGAACATATTCGCGAAACATGAATTCGATACGTTAAAAATCAAAGATAAATCGTAAGTGAGCAAAATAGAGAGCTTTACAATTTTGTGAAAATAAAGAAAGTTTATTTCATTCCAAAGTTAATCATGATCAAGTGCTTATGAAAATTTAGCTACTCATAATTGAAAAATACATTCTATCACTATGAAATAAAAGAATACAATTGCATGAAAAGAAAAATCTAAACTGTATTGCTAATAAAATAAAATTGTATAAAATAAAACTAACTCCAAAGATATCCCGAAAATAAGCCACCCAACCCGATTTTCAACACCAATGGTGGACTCCTCTCATCATTCCCCCTTGGCCATTATTTATAGGAAAAAAAGAAAGGATGAAAGACACATGAAAGGTTGGAAGGCCAAGGGTAAGAGGAGGAAAATAAAGTGATAATAATAATTAAATATTAATGAAATATATGAAAAACAAATAACCAAATTAAATGGGGAGTTTCATAGTTTCTAAAGAGGAGATGAATGGTGGACAAAATTACTAAAATTAAGATGGAGTTGATACATCAAATATTTATCAAATATTTAAGAGGAGGTAAATGGAGGGAGGAGATAATGAAGAAGAATATAAAGGTGGTGGTTTCATGGAATAAAGAGGAGCTAGCGGTTTCTTAGAGAAATGAAGAGGGGAAGTAAATGGTTATAGTAATAATAATAATAAAGTGCATGTATTTAACTGTGGCGGTTTTTAGAGAGAGAAAGGGGTGGTGATGTAGGTTTATGATGAGGTGGCAGCTTTGACATGAAAAGGTGACGGTGATGGCATTGTGCATGAGAATGATGAAAATAGTTGAATGTCGAAGACTTGCTTGGCGCCGGTCATTTTGAGAGTTGGCGATGATGGCGTGGCAGCATCAATGCATAATAATATATTTGTCATAAGCTTGCATGAAGAAGAGCTGAATGGGTGGTTGCGACGTGAAACGCTTGATCGGCTTTAATGAGTGCAACGAGACTTTGACTTGGTTTCATGTAGACTGTATGAATTGCTCGGCCAACGTGACGACTTTGGTAAATATTTCTTTTGCAAACATTGTGAGCGCGACCACGTCAATAAACCTACAAAAATAAATATATATTAAATTAGTAAACTAAAATATAAAATAAATGATTTATAAATGAAAATATATAAATTATTATTAATTTTATATTAATTATTAAACTAAAATAAATACTAAAAATAGTTATAAATCCTACAAAAATAAATAAGACTTAAATTATTTAACAGATATCAAAAAGATATAATTTATTAACCAGAATAAATAAAATATAATTAATTAAAACTAAATATTAAACTAAATATTATAGTAAAAATACGCGAAAATATTACTTATCAGATACCCCCATAATTAAGCTTTTGCTATTCCAGAGCAAAACTATGAGAAGTACTTATAAGATATTAATATAATTTTTAATCAAACTAAAAATTTATTAAATCAAAAGAAAGTTAAAATTAAAATTTTAGGGATTCAAAATTTTAAGTCCTGAAATATGAAAGTAAAATGTAAAGAGCTAAATATTTAGCAAAGTTTTCTCTAATAAATTAATTAGAACTCAACATTAAGTATTTAGCAAACAAAGTTAGATTAAAAATTTTTAACACTTTTTCACTAAAAAGAAACTTAAAGGAAAATTTAAACTGCTACTTATGCTCTCTTAAAATTTTAATTTAATTCTAAAGCAATAATATTGGCTATTGGGTTGGAAAAAGGAAAAAGGAAATTGAAGAGATCTTAGATTGAGGGTGATGAATTTTATCCTCTCACCCCACACAAATTTTTTTTTTTGATGTTTTTTTTCTTTTCAAACAAAATTGCTTATGAGTAATGAAATTTTATCCTCTTACTCTTTTTTGGGTGCATATGTGTACCAAAGAATATTTGATTCCAAGACATATGATCTAACCAAAATGGAAAAATTGCATATGTGTAACAGGAGATAATGAATTTTATCCTCTTATCCCCGTGACATATGAACTAACAAGAAAATTAAAAACAACGGGAAGGTTTGACAAAATTTAGATTAAATTAAAAAACTAAGAGTGCAACTATAGTGATGTAAGCTTTCCTAAGAATCTTAAAGCATAAAGTGAAGATGATTAAAATCTAAGAATTGTTAATCTAAATACTACAAAATTGAAACTTCTTACAATAAAAGAGAAAAAAGGTTAAATAGATTTCTCTAAACAAATTTATTCCATAAATTTATTTCTTAAAATCAAATCATCTAAAAATTAAATTTAACTAACTTTGATGAAATAAAAATTAGAAAATCAAACATTATAAAAATTCTTATAAATAAACTCAAAATAAATTTCTGAAAAGTCACAAAAATTTAAGGAGGGGTTTATTATATATTTTTTTACTTTTTTTCTTTTTTGTTACTTTTTTTTGTATTTTTGATGATAAAAAGAAAACAAATTTTTTAAAAAAATTTAAAGATTTTTTCCCGTATTTATTTGATAAGTAATGTTTTCTTCTATTTCACCCGGTGTGCCCATGACCTTAAAATATTCTTGATATAATAATTCTTACTTCTCTTCCGAATAAGTCACCAAGGGGGCACATGAAAATTCAAGTTCCGTATTAGGTGAACTATTTGAAGAGGGTGAAGAATCATTAGAAGAAGAAATAATGTCTTCTAAATTTTGGGGAGGATCAACGATGAATTGCGTGAAGTTCCCAAAATTAGAAAAAAAATGGTTGTGGTGTTCTAAAAGAAGAACAAAAATTAGAATCTAAATAATTGTTCTCATAACTCGGAAAGTTTTCCGGTTGATCTTGCGAATAAGAAAAACCAAAATCTGAGTTGGAAGAAAAATTATTTAAATCAAAATAATTATTCGCATTTGAAAAGTTTTGTTCATGAAAAATAGGTGAATTGGAAAAATTAGTTTCACGAAAATTTGAAACAGAATCAACATCAAAGTGAGGATAATTGTTATTTTCAAAATTATTTTCATAATAAAATTTTTTATCATAATTATAATAACAATTATCACTTTGATGAGGAGCATCACAATAAGAATAAGAAATTTGTCGTTGTCTTGCGGCTTGCAAAAGACTAATTCTATGTGTAAGCTCGGCAACCTTAGCGGCCAATTGAGATAACATTTTTTTTATAAAAAGAAAAATAAAACAATCGTTACCTAACAGAAATAAATTTGAGAAAGAAAATAAAAAAAGAATTGGGGATACAAAAAGAGAGTGATAAAAGTAATAAAATTTGCGTTTTCAAAATATCAACAAAATAGTCCCCCGCAATGGCGCCAAAAACTTGATGGATAAAATTTGGGATTAGTAATATCTCCAAATTCTACGAACTATATGTAAGAGCACCTATCGTTCATAGTATAAGATATTTTAAGAATATCAAGTGTCGTATTCTTCTGGGTTTGTTGATTACTCCTACTCACGCAAATTAATATTATTTTATCTAATAATAAATGAGTGAAATTAAACTATAGCTAGAAAAATAAAATAAAGGAACACACTTGATCTAGACTAACTTTGAAATAAAATAAACTTATCTTAAGGGAAAACATCTAGATTATCCACTTCGACCGTGGAGGTTCCTAAAATACGAAAACACCTCTCTCGAGAATACGCTCTCGACTAAACTTAGGTTGATCGATTAAGACCTCTCGGCCAGTCGAAACCCCTAAGCCTGCTTTAGGAGGTGAACCCCTCTCTTGGATTTCACTCCAATCCGGAAGAGTTATGTCATCCTCTCTCGAGGATTGCAATCAACTCCTTTTATCTTTGAGTGATCTCCCCGTATCTGCAACCTCTCGGTCATTTAGGATACAGATCTTAGATCGGAATCGAAGCTAATAAATCAAAGATAACTCAAAACGATAAGAAAAGAGTTTGACAAAAAGAAGTACTTTATTATATTGAAAAGCTTTTCATGATCAAGTGGAAATGAAAATAGGGATACATAGAAAGAAAATAAAAAGGGTTAGAATTAAAGCCTAAATTATGAAATTGAAAAGTACATAAACAAAATGCATAAAAACAGGAAAATAGTCTACTGAAGCTACTCCTAGATTGGCCTCCTGCCTCCTCCCAAGCTTTTGAACTCATCTAGAATTTATAGGAAAAATTGCTGGTCGGTCACGCCCTTTGTCACGCCTGTGACCTAGGGCGTGTCAGGCTCGGAACCGTCATCTTGAAAGCCCGGGAACGTTGGAGAAAAACCGCCAAAAGTCGCCGTTTTACGGATCACGCCCCTAGGCCATGCCCGTGACCTATGGCATGTTAAGTCTATTACTGGAAACGGAGGAAAGGAGAAATGGCGGAAATAAATTCTGGCAGTTCCTGAAGTGTCACGCCCCTTGGTCACGCCCATGACCTAGGGCGTATACTAACCGGGTGAGCAAACAGCTGGAAACGGCATAATCTGGCATCAATTCGGCAGTTTTGGGTAGGGCACGCCCTAGGTCACGCCCGTGACATGGGGGCGTGTACTTAGATAAAGTCTCAGAATTGTCCACGAAAGATTTCTGGAGAGAATTATACTTTTGTGTGAGACACGCCCCTGTGTAACGCCCTGATACGGCATGTCACGGGGGTATGTTGCTTTGAAACACTCCAGATTTGTAGAGGACGTCGTTCTCTTTCCGTTGACTGGTTGCACGTCCCGCAACTCTTCCTGGTTTGAAAGTTATGACCATTTGAAGTTCAGCTATCCGCGGCCAAAAATGTTAATTTTCTCCAAATTGCCTCCAGAACATGGGCATGGACTTAAAATTGATATTTAAAGCCCAATTATACCTAAAATTAGAGAATAATGTAATTTAGAAAAATATTAATCTAAACTAAATAATAATTCATTCTTTATTTAATAAAAACAATATAAAAATAACTATAAATATAGACTTATCACCGAGTGAAAGGTCTTTATGACCTAAGGTTTGGCTTAGTGCCGAGTGAAAGGTCTTTGTGACCTGTGGTTTGGCATAGTGCCTAAGTGTTAGGTCTGTGTGACCTGTGAGGTCCTGCGGGATCTGTGTTATAAGCTCTTAAGGAGCTCAGTTTTGGGGGGAGCCTACTCTAACACACTATTAGAAAGGCACAGAGGGACAGTGGATGTACCTAAGATTGGGGAATCACTATAAAATTGATGTGTCGTCTGTGATTGTTCTTGATAGCTAAAACTAATCGAAACACTAAGCACAGAAATCGTCTAACAAGTAAGAAGATTGAAATAGAGACAAAAACCTATTCACCCCCTAGGTGTTTAGCTAGCCTTAAAAACAAGACTTTCACAAAGATTCTAAAGTTGGATATTATTGGGTTTTCTTCCTTTCAACTATTCATAAGGGATTTTCTTGTGATCTTTGGTGATGGAGACTCTATTTAACACATGACAAGTTGTGTTGACTTCCTCAGCCTAAAACTATTTTAGTATTGAAGAGTCACTCATCATGGTTCTTGCATACTCAATCAGGGACATGTTCTTTCTCTCAACAACTCTATTCTATTGTAGAGTTCTAGGAGAAGAGAACTCTTGGAAGATACCCTTATCTTGGCAGAAACTGTCATAACCCCGGATTGGAATTCTGTTCTATAGTCACTTCTTCCTTCGACAATAGAACTGTCCATTTCATTCTGAATAGAATTGACTAATATATTGAAGATGTTAAGAGTATCTGACTTTTTTCTAAGGAAGAAGACCCATATATATCTATAGTGATCATCAATGATCACAAGTGTATACAGCGTCCTTCCTAAAATTTGAATGGGCATAGGACCAAAAAGATCCACGTGCAATAAATAAAGACATCATATAGAGTCTTTGTATGTAATGCTCTTAAAAGTGGCCCTAGTTTGCTTAACCATTTGTCATGCATGACATAGACCATTTTTAAGGCATTTTTAAGTTAGGACCATCCCTAACAAAAGTTTTAGAGAATAACTTACATATAGTTTTGTAGCCAATGTGAGCTAATAACTTGTGCCACTGTGCACAAAGATATTCCTTCTCATTAGCTACAAGACATATGGGATTGGAAGAATCATAATATATAAAATCTAAGAAATAGATGTTTCCACTCCTAGTGCTTGAGAGAATTATCTCTAAGTCAATTTACTTTTTGATCAGGCATGTGTCCTTATAGAATTCAATGACATGGCCCAAGTCATATATTTGACTTATGTTAATAAGGTTGTATTGCAACCCCTCAATATAAGCTAATTTTGTGATAAAGATTATGTCATTGGTAATCTTGTCATAGGCTTTAGTGACTCATCTATCTGAACATCCAAAGATGACCTTTAGTCCATTATTTATAGGGGCAAACCCCTTCAGAATGCTTCTTATTCCTATCATGTGTTTGGAACACCCAATTTCTAAGTATCATATTTGCATGAGAGGAATTATCCGGTCCATGACTTGGAGTTAGCGGCCGTGATTTTTGCCTTGATGTTGTTGAGGCACTACTTGTATGGGGTGAATGTCGATATCTATACCGACCACAAGAGCCTGAAATACTTGTTGGATCAGAAAGATTTAAACATGCGACAGAGGAAATGGATGGAGTTCCTGGGGGACTACACGTTCAAAATTCACTATGTGCCTGGTAAAGGCAATGCGGTTGCGGACGCGTTGAGTCACAGGGCCCCAGCTCGAGCCAATTGGCTGTCGGTCTATGACGAGCGGTTGGTTTGGGAGTTGGAGGCGTTGGAGATCTCTTGCGTAGACAAGCAGTCAAGTGCTGAAGCGTTATTGAACTGGACGGAAACCCAGTGTGACCTGGCTGATCGGATTCGACAGGCTTTGGATATGGATGGCCACATGAAGCAAATCATGGTTGAGGCTTTGGATGTATCAAATTCCCAATTTGTTGTTGAGGATGGTTTGCTATGGAAAAACGGTCGTCTGTGCGTCCCAAATGTGGGCAATTTACGGGTGGAATTGTTGTACGAGGCGCATCATACCAAGTACTCGATTCATCCGGGGAGCACGAAGATGTACTGTGATGTGAAGAAATTGTTCTGGTGGCCAGTACTTAAGAAGGATTTGGCACTGTACGTGGCGAAGTGTCAAACATGCACCTTGGTGAAGGCGGAATGCCAAAAGCCGGGAGGATTCTTGAATTCCTTGCCTATTCCGGAGTGTAAGTTCGACGACATTACTATAGACTTTGTGTACGGGTTGCCAAGGGCGCAGAAGGGAAACAACGCAATCTGGGTGATCGTGGATCGTTTGACGAAAGTGTCGCACTTTGTTCCGCATAGGAAGGACGATTCTGTGGAGAAATTGGCAAAGTTATATGTGGATAACATTGTACGGCTTCGCGGTGTGCCCCGCAGCATCATGAGTGACCAAGACGGGCGGTCCACGTCCAACGATTGGAGGCTGGTGCAGCAGATGTTGGGAACAAAACTGAGTTTTAGCACAGCCTTTCATCCGCAAATGGATGGTCAGACCGAGAGGGTCAATAGGACGATGGAAGACATGTTTCCAATGTGCGTCCTGGACTTCGGGAAGCAGTGGGAAGATCACCTATACTTGGTGGAGTTCGCTTACAAAAATAGCTACCAGACAAGCATACAAATGGCGCCCTTCAAGGCCCTTTATGGTAGAAGATGTCGCACGTCGTTGTCTTGGTTGGAAACGGGTGAGTCAAAGTTGTACAAGCGCCAAGAGGTCGAAGATGCTACGTCGTTGGTTCGAACGATTCGAGAGAGGTTGCTAATCGCTCAGGACTGCCAAGCTAAGTACTATAATGCCAAGCATAGGAACGTGGATTTCGCTGTCGGCGACTGGGTGTACTTGAAGATCAAGTCGTTCAAGGTTGTCTCGCGGGTGCGGCACTTGAAGAAGCTATGCCCGAGGTACCTTGGACCATTTGAGGTTCTAGAGTGGATTGGCGAAGCAGCTTATCGATTGAGGCTGTTAGTGGAGCTTAGTGGTCTACACGATGTATTCCACATATCGGTGCTGTGGAATGCAGTGCAAGAGGCTTCGTAAGTGATTGTGGCTGATCAAGTGTCGGTCGATAATGGGTTGACGATGAAGGTCAAGCCCGTATGAATTGAGGACTCGGAAGTCAAGCGGCTACGCAATAAAGAGATCGGGATGGTCAAGGTTCGTTGGGACAACTGCGGTCGGGAGGAACTTTCATGGGAACGATAGCAGACCATGCTTGAGGAGGATCCGGAGTTATTCCACTCAGGTATCGTTTAAGTTTTGTGTTTATCTTCCCTTTATGTAATTTCAGGACGAAATTCTTTTAAGAGTGAGAGAGTTATAACACCACAAAACTCAAAAGAGCGACGGGAGGCGTTTCGAGCCAAGTTTAGAATTTGGCAGGGGTCACACGGCCTGGGAAACGGACGTGTCCCAGGGGCGTGTCGTACTCGGGTCGATAATCTGGCCGAGTGGTCGATGAATTTGGAGTCGATGATCATCGAGATAGCGAACACGGCCTGAGACACGGGCGTGTCCCAGACCGTGTCCTTTATGAGATGAAGATGGTCCGTGGCGGGGGTGATACATGAGTCAGCACACAGGTTGTGTCGGGTAGACACGGGCGTATCAAAATGCGATACGAGCATGTCGAGTACCCGTGTCCCTTTCGGGCATTTTCGGTCCTGTGTCGATGGAGGAACACGGCACACTACACGGTCGTGTACTGTATGACACGGGCGTGTCAAGTTTGACACAGTCGTGTTAGTTGCCCGTGCTCTTTTCAGGACGCGTCGGTTTCGGAAGCGAATGGGGAACACGGCCCTGCACACGGGCGTATCACAGGCCGTGTTCGGCCTAGATTTTGGATTTCAAGTCCGAATCGTGGCCGTCCGTTTCCTTATTTTGGGATCCGACGGCTGGGGGTTGTTCCTGCTGGGTTATACCCGGGAATAGGGTTTCAAAGCCCTCATTTCTCTTAATCTCTTTCTAAAGTTCTAGAGAGAGGGGAGAGTAAGGAAGAAGAAGGAGGCTAGATCCGATCACCGGCGGAGCTTCGGAGCTCCAAATCGCAAGCCGACTTCGGATTTACGGAGGCGAGGACAACGCGGTGCTTTTCATCCGTATAGATTTCCATGGCACCATGGAAAAAAGCTAGGGTAATGATTTGCATAGGAATCCCGCTCTCACGAGTTTACGATGAGTTTGAGGCGTTCCTTCAGGTAGACATGAATAGTCCCCGTTGTGTACATGTATAGTCCATAATCGAGAATCGTACATAGGCATGATGTGTGAAGCCTACACGGACAAGTTGGTCTGGATCGGTGATGTTGCATTGCATGAATGGCCGGAGAAGACTCTGTGCGATTGTTTGTTTTTCGGGTTTTCTACGTGGTAGATTGCAATAGGGAGCCTTGGGGACTAACTCTAAGGTGCACCCGGAAAACTGGGCGGATGCGTGATTCCCCCAACATGATGGCCTGGGAGCCAACTTGTACATAACCGGGTTATGTAAAGTGTGTGATCGAAATGGGACTCGGGGAAGCTTGACCAGCGCAGACGGCTTAAGTTGACGTTGTGGTGTGAGCAACGGGTTAGGCGGAAACATACCCGGTCTATGTGGTTCGGTTAAAGAGACCTAAGGTACATGGCACTTACCGTTGGCATAGTTAGAGGGTCTTAGGCAGTGGCCAGAAAGACCAAATGCTCACCAGATATTGCAGTCCAAGGGATGGTGGTGAGTCAGCGAACTTTGACCGTATTCACCGAGAATGTGCCCTGAGAGCACAGGGTGTGTGGTCGTGTGTACCCACGCCTGTGATGAAGTGTTTATTTACTATATTGCTTGGTTATGCTAACAAAGTGCAGGGAAAGAGCATCTCCGCCCCGATTTTGGGGGCAGGATCGTTATAATTTGGTCAGCATAGCTGACCGTTTCTTTTGTTTGCCACCGTTGCGGTGGATTGTTGCTTGCAGGTGCTGCGGAGCCGAGCGGTAAATAGCTGTCTAAAGCCCAAGTTGCTGAGCAGGCCCTCGAAGGCCAAATTTTGAGTGTTTACTTGTTTTATTCATGTGTGAACGGCCTGCGTGTCGTGGTATGGAAAACACTGTAATTTGAGTAAACTTTTTTCAGGCCTTAAGGCCATTATACTTGTGTATTGTACCTTCATTCCTATTGGGTTTTGTAGTGGACATTCATGCTTATGGCTGGGTTCTTTTAACTGCAACTTTTAAATTGTTTTTGCTAGAATGTACTCTGTGTAGGATGTTGGTTATTGGCAGGATGGTTTCCATCGAGTAACCTCCCGGTCTGTCTGTAGTATATGGCATCAGGCCCCGGCAGGACCTACTGCTATATGTTATGAGACGGATAGCGGGTGTTACACATATTAGCCTGAAAATAATCATGCCTTCCTGCAGAAATTCTGACAGGTTGGCAACCTGTGGACACTGAAGGATTGTGCCAGCAATCTACAACATAGTGGCCCACTTTGCCACAATACCAGCACTCATAAATATTATATCTCCTTTTCTGTTTGGGACCAGCATTAGGTTGTACTTCTCCCTGAACAGAGTGGATATGGGCTGCTCTATACTTCTGTCCTCTTTCAGCAGCCATTTGACTGAAGGACAGTCTTTCAGCTGGCTGTTTTGGTCTTTTATGAGAGCCACCAGCTACCTGTCTCTCAGCTAACATACATCTGATAGCATCTGAAATTGTTATTCCAGCCTTGTCAGAAGACTCTCCTTGAGTCACCACTTTTGCTGGATGACTTAGATTCACTACAACAGTATTATCTTTGAGTTTTGGAATGGGGCACCAAAAACAAATGGTCTAGGATGGGCCATTTGAATTTCCTCATTAGCAGCCTTAAAGGCCTTCACATGGCTGTAACTTCCACCTCGGCTAGGGCCACATTGGTTCATACCAGTGGATCTGCCATTCTCTCAGTGACCATAACAGCTTTCATGGTCATACCTGTTAGAAGGCAACAGAACTTTCTGAAAAGTAATTTGAGGCAATGAGGCTAGAGGCACAACTTGTGCCTTGCCTTTTCCTTTTCCTTTTGGATTGGAAGGTCTAGCAGGTCCCTTAAATACTAACCCTTTCTTACCTGCTTGGGTAAGGTGGGTGTCAATTAAGGGCAACACAGTGTTTGGCTTAGAAAATTTGGTCACTAAAAATTTCTCATTTAGGATATCATTTTAAAGTTTCAGGATAAGTTTCTCATTTGAGACTTTCACCACAAACTCATTATCAATGATATCCTTGAGCTGAGTTGCATGCGCAGCAATGTTAGTGAGGGATTTTTCTTGGTCCTTACACTTGAATTTAAGGCTACGAAGCTCTTTTGCCTGTCTCTTAACAAGCAACTTGCATCTCTTGAATGCCTCAAGAAGTTCTCCATACTTGGCAATTATGGAGTTGACATCATCCTCAGAGTCTGAATCCCCTTCATCTCTTGAGGATTGGGCTTCAGAGTCTGACCCAACCTTATGACTTGAAATAAAAGGTTGTGATTTAGCATGTACTAGAGTTTGACCTGGCTGATCCTTGCTGCTCTCTTCATCTGTCATTGTCATCAATCCATGGCATTGAGCATCTTCTTCTTCATCCACCTCTGAGTCACAATCTGAGTGAGACAGAGGGCCCTGATCCCTATTCTAGCAGCAGGGTATTCTTCAGGTTCCTCTTCAACAACAGCAATAAGCCCAATGTAGGCTTCTTCTTCTTCACTGTCTGACCTAGAGGAAGAGTCAGTCCAGGTCTTTTCCTTCTTGGCCACAAGGGACTTCTCTTTCTTCTTTCCCTTACGGCTCTTCTTCACTCCTTCTTCTTTCCACTTCACTGGGCATTCAGTAACTACATGCCCAGGTTTGCTGCAGCAGAAACAAATAACATTAGAAGAATAACGTTTGTTAGAGTTAGAAGCAAACCTACCCTCCTTAGAGGATTTCCTTCTGTGATGTGAGGAAGAGGATGGACTTCTGTTCTTCCAATGACCCTTCTTCATGAATTTCTGAAACTACCTGGAGAAGGCAGCAAGGTCCTCATCAGATATATGGTTGTTAGAGGAGCTGGTCTTTGAGATCTTAGATTCTGAGTCGGCAGTTCTTCTGACTGGAGAGGTCTTCCTTCTGCTCCTAGTTTAAGCATCAGCTCTGAAGGCCACTAATTTCTCCTTACCTAGTGACTTACTACACTTCTCTTCTTCCTTACTTGCAGCAAGCTGCATCTCATAAGATAGTAGTTTTCCAAACAGTGTTGGAGGTGGAGTGTCAGCTAACTTGCCCATTTCTCTGATGGCACAAATCTTTGTGTCTCATTCCTTTGTGAGGAACCTGGGAAATTTGGCATTCAGCTCATAGGTGCAGAAGACCCTTCCATATGTTCTCCGTTCATTGACAATTCTGAAAAATCTTTCAAAGTACTCAGCAATGCCCTCAGACTTTCCATGTCTTAAGGCCTCATCCTCCTGGTTGAGCATGGATTTCCTGTCATCCCTCACCTCTTTTAAACCCTCCATGAACACAACTAGGGTGTCCCACATCTCCTTGGAGGTCTTGCAATGCACCAGATTCTGGAATGTTGAATCATCTACTGCACTGGAAATAATATTTTGAGCTCTCTTGTCCATGGAGGCAAGAAGGAGCTCATCTTTGTTCATTTCTTCATAATACTTGGGTATCTGGATGTTGGCATCCAGAATTGAGACTTTCATAGGGATGAAAGGTGCCTTTTTGACTGTAATGTATATCCTAGGGTCAGCATCTTCCATGAATAGCCTAACCCTTTCCTTCTAGAGGCCAAAGCCATCCTTTCTGCAGATTGGTAACTACATGGCTCCCAATTCCTTGTAGTTTACACCAGACCCCATTCTTTATTGTTAGATCCCTAGTTTGGATTTGGGATAGGTTCACTAATTAGGATGAGTTTTGACCCACATTGTATAGTCGGGGTCAAGTCTTTGAGTCCTATAGTTTAGGCTAGTCATTTGGTTCAACCTTCATGGACCAGCCAGTAGAGGACTTCAGGAGACTCGAGACTTAGAAGAATTCAGAGTTAAAAATTATCAATTCGAAATTCTTCGAACATAGCTCGATGATCATCGATCTCAGATCGACGAACTCAGAGTTAATTCTCTGAGTTGATCTCGACGATATTCGAGCTCAGGTCGATGATTTCTTCATTCAAACAGATTCTCTGCTCGACCAATTCTGGAATTCAACTTCAACATATTCTTCCTAGTTTAGCTTCTCTGATCTCTGCTCAACGAAGACAGATTCTTAGCTCGACGAACTTAGAATGTAGAATTGACTAGTTATTTCCAGAATACAGTTCGGTGAGCTCTGGTCAACGAACAGGAATTATCAGCTCGACGAACTTGGAACTCCAGTCAAGGAAATCTGTTCAAAGCTCGATGAATTCTATCTCAAGCCAGATTTAGAAGTTTTCTTTATTCTGTCCTTATTTCTTATATTATTTAGCAGTAATTATCTGAGTAATTAATGCTTATATTCCCCTAAATTTAGTCGTTATTGGCAGCATTAATTATGGTTTTCGTTAGGGTTAATTACTTGCTTAATTTATTGGGACAGTTGGGGAAACTCATTTAAGATAATATTCTCCAGCCATTTTCATTCTCCAGACAGATCAGCAATCAGTGCTTGGAATTCAAATTTCAAAGGAGAATTTTTGACAGCAGAATATAAAAGAGATTTCATCTTTTCAGATAGCAGAACTAAGACAGAGATATAAAGTCTCGACATTAGACAAGCAGTAACACAAGAAAATCCCTGTGTAGAAAATATTCTGTTTTCCCCTTGTACTTTCTGAAGACTGAAGAACAACAACAATCAAACATCAAGAGTCTTCTTCAACTTCAACTCCAGGAATATTCAAGGACAACAAATTCAAATCAGTCAGAAGTTTCTAGATCACTTCAAGTCAAGGTTGAAGACCTACACCCTGAGCAAGGCTCCAAGTCATTTCAGAAGGAGCTTTGACACCAGCAATCAACTAGTCTTCTCTATTATATAGAGAAAAGAGAAGATAATATCAACTCTCTCTACCTCCTATAAAAGGATTTATTAACTCCCTTCAAAAGTTTATTCTTGTTTTTGGGGCACCTGATCAAAAACATAAAGGTTTGTGAGATCTTCCTGGCAATAGATCTTATGGTGGTAGTCACCTGATCAAAAACATGATAGTGGATTCCGACAAGGGTGGTAGAAGAGTGGATGTACCCAGGTTGGGGAACCACTATAAAATTCTTGTGTTGTTTGGTTGTCTATTTTCTTTTTGTTCATGCTGAGTTATGATAGTATAGTTTTTCTTAGGTTTCATTTCCTTTTATACTACTATAGTTATCATCTATTTTATTCTGATATATTTAAAAACAACCAAAAAGTTTTAATTACTCTAGTTACGTCCCCCCCCCCCACTCTAGAGTAAATCAGGTGTATCCCCTATATTTCAATTGGTAGCAGAGCAGTTTCCTTTGGTTTATCAAGCTAATACTTGAACCAAAAGATACTTGATAGATCTGATTTTCTTTTTCCTAATTTTTCTATTGATTTCATACCATGCAACAGAACAAAGATTATGCAAGTACCAGACCTCCAGTCTGCAACCTGAATAAGTTTGCTATCTAGAAGGCAAGAATTGGGCTTTATATAAACTCTATTAATGAAGAAATATACAACTCTATTTTGACAGGTCCCCCTCAACCTACAGCTGCTACTACATCTACCAGTACACATGTTGTTCCACCACCTGAGTGGAAAGATGCACAGAAGAATGCCAAGATAGCAGATGTCAAGGCCATGAACATCTTAGCACAGACTATATCATATGACATATTCCAGAAGGTGGCTGAGTGCACATCTTCCAAAGCTATCTGGGATTCTCTCAACCAGATGGTTGCTGGATCAGCAGATGAGAGAAAGGACAGGAGATCAAATTTCATATCCCAATATAAAAACTTTAAGAAAGATGAGTCAGAGTCTGTTAGTGACATGTACAACAGACTAAGCTCAATCATCAATGAGCTGAAGACTCTGGACAAGGACATCACTCTCACAGAAGTAAATGACAAAATCCTCATGTGCTTCCCTAGCTCATGGGATTCCGGAATATGGCCAATCAAGGAGGCTAGAAGTTTAAATGAGATTTCCACTGAATCTCTTCTACGAAAGCTCAAATCATATGAGCAACTCATAAAGACAAGAGAAGCTGCAAAGCATAAGACTCCTATAGCAGCAAGAAAGGAGCAAAGCATAGCTTTCAAAGCTTCAGAAGAATCAGAAGCTCCAACAGCCAGTGAAGCACTCCTGAGTCTCTTAGCCAAGATATTTTATAAAATGTCAAAGAAGGACTTCAGAAGAAAGTCATCTAGGCAAGATGACAAACCAAGGTATGACAAGACATCAACTAAAGAAGTTGTTTGTTTTGGTTACAGGAAGCCAGGACACTTTATTTCAGAGTGTTCAAAGAATCAAAAGAAGGAGAGAAGAAGAGAAAAAGAAACAAGGAAGCAGTACTACAGCAAGCCCTCCTCCAGCAAGAATAAAAGAAAGGGGAAAGGCTTTGTGGCTGAAACATGTAGTGACACTGAAGATGAAACTTCATCTTCTAGTTCTAGTGAAGATGAAGAAGAGGCTAAGGCAAAGGAGATTTTCTTGATGGCCATTGATGCATCAAGCAGCCTGTCTGAGGCTGAGCAGTCAGACAATGAAGAAACATCTGAATCTGAGGCAGATTAGGTACTGTCCTCTTTTGATTACAATTCAGATAGTTTAAAAACTGAATTTAATTCATTATGTACTGATCTAATTAATTCTGAAAAAGAAATTAAAACACTTAGAGAAAAATTGACTGAGCAAGAAAACTTGATTTCTGAAAATATTAAGTTAAAAGATGAATTAACCCTAGCTAACGAACAGATCATCACACTGAAATCTGAATTAGCTGAGGCAAGGCAACTTGAAGAATCCCTAAATGGGAGAAGTATAAAGCTGATGGACATCACAAGTATAGTGAATGTCATGCTTAATTGCAAGCTGTTCTTAGGTGCTTTATCAAGCTAACCCCCACTGATTCAAAAGAATATTTTAACAACTCCTATAAAATTTGTTTCAGAAAAGGGTAAAGAAAAGCTAAATGAAGATAGTCAACCAACTTAAATCACTCATAAAACCAAGAAAAAGAGAAAGAATAAGAAAAATATTAACCATAATAATGTTCAACAGATTTCTTCGAACTCAGATCGATGAAATGTGTACAGTTCATCGAACTCAAGTCGACGAACTCCGAATGCAAACTTTCATTATAATTATTCGTTGAACTACGATTGATGAAACCAGTATGGTTTGTCGGCCCAAGATTGACAATATTGGGGCCTAGAGAATGAATACTTTCATTCTTTGAGTGGAGTTTGACGAACTCATCCTCATTCATCGAACTCAGATCGATGAACTTACCAAAATTCGTCAAACCCAGTTCATTTTAACAGAAACTTTAATTCACATAGAACATTTAATCAACCAAAATAATATGATAATCCATTCATCCAATGGATAATTCCACCTAGAAGATTTCATCCCTTAGGGTATAAAAATCAACCTGAATACTCTTATATTTTTCAGCTTTAATTATTTAAATAAACAAGGTCCCAAGGTAACCTGGGTCAAGAATAGCTAATCTGTTTTATTGCAGGTGAAAGACTATCCCACCATAGAGCAACAATGGTATCTGGATAGTGGCTGTTCAAAAAATATGACTGAAAACAAGGGCAACTTAATCAACTACAAGTCTAAGCTAGGACCCAAAGTAATATTTGGTGCTTCCAATTGTGGTCAGACTGAAGGATATGGAAAGGTCAAAATTGGAGGAGCCACCTTCAGGAATGTAACTTATGTAAGTGGACTGAAGCACAACCTTATATCCATAAGTCAGTTATGTGATGAAAGGTTTCAAGTATCATTTAATAAAACTTCATGTATTATTACTTTTGTAGATAACCATGTAGTATTAACTGGTACTAGAGTAGGAAACATCTAAATAGTTAACTTTAAGTCTGCCAAAACTGAAATATGCCTATTTAACCAAACTAGTAATAACAATGATCTTTAGTATAGGAGATTAGGACATGTTAATCTGAAAAACATTGCTAAACTCACTAAGGACAGCCTTGTTAGAGGATTGCCTTCTTGCCCCTACAAGAAGGAAAGCCTTTGCAGGGTTTGTCACTTACGCAAGCAAGCTAAAAATAGTTTTAAGTCACTTAATAATAGTGATTCACTTTGAATTCTATATTTGCTACACATGGATCTCTTTGGACCCATTGTTGTACAGAGCCTAGGAGGGAAGTCTTATACCTTAGTAATTGTTGATGACTTCTCAAGGTTCACTTGGGTGCTCTTCTTGAGAAACAAGTCAGATAACTTCAAGGTTATTACGGACTTTCTTAAGAGCATAAGGATTGAGTACTCTACTCCAGTTACATTGATCAGAAGTGATCATGTTGCTGAGTTTGAGCCTCTTCCCATGCAAGAATTCTGTGAGAAGGAAGGTATCAGGCATTGTTTCTCTGCTCCTAGAACTCCTTAATAAAATGAGGTAGCTAAAAGGAAAAAAATAGAACACTAATTGAAGCTGCAGGCACATTACTTGGAGATGTTCACTTGCCCCTATCCATTTGGGCAGAGGCTGTGAGCACAGCAAACTATGTACTGAATAGAAGTTTGATACACAAACTTAAGGGCAAGACCCCCTATGAACTACTCAAAGGGAAGTAACCTAAAGTAGATTACTTTAAAATTTTTGGTTGCATTTGTTACATTCACAACAACAACAAGAAACACATTAGAAAGTTTGAAACCAAGGCTGAAATAGGAATTTTTCTTGGATATTCCCAAGTAAGCAAGGCTTACATGGTTTATAATAAATAAACCATGAAAATATAAGAATCCATTCATATTTCTTTTGATGAAACTAACATATTTTACAAGGAAAAGATTCCTTCTAATAGTGAGACTTTGTCGGAACCAAACCTGTGTGAGAAGTTGGATAAATTGACCCTCACCAATGAGGCTGTTAGCCATCCTTCTTCATATATTGCTGAAGATAATGAAGATGAAGACATTGAACTCGGTGAAGAGCCAACAATAGCTATAATTCCACAAGAGGAATTAATTCCCCAAGCTGTTGCTCAACCAACTCCTACTAAATTTGTCACACTTAGAGATCACCCTATATCTCAAGTGATTAGAGACATTTCAGTTGGTGTGCAGACAAGGCATCAACTCCACCAGGATATGATGCATGCCTGCTTCATATCTCAAACTAATCCCCAATCCATAGAAGATGATGAGCAAGATCCTCATTGGATCATTGCAATGCAAGAGGAGCTTAACCAATTTGAGAGATGTAGAGTTTGGTATTTAGTTCCAAGATCAAAAGACTACCAGTCATTGGAACTTATTGGGTATTCAGAAACAAACTTGATGCTTAGGGACTTATCATAAGGAACAAGGCAAGATTGGTTGCTCAAGGATACAAACAAGAGGAAGGTATAGAGTAAGACCAAACTTTTTCCCCTGTTGTAAGGATTGAAGCAATCAGGATATTTTTATCCTATACAGCCTACAAGAAGTTCACAGTGTACCAAATGGATGTCAAGAGTGCATTCCTAAATGGTGAACTCAAATAAGAGGTCTATGTAGAACAACAATCAGGTTTTATTTTTCCTACTCATCCCTCTTATGTTTTCAAATTGCATAAGCTTCTTTATGGTCTAAAGCAAGGTCCAAGAGCTTGGTATGAAACCTTAGCTAGATTTCTCTTAGAGAATAATTTTTCTAGAGGCATAGTAGATAGGATTTTATTTATTAAGCATCCTCATGATAAAATCTTGTTAGTACAAATATATGTAGATGACATCATATTTTGTTCTATAGATTCCAAACTATGCAAAATGTTCTCCAACCTTATGCATTCCAAGTTTGAAATGAGTAGCATGGGTGAGCTCTCCTACTTCCTTGGTCTCCAAGTGAAGCAGTCCCCTGATGGCATCTTCTTGTCCCAATCCAAATATGCTAGGAGCTGATCAAAAGGGTTGGGATGGCTAATGCTTCAGCAAAGAAAACACCTATGGCTACAAATGTTGTAATTGATTCTGATGAACATGGGAAACCTGTAGATCAGAAATTATATAGGGTCATTGTTGGGTCCTTGTTATATCTTACAACAAGTAGACCAGACATTATGTTTGATACATGTCTTTGTGCTAGGTTCCAGGTGAACCCTAAAGAATCTTAACTTAATTTCTTAAAAAGAATTTTGAGATATATAAAGAGTTGCCCTAATTTAGGACTCTGGTATCTAACTGAGTCAGAATTTGAGTTAATTGGATACTCTGATGCTGACTTTGCTGGATATAGAGTGGACAGATAGAGCACATCAGGGACATGTCAGTTCCTTGGTGATAGGCTAGTATCTTGGTTTTGCAAGAAGCAAACATCTATGTCTACTTCAATAGCAAAAGCTGAGTATATAGCAGCTGTCAGTTGTTGTTCACATATGCTGTGAATTCAGAACCAACTCCTAGATTATGCTATCAACCTAAATAATTCAACTCTACTTTGTGATAATACCAGTGCAATTTCTATTATACAGAATCCAGTGCATTATTATAGAACTAAGCATATAGATGTAAGACATCATTTCATTAGAGAGTGTGTTGACAAAAAAAATTTAATCTCACCTTTGTCTCTACTGATTTACAAAAGGCAGATATCTTCACCAAACCCTTGGATGAGAAGAAACATATGTTCTTTATGAATCAGTTAAGCATGATCAATGGAGATGCATCAATTTAACTTTTTGTCTATGATCGAAGAATTTGCCATAGTTCGTCGAATGGAGATCGACGAACTGAGAAAAGTTCTTGAGAAATTCATCGACCTGAGATCGACGAACTCTTTGTGTAAAGTTCTATTCGTCGAACGGAGATCGACGATATTTCTTCAAAAAATGTTTCGTCGACCTGAGCACGATGAAATGGTTTCCCTTCTTCAGACTGAGATCGACGAACTCTTTCATCAATAAACGTTTCGTCGACCTGAGATCGAAGAATTTTTTATTTCGCAGGACGGATTCTGCCTCTTCATATTCTAAAAATCATATAACTAGGTTTTCTTCGAGCTCCATCCCGCACTTTATGTTCCCCTTGCAGTTGATCTTTCTGTTTTCTTTTGCAGGCGAACAATGGTGATTCCAACAAGCTCTCTTGCAGTAATGAAGTTCGACACCGGTTTCGATATTGATTTTGACTCCTTTTCTCACACGGATCAAATCTTCGTCTACATCCTACAATTGTGTGAAGAATAGAAACTAAAGAAACTCACGTCCACCCGAATCAAGATAGTAGGAAATGAAATCAAGGAATGGGTTTACACTTCAACATCTCTAGATGGAGATACTATGATCGGCACCATCAACGACTGTTGAAATTTGTGAAGTGGAAGTGGGTGACGGGACAGGCCGCGCGGCCTATGGCGGACAGCTTTGGCGGACTGGGCGGACTGAGGTTTGCGGCCTGGTGAAAAGTATGGTGGAAGCCAGCTGTGTTCTAAGCGGGTTGTTGCATGGAGTCCGCGGTTTGGTGCGGCCTGGTATCTGCGGATAGAGAGGCTCGCGGACTGGTGCTTTGCTCAGTGGCCGCGGGTGCAAGCTTGAGCTGAAGGCGGGTTGGCTCTTGTCCGCGGGAAGCTTGTGGACTGATGTGTCCGCGGTATTGGCTGTTGTGGACTGAGCCTAGAGCTTGGCTGAGGCCTTGTCGAGCTCTGGTGTTACAGCAGGCGATTTGCTGTGGAGACCAGTTGGCGGCCTGGTGTTTGGAGTCCGGGAGGAAGCTGCTGCGTTGGACAAGTGCGAGGAGCTCGCGGACTGGTTGCGGTCTGTGCTAGGGTGTTTGGCGGACGGGACTTTGTGTCCGCCATGCTCGCACTGGCCCTTGATGGTGGACTTGGTCACACATCGTGCCAAGTTCATGGTGTCCGCCGTATCCGCCAAGTCCGCTGTGACCGGGCGGACTGTTGCTGTTTATCTGTTGCTGTTGGACTTGTGGCGGATTGAGGTGTGAGTCTTGCGGACTGCCTCGGGTTGGTGCGGACAGCCATTGAAGGGGGTTTGCTGTCCTGGAGCGGTTGAAGCTTTGCGGGCTGATGCCTTGTCCGCTTAGCTTAGGCGGACTGGAGAGGGTTCGTCAATGGTTGCCTTGCTCCTGGCGGTTTTCCTTGGTATCCGGCTAAGTCCATGCGGACTCAGCGGACGGTGGTTGTATTCGCGCGGACTGAGGGTGGTGTCGCTATCTCTTGGGCGGTGACCACACTCCTCACCTTGCCTATAAATAGGACCCCCCTGGCACTTCTACAGTAACATAAGTAACTAGAGTGAACAGTAAGTTGGGGTATGCGAAGTGCTGCGGTCTGTGTTTGCCAGTCCGCGCGGATTGTTTCAGGCTGACGGTTTGCTGTGTGCAGGTCGCGCGGATAACTTCAAGGAGCCAGGAGTTTGGCTGTGACTTCGGTCAAGTGCTTGGAAGTGTGCGGTCTCTGCGGACTCAGCAGGAGGTCGCTCTGCGGCTTGTCAGTTCTGTCTCAACTTTGCTAGCTTCAATAACCTGTCCGCCGGTTTCAGGCGGGTAGGGGAGTTCCTCAGTTCGGGTTCAGCAGGAGGCGAATAACGGTCTGTCCGCGCGGCCTCGCGGCTTCGGCGGACTCCGTGGTATTCGGCGGATTGCAGCATAGCTTGGGCGAGCTCAGCGGTCTCGGCGGTCTCGGCGACCTCGCGGTCTCGGCGGACTGGAGTGCTGTCCGCCCGGCTTGTTTTTTGGTTCTTTCTGTTTACAGCTGTAGTACTAGCGAAATCATGTCTCGCTATGTATGCCTCGGATTGTAAAGAAGTGAATGCATAATAAGACCTTCTTGTGCTTCCATTGTGTTGTTGGGTGCAACCTCTAGTCCTTGGGCTTTCCGCAGGTTCAGCGTGCGAACTGGGTAGTTCCGAAGATATTAATTTGGCGTTTGGGCTATCTTGCTGACCACGTTGAGAAAATTTAACATGGTATCAGAGGGAGGTTTCTGAGGTTGCTGTGGTTCAGTTGCGTGAGCGGAAGTCAGCCAGTGTTGTTACTCTGTGATTGAGTGGTGATCAACCTGTGTTGTTGCTCGGAGCTGCTGAAAGGTTGCCAACAGGTGTTGCAATGGAAGGGAGCTTAGCAAGAGGTCTGGGCATTGAACTCTTAACGCCGACTAACTACAAGAAGTGGAAGTCATGCATGAAGAGTTATCTTCTAGGCGAGGAGCTGTGGGAAGTCGTCGGTGGAGACGACAGACAGGAAGTTACTGCTGCTTTCGGTACTGCTGAGCAGGTGAGGCTCTGGAGAAGAACTAATGCTAAGGCGGAGTTCATTCTGAAGAGAGCTGTCTCTCCGGAACTGTTTGATCACATCATTGGATGTGAGTCGGCTGCTGATATTTGGACAACCATTGATGAGTTGTTCAATAGGAAGAATGTGGCGCGGCTTCAGTTCCTGGAGAATGAGTTGGCCAGGGCAACTCAGGGAGACCTTTCCATCTCCAAGTACTTCTTAAAGATGAAGAGCTTGTGTGCTGAGCTATCGGCACTGGATCCTGATGAGCCTATCTCTGAGGCAAAGATGAAGAGGCACATTATCCGTGGCTTGCGGAAGGAATATGTGGCCTTTGTTACATCTGTTCAAGGGTGGGCTACTCAGCCGTCTCTGCTAGAGCTGGAGAATCTGCTTGCCTCGCAGGAGACCTTAGCAAGGCAGATGGCTGGAGTGAATCTGAATCAGGAAGGCAGCGAGGCCCTCTTCTCAGGCAAGAAGAAGGGATGGGAAGGGAAGAAGAAGAAGAAGGTGCAGGCCGCTGTTGAGAAGGAGACTTCATCTTCGTATCCACCGGAGAGGAGCAATGCTCCTAAGGACTGGAAGAAGAATCTGAAGTGCTACCGGTATCATCAGCATGGGCACTTCAAGCGGGAGTGCAAGGTCAAACTGCAGCCTGGGCATGCTGCGGGAAAGGAGGAAGCTTGTTCGAGAAGTGAAGAAGCAGAATGGGGCGGAGCTTTCTTGACGGGCACTTGTGTCCGGGCCTTGTCTGCTGAGGACTTCAACGGCGAGTGGATCGTGGACTCCGGGTGTGGTCATCACCTCACCGGAGACAAATCGATGTTCACCTCCATGCAGGCTTACTCAGGTAATGAAGCTATTATCACTGCTGATAATATTGTTTATGCAGTAGAGAAAGAGGGGGTCGTGTCATTGGGTAGTGATCAGGGGCCACTCACGTTAAGGAGTGTGTATCACGTGCCGGGCATGAAGAAGAACCTCTTCTCGGTGACCAATGCGGTGGACGCTGGGTATCACGTTCTGTTTGGGCCAACAGACGTGAGGTTCCTTCGCAACGTATCAGCGGTGAAGGCTGATGTTGCTCATGTTGGGAGGAGGGTGAAGAACTTGTTTGTTCTTTCCACCAGTGCCTATGTTGATAGAATGAGGGCCAATGATAGTGCGGCTATCTGGCATGAGAGGCTGGGGCATGTTGGCATGGATAAGCTAAAGGCAATGGCGAGTAGAAGTCTGGTGAGGGGGTTGCCGAAGTTGTCCTCCTTTGGTGATGGGCATGTTTGTGCGGGCTGTCAATACGGTAAGGCACATTGCCTTCCGTTTGATAAATCACAAACAAGGAGCAAGAAACCATTGGAGTGTATTCATGGCGACCTGATGGGACCGACGGTTACTGCCAGCCTTGGTGGAAGCAGATACATGCTTGTCTTGGTTGATGACTACTCAAGGTATACTTGGGTGTACTTCTTAAAGGAGAAGTCGGATGCCTTCCGTTTGTTCGTGGAGTTCAAGGAGTTGGTAGAAGGCCGGCTTGGCTTGCGGGTTAAGAAGTTTAGAACTGATAACGGGGGGGAGTTTGTCTCTTCCGAGTTTTCTAACTTCTGCAGGAAGCACGGGATCCAACGGGAGCTTACTTGTGCTCACACTCCACAACAAAATGGGGTAGCGGAGCGGAAGATCCGTCATTTGACGGAAACCTGCAAATGCTGGCTGCATGCGAAAGATATCCCAAGGTCCTTTTGGGCGGAGGGAATGTCTTGTACTGCTTATGTTATCAACCGGATGCCACTCAGCCCTATCAACATGAAGACTCCTATTGAGCTGTTGCTGAAGGAGAAGCCGAGTGTTGAACACCTTAGGGTGTTCGGTTCAACTTGCTACGTGCATGTCCCGGATGCTTCACGGACAAAGCTGGATGCGAAGGCAAGGAAACTTGTCTTTGTTGGCTATGATGAGCGGAAGAAGGGATGGAAGTGCATGGACCCTGTGACGAAGAAGTTCGTGGTGTCAAGAGACGTTGTCTTCGACGAGCTGACGTCATATGGAGGTGGCTCGGTGGAGCTAACCGGAAGTAACAAGGATGATGAAGCACCGGTGGAGGCTGCTGAAGGCCTGGAAGAGGAGCTTGCTGTTTCACCAGCAGCTCCTGTTGCTTCGAACTCCGAGGCTGAGCCTTCTGGCTCAGGAAGGAGGGGGAGCACTGCTCAATGCTTTCCCCAGGTAGCAGTGGAGCCTGAAGAAGCAACGGAAGCCGTGAGCAAGGAGCCGTGTCTTAGGAGATCGAAGAGGGTGGTTAAGCCACCGGCTCGGTACTGTGATGGGAATGCAGTGAGCTTTGTCTCCTGCTTCTTTGCAGGTCCTCTGGATGAGCGAGAGCCTGCAAACTTCAACGAGGCCACTGGAGTGAAGGAGTGGGATGATGCCATGAAGGAAGAGATTGATGCTCTGAAGAAGAATGAAACCTGGGACCTTGTGCCCAAGGTTGATGGAGTTACTCCAGTTACTTGCAAGTGGGTGTATAAGTTGAAGAAGAAGGCTGATGGGAGCATTGATCGGTTCAAGGCTCGCCTGGTCGCTAGAGGATTCTCACAGCAGTATGGAGAAGACTATGAGGAGACATTCAGTCCAGTTGCGAAGATGACTTCTGTAAGAGTGGTGATCGTCTTGGCTGCTAGCAAGGGATGGAGGTTGTGGCAACTCGATGTGAAGAATGCCTTTCTTTACGGAGAGATTGACAAGGACATCTTCATGGATCAGCCGCTTGGTTTTGTCTCTGAGAAGCATCCGGACTATGTCTACAAACTCAGGAAGGCTCTCTATGGGTTGAAGCAAGCTCCTCGAGCGTGGTATGGGAAGATTGCAGAGTACTTGCAATTTTGTGGATACCTGGCTTCCAACTCGGATTCAAGCTTGTTTGTCAAGAAGAAGGGAGAGCTAAGAGTCTTGGTCCTGCTATATGTGGATGATATGATCATCACAGGGAACTCGGAGGAGGAATTAGCAAGACTTAGGGCAGAGCTTGCTATACGCTTCGAGATGAAAGACTTGGGAGAGTTGCATCACTTTCTTGGTCTGGAATTGGAGAGGAAGGAGTGCGGGGTTCTCATTAGCCAGAAAGGGTATGCTGATCGCATTGTGAAGCGGTTTGGCATGGGCGAAGGGAAGAAGTGCTCTACTCCACTGGAATCTGGGCTAAAGCTTCGACGGGATGAGGGAAGGGTTCTTCATGATCCCTTGGTGTTCAGGGCTCTTGTTGGGAGCTTGATTTACCTGACGATTACAAGTCCGGATATCGCTTATGCTGTTGGCCGAGTAAGTCGGTATATGGCTGAACCAAGGCAATCTCATCTAGTGGCGGCGAAGGGAATTCTGAAGTATGTCAAGGCTTCTTCTGACATGGGACTCCTCTATAGAAGGGACGCGGAGGTTGCGTTGCTCGGGTACACGGATGCTGACTATGGCGGTGATTCGGATGATCGAAGGTCTACTTCAGGTTATGTGTTCACTTGCGGATCAGCTAGCATCTTGTGGTGTAGCAAGAAGCAGGACTCAGTGTCGGTTTCAACCACGGAGGCGGAGTATAAGGCTTCGGCTTTGGCTGCTCGGGAAGCCGTTTGGTTGAGGAGGCTTATAGAGGATGTTCATGAAGAAGTGCAAGGGCCTACTTTACTCCGGGGTGACAATAAGAGTGCTCTCAAACTGGTTAACAATCCAGTGTGTCATGCCAGGACCAAGCATATAGAGATTGGTCACCACTTCATCAGGGAGAAGGTGTTGGAGGGGTCTCTGCTGGTCGGGCATGTGCGGAGTGAAGATAATCTTGCTGACATCTTCACGAAGCCACTGTCGAAGGGGCCCTTTGAACGCTTGCGCAGCTTGCTGGGCTTGGTCACCACTTCTCACTTCAAGGGGGAGTGTTGAAATTTGTGAAGTGGAAGTGGGTGACGGGACAGGCCACGCGGCCTGTGGCGGACAGCTTTGGCGGACTGGGCGGACTGGGCGGACTGAGGTTTGCGGCCTGGTGAAAAGTCTGGTGGAAGCCAGCTGTGTTCTGAGCGGGTTGTTGCATGGAGTCCGCGGTTTGGTGCGGCCTGGTATCTGCGGATAGAGAGGCTCGCGGACTGGTGCTTTGCTCAGTGGCCGCGGGTGCAAGCTTGAGCTGAAGGCGGGTTGGCTCTTGTCCGCGGGAAGCTTGCGGACTGATGTGTCCGCGGTATTGGCTGTTGCGGACTGAGCCTAGAGCTTGGCTGAGGCCTTGTCGAGCTCTGGTGTTACAGCAGGCGATTTGCTGTGGAGACCAGTTGGCGGCCTGGTGTTTGGAGTCCGGGAGGAAGCTGCTGCGTTGGACAAGTGCGAGGAGCTCGCGGACTGGTTGCGGTCTGTGCTAGGGTGTTTGGCGGACGGGACTTTGTGTCCGCCATGCTCGCACTGGCCCTTGATGGTGGACTTGGTCACACATTGTGCCAAGTTCATGGTGTCCGCCGTATCCGCCAAGTCCGCTGTGACCGGGCGGACTGTTGCTGTTTGTCTGTTGCTGTTGGACTTGTGGCGGATTGAGGTGTGAGTCTTGCGGACTGCCTCGGGTTGGTGCGGACAGCCATTGAAGGGGGTTTGCTGTCCTGAAGCGGTTGAAGCTTTGCGGGCTGATGCCTTGTCCGCTTAGCTTAGGCGGACTGGAGAGGGTTCGTCAATGGTTGCCTTGCTCCTGGCGGTTTTCCTTGGTATCCGGCTAAGTCCATGCGGACCTAGCGGACGGTGGTTGTATTCGCGCGGACTGAGGGTGGTGTCGCTATCTCTTGGGCGGTGACCACACTCCTCACCTTGCCTATAAATAGGACCCCCCTGGCACTTCTACAGTAACCTAAGTAACTAGAGTGAACAGTAAGTTGGGGTGTGCGAAGTGCTGCGGTCTGTGTTTGCCAGTCCGCGCGGATTGTTTCAGGCTGACGGTTTGCTGTGTGCAGGTCGCGCGGATAACTTCAAGGAGCCAGGAGTTTGGCTGTGACTTCGGTCAAGTGCTTGGAAGTGTGCGGTCTCTGCGGACTCAGCAGGAGGTCGCTCTGTGGCTTGTCAGTTCTGTCTCAACTTTGCTAGCTTCAATAACCTGTCCGCCGGTTTCAGGCGGGTAGGGGAGTTCCTCAGTTCGGGTTCAGCAGGAGGCGAATAACGGTCTGTCCGCGCGGCCTCGCGGCTTCGGCGGACTCCGTGGTATTCGGCGGATTGCAGCATAGCTTGGGCGAGCTCAGCGGTCTCGGCGACCGGCGACCTCGCGTTCTCAGCGGACTGGAGTGCTGTCCGCCCGGCTTGTTTTTTGGTTCTTTCTGTTTACAGCTGTAGTACTAGCGAAATCATGTCTCGCTATGTATGCCTCGGATTGTAAAGAAGTGAATGCATAATAAGACCTTCTTGTGCTTCCATTGTGTTGTTGGGTGCAACCTCTAGTCCTTGGGCTTTCCGCAGGTTCAGCGTGCGAACTGGGTAGTTCCGAAGATATTAATTTGGCGTTTGGGCTATCTTGCTGACCACGTTGAGAAAATTTAACAACGACATCCAGACATAGTTGGCATAGTGTTACTAGGCAAGCATACAGGCCATGATTATATCACCAGGCACCAATTTCTGGTCATGTGTGCTCTGGTTAACAAGAAACAATTAAACTAGGGACAAAAGTTATTTGAGTTGATAAAGAAAAAGAATACAAAGAAAGAAGTGCGTTTGGCGAAGATTCTGGGAATCTTCCTTCACAGAAGGCACTTGAACTACTTGTCTCCTCGATAGTGTTCATTAATGCCTTAAAGAGGCTTACATCTGCTCTCTTCGGCAGATGGGAGAGGACAATCACTAAGCCATCCAGGGCTTCCTCCTCTTCCACACCTTCTGAGAGCACATGGGATGTTCCAGCCACTCCCCACCCTTTTGAAGAAGCTTCCATTCCACCTCCTCCTTCAACAACACTTCTTCCAACAACAACTCCTTCATCTCCTCAGTCACCACCTCGTCCAACAATTACAACACCTTCAGAAGATATTCCCCCATCTACCAGCATTCTTTCACCAATGCATCAACAAACTCCTACTCAATCTCCAGAACACATCACACCACCTCCATCTCCATTACCACCTCATCTTACTGACATACATCATCAAACATTAATGTCATCCCCACATTTGATTTGCTCAACTCCTTACCATCTAAACCAACCTCACCTCAACATGTCATTTTCACTCCTATTCCATCTCCTGTTGCATCACCTTCTCAGGATGACATCATGCAAGATGTTATTCCTTCTGATGTCATTCATCCCATCCATCCATATGTATCCACTCAAACTCCTCCTGAGTTTATGGATATGGATTCCCTTCCATTGCCACCCTCCCTGTAACGCCCCCGATTTTTCTGTGATTATTTAATTCTCGTTGGGCATTACGTTGACGTGTTTCCGGCATGTGCCTTTTGTTAGAACGTGGTCTTAGCTCTTTAGGTTGCTTGTGTGGTTTTTAGTAGCCTTTTTGGCAAGATTCCCTAGCAAGTCGGGTCTGTTTTGGTGACCGGTGAGGCCTCTCGGGGGATGCTTGTGTTTTGGCTTCGGGTAGTGATAACCTGAGTTTTGATCGTCGAAAGTTGATTTCGACTTCGTCGTTGCGTTCGTAGCATGGATAATTAGCTACAGTGTGAATTTCGTCGGAATCCGAGGTGGTTCGATTTTTGCGTCGTTTCGTGGTATTAATAATAATAATGCAAATAATTAATTAATGAAACTTGAATTGAATCCAGTGGTTTTTGGGTGTCTGTTAGGGCTGATAAGGCGTGTCCCTGCATAAATATATATAGTCTCAAGACAAAAAACGATTCTTTTCATTGTCTCCTTCTGTGGGAGAGAAACTGCTGCCTGTTCGAGAGGAAGAGAAAAACCGCCAACCCTGTACCCTTCAGACGCCGATTTTGGGAGCGTTAGTGGACGGAATTCGATTCCGAAAGCGGATTTGGAGTGCTCTCGCCTAGACCTTCATTCCTACAGTAAGAGATTTAATTTTCGTGGTGTTTCTAGAGGACTCAGAATTTTTTGTTTGAACCTTTTCCGCCATTAAAACCTTAGATCCTATTTAGGTGCTGTTGAGGCTGGAGCCGAGAGAGAGAGGAAGGGCTGTGCAAGTTAATTTCTGGATTTGAGGCAAGTGGTGCTCCTACACTTGTCAAGCTTTCTGCCCCTTTTTATGGTCATATTTACTATAATTTTCCCTGTTTCCCGAGATTAATGCTTCACTTTGTATTTCCGTCAAAAGCATGTTAATTTTAAACCATTATGCCCCTTTATGTTTCGTTTTGCATTCTCTCAAGTTCTGAAACTCATATCTCTGGCTGGAGTGCTGTAACCTTGTTTGTTTTATCAAATTATTCCATGTTAATCATTCAAAGTGTTCCCTGTTAAAAACTATGTTTGGGTAGTAACAAGCCTTTCAACCCTGGAATTTAATAGCAGTGAGATTTCATAATTATATTTCCAGTAATAGGTTTGAATTAGGCTAAGAAGTTAGTACAGAAACGAAGTTGGAGGTGCAAGATTTTCTGTGCTCTCAATGCAGCCAGATCGACAGAAATCGTCGATCTGGGTTCGACGATTATCGTCGAGCTGAGCTCGACAATGCGCCTTTGGTCTGGGTCCGACGGAAATCATCGAACGGAGTTCGACGATTTTCCCGTGACCTCTATTCGATGAAATGGAAATCGTCGAACGACGTTCGACGATATTATTTCTCGTGGCCTGTATTCTAAGTTTTCCTGTGGTCTGCGTTTAACGGCAAATCGTCGAATGAAGTTCGACGATTCCCTGTAGCCTGTGTTCGACGAAAGGCAAATCGTCGAATGGAGTTCGACGATTGCCCGTGTCCTGTGATTCGACGGAAAACATCGAGCCGCGTTCGACGATGTTCCTGTGTTCGACGATTTTTTTTCCAGCGCTCGACGAAAATCATCGAGCTGCGTTCGACGATTCCTATAGGCAGAAATTTATTTGTTTTCAGTACTTTTCTTCCCGAGTGATTACCTCCTAGGGGAAATGTCTTGTCAGCCTTTCGTTCTTCCTTTGTTTTGAGGGCCGAATCGTGGGTTATGGCAGGTAGTGGTATTTTGACGCTCTAAAGGAGCGGGATGTTTTGTGTGCGAGCCGTAGCCGCCACTTTTTAGTCCCAGGTACGGGCTGGGTATTATCGTGGCCGTCACCCCTTTTATCCCAGGTACGGGCTGGGTTTGTGGTGGTTTTGTGCTGACAGTGAAATTTCACTTTTAGTTGGAACTGTTATGTTTGGGGGACTGTTTTTGGTCACCAACACAGGTCCATGATGATTTACTACTGTCATTACTCATAAATTAGGATTGTTATGTGTTTCTTCCAGGTAGAATGCAGCATATAGTGGCAAGTTTTTCTTGTCTTTTGCCGTGTAGCCTCTGCAGGATTCGAGCAGGGCTTGGTGTTATTGTTTGGTACTTGGTGTACTTTTGTTTCTTTGGGCAGTAGTTTTTTTTACTGTCATGTTACTTACTGTCTTTTGTTCTATTTTAATTTAATGCCCTAGTTCATATTTTCTTAATTTACTTGCTGAGGTGTTCTTTTCTTTTCTGAATGCCTCAGGTTCTGACTAGTAGCCGGATAGACGGTTAGATTTGTTGTGGTGTTGCTGGTGATCGCTTGAGTTGTAGGGATCTTTCTCTTGGTTTTTGTGAGGTATTTTTATGCTTTTCTTATAGACATACATACTTGCCAGCGGGTTCATGTCAGTTTGTTGACGCCCACTGGTAGTTTACCTTATGATACTGAATGTGTTTCTTTTACTGCTACCTTTCTGGAGATACTCTACTTGCTCTTGGGATGTTTTATGCTTGGTTGCTAGTTATCTTAAAACCTAACAATCATTATTATGTATATATATATCTCATGATCAGCGTGTTTTATAAAGCTCATACATTACTTTCCAAGTAACATAAAAAGATCATTTTCCTACTTATAATATAACATAAATCTAGAGTCTTGCATGGTATAAGTTGACCTCGGGGGTCACTTATGCACCCTCATAGGATGTCAAAAATAAATAAAGTATTTTCCACTACGTATAAGTATAGTTTTTAAACCGTGGACTAGATGATCCACCGAGCCGAGGGATACGGCCCGAAAAATTATATCTGATTTTATAATCATTAAACTTATGAAATTTACATAGTCTAGTTAGTTGGTGTTCTCCTGAGCGTCGACAGTTATCCCCTGCTCGACGTGGCATCACGACGCGTGTTTTTCTCATACTCTGATACTTCTTGAATTCGGAGAAAAAAATGCAGGTTGTGACAGTTGGTATCAGAGGGATGTTGCTTGACAATTTGTCGGGCAACCTTTCCTTGTAGGCATTAGATGTTTAGCATGATATCATACACAGACCGATATGTCATCAGCACGTCTTGGCTGAAGCACGAACACTACACTCATACCATAATATGAAGTATACGGGGCATATTATGTAGTATGGGATGCATAATATGTGTCTGTATATGGATCCACCATAGGGGCAACATGTGAGGGTTATGTAGTATGGGATGCATAACCTCACCACATGAATGCGACTAGCACGTTTCTTTTTCGTTGCATGGGAATGTTATGTAGTATGGGATGCATAACATTTTCATGCGTACGCCGCTCATGACATGCATTAGGGCCTTTTTAGAATGCATAGCATAACATTGCATAAGCACAACGTGCCAAGCTAAAGATTTGCAGGATGACATATGTACACACATGGTTTTAAATCAGAAAAAGAATATAAATTCATGCATTCTCGATCTAGGCACAAGAGTTAGTTGATGGTGGTTAACCATCCGAGGTTAGGCATAACATCATTGTTTTGTTCAAATAAACTCCCAGAGCAAGTTTAGCAGTTTAAAGATCATATTTATGTATGTACTGTCTGTGATTGTAGTTAGTTCCAACTATTGTACCAGGATTTGACTAATGTTGATATGACCATAGGATGGCAAGGCGTCCTTCGACGAGGTCGACTCCCCTGTCTAAGGGTGAGACTTTTGGAGTGCAGAGTGATGCGGTGATCGAGAGCTTGCGGTTGAGCAACAATTCCTTGACCAGGCAGTTGGTGGAGATGCAGGTCCAGATCTAGTCTCTGGCGGCAATTGTGGCAGGACAAACTCAGGGGTGCAAGAACCTGCAGTGGGGTCAGCTGCCCCTCCCCCTCCTGCTCCCCTGAGACCTCCAGTGGTGGTGCCAGCGGAGATGGCCTTCATTTCTTAGTTTCAGAGACTTAGCCCTCCTACATATGACGGGAAGGCAGATTTCATGGTCATAGATGATTGGCTGATCTCCATGGAGGAGATGTTCTCGTACTTCGGTGTTGCGGATGATCAGAGAGTGATATTAGCCACCTATCAGCTAAAGGGGTTGGCTAAGGGCTGGTGGCTTAGGGAAAAGGAGAGCTTGGTGGCTGGTTGCACTTGGGCATTGTTCAAGAAGATGTTGTTGAGGAAGTTCTTGCCTTCGGTCGAGCACGACCGACTTATGAACGACTTTCTTCACCTGAAGTAGAGGCAACTCACGGTCAGTGAGTATGAGATAGAGTTTAGCAAGTTGAGCCGGTTTGCCCCTGGATTAGTGAGTGTTGAGGCAGATCGAGTCAAGCGGTTTCTTGGTGGCTTGAGGAGCGAGGTTCAGCAGTTAGCCAGTGCTTATGGTTCAGTGACATATGCAGGAGTAGTGGAGGCTGCTCTGAAAGTGAAGGCAATTGAGACTGCAAAGAACAGAGGCCAACAAATGAGGAAGGACAAGAGGAAGTCTGTTGAAGAGAAGAACCCCCAGGTACTTGATGTTGCTTCAGCAAAGAAGAGCAAGGTGGTCTGTAGCTTCTGTGGCCGGTCCGGCCACCCTGTTGAGAGGTGTTTCAAGAAGACTGGAGCTCAGAGGAAGGAGCAAGTTCATGCCATTCAAGGTGCTCCTAGGAAGGATGTTCCCTATTCTGTGTGCAAGCGACCTGGGCATGATGCTGTCCAGTGCTAGTCCAAGGATAAGGTCTGCTTTCAGTGTGGCCAGAAGATCCATATCAAGACTAGGTGTCCTCAGGTCCAGCCTATTCTTCAGGTAGTTCCACTTCAGGCTTTACCTCCACCTCAGCGTGTGGACAAGGGCAAAGGGAAGTTGAACGTGATCTCTTCCGAGGAGGCTCAGACTTTGACTCAGGTCATCTCAGGTTTTATTTGCTAGCATGGCTATAGCATTGTTTTGGTAGTGCCTTAGTTGCTTATGTACTTCTATAGGGAAATTTAAGGTGAAGAACCGTTGGGCACATGTTCTGTTCGACTCCGGCGTTACCCACTCATTTGTGGCTAGAGCTTTTGTAGAGCGGTATCGGTTGATTCTAGATCAAGTTCGTGATACCTTCCGCGTGAAGTTCCCTTCTGGTGAATCTGTGATGTCAGATTTGGGCATTTTGGATTGCCCTGTTTTGTTGGGGGACTTTCTTGTAAAGGCAGACTTGAAGATGATTGATCTAGAGGACTTCGATGTTATTCTGGGTATGGATTGGTTGTCTAAGTATGATGTGGTTATTCAGTGCAAAGGAAAGCGCTTGGACTTCATCAAGGATAACAGTCAGCCTGGTAGTGTATATGCTGATTCGTGCCAGGATTCTCCTATCATTTCTGCGGTATGTGCTCAGAAGTTGTTTCATTCTGACTATTTCGCTTGTTTAGTCTCGGTGGTTGGGACTGCTGTTAGTGTACCGCGCTTGGAGGAGATTCCTGTTGTTCGTGGTTTTTCTGATGTTTTCCCTGATGACCTTCCTGGTCTCCCCCCCCCCCCAAGAGGGATGTTTAGTTCGTGATTGATTTGGAACCGGGTACGCGTCCTATTGCTAAGGCGCCGTATCGGATGGCCCCTCATGAGTTGGAGGAGTTACGAGTCCAGTTGGACGAGTTGTTGGCTAAAGGTTTTATCAGGCCGAGTTCGTCGCCTTGGGGTGCTCCTGTTCTATTTGTGAAGAAGAAGGATGGGTCGATGAGGCTGTGCATCGATTATAGGGAGCTGAATAAAGTTACTATTAAGAACAGGTACCCTCTACCGAGGATCGATGACTTATTTGATCAGTTGCGTGGTAGCACGGTGTTCTCCAAGATCGATCTTCGTTCGGGTTATCATAAGCTCAGGATCCGTGAGTCGGACATTCCACGGATTGCTTTCAGGTTGAGGCATGGGCATTTCGAATTCCTGGTTATGTCATTTGGGTTGACCAACGCTCCATCAGCATTCATAGACATGATGAATCGAGTGTTCAAGGACTTCCTGGATAAGTTTGTGGTCGTATTTATAGACGACGTTTTGATTTATTCTCGCAGTGCTGAGGAGCATGAGCAGTATCTACGATTGGTTTTAACTGCTTTGAGAGACCATCAGTTGTTCGCCAACTTGAGTAAATGTGAATTCTGGTTGTCCCAGGTTTCCTTCCTGGGTCACGTGGTGAATAAAGACGGCATTTCGGTGGACCCGGAAAAGATTTCTGCAGTAATGGATTGGCATAGGCCGAGCACACCCAAGGAGATTAGGAGCTTCTTGGGGTTGGACGGCTATTATAGAAGGTTCATGGAGGGCTTTTCTACCCTGTAAGTGCCCTTGACTAAGCTGATGCAGAAAAATACGGCGTTCATTTGGAGCGAGAAATGTGATAAGGCTTTCCTAGAGCTGAAGAACAGGTTGTGTTCTGCTCCTATTTTGGCATTGCCTACGGAGGGCATGGACTATGATGTATATGTGGATGCCTCACATGTCAGGCTCGGAGGTGTGTTGATGCAAGAAGAGAAGGTGATTGTGTATGGGTCGAGGCAATTGAAGACTCATGAGAGGAACTACTGTTGGGTACATTGGAATATATATACCTGATTTGAAGAAGCTTCACCCTACTCAATGATATACATCAAGATGTATTTGATGTGCTTTGAGTTTATTTGTGCAGGTTAAGTAATTGCAGGGAAAGCATAAAAGTTTCTAAGTCCATGTGTCGACACCTAGAAGAAAAGTGTCGACACTTAAGAAGGCTTGTGTCGACACCTAGAGAAGTTGTGTCGACACTGGGAGTAATTGTGTCGACACCAGGAAGGCAGAGTTGACACTAGAAGAAAAGTGTCGACACATATAGGTTGTGTCGACACACAATGAAGAATTGTCTACATAATCAGCATCGACACTTAGAAGCAGTGTCGACATCCAGAGAAACTTTATCGACAACAAAAGTGTCGACACTAGGAGGCTGTGTCGACACTCAGTAAACTTCAACAAAATTCAAGTACATGTGTCGACACTAGGAGGCTGTGTCGACACTCAGCGAACTTCAACAAAGTTTAAGTACAAGTGTCGATACAAAGGAGATGTGTCGACACTCAGCAAAAGTTTCAACACAGAAGGCATGTGTCAACACAAGGAGTTGTGTCGACACTTAGCAAGTTTCAACACAAGAAGATGTGTCGACACAAAGGAGTTGTGTCGACACTTAGCAGAAATCAACTAAGTTTTGAAGAAGAAGGACTTGTGTCGACACATAGGATCAGTGTCGACACATTCTGAAGAAGCAGTGTCGAGAAGCTGTTACAACAACACAAGGAGGTGTATCGACACCATGAAGACTAGTATCGACACTTAGTCTACTTGTGTCGACACTTGTTCTATTTGTGTCGACACATAAAGACTATCTGTCTCGACACTTTCAGATAGTGACAGAGATTTCAAGAAGTGACTGGATGACTTGACAGCTACCATTTCAACCGGTCAACTGCTACTGTCAGAGCTGTCAGAAGGTTGTTAGAAACCGGATCAGCCAGTCACCATGAAGAAAGCTTATATAAAGGCTTATTCCTTCAACATGGGGATCGATCAAAAAAAAGTGAAAAACAACACAACAAGAAGAAGACCTTCAAGATAAGATCTAAGAAGTTGGAGAGAGAGAGCTCCTTCTAAGAAGACCAGCTATTGAACAAGGCTGATAAGTAAGATTAAGATTGAAATCAGAATATCAAGACAGCAGTTGATTGAAGATCATCTGCATAGAGATACAACCCTACTGTGTTCTAATTCAAGAAGCTTTGAAGAAAGCCAAGGGAGGTTGATCTCTGCCAAGTTCTTCCAAGAACTCATCAAGAAACCAGTCAACTCATCTCTCTCTTTCAGAGTTGTGGTTATAAACTTTGTAAACATTATTTTCTGTAGGATCCTAAGGGATCTGAGCTGTAAGCCTATTTTATAAAGGCTGAGTGTAGGAGACAGTGTGCTCTGAGTGTAGGTCTTGTTAAAGACTGAGGTAGGGCCTAGTGCCTGAGTTGTAGGAGACTTTGTTCTCTGAGGGTAAGTCTTGGTGAAGACTGAGTGGTAGGTCATTTGTGCCTGAGTTGTAGGAGTGGGATCACTCTAAGTTGTAGGAACCTGTTTGGGGTTCTGAGTTGTAAGATCTGAGGATCTGAGGAGAAGTGGAGAAGTTAGGCCGAATCTAGTACACTACTAGATAGGCGAAGGGGGAAAGTGAATGTACCCAGACCTTGGGGAACCACTATAAATCCTGTGTGCACTCTGTAAATGTATGCTTGTATGGTTACTGTGCTATGATACTTGTAGAATTGCAATTACTGTGCTGTATTTCTGCCTTTAAATTTAAAAAGATATAGGTTACCTATTCACCCCCCCCCCCCTCTAGGTGATTAGGCACTGTTTCTTTCAAGTGGTATCAGAGCTAGGTTACTCAAAAAGGACATAATAGTCTGAGTAAAGATCCTGTGGGCAGAATCAGAATAATCAAGAATCAAGAAAATGGGTTCTACTGAGAAACACAAAGAGCTAGGATCCATAAAATTGCCAATCTGCAGAAAAGAGATTTTTGGCATATGGAAAGAGAGTGTTAGACTCTTTATGGAAGCATCTGACCCAAGAATATACATCACAGTCAAAGAAGGGCCATATGTGCCAATGAAGAACTCCATTCTAGATGCAAATCAGAAAACTCCTAAGGACTATTCAGAAATGACTAACGATGAAATAATCTTGGCTACTATGGATAAGAGGGCTCAGAACATCATAGTAAGTGTCATTGATGACTCTACCTTCTAGAATTTGATTCATTGCAAGACTTCAAAGAAAATGTGGCATACTTTGATAGTCTATATGGAAGGGTCTGAAGAAGTTAGACAAGACAGGAAGTCCTTGTTAAATCAGGAGTATGAAAGCTTCAGACAAGGAAAGTCTGATAGTATTACTGAATGCTACAAGAAATTCTATAGGATTGTTAATGAGCTAATGTCCTATGGAAGAGAATTCAGCAACTATGAGCTGAATGACAAGTTTTTAAGATCTCTGACTAAGGACTGGGATACCAAGATTTGTGCCATTAGGGAAGTGGCCAAATTAGCTGATATACCTCCTCCAACCTTATTTGGAAAACTACTATCTTATGAAATGCAGTTAATGGTTAGAAAGGAGGAAGAGAAGACTACTAGAGTGGAGCACAAGGAAAGGTCTGTGGCCTTCAAGACTGAAGCCACTAGGAAGTATAGAAGCAAGTCACCATCTCCACCACAAATAGTTGCTGATACTGCTTCAGAAAATTCAGAGAATAAGAACTCAGACAGCAGTGAAAGTGATGAGGATTTTGCTTCCTTTACAAGGCAGTTTCAAAAGTTTCTGAAGAAGAAGCAGTGGAGGTCTAAGCCATCCACTTCACAGTCTAAAGATGACTACTATCAGAACAGGAAGTCCTCAAGGAATGACAAAAGAAAGTCCAAGCCAAGTAAAAATACATCCTCAAAGATAGTATGCTATTCTTGCAATAGACAAGGACATATAGTAGCTGACTGTCCAAAAAAGAGGAAAGAGTCAACTGACAAGAAGAAGACTCAGTTCAAGGGCAAAAAGGAAAGGTCCTTTGTTGCCAAGAAGGATAAGAGTTTGACTGATCAGTCATCTTCAGAAACAGATTCAGAAGCTGAAGCCTATATTGGACTGTTTGCTGAAGAGGAGGAAGATGAGTTCATGCAGCTAATGAACTCAATTTATGAGCATGAGGACAATCAGTGCAATGGACTGATGGACTTAACAGAAGGAGACAAGATCCAGGATCAGCCTGGACCAAGTAAGGTACAATGTCTTTCAGATTATAGTACTGATTCAGAATCAGATACATCTGCATCAAGTGATGTGGGTGGGTCTGAATCTGAGGGTGATATTTGTAACAACCCCATCCGTTCATATGATATATTCTAGAAGGTCCGGCCGGGGCCCCACAGGATATATCACAAAACAGTCGGTGAAGGTACAGGATGACACCAGAGTAGCACATCGCACCTATCACAAAGCATTCTAGCGGAAGCCTAGACTACAACTGGAACTCCTCATGAATGTCCAAACATAAAACTCCACATTTTATAAAGTATAGGAATGTCTTACAACAAGTATAAAGCGTTGGCCTTATGGCCTTACAGGGCTATCAAACAGTGGCCTAAACAGATTGGCGCGCAGGCCGGCCACAATAAAAGAAAACGCACAAAAACGCAGATAGCCTTCGGGGGCTAGCAGCAGTAGCAGCAACACCAGCAGGAACATCAACCTCTATGCGTCCCGCTCGGCTCTCCAGCACCTGTACAGGGACAATCCACCCAACGGTGGCAAACAAGAGCAACGGTCAGCGTTCAGCTGACCAAATTATAACGACCCTACCCCTTCTCTCGGGGCAGCGGTACTTCCCTGCAAGCATCGCAAATCACAAGTATGGCAAGCTATATCATCAAAAGGTGCTTTCACGCACACAAGCCATCACAACCGTTCGCCGCCCGGCCCAACGGTCCGTGCACTCAGGGCACATTCTTGGTGTTTTGGCAACCTCTTGCCCACCACCGTATCAGGGTCACAACCCAACGGTAAATCTCTTGGGCTTTTACTCCATGGCGTGCAGCCGGAGTTAGTCTTCGGACACCGGGATGGCCCGTAGCCCCCCGTTGTGTCATGGCGCGCAGGCCGAAGACTCTTGCTATGCGCTCCAACAGACCGCACTTTTGGTTTCACATCGGACGGACATAGCGCAGGTCGGATCCTCCACCCCCCGTTGCTCAAATCGCCTTGCCTTCTCCGAGTACAGCATACTCATGGCTATATCAAAGGCGCGGGTCGGTCTCACCAATCCTGTTCTTGGCATTCAAGCCTGGGTATTTCTCTATACCCATTTCTCTCACAGCAACAGCGGGTCTTTCCTGGGCACACCAGTACTTCCTGTGACTCTCTCCACAGGTGGACAACGCACAAGCACAAATGTCAGGGGTCTTTCCTAGCTCTCATGCCAGTACTTCTTGTTACTCGCTTCACAGGTGGACACCCTACGACATCAAGCATCACAAAAAGGGCCTTTCCTGGTCCCACCAGTACTTCCTGTGCCTCAATCACAGGTTGGACCCAAAACCATCACATGGCTATTTTCTTGGGCTACCACCCCAGTACTTCCTGCTACTCCTTTTCGCAGGCATAACCCGTAGACTCCGTACACTACACGTTTATCACGGAGTTTTCTCCGGTTCGTATGCAACATCACTAGACCAACCTGTCCAGATGGGCTTCACACAGCATGCCTATTCCGTACTCCATTTCCGGATCTATATGCTAACAAAGGGGATGTCAAGCATCCACCCAAGGATTTCCAAAATCAGCCACCTCTTGGTGGGGGAAATCACAAAGCTATGCCAAAAAGAAGCCTTCACATGGCTAGGAAGAAGAGTCGTTACCCTTGACGATCGCTTCGGCGCCATGGATTCAAAGCTAGCTTGCAAGACTCGCAAGATCGTTTCCTCCGCAACGCTGGCTTCGGATTGCTCGTCGGTAACCAGCACCACCACCAGCAGCAGCCCCCTTTCCTTCTTCCTCCTCCTTTCTCTCTCTCTTTCTCTCTTCACTTGAAGAAAGTTCAAGGCCAAAGAAATGAGAATTATTTCTCTGATTTTGGCCCTTAAGGAAAAAGAGGAAGAAGCTTCAGCCCTTGGATCCAGACTGAAGGAATGGACGGCCACGATTTTGCCAAAAACACAGATTTTGACCCGACACGGCCTCTGACACGGCCGTGTGCCAGGCCGTGTGCCTCAAGCGGTGGTCAACCAACTTATCCAAACCAGTGACACGCCCATGGGACACGCCCGTGTCATGGGCCGTGTCACCAACACGCCTTCAGACACGCCCGTGTCTGTGGCCGTGTACCTGGGTGAAAAAAATCCCAAATCATCCCGAGACTTCACACGGCCTGTGACACGCCCGTGTCCCAGGCCGTGTGCCCAGACACGGCACAAAGACACGCCCTGTCGAAATCCTTCGGCGGGCTGAGTTCGTCGTCCTGATTTGACACGCCCTGTGACACGCCCGTGTCACAGGCCGTGTGCAACATCTCGACACTCGACACCCACACGTCTCGACACTCGACGATCGTCGAGAAAAAATCGTCGAGCACGCGACACGGCCTTGGACACGCCCGTGTCCTGGGCCGTGTGCCTCCTCTCGACACATCGTCGAGCTGAAAATCGCCGATACTAAGGCCAATCGTCGACACAACCTCGACACGCCCTGCGACACGCCCGTGTGGCAGGCCGTGTCATCTGACACGCCCTGGGACACGCCCGTGTCCCAGTCCGTGTCACCTAAAAATTCCTGTTTCAGAAATTTGGGCTGTTACAATCCTCCCCTCCTACAGGAAATTTCGTCCTCGAAATTCAGACATAGGAAGGCAACAGAAAACAGCAAGAAAAATGTGACAACATCTAAAAGTTTATGTTACAACATCCTCTTTCTATCTTACACAAACAGTTCAGGGAACTCTTCTCGCATGGTTTGCTCGCGCTCCCATGTCAGTTCTTCACGGCCACAATTGTCCCACCGGACTTTCACCATGCCGACCGTCTTGTTCCGCAACTATTTCTCGGCTCGATCTTCGATCTGAATGGGTCTAACTTTCGTTGTTAGCCCATACTCCACCGGCACACGATCATCCGCGATCACTTGAGCTGGATCCTTTACGGCCTTCCGAAGCACCGAGATGTGAAAAACATCATGCAACCCACCCAAGTCCGCCGACAGAGCTAGCCGATAAGCCGCTTCGCCAACTCGCTCAACCACTTCAAAAGGACCCAAATATCTTGGACTCAACTTTTTCAACCGTCGAATCCTGGAGACACCTTTGAATGGCTTGATCTTCAAGTAGACCCAATCGCCAACCGCAAAGTTCACATTCCGGTGCTTGGCGTTGTAGTACTTCGCTTGTCGATCTTGAGCCATAAGCAATCTCTCTCTAATCGTCCGGATAGTTGAGTTTGCTTCATCAACCTCATTTGGTTTAACAACCCGAGCCTCGCCCGCTTCTATCCAAGCCAAGGGAGTACGACACTTCCTTCCATATAAAGCTTCATATGGTGCCATCCCAATGCTCGCCTGGTAGCTGTTATTATATGCAAACTCAACCATATAGAGATGATCTTCCCATCTCTTTCCAAAGTCAAGGGCGCACATTCGGAGCATGTCCTCCATGGTTCTGTTGGTACGTTCAGTTTGGCCATCCGTTTGGAGATGAAAGGCCGTACTGAAAGTCAACTTCGTGCCCAACAGTCGGTGAACTAGCCTCCAATTATTTGACGTGAATCGCCCATCTCGATCACTTACGATGCTCTGAGGAACACCGTGAAACCGCACAATCTGGTCAACATACAACTTTGCCAAACTTTTAACTGAATCATCCCGCCTGTTCGGGAGAAAATGTGCTACTTTCGTTAGCCGGTCCACAATGACCCAAATAGAATCATTTCCTCGCTGCGATCTTGGCAACCCGTGCACAAAATCCATGGAAATATCATCAAATTTCCACTCTGGGATCGGCAGTGACTTCAAATAACCGCCCGGCTTTTGGCATTCCGCCTTCACCATCGCACATGTTTGACATTTGGCCACATAAAGGTCAACATCTTTCTTGAGCCCTGGCCACCAGAAAAGCTTCTTCATATCGTTGAACATCTTTATGCTCCTGGGGTGAATAGAATACTTTGTATAATGCGCTTCATACATCAGTTCTTCCCTCAGCTTCCCCACATTTGGGACGCACAAACGGCCCTCTTTCCGTACAAGACCGTCAATACAGGTGAATTTGCCCTCTGGCCCTTCATTCACATAGCGTAAGAGATCATCATCCAACTCCGTTGCCCGTCGAACTCGGTCCGCAAGGTCACATTGCACCTCGATCCAGTTCAAACATGCAGTGGTAGTGGAATTCTTGTCAACGCAATAGATCTCTAACGCCTCCAACTCCTGGATAAGGCATTTATCATGCCTTTGCAACCAATTCGCTCTAGCCGGAACTTGCCGACTCAAGGCATCCACGACAACATTCCCCTTCCCGGGCGTATAGTGAATCTCGAAAGTGTAGTCCCCAAGGAACTCCAACCACCTTCGTTGTCGCATGTTCAAGTCTTTCTGCTCCAAAAGATACTTTAGGCTCTTATGATCGGTATAGATCTCCACCTTTACTCCATAAAGGTAGTGTCGCCACAACTTGAGTGCAAAAATCACCGCCGCTAGTTCCAAATCATGGACGGGATAATTTCGCTCGTGCACCTTCAGCTGGCGTGAGCCATAAGCAATCACTTTTCCGCTCTGCAGAAGAACGCAGCCTAAGCCGCTTCCTGAGGCATCACTATAAATCACAAATCCGTCGGTTCCACGTGGCGAAGACAACACCGGCGCCGTGGTCAACCGAATCTTCAGCTCTTCAAAAGCTCGTGCGCACTCTGTCGTCCAAACGAACTTCTGATCTTTTCGCGTCAGTGTGGTTAGCGGCAAAGCGATCCGCGAGAAGTTTTCCACAAATCTTCTATAGTAGCCCGCAAGTCCAAGAAAACTCCTGACCTCGGCCACGGAAGACAGCATTGGCCACTCCTGTATGGCCCTTATCTTCGCTGGATCCACTGCAATGCCCGCTCCACTCACCACATGGCCCAAAAATGCCACTGACGATAGCCAAAACTCGCACTTCGAGAACTTGGCATAGAGCTGATTGTGCCTCAACGTGTTCAACACCAACCGCAAGTGAATCTCATGTTCAGCTTTGGACTTCGAGTACACCAGGATGTCATCAATGAACACTATCACAAACAGATCCAGGTACTCACGAAAAATACGGTGCATCAAATCCATAAACACCGAGGGCGCATTGCACAGTCCAAATGGCATGACTGTGAACTCATAGTGCCCATAACGCGTTCCAAATGCGGTTTTGGGAATGTCACCTTCCCGAATTCTTAACTGGTAATAACCAGACTTCAGGTCCAACTTCGAATAGACGGTCGATCCCACCAGCTGATCGAACAACTCATCAATCCGGGGTATCGGATACTTATTCTTTTCGGTCAGCTTATTCAGTTCACGGTAATCGATACACAACCGCAACCCACCGTCTTTCTTCTTTACAAAAAGCACAGGCGCGCTCCAAGGTGACATACTTGGGCGTATATAACCTTGCTCCAACATTTCTTGGAGTTGAACCTTCAATTCAGCCATCTCTTTTGGCGCAACGCGATATGGCGAGCGGGCTACAGGTTTCGCACCTGGCACCAACTCGATCGTGAAGTCAATCTCCCGCTGGGGTGGTAGCCCAGGGAGATCAGTGGGAAACACATCTGTAAATTCTGCCACAATCGGAACCTCGCACAAACTGGCCTTAGGCTCAACAGCCTGAATTAGTGCAAAGTAACACTCCGCACCCTTCCAAATAGCCTTGACTACCTGGAGTGCAGACATCAACGTCCCGCCCACTCCTCGCATATCCGCGAACTTTGTCTCCTGTTCGGTATTCTGGCCCAACGTGATTTCTTTGGACTGGCAATCAATCATAGCATGCTGCTCCGCAAGCCAATCCATCCCAAAAATCACGTCGAATTCCGATATTGGCAAAACAAATGCAGTTAAACAAAAATCCCGACTTCCTACTTGAACAGCCACATCGCAAGCTTGATCTGCAAGCATCCAACAACCATTCGGCAACACCACTCTGACGCTATCTGCCTTTTCACGACTGGATATTCCAAGCCGCGTCATAAACTCACTAGACAGAAAAGAATGCGATGCACCTGTATCAAACAGTGCTCGCGCCAGCGTGTCCCGAATCATCACAAAGCCTAAGACAAACATGTCACACATACAAACCGCAAACATCGGGGTACTAAGCAAAGCATACAATCAATAGCATATGCAAAACTAAACTCATACCTGTGACCACGTCACTCTGTTTGATGGCCTCTTGCAGGCCAAGATTGTTGACCCGGGGTTGCGCCTGCGAGGCAGAGGAATCCACCACCGCCTTTCCTTTTTCCGCATAAGATGCTCCCGCCTTCTTTTCACTCTTTGGCGGCATCCGACAATCGCGTGCAATATGCCCCATGCGGCCACAATTAAAGCAGACCCGAGTATCTGGCTTGGAGGTAGCCCCTGGCGTCACTCCCGTTGCAACGGAGGAAAGAGCTTGTCCACTAGGCTTGGACTTCTTGCCCCATCGCTTCTTATAATATGGTTTCCCAGAGCGGGGAGCCTTCCACTCCTGTTGCGACACAACCAAAGCTCTCTTCCCTTGCACCCTTTTCATATCCTTTTCCAACGCGGTCGCGGTGTCAACCAACGCTTGGAACCCTTGGTTCATAGAACTTGACACAAGGAACCTCAGCTCGTCCCTCAGTCCTTCATAGAACCTGTTGGCCTTTCGCTGCTCATCAGCAAATATAGAACCCGCATACCGCCCCAAGCGAGTAAATTCATGTAGGTATGCGTCCACACTGCCATCGCCTTGGGTTAACCTTTGGAACTCATTTTCCATGGCTATCCGCTGAGCCGCAGGAAGGTGCTTCGCGAGGAAGAGCCTGGAGAATTCTTCCATCGATACTTGGGTTAACGGACGACCCGCCAAATGATGCAACTCCATCTCATCCCACCACAATCGTGCTTCTCCTTCAAGCAAGAAGGTAACTAAAGTAACTTTCTGATGCTCCGCCGTTCCTATCGCCGTCATCACTCGCTTGACACGCGATAACCAATCCCCAGCCTGCGTCGGCGTTCCCGCTCCCGAGAACGTAGGCGGATGGAAACTCATAAACCGCGTAAGTTGCTTCTCAGCCGCTCGAGGAGCCACAGCCACTACAGGTTCAGGCCTTGCTGCCACCTGTTCTGGCCTCACAGCCGCTTGCTCCTGCCTAAGGGGCTGGCCTTAGATCATGGTAAATAAGGCCTCCGCAACTAAACGCATGTGTTCCTCAGACGGTGGAGGTGTAGGCACCGCGACTGGTGTCGTACTTTCATCAGAACGCTGGGACTCAGACGGCCCAGCTCCACTTCGTGTCACCTAAACGTGGAGAAGACACACACATTAGCGGTCGTACCCAAGCAATCAACACAAAAGAAGAACACACAGGTTCCTCAAACACACAAATATGCATTCCTATCATGGACATTCAGGAGTTCATCGTAGACTTTGGTTTGTACAAACACGTGCTCGCCACCCCACAAAAGAAGTCGGCCACGACTTCGAGAGGGAAAGACCAAGACAACCGATACCAAAAATGTAACAACCCCATCCGTTCATATGATATATTCTAGAAGGTCCGGCCGGGGCCCCACAGGATATATCACAAAACAGTCGGTGAAGGTACAGGATGATACCAGAGTAGCGCATCGCACCTATCACAAAGCATTCTAGCGGAAGCCTAGACTACAACTAGAACTCCTCATGAATGTCCAAACATAAAACTCCACATTTTATAAAGTATAGGAATGTCTTACAATAAGTATAAAGCATTGGCCTTATGGCCTTACAGGGCTATCAAACAGTGGCCTAAACAGATTGGCGCGCAGGCCGGCCACAATAAAAGAAAACGCACAAAAATGCAGATAGCCTTCGGGGGCTAGCAGCAGTAGCAGCAACACCAGCAGGAACATCAACCTCTATGCGTCCCGCTTGGCTCTCCAGCACCTGTACAGGGACAATCCACCCAACGGTGGCAAACAAGAGCAACGGTCAGCGTTCAGCTGACCAAATTATAACGACCCTACCCCTTCTCTCGGGGCAGCGGTACTTCCCTGCAAGCATCGCAAATCACAAGTATGGCAAGCTATATCATCAAAAGGTGCTTTCACGCACACAAGCCATCACAACCGTTCGCCGCCCGGCCCAACGGTCCGTGCACTCAGGGCACATTCTTGGTGTTTTGGCAACCTCTTGCCCACCACCGTATCAGGGTCACAACCCAACGGTAAATCTCTTGAGCATTTACTCCATGGCGTGCAGCCGGAGTTAGTCTTCGGACACCGGGATGGCCCGTAGCCCCCCGTTGTGTCATGGCGCGCAGGCCGAAGACTCTTGCTATGCGCTCCAACAGACCGCACTTTTGGTTTCACATCGGACGGACATAGCGCAGGTCGGATCCTCCACCCCCCGTTGCTCAAATCGCCTTGCCTTCTCCGAGTACAGCGTACTCATGGCTATATCAAAGGCGCGGGTCGGTCTCACCAATCCTGTTCTTGGCATTCAAGCCTGGGTATTTCTCTATACCCATTTCTCTCACAGCAACAGCGGGTCTTTCCTGGGCACACCAGTACTTCCTGTGACTCTCTCCACAGGTGGACACTGCACAAGCACAAATGTCAGGGGTCTTTCCTAGCTCTCATGCCAGTACTTCCTGTTACTCGCTTCACAGGTGGACACCCTACGACATCAAGCATCACAAAAAGGGCCTTTCCTGGTCCCACTAGTACTTCCTGTGCCTCAATCACAGGTTGGACCCAAAACCATCACATGGCTATTTTCCTGGGCTACCACCCCAGTACTTCCTGCTACTCCTTTTCGCAGGCATAACCCGTAGACTCCGTACACTACACGTTTATCACGGAGTTTTCTCCGGTTCGTATGCAACATCACCAATCTAGACCAACCTGTCCAGATGGGCTTCACACAGCATGCCTATTCCGTACTCCATTTCCGGATCTATATGCTAATAAAGGGGATGTCAAGCATCCACCCAAGGATTTCCAAAATCAGCCACCTCTTGGTGGGCGAAATCACAAAGCTATGCCAAAAAGAAGCCTTCACATGGCTAGGAAGAAGAGTCGTTACCCTTGACGATCGCTTCGGCGCCATGGATTCAAAGCTAGCTTGCAAGACTCGCAAGATCGTTTCCTCCGCAACGCTGGCTTCGGATTGCTCATCGGTTACCAGCATCACCACCACCAGCAGCCCCCTTTCCTTCTTCCTCCTCCTTTCTCTCTCTCTTTCTCTCTTCACTTGAAGAAAGTTCAAGGCCAAAGAAATGAGAATTCTTTCTCTGATTTCGGCCCTTAAGGAAAAAGAGGAAGAAGCTTTATCCCTTGGATCCAGACTGAAGGAATGGACGGCCACGATTTTGCCAAAAACACAGATTTTGACCCGACACGGCCTCTGACACGGCCGTGTGCCAGGCCGTGTGCCTCAAGCGGTGGTCAACCGACTTATCGAAACCAGTGACACGCCCATGGGACATGCCCGTGTCATGGGCCGTGTCACCAACACGCCTTCAGACACGCCCGTGTCTGTGGCCGTGTACCTGGGTGAAAAAAATCCCAAATCATCCCGAGACTTCACACGGCCTGTGACACGCCCGTGTCCCAGGCCGTGTGCCCAGACACGGCACAAAGACACGCCCTGTCGAAATCCTTCGGCGGGCTGAGTTCGTCGTCCTGATTTGACACGCCCTGTGACACGCTCGTGTCACAGGCCGTGTGCAACATCTCGACACTCGACACCCACCCATCTCGACACTCGACGATCGTCGAGAAAAAATCGTCGAGCACGCGACACGGCCTTGGACACGCCCGTGTCCTGGGCTGTGTGCCTCCTCTCGACACATCGTCGAGCTGAAAATCGTCGAGACTAAGGCCAATCGTCGACACAACCTCGACACGCCCTGCGACACGCCCGTGTCGCAGGCCGTGTCATCTGACACGCCCTGGGACACGCCCGTGTCCCAGGCCGTGTCACCTAAAAATTCCTGTTTCAGAAATTTGGGCTGTTACAATATTCATCAGTTGATGGATGAATATAGAGATGTATTGCAGGCACTTAAGAGGAGCAAAAATCTGGTCAAAACACTAACTAAGGAAATTGCTAATCTTAAGTTGGCAGCTGCTGATTCAGATAAAGTGTTAGATCAGAAACTAAATGAAATAGCCAGGCTGAAGAACATCGCAGTTATTCAGATGGGAACTATTACATTTAAGAATGATCAAATTAAAAATTTAGAGGCTAGACTTCAGAAGGACGGAGAGATTGTTGCAAGTTTTTATAAACCAAAATCAGTTTTACCTTTGATAGATGAGTTTATTCCTCAAAAGGGTAAGACTGGATTGGGGTTTACAAAACCTGCCAGGACAGTTAGGTCCAAATCTAAGGGCAAAGCTCCAGCACTAAACATAAAGCCTGCTGTAGATAAAACAGTCAGGGTTGTACCTAAACAAAGGTACAACAGGTTTGAGTGCTGGTGTTGTGGCAAGATAGGCCACTTTGCCATAGACTGTTGGCACAATTCAAGTGTCAAGGAGAGTAGCAAACTGCCTGCTAGAAGATCTACAGGTAGTTTTGTTAAAAGTCAAACTAACCTGCACCAAGGACACAAGAATTATTTGGGTTCTTAGGTTAAGTAATCTATTTTGCAGGTGAGTCCAAGTGACCATGCCCCTATATGGTACTTGGACAGTGGATGTTCCAGGCACATGACTGGAACTAGGGGGTTGCTGAAGGATTATACATCTATCAAAGATGGGCCTAAAGTTACCTTTGGTGGTTCAGAAAAAGGGATCATCAAAGGCTTTGGTAACATTTCTAGTAACCAAATTACAATTACTCAAGTGGCATATGTAAAGGGTTTGAAACATAACCTCATTAGCATAAGTCAGCTGAGTGATTTAGGTTATGACATCTCATTTGTCAAAAATGGTTGTCATATCAAGAGGTCAAATGATCAAAAGATCATTCTGACAGGATATAGGAAGAGAAATGTCTATTGTCTAGACATTATGTGTGAGAACAATGTTTCTCCTATTTGTCTTGTAGCTGATGAGAAAGTCTCACATTGTGTTAAATGACACAAGAGGCTGGCTCATCTTAACTATAAGACAATTGGCCAACTCTTTAGCAAAGAGTTAGTGAGGAATGGTCCTCAGGTTAAGTGTATAAATGTTGGGATATGCTCAGCTTGTCAAAAGGGCAAGCAGACCAAATCCACCTTTCATAGCCTTGAGAACAAAGATGTTGTGAGGTATTTATACCTCTTGCATATGGATCTTTTTGGTCCTATGCCAGTTCACATCCTAGGTAGTAAGGTCTACACATTTGTGGTAGTTGATGACTACTCAAGGTATTCCTGGGTGTTCTTCCTAAGGCAAAAATCTGAAACACCAAGTATCCTGTATAGTTTTGTTAAACAAATTCAGAATGAATTGAACAGTACATTGGTCAAAATCAGAAGTGACCATGGTACTGAATTTCAGTCTGAAAGTATGACAAAACTGTGTGAAGAGTTTGGAATTTTTCAGGAATTTTCCTCACCAAGAACACCTCAGCAAAATGGTATTGCTGAATGGAAAAATAGAACCTTGATAGAGGCTGGTAGAACCCTATTGAGTGACACATATCTCCCAGAATATTTCTGGGCTGAGGCAGTAAACACTGCTTGTCATGTGATCAATAGGGCTACTATCACCAAGAGCCACAAGTAGAACCCCTATGAGATTGTGAAGGGCAGAAAACCAAATCTATCCTATTTCAGGATCTTTGGTTGCAAGTGCTATATCCTTAACAATGGTAAGTCTTATCTAACCAAGTTTGCTACCAAATCCCAAGAGGGAATCTTTGTTGGGTACAGCAACAACAGTAAGGCTTATAGGGTATACAACTTGATTACTCAAGTTGTAAAAGAGTCAGTACATGTAGTTTTTGATGAAGCTAGACTCATTAACAATGAATTTCCTAGAAGTGTTTGCAGCTCTACAGGTGTAACTGAGAGAATGGAGAATCTTACCTTAACAGAAGGATCTTCTGCAAGTTAGCAAGTGGAAGATGGTGACTGCTGTCCAGGGGGAGTACAAGATACTCCTGTTGCTGAAGAAGACCAAGAGGTGCAGTTGAATGAAGAAGCTGAAGGTGTACAACCAGAAGACCGGCTGCCTCCTGCAAATAGGCATTTAAAAGATCATCCAGCCAATCAAATTATTGGAGATCTCAGACAAGGGGTACAAACAAGGAGCAGGAATCTAAGTTCAGTTCTCTACTCCAGCTTTCTATCCCAAGTAGAGCCAAAGAAATTTGAAGAAGCAATCATAAACCCTTATTGGATTGAGGCCATGCAAGAGGAGCTGAACCAGTTCAAAAGATGCAAGGTCTGGGAGCTAGTTCCTAAACCAAAGGACCACAACATTATTGGAACTAAGTGGATCTTTAGGAACAAGTTGGATGAGAATGGAATTATTATAAAGAATAAAGATAGACTAGTTGCAAAAGGATATAGGAAGGAAGAAGGTTTTGATTTTGATCAAACCTTTGCTCCAGTAGCAAGACTGGAAGCAATAAGGATGTTTCTTGCCTATGCAACATATCAAGGATTTAAGGTATATCAAATGGATGTTAAGTCAGCTTTTCTGAATGGAAACCTGAAGGAAGAAGTCTATGTAGAGCAGCCATCAGGTTTTGTAGATTCTCTTAAACCTAATTATGTATATAGACTTAGGAAGGCTTTGTATGGGTTAAAACAAGCCCCTAGGGCTTGGTATGAAACCCTGTCTAGTTTCCTCATTGAGAATAAATTCACAAGGGGGAAAATAGACAAGGCTCTATTCCTTAGGTAATCCAGAGGCAAGATTATCTTAGTCCAAATATATGTAGATGACATAATATTTGGGTCTACAGAAAGTAGTCTTTGCAGAAAGTTTGCAAAACTAATGCAAGGACAATTTGAAATGAGCAGTATGGGGGAACTTAAGTTCTTCTTGGGTCTTCAAGTTAGACAGACTGAGGATGGTTTATCCATATGCCAGTCTAAGTTCACCCTAGAATTGACAAGGAAGTATGGTATGGAATCATCATTTACCATGAAAACTCCTATGGGGTCAACAATGTCTCTAAGCAAAGATGATGCAGGGAAACCTGTAAATGAAACTTTGTATAGAGGGATAGTTGGCTCCCTACTGTATTTGATTGCTAGTAGACCAGATATCATGTATGCTACATGTGTCTGTGCTAGGTACCAAGCTTGCCCTAAAGAATCTCATTTGACAGCAGTCAAAAGAATTTTGAGATATCTTAAGGGCATTCCTTATCTAGGCCTTTGGTACCCTAGGAATGGAGATTTTGAACTGACAGGTTATTCAGATGCAGATTTTGCAGGCTGCAAGGAAGATAGGAAGAGTACCACCGGAACCTGTCAATTTCTAGGTGGAAGGCTGGTGTCTTGGAGTAGCAAGAAGCAGACCAGTGTGGTTATCTCCACAGCTGAGTCAGAGTATGTTGCTGCAGGAAGCTGTTGTGCACAACTACTATGGATACAACACCAGCTAGAAGATTATGGTATTCAAGTAAGTAGAACACCTTTATTTTGTGATTCTACTAGTGCCATTTCTATTGCAAATAATCCTGTCTCTCATAGTAGGACTAAGCACATAGAAATAAAATACCATTTTTTAAGAGAACATGTGGAAAAAGAAGATATTTCCCTAGAGTATGTTAAGACAGAAAATCAGTTAGCTGATATGTATACTAAGCTCTTAGATGAAACCAAATTCAATAAATTTAAAATTGAATTAGGGATGATAAACTTAGAATAGTTTACAAAAATTGGTTAAGTAAAATGGTGTCGACACACAGAGTTATCTGTGTCGACACATAGAAGTGGTGTCGACATTTCAGAGAAATGGTGTCGACATATCTAGGAAGTCTGTGTCGACACTTCAGAGAATTTGTGTCGACACATGCAGTGTAGGTGTCGACACATCCAAGGTGGTGTCGACACTTAGGATTTACACAGAATTAGTCTAGTAGAGTCTCGACTAAGTGTCGAGCTGAGTAGTGTCGACACATATATAAGTATCGACACATATATTCTGTTGACTATACTTGTGTCGACACATAGTTGTCGAGACATTAGCAGTAAGTGTCGACACTTTTCAACAGTGTCGACACAATTTAAGTATTTTGACGCGCCTTTTCACCTTCGATTCTAGAAAGGTATAAATAGGTTTTTCCCAGTGTTTGTCGACACGCTCACTTTAGTCTCGAGACCAAACTTGTGTGTCGACATCTCTCTTCTCTAAATTCAAAATTTCTTCAAACCCTAATGGCGCCCAAGCTAGAAGAGAACATTAATGAAGGATATGAGCTCGTGCGACACGCCTTTGATGACGCGGAACCCGAAATCAAAGGTGTGGTAACCCTAATTGCCAAGACTGGATTGGAATACCTTGTATCAGAACCAATCAAGATCTGGAAGAAGGAGTTCCTTGAATTTTTGAGTGCAACTTCACTTGATAATATTGGACTCAAGATTAAGTCCAGAGTTCATGGGACCAAAGTCAAGGTCACACAGAAAAGTCTAAGGAAGGTACTTCAACTACCAAGAACAATAGAGGAAGAAGATGTATCTGCTTCTAAGACTAGAGAGGCATTGAGATGGTGTGGACTGGATTCAAACCTGAAAATTGGATCAGTTTTCAACATAAAAGGGATGAACATTCAAGGAAAATTTCTATCTAAAATAGTAGGAAAAGTAATACTGAGCAAGCCTGGTGGGCATGATAGAATATCTGCTCATATGTTCAGTATGATGATAAGAATAATTTTCCAGCTTAAGACTGACTGAACAGTAGTACTGTTTGATAAGATAAAAGAGAGCCTGAAGAAACCAAATCTGGGCAGAATTCTGAGTTTATACCTAGCTGGAAGTATTCCTGAGGTGATGAATCAAGCTGCTGGTTCAAAGATAAAACACATGAGAAGAATGGATGTCAGAATTTTCTCAAGGTGGTATAGGGTGCTGACAAAGGAACTGCCATCTCCAGAAAAGGACACACCTCAGAAGAAGAAGAAGAAGACAGTCATTGTAGCTCAAGAATCCTCCAGCAGCTCTGAAGAGCAAGTGGTCTTTAGTCCTGATGATGAAGAGACTGGAAATGCTAGACAGTCTCCAGCAAGACTAGAAGATGCACAGAGGCAGGGGAAGCTACCCTCAGCTAGCCCAATTCACCTAGATCCACTCCAGGGGGAGCCTCTACATGTGGAAGAGCCAACTCCACTAGAGAGTTTAAGGGCTACCCAAACCATTCTAGAGGTAATCACTGAAATAAATCAATTAGATTTCACTATTGAGGATGAAGTTTTGACTGATTCATTACCTGATGTTCATCAGCAAACACAGATAAAATCTCAACCACAAGATGTTGTCATGGAGGACACATCTGTTGCTGATAAAGTGGTTGATGAGATCAGAGATTCTCCAGCCCATCCTCAACAGGAATTTACATTAGAAGAGCTATTCCCTGATCTTGTACAGACAGACCTTGAGAGAGAAATAGCTGCTGTTGAGGGGGAGAAGGCCAATATTGAGGGGGAGCATGTGGAGATTGTAGAGGAAACTACAAGCAAGGAGACTGAGGAGCCAAGAGATGCTGAAGGGCTACCAAGGACTGAGAAGGATTCACATCCTAGTCCTAAGGATAGAGTAGACATAGTCAGTACTTCTGCTTCAGAAGACGAAGAGGCTGCTAGAGCCAAGAAAAGGAAGTTCCAGGTCTTCAAGAGAAGAAGCCAGAACTATAAGAAAGCCCTGCAGACAATTGCTCCACAGCCTGCCACCACTACTGATTATAGTTCTCTGATGGTAGCATTGCAAATCAAGCTAGATGAGCAAAAGAAGGCTTTACAAACCTAATGGATGAAGGTCATAAGTCACTTCAGTTTGATCTTGCACAAGACAAAATCTATCAGATTTGAAGTGAATCTCAACAAGAAGGAAATGACTGATTGTTTCCATAAAGGAGGCAATGCAGTGGTCTGTCTGGCTACACATCAAGAGAATCTTAAGAAACAGCTTGATGATCTGGCACTAAAACAAGGCTATGTCCTGGAGAATCAGCTGAGAATGAATGATAATCTGACTGCTTCTCATAATGCCATAGTCACTGAAATGAAGAATATCGCTACTGCTCAGACTGCACACAGTGTTGCTGCCAAAGCTGAGTTTGATAAGCAACTCCAAGAGAGCCTACTTGCAGTTCACATTGCCATTGCAGATTCTCAAAAGATAATTACTGACAAGACCAAAGGTTAAAACCTTTCTATAAGGATGGATTTATTTATTTGAATGCTCAAATCTGATTCCAGAAAGATGATCTTAGGGATCACATAGAGCGAGAAGTCATAAAGCGGGAGAGGGTACTAGTTAAAGCCGGCTCTGATCATGCCAAATGGATTTAAAACTCCATCAGAGCCACCCTTGGATATCCACCTTTATGTGATGATGACAATGTGGCAGAGTCTGGAATAAATCCTGCATACTTTGGAGGAGAGCAAGCTGAAGTGGCTCAAGTGATATACCCTCCTGTAGATTTTGACATGATACATCAAGAGATACAGTCTATGTATAGTCCTCCTAAGGGTAATCAGAATATCATTCTTAAGAAAGTTGTTCAGCCTGTATCAGAAGCAATCTTAAAAGAGCAAGAGGCCTATCTAAAAGAACAAGAGGCCCAATTATCTAAGAAAAGATTCAGAGAGCAGGCTGAATTAAGGCCAGATTTTGAACAATGGAGCCCCACATCCAAGAATATCATCTTGACTGCTTGGAAGGCTGCTAAGGACAATGTCCTGGATAGAGGCAAGTGGTATTCTGACCTGGAGTGGAGAAAACATGAGAATAGGAAAGAGGCTATAGTACAATATAGAAGGAAGGCTAAACTGGGAAAGCTACCTCCTAATGCACAGGAGCCTAGCAAGTATTTCCCTAAGCCTTATCACTATTTTGAAAGGCAAAAGATAAAGGCTGAAGAGCTGAAAAAGAAAGATCTCAAAGGGAAGAAGCATGTCGCTGCTGATGACAATGAAGCTCCAGTTCAAGCAAAGATTCAATCTGGAAAGAGCATTGTAATCAAGGAACCAGAGCAGCCATAGGATAGCATTTTCTTAAGTTTATAAATTGTAATCATTTGCATTAAACTCTATGTAAACTTTTGATTAATGAAAATGTTGGAATTTGTAAGAACAATGTTATATGTTCAATCTATTACATTAATTGTTCTGAGATAATTGTTTATACATGTTCTGTTCATGCATGTTTAAGTATTTTCCCTGTCATATAATATTGTTTTACATCATACTGAAAATTTGTTATGTATGGTGTATATCATTGACTAAGGGTTATGAATTCTCCAAATAGGGGGAGATTGTTGGATACATTGGAATATATGTACCTGATTTGAAGAAGCCTCACCCTACTCAATGATATACATCAAGATGTATTTGATGTGCTTTGAGTTTATTTGTGCAGGTTAAGTAATTGCAGGGAAAGCATAAAAGTTTCTAAGTCCATGTGTCGACACCTAGAAGAAAAGTGTCGACACTTAAGAAGGCTTGTGTCAACACCTAGAGAAGCTGTGTCGACACTTGGAGTAATTGTGTCGACACCAGGAAGGCAGAGTCGACACCAGAAGAAAAGTGTCGACACATACAGGTTGTGTCGACACACAATTAAGAATTGTCTATATAATCAGTGTCGACACTTAGAAGTAGTGTCGACACCCAGAGAAACTTTATCGACAGCAAAAGTGTCGACACTAGGAGGTTGTGTCGACACTCAGTAAACTTCAACAAAATTCAAGTACATGTGTCGACACTAGGAGGCTGTGTCGACACTCAGCGAAATTCAACAAAGTTTAAGTACAAGTGTCGACACAAAGGAGATGTGTCGACACTCAGCAAAAGTTTCAACACAGAAGGCATGTGTCAACACAAGGAGTTGTGTCAACACTTAGCAAGTTTCAACACAAGAAGATGTGTCGACACAAAGGAGTTGTGTCGACACTTAGCAGAATTCAACTAAGTTTTGAAGAAGAAGGACTTGTGTCGACACACAGGATCAGTGTCGACACATTCTGAAGAAGCAGTGTCGAGAAGCTGTCACAACAACACAAGGAGGTGTGTCGACACCATGAAGACTAGTGTCGACACTTAGTCTACTTGTGTCGACAGTTGGTCTATTTGTGTCGACACATAAAGACTATCTGTCTCGACACTTTCATACAGTGACAGAGATTTCAAGAAGTGACTGGATGACTTGACAGCTGTCATTTCAACCGGTCAACTGCTACTGTCAGAGCTGTCAGAAGGTTGTTAGAAACCGGATCAGCTGGTCACCATGAAGAAAGCTTATATAAAGGCTTATTCCTTCAACAGGGGGATCGATCAAAAAAAAGTGAAAAACAATACAATAAGAAGAAGACCTTCAAAAGAAGATCTAAGAAGTTGGAGAGAGAGAGCTCCTTCTAAGAAGACCAGCTGTTGAACCAGGCTGATAAGTAAGATTCAAATTGAAATCAGAATCTCAAGACAGTAGTAGATTGAAGATTATCTGCATAGAGATACAACCCTACTGTGTTCTAATTCAAGAAGCTTTGAAGAAAGCTAAGGGAGGTTGATCTCTGCCAAGTTCTTCCAAGAACTCATCAAGAAACCAGTCAACTCATCTCTCTCTTTCAGAGTTATGGTTATAAACTTTGTAAACATTATTTTCTGTAGGATCCTAAGGGATCTGAGCTGTAAGCCTATTTTATAAAGGCTGAGTGTAGGAGACAGTGTGCTCTGAGTGTAGGTCTTATTAAAGACTGAGGTAGGGCCTAGTGCCTGAGTTGTAGGAGACTTTGTTCTCTGAGGGTAAGTCTTGGGGAAGACTGAGTGGTAGGGAATTTGTGCCTGAGTTGTAGGAGTGGTATCACTCTGGGTTGTAGGAACCTGTTTGGGGTTCTGAGTTTTAAGATCTGAGGATCTGAGGAGAAGTGGAGAAGTTAGGCCGAATCTAGTACACTACTAGATAGGCGAAGGGGGAAAGTGGATGTACCCAGACCTTGGGGAACCACTATAAATCCTGTGTGCACTCTGTGAATGTATGCTTGTATGGTTGTTGTGCTATGATACTTGTAGAATTGCAATTGCTGTGTTGTATTTCTGCCTTTAAAGTTAAAAAGATATAGGTCACCTATTCACCCCCCCCCCCCCCTCTAGGTGATTAGGCACTGTTTCTTTCAACTACCCTACGCATGATCTTGAGTTCGCTGCAGTAATTTTTGCCCTGAAGCTGTGGAGACATTTACTTTATGGTGCTCAGTGCAAGATCTACACCGATCATAAAATTCTAAAGAATGTCTTCACCCAGAAGGAGCTGAATTTGCGGTATCGGCGTTGGTTAGAGTATATGGTCGATTATGATGTGGATATACAGTATCATCTGGGCAAGGCCAATGTGGTGGCTGATGCCCTGAGCCGGAAGATGGGGAAGATCTTTAATGTCACCGCCGATCGTTTAGTGGAAGAGTCCTCCTGATGGATATTTCCGTGGGACGCTGTGATATGTAGAGCAGTTTGGCAGTGATAGAGTCGTCTTGGATTGCACTTACCAGGTTGCACCAGAAGGATGATCCGGACCTTCTGCACTTGTACCTCTGGACTGAGAGAGTGGAGTTGCCGGATTTTTCTATTGATGATGCGGGTACTTTGAAGTACCGCGGCAGGTTTTGCATTCCCGCTGTTGGAGACATCAAGGGTATGATTTGCAGAGAGGCTCATGGATCCAGTGTTGCCTACCATCCAGGATCTACAAAGATGTATCATGAATTGAAGCAGATTGCCTGGTGGTATGGGATGAAGGGTGATATAGCCCGATTTGTTGCTGAGTGCCACACTTGCAAGCGTGTGAAGGCCGATCATGGGAGGCCTGGTGGCAAGTTGACTCCGTTGGATATCCCTAATTGGAAGTGGGAAAGTATTTCTATGGATTTCATTACGGGCTTACCCAGATCGCCTAGAGGTTTTGATTCTGTTTGGGTTATAGTGGACAGACTGAAGAAGTGTGCTCACTTTGTGTCGTACAAGATTGATTATCCGATGAAAAAGATAGTGGAGCTGTACTTGAATGAAGTCATCGGGTTGCACAGTGTGCCAGTTAGCATCATTTCGGATCGAGACTCCCGTTTTACATCTCGCTTCTGGAGGAGTCTGCAAGAGGGTTTGGGTACAGATTTGAGGTATTCTACAGCTTACCACCCACAGACCAATGGTCAGACTGAGCGAGTGAACCAGATAGTTGAAGATATGATCAGGTGCTACATCTTGGACCATGGAGGAGCGTGGGATGAGCGTTTGCGGATTATGGAATTCGCATACAACAACAGTTACCAGGCAAGCTTGCAAATGGCTCCATTTGAAGCCTTGTATGGGAGGCGCTGCAGAACTCCCTTGTTTTGGACCGAGGTCGGTGAGAGGCCTGTGTTGGGTCCAGATGTGCTAGAGGAGATGGAAACTGCTGTGAAACTTATTCGAGAAAAGCTTCGTACTGCTCAGGAGAGATATTAGAAGAATGCCAACCGGCGTAGGTCTGACTTGGAATTTTCTGTAGGGGACCTTGTGTTTCTTAATGTTTCCCCGATGGTTGGTGTTAAGAGGTTCGGCAAGAACCGGAAGTTGGATCCGAGGTATGTGGGCCCATTTAAGACTGTTGAGCGGATTGGCGTGTCAGCTTATAGATTGGATTTGCTGGCAAATTTTCCAGATATTCATAATGTGTTTCATGTAAGCCAATTGCGGAAGTGTGTGCGAAGCAGTGGGCAAGTTTTGGGTATTGTGCCCCAGTTGGAGCCTAATCTCTCATATGTTGAGGTGTCGGTCTGCATCTTGGATACTCAAGATCGGGTGCTGAGGACGAAGTCTATCCCAATGGTGAAGGTTGTAACACCTCCCCTGTAATGAACGTATAATATCGGTCCGGCCGGGGCCCCACAACATACGGACGCCACAGCTTTAGTATTAAAAGTTGATATAGCTACCCACACTCAAAACACTTTGCACAACACAGCGGAAACACAAGCAAGACAAGAAGTTATCCACCACTAGAAGAGTAAAATAAATGGCCTTATGGCCTTACAACAAGTGTCCAAAAGCAAATAATACAACAGTCATGAATGTGCTTAGCACTCCTAGTCTACCTCGGCATGCAAGCCGGACAACATGAGTCTCACACATACAACATCATATAAGTAGAGCTACAAAAAGAAAAGCACTTCATGAGGCTTAGGCCTTTCTGGCCGGCAAGCTAGCTCCTGCATGCGATCGTTGCCCTGTAAAATTTATTAGTAACATGGGTCAGCAAAGGCTGACCTCAAACTGTATAATAACACATCTCCTCCCAGCCGCCCCTAACGGACCCCGGGGTACTTCTCCAACCTGCAAGTTAGCACTTCGTATGCAATAATCATAAGCAAGAAAAACAACAACAGAAACAGGCTTGGGTGTCACACACATCATACATGTTCTCTACTGGTTGAGCATATAATAAAAGGGCCTACTTATGCAATCATGTATGCAACAACCCGGGTTTCACCCCAAGGCACCCTATCTCGTAAGCATCTAGCACATCATCACAACATATGGGTACTCATCGATTCCCCATTAACATAAAGCCGCAAACAAAGGGGGGTAACACCTTTCCCCCAAACGGCGCACTGGCCGCCACATGGAACTCTTGTAAAGGCCCCACCCGCTCAAGGTCTTAGACCCGGGCTTGCCTACAAGCTCTGACGTCTCATGTCAGGATTCCAACAACACAAACTGACCGATTCTAAGAAGCCTTGTCGGACCCCACCCGCTCATGGCCTCATTGCCCGGGCTTGTCCCCATGCTTGGCATTCTCGTCAATCTCACAGAAGGGGACTTGATGAATTGTAAATATACCTATTTTTCTACACATTAATTTAGTTGTTTTCATTTATTTTTGTCCTTTTTACTTATTTTTATTCAATAAAATGCTCCTATTTTTGTAAATATTATACTAACTTGTTTTATTTTATTTTTCAGGAAAAAATCAAAATCTGCATAAAAATGTCATGTCACGGCCGTGACATATTGGTCACGCCCGTGACCAGGGCGTGACACGTCAAAAACCGTGAAATCAGCAAATATTTTAGAAGCAAAGCTTGACACGCCCGGGGTCACGCCCGGGGTCACGCCCGTGTCACCCGACACGGGGCATGATCCAAGCCCGTGTCCACCCGCTCGACATTTCCAGCTCAACGATCGTCGACCTCCTCGACACGCCAGAGTCACGCCCGTGACCTAGGGCGTGACTCAATCTCAGCTCAACGATTTCAACTCGACACTTTCCGCTCGACATTCGTCGAGTGTCGACACCAACTGACACGCCCAGAGTCACGCCCGTGACCTGGGGCGTGACCTTTCCAGCTGGCCCGACAAGACCTGCCCGAAAACTTTCGGCGCAACCCGCGCCCAGATCCACCTCCATGACACGCCCAGCGTCACGCCCGTGACCTGGGGCGTGACCACTGCGAGACCGACACGTGTCCAGCCTGAAGTCCACTTTCCTGTCAAATCGCCGGCCGCCTTCGCAAATAGTACTGACACGCCCCCTGTCACGCCCGTGACCAAGGGCGTGTCCCATGTAAATTTTTGTCTATAAATTCCAGTGTTCTGCTTGAGTTCCTGTTCCCTTTTTTTGAACCATTTTGCCTTAGGGAGGTGCTGCCTAGATGTATTCCAATGCTATGTAAGGGAAATTTCTCCCCCTGTCCTTAGTTTTTGTTTTCGTTCTTTTGTAACTCTTTTTTCAGCTTAATGAAATGTTAAATTTTTTATCTCCTTGTGTTATGTTGGAATGGATCTAAGCCCCTCTTTATGCAATCTTATTTATGCTTTGCTTTAGCTTTTGTTTTTCATTCTTTTAAATGGGTGTGTGTGTGTATGAGTGTAAATGTTACGTTTACGTTTTCATAATTTCGTTACTTAGACTTGTTTAGATTGTGATTGTTATAGCTTTACTTGCATTCCTATAGATCCGTCAAAAATGTTTTCAAAGTGATTTTCATTTCTTTTAACTTAGATTTTTCACCTTTTTTTGGTTGTAAAACTTTTTCGTTATTTTCAGTTTATTCTCACTTTTTTAGCACTTTTACGGAGTTATAGGAATGATAATATAGTCGTTTTAATTTTTCGTGCACTTTGATTTTTCGTTTAAACTTTTGCTCCTTTTATTTTTCTGTCTTCATTTTAATCATTTCTACCGCATTTTAGCGGTAGAAATATATTCATTTTTATTTTTCGAGCACTTGCATTTTCATTTTTGTTTGCAAAACTTTTTCGGTCGTTTAATTTTTATTTTCACTTTTTATGCATTTCTACCGCATTTTAGCGGTAGAAATGCAGTTGATTTAATTTTTCTGTAACTTAGTTTTTTTTGCAATTTTTCATGTATGCGCATTTATTTCCGCCTACTCGTTAAGAGTTAAATGGCGCTTGCTTATTTCACTTTCTGTAGAGTGCGTGAGTTTGTAATTTTCTTTATTCCGCCTACTCATTCGAGTTAAATGGCAGGTCTTTATTTTCCCTACTCATTTGAGTAGAATTTGTGTGTGTGTGTGTTTTCATTTATGTCGAGAGAGCGTGTGCGTGAGTTTTACTTTCTGTCGAGTGTGTGCGTGTGTTGCATTTATTTAGTCCTACTCGTTTGAGTAGGACCCGCTTTCTTTCTCCCGCCCACGCATTTGCGCCGGGACTCGCAATTTATAGCTTTCTTCAGTCCTACTCGTTTGAGTAGGACTTGTAATTTTCTGCTTTATTTTCCTGCTTTCATTTACTGTTTTCATTTACTGCTTTCTTTACTGCTTTATTTTCTGCTTTTTCCACAAGCCGTCCCCATTCCGATGAGTGGCTAATCGTTCTTAGCCCTCGGCATCGAAGAGCATTGGGACAGATAAAATAGCTTAAAATAATTAAAGGTCTAATTTTTCTAATTAATTAAAAGTACTTAAGGTTTGCCCGGGGTTAACGACGTGTAGGACCACATATCGATGTGTGGGCCCTATTTCCGTAGTCCATATGCTAGCTAGCCGAGAGGCCGTGCATATGGACCGATCACCCCTTGGCAAAGAGAGTTTCGCACTAACCCTCGAGAGAGGAGGCGCGCCAACTCTACCGGATTGGGTTCGCCACCCAATAGCGGGGTTCTTAGCGTAATGCGGGCGTTAAGAGGAATCCTTCGTCGGACTAACGTTCGGTCGAATAGTCTTAGCGTTCAGGTGAGCGATAGCCCTATAGCTAGGTGAGCTCATTTTAGTGGAACCTCCACGGCCAAGTCTCCGCCTTAATTAATTAGAAATTTAGGAGCTCTTTTTATTTAAAGTCTATTTTAGTTCATTTGTTTTCTCGGTGCCATCGAGCTAAGCTCTTCATCGGCACCACCTTATTGCTTTCTTTTTATGCTTTCATTTTCTTTTTCTGCATTTTTATTATATATAAAATATCCCGACAAGATAATTATCGGTAAAATAATAGTCCCCTCCAGGGAAGAGTAGAAATAATCGAACCGACCCCGAGAACAATACGACCTCGATATTCCACCCGGAATATCCTGTACTACTCACGATAGGTGCACTTGCCTCCTTTCGTTAAAACTCGATCTAAACCGTTTTATATCCAAATAAATAAATACGCGCGCCCCGTTTTCTTAAATAACAAATCCGCTTTTCTACTTAAATAAAACCGCCGGGTCGCCGCGTGACCGTAAATAATTTTGGAGTTTTAACCATCAAGTTTTTGGCGCCGTTGCCGGGGAGTTTTTCGAGTCGTTATTTTAAACCCTGGAAATCTATTAATTTTACCTATATCTATATATATAACAAAAATTAAAAATGGCCAACAAAAATATAATAATAATAACTATAAAAAAACAATTATTACAAAATTATAAAACAAAAAAAAATTGAAAAACTTATAAAACTACAAAAAATTTTGAAAAACCTTAAAAACTTAATATTTGAAAAAAAAAACTATAAAACTAAAAAAAAAAACTAAAAACCCACAAAATGAAAAAAAAAACTTAACAAAAAAACTTTTTATTTTCATTATTTTTTATGAAAAAAAAACTATAAAACAAACAAAACTAAAAAATTCGAAAAAATGAAAACTTAACAAAAAAAAATAATAATATATAAATAAAAAACATATATTTTCATTATTTTTATGAAAAAAAAAACTAAAAAACCTACCTAAAAAATCAACTACAAAAAAAAACAATCTACTTAAAAACACCAAAAAATCTAATAATTTGTTATTAATAAATGTATATATATTTTATTTAACTTCTTTTATTTCGTTTCATTTTGCTTCGGCACGCTTCCATTATTGTGCGCGTTAGGGGAGCGCATTTCTATAGCACTCATGTCGCTAAGGCCTTAGCTACCTTCGAGTCGCCCACGCACTTGCTCCCTACCGCCCGCACACTTTAGGCCGAGTTTATCTTTTTTTTGTTTTTCTGTTATCTTTTTGCTTTTTCTTCTAAATAATGCAGGGTTTCAACCTGGGCCTCCCCGAACTCATCTCAGGGAAGCTTCTACCCTCCCTTTTTATTTTTGTCTATTATATTTTGTATATTATCTGTTCCGCATACTTAGATTGCAACATTGTGGACAATGTTGGGTTTAAGTATGGGGGTGTTTTCCAATTCTGCATTTTTTTATTATTCTGTACTAATGAAAATACAAAAAAAAATAAACATAAAAAAAAATTTTTCCTTGTTGTATATAATCAAAAAAAAATCATAAAACACAAAAACAAATCTTATAAAACATCAAAAAATTCAAAATAAAAAAAAAAAATTTTACTTTGTAAATATGTTTCAAAAATTAAATCTCTCTTCCCCCCCCCCATCTTCTTATTTGTAAAAGCTTGCATTCTGCCTGCCCGCGACGTTTGACTCATCGAACCAACCATTCAAATAAGAGTCTGTTCGCGGGGGCTGCAATCGAGTTTTTACTTTGTACATTTTTTGTAAAAATCTCTCTTTCCCCCCTATCTTGTTTAAATAACATTTCTTTCTCTACTCTTTCTTGTAAATAACTTATCTACAAACACTAAAACATCAAAAAATTAGAAAAACCAAAAATTCATAAAAAAATATAATAACTCTAAAAATTCAACAAAAAAAATCATAACAAAAAAAATGATAAAAACTCTAAAAATTCCAAAAAAAAATGTTTTGTTAAATTATGTAACAAAATAATTCGAATATATCATATCTTAACCCTTTTTGCTTTCCAAAAATCTAGTTTTGAGTTAATTTATATGCGAATTTTAGTTATTCTTTGCTTACTATTCGTTTATTAATTAAAGTTTGACAGATTTAAGTGTCTGGGGTTATGATTTAAAGACTTTTTTGTGTCTTTTCCTTATAATAGAGAACTTGTTTTTTACCACCACTTCTAATTTTATAAATAGAAGCTCGTTTTTTATGTTAGAAAATAACATCCATGGATTTCAATTATTTCTACTTCATGCTTTTAGAAAGATAGGAACGTTCATTTTAAAAAGGTTGCTCTCAAAACTTTTTTATTAAAATCTAGTTTTTTTTTTTGAAAAAAATAAACCCACTTTTTTTTCATGTCTTACTTGACATGTTTTCTTTTATCCCTTTAAAAGATCTTATGTCAATGGGAATAAGATTTCATTACGTAAACATAGGCACCCAATATTTAAAAAGATTATATGTTATGGATTAAGAGGATAAAATTCATTACTCCTACACATATACATTGGGTTATTTATTATTTATGAAGAAAGAAAAAATTATTATGTGTTAGGAAAATAAGATTTCATTTTCCTAACTATCCAAAGAAAAAAATTTGGAGGTTCGAGAAAAAATTAACTCACCTCAATATTCAAGCCTTCTTCATAAATCACCAAACCCCTTATCCTATTTCGATGATTCTAGAATTAATTTAAAAATTTTTGAGAGCATAATTTTTAAATTGCATTATTTCCTTTAACATTCTTTTAAGCTAAGGTTTTTTATATAAATCCAATCCATCTTTGTTAAACTAACAAAAATAAATTTTTGCTTTCTATTTTATTTTATCTAGAAGTCTTTTTGAAACTCTTCCTCTATTTATAACATTTCATAAATTATGATTTAATTTTTTAACCCCGGATGTTTATTTTGATCTTACTTTTAATTAATTCAAGCGATAGCTAAACTTGGGATTTCTTTTATTCCTTATGAGTTCATCTCCAACTTTTGCTCTGGAATAGCAAAAGCTTAAGTATGGGGGTATTTGATGAATTGTAAATATACCTATTTTTCTGTACATTAATTTAGTTGTTTTCATTTATTTTTGTCCTTTTTACTTATTTTTATTCAATAAAATGCTCCTATTTTTGTAAATATTATACTAACTTGTTTTATTTTATTTTTCAGGAAAAAAGTCAAAATCTGCATAAAAATGTCATGTCACGCCCGTGACATATTGGTCACGCTCGTGACCAGGGCGTGACACGTCAAAAACCGTGAAATCAGCAAATTTTTGAGAAGCAAAGCTTGACACGCCCGGGGTCACGCCCGTGTCACCCGACACGGGGCGTGATCCAAGCCCGTGTCCACCCACTCGACGTTTCCAGCTCAACGATCGTCGACCTCCTCGACACGCCCAGAGTCACGCCCGTGACCTAGGGCGTGACTCAATCTCAGCTCAACGATTTCAACTCGACACTTTCCGCTCGACATTCGTCGAGTGTCGACACCAACTGACATGCCCAGAGTCACGCCCGTGACCTGGGGCATGACCTTTCCAGCTGGCCCGACAAGACCTGCCCGAAGACTTTCGGCGCAACCCGCGCCCAGATCCACCTCCATGACACGCCCAGCGTCACGCATGTGACCTGGGGCGTGACCTCTGCGAGACCGACACGTGTCCAGCCCGAAGTCCACTTTCCCGTCAAATCGCCGGCAGCCTTCACAAATAGTACTGACACGCCCCCTGTCACGCCCGTGACCAAGGGCGTGTCCCATGTAAATTTTTGTCTATAAATTCCAGTGTTCTGCTTGAGTTCCTGTTCCCTTTTTTTTGAACCATTTTGCCTTAGGGAGGTGCTGCCTAGATGTATTCCAATGCTATGTAAGGGAAATTTCTCCCCCTCTCCTTAGTTTTTGTTTTCGTTCTTTTGTAACTCTTTTTTCAGCTTAATGAAATGTTAAATTTTCTATCTCCTTGTGTTATGTTGGAATGGATCTAAGCCCCTCTTTATGCAATCTTATTTATGCTTTGCTTTAGCTTTTATTTTTCATTCTTTTAAATGGGTGTGTGTGTGTATGAGTGTAAATGTTACGTTTACGTTTTCATAATTTCGTTACTTAGACTTGTTTAGATTGTGATTGTTATAGCTTTACTTGCATTCCTATAGATCCGTCAAAAATGTTTTCAAAGTGATTTTCATTTCTTTTAACTTAGATTTTTCCCCTTTTTTTGGTTGTAAAACTTTTTCGTTATTTTCAGTTTATTCTCACTTTTTTAGCACTTTTACGGAGTTATAGGAATGATAATATAGTCGTTTTAATTTTTCGTGCACTTTGATTTTTCGTTTAAACTTTTGCTCCTTTTATTTTTCTGTCTTCATTTTAATCATTTCTACCGCATTTTAGCGGTAGAAATGTATTCATTTTTATTTTTCGAGCACTTGCATTTTCATTTTTGTTTGCAAAACTTTTTCGGTCGTTTAATTTTTATTTTCACTTTTTATGCATTTCTACCGCATTTTAGCGGTAGAAATGCAGTTGTTTTAATTTTTCGGTAACTTAGTTTTTTTTGCAATTTTTCATGTATGCGCATTTATTTCCGCCTACTCGTTAAGAGTTAAATGGCGCTTGCTTATTTTACTTTATGTAGAGTGCGTGAGTTTGTAATTTTCTTTTTTCCGCCTACTCATTCGAGTTAAATGGCAGGTCTTTATTTTCCCTACTCATTTGAGTAGAATTTGTGTGTGTGTGTTTTCATTTATGTCGAGAGAGCGTGTGCGTGAGTTTTACTTTCTGTCGAGTGTGTGCGTGTGTTGCATTTATTTAGTCCTACTCGTTTGAGTAGGACCCGCTTTCTTTCTCCCGCCCATGCATTTGCGCCGGGACTCGCAATTTACAGCTTTCTTCAGTCCTACTCGTTTGAGTAGGACTTGTAATTTTCTGCTTTATTTTCCTGCTTTCATTTACTGCTTTCATTTACTGCTTTCTTTACTGCTTTATTTTCTGCTTTTTCCGCAAGCCATCCCCATTCCGATGAGTGGCTAATCGTTCTTAGCCCTCGGCATCGAAGAGCATTGGGACAGATAAAATAGCTTAAAATAATTAAAGGTCTAATTTTTCTAATTAATTAAAAGTACTTAAGGTTTGCCCAGGGTTAACGACGCGTAGGACCACATATCGATGTGTGGGCCCCATTTCCGTAGTCCATATGCTTGCTAGCCGAGAGGCCGTGCATATGGACCGATCACCCCTTGGCAAAGAGTGTTTCGCACTAACCCTCGAGAGAGGAGGAGCGCCAACTCTACCGGATTGGGTTCCCCACCCAATAGCGGGGTTCTTAGCGTAATGCGGGCGTTAAGAGGAATCCTTCGTCGGACTAACGTTCGGTCGAATAGTCTTAGCGTTCATGTGAGCGATAGCCTTATAGCTAGGTGAGCTCATTTTAGTGGAACCTCCAGGCCAAGTCTCTGCCTTAATTAATTAGAAATTTAGGAGCTCTTTTTATTTAAAGTCTATTTTAGTTCATTTGTTTTCTCGGTGCCATCGAGTTAAGCTCTTCATCGGCACCACCTTATTGCTTTCTTTTTATGCTTTCATTTTCTTTTTCTGCATTTTTATTATATATAAAATATCCCGACAAGATAATTATCGGTAAAATAATAGTCCCCTCCAGGGAAGAGTAGAAATAATCGAACCGACCCCGAGAACAATACGACCTCGATATTCCACCCGGAATATCCTGTACTACTCACGATAGGTGCACTTGCCTCCTTTCGTTAAAACTCGATCTAAACTGTTTTATATCCAAATAAATAAATACGCGCGCCCCGTTTTCTTAAATAAAATCAAATCCGCTTTTCTACTTAAATAAAACCGCCGGGTCGCCGCGTGACCATAAATAATTTTGGAGTTTTAACCATCAGGACTAGTCTCGCCGGGACACTCTCCGCACATGACGTGAACGTCACGGGATAGCCAGCCGACCACGGAGACATAGCCACGCCTTGGCACATCACAAACCAAGACAATTCCACCCTAGTCCCTCAATTGTACAGCAGCGTTCCCGCGCACCAAGGAAACCATCTCCAACTCATGCGGAGCTAACCTTGTCCACCAAGGAAAACATCTACCGCCACGAGGAGCTATCCTTGTCCGGTTCCGACTACACGTACTCACTCGAGAAAAAGGGGAAAACATCACCACATCACAAAAGGCGTCTTGCCGCAACGGAATCTCTACAAATCCTTAACGTTCGTATGCAACATCACCGAGTCAGACTAACGGTCGCGACTACGGCTTCACCCACCATGCCTAATCCACTAATGGAGCGGATCTCTAATGCAAATCATGCCGGGGACAGACTCAATCGACCCGGAGGTTCCTCTTGAAACTTGGCGACCCAAAACCCCTCTCATTTGAGTGTTTGGTGCCCAAAACTAGAAAAGAAATGATGTTAAGACATGCATCCTAAGACCGAGAGGAGAAGTGTCGTTACCTTCCGACTCCTCTTCCTTGCCATGGCAAAATAGCCGGATGAAAACCTTCGCAATGATCTAACCTCCACGGATCTGGACTCGGCTCGCGATTTGGAGCACTGAAACCTCTCCTACAGCTCAAACTCTCCTTCTCCTTCTTCCTTGTTCTCACTTCTCTCTAGATCTTTAGTATAAGAAAGCTTGGAGAAGAAAGAGGGTTTTCAGCCCTATTCTCGGACTTAACTCCTAAAGAAATGATCTGAACCATCAGATCCTAAAATCAGGAAAAGAATGGCCACGATCCGCCTGAAAAATAAAAGACCTGGGCCGAACACGGCCTGGCACACGCCCGTGTCCAGGGCCGTGTGCCTCATTCGCCATCTCAAATCGACGCGCCTGGAACAGCACACGGGCATCCGACACGCCCTTGTTTGACCCGACACGCCCGTGTCCCCACTGATATGGCCGTGTGGCTGGCCGTGTGCCTCCATTGACACGGCCCCGAAAATATCCTGAGAGGTGACACGGCCTGGGACACGCCCGTGTCCCAAGCCGTGTGCCAAGTCTTGACACTCGTCGACAGCCTTTGAGTCGACACCGCGGAAAAATGTCGAGCGAATATCGTCGACTAAGTGGGACACGCCCTGTGACACGCCCGTGTCACCGGCCGTGTGTCACAGTCTCGACACTCGACACTCGACACTCGTCGAGTGAACATCATCGACTGAAGTTTGTCGACAGACCCACACGGCCTTGGACACACCCGTGTCCTAGGCCGTGTGCCTTGTCTCGACACACTGTCGAGCGAAAGTGTCGACACCCCGGGCCGAGTGTCGACACGGGCTCGACACGCCCTGCGACACGCCCGTGTCGCAGGCCGTGTCCCTAGTCTCGACACATTGTCGAGCGAAAGTGTCGACACGGCTCGACACTCCCTGCGACACGCCCGTGTCGCAGGCCGTGTGCCCCCTGCCAGAAATCAAAAATTTCCAGAAGCGCAAATCGACCCTCTCTCAAAACTAGGGTGTTACAACTCTCCCCCACTTAACAGAATTTCGTCCCGAAATTACAAAACAAAAGGGTACAAAAACTTAACTTGTACCTGAAATAAAGAGTTCTGGATACTCTTCCAGCATGGCCTGTTCTCGCTCCCAAGAGAACTCCTCTCGACCGCAGTTGTCCCATCGGACTTTCACGAGTTTAACTTCTTTATTCCGCAACTGCCGAGTCTCTGAATCCTCAATAGCAATTGGAAGGACTCGCATCCTCAAGTCTTCCTCAATCGGCACCGATGCCGGCTCAATCACCACACTAGCCTCCACCAAGGCTTTCCTCAAAACGGAGACGTGGAAGACGTCATGCAATCCACTCAGCTCCGCGGACAATGCCAACCGATAGGCTGCTTCTCCCACTTATTCAACAATTTCAAAAGGCCCCAAAAACCTTGGACTCAACTTCTTGAGTCGGCGAATCCGTGAGACGCCTTTGAACGGTTTGATCTTCAAATCGACCCAATCACCTACCGCAAACTCCAACTTCCGGTGACGAGCATTAAAGTATTTTGCTTGTCGGTCTTGCGCCACCTTCATACGCTCTTGAATGGTCCGTACCAACTCACAAGCCTCTACTATCACCTCTTTTCCCAAAATTTTGGTGTCTCCCGCCTCTGCCCAAGACATCGGTGTTCGACACCGTCTCCCATACAAGGCTTCGTATGGCGCCATTTTTATACTCGCTTAGTAACTGTTATTGTACGCGAATTTCACCATGAAGAGGTGATCCTCCCACTTCTTGTCGAAGTCAAGAACGCACATTCTCAGCATATCCTCCATAGTACGATTTGTTCTTTCAGTTTGCCCATCAGTTTGAGGATGGAACGCTGTACTGAACTTTAGCTTCGTGCCCAAACTTTTTTGAACTAGTCTCCAGTCCTTGGACGTAAACCGTCCATCTCGATCGCTGACTATACTATTTGGAATCCCATGCAGTCGCACAATGTTGCGAACATACAACTCCACCTGCTTCTTCACGCTGTCCTCTTTCCGATTTGGGATGAAGTGGGCCACCTTGGTTAAGCGGTCCACAATCACCCAAATAGCATCATTACCCTGTTGCGATCTAGGCAAACCATGTACAAAGTCCATGGAGATGTCATCAAATTTCCATTCAGGGATTGGAAGGGGCTTCAGGAACCCGCCCGGCTTCTGACATTCGGCCTTCACCAAGGCACAAGTTTGGCAACGATTCACGTACAAAGCTACGTCCCGCTTCAGCCCCGGCCACCAAAAGGATTTCTTCATATCCAAGTACATCTTTGTACTGCCCGGGTGAATGGAGTACTTTGTGAAGTGAGCCTCAAACATCAACTCCTCGTGGAGTTTACCGAACTGCGGTATACAAACCCTTCCGTTCTTCCTCAGAATCCCATCAATCATCTCCTAGGTGCTGCTCTCGCCCGTTTGAGCCTCCAACACAAATGGTTGAAACTCCACATCCAACCGAGTCGCTTCCCGAATGCGATCGGTCAAGTCGTTCTGCACTTCAATCTAGTTCAACCGAGCCACGCTGGACTCGCCTCTCGCAACACATTCCAATCCAAGGGACTCCCATTCCCGTACCAACTGCTCATCATGAGCTTCGATCCAATTTCCTTGCCTCGAGTACTTTCTACTCAAGGCATCTGCCACCACATTGGCTTTACCTGGCGTATACTGAATCGCCACCTCGTAGTCTCCAAGAAACTCGACCCACCTGCTTTGCCGCATGTTCAAGTCCTTTTGATCCAAGAGATACTTCAGGCTTTTATGATCCGTGAAGATCTCCACCTTTGCACCATATACATAGTGCCGCCATATTTTCAACGCGAAAATTACCGCCGCCAACTCCAAGTCATGGACGGGGTAATTCCTCTCATGAGGCTTCAGCTGTCTAGACCCAAAAGCTATCACCTTGCCATGTTGCACCAAAACGCAACCCAAACCGCATCCCGATGCGTCACTGAAGATCTGAAATCCCTCGGTCCCTTGCGGTAGACTTAGGATTGGATCCATCATCAGTCTCTCCTTCAGAGCCTCAAATGCTTGGCTGCACTCTTGAGTCCAAACAAACTTATTATCTTTACGAGTGAGTGAGGTGAGGGGTAGATCTATCCACGAGAAATTCTCCACGAATCTCCTATAATACCCGGCTTGTCCAAGAAAACTTCAGACTTCCGCCACGGTCCTCAAGACTGGCCAATATCTGATGGCCTCCACTTTTGTTGGATCCACTGCCACCCCATCCCCACTAATCACGTGGCCCAAAAATGCCACATTCTCTAACCAGAACTCGCACTTGGAGAATTTTGCATACAATTGATTCTCTCTCAACACTTGCAAGACCACTCTCAAGTGGGTCTCATGCTCCACTTCCGATTTGGAATACACCAAGATGTCATCAATGAAGACAACCACAAAAGAATCCAAGTATTCCCGATATACTCGATTCATAAGATCCATGAACACAGATGGTGCGTTCGTCAGCCCGAACGGCATCACCGTAAACTCAAAGTGTCCATACCTTGTACCAAAGGCAGTCTTGGGGATGTCCTCGTCCCGAATTCGCAACTGATAATATCCTGACTTCAAGTCCAATTTTGAGTACACCACCGACCCCACCAACTGGTCGAACAAGTCGTCTATCTGAGGAATCAGATACTTATTATTGACGGTCAATTTATTCAGCTCTCAGTAGTCTATGCATAGCCGCATGCTACCGTGTTTCTTCTTTACAAATAACACCGGCGCGCTCCACGGTGAAGAACTGGGTTTGATATACCCTTGCTTCAATAGTTGTTGTAGCTGTACCTTAAGTTCAGCCAACTCCTTTGGTGCCATCCTAAACGGAGGATGTGACACCGGCCTAGCCTCCGCCACCAACTCGATCGAGAAATCAATCTCCCTCCGAGGAGGCGCTCTAGGAAGTTCATCCGGAAACACATCCTTGAACTCTGCCACTACGGGCACTTCATCAATAGACAGCTGGGAGAGACGAACCTCCAAAAATGCTACAAGTGCTACACCACCCAGGTTAACCGCCCGCATCAACTGCACGGCCGAAATCAGGGAACAGGCCACTCCACAAAGGCCCTCAGATTTGACCTCCGCCTGCCATTTGCTCTTTAGTGTCACTACCTTAGATAGGCAATCAATACTGGCGCGCTGCTCTGCAAGCCAGTCCATACCCAAAATGACATCGAACTCAACCAATGGTAAAATCGCTGCTACCAAAACGAAGTCAACTCCGTCTAGCTCCGAACAGATCCGCCCTTTGGCCTCAGTGGTCATGGATGACCCATTAGGCATGCGCACTTTCAACTCCGCATCCGCTGAGAAAGACTCAACTCCTATTCTTCGGATGAAGCTCTCCGCAAGAAAGGAGTGCGATGCTCCCGTATCGAACAATACCCTAGCGGGGTATCCAGAAACTAACACGAAGCCTACAACATAGACATCACACAAAAGTCTAAAAGTATGAAGCACAAAATTAAAACTTAAATTTTCTTCATACCTGTCATCACATCGGTCTGGCGGATCGCTTCTTGCTGCCCAAGGTTGTAAGCCCTTGGTTGCATCGGTTGGAACCGAGAAGCGCTCGACTCCGCCATCTTCCCTTTCTCTGCAGCACTGGAGCCGGAGCGCACAGTCTACTCCTGCCTAGCCTCTTGCCCCGCTCCTCCTTGGGGACAAACACGAGCTATGTGCCCCACCTTACCGCATTTGTAACACGTCGGCGGTCCCCTAGATTGAGAACCTCCAGGCATCCAATTGCTCTTCTCACCGGATCTAGAAGTGTGAGGATTCTTCCTCCACCTACTCCCTTCAGACTTTCCATGAGATTGGGAAGGCTTCCCTTCCCCTTGCTTGGGAGTAAAACCCTTACGGCGTTGGGTTCGCTCCAAATCACTTTCCAAAATCCTGGCAGCCTCAACTAGTTCATTGAATCCCGCTCTCTTCATGGAGATGAGGGGTTGTCTCAGGTTCTCCCTCAGCCCCTGGTAGAGGAGGTTATCCATTTCTACATCATCTGCCATCGTCGTTCCCGCGTAACGACCCAAACGGGTGAACTCCTGCACATACTCATCCACTGTCTTGTCTCGCTGCATTAAATGCAGAAACTGCCTCTGAAGGGCCAATCGTGTAGAAACTGGAATATACCTCTTTAGAAATGCATCCCCAAACTCCTCCACTGACGGGGTACGTCCCGGGAACTGGCGGCCGCTATGACTCACCCACCATAACTGGTGTCTCCTTCCAACATGAAAGCCGCATACTCAGCTTTCTTTTCCTCTGGCATCTTTGCTGCCCTTAAAAGCTCTTGAATGCGAACCCACCAGTCCTCCGCATCTGTTGGCGTATGATGAGTCCATTTTATATACCAATTTTCGGACTCATCTGGGCTAGTTTTCACGTGTTTGCACTTCACTTTTAGTTCTTTATCATTCATATTTCATCTTGTCTATATTTCCATAGGAAGTGCACACTTAGGCCCGTGGTTGTGTATTTTTGTACTTTTTATGTTTATACACTCTTTTTGTGATTGCCTGGAATGCCTGCACATATCAGTGCTTGGTACAGGGTTCGTGTGCGTGTTCCGGGGATGTTTGGAAGCAGGAATACTGCGCACGCTCATCGAATATAGTGCGCACGACCACTGGTCGTGCGCCACTGCTCGTGTACAATGTTCCCTGATTTCTCGAATCTATCTGGGGTATGCGCACTATCACTAGACACAGTGCGCACGACCACTGGTCGTGCACCACTGATCGTGTGCATTGATTCCATATTTTTCCAAAATCTGCCTGGGGAAACACACTACCACTGGACATAGTGCGCACGACCACTGGTCGTGCGCCACTGGTCGTGTGCATTATAATTTCTGCAATCTATAAATTCGCAGGTTCCGCCCTAATTTGGGATCGCTCGATATTTCTCCGCCATTTTCGTCCCCGACGAAGGTTTCCGCCATTCCCCTTCATCTTCCACCCTAGGGAGGTGCTCCGGGAAAGCTTTCACCGCCAAATCCAAGCCGGAGCTTCCTCTCGGCCTCCTCCTTCATCTTTGAGCTTCAAGAAGAGCTTGACCTAGCTTTCTCCACCAAGCTAGGAGATGTTGTGCCATCCTCCACCGGATCGTGACACGAAGATGACGGGCCATTGGAAGGTGGTGACAGCCCTTCTCTACCCCGGACGCAGTTGCGGACTGAGCTTGTATGCGGATTGACAACCCGACGATTCCAACCGTGAATCCTCAGCAAGGCTTCGGATCGGGTCGATTTCGCACACTCTTTTCTTGTTTGGTTGTTGAATGTGTAGTTGAACTCTTGTATATGATAAAGTATGATTTGTTTGCAAAATGTTTATATACAATCATGTCTATGTGATTTTGTATGTTTTCGTTATTTACTTGAGGTGCGCCATAGTCCATCCACCATCCATCTACCCTTGCCGCACTAGCAATTGCTAGTGGCGTGCGTAGCGAAGAGGTGATCAGAACCCTCATTCTGCTGTTCTAACCACCTCATCCGCTAGCCTTCTCGTCCATCCTCCTAGTGATTCGGTGCATAACGGCCCGACTAGTCTTCCATGCCGCCTGGCGAAGCATCGCATAGCGGCGTTGCATAGGAGTAGTTGTTAGATTTTTACTTTCTTTTTATCGCAACAATCAAAACCCCCATCGTTACTGCCGACCCTAATGACTTCAATCTCAAGTCCTCCTCGAAATTAACTCCACCTTACTGTGTTCCTTGTGAGATCGATACTTGGGAAAACCCCCATTTTATATTACTTGTGCGACCAGTTCACTGCCGTGATCTTAAGCATCAAGTTTTTGGCGTCGTTGCCGGGGAATGCAACTGTAGAGCGACTTCGGATGACTTCCAATATTGTTATAAGAGTTAGTATTGTTTTGTTTTGACTGTTGTTTCCTTCTAGTGTGTAGTGTTTTCCACAGTGAATGCAAGGCCGAGCTACAAGAGATTTTGTCGCCTATGACCTAGAGATAGAACGTACTCTCCTAGCACGAAGACGGCAGCCATCATTTTTGCCCCAATGGGAGACCAGCTGAATATTGATGCAGGCAACCGAGTTGGAGGGATACCTCATGTCGACAGAAATGACGACGAAAATGAAGTGAATCCTCCACAGGTCCGCAACATGAGGGATTATACTACACCTACTGTCGGGAGCATATACCCCGGTTTCGGACCTGCTATCACCAATCCACAGTTCGAGATTAAACCAGCTATTCTGAATATCATTCGGAACAACGCTCAGTTCTCCGGAATGGCCACTGAAGATGCCCATCTTTACCTTACAGAATTCTCCGAAATCTGCGCCACGTTCCGCTACGCTGGAATCCCAGACGAAAGAGTCAAGCTCCGCCTCTTCCCTTTTTCATTAAGGGACAAAGCCAAGACATGGCTTCACTCCCTCCCACCTGGAACAGCCCCCACCTGGGAGGCTTTGACCACAAAATTCCTAGCTAAGTTCCATCCGGTGGATCGGATCGTGAGCATGAGGCGCGCAATAGCCAACTTCCAGCAATCCGATCAAGAAAGTTTAGCCGAAGTTTGGGAGCGTTTTAACGAGCTGCTGAGGAAGTGCCCTAATCATGGATTCCAAACGTGGAATCTCGTCGAAAGTTTCTACTTTGCTATTGATCCCCACCACCGAGCCATGATCGATGCTGCCTCCGGAGGAACCATCATGAATCTTGCTCCAGATGATGCTCTGAAAGTCTTACAAGACACCGCAACCCACAGTGCTTACTGGACCGCTGGAAGAAACATCCCACGAAGCACCAGTGGAGTGTTTGCCTTGGATATCCCCAAGCCTGCTCCTGGCGCCCTAGTGATGGCAATCTCATGTCAAGGGTGCGGAAGCACCGATAATCACAGCTTCGAATGCTTAAGAGTTGAGGTACAAGATGAATCTTTGTTTCTGAATGAATTCGTTAATTTTGTTGTCAATCAAAACAGGGGAGTGCCTTACGGGAATACTTACAACCCGGGGGTGAGAAATCACCCCAACTTTTCTTGGAATCATAACGCATCTGGCCAAAGATCGAAATCGGGGCAGCATCAAAACGATGCGTATGCTTCTGGTAGCCAACCGCGGCCGCCTCACCCGAATTATTCCCAAGGGCCCCCCATCGTTAAGAAAAATTCTTTGGAAGAGATGTTCGAGAAGTTCGTTGAGATTTCCCAAACCAACATGACAAATCAGGTCGTCTCGATGTGCAAACTGGAGGCACAATTGGGCCAATTGGCTCAAGTGGTTTCCGAGCGCACCCAAGGCACCTTGCCGAGCAACACCGAAAAGAGCCCCCATGAACAGGGCAAGCGCCATGGGGAGGACACTTCGGGAAACCGCAACGAACTTGTCATTAATTGTAAAATCAATAACATCGAAACTCCAGCATTATGCGATTTTGGGGCGTCCAGCAACATTCTCACTTTGCAAGATGTTGCGAAGATGCACTTACAAGTTGACATTGAAAATCGGAAATCGCTTATCTTAGCTAATGGCAATTTGGTTGACACTGAGGGCGGTGTTCGGGACGTTGAAATCGAGGTTAACGGCACAAGTATCACCACTGACTTTCAGGTTTTGGGACCACAGGACAATAACTCCATTCCTATATTAGGAGTCCCATTCCTAACAGCCAGTGGCACATCCCTCGACTTTTCCAAAGGCCGTGTCACTTGGCCGAACGAAGAGTCCACCCTCGATAACACATCCATAAATTCTTCTCCCATCCAAAATAACAATTCTCTGAGTGTCACAGATATCAAGCTGGATTCAGGTCTCCCCGCATTGGAAGCACATTTGGAGGAGACGCCAAAGAAAGGACTCCCTCAGGAAGTCGATGAGAAACAAGAGCTACTAGTCCACGAAGGGATTAATTGTACCAAAGCCACGACTACCGTTCTACTGCCAGCCAACTCTGTTGTTGAGCATGGTGAACCAAGTTTTATTCGGGAGAAATCCCTGGACACTAATTTGTATAATTCTGTTAAGTGATCTGTAACTTGGGCAGATCCGGTTGTTGTCACGATGCCGGATAGGCCGCCACAAACCACGACACAAGGAAACCCCACAGCCTACCTCCATTGGAAGTCTCCCACGGTGGAGAAACTGAAAGAGGCCAAGCATTTACGCGGAGAGCGCTACGCTGCCTTCCGGCGTGAGAAAGAGTGCACTCGCAGTAATGGGACAATGCCTACCCCGAATGCAAAAAGACACTCTGCTGTTCTCTCGCACCCCACCGGAGAGACTTACGATAAATCTGCTTATAGCTGATTGTGCCACCCTCATTCCTCTTTCCATCCTTTTTCTCGCTACTTGTTGAATGCTGGTTACTCTACTTTTAATTTTGTTTCCTTTTGCTACTGCCAAGAACTCTCTTTTTGAACTGCTAATATAGGTATTTGGTCCACCTTAAGGACGATAAACAAAAGGGCTTTCGGGAGACAACCCAAGTTGGACCGTTTGGTCCCATGCTGTATTGTGATTTCTTTTTATATACTCATATATTCTTGTTTCCATATTTTGTTTGGTTGCCATCCTTTAATCGTAGGTGTTGGGTACATTGGAAAATATGTACCTGATTTGAAGAAGCCTCACCCTACTCAATGATATACATCAAAATGTATTTGATGTATTTTGAGTTACCTTATGCGGGTTAAGTATTTGCAGGGAAAGCTTAAAAGTTTCTAAGTTCATGTGTCGACACCCAGAAGGAAAGTGTCGACACTTAAGAAGGCTTGTGTCGACACCCAGAGAAGCAGTGTCGACACTTGGAGTAATTGTGTCGACACCAGGGATGCAGAGTCGACACCAGAAGGAAAGTGTCGACACATACAGGCTGTGTCGACACACAATGAAGAAATGTCCAGTGAAGTAGTGTCGACACTTAGAAGCAGTGTCGACACCCAGAGGAACTTTTTCGACATCAGAAAGTGTCGACACTAGGAGGCTGTGTCGACACTCAGCAAAACATCAACAAAGTTCAAGTACAAGTGTCGACACTAGGAGGCTATGTCGACACTCAGCAAATTTCAACAAATTCTAAGTTCAAGTGTCGACACAAAGGAGATGTGCCGACACAAAGGAGATGTGTCGACACTCAGCCAAAGTCTCAACACAAGAAGAATGTGTCGACACAAGGAGCTGTGTCGACACTCAGCAAATTTCAATGAAGTCTAAGTACAAGTGTCGACACTAAAAAAATGTGTCGACACTCAGCGAGTATCAACACAAGAAGATGTGTCGATACAAAGGAGTTGTGTCGACACTTACAATAATTCAACTAAGTACTAAAGAACAAGGAGTTGTGTCGACACACAATATCAGTGTCGACACATGTTGAAGAAGCAGTGTCGAGAAGCAAATTCTACAACACAAGGAGTTGTGTCGACAGCATGAAGGCTAGTGTCGACACTTGTCAACTTGTGTCGACACTTAGTCAACTTGTGTCGACACTTAGTCAACTTGTGTCGACACTTAGTCAACTTGTGTCGACACTTAGTCTATCAGTGTCGACACTTAAAGACTGACTGTCTCGACACTTTCAGACAGTTACAGAAAATTCAAGAAGTGACTGGATGACGTGACAGCTGCCATTCCAGCCAGTCTACTGCAACTGTCAGAGCTGTCAGAAAGTCGTTAGAAACCGGATCAGCCGGTCACCATGAAGAAAGCCTATATAAAGGCTTATTCTGTCAGCAATCAGATTGTTCAATGAATCATTGATGTACAACACAACTAGAAGAAGACCTTCAAGTGAAGATCTAAGAAGTTGGAGAGAGAGAGCTCCTTCTAAGAAGACAGCTGTTGAACCAGGCTGTGAAGAAAGTTTCAGATTGAGATCTGAATCTTAAGTTGCAGTGATTGAAGATCAGCTGCATAGAGAATCAACCCTACTGTGTTCTAAATTCAAGAAGCTTTGAAGGAAGCCAAGGGAGGTTGATCTCAGCAAAGTTCTTCCAAGAACTCATCAAGAAACCTGTCAACTCTTCTCTCTTATTCTGAGTTGTAGGTTTATATTCATTGTAATTTTAATTTCTTGTAGGATCCATAGGGATCTGAGTTGTAAGCCTGAAATTATAAAGGCTGAGTGGTAGGTCATGTGTGTCTGAGTGTAGGAGATTCATTTCTCTGAGTGTAGGCCTTGTTGAGGGCTGAGTGTAGGCCTTGTTGAAGGCTGAGTGTAGGTCTTTGTGAAGACTGAGTGGTAGGGCCTTGGGCCTGAGTTGTAGGAACCTGGTTGGGGTTCTGATTGTAAGATCTGAGTATCTAAGGAATAGTGGAGGAGTTTGGCCGAATCTAGTACACTACTAGATAGGCGAAGGGGGAAAGTGGATGTACCCAGACCTTGGGGAACCACTATAAAACTTTGTGTACTCAGTGTATGCTTTAGTCTATGATTGCTGTGTTGTATTGCTGTGAAGAGTAGTTTATAATTTTGTGATTCTGCCAAGAACTTTAAAAAGATTAAAGTCACCTATTCACCCCACCCCACCCCACCCCCCCCTCTAGGTGATTAGGTATAATTTCTTTCAAGTGGTATCAAAGCGAGGTTCCTCAAAAAGGACATAATTGTCTGAGTAAAAGATCTTGTTGGCAGATTCAGTATAATCAAGTGCAGAATCAAGAAAATCAAGAAAATGGGTTCAACAGAGAATCACAAAGAACTTGGATCCATGAAGTTGTCAATCTGTAGAAAGGAGATTTTTGGCATCTAGAAAGAAAGGGTTAGACTATTTATGGAAGCCTCTGACCCTAGAATCTATATCAATGTCAAAGAAGGGCCATATGTGCCTATGAAAGTATCAGTCCTGGATGCAAATCAGAGAACTCCTAAGGACTTTTCAGAGATGACTAAAGATGAGATTATTCTGGCCACTATGGACAAGAGGGCCCAGAATATTATTGTGAGTGCAATAGATGATGCCACATTCCAGAATTTGATTCACTGTAAAACATCAAAGGAAATGTGGGACACACTAATAGTGTATATGGAGGGCTCTGAAGAAGTTAGACAGGACAGAAAGTCTTTACTAAACCAAGAGTATGAGAGCTTCAGACAAGGAAGGTCTGATAGCATAACTGAGTGCTATAAGAAATTCTATAGGACTGTCAATGAGTTGATGTCTTATGGAAGAGAATTCAGCAATTATGAGCTAAATGATAAGTTCTTGAGATCCCTAACTAAAGACTGGGATACCAAGATTTGTGCCATAAGGGAAATGGCCAAATTAGCAGATATTCCTCCTCCAACATTGTTTGGAAAGCTGTTATCCTATAAAATGCAGCTAATGGTTAGGAAGGAGGAAGAGAAGACTACCAGAGTTGAGCATAAAGAAAGAGCTGTGGCTTTCAAGACAGAAGCCACTAGGAAATATAAAAATAAGTCTCCATCTCCACCTCCAAAAGTTGATGAGACTGAGACAGATGAGTCAGAAAGCAAGAATTCTGAAAACAGTGAGAGTGATGAAGATTTTGCAGCTTTCACTAGACATTTTCAGAAGTTTCTTAAGAAGAAATAGTGGAGGTCTAAGCCATCCACTTCACAGAAGTCATCAAAGTATGACAGGAGAAAGCCCAAGACAAGTAGAACTACATCTTCAAAGATAGTCTGTTATTGTTGTAACAAACAGGGACATGTTGTTGCTGACTGTCCAGAGAAGAGAAAAGAGTCAACTGATAAGGAGAAGACTCAAATCAAGGGCAAAAAGGAAAGTTCCTTTGTTGCTAAGAAGGACAAAAGTCTGTTAGATATGTCTTCTTCAGAAACTGATTCAGAAGCTGAAGCTTACATTGGACTGTTTGCTGAAGAAGAAGATGATGAGTTCATCCAATTAATGAACTCAATATATGAGAAAGAGGACAATCAGTGTCAGGGACTAATGGCCTTATCAGAAGGAGACAGAATCCAGGATCAGCCTGGACCAAGTCAGGTACAAAATTGTTCTGTTAGTTCAATTTCTAGTACTGGATCAGAATCAGATTCATCAGCATCAAGTGATGAGAGTGGATCTGAATCTGAAGGAGATATTCATCAATTGATTGATGAATATAGAGTAGTGTTGCAAGCTTTAAAGAAAAGCAAATCCTTGGCTAAGAGTCAGGCTAAGGAGATTGCCAGTCTTAAAGTTGCTGCAACAGATTTTGATAGGTTGATTGATCAGAAATTAAATGAAATAGCCAGACTGAAGCACATAACTGTTATTCAGATGGGGACTATAACATTTAAAAATGATCAAATCAGAAATCTGGAGATTAGTCTTCAGAAGGAGAGAGATATAGTAGCAAGGTTTTCTAAACCAAAGTCTGTTCTACCTTTGATAGAAGAGTTCATTTCTCATAAAGGTAAAACTGGATTGGGGTTTACTAAACCTGCCAGGACTGTTCAGTCCAAGTCTAAGGGCAAAGCCCCAGTCCTCAACAAGCCTGCTGTAGATAAAACAGCTAGGGTTGTACCTAAGCAAAGGTACAACAGATTTGAGTGCTGGTGTTGTGGCAAGGTAGGCCACTTTGCCATACATTGTTGGCACAATTCAAGTGCCAAGTTGAGTAGCAATCTGCCTGCTAGAAAAGCTACAGGTAGCTTTGTTAAGAGGCAAACTAACCAGCACCAAGGACCCAAGAATTCTTTGGGTTTTAAGGTCAACTAATCTGTTTTGCAGGTGAGTCCAAGTGACCATGCCCCAATATGGTACTTGGACAGTGGATGTTCCAGGCACATGACTGGAACTAGGGGATTGATAAAGGACTACACACCAATCAAGAATGGTCCTAAAGTCACCTTTGGTGGTTCTGAAAAAGGAATCATCAAAGGTTTTGGTAACATTTCTAGCAACCTTATAACAATTACTCATGTGGCTTATGTTAAAAGTTTGAAACACAACCTCATTAGTATAAGTTAGCTGAGTGATTTAGGATATGACATCTCATTTGTCAAAGATGGTTGTCTTATCAGGAGATCAAATGATCAAGAGATCATTCTGACTGGTTATAGGAAGAGAAATGTCTATTTCTAGACATTATGTGTGAGAACAATGTTTCTCCTGTGTGTCTTGTAGCTGATGAGAAAGTCTCTCATTGTGTCAAATGGCACAAGAGGCTAGCCCATCTTAACTACAAGACAATTGGTCAACTCTATAACAAAGAGTTAGTGAGGAATGGTCCTCAAGTTAAGTGTAAAAAGGTTGGGATATGCTCAGCTTGTCAAAAGGGCAAGCAGACTAGATCCACCTTTAATAGCATTGAAAACAAAGATGCTGTGAGGTGCTTATACCTCTTGCATATGGATCTTTTTGGTCCTATGCCAGTTCACAGCCTAGGTAGGAAGGTCTACACATTTGTGGTTGTAGATGACTACTCAAGTGAAAGTCCACCTAGTGTCAGCTATGTGCACCTATGGGGGGGGAATAGGTGACGAGTAGCGCTTTTGCGGAATTTACGAACGTACCTGCACAATAAAAATAGAAAGCACAGCACACAGAATACACAGGCAAATTATAGTGGTTCCCCGACTTGGGTACATCCACTTTCCCCCTTCGACCTATCTCCCCAACAAGGGACGACTCGGTCACTTCTCCAACGGGATTGAAATCCAATCCCTGCACTAACGGAAGGAGCCCTTCCACACGTGAGAGTCAACACTCCCACAAACCGGGTTGCACCCAACCCTTACAACACGGAACAAAAGTTCCTTTACAACAAAATTAAATATTGAATGTACTCGAGATACAAACTTCTTTTGGAGACTACGGTATTCCTCTTCGTTCGACGACGTGTTCTTGAAGTCGATGAAGAGTCTACAACATTGGTCTCTCTTGGAGAGGATCTCCCCGGAACCGGCGGCGACACACGAGCGGCGGCTAGCTTCGGGATCGGCAGCTACGATGATGAGCGGCTGCTGAACTTGGAGATCCAAACTTCGTAGCGAAGCAAACTAGGTCTACCAACGGTCACTCTAGGATCGGTCGTCTCGATCGATTCGGACGGGGGAGTTTTTCCCGGTCAACAAATCGAGAGACAAGAGATCTCTCGATAGACACGTGAGACACAAGCTTTGCTAAGCTTCTGTCGCCGGAGATTACGAAGGAATCTCAAATGTTGACGGCGACCAACAATCCCGAGCGCGACGGCGGCGGCGGAGAGGAGTCGTGGAATTAGGGTTACGAGGCGGCTCGGTTTCTTTCTCCGTGTTTTTAATGTTCAAAATACCTGTATATAAATACTGTAGAAGTTTTCCAATATGACCGTTTGTGGGACCCACAATAGAAATCCCCAAATCCCGGTCCAGGAATTTAACAGCGGCAGAATCCGGTTCAGGAAATTCCAGAGAAAACGGCAAGAAAAAATCGGCGAGAATCACAGGCGATTCTCGACGAATCGGCGAGAATCACCAAGTGATTCTCGACGATTCGTCGAGAATCGTTAGTGATTCTCGCCGAATCACTTATTGATTCTCAACGAATTTCACTTTGTATACATGGGCTGCTTGGCCACTGGTTCGGCGAGAATCACTAGTGATTCTCGCCGAATCTTACTTGGCACCGTTTTGAGGTAGCCAGAAGGAGTCGGCGAGAATCACTAATGATTCTCGTCGATTCGGCGAGAATCACTAGTGATTCTCGCCGAATCGGCGAGAATCACTTGGTGATTCTCGTCGAATTTTCCTTAGACGAATTTTCGTCTTCCACCCTGGAGCTGCTCCTTCACCCATCCATGCTTCTTGTCTTCTCTTGCATATGAACGGCCCTGTACTTGAAAGTAAGTGCACTCCAATAGAGAGAGTACATGTAGGCCAACACACTGATCTGCTCAACGAGGGATTACGTCTTGCAGACCCGTGTATATTGACCTACTGCACCCTGACATTGGTGTGCACTTAGCGTGGAGGAGCTGCAAGTACAACTTAAGATGTTTCATCAAATACATTGTGAATTCATCTTAGCTTGACAGGTGGCTTCCTCAAATCTAGGTAATCGTGGATACAATACCCAACAATCTTCCCCTATTTGACGAAGCCAAAACCCTACTAGCTAAGATGAATAACACATATCAAATAATAAACATTGCATTCAGAAATTAAACATGCAGCACAATAGAATATATGCAATCAGATCAGGACTTGAGTCATTCACAAATTCAAATATATATACCAATATAAATATATACACATATAATCCAGAATTGTTTCTATGAGAACAATAATCATTAAATGTTCTTAAGACAAAGTGACAAGCTATAAGTTTTTGACTATTTTTCCTTAGCTAAGTCACCCTTAGGATTTTGAGCCAAGTACTTCTTGTTTTGCCTCTCCATGTATTCTTTGGGCTTCGGGTAATACCTAGGAGGAGCAACTTTATCTGGATCCTTGTTGTTTCTGAAAAAGATGTTGCGTTTCGCTTCAAACGTTTTGTGCGTTTCCCACTCATACTGGCTATATACTTCGTTTCGATTGATCTCTCCTCTTTCTTGCAGCCAGAAGGTGTCTAAGATGATGTTCCTTGAAACTGGACTCCACCTTTCGTTTCGTACATCCTCCTCATTCATTCGAGTTCTCTTTGCAGCCTGTGTCTCCTTGGAGGTCCCTTCTTGAACTTTTCTCTTTCCCCTGGCTTTTGCTAAGGCCTCTTGGTCAAACATGCTCCTCAGTTTAGCTTTGGAGAGAGCCCTAGCATCAGCGTCATTTGTGGGAATATCTGCAGCAGTTGCACTTACATCCTCAGCAACACTTACTTCCTCAGCGGCCTTAGATGTCTCAGGGACATGAATACCTGCAGGATTGTCAGGCAGAAAGATGCCTAACGTACCTAACGCCTGTTGGAGCATCCACCAGCTGCTTTCATAGACATATTTGCTTGATTGTGCGAAGTGTGTGCTCATGCTTTCTTGAAGCTCGGCCAACTTAGCTATATACTCTTTCTCCCCCTTTTTGGCTTCGACCGCGATGCAGTTTGCATATGAGTGCAGGGAGTCATCAATGTGCTTGGTGGTCTTGGAAAATTCAGTGATCAGGGTCTGCTGATTGGCATTTAAAGTGACCATATTACCATCAAACTTCTGAATGTTGTTGGCTACCACGTGTGCGTTCTGATTTACGACAGCCAGAGTATCAGTATTCTTTTTCAAGCCGGCCATTAAGAGTGTGACAGCTTCGCCGGCCGCGGTATACTTCTCTTCAAATTTCTTCTCCATTACGTCCAGTTTATGGTTGATTTCCACCATATTCTTAAGCATGAGATTTTCAGAAGTCTTAATCCTTTTCAGCAGTGTTTTCTGAGCTGTATCAAAAGAAGCTTTAAGTTCATTCACTATACCTTGAATGACATTGACCGTGTGAGTGGCCAGCTCATCTCGTAACGGTATAGTCGGAGGCACTTCTTGGCCTTGCTCTTGCTCTTCAGCAGACGCATCGGTAGAACTGGATACAATCACTGGCTCTAAAGGAGGAATGTTGGCGGCCTCTGTAAATTTATCTAACTCCCCCTCCACGGGTGCAGACTTGTCAGATGGAGGTTCAACAGGATCTAGAGTCTCAAATACTTCATGTCCCTCATTCTCATCTTCCTCTCCATCCTCATCCAAGAAATCATCGATATCAGCAGCTTCTTCTAATTCTTGATCACCAGTCTCCAACACAGTGTCACTTTCTTCTTGAATGTCGGCCACAGCATCCCTGGCCACTTGGGCGATTTCAGATAATATATCTGTATGAGGGGGTAGAGTCTCCCCCTAGATTCCTGCAGTCACGGTATCAGGAATTTCACCGGGGGAGACTGCTGGAGATACTTCCTGTTGCTCTTCCACAGCAGGCTGCCCGATACGCCACTCCCATCTATCAAACACACTTGCATCCATCTTTTTCAAGTAGTGGAGAGGGACTCCTTTGCTCATGTCGAACTTGTCTCCGTTGAGCTGGTTGAGATATAGACTTATGATGCGGCCGAAACTAGGAGTGCCCAGAGTGTCCTTGATCTTCTCGAATAGCAACTCCCCCCAGTTGAACCTCTTGCGGCAGACAACAGCTATGAGAATCTTGAACATATCACCTGAGATATGGTCATGTGAGCCCGGCTTGCAGATGAGCACTTTTCCAATAATGTCAGAGAGGAGCTTCCCTTCTTCATTCATTTCCTTTCTTTTTATTTATCGAGTTCCTCGAGGAAGACCACAGAACAGGAGAGTTCTGGTTTTGTCCTCGTCCTCCAGATAGTCCTCCTGCTCCGAACTAGAAAGCTGCAGGTAGCGAGTCAGCTTGCTGGCAGACATCTTTACTTTTGTCCCAGCCACCTTGCACTTGATTATGGAGTCTCTATCTCGGAGTCTTGCGGTAGAGAAGAACTCTAGCACCTCTTTGTCCAGAATTTTGCAAGGGTGCTCCAGGATGAAGGTTAGCCCAGCCTCTTCCAGCATTAGAATGATATTGCGGAATTCGTCCGAGGCATGAGAAAATCCAGTTCGAACCAGCTCGCAGCCAGAGACCAACCCTGCAGTCGTCCTTGGAGCCATTGTAGATCTAGAGAGAAGCCCTACTCAAAACGTTAATGAACTTTCAAAAGAAAACTCCATTAGTGGATGCTTCAGGTGAGGGAGAGGTTACCTAAGGACTTATATGGAAGTGAGTTGAGGAGCTTCGGAAGGACCTTCGGTGGATGGAAGAGTTTCCTGTGAGGTTCGGCCTTGCTAGAACGGTGCGAGAACCTTCTAGATTTGAGATGGACCTTGCGAGTACCTTGCGGTCACAGGGAGACTTCACGATTCAACGAGAGCTGCTGCGGGTTTCGACGAGTCGGAGGGAGAGCTCCTGCGGGTTGCGGCGAATCGGCGGAAGAACTCCTGCGGGTTGCGGCGAATCGGCGGAAGAACTCGAGAGAGCTCTTGCGGGTCGTCGGGAGAACTCTTGCGGGTCGTCGGGAGAGTTCTTGCGGGACTCGTGAAGAAGGCGAATAGGCGGAAGAACTCTTTCGGCGGGATTTTTCTAATTCGTCGGGATTCGGGGTGAATGACAAGGGTCGGCGGGATTAGTCTGTCAGGAGATTTGTTTAATTCGAAATTGAGAGGTCCCCTGACTAGAAATTTTCACGTTGAGAATGCTTGCAACATTTTTGAGATTTTCTGATGTCACGTCTATATACACATGATAAATACATGTATATTTTACAGTCAATCTATTTGGATTTTAACGAGGCTTTTTCAAAGACTTCTTGATGTCAATTGTGAGTTGTCGAGATTCACGATGACATAACTTAGTTAACCCTTTATTGATGTGTAATGGTTTGCATGCATCGAGTTAATCTCTCCATAGAGGTGCACACATACATGATAAGCATAAGTATACGTATACACATGGATAGAAATATATATATATGTATATATATTTTGAATGAGGATGCATCATGACACAAGTCCTTGAACTGATCAAAATTACCTGGGATTTTGAGAGTCATCATCTTAGTCCCACAGGTAGAACACAATAGAGGCTCAGTGTGAGTATGCTCAAACAGATAGCACATCTGGTATTGCAGATGCTTGTTCCAATTTAGTCTTGAGCCACCTACTGTCTAGTTCCCATCATATTCACGGGGACCTAGACTACCCTGCAAGAAAGAATTACTTTACCTTAGGAACCCAAATCATTTTGGGTCCTAGGTTCCTGTTAGCATAAGCACGCAACTGCCTTCCTTCAGAAAACCTATCTGGAAGACTACCTCTGTCCCGAGAATGTGGATAAGCCCTTGCCGTGGGCACAGAGGGGTTGTGCCAACAATCGATGGCAAAGTGTCCCACTTTGCCACAGCACCAACATGGGTGAATGTTGTATCGCCGTTTCTGACCTGATCTCGTGAATGATGTAGTCACGGTCCTAGGTCTAAACCGGATAGGGCATGATCTTGTCACAAAAATTCCTCTTCCATCGTGACACGTGGAAGGGTGGAAAGAATGCATGTTGTGAGCGTTGTGAGGCCGGGAAGGTGGTGTCATTCTTTCAGGCATCTCCCTTACAGGGGCCCCATGGAACCTGACATCATGAATTCTATCCTCACTATCCCGTGTCCTCGAGTGGTGAGAAGTCTTCTGTGAGCTGGGACATGCAGATCCACACTGTGTTGAAGCAGTGGCAGTGAATATGAAGGGCTTAGAATGAGCCTTAGATATTTCCTCATGGGTGGCCATGACGCCCCTTGCACTATGGACGTTTCCACATGGGGACAAATCACCCTTGCAGTGACCACGACCATTCCTGTGGTCATACCTGAAGGCATGATGAGTTGCCTTCCTGCTGGAGTGGGGGGTCGGAATACCGTTTCCCCATTTCTCCACGAATTGACAATCCGGGAGATCCACCCGTTTTCTTGCTTTCTCTTAATGGCATCAACCTTGGAGAAGTTTGATACTATTCTTTTCTCATTCTCCAGACTACTCTCTAGAGCTGAGATCTTAGAGTCCTTGGCCTTGTTGGACGCCAATTGGAGAACCAACAAGACCTTTAGTCGAGCAATCTCTTGAGCTTGCTCCTCAGCAAGTAGATTGCTTGACTGAAGGGCTCTCTTCAGGGAATCAGCATTTTCTGAAGGAGGGCAGTTCCTGTCTTCAGAAATTTCAAGAGATACGGGGCAGGATGAGGAAGTTACCTGCACTTCTGTGTGATTGTCGTTAGATCCAGTGACTATTGTTTCATCCACATCAGAGCTGCTTTCCTCACTGTCCTCTTCAGTCTCTGACACGGACACTGGAGCTCTGATGCAGTCCGAAGGGTCCTTGCCTTCATCTTCAGAAGTGAGGACTCCTACATACGCTTCATCCTCTGATTGACAGCATATTCCAGCTTTCTCTGACCCCCCCCCCCCCCATCAGCTCTGAGATCATCATCCACAGAGATTTAGCCGTTCTACATTTTTCCAATCTAGAGCGAGAGGCTCCAGACCAGACATCCATGATAATTTGTCGAATCCTCTCGTCCAAGTGAAATAGTGATAGTTCCGTCTCTGACATCTCAGCAATGCCCATGGGCACTTGGATCCCAGAGTCGGAGGTCTTCATGGGGATAAACGGACCCTCTTCCAGGATGAAGGATGCTCGAGGATCGATAGCATCAAGGTGAAAGGATACTCTCATTCTCCAGATGGGATAATAATCCTTTGTGCATGCGGGGAGTTTGAGTGGCGGAATCTCATAATCCAGATCCATGCTTCTGACACTGGTGGCAGTATTCTACTCAAGGTGTTAACCTTTTTGAAGAGTAACCTGCCTCTGATACCACTTGAAAGTCCAACTAGTGTCAGCTATGTGCACCTATGGGGGGGGGAATAGGTGACGAGTAGCGCTTTTGCGGAATTTACGAACGTACCTGCACAATAAAAATAGAAAGCACAGCACACAGAATACACAGGCAAATTATAGTGGTTCCCCGACTTGGGTACATCCACTTTCCCCCTTCGACCTATCTCCCCAACAAGGGACGACTCGGTCACTTCTCCAACGGGATTGAAATCCAATCCCTGCACTAACGGAAGGAGCCATTCCACACGTGAGAGTCAACACTCCCACAAACCGGGTTGCACCCAACCCTTACAACACGGAACAAAAGTTCCTTTACAACAAAATTAAATATAGAATGTACACGAGATACAAACTTCTTTTGGAGACTACGATGTTCCTCTTCGTTCGACGACGTGTTCTTGAAGTCGATGAAGAGTCTACAACCTTGGTCTCTCTTGGAGAGGATCTCCCCGGAACCGGCGGCGACACACGAGCGGCGGCTAGCTTCGGGATCGGCGGCTACGATGATGAGCGGCTGCTGAACTTGGAGATCCAAACTTCGTAGCGAAGCAAACTAGGTCTACCAACGGTCACTCTAGGATCGGTCGTCTCAATCGATTCGGACGGGGGAGTTTTTCCCGGTCAACAAATCGAGAGACAAGAGATCTCTCGATAGACACGTGAGACACAAGCTTTGCTAAGCTTCTGTCGCCGGAGATTACGAAGGAATCTCAAATGTTGACGGCGACCAACAATCCCGAGCGCGACGGCGGCGGCGGAGAGGAGTCGCGGAATTAGGGTTACGAGGCGGCTCGGTTTCTTTCTCCGTGTTTTTACTGTTCAAAATACCTGTATATAAATACTGTAGAAGTTTTCCAATATGACCGTTTGTGGGACCCACAATAGAAATCCCCAAATCCCGGTCCAGGAATTTAACAGCGGCAGAATCCGGTTCAGGAAATTCCAGAGAAAACGCCAAGGAAAAAATCGGCGAGAATCACAGGCGATTCTCGACAAATCGGCGAGAATCACCAAGTGATTCTCGACGATTCGTCGAGAATCGTTAGTGATTCTCGCCGAATCACTTATTGATTCTCAACGAATTTCACTTTGTATACATGGGCTGCTTGGCCACTGGTTCGGCGAGAATCACTAGTGATTCTCGCCGAATCTTACTTGGCACCGTTTTGAGGTCGCCAGAAGGAGTCAGCGAGAATCACTAATGATTCTCGTCGATTCGGCGAGAATCACTAGTGATTCTCGCCGAATCGGCGAGAATCACTTGGTGATTCTCGTCGAATTTTCCTTAGACGAATTTTCGTCTTCCACCCTGGAGCTGCTCCTTCACCCATCCATGCTCCTTGTCTTCTCTTGCATATGAACGGCCCTGTACTTGAAAGTAAGTGCACTCCAATAGAGAGAGTACACGTAGGCCAACACACTGATCTGCTCAACGAGGGATTACGTCTTGCAGACCCGTGTATATTGACCTACTGCACCCTGATATTGGTGTGCACTTAGCGTGGAGGAGCTGCAAGTACAACTTAAGATGTTTCATCAAATACATTGTGAATTCATCTTAGCTTGACAGGTGGCTTCCTCAAATCTAGGTAATCGTGGATACAATACCCAACATCAAGGTTTTCCTGGGTGTTCTTCCTTAGACAGAAATCTGAAACTCCAAGTATCTTATACAGCTTTGTTAAACAAATTCAGAATGAATTGGACAGTACAGTGGTCAAAATCAGAAGTAACCATGGTACTGAATTTCAGTCTGACAGTATGACAAAACTGTGTGAAGAATTTGGAATTTTTCAGGAATTTTCTTCACCAAGAACACCTCAGCAAAATGGCATTGCTGAAAGGAAAAATAGAACCTTGATTGAGGCTGGTAGAACCCTATTAAGTGACACATCTCTCCCTGAATATTTCTGGGCTGAGGCAGTAAACACTGCATGCCATGTAATTAATAGGGCTACTATCACCAAGAGCCACAATAAGACCCCCTATGAGATTGTGAAAGGCAGAAAACCAAATCTATCCTATTTCATGATCTTTGGTTGTAAATGCTATATACTTAACAATGGAAAGTCTTACTTAACCAAGTTTGCTGTCAAATCCCAAGAGGGGATCTTTATTGGGTACAGCAACAACAGTAAGGCTTATAGGGTCTACAGATTGACTACTCAAGTTGTAGAAGAGTCAGTACATGTAGTGTTTGATGAAGCTAGACTCATTAACAATGAATTGTCTAGAAGTGTTTGCAGCTCTACAGGTGTGACTGAGAAGATGGACAAGCTCACTATTGAAGAAGGTTCTACTGCAAGTCAGCAAGTAGATGATAGTGGCTGCTGTCCAGGGGGAGTACTAGATGCACCTGATGTAGAAGAAGACCAAGGAGTGCAGCAAGTTGAAGAAGCTGAAGGAGTACAACCTGAAGACAGGCTGCCTCCAGCTTATAGACTTCTAAAAGATCATCCAGCCAATCAAATTATTGGTGATCTCAGACAAGGGGTACAAACAAGGAGCAGAAATCTAAGTTCAGTACTCTACTCCAGTTTTCTATCCCAAGTTGAGCCAAAGAAATTTGAAGAAGCCATCCTAGACCCTCATTGGATTGAGGCAATGCAAGAGGAGCTGAACCAGTTCAAAAGATGCAAAGTCTGGGAGCTTGTTCCTAAACCAAAAGACCACAACATAATTGGAACTAAGTGGATCTTTAGGAACAAGATGGATGAACATGGAGTGATTATAAAGAACAAAGCAAGACTGGTTGCAAAAGTATATAGGCAGGAAGAAGGTATTGACTTTGATCAGACCTTTGCTCCAGTAGCCAGACTGGAGGCTATAAGGATGTTCCTAGCTTATGCAACCAATCAAGGGTTTAAAGTATACCAAATGGATGTTAATTCAGCTTTTCTGAATGGAAATCTGAAGGAAGAAGTCTATGTGGAACAGCCATCAGGTTTTGTTGATTCTACTAAACCTAATTATGTTTATAGACTTAGGAAGGCTTTGTATGGGTTAAAACAAGCCCCTAGGGATTGGTATGAAACCCTGTCTAGTTTCCTCATTGAGAATAAATTCACAAGGGGGAAAATAGACAAGACTCTATTCCTTAGGGAATCTAGAGGCAAGATCATTCTAGTCCAAATATATGTAGATGACATCATATTTGGGTCTACAGAAAATAGTCTTTGCAAAAAGTTTGCAAAACTTATGCAAGGACAATTTGAAATGAGCAGTATGGGGGAACTTAAGTTCTTCTTGGGTCTCCAAGTTAGACAGACTGAGAATGGTTTATCCATATGCCAGTCTAAGTTCACCCTAGAGTTGATAAGGAAGTATGGTATGGAATCATCCAGTACCATGAAAACTCCTATGGGGTAAAGCATGTCTCTAAGCAAAGATGAAGCAGGGAAACCTGTAGATGAGACTTTGTATAGAGGGATAGTTGGCTCCCTATTATATTTGACTACTAGTAGACCAGATATCATGTATGCTACATGTGTCTGTGCTAGGTACCAAGCTTGCCCTAAAGAATCTCATTTGACAGCAGTCAAAAGAATTTTGAGATATCTAAAGGGCACTCCTTATCTAGGCCTTTGGTACCCAAGGAATGGAGACTTTGAACTAACAGGTTATTCAGATGCAGATTTTGCAGGCTGCAAGGAAGATAGAAAAAGTACAACTGGAACTGTCAATTCCTAGGTGGAAGATTGATATCATGGAGTAGCAAGAAGCAAACAAGTGTGGCTATCTACACAGCAGAATCAGAGTATGTTGCTGCAGGAAGTTGTTGTGCTCAACTTCTATCGATTCAACATCAGCTAGAAGACTATGGTATATAAGTAAGTAGAACACCTCTATTTTGTGATTCTACTAGTGTTATTTCTATTGCAAACAATCATGTCTCCCATAGTAGGACTAAGCATATAGAAATTAAATACCATTTTCTAAGAGAACATGTGGAAAAAGGAGATATTTCCCTAGAGTATGTTAATACAGATAATCAACTAGCAGACATGTATACTAAGCCTTTAGATGAAACAAAATTCAATAAATTTAAAATTGAATTAGGTATGTTAAACTTAGAATAGTTTACAAAAAATTGGCTAAGTAAAAATGTGTCGACACACAGAGTTGTCTGTGTCGACACATAGAAGTGGTGTCGACACTTCAAAGAAAAGGTGTCGACACATCTAGGAAGTCTGTGTCGACACTTCAGAGAATTAGTGTCGACACATGCAGTGTAGGTGTCGACACATCTAAGGTGGTGTCGACACTTAAGATTTTTACAGAATTAGTCTAGTAAAGTCTCGACTAAGTGTCGAGCTAAGCGGTGTCGACATATAAACAAGTGTCGACACATATATTCTGTCGACTATACTTGTGTCGACACATAGTTGTCGAGACATTATAAGTCTGTGTCGACACTTTCCAACAGTGTCGACACAATTTGAGTATTTTGACGCGCCCTTTCATCTTCGATTCTAGAAAGGTATAAATAGGTTTTCGCCATTGTTTGTCGACACGCTCACCAAAGTTTCGAGACCAAACTTGTGTGTCGACATCTCTCTTCTCTAGATTCAAATTTCTTCAAACCCTAATGGATCCCAAGCTAGAAGAGAATGTGAATGAAGGATATGAACTCGTGCGGCACGCATTTGATGACGCGGAACCTGATATCAAAGGCGTGATAACCCTAATAGCTGAGACTGGGTTAGACTTTCTTGTTTCAGAACCAACCAAGATATGGAAGAAAGAAGTCCTCGAGTTTCTGAATGTAGCAACACTAGATGAATCAGGACTCAAGATAAAGTCCAGAGTTCATGGAGCAAAGATAAAGGTCTCTCCTAAGAGTCTGAGAAAGGTACTACAACTACCAAGGACAAAGGAAGAAGATGATGTTTCTGCTTCTAATACTAGAGAAGCATTGACATGGTGTGGTTTGGACTCTAACATGAAAATTGGATCTGTGTTCAATAGAAAGGGAATGAATATGCAAGGCAAATTTCTATCTGAAATTGTTGGCAAGGTTATCTTGAGCAAGCCTGGAGGCCATGACAGAATCTCAGCTCACATGTTTAGCCTCATGACAAGGATAATATTCAAACTAAATACTGATTGGGTTGCAGTATTGTTTTATAAGATAAAAGAGAGTATGAAGAAGCCCAATTTGGGTAGAATACTAAGTCTGTACCTAGCTGGTAGTATACCAGAGGTGATGAGTCAAGCAGCTGGAACTAAGATTAACCACATGAGGAGAATGGATTTGAGAATCTTCTCTAGGTGGGATAGAGTCTTGACCAAGGAAATGCCAACTCCTGAGAAGGAAACACCCCTGAAGAAGAAGAAAAAGACAGCCCCTGTGGCTCAAGTATCCTCAAGCAGTTCTGAGGAGCAAGTAGTGTTCACTCCTGATGAGGAAGAAAATGGAAATGCTGGCCAGTCACCTGCTAGACAAGAAGATGCACCAAGGTAGGGGGAGCTACCACAAGCAAGCCCAATTCACCAGGATTCAATCCAGGGGGAGCCTCTACTTGTGGAAGAGACTACTCCACTAGAGAGTGAACAAGCTAGTCAAACCATACTTGAGGTAATAAATGAAATCAACAAATTAGATTTCCCTATTGAGGATGAAGTTTTGACTGATTTATTACCTGATATTCATCAGCAAACACAGATACACCCTCAAGCACAAGATGTTGTCATAGAGGACACATCTGTTGCTGATCAAGTGATTGATGATCTAAGAGATTCTCCACCCCATCTTCAACAGGAATTTACTTTAGAAGAACTGTTCCCTGACCTTCTTCAAACTGACATTGAAGTGGAAAAAGCTGCTGCTGAGGGGGAGAAGGTAATTATTGAGGGGGAGCAAGTGGAGAATATAGAGAAAACTGCAGGCAAAGAGACTGAGAAGCAAAAGGAAGCTGAGCAACCACCAAGGACTGAGAAGGAGTTACCTCCAAGTCCTAAGGACAGAGTGAATATTGATAGCACATCTGCATCAGAGGATGAAGAGGCTGCAAGAGCCAAGAAGAGGAAATTCCAAGTCTTTAAGAGAAGGAGCCAGAATTAAAAGAAAGCTTTACAAAAAATTGCACCACAGCCTGCACCACAGCCAGCCCCATCTACAGATTTCAGTTCTCTGATTGTTGCATTACAGATAAAGATGGATGAGCAAAGACAGGTTTTTGCAATCTTATATGGATGAAGGGCATAAGTCATTGCAATTTGATCTGGCCCAAGACATCAAGTCAATCAGATTTGAAATGAATCTGAACAAGAAAGAAATGACTGACTGCTTCCATAAGGGAGGAAATGCAGTAGTCTATCTGGCCACTCATCAGGAGAAGATCAAAGCATAAGTGGATGATATTGCAGTGAAGCAAGGCTATGTCCTGGAGAATCAGCTGAGAATGAATGATAATTTAACAGCTTCTCATAATGCAATAGTCACAGAAATGAAGAATATAGCTACTGGTCAGACTGCAGCCATGACTACAGCCAAGGCAGAATTTGATAAAGCATTACAAGAAGGTATAACTGCTGTTACTTCTGCACTTCAGGATTCCCAGAAGTTAATAACTGAAAAGCTCCAAAGGTTGAAACCTTTCTACAAATATGGAGTAAATTACCTAAATGCACAAATCAGATTTCAGAAAGATGATCTGAGGAATCATATTGAAAGAGAAGTCATAAAGGGGGAGAGGGTGTTAGTCAAAGTCAGCTCTGATCATGCAAAGTGGATTTCAAATTCCATCAGAGCCACCCTTGGATATCCTTCATTATGTGATGATGACAATGTTGCAGAGTTTGGGATTAATCCTGCATATCTTGGAGGGGAGCAAGCTGAAGTGTCCAAGGCGGCATTGAAAGTCGTATTCAAGTCCGTGTGACCATAACGCAAGAGTTTCCGCTGAATGTCGGGGTGAAGTCCCTTTCGAAATCTAGATAAAGTTACTTCGGGGATCTCTCGAAGGTCACATCGTACCATACGGTCCTTAAGTTTTCCCATATATTCAGCAACAGACATTGAGCCTTGCCGAAGGGTGGAAAGCTCATCGAACATTTGCGTCCGATGGTATGCGGGAACGTACTGATCGGTTAGCAGGTTCTTCATAACAGCCCATCCAATTAGTGGGACCCCATGCCCAGCTCCTAGCCTACGTTCTTCATTCAGCCAATAGGTTTTGGCACGTCCCATTAATTTCATCCTGGCAACTTGAACCTTTTGGGGGTCCGTGAGGTTGTGCCATTCGAAATAGCACTCCATGTCTATAGCCCAATGGAGGAAGATCTGGGGATCTCCCATGCCATCATAGGTGGGGGCATCTATCTTGATAGCCCTCGTGATATCAAAGCCTCGCTCGGGGCGGGGTTCTCGAGGGGGCATACGGGGAGAGTTTCCCTCAGAATCCGAATCAAAGTTCGGTTGGTGCCGGTTGGGCTGCCCAGCATTAACGGGAGGTGGGGGTGGCCTAGCTTGATTTTGTAGGATCTGGGCTAAGGCGTTCCTAAGCTCTGTCATTTCGGCACGAAGACCTGCTATAGCCTCGGTGTTGGGATCACCATGCTCGTTCGCAGCCATCCTAGACGTAGACGGGATTGCGTACTCCGTTCCTAGCCTAGTGCGCATTCAGGTTTGGGAGGCCCCGGGCAAGATGAATTTTCCTAGGACTGAAGCTATATTGAAAATACGATATTTTTATATACTCCCGATGTGAATAACACGTAGATCGTTAAAAAAAAATTTCTTTGAAATTTTGCTGAAAAATAAAGATTTCAGCCCGCTATTGGCAGACCACAGAAAATAATTTTTTTGAGTTCTAACGATCGGATCTCTAACAAGGAACGCAGAGAGGATGTTTGCAACGTGAAAGTTGAAACAACCTCGCTTTGATAGCAAATTGGTGTAGGGATGTTTGTGAGGTGGACGTGCTTACGTGAACGGCGGATTACCCATCACAGAACATAGAAAAAATAAGAGAGTGCTCCGACCAAAAGCGAACGAAAAGGGGTCGGTTGGCTCTCAAAAATACGGGACTCGATACAACGTCCTTAGGACCTACTCTCCAACAAGCACACAACTCGCGCCTAGCCGGACTCGATACCACGACCTTAGGACCTACCTCTCCAACAAGCACACATCTCACCGCACCTACACAAGCATCTATTCTTTTCACAATAAGCCGTCAATCGCAGCAAAAAATATATTTAGGAGCGGCGGTAAACGATAAGGAGGGATCAAGAACAAGTTGAGATTAACTCCCTTGTTAGCACCAAAGCGTGCCCAATCTTGGAGAACAAGTCAAGGCTTAGCCTAGTTTGTTCTCTAGCGGATCTTCCAATCCGGAAAACAAGAGGGTCAACAACAACGTTCGATTCAGATTTGCAAGCGAAAAACACTTTAAAATCGCAGAAAAGACGGATGAATAACCTCCACAAAATTCTCACAGCAAGAAACACAAAGATAGGGAAGAGATTACCCAACCAAGAAGAAGATCACACAATATTTGTGGGAGAATCACTCTCTCCACGGTTCCACCGGTTTCACACCGAAGGGGGCTGCTTCCTTCTTCCACGGAGTCGCACAGAGAGAAGCCACGCCGGAGTCGCACCGAACGGGGATGGAGGAGGCAAGGCTTGGCTTCACACCAAAGGGGAGGTGGTGGCTATGGCTTTCACCATGGTGGCCGAAATTCCTCAAGGGGGTTACTTTAGGTTTCTTTTTCCAATGCATAACTCATCATAATATCCTCCTTTAAATAGGAGTTACAAAAGAGATCCAACCATCCATGATGGAGATGAAATCTCATCCATCCGGGCGGTTACATACACACCAAGGGTTTAATAGCACACCAACATGAAAATAAAAATATTACAAGCCAAATGTTTTAAGCAATTAAAATAAAACTAAGTAGAATTATTAAGCAAGCTTTGCGCGCCGCGGACGGAGGTTGTATCGCAGCGTTCCGTTAGCGTCTGTGGCGTTGTCATGACGCCGCAAATCTTTAACTTGTTGCGCCGCAGCAACCGGGTCATCATCAGGAAGTGTTGGAGGGGCCGCAACAACCGGGTCATCATCAGGAAGTGTTGGAGGGGCCGCGCCATCACTCCACCAGACTTTGATATGATACATCAAGACATACAATCAATGTATAGCCCTCCTGAGGGAATTCAGAAGGTCATCATAGAGAAAGTGGTTCAGCCAGTGCCAGAGGCTATACTGAAAGAACAAGAGGCTTTGCAGAAAGAACAAGAAGCCCAATTGTCTAAAAAGAGATTCAGGGAGCAAGCTGAATTGAGACCTGATTTTGAACAGTGGAGCCCCACCTCCAGGAATATCATTTTGACTGCTTGGAAAGCTGCCAAGGATAATATCCAGGATAGAAACAAGTGGTATTCTGAACTGGAGTGGAGGAAGCATGAGAATAGGCAAGAGGCAATTGTGCAATATAGAAGAAAGGCTAAGATGGGAAAGCTACCTCCTACTGCACAGGAGCCTAGCAAGTACTTTCCAAAGCCTTATCATTACTTTGAAAGACAAAAGATCAAAGCTGAAGAATTGAAAAAGAAGGATCTTAAAGGAAAGAAGTATGCTGCTGCTGAAGATGCTGAAGCCCCGGTCCAAGCAAAGATACAATCAGGAAAGGGCGTTGTGATCAAGGAGCCTAAGCAGCAATAGGATAGAATTTTTCTTTAGTTTACAGTTGTAATCATTTGATTTTAAACTCTCTGTAAACTTTTGAATAATGAATATGTTGAAGTTGTTAGAACAATGTGATATATGTTAAATCTATTATATTAATGTTCTGAGAAATTTGTGTATACATGTTTTGTTTATACATGTTTATGTACTTACCCTGTTATATAATCCTGTTTTACATCATACTGTGAATTTGTTATGTATGGTGTATATCATTGACTAAGGGTTATGACTTCTCCAAATAGGGGGAGATTGTTGGGTACATTGGAAAATATGTACATGATTTGAAGAAGCCTCACCCTACTCAATGATATACATCAAAATATATTTGATGTATTTTGAGTTACCTTGTGCAGGTTAAGTATTTGCAGGGAAAGCTTAAAAGTTTCTAATTCCATGTGTCGACACCTAGAAGGAAAGTGTCGACACTTAATAAGGCTTGTGTCGACACCCAGAGAAGCAGTGTCGACACTTGGAGTAATTGTGTCGACACCAGGGATGCAGAGTCGACACCAGAAGGAAAGTGTCGACACATACAGGTTATGTCGACACACAATGAAGAAATGTCCAGTGAAGCAGTGTCGACACTTAGAAGCAGTGTCGACACCCAGAGGAACTTTGTCGACATTAGAAAGTGTCGACACTAGGAGGCTGTGTCGACACTCAGCAAAACATCAACAAAGTTCAAGTACAAGTGTCGACACTAGGAGGCTGTGTCAACACTCAGCAAATTTCAACAAATTCTAAGTTCAAGTGTCGACACAAAGGAGATGTGTCGACACTCAGCCAAAGTCTCAACATAAGAAGAATGTGTCGACACAAGGAGCTGTGTCGACACTCAGCAAATTTCAATGAAGTCTAAGTACAAGTGTCGCCACTAAGAAAATGTGTCTACACTCAGCGAGTATCAACACAAGAAGATGTGTCGACACAAAGGAGTTGTGTCGACACTTACAAGAATTCAACTAAGTACTAAAGAACAAGGAGTTGTGTCGACACACAATACCAGTGACGACACATGTTGAAGAAGCAGTGTCGAGAAGCAAATTCTACAACACAAGGAGTTGTGTCGACACCATGAAGGCTAGTGTCGACACTTAGTCAACTTGTGTCGACACTTAGTCTATCAGTGTCGACACTTAAAGACTGACTGTCTCGACACTTTTAGATAGTTACAGAAAATTCAAGAAGTGACTGGATGACTTGACAGGTGCCATTCCAGCTAGTCTACTGCAACTGTCAGAGCTGTCAGAAAGTCGTTAGAAACCGGATCAGCCGGTCACCATGAAGAAAGCCTATATAAAGGTTTATTTTGTCAGCAATCAGATTGTTCAATGAATCATTGAAGTACAACACAACTAGAAGAATACCTTCAAGTGAAGATCTAAGAAGTTGGAGAGAGAGAGCTCCTTCTAAGAAGACAGCTGTTGAAACAGGCTGTGAAGAAAGTTTCAGATTGAGATCTGAATCTTAAGTTGCAGTGATTGAAGATCAGCTGCATAGAGAATCAACCCTACTGTGTTCTAAATTCAAGAAGCTTTGAAGGAAGCCAAGGGAGGTTGATCTCAGCAAAGTTCTTCCAATAACTCATCAAGAAACCTGTCAACTCTTCTCTCTTATTCTGAGTTGTAGGTTTATATTCATTGTAATTTTAATTTCTTGTAGGATCCATAGGGATCTGAGTTGTAAGCCTGAAATTATAAAGGCTGAGTGGTAGGGCATGTGTGCCTGAGTGTAGGAGATTCATTTCTCTGAGTGTAGGCCTTGTTGAGGGCTGAGTGTAGGCCTTATTGAAGGCTGAGTGTAGGTCTTTGTGAAGACTGAGTGGTAGGGCCTTGGGCCTGAGTTGTAGGAACCTAGTTGGGGTTTTGAGTGTAAGATCTGAGGATCTGAGGAATAGTGGAGGAGTTTGGCCGAATCTAGTACACTACTAGATAGGCGAAGGGGGAAAGTGGATGTACCCAGACCTTGGGGAACCACTATAAAACTGTGTGTACTCTGTGTATGCTTTAGTCTGTGATTGCTGTGTTGTATTACTGTGAAGAGTTGTTTATAACTCTGTGATTCTGCCAAGAACTTTAAAAAGATTAAAGTCACCTATTCACCCCCCCCCCCTCTAGGTGATTAGGTACAATTTCTTTCAGCAGGTGCAGGAATATTTGAGGCGCGGCAACTTGCCGCACTTGGACATCTCATTGCACGACTGGTATGCTCAATTTTGAGCATAGATACTTCCAACCCTAGCTGTTTATCAAATATGACTCGCTGATTTTTACTAGTTGTTGACTTTAAGTCTGGGGGGGAAGAGCATGCCTGTAGTCATTTCACCATACTTTCTGTTGCATACCAGTTTCTTGTTTACTTATTTCTTGCTTTATGTTGCACACACTGAATCACCCACACGAGTGCGCTCTTACCCACGCGCACAACCCGAGTCAAATTTATTGCTTTTGTGTAAACTTTAAAATAGTGGTACTGGCTTAGGATTTCAGGATTGAGTAGTTCGAAACTCGTGCAGTGCTCCTAATCGAATACTCATGGTTTGTGTAGAGTTAGGATAGAATTAATTTTTCTTTATGCTCGTAGATTTATTCTTTTCTGCACACGTAAATATTGTTTGTACTGCTCAAAATCTGAATCTGGGATAATTGAACGATAATGTAGGAATGTGTGTAGCCGTCACTAGACTCGTATTGCTCGAGTTGGGAGGAAGGATCATCTTTCTCGGTGGCTAAGAACTTGCCCTAAGCTACTCTCGAAGCATTGGTGCATGGTTAGTCAAGCTTGAGCATGACGTAGGCCTTCATTTTGGCTAGTTTGAGCCTTGTTTAGCCATTCCTACCTGTTAACCGTTGCATGCCAAATTTGTGCCTACCATTCCTTTGATCCAGCTCCACTCACTTTCACCAAGGCCTGAAGTTATACCCACCATCGCAATCAAATGCTTGAGCTGATTTGTATTTACTGTTTTGCCGAGGTTGTGATAAGTGGACATTGTTTTTGGAGGTGCTGAATTCATTCACGTTTTGATTGCTCCGTTTGGGGATTGCTAGCGCAGAAAAGAAAACAAAATTTACGAAAATAAAAAGCTGATTCGCGCAAAAGCGAGAAAAATATGAAAGAATTGCTTTGAGATTTCGATCCCCAACCTCTTTATTGATTTTGGTCGGGTTCAGCCGTGTTCACACCCGGATTTCAAGCTAAGTCTGGGGGCGTGTGCCCCATTCATTTCTAAGTGGCTGTTTTGGTTTGGGTTGTTTTCGCTCGCTTTGGTTGCATAGAGCCTTCATGTTTATCTTTGACTACCAAGCCATCGTCTAAGCCTCATTTCCTCCTACAAGTCCTACTGATTCACGCTTGAGTCTAACCCGTGCCGTGGAGAGAGTGTGAACGTGCAAGCGTATGGTCCCCGACATTGGTGGATTCCTTTGGAGGTGATCCTGAGCCCTGATCTTTGGCAATGCTCTCCTAGCGATTAGTCTACTTTCTCCCTACGCGTGACCGGATGATTCACCGTGATTCCATTTTTGAGTAATAATAAAATTTTGATACGCATTGTGAAAAATATAAACTATTCTGCATACTTAGAAATTTTCTCTATTGTATTTTTACGCACGCGAGCATGCGACTTCGCATGGTACTTTGTTTTTCAATTTCTTTGTTAGCTAGTAATTTTCCCTATCTGCTTAGATTTTGTTTGCTCGGGACGCGCAAACAGTTAAGTCTGAGGGTGTGATGAGTCCATTTTATATACCTATTTTCGGACTCATCTGGGCTAGTTTTCACGCGTTTGCACTTCACTTTTAGTTCTTTATCATTCATATTTCATCTTGTCTATATTTCCATAGGAAGTGCACACTTAGGCCCGTGGTTGTGTATTTTTGTACTTTTTATGTTTATACTCTCTTTTTGTGATTGCCTGGAATGCCTGCACATATCAGTGCTTGGTACAGGGTTCGTGTGCGTGTTCCGGGGATGTTTAGAAGCAGGAATACTGCGCACGCTCATCGGATATAGTGCGCACGACCACTGGTCGTGCGCCACTGCTCATGCGCAATGTTCCCTGATTTCCCGAATCTGCCTGGGGTATGCGCACTATCACTGGACACAGTGCGCACGACCACTGGTCGTGCTCCACTGATCGTGTGCATTGATTCCATATTTTTCCAAAATCTGCCTGGGGAAAAGGCACTACCACTGGACATAGTGCGCACGACCACTGGTCGTGCGCCACTGGTCGTGTGCATTATAATTTCTGCAATCTATAAATTCGCAGGTTCCGCCCTAATTCGGGATCGCTCGATATTTCTCCGCCATTTTCGTCCCCGACGAAGGTTTCTGCCATTCCCCTTCATCTTCCACCCTAGGGAGGTGCTCCGGGAAAGCTTTCACCGCCAAATCCAAGCCGAAGCTTCCTCTCGGCCTCCTCCTTCATCTTTGAGCTTCAAGAAGAGCTTGACCTAGATTTCTCCACCAAGCTAGGAGAAGTTGTGCCATCCTCCACCGGATCGTGACACGAAGAAGACGGGCCATTGGAAGGTGGTGATAGTCCTTCTCTACCCCGGACGCAGTTGCGGACCGAGCTTGGACGCGGATTGACAACCCGACGATTCCAACCGTGAATCCTCAGCAAGGCTTCGGATCCGGTCAATTTCGCACACTCTTTTCTTGTTTGGTTGTTGAATGTGTAGTTGAACTCTTGTATATGATGAAGTATGCTTTGTTTGCAAAATGTTTATATACAATCATGTCTATGTGATTTTGTATGTTTTCGTTATTTACTTGAGGTGCGCCATAGTCCATCCACCATCCATCTACCCTTGTCGTACTAGCAATTGCTAGTGTCGTGCGTAGCGAAGAGGTGACACGAACATCATTCCGTTGTTCTAACCACCTCATCCGCTAGCCTTCTCATCCATCCTCCTAGTGATTCGGTGCATAGCGGCCCGACTAGTCTTCCATCCCGCCTGGCGAAGCATCGCATAGCGGCGTTGCATAGGAGTAGTTGTTAGATTTTTACTTTCTTTTTATCGCAACAATCAAAACCCCCATCGTTACCGCCGACCCTAAGGACTTCAATCTCAATTCCTCCTCGAAATTAACTCCACCTTACTGTGTTTCTTGTGAGATCGATACTTGGGAAAACCCCCATTGTATATTACTTGTGCGACCGGTTCACTGCCGTGATCTTAAGCATCAGCGTACCAACTCCCTTGAATGACGGGGGATGGAAACTCAGGAAATACTTCATGTGTCGGTCCCCATGTCCGACCACTACCCTTTCCGCCAAAGGCTCCACTCGCCTGGCCTCTCCGCCTGGCACGGCCGTCGCCGTGTCCGGTGTAGCAGGGGTTACTACCTGAGCTACCGCTGCAGCTTGGGCTGCCACCATCGCTTCCGCAAGAATGCGGCAGAAGTCGGCCGGGTTAACACCCGTGCCCAAAAGACCTAGAGCAGTAGCACTGCTCGCCGAAAGCTCTTCTCTAGCTCTCGACGTACCCACCTCGCTGCTTGCACTCTTCAAGAAAACAAGAAACAAGGAATCAGTCTCAAATCTCCAGACTTAAACATAAGGACACTCAAGGTCCCGCGTTACACTTATGTGGATAACTTCTCTACGCATTGACCTTGAATCTAACCTGCCTCTGATACCAAATTGTAACACCTCCCCTGTAATGAACGTATAATATGGGTCCGGCCGGGGCCCCACAACATACGGACGCCACAGCTTTAGTATTAAAAGTTGATATAGCTACCCACACTCAAAACACTTTGCACAACACAGCGGAAACACAAGCAAGACAAGAAGTTATCCACCACTAGAAGAGTAAAACAAATGACCTTATGGCCTTACAACAAGTGTCCAAAAGCAAATAATACAACAGTTATGAATGTGCTTAGCACTCCTAGTCTACCTCGGCATGCAAGCCGGACAACATGAGTCAAACACATACAGCATCACATAAGTAGAGCTACAAAAAGAAAAGCACTTCATGAGGCTTAGGCCTTTCTGGCCGGCAAGCTAGCTCCTGCATGCGATCCTTGCCCTGTAAAATTTATTAGTAACATGGGTCAGCAAAGGCTGACCTCAAACTGTGTAACAACACATCTCCTCTCGGCCGCCCCTAACGGACTCCGGGGTACCCCTCCAACCTGCAAGTTAGCACTTCGTATGCAATAATTATAAGCAAGAAAATCAACTACAGAAACAAGCTTGTGTGTCACACACATCATACATGTTCTCTACTGGTTGAGCATATAATAAAAGGGCCTACTTATGCAATCATGTATGCAACAACTCGGGTTTCACCCCAAGGCACCCTATCTCGTATGCATCTAGCACATCATCACAACATATGGGTACTCATCGATTCCTCATTGGCATAAAGCCGCAAACAAAGGGGGGTAACACCTTTCCCCCAAACGGCGCACAGGCTGCCACATGGAACTCTTGTAAAGGCCCCACCCGCTCAAGGTCTTAGACCCGGGCTTGCCTATAAGCTCTGACGTCTCATGTCAGGATTCCAAAAACACAAACTGACCGATTCTAAGAAGCCTTGCCGGACACCACCCGCTCATGGCCTCGTTGCCCGGGCTTGTCCCCATGCTTGGCATTCTCGTCAGTCTTACAGAAGGGGACTAGTCTCGCCGGGACACTCTCCGCACATGACATGAACGTCGCGGGATAGCCAGCCGACCACGGAGACATAGACACGCATTGGTACATCACAAACCAAGACAATTCCACCCTAGTCCCTCAATTGTACAGCAGCGTTCCCGCGCACCAAGGAAACCATCTCCAACTCATGTGGAGCTAACCTTGTCCACCAAGGAAAACATCTACCGCCACGAGGAGCTAACCTTGTCCGGTTCTAACTACAGGTACTCACTCGAGAAAAAGGGGAAAACATCACCACATCATAAACGGCATCTTGCCGCAACGGAATCTCTACGAATCCTTAACATTCGTATACAACATCACCGAGTCAGACTAACGGTCGCGACTACGGCTTCACCCACCATGCCTAATCCACTAACAGAGCGGATCTCTAATACAAATCATGTCGGGGACGGACTCAATCGACCCGGAGGTTCCTCTTGAACCTTGGCGACCCAAAACCCCTCTCATTTGATTGTTTGGTACCCAAAACTAGAAAAGAAATGATGCTAAGACATGCATCCTAAGACCGAGAGGAGAAGTGTTGTTACCTTTCGACTCCTCTTCCTTGCCATAGCAAAATAGCCGGATGAAAACCATCGCAACGATCTAACCTCCACGGATCTGGACTCGGCTCGCGATTTGGAGCAATGAAACCTCTCCTACAGCCCAAACTCTCCTTCTCCTTCTTCCGTGTTCTCACTTCTCTCTAGATCTTTAGTAAGAGAAATCTTGGAGAAGAATGAATTTTTTCAACCCTATTCTCGGACTTAACTCCTAAAGAAATGATCTAAACCATCAAATCCTAAAATCAGGAAAAGAATGGCCACGATCTGCCTGAAAAATAAAAGACCTGGGCCGAACACGGCCTGGCACACGCCCGTGTCCAGGGCCGTGTGCCTTATTCGCCGTCTCAAATCGACACGCCTGGAACAGCACACGGGCATCCGACACACCCGTGTTTGACCCGACACGCCCGTGTCCCCACTGACACAGCTGTGTGGCCGGCCGTGTGCCTCCATTGACACGGCCCCGAAAACATCCCGAGAGGTGACACGGCCTGGGACACGCCCGTATCCCAAGCCGTGTGCCAAGTCTCGACACTCGTCGACAGCCTTTGTGTCGACACCGCGGAAAAACGTCGAGCGAAGATCGTCGACCAAGTGGGACATGCCCTGTGACACGCCCGTGTCACAGGCCCTGTGTCCCAGTCTCGACTCTCGACACTCGAAACTCGACACTCGTCGAGTGAACATCGTCGACTGAAGTTCGTCGACAGAACCACACGGCCTTGGACACTCCCGTATCCTAGGCCGTGTGCCTTGTCTCGACACAATGTCGAGCGAAAGTGTCAACACCCCGGGTCGAGTGTCGACACGGGCTCGACACGCCCTGCGACATGCCCGTATCGCAGGCCGTGTGCCCTAGTCTTGACACATTGTCGAGCGAAAGTGTCAACACCCCGGGTCGAGTGTCGACACGGCTCGACACGCCCTGCGACACGCCCGTGTCGCACGCCGTGTGCCCCCTGCCAGAAACCAAAAATTTCCAGAAGCGCAAATCGACCCTCTCTCAAAATTGGGGTGTTACAAAGGTTCTATGGAAGAATCAGGATTTGGAAAGCGCGACTTGGGAACTAGAGTCGGATATGAGGGAGGCTCACCCTCACCTTTTCCCTTAATTTGATTGGTACGTTTCCTTTCTTGTACTCTTGTTTTGTCACCTTCCTTCTATAGTAGAAGTAGCGCATATAAAGTTTCGGGGCGAAACTTTCTTTTAGGGGGAGTGGTTGTAACGCCCCCGATTTTTCTACAATTATTTAATTCTCGTTGGGCATTACGTTGACGTGTTTCCGGCATGTGCCTTTTGTTAGAGCGTGGTCTTAGCTCTTTAGGTTGCTTGTGTGGTTGTTAGTAGCCTTTTTGGCAAGATTCCCTAGCAAGCCGGGTCTGTTTTGGTGATCGGTGAGGCCTCTCTGGGGATGCTTGTGTTTTGGCTTCGGGTAGTGATAACCCGAGTTTTGATCGTCGAAAGTTGATTTCGACTTCGCCGTTGCGTTCGTAGCTTGGATAATTAGCTACAGTGTGAATTTCGTCGGAATCCGAGGTGGTTCGGTTTTCGCGTCGTTTCGTGGTATTAATAATAATAATGCAAATAATTAATTAATGAAACTTGAATTGAATCCAGTGGTTTTTGGGTGTCTGTTAGGGCTGATAAGGCGTGTCCCTGCATAAATATATATAGTCTCAAGACAAAAAAAATGAGTCTTTTCATTATCTCCTTCTGTGGGAGAGAAACTGCTGCCTGTTCGAGAGGAAGAGAAAAACCGCCAACCCTGTACCCTTCAGACGCCGATTTTGGGAGCGTTAGTGGACGGAATTCGATTCTGAAAGCGGATTTGGAGTGCTCTCGCCTAGACCTTCATTCCTACGGTAAGAGATTTAATTTTTGTGGTGTTTCTAGAGGACTCAGAATTTTTGGTTTGAACCTTTTCCGCCATTAAAACCTTAGATCTTGTTTAGGTGCTGTTGCGGCTGGAGCCGAGAGAGAGAGGAAGGGCTGTGCAAGTTAATTTCTGGATTTGAGGCAAGTGGTGCTAGTACCCTTGCCAAGCTTTCTTCCCCTTTTTATGGTCATATTTACTATAATTTTCCTTGTTTCCTGAGATTAATGCTTCACTCTGTATTTCCGTGAAAAGCATGTTAATTTTGAACCATTATGCCCCTTTATGTTTTGGTTTGCATTCTCTCAAGTTCTGAAACTCATATCTCTGGCTGGAGTGATGTAACCTTGTTTGTTTTATCAAATTATTCTCTGTTAATCATTCAAAGTGTTCCCTGTTAAAAACTCTGTTTGGTTAGTAACTAGCCTTTCAACCCTGGAATTTAATAGCAGTGATATTTCATACTTATATTTCCAGTAATAGGTTTGAATTAGGCTAAGAAGTTTGGACGGAAACGAAGTTGGAGGTGCAAGATTTTATGTGCTCTCAATGCAGCCAGATCGACGGAAATCGTCGATCTGGGTTCGACGATTATCGTCGATCTGGGCTCGACGATTATCGTCGATCTGGGCTCGACGATTATCGTCGATCTGGGCTCGACGATTATCGTCAAGCTGAGCTCGACGATGAGCTTTTGGTCTGGGTCCGACGGAAATCGTCGAACGGAGTTCGACGATTTTCCCGTGACCTCTGTTCGACGAAAGGGAAATCGTCGAACGACGTTCGACGATATTATTTCCCGTGGCCTGTATTCTAAGTTTTCCTGTGGTCTGCGTTTAACGGCAAATCATCGAACGGAGTTTGACGATTCCCCATGGCCTATGTTCGACGAAAGGTAAATCATCGAACGGAGTTCGATGATTTCCCGTGTCCTGTGATTCGACGAAAAACATCGAGCCGCGTTCGACGATGTTCCTGTGCTCGACGATTTTTTTTCTAGCGCTCGATGAAAATCATCGAGATGCGTTCGACGATTCCTGTAGGCAGAAATTTATTTCTTTCCAGTACTTTTCTTCCCGAGTGATTACCTCCTAGGGGAAATGTCTTGTCAGCCTTTCGTTCTTTCTTTGTTTTGAGGGCCGAATCATGGGTTATGGCAGGTAGTGGTATTTTGACGCTCTAAAGGATCGGGATGTTTTGTGTGCGAGCCGTGGCCGCCACTTTTTAGTCCCAGGTACGGGTTGGGTATTGATGTGGCCGTCACCCCTTTTATCCCAAGTACGGGCTGGGTTTGTGGTGGTTTTGTGCCGACAGTGAAATTTCACTTTTAGTTGGAACTGTTATGTTTGGGGGACTGTTTTTGGTCACCAACACAGGTCCATGATGATTTACTACTGCCATTACTCACAAATTAGGATTGTTATGTGTTTCTTCCTGGTAGAATGCAGCATATAGTGGCAAGTTTTTCTTGTCTTTTGCCTTGTAGCCTCTGCAGGATTCGAGCAGGGCTTGGTGTTGTTGTTTGGTACTTGGTGTACTTTTGTTTATTTGGGAAGTAGTTTTTTTTTACTGCCATGTTACTTACTGTCTTTTGTTCCATTTTAATTTAATGCCCTAATTCAGATTTTCTTAATTTACTTGTTGAGGTGTTCTTTTCTTTTTTGAATTCCTCAGGTTCTGACTAGTAGCTGGATAGACGGCTAGATTTGCTGTGGTGTTGCTGGTGATCATTTGAGTTGTAGGGACATTTCTCTTGGTTTTTGTGAGGTAGTTTTCTGCTTTTCTTACAGACATACATACTTGCCAGCGGGTTCGTGTTAGTTTGTTGGCGCCCAATGGTAGTTTACCTTATGATACTGAATGTGTTTCTTTTACTGCTACCTTTCTGGAGATAGTCTACTTGCTCTTGGGATGTTTTTATGCTAGGTTGCTAGTTACCTTAAAACCTAACAAACACTATTATGTATATATATATATATCTCATGATCAGCATGTTTTATAAAGCTCATACATTACTTTCCAAGTAACGTAAAAAGATCGTTTTCCTACTTATAATATAACATAAATCTAGAGTCTTGCATGGTATAAGTTGACCTCGGGGGTCACTTATGCACCCTCATAGGATGTCAAAAATAAATAAAGTATTTTCCACTGCGTATAAGTATAGTTTTTAAATCGTCGATGTCACAACCCGCATTTTTCTCCGAAATTTTAGAAGTATCAGAGTAGAAGAAAACGCGCGTTGTGATGCCACGTCGGCCAGGGGATAACTGTCGACGCTCAGGCAACCACTAACTGCTAAGACTAAGAAAGTTCAAAACTTGAATGATGTGAAAACCAATTATATTTTTGAGGCCGTATCCCTCGGCTTCGTGGATCAACTAGTCCACCCTTTCAAAATTATACTTATACGTAGCGGAAAATACTTTATTCATTTTTTAGCATCCTAAGAGAGTGCTTACGTGTCCCCAGGGGACGCCTAAGGCTATGCAAAACCCTAGATTTAATTTATATATATCATATATAGGAAATACCCTTTTTTTTACGCGGTTTGAAAATAGTGATTAAGCTCTTTAGAAAGGAAAACATGATGCCTATATTTTTGATATAATAGTTATTTTCTTTTATAGGTTTTAAAATAACTAGCAACCTAACATAAATCATCCCAGAAGCAAGTTGAATAAACTCCAAAACAGGAAATATAGCAGTATAAGCAAAGTACAAAGCATCTAAAAGAGAAACCACCAGTGGGCGCCAACAACTAACACGAACCCACTGGTGAGTAGGTATATCTGTACTACAAGTCTAAAAGAACTACCTCCCAGAAGTGAGGAAAAGAAACTCAGCAGCAGCTACAACACTAGCAAACTCCAGAAGAACCCTAGCCGCTCAGTCGGCTATAAACCTGAACCTGAGGCATTCAAAGAAAAGAACGCCTCAGCAAAGCAATATATAAATATGAAAATGGAACAATAGCATAAGAAAGAAGTGAAACAGGTAAGAGCTAAATAAACGAGTGCAGGAAAAAAAATACTCGCCATGAGTGAGTAAAAAGGGGGTGCACCAAGTGTACGGGTGAGGTCAAGCCTCTCACATTTCTGCAGGAAGGATTAGCAAAATAACAAATAAATTCAAGTATAAAGCTAGAGCAGGAAGAGCCACCTAGTACTGGAGATGGACAAAACAGAAATAGGGGCCTAGACTGGTGGCAACGCTCCAACCACGTATAACAGGCATAAACATCTCAAGGTGCTGTGGTGGTGGCATCGGTCCAACTCAACCAAACAGCTCACATTGTCTTAATAAGACAAGAAGTAAAACAAGGGTGGCGGCATCGGTCCGACCACCTCAAAACCACATCCAACTCTAGCACTAAGTGACTCGGGAAACCCCTTCCTGGTAGTCCCATGAACCACCATGACGTCAACACTGAACCCTACACATCTAGAGCGACCCACCTAAGAGCCTTATATTCATACCAACGGACTAAACATCGACTTCGCCCAAGCAAGAGGGTTGACATAATTAAATTGAAGGTGACACGAATCCTAGTTTAAGTATTTTGATACTAAACGCGTACCGGTAATGTGATACTAAATACGACAAAGTAGCTTGACCTCCAACCAAGACCTTAAAGTTAACTTACTACCACCGTACACATTTAGCTTACTACATCTCATAAACACTATACTGGGGTGGTTCGATGCATACATTAGCAAGGGGCTTAACACTAATGCGAACAAGTGAATTGACACCAAATAAAGAAAATGACAAGAGGGTTGGGTGGCTTTGATACCCATCCGATTTTCGTTGGGACAACCAAGGGGCAACTACGGTAACATCCTTTCCATTAAAAAACAAATAATGAATTTACCTCAAAATTTCCTAGCGCCGAGATCATATCAAAATTCTAAATGTTAAAATAATATCAAGAATTTCCCTAGGGCTGCAATCATATCAAGAATTTATCATGAATTAGGTAACACAACTAGCATGAAGAAAAAATTCACTTTGGCAAGAGAGTACTTGCCTCGGCTTAAGGAGGAGTTCGGCGGCAATGATCTTCCCACTAGGTCAAGATTGCAGCGATAACTTATAAAAATCTGGACAAAAAAACTGGCTAGCAAGGGCCGGCCAACGCAACCCCTCCAAACCTCCGGCCACCTAATCAAACGGCAGCACCTAAGCTTCTAAACCGCCGGCCTTAAGCAGCGAAGATCACAAGATTTCCTGGATAACCCAACCGGGGAAGAACAATACCATAAAAACGAGAAAAAAAATGCAACCCTAACCTACCTATCGGGAAACAGAGATGGAGAAATCCAAAGAAAAAATTACCTCGGAACGAAGATCTAGCCTAGAGGAGTTCGGATCCGGTCTCAAACGAAGATTTCCGGTGGAATCGGGCGGCGAACGGGCGGTCGGAGGAGTGTCGGGGCCTCCGCCTTTCTCCAGTCTCCCGCTCGGGCTGCGACAGCGGGCCGCCACGTCTTTGGGGAAAATCCTAAACCTAAAGCCGGTTTTGTATATATATATATATATATATATATATATATATATATATATATTATATATATATATATATATATATATATATATATATATATATATATATATACACCTATTTCATTGTACACCTATTTCATTATACACCTATTTCATTAATATACACACACTAACATATACCTAAATAATTATATATAATTATAAACATACACTTATTTAATTATATACCTATATAATTATATATACACACACTAACACTCATAAATACGTATATCTATACATACACCCTGACACACATATATATATACTTATACATACACACTAACACATAATCGCAGGCACGCACACGCAAATCATTAAAACATTGCATGTCTACAACACGCGATATGCCCAAATGCGCAAACATGAAAAATATGCTCGCACAAATGACGACTCGCTGACTAGCGACCGTCGAAAAGGCGCGAAAACTAACGTTCTCGGATTCCGACCAAATCCGCACCGTAGCTAAACACTCGGGCTACGAAAACATCGGTGAAGTCGGACACAACCTCCGACGACCACACACTTGGGCAAACCTCGCCCGAAGCCAAAGTACAGGGATTCCCTAAGAGGCTCAGCCGGGCCTCCAAAACAGACGCCGGCTAGCTGGGGAAACCATACAACAGGCTAAAAACTCTAAGAACACCTAACGAGGTACTCTAACAACGGCACGAGCCGGGAATGCGCCAACGTAACGCCAAATGAGGACTTAAATAATTGCCAAAAAATTCGGGGGCGTTACAGCCACTCCCCCTAAAAGAAAGTTTCGTCCCGAAACTTTACGTACACTACCTCTACTATAGCAGGAAAGTAATCAAAATAATAGTTACTAGGAAGAAACATACCCAACAAATCAGGAGAACAGGCGAGGGTAAGCCTCCCTCATCGCCGACTCTAGCTCCCAAGTCGCACTTTCCAAATCTTGATTCTTCCAAAGAACCTTCACCATCGGGATAGACTTTGACCGCAGCACCCGGTCCTGAGTATCCAAGATGCGGACCGGCACCTCAACATACGAGAGGTTGGGCTCCAACTGGGGCACGGCATCCAAGACTTGCCCTCTGCTCCGCACACACTTTCGCAGCTGGCTCACGTGAAAGACGTTATGCACGCCAGGGAAGTTGGCGGGTAGATCCAACCTATAAGCTGCCACACCAATACGCTCCAAAATTCTGAATGGGCCCACATACCTCGGATCCAGCTTACGGTTCTTGCCGAACCTCTTCACTCCAACCATCGGAGACACCTTCAAGAAAACCAAATCCTCTACCGAAAATTCCAAATCAGACCTACGCCGGTTGGCGTTTTTCTCATACCTTTCCTGAGCTAACCGAAGCTTTTCCCGAATGAGTTTCACAGCAACCTCCATTTCCTCTAAAGCATCAGGTCCCAACAACGGCCTCTCACCGGCCTCAGTCCAAAACAATGGAGTTCTGCAGCGCCTCCCATACAATGCCTTGAAGGGAGCCATTTGCAAGCTCTCTTGGTAACTGTTATTGTAGGCAAACTCCATGAGCCGCAAACGCTCATCCCATGCTCCACCATGATCTAGAACGTAGCACCTGATCATATCCTCCACAATCCGGTTCACCCGCTCGGTCTGCCCATTTGTCTGAGGGTGGTAAGTGGTAGAATATCTCAAGTCTGTGCCCAAACCCTTCTGCAAACTCTTCCAGAAACGGGAAGTAAATCTGGAGTCTCGGTCTGAAATGATGCTCACGGGAACTCCATGCAACCGGATGACCTCGCTCAAGTACAGCTCTGCTATCTTCTTCATCGGGTAGTCGATCTTATAAGGCACGAAGTGCGCACACTTCGTCAATCGGTCCACGATCACCCAAACTGAATCAAATCCTCTTGGAGATCTTGGTAAGCCCGTGATGAAGTCCATAGAGATACTTTCCCACTTCCAAGTCGGGATTTCCAAAGGAGTCAGCTTTCCACCAGGCCTCCCATGATCGGCCTTCACCCGCTTGCAAGTGTAACATTCAGAAACATACCGAGCTATATCCCCTTTCATACCTTGCCACCAGGCGATCTGCTTCAAATCATGATACATCTTCGTGGATCCCGGGTGGTAGGCAACACTGGATCCATGAGCCTCTTTGCATACCGTGCTCCTGATGTCTCCAACCGCGGGGATGCAAAACCTACCGCGGTACTTCAAGGTACCCGAATCGTCGATGGAGAAATCCGGCAACTCCCCTCTCTCAGCCCTGAGGTACAGGTGTAACAAATCTGGATCATCCTTCTGGTGCAACCTGGTGAGCGAAATCCAAGATGGCTATGCCACTGCCAAACTGCTTTGCAAATCACAGCCTCCCACAGAGATGTCCATCAACAAGAACTCTTCCACTAAACGGTCCGCCGTGAGGTTGAAGATCTTCCCTGTCTTGCGGCTCAGGGCGTCGGCCACCACGTTGGCCTTGCCTGGATGGTACTGGATCTCCACGTCATAATCGGCCACGAACTCCAGCCACCGCCGCTGGCGCAGATTCAGCTCCTTCTGAGTAAACACGTACTTCAGACTCTTATGATCTGTGAAAATCTTGCACTGAGCCCCATAGAGTAGATGCCTCCACAGCTTCAACGCAAAAATCACCGCCGCGAACTCGAGGTCATGCGTAGGATAATTCCGCTCGTGAGTCTTCAACTGCCGCGACCCATACGCGATCACCTTCCCCTCTTGCATCAACACGCCTCCGAGCCCAACATGCGAGGCATCCACATAAACATCATAGTCCTTGCCCTCCGTAGGCAATGTCAAGACAGGAGCAGTGCACAATCTCCTCTTTAGCTCCAGAAAGGCCTCCTCGCACTGCTCGCTCCAGATGAACGTTGCATGCTTCTGCGTCAACTTAGTCAAGGGCGCTGCCAAGGTAGAAAAGCCCTCAACAAACCTTCTATAATAGCCGGCCAACCCCAAGAAGCTCCTAATCTCCTTGGGTGTACTCGGCCTATGCCAATCCATCACTGCAGAAATCTTCACCGGGTCCACTGAAATGCCATCTTTGTTCACCACATGACCTAGGAAGGACACCTGAGGCAACCAGAACTCACATTTGCTCAACTTGGCGTACAACTGATGATCTCTCAAGGCAGATAACACCAACCGCAAGTGCTGATCATACTCCGCAGCATTTCGCGAGTAAATCAGAACGTCGTCTATGAATACGACCACAAACTTGTCCAGAAAATCCTTGAACACTCGGTTCATCATGTCCATGAATGCTGATGGGGCATTGGTCAACCCAAAAGACATAACTAGGAATTCGAAATGTCCATGCCTCGATCGAAACGCCGTCCGTGGAATGTCCGACTCCCGGATTCTGAGCTGATGATATCCTGATCGAAGGTCAATCTTGGAGAACACAGAACTGCCACGCAACTGATCAAATAAGTCGTCGATTCTGGGCAGGGGGTACCTGTTCTTGATGGTGACTTTGTTCAACTCCCTATAGTCGATGCAAAGGCGCATCGAACCATCTTTCTTCTTCACAAAAAGAACGGGTGCACCCCAGGGCGACGAGCTCTGCCTTATGAAACCCTTCTCCAATAACTCATCCAACTGGGTACGCAGCTCCTCCAGCTCTCGCGGGGCCATCTGGTACGGCGCCTTAGCAATAGGACGCGTACCCGGCTCCAAATCAATCACGAACTCGACATCTCTGGCAGGGGGAAGACCGGGAAGGTCGCTAGGAAACACATCCGAAAACTCACGGACAACAGGGATCTCATCCAACAACGGCACACTGCTAACAGTCCCCAGCACCGAGACTAAGCAAGCAAAACAATCGGAACTGAATAACCTCTGAGCACATACCGCAGAAATCGCCGGAGAGGCCTGACACGGATCGCCATAAATACTCCCAGGCTGACCGTTGTCCTTCTTTAAGTCCAAGCGCTTACCCCTGCACTGGATCACCGCATCGTATCTGGACAACCAATCCATACCCAGGATGACGTCGAAATCTTCCAAGTCTATAACCTTCAGATCCGCCTTGGCTGGGAAATCCCCCAACATAATAGGACAATCCAGAATGCCCTGATCTGATATCACAGAATCACCCGAGGGGAATTTGACGCAAAAGGCATCACCGACACGATCAAGAACCAGCTGGCACCGCTCTACAAAGGCCCTAGCCACAAAGGAGTGGGTAGCACCTGAGTCAAAGAGAACGCACGCCCAGCGGTTCTTTACCTTAAAACTCCCTATATAAATATCAACGGGGAATTGCACAGTCACTACAGAAAACAAAAGTCAAACTAAACTGCAAAGGAAGTAAAAGACTAGCAAGAAGGTTTACCTGAAATGACTTGCGTCGAAGTTTGAGCCTCCGCTGAAGATATCACGTTCAGCTTCCCTTTGCCTCTATCCATAGACTGAGGCGGTGGCAACGCCTGAAGAGGAACTGGTCGGTGCACAGACTGGAGCTGTGGGCATCGGGCCTTGGTATGACCTTTCTGTCCGCACTGATAGCAGACCTTATCCTTCAACCAGCAACGGGCAACATCATGCCCCTCCTTCTTGCACAAAGTACACACCGCATTCTGTCTGGGAGCATCCTGTATAGCATGCACATGCACCTTCTGCGCCGCAACCCTCTTGAAACATCTCTCAGCAGGATGGCCCGACCGGCCGCAAAAACTACAAACCTCCTTGCTCCTCTTCCCCGAAGGAGCACCGGGCACTTGGGAACTCTTCGCTTCAGCAGCTTTCCTCTTCTCATTCCTCGCCTGCTGTCCTCTATGCTTCGCGTTTTCGATGGCCTCTACCTTCAAAGCGGCCTCCACTGCCCCAGCATAACTCACTGCTCCATGAGCCACCGCTAGCTGCTGTACCTCGCTCTACAGGCCACCGAGGAACCGCTTTGCTCTATCCTCCTCTGAGCTCACCAAACTAGGGGCAAAGCGACTGAGTTTGCTGAACTCAATCTCATACTCGCTGACTGAAAGCTGCCTCTGCTTCAGATGTAAGAAATCATTCATCAGCCTGTCTCGCTCCACTGACGGTAGAAATTTCCGCATCAAGATCTCCTTGAAGGAAGCCCAAGTGCTTCCTCCTACCATTCCCTCCTTCTCCCTCATCCACCAGCTCTTCGCTAACCCCTTCAGCTGATAGGCGGCCAGCATCACCTTCTGATCATCAGACACTCCTGAGTAGTGAAACATCTCTTCTATGGTGATCAACCAGTCATCCAATATCATGAAGTCCGCCTTACCATCGTAGGTAGGGGGACGCAGTCGCTGGAACTGAGTGATGAAAGCCATCTCCGGGGGTACCACCACTGGAGGCACCAAAGGGGCAGGAGGTGCAGGAGGTGCGGGAACAGCTAAACCCGCAGCAGGGTCCTGCGCTCTCGGGGCTAGTCCTGCCACCACAGACAACAGGGACTGGATCTGAGACTGAACGTCCACCATCTACCTCGATAGAGCCTCATTGCTCTGCCTCAGACTTTCCATAACTGTACCGCTTTGAGTACCAGAAGACCCGCCCTCGGATTGGGGAGTCGATCTTGCCACTCTACGCTTAGGCGCCATCCTAAAAAGGATCAACAAACAAACATCAGAACCTAGTTCAACTACTAGGACAAAACAACAGGTACAGACAAACCTACATAAGTACTTGCTTTCACTGCCAACTTGCTCTGGGGTTTTCTTTTTTTTTTATATATGTAAATATATATTTATACAGGGGAAATAATGTCATGCTTAACCTAAGATGGTTCACCACCATCACACTAACTCTTGTGCCTAAGTCGAGCATGCATGAATTTATAATCTCTTTTTGACTTAAAACCATGTGTGTACATATGTCATCCTGCAAGTCTTTAGCTTGGCACGTTGTGCTTATGCAATGTTATGCTATGCATGATTGTGCTATGCATTCTAAAAAGGCCCTAATGCATGTTATGAGTGGCGTACACATGAAAATGTTATGCATCCCATACTACATAACATTTTCATGCAACGAAAAAGAAAACATGCTAGTCGCATTCATGTGGTGAGGTTATGCATCCCATACTACATAACCCTCACATGTTGCCTCCTATGGTGGATCCATATACGAACACATATTATGCATCTCATACTACATAATATGCCACGTATACTTCATGTTATGCTATGAGTGTAGTGTTCGTGCTTCAGCCAAGATGTGCCGATGACATATCGGTGTGTGTATGACATGATGCTAAACTTCTAATACTCACAAGGAAAGGTTGTCCGATAAATTTGTCAAGCAACCTCCCTCTGATACCAACTGTCACAACCAGCATTTTTCTCCGAAATTTTAGAAGTATCAGAGTAGAAGAAAACGCGCGTTGTGATTCCACGTCGGCCAGGGGATAACTGTCGACGCTCAGGCAACCACTAACTGCTAAGACTAAGAAAGTTCAAAACTTGAATGATGTGAAAACCAATTATATTTTTGAGGTCGTATCCCTCGGCTTCGTGGATCAACTAGTCCACCCTTTCAAAATTATACTTATACGTAGCGGAAAATACTTTATTCATTTTTTTAGCATCCTAAGAGAGTGCTTACGCGTCCTCAGGGGACGCCTAAGGCTATGCAAAACCCTAGATTTAATTTATATATATCATATATAGGAAATACCCTTTTTTTTACGCGGTTTGAAAATAGTGATTAAGCTCTTTAGAAAGGAAAACATGATGCCTATATTTTTGATATAATAGTTATTTTCTTTTATAGGTTTTAAAATAACTAGCAACCTAACATAAATCATCCCAGAAGCAAGTTGAATAAACTCCAAAACAGGAAATATAGCAGTATAAGCAAAGTACAAAGCATCTAAAAGAGAAACCACCAGTGGGCGCCAACAACTGACACGAACCCACTGGTGAGTAGGTATATCTGTACTACAAGTCTAAAAGAACTACCTCCCAGAAGTGAGGAAAAGAAACTCAGCAGCAGCTACAACACTAGCAAACTCCAGAAGAACCCTAGCCGCTCAGTCGGCTATAAACCTGAACCTGAGGCATTCAAAGAAAAGAACGCCTCAGCAAAGCAATATATAAATATGAAAATGGAACAATAGCATAAGAAAGAAGTGAAACAGGTAAGAGCTAAATAAACGAGTGCAGGAAAAAAAATACTCGCCATGAGTGAGTAAAAAGGGGGTGCACCAAGTGTACGGGTGAGGTCAAGCCTCTCACATTTCTGCAGGAAGGATTAGCAAAATAACAAATAAATTCAAGTATAAAGCTAGAGCAGGAAGAGCCACCTAGTACTGGAGATGGACAAAACAGAAATAGGGGCCTAGACTGGTGGCAACGGTCCAACCACGTCAAACAGGCCTAAACATCTCAAGGTGCTGTGGTGGTGGCATCGGTCCAACTCAACCAAACAGCTCACATTGTCTTAATAAGACAAGAAGTAAAACAAGGGTGGCGGCATCGGTCCGACCACCTCAAAACCACATCCAACTCCAGCACTAAGTGACTCGGGAAACCCCTTCCTGGTAGTCCCATGAACCACCATGATGTCAATACTGAACCCTACACATCTAGAGCGACCCACCTAAGAGCCTTATATTCATACCAACGGACTAAACATTGACTTCGCCCAAGCAAGAGGGTTGACACAATTAAATTGAAGGTGACACGAATCCTAGTTTAAGTATTTTGATACTAAACGCGTACCGGTAATGTGATACTAAATACGACAAAGTAGCTTGACATCCAACCAAGACCTTAAAGTTAACTTACTACCACCGTACACATTTAGCTTACTACATCTCATAAACACTATACTGGGGTGGTTCGATGCATACATTAGCAAGGGGCTTAACACTAATGCGAACAAGTGAATTGACACCAAATAAAGAAAATGACAAGAGGGTTGGGTGGCTTTGATACCCATCCGATTTTCGTTGGGACAACCAAGGGGCAACTACGGTAACATCCTTGCCATTAAAAAAAATAATGAATTTACCTCAAAATTTCCTAGCGCCGAGATCATATCAAAATTCTAAATGTTAAAATAATATCAAGAATTTCCCTAGGGCTGCAATCATATCAAGAATTTATCATGAATTAGGTAACACAACTAGCATGAAGAAAAAATTCACTTTGGCAAGAGAGTACTTGCCTCGGCTTAAGGAGGAGTTCGGCGGCAATGATCTTCCCACTAGGTCAAGATTGCAGCGATAACTTATAAAAATCTGGACAAAAAAATTGGCTAGCAAGGGCCGGCCAACGCAACCCCTCCAAACCTCCGGCCACCTAATCAAACGGCAGCACCTAAGCTTCTAAACCGCCGGCCTTAAGCAGCGAAGATCACAAGATTTCCTGGATAACCCAACCGGGGAAGAACAATACCATAAAAACGAGAAAAAAAAATGCAACCCTAACCTACCTATCGGGAAACAGAGATGGAGAAATCCAAAGAAAAAATTACCTCGGAACGAAGATCTAGCCTAGAGGAGTTCGGATCCGGTCTCAAACGAAGATTTCCGGTGGAATCGGGCGGCGAACGGGCGGTCGGAGGAGTGTCGGGGCCTCCGCCTTTCTCCAGTCTCCCGCTCGGGCTGCGACAGCGGGCCGCCAGGTCTTTGGGGAAAATCCTAAACCTAAAGCCGGTTTTGTATATATATATATATATATATATATATATATATATATATATATATATATATATATATATATATATATATATATATATATATATATATATATATATGCATATATATATACACCTATTTCATTGTACACCTATTTCATTATACACCTATTTCATTAAATATACACACACTAACATATACCTAAATAATTATATATAATTATAAACATACACTTATTTAATTATATACCTATATAATTATATATACACACACTAACACTCATAAATACGTATATCTATACATACACCCTGACACACATATATATATACTTATACATACACACTAACACATAATCGCAGGCACGCACACGCAAATCATTAAAACATTGCATGTCTACAACACGCGATATGCCCCAAATGCGCAAACATGAAAACTATGCTCGCACAAATGACGACTCGCTGACTAGCGACCGTCGAAAAGGCGCGAAAACTAACGTTCTCGGATTCTGACCAAATCCGCACCGTAGCTAAACACTCGGGCTACGAAAACATCGGCGAAGTCGGACACAACCTCCGACGACCACACACTTGGGCAAACCTCGCCCGAAGCCAAAGTACAGGGATTCCCTAAGAGGCTCAGCCGGGCCTCCAAAACAGACGCCGGCTAGCTGGGGAAACCATACAACAGGCTAAAAACTCTAAGAACACCTAACAAGGTACTCTAACAACGGCACGAGCCGGGAATGCGCCAACGTAACGCCAAACGAGGACTTAAATAATTGCCAAAAAATTCGGGGGCGTTACAGCGGACTAGATGATCCACCGAGCCGAGGGATACGACCCTTAAAATTATATCTGATTTTCTAATCATTAAACTTATGAAATTTGCATAGTCTAGTTAGTTGGTGTTCGCCTGAGCGTCGACAGTTATCCCCTGCTCGACGTGGCATCACGACGCGTGTTTTTCTGATACTCTGATACTTCTTGAATTCGGAGAAAAAAATGCGGGTTGTGACACTCCTGGAGCACATCACTCCAGTAATCAGGCAACTCATTGCAGAGGCAATCACACCTCTTGCTGCCTCCATCTCATCCCTTGCTGCCCTCCTTGCTGCCCCCTCTGTCCCTTCTTCTTCTAGGGGCCTGATTGTACTATCCACTGAAACCAGGTAGGGGGGATGCTCAATGAAGAAGCAACTCTAGCAGCAGTAGTCTCAGCAGCAGCAGTTCCAACAGTTCCAGCAGCAGTTACAGCAGTTACAGCAGCAGTTGATACTGAAATGGTCTGTACAGATATAGAAATTCCAAAGATTATAATTACTGTTGGTGATTACATTATAAATCCCACAGTTAATCTAGATTCATTCAATTTTGTTTACAGAAGTATTCTACCCAGTTTGAGTGTACAGTAATATATGACTATAGTCTGCTATACCTCCCCAATAAGCCCTGAAGTTGTTAATCAAGTAAAGGCAAGTTTTGCAGCTCCATTTATTACAGAAGAACATGTGTCTGAGAATGTTCTTGAACTAGTCTCTACCCCAGAGCAAAGGGCTATTTCCCCTCCCAAGGCTATCTCCCCTCCTACTTATAAAATGGATGATAGTCCTTTACCAAATCTGGATGAAATTATTCTTGCAGATATAGTAGAAGAAAATCTAACAGTTTTTGAAAATATTATTGCTCCACCAGAAGTTGCAGAACCTCAAGTGCCTCCTCAAGCTGAAAAGTAAATCTCCAAGGAAGCCTTGAAGGAAATTGATGCTTTATATGACAATCCTCCAGGATCATCTGATGATGACATTGATGATGAAGACTCTGATAATTCTGATGATTCAAAAGCAAGAAAAAAGGTTGCTAAGAAAAGAAAAGCTCCTGCTAAGTCTATTCAAAGCACAATCCTAATGCAGACACTCCCTACTATATTTTACAGAAGATTACACCTTACCCAGGGATGCCTTCATGGATGTGGCTATCTAAAAATGAGCAAAAAGTAAGGAAAAATAGCAAAAGGTACTCTCCTCCTCCTTCTCAAAGGAATTGGAGAGGTCCTCCTCCTCCTCCAACAGTAAGTACTTCAAGGAATGTGTCTCAGAGATCTACCTCTTATACTAAAACTTACCAAAGGCAACAAGGTAGATCTTCAAGATCTCATTTCCAAGGAAGCAGTCAGTAGAGACATCCTTCAAGAAGTAGCAGACAACGTCAGCAATATCAAAAGCAAGACATGGAACAGAAAATATCAGAAATTGATCAATCTGAGAAAATATTTTAGTTCTGAAAGACTTTACTCCACCAGTTCCCTTTGTGGATCCTGAACAAGAAACAATTGCTAAAATGGCTAGATTTCAAGAACTGGTTGGACTCTCTATGATAAACAAAGCTAAAGCTGAAGGCAAAGATCCCTCTCAGTACACTATAATGTCTTCTTATAGGAGAGAGGAATTAAAAAGGTATAACAAAGCTAACAAATTTTTCAATGTAGATGATTATATGAATCTGCATCCAGAGGTTGTAGTTTCAAGAGCAACTTCTCTCAATATCATTGGAGCATCAGACATGACTATATCTAAAAGAGAAGCTGCTAATCCAAATAGAGAAATCATATTCAGACAGCCCTCTGATTAATCTGAAAAAGCTAAGAAAGAAAAGTCAAAGAAGAACAAATGAATGTTTTGTTTAGTTTTTTTTTCTGAACTCTATTTGATTAATTTGTCACAAAGCTCTTGTTGTATACATATCTGTTGGATGTTTTAATTTTCTACCAAATATAATTTATTTTGCTTTGTGATTATTTTCTTTTATTTATATTAGTGACCTCACCTAAATAAGGAGAGATTGTTGGATCCCTAGTTTGGATTTGGGCTAGGTTCACTAATTAGGATAAGTTTTGACCCACATTGTATAGCCAGGATCAAGTATTTGAGTCCTAGTATTTAGGCTAGTCATTAGGTTCAACCTTCATGGACCAGCCAGCAAAGGTCTTCAGGACACTCAAGACTTAGAAGAATTCAGAGTTAAAAATTATCAATTCAAAATTCTTCGAACTCAACTCGACGATCGTCGATCTCATATCGACAAACTCTGAGTTAAGCTTGATGATATTCAAGCTCAGGTCGTTGATTTCTTCATTCAAACAAATTCTTTGCTCGACGAATTCTGGAATTCAACTTCAACATATTATTCCCAGTTTAGTTTCTCTGATCTCTGCTCGATGAAGACAGATTCTTAGCTCGACGAACTTAGAATGCAGAATTGGCTAGTTATTTCCAGAATATAGTTCGGTGAGCTCTGGTCGACGAACAGGAATTATCAGCTCGACGGCCTTGGAACTCCAGTCGATGAAATCTGTTCAGAGCTCGACGAGTTCTGTCTCAAGCCAGATTTAGAAGTTTTCCTTATTCTATCCTTATTTCTTATATTATTTAACAGTAATTATCTGAGTAATTAATGTTTATATTCCCCTGAATATAGCCGTTATTGGCGGCATTAATTATTGTCTTCATCAGGGTTAATTACTTGCTTAATTTATTGGGACAGTTGGGGAAACTCATTTAAGACAATATTCTCCAGCCGTTTTCATTCTCCAGACAGATCAGTAATCAATGTTTGAAATTCAAATTTGAAAGGAGAATTTTTGACAGTAGAATATAAAAGAGATTTTATCTTTTCAGATAGCAGAACTAAGACAGAGATATAGAGTCTCGACATCAGACAAGCAGTAATACAAGAAAATCCCTGTGCAGAAAACATTCTGTTTTCCACTTGTGCTTTCTGAAGACTGAAGAAGAAGAATAATCAAACATCAAAAGTCTTCTTCAACTTCAACTCCAGGAACATTAAATGATAATAAATTCAAATCAGTCAGAAATTCCTGGATCACTTCAAGTCAAGGCTGAAGACCTACACCCTGAGCAAGGCTCCAAGTCATTTCTGAAGGAGCTTTGACACCAACAATCCACTAGTCTTCTCTATTGTATAAAGAAAAGAGAAGACAACATCAACTCTTTCTACCTCCTGTAAAAGGGTTTATTAACTCCCTTCAAAAGTTTATTCTTAGTTTTTGGGCACCTGATCAAAAGCCTAAAGGCTTGTGAGATCTCCCTGGAAATAGATTTTGTGGTGGTAGTCACCTGATCAAAAACCTGATAGTGGATTCCTACCAGGGTGGTAGAAGAGTGGATGTACCCAGGTTGGGGAATCACTATAAAATTCTTGTGTTGTCTAGTTACCTATTTTCTTTTTGTTCTTGTAGAGCTATGATAGTACATTTTTTATTAGGTTGCATTTCCTTTTATACTACTATAGTTATCATATATTTTCTCTGATATATTTAAAAACAGCCAAAAAATTTTAATTACTTTATTCACCTGACCCCCCCCCCCTATCTAGAATAAATCAGGTTTATCCCCTATATTTCATTTATCTTATAGCTAACCTTGGAGTTATACTCAGATTGTTAAATCCCTTTTTGAGGAACCTCCCTCTGATACCATTTAAAAGTTATTTAAGTTAAGGTTAGCTAATCACCTAGAGGGAGGTGAATAGATGTTTGATGTTTTGTTAAGTCTTTTGCTGATTTTTGAATAATCTATCTAGATCTTCTCCATAGATCCTGCAACAAGAAATAGCATAAGCAACACAACAAACACACAAGGATTTATAGTGGTTCCCCAATTAGGTACATCCACTTTTCCTCCCACCAATCCAGCTGATTTGTTGGACTAGGCACAAACTCCACCAATATGCTCCTCAGAGCTTACACCTCAGTCCCTTAGCCTTACACACAGGTTCACTTCTGAACCCAAACTCAGAACCACAAGTGTTCCTACCTCAGAGTCCTGCAGAGCTCCTACAGCTCAGTGATCCACTGATCAACTACCTCAGCCTTATTTCTAAGGCCTACAACTCAGGCTCTTCAGCCCTATAGCTTCAGGCACACAGCCTTACTCTCAGAGTGCTGCAGCACTCCTATAACTCAGTACCCTTCCAGGTACTTACAGCTCAGCCTCCTCCAAGACCAACAACTCAGTGACACACTTGTCACCTACAGCTTAGTGACTCTTCAGTCACCTACCTCAGGCACAAGGCCCTCCACTCAGGCTGGGAGGACAGACCTACCTCAGATACACACTTGGATCCTACCTCAAAGAGCAACACTCTCCTAGCTCAGGCAATTAAGCCCTACATCTCAGATCCACACTTGGATCCTACCTCACCAACTAGTTAGTCACCTACAACTCAGGCACAAAGTGCCCTACACTCCGATTAAGAAAACCTGAATCATACAGGAAATTAATACAGGATGTTAAGAAAAAATAAACTAACTGACTCACAGATTAATCTCTGAGTCTACTCTGCTGGACTGAGCAGATATCAGTCCAGCTCTCTCTTGTTGTAGAAGAGATGTGTCTTCTTCTACAGCTAACTTGTCCTTTGCTATACAGATGAGCAGCTATCAGATTGTTGAATGGATGAATCCATTTCTTTGTTCAGGACAGAACTATCTTGCTGAGCTTGAAGAGCTTCAGCTATCTTCCTTAGCCTTCTGGCTTACTTTGCTGGACTTGGTTTAAAAGCTTGTTGAAGAAGATTAAGTCCAACCTCCTGCAGTTTTCTTCCTTTTTGTATTTTCTTCGCTTGTTCTTCGTTACCCTAATCCTTTTTTCTTTTTCCTTTTTATTTGCGCTAATTTGAATCAACAGCACAAATGTGTTTGAGCCCACCTAAGGATTGGTGAGCCCCACCTCCTTCAGAATAGGACAAAGCAGCTTTCGGCGCCACTGCAGCTTTCTTGCAATGGCTACATGTAAGTTGACTTTGATGACGTCAGCAATGGTCATCACCATCTGGACTTCGAAAATATTTCAGAAATTCATAAAGCGTTGAGTGATGTTACGTCACTCAACGCCATCTATCTTCGCTCTCAGCGCTTCTAGACTTGTGAATTTTCTCTAGATTTGTCTCAACAGTTCTATCTCAGCGGTCTCAGCAGTTTCTTATTAACAGCTGAGACAAGCTTTTGTCTCAGCGTTTTCTTCTCAGCGGTCTCAGCGCTTTATTCTTAACTGTTGAGACAACCTTCTATCTCAGAGCTTTCTTCTCAGTGGTCTCAATGCTTTCTTCTCAACGGTCTCAGCGCTTTCTTCTCAGCTATCTCAGTTGTCTCAGTGCTTTTTGCCTTAGTCAGTTTTTCTGGCTTTAGCTCGACAAGTGTTGAATTACATTCGACGATCTGTGGCCTGAGCTCGACGAACTCTGATCTTCTCAGCGCTCTCAGCGCTTTTTGCCTTAATCAATTTTTCTGGCTTTAGCTCGATAAGTGTTGAGCAGAGCTCGACGATCTGTAAGCAGAGCTCGGCAAACTACAAACTAAGCTCAACGAACTTCAAGCTGAGCTCGACGAACTTTGAATCCTGAGCTCTTGAGCTTATCCCAAGGAATATTGAGCTGAGCTCGACGACCGGCGAGCTGAGCTCGACGAACTGCGAGTTGAGCTCGACGAATTTTGAGTTTACTACTAAACTCATTTTTCTTCACCTGTCCAATCATGGACTACCTGCATGCAAGAACTAAGGAATACATCAAATACAATATGTGTTTATGTCATTGACCCATTTGAATTCTTACAAATCTGGGATATTGGGATCAATAGACCCAACACAGCCTTCACTCAATGCTTCTGTACTTAGTTGATTTTTATCAATATGAAGGCATTAAGTGAGCTGTTTCATTCAATGTTTTCTGCATTTCCCTATCTTCTCAATGAGGCATTGAGTAAAGTACCTTCACTCAACGCTTTTGTACTTGGGTGATTTCTCTATTGAGTTGGAGTTGAGTGAACTGCCTTTACTCAACGCATCTGGAGTTAGATAGATTTTCTATCTATATCTTATGAGTCTTTGACTGAAGCTTATTCTGCCGGCTCTTTCTAAGCTTGGCGTTGAGTGAACTGGTTTCACTTAGCGCTTCTAGACTTAGCCAGATTTATTCTAAGTTTGTTTGGCTTTGACAACATAGAGCTTTACTCGACGTTTCTTTCCTCAGGTGTTGAGTGAGCTGTCCTCACTCGACGCTTCTGCACTTAGCCAGATTTCTTCTTTTCCAATGTTGAAGCTTTGACTGTCTGATCTTTACTCGACGCTTCTTGTTATATGGTGTTGAGTGAACTATCCTCACTCAATGTCTATGGACTTTACCAAAATTTTGCTTTGTCAACAATTAGGCTTTAACTGCCTATGTGTTGGAACACCCTATTACTAATTTGGGTCAGGATCACTATGTCTCTAGGAAATCAATGTTTGACCTCCTGTATAGCTCAAAAGGTCAATTAGAATTGAGTCTAAGGGTTAGAAGTCTAAGTTTGGAAGCTGCCCTCAAGATCAAGACTTTTTCAGTTTGATACTAAGTCATATCGTCGAGCTCAGCACGACGATTCATCGAACTCCGATCGACGATCATCTAGCTCAACTTCGACAGATCGTCGAACTCCATTCGACGATCGCTGAGCTCAACTTCCACATATCGTCGAACTCCATTCGATGATCGGTGAGCTCAGCTCGACGATCTTTGACTCAGTATTGGATCTCTATATCTGATCTCAGTTCGACGATCTTTGAGCTCAGATCGACGATATTTTGTTGCAGTACAAGTCCCTATTGCTGAGCTCAGTTCAACGATAGCAGAGCTCAGTTCGACGTTTTCAGATAACTTCAAGGATGTTTCAAGATTCAAATTCAGATCAGTTAAGGAGTTATTCTGCAATTAATTCAGAAGATTTTCTAGCCGTTTTCATTTATTTCTGGAGCAAGTTTCAAGGGATTTTCAAGGAATATTTTTATGGACCTTCCTCCAGAAGACATTTTGCAATTAAGGATGCAATTAATGCAGGCCAACGGCTATTCTTGACAGAGGATGTTTTTCTATTCAGTACCAGAGAATAAAAGAGAAGAATTTTTGAATCTCTCACACACATACACAGACAGACAAAGAGACAGACATCAGTAATCTTCAGAACAAGAACAAAAATATTCTGTCTCAAAGAATTCTCAAGAACACACATCCAAGGAGATCAAATCTTCTAAAATCCTCAGATCTCTCTTGTCTCAAGTGTTCAAGGCCAACATCTTTCAAGACTCCAGACATCCAACATTTCAGCTATTGTTGAAATCATCTATTGTTGGAGATCAACTTCTGAAGGCCTATCACCCTACAGCAAAGCTTCTTTTCCTGAAGATCTCAAGGACTCAGGGGGAGCTTTGACACCATCAATCCACATAGTCTTCTCAGTTGTTTGAGAAAGAGAAGTCTTCCATCACTCTCTCACCCCCATCTCTGTAAAGGGTTTCTTAAACTCCCTTCAAAAGTTTGAGCTTGGTTTTTGAGCACCTTGTCAAAAGCTCATTGGTGGCAAGACACCTGATCAAAAAATCTGATTTGGTTTTTGAGCACCTTATCAAAAGCTCATTGGTGGCAAGACACCTGATCAAAAAATCTGATTTGGTTTTTGAGCACCTTATCAAAAGCTCATTGGTGCCCAGGATACCTGATCAACTCATCCTGCAGTGGATTCCTACCTATGGTGGTAGAAGAGTGGATGTACCCAAGTTTAGGGGAACCACTATATTTCCTTGTGTCATCTGGTTTTGCTTGTCTTTATTTTTGTTTCTGGCTGTGATTGTTCTGTGATTAGCTTATGATTAGTTTAGCTCGGTGATTAGATTTATTAACTGCTTCCCTGCTCACTCACATTACAACAATTGTTGTAAAAAGTTTTCAAGCACCATATACTCTATTCACCCCCCTCTAGAGTATATCAGATCTATCTGCACTTTCAATTAGTATCAGAGGGAGGTTTGTTAAACATACCACACCTTGGTGGTTGCACAGGCTAACATCTGAACCCAAAGATTCCTAGTTAGATCTGTTTTCTTTTGAATTTAGTATTAGATTTTATTTTCACAAATCATGGCCCAAAACAAAGATTATGCTAGCACCAGACCTCCAGTGTGCAATCTATCCAAATTTGTACTTTGGAAAGCAAGGATCAGACTATACATGAATTCTATTGATGAGGATATTTTTAACTCTATTTTGACAGTGTGTCCAATACCTCCAGAGAACTCAAGTACAAATGTTGTTCCACCTCCATCAGGAACAGATGCTGACATCAAGAAATGGAAGGTAGCTGATGCCAAGGCTATGAACATCTTAGCCCAGACAATGTCTGATGACATATTTCAAAAGGTGGCTGAATGCAATTCAGCAAAGGAAATTTGGGACAAACTCTCTGAAATAGTCTCAGGCTCAGCTGATGAGAGAAAGGATAGGAGATCCCACCTCATATCTCAATATGAGAATTTCAAGAAGGGAGAAACTGAGTCAGTGGGAGATATGTACAACAGGCTCAGTCTAATAGTCAGTGAACTCAGGACATTGGATAAAGAGATCTCACTAACTGAACTCAATGACAAAATTCTAATGTGCTTCCCTAGCACTTGGGATTCAAGAATCTGGCCAATCAAGGATGCCAGAAGTTTGAATGAGATCACCACTGAAGCTCTATTAGGTAAGCTCAAATCTTATGAGCTACTCATCAAAAATAGAGAAGAAGAACAGAAGGCTGCCTCACCAGCCACAAGAAAAGAGAAAACAATAGCCTTCAAGGCAACTGAAGATCAGCCTGAAGACAAAGTCACAGGCAATGATGAACTGCTCAGTCTGTTGGCCAAAAGATTTTACAAGATGGCCAGAAAGGACTTCAGAAGGAGATCAAATAAGGATCATGATAAGCCAAGGTATGACAAGTCAATTAATAATAAAGAAATTGTTTGCTTTGGTTGCAGGAAACCAGGGCACATAGTTCATGACTGTCCTGAAAACAAAAATAAGGACAGAAGGGACAAGAAAGAAAGAAGAAAGGAGAAAGACTCCAAGAGGAATGGCAATGACAAACCCTCATCAAGCAAAAACAAACATACAAGAAAGGGATTTGTTGCTGAATCCTGGAGTGAGACTGAAGAGGAGTCAGAAGCCTCATCCAGCTCCAGTGATGATGAAGATGATGCAGAAGAAAAAGAGTTCTACATGATGGCAATCAATGCCTCACAACATAATTCAGAAGAAGAGGAGTCAGAGTCAGACTCAGAGACTCAACCTGAAGAAGATCAGGTAATTAGTTCTTTTGATTTTAATTCAGAGGACTTTAAATCTGAATTTAAAGCATTATGTTTAGACCTGCTAAAATCTGAGAAAGAAATTATCTCTCTCAGAAATCATTTATCTGAATATAATACTTTAAAGTCAGAAAACCTCAAACTCTCTCAGGAGTTGGAGTGTTGTAGGAAGCAGATAGCTTCACTGAAAAGTGAGCTATCTGAGGCCAAGAAGATTGAAGAATCCCTTAATGGGAGAAGCATCAAGCTGATGGACATCACAAGCACAGTGAACTCCAGATTTAATAGTACACTGGGCTTGGGTGCCTCATCCAGCCAACCCATAGTTCTAACAACTCCAATCAAATTCATTTCTGATAAAGGAAAGGGAGTTGTAGAGGTAGCTAGGAAAAATTCTGATCTACCCCAGAAAACTAAGTCCCAGCAGAAATCGTCGAACGGAGATCGACGATCGCCGAATGCAGATCGACGACTGTCGAACGCAGATCGACGATCTCAGGTAAAATCATCAAACTCAGGTCGACGATCTCAAGTCCCTGAACTCTGCTATAGTCGACCGTCGAACGGAGCTCGACGATCTGACCCAAGATCGTCGAACGGAGCTCGACGATCTGACCCAAGATCGTCGAACGCAGCTCCAAGATCGTCGAACAGAGGTCAGAGCTCTGGAAATTTTTTTAAGGGCAAATCAAAATTCAATCCTAAGGGTCCTTCATCCCAAATCTTTAACCTTTATACTGAATGGATTATACCTCCAAGGAGATATCATCCTGAAGGATATAAGAGTCAACCTGGGATGTATTTTATTTCAGAGTTTAAAGGTTATCAACCTAGGCACAAGGTAAACTGGGTCAAAAACAAATGAATTATTTTATGTGCAGGTGAAGACCTATCCAACATCTAACCAGCAATGGTACTTGGATAGTGGGTGCTCTAAGCACATGACAGGGAACAATGACAACCTCACATCCTTTAGAGCCAAGCTTGGACCCAAAGTTATCTTTGGTGATTCAAACTTTGGACAGACTAAAGGCTATGGTGCAGTCCAGATTGGATCGGTAACATTCAAGAAGGTAGCTTATGTGGAAGGACTGAAGCACAACTTAATAAGCATCAGTCAGCTGTGTGATGAAGGCTACCAGGTGACCTTCAGCAAAGCATTATGCAAAATCAAGTCAGAGGACAACACAACTGTGTTGACAGGTAAAAGGAAAGGTAACATCTATCTAGTAGATTTTCTTTCAACTGATGTAAATATTTGCCTGTTTAATTCTGTTTGTAGACCAAATATTTTATGGCATAAGAGAATAGGACACCTAAACCTTAGAACTATTGCTAGGCTATCCAAGGACAACCTTGTTAGAGGACTACCTTCTGGCCCCTACAAGAAGGAAGGACTCTGCAGGTCTTGTCAATTAGGCAAGCAAACTAAAAACAGCTTTAAGTCACTTAATAAGAGTGATTCACCTAGGATATTGTATCTGTTACACATGGATCTTTTTGGACCCATCACAGTACCAAGCCTAGGAGGTAAATCTTACACTTTAGTAGTTGTAGATGACTTCTCTAGATTCACTTGGGTGTTCTTTCTAAGGAAGAAGTCTGATAACTTTAAGTGTCTGACAGAGTTTCTCAAATGTATACAGATTGAGTTCAATAGTCACATTGCCCTGATCAGAAGTGATCATGGGACAGAGTTTGATTCTCTTCTTATGCAAGATTTCTGTCAGAGTGAAGGGATCAGGCATACTTTCTCAGCTCCTAGAACTCCTCAACAAAATGGGGTAGCTGAAAGGAAAAATAGAACCCTTATTGAATCTGCCACTATATTGTTGTCAGATGCTCATCTTCCTCTATCCTTTTGGGCAGAGGCAGTGAACACCTATAACTATGTGTTGAATAGAAGTTTGATACATAAACTAAAGGAAAAGACTCCCTATGAATTACTCAAAGGGAAGAAACCTAAAGTTGATTATTTTAGAGTTTTTGGTTGTATTTTCTATATACATAATAATGACAAGAAATACTTAGCAAAATTTCAAGCTAAAGCTGATGAAGGAGTGTTTCTGGGATACTCCATGATCAGCAAGGCTTATAGGGTTTATAATAAATCATCTCTAAAAATTGAGGAATTCTTTCACATATCATTTGATGAATCTAACATGTCTTTCAAGGAGAAGATTCCTTCTACCATAGAACCTTTGCAGGAACATTCTCTAGTTGAAGACTTGAACAAGTTACAGGTCACTCAAAAGGATGAAAGCAGTGAAGATGAAGAAAGTGTTCAACATATTGAAGAACAACTTGAAGAGCCAGTTGTTGTACCACAAGAGGAGACAACAACACAGGTTGGTGAACTATCAACACCCCATGTTGATTTAGTAACATCAAGAGACCATCCAATTTCCCAAATAATTGGAGACATCTCAGCTGGTGTGCAAACCAGAAATCAGGTCAACCAAAACCTGTTGCACACCTGCTTCCTATCTCAAATTGAACCTCAGTCCATTCAAGATGCAGAGCAAGATCCACACTGGATCATTGCAATGCAAGAGGAGTTGCATCAATTTGAAAGGAACAAAGTATGGGAACTAGTGTCAAAGCCTAAGGATCACTCCATTGTTGGAACAAAGTGGGTATTCAGAAACAAACTGGATGATCAAGGAGTAATTGTAAGGAACAAGGCAAGGCTAGTTGCTCAGGGATATTCTCAAGAAGAAGGAATAGACTACGACCAGACTTTTGCACCAGTTGCAAGATTGGAAGCCATCAGAATATTTTTAGCTTATGCAGCATATAAAGGCTTCAAGGTATATCAGATGGATGTCAAAAGTGCATTCCTAAATGGAGACATCAAAGAAGAAGTATATGTCAAACAACCTCTAGGTTTTATCTCTCCAACTTATCCTGATTATGTTTTTAAATTGAACAAAGCATTATATGGTCTCAAGCAAGCTCCTAGAGCATGGTATGAGACCCTAGCATGCTTTCTTTTGGAAAATGGATTTATAAGGGGTAGAGTAGACCAAATTCTTTTCATTAGAACCCATAAGTCACATACCCTACTAGTGCAGATTTATGTAGATGATATTATTTTTGGTTCTACTGACTCAAAATTGTGTAGAAGGTTCTCCAACCTAATGCATTCTAAATTTGAAATGAGTAGCATGGGTGAGCTATCCTTCTTCCTAGGATTGCAAGTCAAGCAACATGCTGAAGGCATCTTTATTTCTCAAACCAAGTATGCAAATGAATTGGTTAAGAAATTTAGCATATCTGAAGCATCTTGTATGAAAACACCTATGCCTACTAATGTTGTATTGGATGCTGATGAACATGGGAAACCTGTTGATCAGACAACATATAGAGCAATGATTGGCTCTTTATTGTACCTTACAGCTAGTAGACCAGATATAATGTTTGCTATATGTATATGTGCTAGGTTCCAAGTAAGCCCTAGAGAGTCACACCTAACACTAGTTAAGAGGATTCTCAGGTATGTTAAAAGTTGTCCAAATCTAGGTCTCTGGTATCCAGAAGATTCAGCATTTGATTTAACTGGATTTTCTGATGCTGATTATGCTGGATGCAGAATTGACAGGAAAAGCACCAGTGGAACTTGTCAGTTCCTTGGTGACAGACTTGTCTCTTGGTTTTGTAAGAAACAAACTTCTGTGTCAACTTCAACTGTTGAAGCTGAATATATGGTTGCAGGCAGTTGTTGTTCACAAATCTTGTGGATTCAAAAGCAACTCCTACACTATGGCTACAACTTAGAGAAGTCTAAAATCTTTTGTGATAACACCAGTGCTATTTCTATAGCTCAAAATCCAGTCCTCCATAGTAGGACAAAATACATAGAGATTAGGCATCACTTCTTAAGGGATAATGTGGAAAAGAATAAAATTGAACTTTAATATATCCCAACTGATTTACAAAGGGGAGATATTTTCACCAAGCCCTTGGATGAAAAGAAACACACCTTCTTCCTAAATCAGTTAGGAATGTTAGATGGAGGAAGTCTTAAATAATATCCAAGATTTTAAAAGCTTAAAAATTGACCAAGACTAGGCAAACATCTTGATTTTTCTTAGTGTCTAGAGTTTTTCTGATCTCTGAACTGCGCTCGACGATTCTCCCCTAGATTGTCGAACGGAGATCGATGATTTCTGAAATCGTCGACCTGAGTTCAGTGTTTCTCAGATAGTATGAACTATCTCTTCCGGTCAACGATCGTCGAACGGCGCTCGACGATTTTGTTCTCTGAACGATCGTCGAACAGAGCTCGACGCTCTCCAATATCGTCGAACGGAGATCGACGATGTCAAAGACTCTTCAGATTCCTTTAGAAGCCTCGATCATCGAACTGAGTTCAACGATCTTTCCAATTCTGCGTCGAACCCTAATATAAAATTCATTTTTTGTCGTCGTTATCCTTTGCGCTTTTGATTTCTCTGCAAGAACTTTCTTTCCCTCCAAACATTTCTGCACTTGGTCGTTTTGTTTGTTGAATCTTTGCAGGTAACTATGGTTGTGTCTGTTGCTGTTCTTGCCGCCATGAAATTTGATGCTAGCTTCGACATAGACATGGAATCCTTCAGCACAACAGACCAGGTCTTTCAGGACATCTTGGGGTTATTCAAAGAGCAGAACCTTACTGCAATCATGACTACAATAATTAAGCTTGCTTCTAATGAAATCAAAGAGTGGGTTTACACTGCCCACAATCAGGACAACAACACCATTGTTGGATCAATGTCTGGCACTCAGGTACCTTTAACCCCAGCAATTTTATCAGAGGTTTTTGAGTTAAGAACTGGTGGAGATTCACATGATTTGTCTGGAGAAGAATATGGTGACTTGCTTGCCAGAATGGGTCATTCTGAGGCTAACCCTAGCAAGCTATTGAAAAAGAATCTTTCTGTGGAATACAGATTCCTGGCTGATATAGTTGGGAAAGTCCTACTGGCTAAGCACTCTGCTCATGATACAATTTTCAGGTATCAGCTCTGCCTAATGGGAGCCCTAGTAGACAGGAAGAACCTGAATTGGGGAGAGGTATTCTTTGACCTCATTAAGAAGAAAATCAACAAAAGTTTTGTAAACTTTGGAAGGATATTAGGCATTTTTCTGCAGCATAGGTGCCCTGCATTGCTGGTATCCTCTGGGATTCACATAAATGCATCCAAGAGACTGTCATGTGCCCTTTTTGGTAAATGGGACAGACAGATCATTAAGCCCAGCAGGCCCTCCTCCAGCACTCCTTCAGGCACCAGGACTCTCAGAGTCACTTCCCCACAGGTCTCTGCCCCTACAGATGACCTGCCTGCTGCTGCCTCTCCTCCTCCTCCTCCAATTCCATCTCTTCCCATTCCATCTACCATTCAAACTCCATCCACCATCATCATCTCTAGCCCCTCTCCAACATCTACACCATCTCCAATCCCTACTCTTCCAATCACAGAAGACCAATTCCATCCATTATTCACCTACCCTCCAACAAACATTGCCACTTCATCACCCTCCATTCCCTCCTTCAACCTCATTGATGATTCCTTCATGGATGATTCACCATCCTCTCCTCCTGAGCTACCCTCATCCTCAACATCCTATCAAGCTCTTCTGCAAGACATCATTGACCAACCCACCTTCACCCCATCTATCTCCATCCCACTGTCCTCCATATCCACTTTACCCACACCTCAACCATCTCTTCCCCCACTCACCAGCTCTCCACTACCATCATCAACAGCTACACCTCCATCCTCTACCTCTACTCCAATCACTACTGAGCAAGTAGATATTCCAGCCCTTTCTGACAGGCTTTATGAATTGCTGGCCCCCAGGTTATCTCTTCTTTTGGAGACCTCCTTGGCTCCATTAATCCTGTCAGTGGTAGCCCTTTCTACCAGGCTCTCCTCTCTATTCCCTCAGGCACCCCCTTTAGCAGTGTGCCTTGATCCAGCCATGTCTGAATCTAGGCAGGGGGAGATGCCCTATGAAGTGAGTCTGGCTGCTGCTGCTGTTGTTGCTGTTTCAGTGAGCCTGCCTGCTGCTGTTTCCTCAGTTCTTGCTACTGCTACTGCTCCTGTTGCTGTGTCTCAAGATCCAGTTCCTCCTGCTGCAGTCTTTGCAATAGACCTCAGGTCTTTGCTCTCAGCATTTGATTCTATATATTTCAGATGTCTGCCAGAGACAGTTGCTATCCAGCCCCCAGAGGATCTGTCCAAGGCCCTTGTGCCATTCTCTTGCTGTGAACCTAGCATCATCACCTCATTTGTCCACTTAGTTTATGTTGCTGCTACTTCTGCTGAAAGCATTGCTGTTGTTTCTGATGTTGCTGCCCCTCCTGCTGCTGAAAATTCTGTTGATAATATTGCTGCTATTGCTGATGAGTCAATTTCTAAGGAGATCCTTATGACAGAGGAACATGAGTTTGAGCCTTCTGTATTTTCTACTGATAATTCTACTGCTGATATTGCTGTTAGTGAAACTATTGTTGCTGCTGTTGTTACTTCTCCAGAACCTGTAGTATCTGTTGTTGTTGTTACTGTTTCAACTTTAACTGCCACACCTTCACTATCTGCTGCAACAACTTCTGTATCTGCTGTTGTCACTACTGTTACTGCTTCAACTTCTGCTACTACAACTCCTGCTACCAGTTCTGTATCTGCTTCAATCCAACTCAAGCAAGATTTGATGAAGAAGATTGATGCCCTGTATGATGATCAGAGTTCTGAAAGTGATGAGTTCAGAACAGATTCTGATGACTCTTCTGCTACCATTGCCAGGAAAAGAAAGGCAAGGAGCAAAGCCATGAAGAGAGTACCTCCTGCCAAGGTCAAGGATAACAATGATATACCATACTATATTCTTCATGATTGCCCCATCACTGAGCACTGGATGCAGTACTCAAAGAATCAACTCAAAGCAATGAAAAAGAAAAGGAAATATGAAAAGGGCTCTTCTCAATTCCAACATTCTCATCCTCCTCCACCACCTCCTCCTGATGCAGGTGCAGGTGGAAGTTCAGCTGCTCAACCCCCTGCTAGAAGTCAAACCCCCTATCAGCCGCATGCTAGATCCTACCATAGGGGAAGCCAATATAGGGGTTCTCAATCCAGAAGAGGAGGATATAGAGGCAATCAAAGAGAAGTCCAGGTTTACTCTAAAGGATACTCAAGGCAACATCCATACTCCAGGGAAGGACAAATCTCATCTGACACCACATCTGATCCTTTTCCCTATAAATTGAAGGAAACTGTTTCATCCAGGCCTCCTCAAGATAACCCTTCTAATAGATATGAGCCACCAGTACCTTTTGAAGACCCTGAGAACAATCCAGCTGCTTGGACTGCAAGGATGAAAGAGCTTACTGCACTGGATCAGATCAAGATAGCTAAAGAGCAAGGAAGAGACTGATCCAACATCACTACAATGTCTGAACAAGGAAAGAAAGAGTTGGAAAAATATGGGTCAAGCAAATTTTTTGATTCTGACAGGTACATGGAACTGCATCCTGAAGCTGTAGTTCCCAGGCCCAAACAGCAAACCACTTTAGGTGCAGCAGATGATACTAGATTAAAGAAGGAAGCCCTCAACCCCAACAGAGAAATCAAACTCATTAAGGGCAAGGAAAAGAAATGACAATGTAAGGTGACAATCATCTTAACTTCTGGTTATTATCTGGGATGATATATATATATATATATCTGTGGTTCTGCAATGTCCAGTTTTTTTTGTTTTTCTGTATTGCTGCTTGAATGTTGGTATTTAAATTTTTTTTCCAAACTCTGTAAATAGTAATCCTAACCCAAATAGGGGGAGATTGTTGGAACACCCTATTACTAATTTTGGTCAGGATCACTATGTCTCTAGGAAACCAATGTTTGACCTCCTGTATAGCTCAAAAGGTCAATTAGAATTGAGTCTAAGGGTTAGAAGTCTAAGTTTGGAAGCTGCCCTCAAGATCAAGACTTTTTAGTTTGAGACTAAGTCATATCGTCGAGCTCAGCACGACGATTCGTCGAACTCCGATCGACGATCGTCTAGCTCAAATTCGACAGATCGTCGAACTCCATTCGACGATCGTTGAGCTCAACTTCCACATATCGTCGAACTCCATTCGAATATCGGTGAGCTCAGCTCGACGATCTTTGACTCAGTATTGGATCTCTATCTCTGAGCTCAGTTCGACGATCTTTGAGCTCAGATCGACGATATTTTGTTGCAGTACAAGTCCCTATCGCTGAGCTCAGTTCAACGATAGCAGAGCTCAGTTCGACGTTTTCAGATAACTTCAAGGATGTTTCAAGATTCAAATTCAGATTATTTAAGGAGTTATTCTGCAATTAATTCAGAAGATTTTCTAGCCGTTTTCATTTATTTCTGGACCAAGTTTCAAGGGATTTTCAAGGAATATTTCTATGGACCTTCCTCCAGAAGACATTTTGCAATTAAGGATGCAATTAATGCAGGCCAACGGCTATTCTTGACAGAGGATGTTTTTCTATTCAGTACCAGAGAATAAAAGAGAAGAATTTTTGAATCTCTCACACACATACACAGACAGACAAAGAAACGGACATCAGTAATCTTCAGAACAAGAACAAAAATATTCTGTCTCAAAGAATTCTCAAGAACACACATCCAAGGAGATCAAATCTTCTAAAATCCTTAGATCTCTCTTGTCTCAAGTGTTCAAGGCCAACATCTTTCAAGACTCCAGACATCCAACATTTCAGTTATTGCTGAAATCATCTATTGCTGGAGATCAACTTCTGAAGGCCTATCACCCTACAGCAAAGCTTCTTTTCCTGAAGATCTCAAGGACTCAGGGGGAGCTTTGACACCATCAATCCACATAGTCTTCTCAGTTGTTTGAGAAAGAGAAGACTTCCATCACTCTCTCACCCCCATCTCTGTAAAGGGTTTCTTAAACTCCCTTCAAAAGTTTGAGCTTGGTTTTTGAGCACCTTGTCAAAAGCTCATTGGTGGCAAGACACCTGATCAAAAAATCTGATTTGATTTTTGAGCACCTTATCAAAAGCTCATTGGTGGCAAGACACCTGATCAAAAAATTTGATTTGGTTTTTGAGCACCTTATCAAAAGCTCATTGGTGCCCAGGACACCTGATCAACTCATCCTGCAGTGGATTCCTACCTAGGGTGGTAGAAGAGTGGATGTACCCAAGTTTAGGGGAACCACTATATTTCCTTGTGTCATCTGGTTTTGCTTGTCTTTATTTTTATTTCTGGTTGTGATTGTTCTGTGATTAGCTTATGATTAGTTTAGCTCTGTGATTAGATTTATTAACTGCTTCCCTGCTCACTCACATTACAACAATTGTTGTAAAAAGTTTTCAAGCACCATATACTCTATTCACCCCCCTCTAGAGTATATCAGATCTAGCTGCACTTTCACTATGATTTACTCAGCGCTTCTTGACATCTGGCATTGAGTGAACTAGCTTCACTCAACTGCTATGGACTTTGACAAATCTATGTCTTTCCAGCATTCTTCCTTGTGACCACATGTCACTGTCACTTAGACAACCTGTCTAATCATTATTCCAAAGAAACTCTTGCACACATTGAACTTAAATAATGCATCAAATACATCTATGCGTATACCATTGACTTGTTTGACTTCTACAAATATGGGACATTATGATCAATGGACCCAACAACATACTTCTTATTGGGAAGGGGCCTTTGGTGGGTGGCCACTTCCTTACCCTTGAGAGTTGGAGCTAGGTACCAAATACAAATGAATCATAAGGAACAATCTATATTACTTTATCGGGAGCTTTTAGTGTACTCGACTCAATACCCTTTCTTCCTCTCTAGTGAGGAGCATTGTTAACCTTACTGTAGGAACATCCATTTTTTTGTGACCAAACATAATGTCCTAGTCATAACAGTTGGATGGAAGCAGCACCCTTTGAAAGGTGGTTTAAGGCACTACAACTTCTGCTTTTCCTTTATTCCAAATTGATGTTGCCTTTCTATTATAACCTACTCCACCTTTGAATAGAGAAGAGAAACTATAAATGATAGGCAGAATAGTATATGGCTTGGAGAACTTAGCACAAGCATCCTCTTCCTGAGGATCTTCTCCTCAAGATCCTTAATGGTCTTTGTCTGATGACTAATGGTGCCAAGATGGATGATTAACATCCCTTTTATCTTGTTGATCTCCTTACTCATTTGAGTTTGATGGGTAGAAGTCTCAGGGCATTTAGACTTTGCAAGTTTGAGATATGCAATCTCCTTAGCTCTCTTCTTAGCAAGTTGCTAGCTTTTCTTCAGGGATTCTATAAGAGCGTCAAACTTGTCAATCAAATAACAAACTTCATCCTCGGAATCTGAGTCACCCTCTTCATTATATGATGAGACTGCATCAGATTCTGCACCAGTTTCATAATATAAATCTGATGAGGATGATGGAGCTAAAAGAATTATCTCATCAAGATGGTTGCCATCCTGATCATCCTCATCTGTCATTGGCATGAGACCGTAGTTTTTTCTTTTCATTATCACTATCAAAGTGTGATAAAGGAGCCCTGATCTAATTCATGCAGTAGGAAAATCATCTTCTTCAGTAAGAGAAAAAATCCTAATTTAGGCTTCTTCTTCTTTTGACTTAGATGAGTCAGAATCACTTTCACTACAGGTCTTTTCCTTCTTAGCCAAGAAGGTCTTTTCAGATTTCTTTCCCGTTTAGTGCTTCTTTTCACATACAGTCTTTCTCTTTTTTATCTTGACTGGGCAGTCAATAATGACATGCCCAGACTTGTTACAACAATAACAAGTGATTTTAGAAATATGTTTGTTCTGTTTTGAAGCATACCTTTCTCCATTAGGGTCCTTCTTGGAGCTGGCTGGATTATTGTAGTCATTCATGAAGCTGGAGGATAAAGAATGATTGTTCTTCTATTACTTCCTCCTATTCAGCATACTCTTGAACTATTTGGAGAATGCTGTAAATTCCCCATCAGTCAGCTTAGCTTCTAAAGTGTTGGGCTCACTGGTCTATGATTCTGTAACTCTTCTTGCAAGAAAGGGAATTACCTCCTTTCTTCTTCTTATGCCTTTATCCTTGAAGGCCACAGACTTCTCCTTTCAGTGTGACTTATCAGTAACATCCTTCTCCTTTCTTGAATTAAGTTGCATCTCATAAGACAATAGCATCCCAAAATAGAGTATGGTGAGGAATGTTGGCCAGATTCCCCATCTCCCTTATGGCATAGTTCTTGTTATCTCATACTCTAGTTAAGGATCTCAAAAACTTATATTTAGCTCATAGTCTATGAAGACTCTGCCATAAGTCTTCAGCTCATTCAAAATTTTGAAAAATTGCTCAGAGCATTTAGTAATGGAATCCATGTTCCCTTGCCTGAAAGCCTCATACTCCTTGTTCAAAAGGGATTTCCTGTCATCCCTAACTTCTTCAGTACCATCCATGTACAAAATAAGTGTCTCCCACATCTTCTTAGCAGTTTGGCAGTGGATAAGGTTCTGTAAGGTAGAATCATCTATGATGCTTATAATAATTTTTTTGGCCATCTTGTCTATGGTGGTCAAAACAACTTCATCCCTAGTCATTTCAGAATAGATCTTGGGTACTTGTTGATTTGAATTTATAGAGGATTCCTTTATGTGGATGAATGGCCCCTCCACAATTGTGATGCCTATTCTTGGGTCTGAAGCTTACAATAATAGTTTGACCATCTATTTTAATATGCCAAAGTCCTCTTTTTTGCATATGGGGAGCTTCATAGAACTCATATCCTTATACTCTTCACTGGAACACATGGTGTTTAGACTAACTACCCTTTTAGGAACTTAATTAGAATGTTAAGTCTTTTTCAACCAACCTTGCTTTGATACCACTTAAAAGAATATGGGTAGTCTAAAAAATCTAGACGGTGTGAATTGGTTCTTATCTATATTTGAGCCTTTTAAAACTTTAAGCTAATCTACTGTAAAAATTAAAGCATAAACCACAACACACAGAAAGCACATAGGAATTTAAAGAGGTTTCCCAGAGTATGGGTATATCCATTGTCCCTCACAATATATCTATCTGTGTGCTAGACTCGGTAAACTCCTCTAACTTCTAAGATCAAAGATCTTACACCTCAGATTCCTCAGACTCCTACCTCGGGTCTTCAGCAAAACCCTATCCCAGGCTTTCGCAATGTCCTAACTCAGGCTGCCCACAACCCTACCTCAGAGTACAAACGCTCCTATAACTTAGAGGTCTAGCTGGTTTCCTATCTCAAATCTACTCCTTGAATTCTGCCTCAAATCTATACAAGATCCTACCTCAGACTCATAGTAGAGTCCTACACTCGGGCCTTCAATACAGTCCTACATTCTCGCTGATAGCACATCCCTATAACTCAGATATCAGAGAGATATAACACAACAATAGTTTTTAAAAAGATTACATAAATTGACTCAATAAAGATTTTAGTATTATTGCTTTGAGTCGTCTTATGCTTTTTAGAGAGAAAGCCTTCTTCTGCAACAACACTTGATTAATTTATGGATTTGGTTTTATAACTAGATCAGTGTTTAAGTATGTTGTATGAGGAAGTCTTCTTGCTCTTAAAAAATGAGAGCTTTCTTTTTGATGAAGCTTGACTTTCTTAGCTTCTTCTTTAGAAAAGCATGATGCACTATTCTATTACCTTTTTGTGCTCTGCTTTGCTTTTCTGAGAACTCAATAGTATTTTTGATTCGTCTCAATGTTAGGTTTTGATGACCCTCGCTTGACTTTTATACCTCTGACTTCTTAAACGGTTGAAACTTCAGTCACATTACGCCAAAACACTTTATAGAGGTGATTGATGTGACATTCGCTTTCGGTGCCTCCGCTAACTTTGAAATCCTTCCTTCTGGAGAATAAAATAGTAAAATTCCAATAAAGATGATATTGTTTTATGAATACTTCACACAAAATGGTATTGTACTAAGCGCCAAAAAATTGTTTCTTTGTGGATGACAAAATGGTAACGTTTTGTGAAGCCTTTTGTCAAAACGATAGCATTGAGTCTTCTTTACTCATCAAAATGGTATAGTCCTGACTTCAACAATACTGTGCTTAGACCATTCCAGATTTATAAGCATGTTCACTTATGGTCTAAACTGACCTCCTGATCTACTGAGATTGAATTGCAATGTGAATTATTGAACCTACATATATCCCAACAGATTAACATCAAATATAAGATGTACTTATTATTACAAGATGTACTTATTCAAGTCTTGGAACATTGAGTGCAATTTTCCCAACACATTCCCCTGATAATGAAAGGCCAATGAACAAAAATTGACTTGAATTATCGCGTTGGTCGAACCTGGAGGGTATCAAACTTCTGGCACCTTACAAACTTCCTGGTGAAGTCCGTGTAATCCTTTCTGAGCATAGTCCAGAAGTAGCCTTGGCAGAGTATCCTTTTTTCGTGAGTTCTGGATCCCGAATGAATGTGACATTCACCCAAGTGTACTGCCTGCAATACCTGACGAACCTCATATTCTGTTACATATCTTGTTAAGGGAAAGAAGAGACTTTCGATAGAGAACACTGGATACCAAGATATAGTGGGTTGCTTTCAGCTTGAACCTCTACTTATTGCTTACTGAAGGAAGCACCTCTCTAGTCATGAAGTATTGGACGAACGAGTATACACATGATGAGCGTTGATCAATTTCCATGACACCCGCCTCATCTATCTTTGGGCAGAATAACTCTGTGAGAGCACCTCCGGACGAATGCCCACACTTGGCTAATTCATCAGCCTCCATATTTTATTCTCACTCTATATGTCTAATATTGAAGGTGTGGAAACCCCTGATGTTTTGCTTGATGAGGGCCATTTACTACTAAAGGAGTGGCTCCCTTGCTTTTAAAGTGTCGTTGACCTATGATGTCATAACCAGCGAATCTGTCCTTACCTCTATATTATCAACGCTAATTTCTTGAGTGTACCTCAACCCTGCTATTAGTGCTTCGTACTTGGACTGGTTGTTCGTAATAAAGAAGTGGAACTTGACTACTTGCTCAATCTTGGCATCACAAGGGCTAATAAGGACGATTCCTATCCCAATATAGCTTATCCCGAAAGCTCCATCCACAAACATTTTCCAATACAGTGGGGTCAAAACCACTTGCTCGGCGGTATCATCATTTGCGAAATTGATAAGAAAGTAGGCCAAGGCCTGGGCCTTAATGGTAGTTCTAGGAATATATGTTATGTCAAATTCACTTAGCTCCATAGTCCACTTTACAAATCACCCTGAGTAGTCCGACTTTTTATAATGGTTCTTAAGGGGTGATCTGTAACCACCTTGATGGAATGAGCTTGGAAGTACGGTCAGAGCCTTCATGTTGTGACAATTAAAGATAGGTCCAGCTTCTCCAAAATCAGGTAGCGCATCTCGGCATTCATCAACACATGGCTAACATAGTGAATGTAGAATTTCTTCCTACCCTTTTCCAAAACTAGGACAAAAGTGATGGCATCCTTATCGACTCACAAATACGGGAATATATTTTCTGACTTACAAAGGATGTGAAGGAGCTGAGTAGAAGTTAATTGTTGCTTTTTCCTCAAATGCCTAGTCACATTCCTCGGTCCACTTGAACTTCATTCTACCTCAAAGGGTCCTGAAGAAAGGGGCGCACCTGTCTCTAGAATGTGAGTCCAAGCGGTCGAGCCCCACTATCCTTCCTACCAGTTATTGTACCTCCTTTGGATTCTTGGATGGCTACATCTTCAAAATGGCCTTTACCTTATCAGGATTGGGCTCTAGACCCTGCAGGGTGAGCAAGTGCCCGAGAAATTTCCCTTTGCTAGCGCCGAAGACACTTTTGGCTAGATTGAGCCTCATGTTGAACATGCAAATATCTCCTACAAATCTTTAAGGTGACTCTCCATTTCATGTCTCTTGATGAGGAGGTCATCAACGTATAATTCCTGCCCCTTCAAATGCTTAAAGACAAAATCTATCATCCTTTGGTACGTTGCACTAGCATTCTTTAGCCAAATGTCATGGCCTGATAGTAGTATCCACCCTCATTTATGATGAACATCGTATGGGGAACGTCGGGCTCATGCATCCTTATCTGATGGTATCCTGAAAATGCGTCTAGGAAACTCATTACTGAGAATCTTACCATATAGTCGACTTAGGAATCTATCCGAGATAATGGATAACAATCCTTGGAACATGCTTTGTTTAGGTGGGTGAAATCCACACACATCCTCTTCTTCCCGTTTGGTTTCCGAACCATGACTACATTGGAAATCCAATCATGATACTATACTTCTTGGATGAACCCAGCTTTTAGTAGTTTAGAAACATCTTCTTTGATAGGAGCAACATGGGTGGTTGCCACTGCTCGCTTCTTCTACTTCACTGGCTTGAAACTAGGACTGACTTTGAGGCGATGAAAGGCGACGTTCGTGTTGATTCCTAGCATGTCGAAAGCTGACCACGCAAAGACATCAAGGTGCTATAACAGGAATAGGATGAGCAATGCCTTGTTCTTCTCCTCTAACTCAGCGTTGATGAAGATAACCCCACTCTTATCCTCTTGACCTATTTTTGTGCCCAACAGGTATTTCTGTGACATTGGGCAAATTTGGAAAAATTTCCTAAGTCACACCCCTAGGTCATGCCCGTGATCTAGGGCGTGTAACTTTAAAACCAAAAATTCCAGCAGTTCGGTTGATTTCGGCCATCAAGTTCAGTCACGCCCAGATTACATGCCCGTGTCCAATATATCACACCCATGACATCACACGTGATCGAGCAAGAAGCTCGTTGTCACGCCCTGAAGAAGCCAATCTGCCACGCCTTGCAGACAAGCCCAGATGACACGCTCGTGACCCTCAAGACACGCCTGTGACCCTCAAGACACGCCCGTGTACTTGTTCAATCCAATCCAGAAGCCTTCAAAAATTCTATCCATAGATGTCACGTCAGCAACACGCTCAGTTGACAAGCCCTAGGGGGTATGTACCTCAAAATTTTTGGTTATAAAAGGAGGGTTGAGGTAGAGGTTTAAGGAGAACTGTTAGAGTTCCACATAGTTGTATATAGTAGTTAGGAGTAGTTTTTGAGTGATATTTTTCTAACCCGAGTTTGGGTTTCCTAGTGTGTAACACTTTATTAAGTAATAAATTTTCAGCTTTCCGTAATTTTTCAACTCTTATTGCTTTTTAACTTAGTTTTCATTTTTGTTGAGACAGGGTGTGCGCGTATTTCCTTTCTTTTTTCCCACAATTCTTTTACTACCACCCCCATCCCGGACGAGAGGCTAAGAACTTTTTAGCGCTTGATTAAGATGGTTGGGACAAATATTATTTCTGTACTATTATGTCTTTTAATTTTCTACTACCGCCCCCATCCCAAATGAGAAGTTAAGAACTTTTTAGCACTCGATTGAGATGAGCTTTGGGAAAGATATTAATTCTGCACTTTAAAACCCTATTTAAATTAATAAAAACTTATAGATTTACCATGATCTAATCTCTCGCAGGTAAAGAGAAACTACGCCTCACTCTCGAAAGAGTTGAACGTAAGCCTCTCGGGTTGAACCTTTGAATATCGGTAGGAGGTCAATAGCGAGGTTCACCACGTAAGCATGCAATAATGGTATTTTTGATAAGATATGAAAGTTCAGTATAAGTACATAATCACATGTGGATATATCCTCGATAAATGTGCACTCGTATTTAGGGAACCTCCATGGTAAAAGATTTTAATTAATAAACAAATAGAGTTTTTTCTATTTTAAAAATTAGTTTCCAAAGTAAATCAAAATCGATGGCTCTCTACCTCATCTATTTTCAAAACCCTAAGTATTACTTTTATCTTTTTCTTTTAAAAATCAATAATTCTTTTTGATAAAATAATAGTTCCATTTCTTAAAGTAGAGAACTCGACATAGATCCGTGGAAAAATACGACCTTGATATTTAGAAAAATACTGTACTATTACTCGATAGGTATGCTTGTCTTAAATCACAGTATATAAGTAAAATAGAGATAGAACACACAAATGCATAATTTCTTCATCCAACTTAATTTTCAATTTAACCTATCTCCAAAGCAAGTTTTTACTTATCAAGTTTTTGGCGTCGTTGTCGGGAATCATTTTGTGTTGATATTTGAAATAAAAAGTAATCACTATTACTTTTATCTTAGTTGCTAAAAAAACAAACATTGTTTTTATAAACAAACAACAAATTCTCTGTTAAAAAACCATTGTTTTTATAAAAACTATTTTTTATTAACAACACTTTTATTTTTATCTTTTTATTTGCCAAAAAACAAAACCACAAAAAAATAAAAATAAAAATTCTTTTTATATAATAGTTTTTAGTGCATGACTCAAAGAAACTCTCCAATTAATCCTAATCTTGACTTTGATCCTGAAATTGACCGCACCTATCACAGATGCCTTCGATCTTGTGACCAAGACCAAGTATTAAATCTGGAAGTCTATCGGAACAACGCATGTCGAAGTTATGGCAAAACAAATTCCAGTCACCGCCCCGCAAAAGACTATGTCTTATTATGTGCGGCCGAACTTGGATGACACCGGGTCAAGTATCATTCGTCCTACGATTGCTAATAATAATTTTGAAATCAAATCTATCATAATCCAAATGATTCAAAACTCGGTACAATTTGATGGATTGCTAGATGAAGATCCCAACACCCATCTGTCAAATTTTCTAGAAATATGTGACACTTTTAAAATAAATGGCGTCACTGATGATGTCATTCGTTTGCGTTTATTTCCATTTTCTTTACAGACGAAAGTCAATCAGTGGTTAGGTTCTCTACCTAGAGGATCCATTACTACCTGGGCCGATATGACCCAAAAAATTTTAACAAAGTATTTTTCGCCTATTAAAACGGCTAAATTGTGTGTGGATATTTCTTCGTTTGTTCAAGGCGAGTATGAGTCTCTCTATGAGACTTGGGAACTCTTTAAAGAATTTTTGCGTAGGTGTCCATATCACGCACTATCGGCTTCGCTCCAAGTGCAAATATTTTATAATGGTTTGAATTTTCAAACCAGACAAATGATTGATGTTGTCGTCAGGGGAACGTTAAATAATAAAACCTTGGAGTTCGCTCAAGCCTTGTTTGAGGAAATGATCATGAATGACTACCAATAGAAGTGCTTAGGACAGGCCCTAATAAACCCGCGAGGCTTTATGAGCTCGATGCTTCTTCCAATTTAACACTGCAAGTAGAATATCTAACAAGGAAAGTAGCAGAGATGTCGACTTCCTCCACCAACCCTACATGGAATTCAATTAATAATAATATAATAGATGAACATGTTGATTATATGGGGAATACATATCAACCTTCTTCCTATAAACTAAATATTAATAATAATACATAAAATCCAGGGTTTAGGGACCATCCAAATCTATCATGGAGGAACCCCAATAATTCTCAGCGCCCGCCTAATGAAAATCCAATTATATTTGCACCACAACCACCACCACCACAATCACAACCACTACGACCAGCCCCGATAGAAGACATTTTCACAAAATATATCATCACAAATGAGTCCAATATCCAAAATCTGACCGGATCAATTAAAAATCTGAAAACTCAAATTGTACAAATTTCAAAGATGTTGTCGAAGCGCCATCCTGGAGCTTTACCAGGAAATACGGTAAACAAAGTGTAACACCCTAAAATCAATTTGGGTCAATTTGGGTTCAGGCATGGGTGACACGGCCTAGGACATGGGCGTGTCCCAGGGCGTGTCATGCCTGGGTTGTGTCAGGTCGTGAGGTCGACGAATTTTGCTCGAAGATTGTCGAGTGTCGAGTGTCGAGTGAGGACACGGTCTGTGACACGGGCGTGTCACAGGGCGTGTCAATGTGGTCGACGAACTCAGCTCAATGTTTTGAGCTAGGGCGTGTTTGCGGGACACGGGTGTGTCCAGGTGCACACGGCCTGGAACACGGGCATGTCCCAGGGCCGTGTGAGTCTCGGGTGATTTTGAGGTTGTGCAGCCTGATGAACACGGCCACACACATGGGCGTGTCTGAAGATGTGTCATGGGACACGGCCCGTGACACGGGCGTGACCCATGGTCATGTTCTGGTTGGCTGTAAGTCGGTTGCCTGCCGCTTAGGTGACACGGCCTGTGACACGGGCGTGTCATAGGGCGTGTCAGGCCGTGTTCATGTTTTTCTGGTCGATTCTGAGCCGTTTGATTCCCTCTTGCTGGATCCAATGGGTAGGCTCTAGCCGAGTGTTGCCAAGGCCGGGGAAAAGGGGATTTAAACCCTTCCTCTTCATTATCTTCTTCTTCTTCTCATTTCAAGAGAGAGCAAGAAGAAGGAAGCGCAAGGGAAGGAAGGAGGAAGAGAAACCAGCTGCTGGAGGAGTTGCGGAGTGCAGAACGAAGATTCTATAGTGGATTCGTGAAGGCTAAGCCAAGGCGGTGACTTCCATCCTGCTACTTCATGGCGCTGAAGTGATCTTCAAGGGTAACGATCTCCTTCTTGGACATCGAAGTCCTTTCTTTATGCATATGCGTGGAATCCTCCACCAAAAGGTGGATCCGTAAAGTGATTCCTTTAGTGAGTCTGCATCTAGAGCCGAAATTGTGAAGTACGGCATAGGCATGCTGTGTGAAGCCCATTTGGACCGTTAGTCTGGATTGGTGATGATCACGGGTAAACCAGAGAAGACTCCGTGGATTTGCAAAGATGCTATGTGCTTTGTGTATTGGATGATTGAATGCTATGTGTGGATGGTATGCTCATGCATGGGCTAGCCATGGATATGATCTTGGATGCTTTGCGAAGCTCCTTGTGGTTTGCTCTGTGAGAGCGGGAAGCTGCGGCTACCCAGGAAGGGAAGGCCGACCCGTGTCACGGTGCGCCAGTGACGATATGAGCACGGGCAAGGCTAACCTGTACCTGGGCATGTTGGAGAGATCAATTGGTGGTAGTGTTCGGGAGCATGCGATAGCCCGACTTGCTACACCGAAATAAAAGTGGGTCGATCTGTTGGATGAATTCTCATGTTTGCCATGCGGTACGTACCTCTGCTTGGTTTGGGCGGGATGCAACCAATATGCGTGTTGGGGTGACTAGGGTCGGCCAGCCAACAAGTTAATTACCGTGCGATTGGTGGCGTTACTACGGGTTTTCGGTACACCGTAAGGTGCCGTGAGAGCACGAAGCGTCGGGCTGCGGACGGTGTTTGTGATTTGATATGTGTATGCTTGTGATTGTTAGCTATTGTACTTTCAAATGCATACAGGGAAGGAACCGCTGCCTCGGGCATGGGGTAGGGTCGTTATAATTGGTCAGCTATAGTTGACCGTTACTTTGTTTGCCACTCTTTGGTGGATGTCTACTTGCAGGTGCTGCGGCTTGAAATGAAATGCATGGATTAAAAGCTTGTGCTAAGGCCCTTGAAGGCCAAGTGCATCGTGGTTTGATTTCATGTGTGGCTGGCCTGCGTGCCGATGTACGAACTTGCATGTGTAAAAAGAGAAACCTGTAAGGCCTTAAGGCCATGTGTGTGTGGGTTGTATACATTCCTGGTTTTGGATATATAAATGTGACATTTATGAAACCAATATGCGTGTTGGGGTGACTAGGGTCGGCCAGCCAACAAGTTAATTACCGTGCGATTGGTGGTGTTACTACGGGTTTTCGGTACATCGTAAGGTGCCGTGAGAGCACGAAGCGTCGGGCTGCGGACGGTGTTTGTGATTTGATATATGTATGCTTGTGATTGTTAGCTATTGTACTTTCAAATGCATACAGGGAAGGAACCGCTGCCTCGGGCATGGGGTAGGGTCGTTATAATTGGTCAGCTATAGTTGACCGTTACTTTGTTTGCCGCTCTTTGGTGGATGTCTACTTGCAGGTGTTGCGGCTTGAAATGAAATGCATGGATTAAAAGCTTGTGCTAAGGCCCTTGAAGGCCAAGTGCGTCGTGGTTTGATTTCATGTGTGGCTGGCCTGCGTGCCGATGTACGAACTTGAATGTGTAAAAAGAGAAACATGTAAGGCCTTAAGGCCATGTGTGTGTGGGTTGTATACATTCCTGGTTTTGGATATATAAATGTGACATTTATGTATTAGTGGACATTCATGAAGTTGAGTTCATACAACTTAAATATGCTGTGCTAGAATGGATTGATACGAATCAAATTTGATCAGCATAAGTAATTTCGTCACTTGTCTGTGACCTATGGCGTGGGACCCCGGCCGGACCCACCGTTATAGGCCATGTGACGAGTGGGGGCGTTACAAAGTGGTATCAGAGCCAGGTTGAGATTATTTGGGAGGAGAGAACAGAATTGAGCTCACGAATGTCCGCTAGGAATGTATTTCATGCACATGACGTGCGTGAGTGTGTAGTCAATGTAGCAGTACCGTTATTATATGAATTATTAATGGTGTTCTGTACATTGCTAGGTGGCGAGGAGTGGAGCTGGGCCGTCTGAGCCCCAGCGGTCTGATGAGAGTATCGCACTGGTTGAAGAGCCTACGCCTCCTTTGGCGGAGACCATTCAGGTGGTGACAGAAACAGTGCTCGCAGTATTACAGACATAACCTGCAAGGCCTGTAGTCGTCCCTGTGTAGCTTGGTATTCGGCAAGAGCCTGTGGATGAGCAGTTGAAAAGCTTTATGGAATTTCATCCACCTACGTTTGGCGATACGATTTCCCCAACGCAGGCGGAAGATTGATTGGCTCGAGTGAAGAGGATTATGACTGCCATCAGGACAGCAGAGGAGCAGAAAGTGACTTTAGCCACTTTTCTATTGGAAGGAGACGCAAGATTATGGTGGGATGAGATGGAGGTGCATTACTTGGCCGGTCGCGGGTTAGCGGAGGTTTCCATGGAAGAATTCTCCCGCTTATTTTTAGCCAAGTACGTGTCAGTGTCCCAGCAGATTGCTATGGAAAATGAATTTTTACGTCTAGTGCAGGGTGAGCGGGATATTGATACATACCTGCATGAATTTACTAGACTGGGCGGTATGCGGGATCTATTTTCACCGAGGAAGCCCGAAAGACGAATCGATTTTATGAGGGCCTTCGAGATGAGTTAAGGTTGGCCCTTTCAAGTTCGGTAAGCCAAGGCTTCCAAGCGTTGGTAGATACAGCCCGTGCATTGGAGAAGGATATGAAACGAGTGCAAGAAACGAGGAGACTGGCGATGGAGAAGCCAGAATTCAAAGTTCCGCAGTCGGAACAATTGGATTTTCAGAAACGAGAGAAGAAGAGATTCAAGCCTGCGAAACAAACATCGTCGAATGTTGCATCAGAAGCGACGTATGGACAAAGGCATGTGGAGACATGTACCTATTTCAAATGCGGCAAATAGGGGCATATAGCCTCTAACTGCCGAAGCAGCCCTCCTAAAAGTGAGAAAACGACGGGTGCGTCTTATGAAGATAAGGGTAAAGCAGTGGCCGAATCATCTACATCTCGGACTCAGCCTCGATTGCATAATATGGAAGTACACAAGCCGCAAAGTGCACTTGGTGAAATTCAACCTCGGGTTTTCAATTTGGCATTTACCGAGGAGTTTAAACACTATTTGCAAAATAATACGGATGAGCGGAAATAAGTGTGGTTGTCATCTGTGTATATATGAATATTATGGCTTTGTATCTGTGACATGATATGTATATGGCGGGTTTGCTGGAGCTCTAAATGTATTTTGATCTATGAATATGTTGATATTGGTTTGTTTGTGCGATGGCTTGGGGTGAGACATGCTGCGGCCTCTGAGCTCAAACCCGGCTTGCCTTTTTGCGTGCGCGGATGTGGTGGGTGTAAGCTTTTATGATGTTGTAACTGATTGGCGTGAGCCAAATTTCGAGGACGAAATTCTTTGTAGGAGGGGAGGATTGTAACACCCTAAAATCAATTTGGGCCAATTTGGGTTCAGGCATGGGTGACATGGCCTGGGACACGGGCGTGTCCCAGGGCGTGTCATGCCTGGGTTGTGTCAGGTCGTGAGGTCGACGAATTTTGCTCGACAATTGTCGAGTGTCGAGTGTCGAGTGAGTACACGGCCTGTGACACGGGCGTGTCACAGGGCGTGTCAATGTGGTCGACTAACTCAGCTCGATGTTTTGAGCTAGGGCGTGTTTGTGGGACACGGGTGTGTCCAGGTGCACGCGGCCTGGAACACGGGCGTGTCCCAGGGCCATGTGAGTCTCAGGTGATTTTGAGGTTGTGCAGCCTGATGAACACGGCCACAGACACGGGCGTGTCTGAAGGCGTGTCATGGGACACGGCCCGTGATACGGGCGTGACCCATGGCCGTATTTTGGTTGGCTGTAAGTCGGTTGTCTGCCGCTTAGGTGACATGGCCTGTGACACGGGCGTGTCACAGGGCGTGTCAGGCCGTGTTCATGTTTTTCTGGTCGATTCTGAGCCGTTTGATTCCCTCTTTCTGGATCTAATGGGTAGGCTCTGGCCAGGTGTTGCCAAGGCCGGGGAAAAGGGGATTTAAACCCTTCCTCTTCATTATCTTCTTCTTCTTCTCATTTCACGAGAGAGCAAGAAGAAGGTAGTGCAAGGGAAGGAAGGAGGAAGAGAAACCAGCTGCTGGAGGAGCTGCGGAGTGCGGAACGAAGATCCGAGAGCGGATTCGTGAAGGCTAAGCCAAGGCGGTGACTTCCATCCGGCTACTTCATGGCACCGAAGCGATCTTCAAGGGTAACGATCTCCTTCTTGGACATCGAAGTCCTTTCTTTATGCATATGCGTGGAATCGTCCACCAAAAGGTGGATCCGTGAAGTGATTCCTTTAGTGAGTCTGCATCTAGAGCCGAAATTGTGGAGTATGGCATAGGCATGTTGTGTGAAGCCCATCTGGACTGTTAGTCTGGATTGGTGATGATCATGGGTAAACTGGAGAAGACTCCGTGGATTTGCAAAGATGCTATGTGTTTTGTGTATTGGATGATTGAATGTTATGTGTGGATGGTATGCTCATGCGTGGGCTAGCTATGGATATGATCTTGGATGCTTTGCGAAGCCCTTATGGTTTGCTCTGCGAGAGCGGGAAGCTACGGCTACCCAGGAAGGGAAGGCCGACCCGCGTCACGGTGCGCCAGTGACGATGTGAGCACGGGCAAGGCTAACCTGTACCTGGGCATGTTGGAGAGATCGATTGGTGGCAGTGTTCGGGACCGTGCGATAGCCCAACTTGCTACACCGAAATAAAAGCGGGTCGATCTGTTGGATGAATGTTCATGTTTGCCATGCGGTACGTACCTCTGCTTGGTTTGGGCGGTATGCAACAAGCATGCGTGTTGGGGTGACTAGGGCCGGCCAGCCAACAATTTAATTACTGTGCGATTGGTGGTGTTACCACGGGTTTCCGGTACACCGTAAGGTGCCCTAAGAGCACGAAGCGTCGGGCTGCGGTCGGCGTTTGTGATTTGATATGTGTATGCTTGTGATTGTTAGCTATTGTACTTGCAAATGCATACAGGGAAGGAACCGCTACCCCGGGCATGGGGTAGGGTCGTTATAATTGGTCAGCTATAGCTGACTGTTACTTTGTTTGCCGCTCTTTGGTGGATGTCTACTTGCAGGTGCTACGGCTTGAAATGAAATGCCTGGATTAAAAGCTTGTTGCTAAGGCCCTTGAAGGCCAAGTGCGTCGTGGTTGGATTTCATGTGTGGTCGGCCTGCGTGCCGATGTACGAACTTGTATATGTGTAAAAAGAGAAACCTATAAGGCCTTAAGGCCATGTGTGTGTGGGTTGTATACATTCCTGGTTTTGGATATATAAATATGACATTTATGTATTAGTGGATATTCATGAACTTGAGTTCATACAACTTCAATATGCTGCGCTAGAATGGATTGATACGAATTGAATTTAATCACCACAAGTAATTTTGTCACTTGTCTGTGACCTATGGCATGGGGCCCCGGCCGGACCCACCGTTATAGGCCATGTGACGAGTGGGGGCGTTACACAAAGCGCTTGTGGCAGACACCCCATAGTATTTTTTTACTTGTCTTTTATTTTTTATAGGTTTTCTTACGGCCTCCCTGACACAATCAGGAAAGACTCTTTACGCTATTTTACTTTCAGTTTTGTATATATATCTTCTTTTTCTTCATACTTATCAATATTTATGTATATATTTGCTACAAAATAAATAAATAAAATAATAATAAAATAAAATAAAAATATTCTTGTGTATATATTTTGTTTAATCAATCATCTAAAAGTAAATTAAAAACCCTACTTCATTTGTCTCTTTTCCAAAACCAAAAAATAATAATTTTTTGAGTTGATATATAAGCAGTTATCTAGTTTTTCAATTTACTAGCCATTTATAGATAGATCAAAATATCTGGGGTTAAGTTTTAAAGAATATCTTGTGTATTTTATTTAGCAGGTAGAGAATTTATTTTGAGCACTACTTCTAGTTTATTATAAATAGAGGCATGTGTATTATGTTAGTCAAACATATGTAGACTATAAGTATCTTTACTTCACTCTTATCAAAATATAGGAATTTTCAAGCTATTATAGTTGCTCTCAAAATCTTTTATCAAAATTTGATTTTTTTTGAGAACCCCCCCTACATACCTACTTTTTGCTTCGCATGTTTTCTTACGAAACAAGCATCTAGGACTATGTGCTCCTAGAAAAGAAAAGATCTTATGTCAATGGGAATAAGATTTCGTTCCGTAAACATAAGCACCCAAAAATTGTTAAAAGACTATATGAAATGGAGTATGTGCTCCTAAACATATACATTGGGTTAAAGTAAAGTTCTGTTCTGCAAAGTTTTTTTTATTTTGGAAAATATTTTCCTAAATAATTGTATAAAAATAAGAATATTGAATAAGGTGAGAGGATAAAATTCATCACCTTCTACATCATAGCCTACTTTATAAGCGAACACCAAGTTTGTATCCCATAAAACCACAACAAATTGATTTAGTTTTTGCTTAAACTTTTGAGAGAGCATATTTAATAGGTTGTATGTTTTCTTTCATATCTCTTTCAAAGTACGGTTTTGATAATGTCTATTACTACACTCGTGCCACCACTGCATAATGTAGGACTTAACTCTTCATATTTCGGATCTTTATGTCTATCTTCCCTTGATTAAAAAAATTGATAGTTAAATTAGAAATTTTATAATAGTTTGTATATTCGACTTATAATTTTGCTCTGGAATAGCAAAGCTTAAGTATGGGAAATTTGATGATTAACAAAATATACATATTTTTAGGTTATATTTTTGCTTTGATTTAATAAAAAAAATATAATTATATTATGTACATAACTAAATAATTCATTTCTTTTTTATTTTTTAGTTCTGACTTAACCTGTTTTTGTGCCCAACATGTATTTCTGCGACTTTGGGCAAATTCGACAAAATTTTCTAAGTCACGCCCCTAGGTCACGCCCGTGACAACTTTAAAACCAACAATTCCAGCAGTTCGGTAGATTTTGGCCATCAAGCTCAATCACGCCCAAATTACATGTCGGTGTTCAATATGTCATGCTCGTGACATGACACATGACTAAGCAAGAAGTACGCTGCCACGCACCGAAGAAGCCAATCTACTACGCCTTGTAGACGCGCCGAGATGACACGCCCATGACCCTCAAGACACGCTCGTGTACTTGTTCAATCCAATCCAAAAGCCTTCGAAAATTCTATCTAGTGATGCCACGTCAGCAACATGCCCAAGCGACACGCCCTAGGGGCCGTGTAAGGGGGGCGTTTACCTCAAAAATTTTGTCTATAAATGGAGGGTCAAGGTAGAGGATTAAGGAGAACTGGTAGAGTTCCACATAGTTTTATATAGTAGTTAGGAGTAGTTTTGAGTGATATTTTCCTAATCCTAGTTTGGGTTTCCTAGTGTGTAACACTTTTTTAAGTAATAAATTTTTAGGTTTTAGTAATTTTTCAACACTTATTATTTTTTAACTTAGTTTTCATTTCTATTGAGACAGGGTGTTTGTGTATTTCCTTTCTTTTTTTGTAATTCTTTTACTACCACCACCATCTCGGATGAGAGGCTAAAAACTTTTTAGCCCTTAATTAAGATGATTGGAACGGATATTATTTCTACACTTTTATATGTCTTTTAGTTTTATACTATCGGCCCTATCCCAAATGAGAAGCTAAGAGCTTTTTAGCACTTGATTGAGATGAGTTTTCGGAAAGATATTAATTCTGCGCTGTAAAACCCTATTTTCATTAATAAAAACTCAAGATTTATCATGATCTGATCTCTCACGGGTAAAGAGAAACTACGCCTTACTCTCGAAAGAGATGAATGTAAGCTTCCTGAGTTGAACCTTCGAATATCAGTAGGAGGTCAATAGTGGGGTTCACCACGTAAAGCGTGCATTAAAGGTATTTTTGATTAGATATGAATGTTCAGTCAAAGTATGTAATCACAGGTGGATGTTTCCTCGATAGAGGTGCACTAATATTTAGGGAACCTCCACAGTCAAAGATTTTAATTAATAAATAAATAGAGTTTTTCTATTTTAAAAATTAGTTTCCAAAGTAACTCAAAATCGAGGGCTCTATACCTCATCTATTTTCAAAACCCCCCTAAATATTACTTTTATTTTTTTTTCTTTTAAAAATCAATAACACTTTTTGATAAAATAATAGTTTTATTTCTTAAAGTAGAGTACTTGACACAGATCGGTGGAAAAATATGACCACAATATTTAGAAAAATACGGTACCATTACTCGATATGTAAGCTTGCCTTAAATCACAATATATAAGTAAAACAGAGATAGAACACAGAAACAGATAATTTCTTCATCCAACTTAATTTTCATTTTAAACTATCTCCAAAGATACTTTTTACTTATCAAGTTTTTGGCGCCGTTGTCGGGGATCATTTTGTGTTGATATTTGAAATAAAAAGGAATCACTATTACTTTTATCTTAGTTGTTGAAAAAACAATTACTATTTTTATAATAACAATCAAACCACAAATTCTCTGTTAAAAAACATTTGTTTTTATAAAACTATTTTTATTAATAACACTTTTATTTTTGTCTTTTTATTTTCCAAAAACCAAAACCACAAAAAAAAAATTTAAAAACAAAAAAAAATTCTTTTTTATATAGTAGTTTTTAGTGCATAACCCGAAGAAACTCTCCAATTCATCCTATTCTTGACTTTGATCTTAAAATCACAGCACCTATCGCAGGAGTCTTCGATCTTGTGACCAAGACCAAACATTAAATCTATAAGAGTCTATCGGAACCACGCACGTCGAAGCTATGGCAGAACAAATTCCAATCGCGGCCCCGCAAAGGACTATATCTTATTATGTGCGGCCGAACTTGGACGACACCGGGACAAGTATCGTTCGTCCTATGATTGCTAATAATAATTTTGAAATCAAATCTAACATAATCCAAATGATTCAAAACTCAGTACAATTTGATGGATTGCCAGATGAAGATCTCAACACCCATCTGTTAAATTTCCTAGAAATATGACTTTTTAAAAATAAATGTCGCCACTGATGATGTCATTCGTTTGCATTTATTTCCATTTCTTTATGACCGAAAGCTAAATAGTGGTTAGATTACCTAGAGGATCCATTACTACATGGACCGATATGACCGGAAATTTTTTAACAAAGTATTTTCCGCCTGCAAAAACCGCTAAATTACATGTTGATATCTCTTTGTTTGTTCAAGGCAAGTCTGAGTCTCCCTATGAAACTTGGTAATGCTTTAAAGAATTTTTACGTAGGTGTCCACATAACACACTACCGGCTTGGCTCCAAGTGCAAACATTTTATAATGGTTTGAATTACCAAACCAGATAAATGATTGATGTTGCCGCCGGGGGATCGTTGAATAATAAAACCCCGTAGGCCGCTCAAGCCTTGTTTGAGGAAATGGCCATGAATGCCTACCAATTGAACGTGCTTAGGTCATGCCCTAATAAACATGCTAGGCTTTATGAGCTCGACGCTTTTTCCAATTTAGCACTGCAAGTAGAATATCTAAATAGGAAAGTAGCAGAGATGCTAACTTCCTCCACCAACCCTACTTGGAATTCAACTAATAATAATATAATAGAAGAATACGTTGATTATATGGGGAATTCATATCAATCTCCTTCCTATAACTCAAATATTAATAATAATATATACAATCCAGGGTTTAGGAATAATCCAAATCTATCATGGAGCAACCCCAATAATGCTCAGCGCCCGCCTAACGCAAATCCAATTGGATTTGCACTACAACCAATACCACCACAATCACAACCACTACAACCAACCCCAATAGAAGACATCTTCATAAAATATGTCGTCACAAATGAGTCAAATATACTGAATCTGACCGGATCAATTAAAAATCTGGAAACTCAAATTAAACAGATTTTAAAGATGCTGTCGAAGCGCCATCCTGGAGCTTTTTCAAGAAATATAGTAAACAAAGCACTTGTGGGAGATACCCCATAGTAATCTATTTTTTTTACTTATCTTTTATTTTTATAGGTTTTCTTACGGCCTCCTCGACCTCCAATCAGGAAAGACTCTTTACTCTATTATACTTTCAGTTTTATATATATATATATATATATATATATATATATATATATATATATATATATATATATATATATATATATATATATATATATATATATCTTCTTTTTCTTCATACTTATCAATATTTATGTATATATTTGCTAAAAAGTTAAATAAATTAAAAATAATAATAATAATAATAATCTTCTTGTGTATATATTTTGCTTAATCAAGCATCTGAAAGTAATTTAAAAACCCTACTTCATTTGTCTCTTTTCCAAAACAAAAAAATATTTGAGTTGATATATAAGCAGTTATCTAGTTTTTCAATTTACTATTCGTTTATAGAAAGATCTAAATATTTGTGTTAAGTTTTAAAGAATATCTTGTGTATTTTATTTAACGGTTAGGGAATTTATTTTGAGCATTACTTCTAGTTTATTATAAATAGAGGCATGCGTATTATGTTAGCCAAACATATGTAGACTAAAATTATCTTTACTTCACTCTTGTCAAAATATAGGAATTTTCAAGCTATTACAGTTACTCTCAAAATCTTTTATCAAAATTTGAATTTTTTTTGGAACCCCCCTACCTATCAACTTTTTGCTTGGCATATTTTCTTACGCAAGAAAACATCTACGAGTATATGCTCCTAGAAAAGAAAAGATTTTATATCAATGGGAACAAGATTTCATTCCATAAAAATAGGAACCCAATAATTGTTAAAATACTATATGAAATGGAGTATGGTTCCTAAACATATACATTGGGTTAAAGTAAAGTTCAGTTCTGCAAAGTTTTTTTCAATTTTAGAAAATATTTTCCTAAGCAGTTGTAACAAAACAATAATATTGAATAAGGTGAGAGGATAAAATTTATCACCTTCTACATCATAGCCTGCTTTATAAGCGAACACCAAGTATGTATCCCATAAAACTACAACAAATTGATCTAATTTTTACTTAAAATTTTGAGAGAGCATATTTAATAGGTTGTTTGTTTTCCTTCATATCTTTTTCAAGGTACGATTTTGATAATGTCAATCTAATTTGTTACTAATGATTGCAATGTTGCATGCTATTTGGTTTTCCCAAGAAGTCTTATAGCTACGAATATTTATCTTTGGCTAAATTATTTGTATAATGTAGGACTTAACTCTTCATATTCCTGATTTTTATGTATATCTTCCCTTGATTAAATAAATTGATAGTTAAATTAGAAATTTTATTACTATTCATATAATCGACTTATAATTTTGCTCTGGAATATCAAAGCTTAAGTATGGGGGTATTTGATGAGTAGCAAAATATACCTATTTTAGGTTATATATTTTTTTGATTTAATATAAAATATAATTATATTATGTACATAACTAAATAAATCGATTCTTTTTTATTTTTTAGTTCTAACTTAACCTGTTTTTGTGCCCAACAGGTATTTGTGCGACTTTGGGTAAATTCGACAAAATTTCCTAAGTCACGCCCCTAGGTCACGCACCTATAGCGTGTAACTTTAAAACCAACAATTCCAGCAATTAAGTAGATTTCGGCCATCAAGCTCAGTCACGCCCATATTACACGTCCATGTTCAATATGTCATGCTCGTGACATCACACGTGACCAAGCAAGAACCACGTTGTCACGCCCCAAAGAAGCCAATCTGCCACACCTTGTAGACACGCACAGATGACACACTCGTGACCCTCAAGACACGCTTGTGTACTTGTTCAATCCAATCCAGAAGCCTTCAGAAAACTCTATCCAGAGATGCCGCATCAACAACACGCCCTAGGGGCGTGTAAGGCGGACGTGTACCTCAAAAATTTTGCTATAAAAGGAGGGTCAAGGAAGTGGTTTAAGGAGAACTGTAGAGTTCCACGTAGTTATATATAATAGTTAGTAGTTTTTGAGTGATATTTTTCTAACCCTAGTTTGGGTTTACTATCGTGTAACACTTTTTTAAGTAATAAATTTTCAGCTTTTAGTAATTTTTTAACTCTTATTATTTTTAACTTATTTTTCATTTCTATTGAGACAAGGTGTGTACGTATTTCCTTTTTTTTCGTAATTTTTTTACTACCACCCCATCCCGGATGAGAGGTTAAGAACTCTTTAGCGCTTGATTAAGATGGTTGCGACGGATATTATTTCTGCACTTTTATATGCCTTTTAATTTTTTACTACCGCCCCATCCCAAATGAGAAGCTAAGAACTTTTTAGCACTCGATTGAGATGAGCGTTGGAAAGGATATTAATTATGCACTTTAAAACCCTATTTTCATTAATAAAAACTTAAGATTTATCACGATTTGATCTCTCGCAGGTAAAGAGAAACTATGCCTCACTCTCGAAAGAGATGACGTAAGCCTCCCGGTTTGAACCTTCGAATATCAGTAGGAGGTCAATATTGGGGTTCACCACGTAAAGTGTGCATTAAAGGTATTTTTGATTAGATACGAAAGTTCAGTCAAAATACGTAATCACAGGTGGATGTATCCTCGATAGAGGTACACTCATATTTAGGAAACATCCACGGTCAAATATTTTAATTAATAAACAAATAGAGTTTTTCTATTTTAAAAATTAGTTTTCAAAGTAAATCAAAATCAAGGGCTCTCTACCTCATCTATTTTCAAAACCCTAAGTATTACTTTTATTTTTTTCTTTTAAAAATCAATAACCTTTTTTGATAAAGTAATAGTTTCATATTTTAAAGTAGAGTACTCGATACAGATCCGTGGAAAGATACGACCTTGATATTTAGAAAATTAATGTACTATTACTCGATAGGTACGCTTGCCTTAAATCACAGTATATAAGTAAAACAGAGATAGAACACGCAAACGCATAATTTCTTAATCCAACTTTATTTTCAATTTAAACTACCTCCAAAGCTAGTTTTTACTTATCACCCCTCTCGGGACGGGCACATCTTGAACTTCTTGTGCGGGCTCGTGGTGTACTCCACTTGTTCGGGCCACAAACTTCTTTTGAGCATCCGCACCCATCTCAAAGTTTTCGGAGATTGTCTACTCGCCTTGGGAAGAGTCCAGCCACATTTCTGGCGGCTTTTTTTCATGTTGTTTGTGCATCGGGCAACTTTACCAGTTCCTTCGATCAAAAGGTCGCGTGTTCGAATTGTTGGTGAAACTTTTGTCACTTAGTTCCTCCACACTCAACAACCAACTAGGGAATACGGTGGAGAGATCGCGGTCCACAAAATGACTATTTTATTTGCCCCTTGAAGGCTTGACGAGCAGAAGCAGAGCACAGAAAGAGAGGGGTACCGCTGGCAGCGACAAACAACAGACTAACATGCTGCGGTGAATGCCTCTCTTGTGGTAGGCTTTTGGATTATATTGGAAAGGGATTAGAAGTGAGATGCCAATTCTCGTGAGTATAAGCGCGTACAATAACAGAAAGAAGAGAAAGTTCAAGGGACTTATTGTCTGAACCTACATATGGGCATGTTCTGGGCTAAGTCCGGTCTCTCCCGATCGAGCACCCCTGGGCCCTATTTATACTTGTGGGTAGGTTGCTCATGCAGTTCACGAAACAACGGGCAATTAATTCCTTATTAAACACGATATTAAATGCGCAGCCGCCCAAGTTACACAAAGAGTCAAGCGGCAGGGACTTGTGAGAAGAGGCTACACGTAACCACATGATACCGCCTGAGGTGATGTCAAGGAGACGAGTCTATGCGTGCTCCAATAAAAGTGCTTGTTGCGACTTCTTTGTTGGATCATCGAACTGCCCTCTTAGAGGTCGCTCGTCCTCACGCAGGCCACTTCAGTGCATGGGCCTCTGACTAGGAGTGTCCGCGGGTACCCCTAGAACCTTTCTAGAGAGCGTATACGGGCACTCAAAGAGACTACCTGTAGAGCATCTGCGGGCACCCAAAGAGACTGCCTAGATGGCTTGCTCCTTGATGTCATCCTCCATCGCAGAACTCTAGTTAACATCAGCCTCCATTGATAAGCAAGGTGAAGGAATAATGGCAACACCTTTACCTTTCTCGTCAACATGAAAAATCTCAGCATTCGAGACCGATGGGGCTGGCCGCTTCCGGATTTGGTGCCTTTCTCAACTTAGACATCCCCGAGATCGAGGGGGTCGGCACCATAGGAGTATCCTAAGTAACCTCCTGCAAAGCTAGTGGAGGTCGAGCTATAGGCTGGGAGGAAGGAGATGTGGACAAATCTGCGAACGAATCGGGAGTTATAACAGAGTCAGATAGTGTCCAATGATGTGACAAAGCTATAGGAATTGAAATGAAAGACATAATTGATGGGAGGACAGATAGGGATGGTTCCTCCAGGCAACCATCGGCCAGAAGAGGGAGTAATGTTTCATGAAATAGAGTGATGACAAAGCTAGCGGTGGGAGAAGTGGCGAGATGTGGGTCCTAATGGTGGGCATTATAGAATGAAGTTGACGAAGTGGAGAGACTGGAAGTGGTGGCTGCACGAAAGGAAGTGTGATGATCATTCAATGGGTGATGAAGGTTGGGTGATGGAGATGGTGATGGAGGAGATGAAGATGTGAAGATTGGAGTCGGGTGGCTTTGGGAGGGGTTGAATGAAGATGTTGATGTAGGGGCGTGCAACCAAGGACCAAAAGGAGGGTTATCCCCTGGATCGTGGAAGCTCTCCTCAAATTGGGAGGGGCACATCAGACGAGAATGCCCAATAAGACGACATAAGTATCAATAATTTGGTTGATCATATTTAAATAATCGCTTGTTCATATAATGAACGTTTTTAATGATAAAAATTAAAATCTAAGTCGATTTTGAAGGTTTGAACATCAGACTAAGTAATTTTTCATAAAATATTGGCTACAAACAATTTCCCAAAATGTGCACCAAAAGCGGTCTAAAAGTATTATACATAAGAACGATAATTTTATAATTTTTCTCTTCCAAGCTATAATGTTAAGTTATGAAGCACCGATACTTCAAAATGTCCAGCGTGTTGGTGTCGGACTCTCCGACACACGTTCGACACTGACACTCTCCAACACGCATGTTGAAAATGTGTAAATGTCTCAATGAGTGATCAACTTGAAATGGAAAAATTATAAAAAATGTATTTTCCTCATTCTAGCATTTCAAGAAGTGAAGCTGGATCTATTAGTGGGGTGAATATTTTCTCTAGAAAATGAAAGATTGAAAGTGGGAGAAAATATTTGCTTGAGAATTCATTATTTTTTTTGATTTCGTATAATGATAATGTGTTGATGTTTTATCATTTTTTTAATCTTTTGTTAAGTTTTACATTTGAATATTTGATAATTAATATTAGAATATGACATAATTTATTTGAATATTGTTAATTGTTCATTTTTTTGTTAAATGTTTTGGGATTTTTCATAATTATAAAAAATAAATATTTAATATAAGTGTCCCAACGTGTCGTAATATGATTTTTTTTAGAATTGATAAGTCGCATGTAAAGTCGTGGCACGTGTCGGTGTCATGTCGAATCATGTGTTTCAGCATTGTCGAATCATTCATTTGAATAAAATTTAGAATTTCCACTTAAGTACAAAATAATCCTATAAAATATTTTTTTTATTTTTATTTTTAGAATAATGATGCACAAGAGAAGCTTGTGGCATAGGTTTTGTGATGGATTGCAACATAATTTTAAGGTTGTGGCATTGGTGTTGTGATGGTGCAATATACTTCCAAACTTATTCAGAGGGCACGGACTGCTTTGTTTGAACTAATTAAATGAAATGCAGATGTAATTTACTTTATTTCTTATTTTGTGTTTGATTGAAATATATTTGGGCTTTGTTTGTTTTATCTTTTTTTCATGAAAAAATAATGTTATTTTTTTGACCACTTACGAACAACCAAATCCCTAACAAGCAGTCTTTATGCGTGTGATTCAAACCGCCGGAAGAGAGCCCCATTCAAGAAAGTTTTTTTTTATCATCTCTAACTGCCACCCAAACAGGCCCTTGGTCATGAAACTAATTTCAATTCAATTTCACAAGTGCTGCATTTCTATTTCCAATTTTGGCCTATTTGGGAAGATAGTTGCAGTTAGAGAAGAAGATAAATCATGTTCTTGAATGAAGCTCTCTCCTGGTAATTAGAATTAGGCATAAATCGTCATTTTGGGTGGTTCCAAATAAAAGCTATTCAAACAAGTTTAAAATAGCACGTGCTTTTTTCTGAAACATGCAATGGAGAAAAACGCCCAAACAAACTGAGCATAGGTGTTCAATCTTTATTCCATCCTCTTACCTCTACAAAAAGTCTAAACAAGCATTCTGAAAAAACTATGTTGAGATACCTGCCTACATGTTCAACATTACAAGAGGAGCCCCCAAAAAATGCCCCAAAAAATGCCCCAAAAGAAATCAACAAATCAAAGCAAAATAAATACAAAAACAAATTACAATGGATCAACGGCTCTCACTCATTGCATTAGAGTCAGCAAAATTGAAGCCAATCATATGACTGCTGGCATGGGTTTAGGAGCAGGCGGAGGTCCCATGGCGGCTTTTGCCGCTGCTCGTTCTTTGGGACAGAAGGGTATTGGCTTGGTGGGTGCGGGCAGGCGGCCAATCGCGTCAACCTTAATCCAGAGCTTTGGCGGTGGCCTCGCAGCTTTAGGCAGTAACCGCCTCTTCTTTTCGAACCATTCTGGGTTTAGGAGGGCTCGGAACCCGAGTTTATTGTAATGAACTTTCCTTATGGAGCCTCCAGCTGACTCCACTGCTTCTCTCGCTCTCACTGTCACCCTTGATACCTGTGTGATTTAAGGTCCGTCGAAAATTCTAAAGTTTTCAACATAAACAAAACTCAAAGAAGTTTTGCAACACTAACAATTATCAAGTATCTTTGTTTCTCTTAGTAGAGATAAGTCATGAATATAGAATATCATTATTATTATTTAGAGTTTTCTCGTGGGCAAGTTGAGCAGTTGTCAATAATAGATTACCTAAAGAAATAGGTAAAAGAAATTTTCATCCAAGATTTTACGAACTCATCCATTCTCATCCTAAGACCATCTTGTTGTGATATGAATAAACAGAAACAAATAAGCTTAAACAAATGTAACAAAGATACCGAGTGTTATTATAAAGACACTAAACATTTTATTTATTCCAAAAAGTTTGGTAATAGATATGCATGGAATGGAAAAAATTCCACGCACCTAAATAAAGAATTGTAATAAGCACAAACCTCCTTCACTACAACTTGGAAATTGAGTTGGAACTCTTAAACTCGACAAATCATGGAGCCACAAGCTGTATGAAAATCCAAACTGAAACAAGTGTTAGGCGATATCACACCGTCGATTCCTGCAAAAAATCATGTTTGATGGAAAAAAAGATCGTATATCAATCAATATGATTGTATCTTCGTCATTTTCCGTCGTAGGATCACAGATCGAACTACTATATGAGTAACGCACGTAAAAAAAGATGTAACACACCAAAATATTTCTCCTCAAAGTAGAGTGTTGGTGCGTAACCAAAGGGAAATATGGGCAGAAGATGGAAAAGGGAGGACCGACAAATTCGATTGCAAAATATTTTGGATATTGGAAGATGTTGAACAATGACTCTGAAAATAAACCTAGACTAACTCATTTGAAGGCATAACCAATATTAATGGACCATAAAGATTATAATTTCCTTTAAAAAGAGGAATTACTAGTTGCCAGCATATCAATTATCAACAATGTTAAGAACCCACAATTGTTGAAATCAGAAAAGAAAATTGACTATAACACAGAGGATACCTTCTTCCCCAATGATTCACGCTATCATAAGAAGAGTTACACAATCACTAACTAGGAAATATGAGTCCAAATATATACATACAAAAACCAGTAAATAATAATTCTAAGAATACGTGTAAACATAACATAGAAGAGTAAAGGAAACTAATTTTGGTAAAAAAAATCCTGCGGTGCTCATTATAAAGCCCGAAACATGAGGCCACTTTTCCGGAGGGTCTTTTGCAGCCCTTACCAATACCTGATCTCATATGGGATAACCAAACGTTGGACTCCATTACATGCCTTTCGCGCTCGTCGGGATCCAAGTGCATCTTTGTTGTGGTGGTGATGGGAACATTGCCCACAATGATCTAGATTTGAAGAAATCATCAACTCAATGATAAGTATATCTTGTATTTGATGATCATCTATTGTGACACATGTAGGAATTATACAAGTTCAATGTGCCCGATAAGAAATAAGAAGTGTTTGTGTTCTATTCAAATGCAAAGATCAGCACATCTCATAAGATTATCAATAGCAGAATGCCAAGTCCAGTATCATTGTGTGTGCCCAACTCTCACATAATGATATCGTTGTGATGCCAATCAAAAGTAAGCAGAATTTCAAAGTCCATTACCGTTGTGATTGATAGGTAAGTCACAATGATATCGTTGTTGTTAACAATAGTCTCACACTGTCAATCCTCTCCGCTCTGAGTTGTTTATATGGCAAGGCAACCCTCACCTGTTGAGTCGGTTTTTCAGGTTGAGTTAGGCCAAACCTAACATGGTATCAGAGGGAGGTTCCACCCAGTTTCTATCTGGTTCCGTCCGCTCCGCCCATGAGCTCTGTATCCCGATTCCGTCCGGTCAATCCATGTTATGGGCGAGGGGGGATGTTAACAATAGTCTCACACTGCCAATCCTCTCCGCTCTGAGTTGTTTATATGGCAAGGCAACCCTCACCTGTTGAGCCGGTTTTTCAGGTTAAGTTAGGTCAAACCTAACAGTTGTGATCACAGTCAAAAGAAATAATTTCAGTATAAGTAATACATTGTTGTGTTAGCAACACTCACACAACGATATCATTGTGATCACACTCAAAAGAAAGCAGAAAATAACCCAAGTAAAATAACGTTGTGTGTATGAACCTCACACAACTGTATTACAAAGTCAACTATGAAAGACGGGGTTTCAAATTAGCGGAGACGCAGAAAGCAAATGTCAGATCAATCTCTTCTAGGAAGTGACCTGACACGTTTTCTCTGATGTTTCGTCTATTAAGGTTGTAAAAGATATAAAAGAAAACGAGAGTGATTAAACTCTAGCTTTTGTGAACTCAAAAAGCTTAGTTCGCCGACTGTAAAAGAAAAAAAAACAGCAAACTCTGTTATTAGAAAAATAAGCTTTCCGAAGAAGAAGAAGTCTACCTTCTAAAGAAGAAGACTCAAGTATTGCTCAAGCTTTCAAGTCTTACTTAATCAAGAGCAAGAAGACTTGTAGTCTAAAGATTCAGCACAACTTTCATTCTTAAAGAAGAACTATTCAAAGGCGGTTGTTGTGAAGAAAGAGCTTTTCACTAAAAAGGCTTAGAATACTGGAGCTTCAAAGTAATATCTTTTATGGGCCAAATATCTGTAAATAAACTTGTTAATTTTACTTCTATTGTAAGATCTCCTTGAGATTTGAGGTAGGATTGTGCTGACAGCCTGAGTGTAGGGATTTGCTCAAGCCTGAGATAGGTTCTTGTGAAGACCTGAGGTAGGGGACCTGCTGTGCTCCTGAGCTGTAGGAGTGTTTGCACTCTAAGGTAGGGTTGATATTTGCACCTAAGGTAGGATCCAGGAAGTAGATCTGAGGTAGGGTTCAGAATTGGACCTGAGGTAGGATTGTTATTGTGCACCTGAGGTAGGATTTAGTGGAATCTGAGTTGTAGGAGTCCGGGACTTTGAGCTGTAGGATCCAAGGTATGGATCTGAGTTGTAAGATCTTTGATCTGAGTTATTGGAGTAGTTGGTATGGCCTAGCACACTGCTAGATAGGTGAAGAGGGACGGTGGATGTACCCATAATCTGGAGAACCACTATAAAATCTGTTTTCTGTGTCGTGATTTTCTATTACTTTCTATTGTTTTCTTTGTGGTAATTGCTCGTGTGCTTAGAAGGAAAAAGTCCGTAAGAAGAAAACCTAAAACTTTTTATTTATACTCGAGGAATAAATATAACAAATTCTGGCGCTATCGGTAGACCCAAGACTTGAATCCAGAAATCGGCCAGACAACCCTTGTCTCGACGATTCGTCGAGTATCCATGGCATATACGAAGAATTGTCGAGTATCATCTTATACTCGACGAATCGTCGAGTATCCATAAGATACACGACGAACTACACGCCTACCTTCAGCCGAATCAACACTTGATATCGACGAAGTCGTTGAATGGACTCAATGTTGTCAACGCTTTCTACGCCATGGCATTGAGTGCACTGAACGTTTAATGCCAGATTCGTCGAATGGCATTGAGTGAACTCAGCACTCAACGCCTAAGGCCAAATTTGCCTAGTAACACTTTACTCAACGAAGGCGTTGAGTGGAATCAACACACTCAACGCCTGAGACTCAGACTCGGCGAGTCAACTTCTTGACTCCACGAATCGTCGAGTATACTCAATACACTCAACGCTTAAGTGTCATACTCGACGAATCAACTCCTTGACTCGACAAGTCGTTGAATATACTCAGCTCACTCAACACCGTCATTCGACGAGTCAACTCTTAACTCGACGAAGGCGTTGAGTGGTCGCGACACACTCAACGTTTTTGCCTTAGCATATTTTAAGTCTTTTTTCAACTCATCATATGAGGTATACCATACAGATCCAATCTCCTATTTCTTCACAATCTTTTGTGCGGCCCTGATAGGCTCATACTGAGTTGGCAGTGAGGCTACATGCTTGATCACTTCCAGATCACAATGGTAACACCGACAGTCTCTGTTACCGATCTCCATCCGGAAGAGCCGCCGTGGCGCGTATACACTCGGCGAGGGAAGACGGCGGACGGGACTAGCCGTGGCGAACCTACTCCAACCGCGGGCGAGGGCGAGACAGGAACGGGGGAGTAGCGGCAACGGCGACTTTATGTTATTTCCTTTTGGGTTATTTCCGTTTATGATATTTCCCTTTATGTTATTTCCTTTTTAGATTATCTCATTTTATGTTATTCCCTCCTTTTATGTTATTCCCTTTTATGTTATTTCCTTTTAAGCCTCTATGGGACCTCTATATATATGAGGGGTATGTAAACTTTATTGCCATCCTGGAATTAATTTGCTTATTGGGGGTTGAACCCTCGTCTCTCCTTAACCCCAATTCTCCTCTCCTCTAATCTCTCCCTCCCTCCCTTCACCTCTTACCGTCGCCGCTTGTTGCCCGACATCGCCGGGCGACCGCTTGCCGCCGCCGCGATACCCCAGCGGTATCATTGGTCTGACCTGCCATCTCCGCCAGCCTCGCGTCGCCGGAACGTCCTCCCATGGCACCCAACACGAGATCCACCCCCATCGATTCCGCGGGCACCGCCGACGAGGCCCGCCAACGTCTCGACCGCCACGATGCCCATCTCGCCACCCTCCAATCCTCCATGGAGGCCATCATCGCTGGTCAAGCACTGCTCCTAGGGCGTTTGGACGCTCTCCACCCCCCCCCCCCCCGTCACTGCCACGCCGTCGTCGGGCTCTACCGCCCATATCGACACCGGGTCCCTCCTCGGCATGCCGCCTGCTCCGTCCATCTTCCCGCCAACACCCGCCCCGTCGCTGCTACTCAATCGGGCGGCACCGCTCCTCGATATTCCAGACTTCTCTGGAGTCGACCCCTTGGGGTGGATTGCACGAGCAGAACAGTTCTTCGACCTCAACGGAACACCGCCGGCGGACCGCATCAGCACAGCAGTCGTCGGTCTCAGCAGGTCGGCGCTTCACTGGGCACGTTGGCTCCGTCAAGTGCAATCTTCTATCTCGTGGCATGAGTTCAAACAGGAAATGATTACCCGTTATGACTCCCGGTACACCGGGTCAGCCATTGAACGCCTCTGCAGCGCCCGCCAAACGGCCGACGTGGATACGTATATTGATGAATTCGTGGCCTTAGTAACAGAGGTACCCGGCCTACCACCTGACCACTACCTCGGTTTTTTTCTCCAAGGCCTACTGCCCTCCATCCGTTCCCGGATCCGCACCCACCACCCGCGCACCGTCTCCGACGCCCTCAACATGGCTCGCGCAGTGGAGGCTGATTTGGGAATCCGCCCGGGACCGACCCCTCCACCTCATCCATCCCGACCGCCAGCAACGCGGGACCGACCACCTCCGGCTGGCGAAAGTCGCCCGCCGCGGCCGGCTACCACTCATCGCATCTCCAGCCAGGACTACAACGAGCTGCGCCGTAAGGGGTTGTGTTTCCGGTGCCGCCAACCGTACTCACCGCAGCATGTCTGCACCGTGAAGGAATTTCACGCCTTATTCGTCGAGGAAGATCCCGAAGTCACCATGGCCGACTTCGACGCCCTCGCCATCCGGGATGATGACGGACCCCCGGGCGCAGAGGTCAGCCTCAACATTTTGGAACTGTCGTTATACTCGGTGGGCGGCATCACCGGCCCTCGCACCATGAAGATGGCCGACACTATCCGCGGGCGGCCGGTGATCGTCATGATCGACAGCGGTGCAAGCCATAATTTCATTTCTCGCCACGTCGCGCGCGCCTTGGAGCTTCCGGTCTTGTCATCGCCGGCCTTCACGGTGTGCTTGGGGGACGGCCGTCTTCGACCTACATTGGGACAATGCTCGGGCGTTCCGCTCTCCGTGGGCAATTGCGACATCACGGCGGACTTCTATGTGTTTGAATTAGGCGGGCTGGACCTCATTCTTGGAGTGGCTTGGCTCCAGACGTTGGGCGAGGTCCGTGTGAATTGGGCGGCCATGACCATGCGGTTCCACCACCAAGGCCGTGCCTGTCACCTCGCGGGCGACTCAACCCTCCTCCGCTCCCCTATCTCGGCTCGCGCGATCCACCGGGTGGCGGACGTGGATTTCACCGTGTGGCTTTGGGCGGTCGAGACCATCGACTCCACTGCGTCGTTTCCCACGGATTTCCGACCGATGCTCGATGAATACTCGGACCTCTTTAATACGCCTCGGGGGCTGCCACCACCGCGGGCGACCGACCACTCGATTCTCCTCCAACCGGGCGTCACCGCCATCTCCGTCCGGCCGTACCGATATGGTCACGCCCAGAAGGACGAAATGGAACGTCTAGTCCGCGAAATGTTATTGGGTGGCCTCATCCGCCCCAGCGCCAGTCCCTTCTCTAGCCCCATCTTGCTTGTACGGAAGAAGGACGGCAGTTGGCGTTTTTGCGTCGACTACCGGGCGCTTAACAAGGCGACAGTGCCGGATCGCTATCCGATTCCAGTGATTCAAGAACTGTTGGACGAGCTTCAGGGAGCAACTTACTTCACCAAGCTGGATCTCCGCGCCGGATATCACCAAATCCGGGTGCGGCCGGAGGACATCGAGAAGACGGCCTTCCAGACCCATGACGGCCACTTTGAGTTCCTCGTCATGCCGTTCGGGCTCACCAACGCCCCCGCCACATTCCAAGCAACGATGAACGACATCTTTCGACCGGTCCTCCGTAAGCATGTTCTTGTATTCTTTGATGACATTTTGGTGTTTAGTCGTTCGTGGCAGGACCACCTCGTTCACGTCAGGAACACCTTCGGCACACTGCGGCACCACCAGCTGGTCCTCAACCGAAAGAAATGCTCGTTTGGCGCAACCTCGGTCAGTTACTTGGGCCACACTATCTCGGCCTCGGGCGTGGCAATGGAGGCGGACAAGGTTCAGGCGGTCGTGCAATGGCCGGCCCCCACTTCTATTCGGGAGGTCCGCGGATTCTTGGGCCTCACCGGCTACTACCGGCGCTTCATCAAGAACTATGGCTCCTTGGCGCGGCCACTTACCCAGCTACTCAAGCTCTCGGAGGAGGGCCCCTTCACATGGACTTCCGCGGCATCTGACGCCTTCGCCGCCCTCCAAAAGGCTCTCGTGCACGGACCGGTTCTGGCCATGTCGGACTTCTCCAAACAGTTCATCGTCGAATGTGATGCGTCCGGCACCGGGGTCGGCGCGGTCCTTATGCAAGACGGTCGACCGGTCGCCTACTACAGCCGGGCCTTCTCGGCCGCCGTGCGGAGCCGCTCTGCTTATGAAAACGAGCTCATGGCGTTAGTGCTCGCCGTGCAACATTGGCGGCCATACTTGCTCGGCCGGCCGTTCGTGGTTCGGACGGACGACCATAGTCTCTGATACTTGCTTCAACAGAAGATTGCCACACCCACGCAACAAGTTTGGGTCGCTAAACTGCTCGGCTACGAGTTTTCCATTGAGTTCAAGCCGGGGCGGACAAACAGCGCGGCCGATGCCCTTTCGCGCCAACCACAGGCGGTGGAACTTTCGGCCATCTCCAGACCGATTTGGGACGAGGCGGCAAGTATCCAACAAGAGGTGGACCGCGACCCGCGACTTGCGGCGATCCGAGCCGCCCTCGTGGCCGACCCCGGGGCGCACCCGCCCTACACGCTCGAGGGAGGCCGTTTGTTCCACCGGGGCAGATTAGTCCTCTCCGCCTCCTCGGACCGGATTCCGCAATTATTAGCCGAGTTCCACTCCACCCCGACGGGCGGCCACGCGGGGGCTTTCCGCACCTACCGCCGACTGGCGGCATCCTTATATTGGCCCCAAATGTTTCAGCAAGTGAAGGCTTATGTGGAGGCGTGTCTTTCGTGTCAAAAAGGCAAATACGAGGCGATGTTCCCAAGCGGCCTGCTGCAGCCCCTGCCCATTCCGGATCACATATGGGAGGACATCGTGATGGACTTCATCACGCGCCTCCCTCGCTACCGAGGATTCGATTGCATCCTAGTCGTGGTGGACCGACTCTCCAAATACGCGCACTTCGTACCGTTGCGTCATCCTTACACGGCTTCCACGGTGGCCGAGGCCTTCATCACGGAGGTGGTACGACTACATGGGTTTCCCCGGTCCATCATCAGCGACCGCGACCCGCTATTTTTGAGCAATTTCTGGACGTCTCTATTTCTCCTCCAAGGCACCCCCGCTTGCGCATGAGTACAGCTTACCATCCGCAATCTGACGGTCAATCCGAAGTGCTGAACCGGTGTCTTGAGACGTACCTACGTTGCTTCATCGGCGAACGACCGGGCACTTGGACCAAGTGGTTGTGTTGGGCGGAGTACTCCTACAACACGGCCTATCATCATGCAGCCAACACATCCCCGTTCGAGATAGTCTACGGCCGACCCCCGCCGTCCATCGTTCGCCATCTACCCGGGGAATGCCCCGTGGCGAGTCTAGCGGAGCACCTTCAAGATCGGGATATCATTCTTGATAGTCTCAAACACCACTTACGAAGAGCACAAGCCAAGATGTCGGCTTTTGCTAACAGGAAGCGTCGGGACCTCTCATTCCAAGTGGGCGATCGGGTGTTCATCAAGCTGCAACCATATCGGCAACTTTCGGCCACCCGCCGGACTTGCCCGAAATTGGCACCGCGTTCTTACGGGCCCTACGAGATCATGAGCCGCATTGGGGCGGTGGCATACCGCCTTCGTTTACCAGAGGGCACCAAGATCCACCCGGTTTTCCATGTTTCCCAACTGCGCCGCGTCGTCGGCGACCACCCCACGATGGACCATATACCGGCGGAGTGTGCACAGCCCGGCGACGACTCTCTGTACCCCGACGCCATCATCGGCCCCCGACACCACCGCTCCAACGCCGCCGGCCCGGCGGAAGTCCGCGTCGCTTGGAAGAATCGCCGAGTGGAGGAGGCAACGTGGTTATTACGCGACGACTTCCGGCGACAGTTTCCAGATTTTTGTCTTGAGGACAAGACAAATTTCCTAGACGGCGGTATTGTTACCGATCTCCATCCGGAAGAGCCGCCGTGGCGCGTATACACTCGGCGAGGGAAGACGGAGGACGGGACTAGCCGTGGCGAACCTACTCCAACCGCGGGCGAGGGCGAGACAGGAACGGGGGAGTAGCGGCAACGGCGACTTTATGTTATTTCCTTTTGGGTTATTTCCGTTTATGATATTTCCTTTTATGTTATTTCCTTTTTAGATTATCTCTTTTTATGTTATTCCCTCCTTTTATGTTATTCCTTTTTATGTTATTTCCTTTTAAGCCTCTATGGGACCTCTATATATATGAGGGGTATGTAAACTTTATTGTCATCCTGGAATTAATTTGCTTATTGGGGGCTGAACCCTCGTCTCTCCTTAACCCCAATTCTCCTCTCCTCTAATCTCTCCCTCCCTCCCTTCACTTCTTACCGCCGCCGCTTGTTGCCCGACATCGTCGGGCGACCTCTTGCCGCCGCCGCGATACCCCAGCGGTATCAGTCTCCCACTTGATTTTGAAAGTATCAAACAAAAGCTTCACAAACAATAAGCGGCATCTAGCAATACATCATTGCTCCACAAACAGTAAGAGTTAATAAACTCAAAAGTCATTGTGACCAATGTTACAGTGTTATTATGTCTCTTCGTCACTTACATCCGGATAAAACTAGAGGTATACACCGTGTCACCCTCATAATGGTTCAATCTCAGTTTCCTGATCTAGAATGAACTTGCAGAAATTGTTGAGCTCAATATCATATATTTACTCAACCAAGCATGGTCATGTATTTTTTAGTCTCATTCCATCAAAGGCCTCATGGATGCAACTCCTGTCATAAAGGAGGACAAATCTCATTTCTGTTCACACGCAAACAACCAAATGATTCGTAACGTATCAAATAACCACCTTTATCATCAAACTTTCTCAATATTGAACGTTTGATGGCATCAAAGCACGTTTTTCCTCACTCGATAAATGTTGTGACTTCAGCTCAAAGGACCACAAACACCTTTGCCACTTGAGTCATACTTATGACACGTTTATATAACAATCCACAAAGTAATCTCATGGTGTGTCTGTCTAGTACAACTTGTTCATAACAAGTACCCATGTGATGACTTGATATCACAATATCATGACCTGCGAGTACGGGTCATCAGTCAATGCACATGCTAGTCTTAAAGGTATCATCATCGCTCTTAGTTTCTAAGATGATACTGTTGGAACACCCTATTACTGATTTGGGCAAGGATCACTATGTCCTTAGGAAAATTGTCTTGACCTCCTTGTATAGTTTTAAGGTCAATTATATTGAGTCTAAGTGTTAGAATTTAGGCTTGAAAGCTACCCCCAAGACCCTCAGATCAGATATTCAAATTCAGGAGACTAAGTCATTTTCGTCGAGCTCAGGTCGACGAATCGTCGAACTCAGTTCGACTATCTCTGAGCTCAGTTCAACGAGTCGTCGAACGTCATTCGACGATCTTCGAGCTCAGATCGACGTTTCTGTCTCTAGCTTTTTTCCCAATCTCTGAGCTCAGGTCGGCGATAGTTGAGCTCAGATCGACGATTTCTGTTTCCAGTCTAGTTCCAGTCTCTGAGCTCAGGTCGACGATAGTTGAGCTCAGGTCGACGATTGTCTGGAGAGATCGACGATTCTCAAGATTCAAATTCAGACAGTTATGGAATTCTATCTCATTTATTTTCAGCATTGATTTCAAGGATCTTGTATCCGTTTCAATTAATCTGGAGCAAGTTTCAAGGAAGATTTAAATGAATGTTTTCAAGGACTTTCCTCCAGAGACAAAATTCATTTAAGGAAGTCATTAATGAGTGGCTAACGGCTATCTTGGAGACAGAGAATCATTTCATTCTTTTCAGATCTAAGGAATAAAAAAATGATATTATTCTGCTGCTCCTAACAGTCTAACAGATACACACAGAGAAAGAAAACAATCACAGACAGACACAAAGACAGAATTCTTTCAGAACACACACCACTGAAGGAGATCAACATACAGAAAAGAAGATTTTCTAGATCTCTTTTGACTCAAGTGTTAAAGACTTCATCCATCAAGACTCCAGACACTACACATTTCAGCAACTGCTGGAATCATCCTTTGCTGGAGATCTCATCTACTGAAGGCCTATCATCCTAGTGCAAAGCTTCTTTTCCTGAACAACTTCCAGATCTCAGGGGGAGCTTTGATAACATCATCCACTAGTCTTCTCTCTGATTGTTGACAGAGAAGAACATCTCACCTCTCTCTCTTACTGCTGTAAAAGGGTTTCTCAAAACTCCCTTCAAAAGTTTTGTGCTGCTTTCTGAGATCTTATCAAAACTCAGTGGTGGCAAGACACCTGATCAAAAAATCTGGTTTGGTTTTGAGCAACTTATCAAAACCTCATTGGTGCTCAGGACACCTGATCAACTCATCCTGCAGTGGATTCCTACCTAGGGTGGTAGAAGAGTGGATGTACCCAGATTGTTTGGGGAACCACTATAGCTCCTTGTGTCTTCTGGTTGCTATATTTTGTTTGTTGTGTGCTGTGTTTTTATTTCTTGCTTTCATAATTTTTATTTACTGCAAGCACCTTACACATATATTTAAATTAAGTCTTTCACTGCAAAATAATTTTTTAACTTGAAAATTATTTTAATATACTCTATTCACCCCCCCCCCCCCTCTAGAGTTAAGGTAGATCTTATCCCCACTTTCAATTGGTATTAGAGGAAGGTTGGTTAAATTACCTTGTTCCTACAGGCTAACACCTGAACCAAAAGATCTCTGATAAGATCAATCTTTTGTAGAGGGTTGTTCTTTTTATTATTTGTATTATATTTATCTTTATATAAAATCATGACACAGAACAAAGATTATGCTAGCACCAGACCTCCAGTGTGCAATCTATCTAAGTTTGCACTTTAGAAGACAAGCATAAGATTGTACATGAATTCTATTGATGAAGATATATTTAATTCTGTTTTGACATTGTGTCCAAAACCCCCAACAAATACAAGTACAAGTGTTGTTCCACCTCCTTCAGGAACAGATGCAGAAATCAAAAAATGGAAAGTTGGAGATGCCAAAGCAATGAACATTTTGACACAAATCATGTCTGATGAAATATTTCAAAAAGTAGCTGAATGTAACTCAGCAAAAGAGATATGGGACAAACTATCTGAAATAGTGTCAGGATCTGCAGATGAAAGAAAAGATAGAAGATCTCATCTCATAACTCAGTATGAGAACTTCAAGAAATGAGAAACTGAATCAGTTGCTGATATGTATAACAGACTCAGTCTTATAGTCAATGAACTGAAGACCTTGGACAAGGAGATCTCACTGACTGAACTCAATGACAAAATCCTAATGTGCTTCCCCAGCACTTGGGACTCAAGGATCTGGCCAATCAAGGATGCCAGAAGCCTAAATGAGATCACCACTGAGGCTCTTTTGGGCAAGCTCAAGTCTTATGAGCTGTTCATCAAGAACAGAGAAGAAGAGCAGAAGGCTGCTTCACCAGCTATCAGAAAAGAGAAGTCAATAGCATTCAAAGCTATTGAAGATCAGCCTGAAGACAAGGTCACAGGCAATGAAAAGCTGCTAAGCTTACTGGCCAAAAGGTTTTATAAAATGTCCAGAAAGGACTTCAGGAAAAAGTCATTCAGAGGGCATGAAAAGCCAAGGTATGATAAGTCCAATAACAAAGAAATTATTTGTTTTGGATGCAGGAAACCAGGCCACATTGTGCCTGACTGTCCAGAAAATCAGAATAAGAACAAGAAGGACAGAAAAGAAAGGAGTAGAGACAAAGACTTCAGGAAAAACAGCAATGACAAACCCTCCTCCAGCAAGAACAAACATACCAGGAAGGGGTTTGTAGCTGAAACCTGGAGTGAAACAGAAGAAGAATCAGAAGATTCATCCAGCTCAAGTGATGATGAAGATGATGCTGAAGAAAAGGAGTTCTGCATGATGGCTATCAATGCCTCTCAACACAACACTGATGCAGAACAAGAGTCAGAGTCTGAATCAGAAACTCAATCTGAAGAGGATCAAGTAATAGACTCATTTGATTTTAATTCATAGGACTTCAAATGTGAATTTAAGGCACTTTGTTTAGATCTATTAAAATCTGAAAAAGAAATTATTTCTCTCAGAAATCAACTGTCTGAACAAAGCATCTTAAAATCAGATAACCTCAAACTCTCTGAGTAGTTGGAATGTTGTAGGGAGCAGATAGCCTCACTGAAAAGTGAACTATCAGAGGCCAAGAGTTCTGAAGAATCCCTCAATGGGAGAAGTATCAAACTAATGGACATCACAAGCACAGTGAACTCAAGATTCAATAGTACACTGGGCTTGGGTGCTTCATCCAGCCAACCTATAGTATGAACAACCTCAATCAAGTTTATCTCAGATAAAGGTAAGGGAGTTGTAGAGGTGGCTAGAAAGAATTCTGATTTACCTAAGAAAACAAAAGTACAACAGAAAACGTCGAACGGAGCTCGACGATCGCCGAATGGAGCTCAACGATCTCAGGCTAAATCGTCGAACTCAGGTCGACGATCTCTGAACCCTGAACTCAGGTATAGTAGATCTTCGAACGGAGCTCGACGATCTGACCCAAGATCGTCGAACTCAGCTCAGAGATCGTCGAACAGAGCTCAGAGTTTCGAAAAATCTTTCAAAGGTAAATCAAACTTCAATCCTAGAGGTCCTACATCTCAGAGGTTTAACCCTTATACTGAATGGATAATACTTCCTATGAGATATCATCCTGAAGGCTATAAGAGTTAACCAGAGATGTCTTTTATTTCAGAATTTAAAGGTTATCAACCTAAGCCCAAGGTAAACTGGGTCAAAAACAAATAAGTTGTTTTATGTGCAGGTGAAGACCTATCCAACATCAAACCAGCAATGGTATCTGGATAGTGGGTGCTCAAAGCACATGACAGGAAACAAGGAGAATTTCACATCCTTCAAAGCCAAACTTGGACCCAAAGTAATATTTGGTGATTCAAACTTTGGACTAACAAAAGGATATGGTGCAGTCCAAATTGGATCAGTCGCATTCAAGAAAATAACATATGTGGAAGGACTGAAGCACAACTTAATCAGCATCAGTCAACTGTGTGATGAAGGATACCAAGTGACTTTCAACAAATCCTAATGCAAAATCAAATCAGAGGACAACACAACTGTGTTGACAGGTAAAAGGAAAGGTAACATTTATCTTGTAGATTTTCTTTCAACTAAGGTAGATATATGCTTGTTCAATTCCATTTGTAGACCTAATGAACTATGGCATAAAAGATTATGACATATAAACCTTAGAACCATTGCTAGGCTATCCAAGGACAACCTTGTTAGAGGACTACCTTCTGGCCCCTACAAGAAGGAAGGAATTTGCATGGCTTGTCAATTAGGCAAGCAAACCAAAAATAGCATCAAGTCACTTAATAAGAGTGATTCACCTAAGATTTTGTATCTGTTACACATGAATCTCTTTGAACTCATTACAGTACAAAGCTTAGGAGGGAAATCTTATACTTTAGTACTTGTAGATACTTCTCTAGATTCACATAGGTGTTCTTTCTGAGGAAGAAGTCTGATAACTTTAAGTGTTTGACAGAGTTTCTCAAATGCATACAGAGTGAGTTCAATACTCGCATTGCCCTGATCAGAAGTGATCATGGGACAGAGTTTGATTCTCTTATTATGCAAGAGTTCTGTCAGAGTGAAGGGATCAGGCACACTTTTTCAGCTCCTAGAACTACTCAACAAAATGGGGTAGCTGAAAGGAAAAAATAGAACTTTTATTGAATCTGCTACTACATTATTGTCAGATGCTCACCTTCATCTATTCTTTTGGGCAGAGGCAGTGAACACCTCCAATTATGTGTTGAATAGAAGTTTGATACATAAGCTGAAGGGCAAGACTCCCTATGAATTACTCAAAGGGAAGAAAACTAAAGTAGATTATTTTAAAATTTTTGGTTGCATTTGTTACATTCACAATAATGACAAGAAATACATAGCAAAATTTCAAGCTAAAGCTGATGAAGGAGTGTTTCTGGGATACTACATGATCAGTAAAGTTTATAGGGTGTATAACAAATCTACTCTTAAAATTGAAGAATCTGTTCATGTATCATTTGATGAATCTAACATGTTTTTTAAGGAGAATAATGCTTCTACCATAGAATTTTTGCAGGTAGACTCTCTTGCTGAAAATTTGGACAGGTTACATATTATACAAAAGGATGAAAGCAGTGAAGATGAAGAAGATATTCAACATCTTGGAGAGAATCTTCTTGAAGAGCCAGTTGTTGTTCCACAAGAGTAAACAACAACACAGGTTGGTGAACAATCAACACCCCCTGGTGATTTAGTAACATCAAGAGACCATCCAATCTCTCAAGTGATTGGAGACATCTCAGCTGGTGTGCAAAGAAATCAGGTCAACCAAAACCTGATGCACACCTGCTTTCTTTCTCAAATTGAGCTTCAATCCATTCAAGATGCAGAACAAGATCCACACTGGATCATTGCAATGCAAGAGGAATTACATCAATTTGAAAGGAACAAAGTTTGGGAACTAGTGTCAAGGCCAAAGGATCACTCCATTGTTGGAACAAAATGGGTGTTCAGAAATAAATTGGATGATCAAGGAGTCATTGTAAGGAACAAGGCAAGGCTAGTTGCTCAAGGATACTCTCAAGAAGAAGGGATAGACTATGACCAGACCTTTGCACCAGTTGCAAGGTTAGAGGCCATAAGAATCTTCTTAGCTTATGCAGCACACAAAGGATTCAAAGTATATCAAATGGATGTAAAGAGTGTTTTTCTCAATAGAGACATCAAGGAAGAAGTCTATGTTAGACAACCCTCAGGTTTTATTTCTCCAACTCATCCTGATTATGTTTTCAAATTGCATAAAGCATTATACGGTCTAAAGCAAGCTCCTAGAGCATGGTATGAGACCCTAGCATGCTTTCTTCTGAAAAATGATTTTATAAGGGGTAGAGTAGACCAAACTCTTTTTATTAGAACTCATAAGTCTCATACCTTACTAGTTCAAATCTATGTACATGACATTATCTTTGGTTCTACTGATTCAAATCTGTGTAAAAGGTTTTCCAACCTAATGCATTCTAAATTTGAAATGAGTAGCATGTGTGAGCTTTCCTTCTTTCTATGATTGCAAGTCAAACAGCATGCTGAAGGCATATTCATCTCTCAAACAAAGTATGCAAAAGAACTGGTTAAGAAATTTGGTATGTCTGAAGCATCATATATGAAAACACCTATGTCTACTAATGTTGTATTAGATGCTGATGAACATGGGAAACCTGTTGATCAGACAACATATAGAGCAATGATTGGCTCTTTATTATACCTTACAGCTAGTAGACCTGACATAATGTTTGCTACATGCATATGTGCTAGATTCCAAGTGAGCCCTAGAGAGTCACACTTAACCTTAGTAAAAAGGATTCTTAGGTATGTGAAAAGTTGTCCAAATCTAGGTCTCTGGTATCCAAAAGATTCACCATTTGACTTAACTGGATTTTCAGATGCTGATTATGCTGGATGCAGAATAGACAGGAGAAGCACCAGTGGAACTTGCCAGTTTCTTGGTGACAGACTTGTCTCCTGGTTTTGCAAGAAACAAACATCTGTGTCCACATCAACTGCTGAAGTTGAATATATGGCAGCAGGTAGTTGTTGCTCACAGATCTTGTGGATTCAAAATCAGCTTCTATACTATGGCTACAACTTAGAAAAGTCAAAAAATTTCTGTGATAACACTAGTGTTATTTCTATAGCACAAAATCCAGTCCTCCATAGTAGGACAAAACATATAGAAATTAGGCATCACTTTTTAAGGGACAATGTTGAGAAAAATAAAATTGAACTTCAATATATCCCAACTGACTTCCAAATGGGAGATATTTTCACCAAACCATTGGATTAAAAGAAACATACATTCTTCCTGAATCAGTTAGGAATGTTAGATGGAGGAAGTTTAAAATAAGATCCAAGATTTTAAAACTCTAAAATTGACCAAGACTAGGCAAACAATTTGATTTTTCTAGTATCTATAGGTTGTTTCTGGTCTCTGAACTGCGCTCGACGTTTTTCCCAAAGATCGTCGAACGGAGATCGACGTTCTTAGAAATCGTCGACCGGAGTTCAGCGCTTTCCAGATAGTGCTAAGCTATCTTCTTCCGGTCAGCGATCGTCGAACGGAGCTCGACGCTCTCCAATATCGTCGAATGGAGATCGACGATGTTGAAGACCTTTCAGATTCCTTTAAAAGCCCAGATCGTCGAACGAAGTTCAACGATCTTTCCTTTTTTGCGTCGAACCCTAATATAAAATTCATTTTTCGGCCGTCGTTCTCACTTTGCGCTTTCATACTCTCTGCAGAATTTCTCTTTCCCTCCAAACTCTTCTACACTTGGTCTTTTGTTTGTTCATTTTTGTAGGTAAAAATGGCTGTTTCTGTTGCAGTTCTGGCAGCAATGAAATTTGACACTGGATTCGATATCGATATGGACTCATTTGAGAACAGTGATCAGATTTTCAAGGATATTCTGGATTTATTCAAAGATCAACAGTTAGTACACATCATGAGCACAAGGAGAAAACTGGCTGCAGATGAAATCAAAGAATGGGTGTATACTGCTCACACTCAAGATCAAAATACAGTGATTGGAACTATATCAGGAAATCAGGTATCTCTTACTCATGCTGTATTAACAGAAGTTTTTCAATTAAGTACTGGTCAAGACTCTCTTGAGTTGTCTGGAGAAGAGTTTGCAAGTATGCTTGATAGGATGGGTCATTCAACAGCAAACCCTAACAAGCTGCTTAAGAAAAATATGTCAGTGGAATACAGGTTTCTAGCAGATGTTGTTGGAAAGGTCTTGTTAGCAAAACATTCTGCCCATGATACCATATCTAGGTATCAATTCTGTTTAATGGGCGCTTTGGGGGATAAGAAACAGTTGAATTGGGGAGAAGTTTTCTTTGATCTAATTAAGAAGAAAGTGAATAAGAACTTTGTGAATTTTGGAAGGATTCTAGGGCTATTTCTTCATAGCAGATGCCCTGAGCTGCTTGTTTCAAGTGGGATGCATATCAATGCCTCTAAGAGGATAACCTGTGCCCTTTTTGGCAAATGGGACAGGCAAATTGCAAAGCCAAGCAGAGCCTCTGCAGTCATCTCATCTTCAGGCACTAGGACTGATCCAGTCACTTCCCCTCAGGCCACTGCCTCATCAGAAGAACTGTCTGCCTCCTCATCTCCACCTTCTCCACCTACTGTTCCCTCAACAATTATCACATCCACCATCACCATCTCCATTTCATCCCCCATATCCATTCCATCCTTCACTCTCTTAGATGATTCCTATATGGATGATTCTCCTTCCTCACCCCTTGAGCTACCATCTTCTGCTACATCATATCAACAACTACTACAAGACATCATTGCTCAACCATCCTTCAATCCATCTATCTTCATTCCATTAACTTCCATCTCCACCATTCCTATATCTCAACCATCAATTCTACCATCCACATTAATACTTTCTCCAACCACATCTACAGCTCCTCCCACATCCATCTCTGCCACACTCATCTCTACCTCTACTCAAGCACCACTTGAGCAAGTAGATCTCTCAGCCATAGCAGATAAGCTCTATGAGATGTTAGCTCCAAGGCTATCACTCCTGTTGGAGACCTCCCTGGCTCCACTTCTGAAATCAGTTCAGGAGTTATCTGTCGGGCTCTCTTCCCTATATCCTCCTCAGGCAATCCCTTCTGTTGGGTGCCTTGATCCAGTAACTACTGAATCTAGGCAGGTGGAGATGCCATATGAAGTAGAGAGATTGCCTGCTTCAGAGGTTCCAGCTCCAGCTCCAGTTTCAGTTCCAGCTCTAGTAACTACTGTAACTACTACTTCAGAGATTCCAGTTCCAGCTCCAGTTCCAGTTATAACAGTTGACCTCAGGTCACTGCTGTCAGAATTTGATACTATCTACCTCGGCTGTCTGCCAAAGCATAAAAGTGAAGATCTTACTAAAGCCATTGGGCATATTTTTAGCTGTGAGCCCAGCATAATATCCTCTTATATAAATTCTTTCAAGGCTGTGGACAGTGCTCCTTCAGTTTCTGTTGTTCATGCTGCTACTGCTGCTGTTTTAGCTTCTGATAATGTGCTTATGACAGAGGCTAATGACTATGAGCCTGCTGTTTCTGTTTCTGAATCTGTTACATCAGTTTCTGCTGTTTTTGTTACTGCTGCTGCTGGTGTTGTTTCTTCTGTTCAATCCCAACAACAAAGAGATTGCTTCAAAAGGCTTGATAAACTATATGACAATCCTCAGAGCTCAGATAGTGATCAATTTAGAACTGATTCTGATGATTCCTCTGCAACCATTGCAAGAAAGAGGAAAGCTAGAAGCAAGGCCTTAAAGAAAGTTCCCCAGGAGAAAATTAAATCTTCAAATGATATTTCATACTATATTTTGCATAATTGTCCAATTACAGAACCATGGATGCAGTTCTCCAGGAATCAACTAAAGGCAATGAAGAAAAAGAGGAAATATGATAAAGCATCATCTCACTTCAATCCTCCTCCTCCTCCTCCTTCACCAGACGCAGGTACTGGTGGAAGTTCTGTTTATCAGTCAACTGCTACTAAAAATCAAAACACCTCTCAGTTTCAAGGAAGATCTCAATCAAGAGGATCTCAATCAAGAGGCTACCAGTCCATAAGAGGACAGTATAGGGGAAATCAAAAAGAATTCAAAGTTTATTTCAAAGGCTATTCTAGGCAGCATCCTTATCATAGGGAAGGACAAGGTCTCACTAACTCTACATCTGGTCTTTTCCCTTATAAGTTAAAAGATCTAGTTTCTTCCATAGCTACTCCTGATGATTCTTCAAACAGATATGAACCTCCTGTTCCATTTGAAGATCCAGAGAATAATCCTAATTCTTGGACAGCAAGGATGAAAGAGTTAGCTGCACTAGATCAAATTAAAAATGCAAGAGAACAAGGAAAAGATACATCAAATATCAAAACAGAGAAAGAAAGAACTTGAAAGATATTCTTCCAGCAAATTCTTTGACTCAGAAAGCTATATGAAGCTGCACCCAGAAGCTGTAGTCCCCAGGACAAAACATCAAACTTTTCTAGGTGTAGATGATGACAAAAGATTCAAGAAAGAAGCTCTTAACCCTAACAGAGAAATAGTTCTCAAAAAGGGCAAGGAAAAGGAATGATTCTGTAAGCTGACAATGTTATCTATTCTGAATTTCTGATGTGATTCTATTTGTGTTTCTGCAATGTTGTCTTTGATTTTATATCTGTATTGTATGCTTTTATTTCATGTGTCATGTAAATAGTAATCCTAACCCAAATAGGGGGAGATTGTTGGAACACCCTATTACTGATTTGGGCAAGGATCACTATGTCCTTAGGAAAATTGTCTTGACCTCCTTGTATAGTTTTTAAGGTCAATTAGATTGAGTCTAAGGGTTAGAATTTAGGCTTGAAAGCTGCCCCCAAGACCCTCAGATCAGATATTCAAATTCAAGAGACTAAGTCATTTTCGTCGAGCTCAGGTCGACGAATCGTCGAACTCAGTTCGACTATCTCTGAGCTCAGTTCAACGAGTCGTCGAACGTCATTCGACGATCTTCGAGCTCAGATCGACGTTACTGTCTCTAGCTGTTTTCCCAATCTCTGAGCTCAGGTCGACGATAGTTGAGCTCAGATCGACGATTTCTGTTTCCAGTCTAGTTCCAGTCTCTGAGCTCAGGTCGACGATAGTTGAGCTCAGGTCGACGATTGTCTGGAGAGATGGACGATTCTCAAGATTCAAATTCAGACAGTTATGGAATTCTATCTCATTTATTTTCAGCATTGATTTCAAGGATCTTGTAGCCGTTTCAATTAATCTAGAGCAAGTTTCAAGGGAGATTTAAATGAATGTTTTCTAGGACTTTCCTACAGAGACAAAATTCATTTAAGGAAGTCATTAATGAGTGGCTAACGGCTATCTTGGAGACAGAGAATCATTTCATTCTTTTGAGATCTAAGAAATAAAAAAGATGATATTATTCTGCTGCTCCTAACAGTCTAACAGATACACACAGAGAAAGAAAACAATCACAAACAGACACACAGACATAATTCTTTCAGAACACACACCACTGAAGGAGATCAACATACAGAAAAGAAGATTTTCTAGATCTCTTTTGACTCAAGTGTTCAAATGCTTCATCCATCAAGACTCCAGACACTACACATTTCAGCAACTGCTGGAAACATCCTTTGCTGGAGATCTCATCTACTGAAGGCCTATCACCGTAGTGCAAAGCTTTTTTTCCTGAACAACTTCCAGATCTCAGGGGGAGCTTTGACAACATCATCCACTAGTCTTCTCTCTGATTGTTGACAGAGAAGAACATCTCACCTCTCTCTCTTACTGCTGTAAAAGGGTTTCTCAAAACTCCCTTCAAAAGTTTTGTGTTGGTTTCTGAGACCTTATCAAAACTCAGTGGTGGCAAGACACCTGATCAAAAAATTTGGTTTGATTTTGAGCACCTTATCAAAAGCTCATTGGTGCCCAGGACACCTGATCAACTCATCCTGCAGTGGATTCCTACCTAGGGTGGTAGAATAGTGGATGTACCCAGATTGTTTGGGGAACCACTATAGCTCTTTGTGTCTTCTGGTTGCTATATTTTGTTTGTTGTGTGCTGTGTTTTTATTTCTTGCTTTCATAATTTTTATTTACTGCAAGCACTTTACACATATATTTAAATTAAGTCTTTCACTGCAAAATAATTTTTTAACTTGAAAATTATTTTAATATACTTTATTCACCCCCCCTCCTCTAGAGTTAAGGTAGATCTTATCCCCACTTTCAGATACAATGACCTGTGACCTTTAAGATTGAAGCTTCTGGGATCATAGGTTCTCACATTCAAGTCACTATTTGACCTATGGAAGCAAACATTGTAAGGACATTTATACAGTTAACTACTCCATCACAGTAGAAATAATAACACAATAAAAGAACTTGTCAAAATATATAAAATGAAATACATACAATACTTCATTCATCAAATGAAATAATACAGTCAAGAAACATACAATCCAAAAGACTCACACTAGGGTTGATCATTAAGCTATCGTATACTCATAGATCTAACATGACTATCATGTTTTCTCTGCGCTAGAAGCTTTGTCAGTGGATCTGCAATGTTTTCTTCAGTCAGCACTCTGCTAATGCTCGCATCTCCTCGATCGACAATCTCTCAAATTAAATGGAAACGTCGAAGTATGTGCTTGCAGCGCTGATGAGATCTAGATTACGAAGCAAGTGCAATTGTACCGTTATTGTCACAGTAGAGATCTGCGAGACGAACAATGCTATGAACTACATCTAACTCGCCGATGAATTTCTTAATCCATACAGCCTCCTTCGTTGCATTTGCAGCGGTGATATACTCGGCCTCTGTTGTAGAATCGGCAACTGTCTCCTGCTTGGAACTTTTCCAGCTAACAACACCTCCATTAAGGCAAAATATGAAACTTGACTGAGTCTTTGAGTCGTCGCTATCAGTCTGAAAGCTAGCATCCGTGTAACCCCTTACAACGAGCTCTTCCTCTCCATCAAATACCAAGAACATATCCTTAGTCCTTCGCAAGTACTTCAGGATATTTTTAACGGCAATTCAGTGACTTTTATCGGGATCAGACTGATACCTGTTAGTCATGCTCACGGCTTAAGAGACATCGGGTCTAGTACATATCATTGCATACATGATTGACCAAATTGTCGAAGCATATGAAATCAACCACATACGGTCCTTATATTCACAAGACTTAGGACACTGGTCCTTAAAAAGACGCACACCATGAGACATGGGCAAAAAAGCTTTCTTGGACTTAAGCATGTTGAACCGCTTCAACACTTTGTCAATATACGTACTTTAGGTCAAACCCAGCAACTTCTCTGATCTATCTCTATAGATCTTAATACCAAGTATATAAGTCGCTCCACCCAAGTCCTTCATTGAAAAGCATTCTCCTAGGTTGTTCTTAACAACTTGCAGGGTCAGTTTGTCATTCCCGATAAGCAGTATGGCATCTACATACAATATCAGAAAGATAACTATGCTCCCACTAATCTGTTTGTAAACACACAGCTCATCCTCATTTTTGATAAAACAAAACTCTTTGATCTTTTCATCAAAACGAAGATTCTAACTTCGAGAAGCATGTTTTAATCCATAAATGGATTTTTGCAGCTTGCATATTTTAGTGGTTTCACCTGAAGATACAAAATCCTCGGATTGTGTCATGTACACTTCCTCGATGAGGTTTCTATTTAGGAAAGTCGTTTTGACATCTATCTGTCAGATCTCGTACTCAAAATACGCAGCAATAACAAACAGAATTCTGATGGACTTAACAATGACAACAGGGGAAAAGCCCTCATCATAGTCAATACCATGAATTTGCTTGAAACTCCTAGCCACCAGTCGCTCTTTGAATGCCTGTACATTCTCAACCATGTCGGTCTTCTTCTTGAAGACTCACTTGCACCATATGGGTCTTACCCATTCAGGTGATTCCATCAAGGTCCAAACTTGGTTTTCATACATGGAGTTCATCTCAGATTTCATGGCCACAAGCCACTTCTCGGAGTCCGGTCCACTCATAGCCTCTTAGTAGGTTGCAGGCTCATCACTATGATCCATAAACAACACATTATCTATTTGAGATAAGAGAAATCTATATCGCTCAGGCTCAAACCTTGATCTACCAGATATATGCGGAACTTGTGTTTCCTGAGCAAGTTCTCCAGCTACAACAACTTGTAGTTCTGGCTCAGGTTCCAACTCCGGTTCATTCACATTTTGTGCTTCTTGAACTTCTTCAAGTTCTACCCTTGCAGTCTTTCTACTTAAGAACTCTTTCTCAAGAAAGACATCAGTTCTCGCGACAAACACCTTACTCTCGGACGGTAGGTAGAAATAATACCATTTAGTTTCCTTGGGATACCCCACAATATAACACTTATTTGATTTGGGTTCCAGCTTGTCAGACATTTGACGTCGCACGTATGTCTCACAGCCTCAAACTTTAATGAACGACATACTAGGACGATTCTCAGTCCATATCTCATATAATGTCTTTAGAACCACTTTTTTTGGAGCACGATTTAATGTTAAATCAGCAGTTTCTAAAGCAAAACCCCAAAAGGAAACAGACAGATCTGCATGACTCATCATCGATCGCGTCATGTCTAACAGTGTACGATTCCTCCGCTCAGATACAACATTATGCTGCGGTGTTCTAGGTGGAGTGAGCTGTGATACAATACCACACTCTTTCAGATGATCACGAAACTCAAGACTTAGGTATTCGCCACCTCGATCAGATCGATGTGTTTTAACCTTCTTGCTCAACTGATTATCTACTTTGACTTTAAACTTTTTGAATTTTTCAAAAGTTTCGGATTTGCACTTAATAAGATACACGTATCCGTATCTACTGAAATCATCAGTAAATGTAACAAAGTAGAAGTACTCACCTCTGGGCATAAAACTCATGGGTCCACATACATCACTATGTATTATACCTAATAGATCATCAACCCTCTCATTGTTTCCAATGAAAAGGACGTTAGTCATCTTGCCAAACAAACAAGATTCGCATCTCTCAAATGATTCATAATCAAATGAGTCCAATAGTCCATCTGTATGGAGCTTGGATATAAGTTTCTCGTTTATATGGCTCAAACAACAATGTCAAAAATACGTAGGGTTCGAGTCATTCATTTTTAGTTTTTTAATATTTTTTATGTTATAGAACTGATGGTCTAAGTTCTAAACATATAAACCATTAAATATTTAAGCTACATCATAACAAACATCATTCTTAAATATTGAACAACAATTGTTCTTAATAATACAATAAAAACCCACCATGTCCAAACATGAAATAGATATAATGTTTTTAGTTATGTACGAAACAAAATAACAATTATCCAATTCAATTACAAGCCCAATGCGCAAAGCAAGACGGTAAACTCCTACGGTGACAGCAGCAACTCTTGCTTCATTGCCGACACGCAGGTCCATCTCTCCTTTACTCAGTATTCTTCTCCTTCTCAGTTCCTGCACATTTATACAAATGTGAGAACCACATCCGCTATCCAATACTCATGATGAAGGAGCGGAAAGGTTTATCTTTATAACATAAATACCTGAAGCGGAAGTCATACCTCTCTTCATCATTTGCAGACCCTCAATGTATGAACGACAGTTCCTCCTCCAGTGACCAGTCTTGCCACAGTGGTGGCACTTTCTCTCTTTCCCTGAACCTTTCTTTTTCAGTGCAGAAGACTTGGGCTTTAGAGCAGACTTAGGTCTCACCTTCATCTTCCTAAAGCCCTTGGCCCTGGCGTTGCCTTTATGCACCATCAGTACGGGGCTAGCAGACTTGGCCTTCTTCATGTTTATCTCGGCAGTTCGCAACATACCTAAGAGCTCGGTCAGTGTCTTGTCTATTTCATTCATGTTATAGTTTAAGATAAACTGCTCATAACTGTCCGGCAACGATTGCAGGATCAGGTTTGGAGCCAACACTTGTCCTAGAGGGAGCTCTAGTCTTTCAAGATTCTCGATATATCCAATCATCTTAAGTACGCGAGTCCCTACTAGGAGCTGAGCTCTCATCTTGCACTGAAACAACGCCGTAGTGACATCGAATCTCTCTTAACGAGCTTGCCCTTAAAACATTTTCTTGAGAACCTCGTCAATATCCTTGCAACTCATCTTCTCATGTTGTTTTTGGAGCTCAGAGTAAATCGTCGCTAGCATGAGACATTCGGCGTCCAAGGAGTCGTCTAGGTACTTCTTGTAAGCATCCTTATCAGCACGGGGTGCAATCCCGGCAGGCTCATCAGGGGATTCCTCTTCCAAAACATAAAGCTTGCGCTCTTGCCTGAGAACAATTATCAAGCGCATGTATCAATCCAAATAATACGTCCCGCTCATATTTTCCTTCTCAAGGATCGCTCGGAGGGACAGGGTGGAATGTGAACCACTTGTCATGGAATTCTACAAGGATCAAGCAAAGTAAATTAGTACTACATTTCCAAAAAAATATAATTTATTCTTTCGATAACGACTTTTATCAAAATAACTCTCACTATTTTATCAAATTGATAACCCTCGATATCAATTCGAAGAGTTTATGCGAGTAACCCTCTTAGTTGACAAGATTTATATTTCATTAACGTTATGAGTCAGTTTTGGTTTTTCTCTCACAATGCAAGTATTTAGGTAGGCAACGCTTGTTAATTGCATCACAATGCAATTTTTGTATGGCTGGTGAATATCTCTTTATTCGCATACATTATATGGTGCATGTCAACCTTATGCCTCTGGGCACTCAACCTTTGAGGTCACTCAGTTAAGTATGACCCGATATCGACAATGGATATCACAATTATTCGCTCGCACCCTTACCAAGATAGATTAATGGACCTTGTTTTGGCAAGCCCACAATTCATCGATCGAGGCAGGAAGAGTGTCATTCATCAGAAGGCATCTGAATACTTAATATTACTTAAGGGATTTTAAGTTTTTGATTAACTCTTTAATCATGGTTAACACTTAACCAGTGTGCACATCAAACAAAATAAAATAGCAGCAATCATAATCCAAATGCATCTCAGATGTGCACAAGAAAATCATAATCAACACTTGATGAGCTGGGCTAAATCTGAATATCTAGAACTCTTTTAAATACTCAGATTTACATGCACTGGACATGAGCAACACAAACTGCACTTACACAGTAAACAAGCTCGTCACTTTATATGTGAGATTCCAAAATCTACCTCATACTTGGTTTCACAAACCAGCAAAATTGACGGTTACTGTTATGGAGTAGCAATAAAGAAATCACACGCGTTCATGGTGTGATTCCAAGAATAGATTTAGGCATTTTAAAACACTTTTAAAATCTCCAAATCTACACGTCATGGATTTAGCAACTTCTGAAACATGAAATATTGTCGGCAACCTCGCTCTGATACCACTGTTGGGTTTTACTAGGGTGGCACGACATTTGTGCTCGCGACGGAAATAGAAAACAAGAAAATCCTAAAAAAAGTTCAGATCTGACAATATTCATGAATCAAAAAGTAAAGCATGTTGTAGTAAAATTACCTTTGAGTGATTGAGTCTATACTCAACCAAGATGCTCCAAAAAATTCCAATTGGACACTGGCGGCTTGAGTCTTGAGCGCAGAATAGTATCTGCGCCTCTACAGACAGTCCACACGATAGGGAGAACACACAACAACTTGTCGCACAAGCTCTACATCAGGAGAGGACACTCAGCATCTCCACAAATTGCTAGATCTGTTTGAGGAGAGGCGGCGGCGACACTCGCCGGGATCGGGATCGGGATCGGCAGCGTTATTGGCGGAACGCTTCCGTCGGATTCTATGGTTTCCGTCGTTCGCACAGTAAGTTCACTTGTTCTTAGAAGGAAAAAGTTCGTAAGAAGAAAACCTAAAACTTTCTATTTATACCCAAGGAATAAATAAAACAGATTCTGGCGCTATCGGCAGACCCAAGACTTGAATCCAGAAATCGGCCAGACAACCCTTGTCTCGACGATTCGTCGAGTATCCATGGCATATACAACGAATCGTCGAGTATCATCTTATACTCGACGAATCGTCGAGTATCCATAAGATACACCACGAACTCAACGCCTACCTTCAGTAGAATCTACACTTGATATCGACGAAGGCATTAAATGGACTCAACGCTGTCAACGCTTTCTGCGCCATACGGCTGAGTGCACTCAACGCACTCAACTCTTAAGGCCAAATTCGCCGAATGCCGTTGAGTGAACTCAACACTCAATGCCTAAGGCCATATTTGCCTCGTAACAGTTTATTCGACGAAGGGGTTGAGTGGACTCAACACACTCAACGCCTGAGATTCAGACTCGGCGAATCAACTCCTTGACTCAACGAATCATCGAGTATACTCAATACACTCAATGCTTAAGTGTCATACTCGACGAATCAACTCCTTGACTCGACGAGTCGTTGAATATACTCAACTCACTCAACACCGCCATTCGACGAGTCAACTCTCAACTTGACGAAGGCGTTGAGAGGTCTCGACACACTCAACGTTTTTGCCTTAGCATATTTCAAGTCCTTTTTCAACTCATCATATGAGCTATACCATACAGATCCAATCTCTCAATTTCTCCACAATCTTATGTGTGACCCTGATAGGCTCATACTAAGTTGGCAGTGAGACTACATGCTTGATCACTTCCAGATCACATGGAAATACCAACAGTACCAAGATATGTGTCATAAGGGAGATGGGGAATCTGGCAAACATCCAACCCCATATTATGTATGGGAAATTGCTAACCCATGATAAGCGGCTCAATACAAGAAAGGAAGAGGAGGAAGCTGTCAGATCCCACTCCAAGGAAAAATATGCGGCTTTTAAGGTTGAAAGCTCCAGGAGATGCAGAGAGAAGACCCCTTCACCTCCAAGAAGGGATGCTCATGCAGAAAGCACTGAGCCCAGCACCTCTGAAAGTAAGTTAATTGATGGAGATCTTGTAATGTTCTCTAAGCAGTTCAAGAGAATGCTAAGCAGGAGGAGATAATGGAAGAACAAATCTTCTTCCATCCCCAGCCCAAAGAAGCCCCACAACAACTCAAACAAATCAAGGAGAGATCCCAAGAGGGGCAGGTATGGTTCAAAACAAAACAAACATTTTAATATTGATATCATCTGTTATTGATGTAATAGGCCAGGACATGTTATTGTTGACTGCCCAGTCAAGAGAAAAGAAATAGAATAAAAGAAGCACTACAAAGGCAAGAAGCCTGAGAAAAGCTTCTTAGCAAAGAAGAAGAAGAGTTGGAGTGACACTGACTAAAACTCATCGGAGTCAGAAGATGAAGAAGCCTTTATTGGTTTTGTTGCCCTGTGGCCAAGGTGGTCATCAGGGCTCCTCTATCACCGTCTTACAGGACAATAAAGATGAAGACAGATGTGGTCTTATGACCATGGGACCATGACAGATAAGAAAGATCAGAATAACACTCATCCTCATGAGGTAACTGTTAAAATTTCTTTATCTTTATCAGAGTATGAATATGACATTGGTGCTGATTCAGATGCATATTCATCATCTGATGATGAGAGTGAATCTAAATCTGAAAGTGAATTCAATGATATGATTAATAAATATGGTACTCTCTTGGAAGCACTGCAGAATAGCAAGATGTTTGCTAAGAAGCAAGCTGAGAAAATTAAATCTCTGAAACTTGCTAAATTTGAATGTAATAAGACTACTGAAAGGCTAACTCAAATGAGCAAAGAACTTAGCAAGTTGAGAGGGATGTCAATCATCCATATTGGAACCATAAGCAATAAGAACAAGATCATTATAGATCTTGAAAAGAAACTCCTCACTAAGAGGATGCTAATGGCTAAGTTTTCCAAGCCACAAACTGTATTGTCCATCATTGATAGCTTTTCTGCAAGTTTAGAGGTGTGGGATATAACAAAAAGGCTGAGGCAAAGAAGGGCAATAATGGAAAAGCTCAAGTGCAACAAACCATCTTCCAAAAGGTGGTGTTGTCATTCAACAGCTTATGACCATGACAACATATACGGTCACTGGAAAAATGAATGTTCCTCTAGTAGGGCTAGCAATGTTCCTCACTGGAGAGAAAAAAGAGACCTTGGGTCAAGTGCACTGAAAGCTCCCCAAGGAGAAATACAAATGGGAAATTATGGATCATTTATATTTGGTACCCCAGCTCCAACACTAAAAGGCAAGGAAAAGGTCATTCATCAACGGCCTCTTCCTAAAAGAAATCCAGTGGCTATGCAACTTGTCTACCATCATGCACACAATCACCTGATTGCTCAAAAAAATGAAAAGAATGTCGAAACCTACTCTTTTGAACATGAGCATGCACATTCCACACCTAAAACTGCTAAAAAGAGAAGGTACAATCGGTGTAAGTGTTGTTGTGATAAGGTAGATCAATTTGCCTTGGACCGCTGGTATAATCCCACAATGCCTCAAGCAAAGAAGGTTGTTACTGCCAATGGTTCTTTCATTCAAAAATCTATTCCACAAGCTAACAAGAACTAAGAACCCAACATTGGTTGGGTTCCTAAGATAAATTAGTTCTTGCATGTATGTCCAAAGGCCAATCAAATGTCTATATGGTACTTGGACAGTGGATATTCCAAACACAAGACTGCAACAGGAAGCCTTCTAAAGATTATGCCCCAGTGAAAAATGGACAAAAAGTCATTTTTGAAGGTTCAGATAGAAGGGTAACTAAAGGCTATGGTATGATTTTCAATGTCATAATCTCTATCACAAAAAACAGTTTATGTAGAGTGGTTGCAACACAACCTCATAAGCATAATCCAAATATGTGACTTAGGCTATGTCATTGAATTCCACAAGAATAAATGCTTAATCAAAAAGCCAATTGACTTGGAGACAATTCTCTCAGGTACTAGCAGTGGAAATGTATATCGCTTGGATTTTATTTTTTTTATTCTTTCATCCTCATTTATCTTGTAGATAATGAGAAGGAATCTCATTATCTACAATGGCACAAGAGATTGACTCATCTTAACTACAAGATAATTAGTAAATTATTCTCTGAAAACATTGTTAGGGATGGACCTAATCTAAAATACATTAAAGATGGTTCATGTCATACATGTCAAATGGGCAAGCAAAATAGGGTCATCTTTAAGGGCATAGCTCACAAAGATTCTATTAGGTGCATGTATTTATTGTGCATGGATCCAGTGGCGGATGCAGAGATTTTTCTGTGTGGGCAGTGTGTGAAACTATCAAAAAAAATGAAAATATTAATATTTTGAATTAGATCTAAAAAATGGTAAATAAATGCGACATACAAAGAAAATAAATGATAAAAAATGTTGAGTAAATAAAATGTTAAATAAATATGTTAGAAAATAAAATGATAAATAAATATGTAGCTACTAAAAAAATATGACATGCATAGGACTTGAACCCATGACCATATAGTTAGATATCATACATTCTACCAACTTGGCTAAGATACTTGAATTTATTGATGATAAATATATATATTTTATATCTGCCAGATAAATAAATTGCGCATTCTGCTATTGTAAGATGATATTTTTAAAAATCAGTGTGGGCGGCCGCCCACACTGGGCCCTATGTGGGTTTGCCCCTGCATGGATCTCTTTGGTCACATGCCAATTCACAATTTACAAGGGAAGTTAAACACCCTTGTGATAGTTGATGATCACTATAGATTTACATGCGTCTTCTTCCTTTGAAAAAAGTGAGATGCTCTTAATACCTTCATTACATTTGTCAAGTCTATCCAGAATGAAATGGTTTGTACTGTGTTCAAAATAAGAAGTGATCATGAAATAGAATCCAATCTGATACAATGACAGATTTTTGTGAAGGATAAGGTATCTCCCAAGAATTCTCTTCTCCCAGAACTCCACAACAAAATAGGGTGCCTGAGAGAAATAATAGGACCCTTATAGAGACTGGTAGAACCATGTTGAGTGACTCATCATTGTCAGAATATTTCTGAGCTGAGCCTGTCAATACAACATGTCATGTGTTGAATAGAGCCTTCATCCAAAAGATCACAAGAAGACTCCTATGAACTGATGAAGAGCAGAAAATCAATTATATCCTACTTTAGAATCTTTGGAAGCAAGTGTTTCATGTTAAATAATGAAAAATCTTATTTAACAAAGTTTGTATAGAAAAGTAGTAAGGGTATTTTTGTTGGATATAGCTCCCACAATAGAGCATATAGGGTATTCAACAAGATAACTCAAATTATAGAAGAATTAATTCATGTTATATTTGATGAGCCTAGCTGATCTATAATGGCTGGTCTAGTTCTTATAATGTTGCAGGTACTGAACTGAAAGTGAAAGAGCCGTCTATTCATGACAAGCCTGAAGCCAAGTTTATTTTTTTTTTTCAAAATAGAATTGGGCATGCTTAATTTAGAATAAATTTCTTGTCAAGCTAATTGTTAGGATTGCTACTTACCCAAGGGGAGGAGTGAATATGTGTTTGACTTATTTTAAGTTTCCTTGTAGCTTTCTTTATTTGAGCACAATAATATAGTAAACAAGAAAAAACAAACCACAACACAAGGATTTATAGTAGTTCCCCAAATATGGGTACATCCACTTTCCTCATTCATCTAGCTGAGAGCCAGCTTAGACTAAATTTCTCCAAACTTTTCTCAGATCCTCAGATCTTACAACTCAAGAAGATAAGTCTCCTACCTCAGACCTTTAACACAGGTCCTGTCACTCTGATCTTTGATCACAAGATCATACAGCTCAGATCCTTCACAGATCCTACCACTCAGGTTGAAGAAGTCCTAAAACGAAGGCTCAACACAAGCCCTACAACTCAGGCCAAATAATCCCTACAACTCAGATCTTAAAGATCCTACAAATGAGAAGTGTTTACAAGATTTTGACTCAATCAAACAAGGATGGAAACTTCAATAAGAAGCACTGGGCAGACTTCCTTCTTCCCTGGATCAGCACTTGAAATCACTTGGCATGAAAATTGTTGAATGCTTGATCAGGTACGCCTTGACAGAAAGAAAGATTCTTCTTAGAAATGTTGCCAAGCAAGGACTTGGAAGGATTACTTTTTGTTGCTTACAGTGGATGAAGAATGAATTTGACTTGGCTACTTATTCACTGCTTAAAACTTGCACATGAAACTTAAAGAGAAAATGGCGCGAATGATCTCTATGTAATACTTCATATTTCTGCATTCTTTTAAGTCACCGGTTTATAGTGCTCTTGGTCGGCATAATGTTTCAAGACTGATATGAAAATCTTCAACAGCTATCAAATTTCCTTATGCACGTATCTGTGTATGGAATTTTCAAACGGCTAGAAAATTCTGCCTAAGAAAGAATTCAGCATAAGAAATTATTCTTTAATGAATATAAATATTCCTTCCTTCTGGCAGCCCCTTAAATTATGCAGCAAATATCTCCTTTCAAATTAATTCAAATTGTTTGCGCAATCTCGGTCTAGATTTAAGTAGAGAGTCGTTGTGTCACGTGTCAGACCGGTGAAAATATTTCTAAGTCACCTTGAAATGATGTCATAGACAAAGTCCTATAGCCCTTCTGATTTATATCTAGCCAGCTTAAAATACACCAAGGACTTATATGGAAACACGTAGCCCTTAGCCGTCGGAATTTGTTGAAGGCTTTCTGTCACAGTGTAGTCGATGCAGTCAACAAACTTTGAACAATGCAGTGGCAAATTTATCAATGATACAATTGACGCAGTCGATACTTTTCTCAACGATGAAGTCATTGCAGTTGATACTTTTCTCAAAGATGCAGTCGATAAAAAACTTAAGCTTGAACCCGATGCAATCGAACTTTTCCATAGTTATGCCTTTGATGCACTTGATATCCTGAGATGCAGTCGATGCAGTTGGCAAAACACTTAGTATTTTGTATATGCACCCGACATTTTACTTGGACAATTTCTTATTTCTGTCTTTGATTTTTGTTGACTATAGAGGCTTCCTCCATGATAATGACATGTCTAATATATGATTTGGATAGAGGGCAACATGAGTTTTGTTTCTTAAGGGATTACAAGGGCAAAACCCTGTTTGGGTGACCATAAGTCTAACAATACATTAGTCATACACTCTAGTTCTGCCTGTCGCACCAAAACCAAACAGTCCATCAAATACAAGATATTTATTGTCATCTTGAGACCTTATTCAAATCAGGAATCTAGTGCACAATATTTTCAACAATATCAGCATATTTGAAGAAGTCGGAATCTCATATGACAATAACCATAGTTACATAACATGAAGTAAAGACAAATTTGCACAGAGAGAACCATTCTAGATTTATATTAATAATACTAAAATCTGTGGAGTCTAAATTAAGTTAAAGAAAGTAAATAAACCAAAAACACAAGTTAGGTCAGCCCAAAGGATTCTCAGCACTTAAAAGTCTTCTCCTTCAGCCTTCCTCTTGTCTCTGGAAGTAGCCCAATGGCTTTGAAATGTATTTAGGATGAGGAGGTCCATGTGGGTGTTTTCTTCTGTGAATTCTCCTCCTAGTCTCTTGGTCCTCATGTTTCCTCCATTCCATTGAGTTATAATATCTGGAAATATTGATATCATGCTTCCCAAAGTTTTCCCATGTATATAATATGATGTTTTTGGATGTGGGACTTCACTAATCATATCCTGGCATATTCTGAATTTCAATCCTTCTTCTTTGCCTAGCCTGCATGATCTCTTCCTGAACCTGTTCAGCCCTCCTTTTTCTTGATGAGGATTCTCCTTTCTCAGTTAGAAGAGGGTGACCATACTTCACAAGCTTCTTCATAATCCTCAGGAGGGATGTAATTATAATTTGCAGCTGGGTCTGATTCTGGGATGATTGGCCGAGGAGAATAATGCAGTGAATCAAGATTTAGAGCTTCCCTGACTGTATTGGTGGTCCAAATAGTTTGATGTGCAAAATATTGAGTGATGAATTTCTCCCACTTTCTGATTTCTTCAAATGTGTCTTTGCAGATTGCCTCTTGTGCTTCACCAATTCTTTCGTTTAGCATGTTGACTCCTGCAAGCACTGTGTTCTTTATCTGGAGAAGATAACCATCCAGCAGTTGGTTGTAGAAGTCCATTCTTTCCATTATAGTCATTTTGTTGTCAGCCATCATATTGTTGGTTGCTAGGAATGCCAGGTGAAGATTATTGCCAGTAGCATCTTGATTATCTATCACTGCCTGAATGCCCAGATGAGTCATGTCATTCTATCTGGTTGTGAAGTCTACTGCAGTTGTAGCTTTCATGAAGAATTGCAGTGACAGGGTATTTAGATGGTGCATCTCTCTTTCAACTGCTGAGATTTTCTCATTCATCACTTTCCTTAACCCTTGCACAGTATTTTCTACCAAATTTTCTATGTTTTTTCTTGGGCTATCCATCATCTGTTGGAGATGGGTCATGAAAGAACTGGGTTCTTCATTTGTTGGGTGAGTGGAGGCTTGAGGCACTTCTTCATTGGGTCTTTGGGAGGTGTCTATTGGAGGCTCATAATCTTCATACATGCAATTAGAAGTGGATTGTTGTGGGGTCCCTTTGACAGTGTCTGGTTCTTCCAGCACACTCTTTCTCTTCCACACCACTAGCTCATTGTCTGTGGGGATGAATTCAGCAGAACTTATCTCAGTAGGAGAAATTGGGGTTGTTACTGCTGCCACTTCACAGATCACTTGCTCCACCTCTTCCATAGAGATCTTGCCTTAGGCAGAATCATCCTGATCTGACTCCCCATGAATTTCTTCAGTAGATTCAATTACTTCAGTCTCTTGGGCAGAGTCCTCAGGAACAGGCTTCCCCTCAACTGTACCTAGGAGAATGATGTTTTGATGGCTTTCTCCTTCCACCACTTCAGTGTGAAGTGTGAATGCTTCCAGAATTTGTGTGCCAGTATATTGAGGAGCAGGTTCCTCATGAACGTCTCCTTGATTCATCTCAACATTGTCTTGGGCAGCAAGTTCTTGGTGAACTTCTCCCACTTCTATCATTCCGTGCTCATCCATACCCCTGGATTCTTCCATAAGGGCTGTGCTTTCTAGATCTTCAGGGATCATGGGTGCAGAAATTACAGGGTGATGCTCTCCTGTATTCTCCCCCTCAACATGATTGGGGGTGGGGACAGAACATCCAGCTGGTGCTACCTTCTTCTTTATTCTTCTTTTCTTAGCAGTCATCTTCTCCTTAGGGCTTGCACCATCTTTGTCCTTCTTCTCCTTCTCTACTCCTTGGATCGGTCTGGAGCTTGCTCCTTCCCTTTCAGGTATTTGGAAAGGCTTGCCCCACCTATCTATAGTTTTGTAGTTCATTCTTTTCGGGTAATACAGTGGTACTTCAGGTGCCTCATTCAACCTATTTCCTAGACTCTTGGAGAGGTACAGAGATACAATCCTCCCCATGTTGGGGGAAATCAGACACCCTGTCAATTTTCTGAGAACTAGTTGGCTCCAATCAGTTCTTCGGGATGCACAACCGGCCATGTTGGGGGACAGCAGTTATAATATTGAACATTTCCTTGGAAATCCTATCATGAGATCCCGGTTTACATAACAGATCCCTCCCTACAATGTTAGCTAGAAGTTTTCCAGGAGGGTTCATGTCATTCTTCTCCAAAGATCCATAGTCTTCTCCAGAGTAGCCGCACCATTCTAGGGCAGTGGCATGATATTCCTTTGAGATTTCCTCTTCCTTCTCACCTTCAGCGAGAGTGGGAAGTTGTAGATGGCGGTTAATACTTCTTGTAGTAACTCACAGACGGTGATTTAGCATTGTAGTTTTGATATTAGATCCTGAACAGCTTACTTCTGCATTCTTGAAAAACTCCTGCACTGTTGTGGGCACTATTCTGGTTTGTTCAGATAGGATTACTTCTAATCCAGTCACGCTTAGTACGAAGATGACATTATGTATCTCTTCTGAGCAGGTTCTGAAGCCGCCCCAGACGACCTTACTTCCAGTGTTGATCTTGTCCGACGAGCTTTCCTGAGCCGCCACTGATGAATCAAGGGTTGGAAGGAGAGAAGATTTATGCGTTGAATGGGAGTAGTAGTATGAGAACCATGGTGCCGACGTTTGGGATTTTACCGCTTATTTAACCTAATGTTCCCGCTCTTTCAAATTTATTAATATAAAAAAGGAATTCCAAAAGGCAAGTACCTGTATTAGGAATTAAATTTGTAGAAATAAGGTGTGTCGGTATCCTTTTTGATAGAAATTTAAATTTCTTGTCTGTTTTCCCGTGAAGTTGGCACTCTTCCTTATCCAGCTTATTGTTTACAATTTTGTTACGAGCCAAAATTCTACTGGCAAACCATAATTAAAAAAATGCAAGGGCAGATCATCAAGTGGAAATGTTAGGCGTTAAATTTATTCTAGATTCAACATGTCTACTTCAATTTTGAAATAATTGAACTTCTTTTCATACATAGGCTTAGTAAAAATGTCTGTCACTTGCTTGTAAGTGGGGCAAACTCAAGTCAGATATTTCTTTTCTACATGTTCTCTGATGAAGTGATATTTTATCTCAATGTGCTTAGTCCTGCTGCGTGACACAAGATTTTTGGGAATTGAGATTGCACTAGATGAATCACAAAATAAAGGTGTTTTGCTTAGTTGAATGTTGTAATCTTGGAGTTGATGATATATCCAAAGCAATTGAGCACAGGAGCTTCCAGCTGAGATGTATTCCGATTCTGCAATTGATATGGTCACACTGCTCTGCTTCTTACTACTCTAGGAGATCAGTCTTCTTCCAAGAAATTGACATGTCACTGAAATGTTTTTTGTCTTTCTTACATCCTGCAAAGTTTTCATCTGAAAATTCTATCAGCTCAAAATCACTACTCATAGGATACCATAAACCAAGATTAGGTGTACCCTTAAGATATCTTAGAATATTCTTAACAGAGGTGTAGTGAGATTACTTATGGTTCACTTGATACCTAGCACAGACACATGTGAAAAACATGATATCTGGTTTACTGACAGTTAGGTAGAGCACGAAGCCAATTATACATCTATACATGATTTAATCAAAGTTTCTCTTTTTCATTCTTATCTAGAGATACTTTGGAGCCCATTGGAGTCCTCATAGAGGTTGCACTCTCTATTCCAAACTTCTTCATAAGCTCTTTTGTGAATTTGGTCTGAGAGATTAAGATTTCATCTTCAGATTGTTTCACTTGGAGTCCTAATAAATATTTCAGCTCTCTCATGTTGCTCATTTTAAATATTTTTGCATAAGATTAGCAAACTTTTTTAAAGGTTATCATCTGTATATCTAAAGATGATGTCATTTACAAGGATTTGCAATAGCAAAATCTTGCATTTTACTTCCCTTAAGAATAATGTACTATTTTTCTCTTTGAAAATTTATTTTCAATGAGAAAGTTAAACAAGATCTCATACCAGATTCTAGGTGTCTGTTTCAGATCATACAATGATTTTCTTAAGTAATATACATAGTTAGGATGGAGGAATTTACAAAACTTGGAGCTTATTCTACATATACTTTCTCTTTTAGATCACCAATGAGGAATGCAAACTTTACATCCATTTGATAAACCTTAAACCTTTTTGAGTTGCATATGCTAGAAATAACCTTATAGCTTCCAATCTGGCCAATGATGCAAAAATTGGATCAAACTCTATTCCTTCTTCATATTTGTTCCCTTTTGCAACCAGTCGTTCTTTGTTCTTTATGATTACTCCTTGTTCATGCAGCTTGTTTCTGAATACTCACTTTGTCCCAATGACATTGTGGTTGTGAGGTCTGGGGATCAGCTTTCAGACCTTGCATCTCTTGAATTGATCCAGTTCCTCTTACATGGCCAATATCCATGATGTATCTGAGTTGCCTTCCTTAAACTTCTTTGGCTCTACCTAAGAGAGAAAGCTCAGATAGAGCACTTCATTCATTGCACTTCTCCTGGTTTGAACCCCTTGACCCAGGTCACCTAAGATTTGATTTTGAGGGTGATCGCTTAGGTGTCTTGTTGTTGTTTGCAATCTCCCTACATTTTCCTGTGCTTCAAGCTCAGTTGGGGCTTCAGCTTGCTTTGTCCTTTCAGCAGCATCATTTGCATCTTCTTTAGGAATGCTTTCATCCTTGATAAGTTCATCAGGTGAGGTCAGTTCACCCTTCTCTCTTTGTTTATTGATGGATGCTTTTTCCATTCTTTGCTCAATACATGCAACCTTAAAGGAACTAGACTAGCGTTTGTAGATCAAGCCAGTCTCATCAAACACAACATGAATTGTTTCTTCTACTACAATGGTCTTTGATGGCGACGATGCTGATGCGGCCGTGGATCCAAGGCATCGAGAGTTCATGGATTGGGACGGTCGTTGCCGCAAACTCGAGGATGAGTCTACCACAACGTTTCTTCGTCAACGCCGCCGCCGCTACATGTTTTTTGCTCGTCGTCTGCCGCCGCCAATAAATGAAATATATAATTATAAATTACATAATTATAATTATATATTTTAGCATTTTTTTCAAGCATTTCATTACTATTTTAATTTCATGTAATGATAGGTGTCTATAACCATCAAGAGTATTTTAATTTCATGCATTTAAATTTTGCATTGTTTTTTATTCATGATGGGTGCATATAACCATCATAGTGTCATTTTGAATTTTGAATTTGAATTTTGAATTTTGAATTGGAGATGTAGTGGTGTAAGTCTATATATAGGTCATAATATTTGTCATATTTTGAGGAGAATGATAAGAAATTGACACCCTAAAATCTACTGAGATTTTTCCTTCTCTCCAAGGCAAATTTTGGCCTCCTCTCTCCCCCTCTCTCTTTGGCCGCCGGCCAACCTTCCTCCTCCCTCTCTCCCTCTCTATATCTGGCCTCCTCTTCTCTTCCTCCTCCTCTTGTGAGAAATCCCCTCTACCAAAATCGAGCCCTCCCTTGAAGGAATAGGCCACCACCTTTCCTCTCTCCTCTTTCCTTATATATATATTGGCCCTTTCAAGATACTCCCCCTTCTAGGGTTTGGCAAAGGAGAAAACGGCGAGCGTCTTCATCGTCCGGTGCGGATCCAAGAACTTGCGTGGAAATAGAGAATCTACCACCGTCGTGTGCGCCTCCTCCACTCATCTTGTGGACGGATTATTCTTGGGATTGGGTAACGAATTTCTTAACCATCTTTGTGTGATTTCTTCTATAATTTTGTGAGCTATTGGTGTAATAGAAGGCTTGTCCTGATTTATATTGAATATTGTGCTAGATTAAATCTAAATTTTAAAGTGTTAATTGTCTGAATATTTTTCGTATAAATTGGAGCGGGTAAATCTCGTGAACGCCTGTAGAAATCGATTTTCCTTAGCCTTGATTTCTTTGGTGTTCAAGTGATTTGGCAACCCTCATATTAACTATTTTTGGATTAATTTGGACTTAATTTTAAATCACTATTTTTGCCCGGATTTTCTCATTTTGGAATTGTGAATGTGTGCGTTTAATTTAATTTGAATAGCTAATTGTCCGGATCGTGTGGGAACTTTTCGCTTGACCGAACATTGACCTATAACCCTTGTTCAATCTATAAAAGGGGTAGCGTTCATTTGCGTTGTGTGTTGTTAAATTGTTGGATTCATCGTTAGTATTAATCTAGAGAAACCGCACGCTACGTATTTATTTTAGTTATTGAAACCCCAGTGCGCGCAGTTAATCCGTCGAAACCGTGGGTCTGCATCAATTTGGTATCAGAGGGAGGTTCACGTCAATTTCCTAATTGGCCCCCTCCCCCTTTTGCTTAAAGCACCGACACACACTGTCTAAATCACAAAATAAAATTTTAATTTTTGGTCTGCAAATAGCGGCCTAAATTTTTATTTTTTCAGCAAAAAAAAAATTATTTAATAATCTTCATATTATTTACAGCAAGAAAATAAAAAAATATATATTTATTACCTTAAGTAATTAGCGGGAACAATTACATCTTTGAAAATTAAGTAGGGTCAGGTTATTTATACATTGCATGTGCACCAGTTCCGGGTGAGATATTCTCTCTGGTTCTCACTAAAATGGCATATGACGTTAACGTTTCTCGAGTAAAATCTTTTGATTCCATGACGAACGTTAGGAAACAAGTACGGTCCCCTGTAGTGGATAAGATTAAGGTTTTGCTTGCACAACTTAAGGCTAGTCAAGTAGCACGACCACCCCCTAGGCCACACCAAATTTATCTTACTTATGATGGTTTAGGATGTCCACAAATTTTTAGAGATTAGCTTAAGGGATCAAAAAATTATTTTAATTGTCACTTATGGGATGACCACCAAAAGTTTAACATTGCCCGAGAGCGATTAGTAGGTCAAGCCCAGTTATTTTGGTTAAACGAAGAGCGTCGTGTTGGTAGCTATCGTTATGCTTGGCCGCACATGTGTAGCCTACTCTCGGATCAATTTGATCTCGACTACCTATGTACTAATAACACCACACCCGTTAGTAAGAATAGTTACGGCACTAAACCTGAATCTGCTTATAGGAGTGACCATATGCCTCAGGATAGATCCTATCCCCAGAGAGGTAGTAATAGCCAAAGTATGCCTATCCCCACCTCAAGGGAACATAAGCCAATTAGACCCCAAAATTTGAATTCGAAAGAGGTTACAACTAGGGTGTCTGCTCCTTTAGTATCGATGAATAAGCTCATTGAGATATTGACTGATACCTCTGAGGATTCTGATGTGGATGTTGAATCTCTGGATGCTGAAGTTGACCAACTAGGTGAGAGTATTCCTTCATGTACGATAGTGCCCGACGAGTCGGATGATTCTGAAAGTGAGGGAATCCCTAGTGATTTAGAAGACGATGTATGGGATGATTACATTCCGATCTGTGAGAGCATTCCATTGCCTATTACTTGCCCTACTAGCGCTGTGTCTGTCCATCCTAGTATTGAGTGCCCTCTCCAGGATATGATCCTCATCGCGTTAGAGCCTATGATTACACCCACAGAGACTTCATCTGACTTACCTGAGGAGCTTGTGAGTGAGGATTTCTCTATTGTCATTGATGACCCTGACTTAATGGATGTCCCGACTGATTGGGATGACTAACCTTATGTGAGAAGGTTATGTTTGGATGATTTTAGCTCTGCGAACCCGGACGATAGTTATTTGATGTTACCACCATTGTCTGAAGTTCAATCTGAATTAAAATTTTCGTCGGGTTCAATTTTGCCCATTTCTGAGACCGTTACTGATCCTGAATTGAATGACTTGTGTAGTGTGTTGGAAGAAATTGCAAGCGAGGAGGTGGTATCTTTGGACGATTCTTTGGTTTTACCCTCGACTAAGAGTTCATTGATGTTATCACTGATATGTGAAATTAATTATGATTTGAATTTTATCACGGGTTTGATTTCACCGACCCTTCCTCTTATTTTTGTGCTCACATTAGTTAGCATTTTAGGACGTGAAATCGGTAGTCCTAGACTAAGTTGTTGTGACGCGCCCACTTTATTAGTTCCTACATTGGCGTTGTCTCAGCTTATAGACATTACTAAGTTGAGCGCACTAGTTTTTGGACTGTTTACCGTACCCCGTAGATCTGACTACGTGTTACATTTGACTGTTCATTTTTCTGCGTGTCCGATTACGGTTGTGTCCTCGACTGTATCTGACTCTTTAGCTATTGTGCCTCTGGATGTGGTGTCCCCTAGATATACCTATATACCACACCCGGTCGCACGCATTTATCCACCGCCATTTGATGACCCTTATTTCCCCACGTTAGTGACTATAGTTGGGTCGCTTGAGTTGTTTCGCTCGCACATCTTTTCACATTCGGGAGTGTCCAACTCTATTATTTATGATGAGCATTTCCCCTTGGCATATCTTCATGTCAAGCGTGAAAATGTTAAATATAAATTTAGAACTGCGAATTTGGAGCCAATGAAAGTCGTCTTTGATTATAAGGCTGTCGTGCCCCATGACTTACCTCCCTTATCCTCTACTTTAGGGTCAAGTCATGTAGCACATGGTTTCTCTCCTCATGTATCTAGGACATTAGTGATTCATTTTAAATTTTGTCGCACGCACTTCCACTGCTTTTTGAGACTGTCTGATGTCAGATTTAGTGATTTGGGTTTAGTCTGGTCAGTCCCCGAGCGGATGCCTTCTGCCTCCGTTAATAAATTAATATATAGGAATGCCGACCCATCCATGCCTATGAAGAACGTCGGATTTTATGCTTTTATTTCAGATTTTTGTATAGCACATGGTGTTTCACTTTATTTCAAGTTTCCGGACTTTTTACTATACGTCTTTGTTCCAACTGAGTGATTTTCTCCGTCGTTTCTTCCTACCACTAAATATTCTCTTGGGTTGGGGAGTGTTAGTACTATCGTGTCTATTTTTCACGTGGACTTTTTGGTTCTTGAACTGGATGGTAAGATTCAAGTTAATTTTCTTTTGTCTGACACCATTTCGAGTTTTGTTATTTCTACACCTGACAGGTTCTTAGTGTTATGGGATGTTCATGCTACTACGACACGGATTGCAGGGCCAGATTTGCCCCATGTTGATGCTGCTTTCGACGGTTCCCCCCTTACGGGTCACTCATCGGTGATGAGTGATTTTAAGTGGGGGAGGATTGATGGCGACGATGCTGATGCGGTCGTGGATCCACGGCATCGAGAGTTCGTGGACTGGGGCGGTCGTTGCCGCAAGCTCGAGGATGGGAGTCTACCACGACGTTTCATCGCCAACGCCGCCGCCGTTACATGTTTTTGCTCGTCGTCCGTCGCCGCCAATAAATGAAATATATAATTATAAATTACATAATTATAATTATATATTTTATCATTTATATTTTAGCATTTTTTATTTTCAAGCATTTCATTATTATTTTAATTGCATGTAATGATTGGTGCTTATAACCATCAAGAGTATTTTAATTTCATGCATTCAAATTTTGCATTGTTTTTTATTTCATGATGGGTGCATTTAACCATCATAGTGTCATTTTGAATTTTGAATTTTGAATTTTGAATTTTGAATTGGAGGAGATAGAGTGGTGTAAGCCTATATATAGGCCATGATATTTGTCATATTTTGAGAAGAATGATAAGAAATTGAAACCCTAAAATCTATTGAAATTTTTCCTCCTCTCCAAGGCAAATTTTGGCCTCCTCTCTCCCCCTCTCTCTTTGGCCGCCGGCCAACCTTCCTCCTCCCTCTCTCCCTCTCTATATCCGGCCTCCTCTTCTCTTCCTCCTCCTCCTCCTCTTATGAGAAATCCCCTCTACCAAAACCGAGCCCTCCCTTGAAGGAATAGGCCACCACCTTTCCTCTCTCCTCTTTCCTTATATATCTATTGGCCCTTTCAAGATACTCCCCTTCTAGGGTTTGGCAAAGGAGAAAACGGCGAGCGTCTTCATCGTCCGGTGCGGATCCAAGGACTTGCATGGAAATAGAGAATCTACCACCGTCGTGTGCGCCTCCTCCAATCATCTTGTGGACGGATTATTCTTGGGATTGGGTAACGAATTTCTTAACCATTTTTGTGTGATTTCTTCTATAATTTTGTGAGGTATTGGTGGAATAGAAGGCTAGTATTTTGTCTTGATTTATATTGAATATTGTGCTAGATTAAATCTAAATTTTAAAGCGTTAATTGTCTTAATATTTTTCGTATAAATTAGAGCGGGTAAATCTCGTGAACGCCTGTAGAAATCGGTTTTCCTTAGCCTTGATTTCTTTGGTGTTCAAGTGATTTGGTAACCCTCATATTAACTATTTTGGGATTAATTTGGACTTAATTTTAAATCACTATTTTTGTCCGGATTTTCTCATTTTGGAATTGTGAATGTGTGCGTTTAATTTAATTTGAATAGCTAATTGTCCGGATCGTGTGGGTCCTTTTCGCTTGAGCAAACATTGGTCTATAGCCCTTGTTCAATCTATAAAAGGGGTAGAGTCCCTTTGTGTTGTGCATTGTTAAATTGTTGGATTCATCGTTAGTATTAACCTAGAGAAACTGCACGCTATGTATTTATTTTAGTTATCGAAACCCCAGTGTGCGTAGTTAATCCGTCGAAACTGTGGGCCTGCATCAGTCTTTTTGCTGAATATTTTGTAGGCTCTACTATACGAAATATACCCAACAAATCATAAGCTTTCTCAGCAAACTTAGATAATGCTTCTCATTATTCAATACATATCACTTGCTCCCAAAGATTTTGAAGTAGGTCAGGATTGGTTTTTTGCCATTCACAAGCTCATAGGGAGTCTTGTTGTGAGTCTTGTTGATTAGGGCACTGTTCTGTACATGGTAAGCTGTGTTGGCAGACTCGGACCAGAAGTATTCTGGGAGTAAGGAGTCACTCAACATAGTTCTACAAACTTCAATCAGGGTTTCATTAATTTTCTCTGCAACTCTATTTTGCTGTGAAGTTATTGTAGAGAAAAACACTTGAAAGATACTTAGACTTTTACATAACTTGCTCATGATACCAGATTAAAATTCAGTTTCATAATCACTTATGATCTTGGCAACAGAACTGCTCATTTGATTCTAAATTTGCTTCACAAAGCTAGTGAATACTTTTATGGTATCTGACTTTTGTTTAAGGAAGAACACTAAAGTGAATCTAGAGTAATCATCAACAATCACAAAGATGTAGATTTTTCCTCCTAAGCTGTGAATTGGCATAGAACCAAGCAAGTTCATGCACAGTAGATATAAACATCTAGTGGAGTCCTTAATCCCAACATGTTTGAATGAGCCCTTTGTTTGCTTGCCCATTTGGCATGCAAACAAGGGTTTTCTTGGACACACTTCCACTTAAGATCAGCTCTAACTAGATTTTCTGATAAAAGCTTATTGATGGTCGTATAGTTTATATGAGTCAGTCTCTTGTGTCATTGCACACATAGAGATGTTATATTCTCAGTCATAAAACAAATAAAAGAATCAGAACTAGTACACAAAAAACTTAAATAATAGATATTTTCACTTCTTGTGTCAGTTAGTATGGCCTCTTCAAATTTCTTAATCAGGCACTCATTCTTGTGGAAGACAATCAAATAATCAAGATCACATAATTGACTTATGCTAATCAGATTGTGCTGCAATCCTTCAACATAAGTTACTCTTGAATCAAGATCACATAATTGACTTATGCTAATCAGATTGTGCTGCAATCCTTCAACATAAGTTACTCTTGAGATGGTGGCTATGTTATTGGAGATCATACCATAATCCTTAGTTTTTCCTCTATCAGATCCTCCGAAGAAAACTTTTGGTCCATCTTCAACTAAGGAGTAATCTAATAATAGGCTCTTTGTTTCAATCATTTGTCTGGAAAATCCACTGTCCAAGTACCAAATAAGTGTTTGATTAGCCTTTGGACATTCCTGCAAAAGAGATTACTTCTTCTTAGGCGCTCAAATTTTGTTGGGTCCAAAATTATTGTTAGCATTAACTTTCTGTTTTAGCTTTAGACCATCAGAGGTGCATTAAATAATAGCCTAAGCATAGGTGCTAGTCGGCCAGTGGGTGCTTTTGAGATAGTTGGGTTGAACCAACAATCAATGGCAAAATGTCCAACCCTTCCTTAGCACTAGCACTCATACTTGGTGTACCTCCTCTTGGGGATCACAACAGATATAGGAGTACTCTTCTTGTGATCAGGATGGCTTCTGAGTGATACCACATGAGAATCTTTGCAGGGCATCTAGTGGTGTGCTGCGTGAGACTTGATCAGTCCAACCACTGTCTTGCCCTTCCTGATAATTTTCCATTCATAAGCTTTGACATTCCCTTTAGTGTTTGAGTTAGCCTCGAACACAAAAGGGTCATGATCCTTCATCTCAACCTCCTCATGAGCTCCTTTGAGGGCACTCTTTCCATAATACACATCCTTAGTTCCACTAGTGGAACACTCATTTTTTCAGTATTCATAGACACTCTCTACGTCATAGTTATTTGATACTAAGATAACCTTTTTGAAAACAGTGGGTTGTATGGGTGCTTTCCCTTCGGCATTGATCCTCCTTTTATACCTCCTCCGATATCCTACACCACTTCTGTATGGTGCAGAGAACCTGTCTATTATGGGAAGAAAAGTCTAGGGCTTAGAATATTTCGCCACCATTTCTCTCTCTTTGAGGAGTTCACTTCCAAGTTTTTGGATGACTTTCTCTTTTTGAATCAATAGTTCAGCTTGCTCATCAATGACTTGTTAAAGCTCAATATTTTAAAAGTTTGTTTGATAAACTTTGACTGTCTTCTCCCCAAGCTGAGCTTTAAGAGGTTTGAGGAGCTCAGGCTCTTCAACCTGGTTTTTAGCAAACATCTTACTTTTTCGCAAAGCTTCAAGGAGGGCCCCATACTTCTCAACCATTTCCTCAAAGTGTTTCTCTGGTTCAGAGTCATCCTCATCATTTGATTGGCCTCTGACTTAGCACCAGTCTCATAATCAGAAATTGACAAGGCAATTTTGAATTTTACCTCATCAAGATAGGAGTCATCCTCATCTTCCCCTTCATTTAGTGTCATCAGCCCACAAATATCTTCTTCTTTTTTTGTGTCCTGCCAGAGGTTGACAGTGGAGCTCTGATGCCTGTATTTATGATAGCAGATGCAGATTCTTCAGCCAAGGCAGTCGGCCCTACATAAGCTTCCTCCTCTTCAGATTTAGAAGAACTAGATTCACTATCACTTCAGGTCCTCTCCTTTTTAGCCAGGAAGGTCTTTTCAGAATTCTTCCCTGAGTGATGTTTCTTCTCTTCAGATTTGTTGTTACTCTTCCATTTGGAAGGACAGTCAGCAATCATATGACATGCTTTCCTGCATCCAAAACAAATTGTGTCATTGAAATTAAATTTATTCTGCTTGGAGTCATACCTGTCTCTCTTGAGATCCTTTCTGGATCTCTCTGAATTCTTGTTATGCTTCCTGGATTTAGAGGAGGAAGATGATCTATTGTTGTTCCATTGCTTCCTCCTCAGTATCTTCTTAAATTGCATTGTGAATAAGGTCATATCTCCATCTGATAGATCTTTCCTAGCGGTGTTGGATTCTGATTCCTCAGACTCAGTTGACTTGCTAGGAGAGGACAATGCCCTCTCTTTACCACTCCTAGAACTTTCAACCTTTAGAGCAATAGGTTTGTTCTTGTTGTATCCTTCCTCACTGCTCCTGGTGTTCAGGTGGAGTTCATGAGACAACAGCTTCTCATATAGGTTGTGAGATTGAATGTTGCCCAGATTACACATCTCCCTTATAATACAGATCTTAATATCTCACTCCTTATTCAGGGATCTCAAGAACTTATCTTTCAGTTCATAATTTGTGAAAGGTCTTCCATAATTTTCAGCTCATTTACTATTTTGAAGAACTTTTCATAACATTCAGTAATATTGTCATTCTTCTCTTGTCTGAAAGCTTCATATTCTTGATTCAGTAGGAATTTTTTGTCATCCCTGACTTCTTCTATCCCTTCCATATACACTATCAAGGTCTCACACATTTCTTTAGAAGTCTGACAGTGTATGAGATTTTGAAATGTGGAGTCATTAATGGCACTCGCAATAATATTTTTTGCTCTTTTATCTATGGTGACCAAGATGACTTCACTTTGGCCATTTCTAAAAGTTCCTTGGGGACTTTCAGATTTGCATCTAGGGCTGAGACATTCATTGAGACATAAGGTCTCTCTTCAACAATGAAGTAAATTCTAGAGTCAGATGCCTCCATGAAAAGTTTAACCTTTTGTTTCCAAATGCCAAAATTCTCCTCCCTACAGATAGTAAGTTTCATGGAGCTCAATTTTTTGTAACTTTCTCCATACCTCATTATGTTGTATATCATTTCAACTCTTGAGATCTTGTTCAGCGGTTAAGTCTTTTTGAACAACCTAGCTCTAATGCCACTTGTAAGATAATGGTTACTACTCATCTAGAGGGGGTGAATAAGTGTTTATGGCTTATTTTAAGTTTTCCTGTAGTTTTCTTTTTTTGAGCACAGTGATATAGTAAACAAGAACAAACAAACCACAACACAGATTTATAATAGTTTCCCAAATATGGATGCATCTACTTTCCCCTTCATCTATCTAGCAGAGAGCTAGCTTATGCCAAACTTCTCCAAACTTTCCTCATATTCTCAGATCTTACAACTCAGGAACACAAGTCCCCTACCTTAGACATTTAACACGGGTCCTACCACTCAGATCTTTGATCATAAGATCCTACAGCTCAGATCATTCACATATCCTACCACTCAGGCTAAACAAGCCCTACAACTAAGGTCAAATAATCTCTACAACTCAAATCTTAAAGATCCTACAACTGAGAAGTGTTTACAAGATTTTGACTCAATCAAACAAGGATGGAGATTTCAATAAGAAACATTGGGCACGCTTCCTTCTTCCCTTGATCAGCACTTGAAATAACTTGGCTTGAAGAACGTTGAATGCTTGATCAAGTACACCTTGACAGAAAGAAAAATTCTTCAGAGAAATGTTGTCGAGCAAGGACTTGGAAGAATTACTTTTTGTTGTTTGCAGTAGATGAATAATGAATTTGACTTCGCTGTTTGATCACTGCTTAAAACTTGCACGGGAAACTTGGAGAGAAAATGGCGTGAATGATCTCTGTGTAATAATGCATACTTGTGCATTCTTTTAAGACCCCTTTTTATAGTGGGCATGGTCGGCAGAAGATTTCAAGACTAATATGGAAATCATCAACGGCTATCAAAATTCCTTGGGCAAGAATCTATATATGGAATTTTCAAATAGCTAGAAAATTCTGCCTAAGGATTCGGAATAAGAAATTATTCTCTAATGAATATAAATATTTCCTCCTTCTGGAAGCCCCTTAAATTATGCAATAAATATTGCTTTTAAAATTAATTCAAATTGTCTGTGCAATCTGGGCTTAAATTTAAGGAGACAGTCGTTGTGCCACGTGTCAGGCCGGTGAAAATATTTCTAAGGGACCTTAAAATGATGTCATAGACAAATTCATATAGCCCTTCTGATTTATATCCAGCCAGCTTAAAATACGGCAAGGACTTATATGGAAACACTCAGCCCTTAGCTGTCAGAATTTGTTGCAGGCTTTTTGTCACGGTGCAGTCGATGCAGTCAACAAACTTTGAACGATGCAGTCGGCAGATTTCTCAAAGATGCAGTCGATACTTTTATCAACAATGCAATCGATACTTCTCTCAAAGATACAGTCGATAAAGAATTTAAGCTTGGCCCGATGCAGTTGAATTTTTCCTTAGCTATGTCTTCGATGCACTCGATATTTTCCTGAGTTATGCAGTCGATGCAGTTGATGCAGTCTGCAAAACACTTAGTATTTTTTTTATGCACCCAACATTTTACTTGGACAATTTCTTATTTTTGCCTTTGATTTTTGTTGACTCTACAAGCTTCCCCCATGATAGTGACATGTCTAATATATGATTAGGACAGAGGTCAACATAAGTTTTGCTCTTTGAGGGATTACAAGGGTAAAACCTTATTTGGGTGACCATAAGTCTAACAATACATTAATCATGCACTCTAGTTCTACCCGTCACACCAAAACTAAACAGTAGACCAAATACAAGATGTTTATTGTCACCTTGAGATCTTTTTCAAATCAGAAATCTTGTGGATAATATTTCCAACAATTAATCATTGTGATGTCAATCAAAAGTAAGCAGAATTTCAAAGTCCAGTACCGTTGTGATTGATAGTTAAGCCACAACGATATCATTGTGATCACAGTCAAAGGAAATAATTTCAGTCCAAGTAAAATGTCATTGTGTGAGCAACACTCACACCACGATATCGTTGTGACACACTCAAAAGAAAGCAGAAAATAATCCAAGTAAAATAATGTTGTGTGTATGAACCTCACACAACGGTATTACAAAGTCAACTCTGAAAGACGGGATTTCAAATTAGCGGACGCACGGAAAGCAAATGCCAGATCAATCTCTTTTGGAAAATGACCAAACACGTTTTCTCTGATGTTTCGACTGTTAAGGTTATCAGGGATATAAAATAAGAAGAGCGGTCATTAAACCCCATTTTTTGCAAGCTCAAAAATCTCATCTTGCCAAGTGTAAAAGAAAAACAACAGCAAGCTCAGTTATTATAAAAGGAAGCTTTCTGAAGATGAAGATGAAGTCTACTTTCTGAAAAAGAAGACTCAAGTATTTCTCAAGATTTCAACTCTACTTAATCAAGAGCAAGAAGACTTCTAGTCTAAAGATTCAACACAGCTTTCATTCTCAAAGAAGATCTATTAAAAGGCTGCTGCTGTAAAGAAAGGGCTTTTCACAAAAAAGCCTTAGAAGACTCAAGCTTCAAAGTAATATCTTTTATGAGTTTAGTATTTGTAAACAAACTTGTTGATTTTACTTCTGTTGTAAGATCTCCTTGAGATCTGAGGTAGGGCAGTGCTGACAGCCTGAGTGTAGAGTTGTGTTGAAGTCCTAAGTGAAGAGCTTTGTTGAAGCCTGAGGTAGGGTCATGTGAAGACCTGAGATAGGGGACCTGTTGTGTTCCTAAGTTGTAGGAGTGTTTGTACTCTGAGATAGGGATGTTGTTTGCTCCTGAGGTAGGATCCAGGAAGTGGATCTGAGGTATGGTTCAAGGTTGGACCTTAGGTAAGGTTTGTTGTTGTGCACATGAGGTAGGATTCAGTGGAATCTGAGTTGTAGAAGTCAAGGACCCTGAGCTGCAGGATCCAATGTGTGGATCTGAGTTGTAAGATATTTGATTTGAGTTATTGGAGGAGTAGACATAGTCTAGCACGCTGCTAGATGGGTGGAGAGGGACAGTGGATGTACCCATAATCTGTGGAACCACTATAACTCTCTGTGTTTTCTGTGTTTTACTTTGTTTGTGGTAAATAAATTCACAAAACCTTCAAAAGGCCATAAATTTAGAAACACTTATTCACCCAACCCCTACCCCTCTAGGTGATTAGACAACCCTTTAAACTTTCAGATAGACCATCTGTCCAAGCATGATCCTTTTCTTGCCCTACGACATCCTTTAACGGCCACGGTGGTGGTCGAGGCTTTCATTTCTAGCGTAGTCTAATTGTATGGTTTTCCTTATTCGATCGTTAGCAGTCGGGACCCGGCCTTTATGAGCATCTTCTGGCAGGAGTTGTTCAAACTCCACGAAACACAATTACGGATGAGCTCTACCTACCATCTCCAAACGAATGTCCAGTCCGAGCTACTGACCTAATGCCTGGAGACTTATATGTGTGGTTTTACTTCAGATCGCCTGTGGGATTGGAGCAAATGGATGGGGTGGGCCGAGTTCTCCTACAACACTTCCTTGCACTATTTCGCTGACAAGTCACTGTTCAAAATCATTTATGACATGTGATCGAGCATCTACCAGGCAAATGTCATGTCGGCGCGGTTCACGCACAGCTCTTGGATAGGGATGAGATACTGTGGGTCCTGAAAATTCATCTTCGCAGAGTACATCAGAAGATTCTCCACCAGGCGAACAAACGGTGTCGCGACGTCCAATTCCATGTGGGAGACACGGTTTTTGTCAAGCTCCGGCCGTACTGCCAAAATACTACGACCCATTTATAGTGCTTGCCTGCATCGGCGAAGTGGCCTACCGCCTTCGTCTTCCTCTCCATAGTCAGATTCATCCAATTTTCCACATCTCCTAACTCAAACGGGTGGTGGGTAACCACCCTGTCGAAAAAACCATGTCGCCAAATATTGCATCAGATGGGTCCACCATTTACCTTCCCAAAACCATTTTGGACCGCAAAACCGTCATAGAGAACGATTGTGTTTGAGAGCAAGTGTTGACAACATGGAGACAATGTCCTTCTAACGGGACTTTGTTGGAACACAACGAATTCATCAGCCAATTTCCTAAGTTTTGTCTCGAGGGCAAGGTAAATTTTCGAGATCTATTGTTACAGATGCGGACTGAGGCACAAAGCTCGAAGGGGCATCGACAACATGGTGTGTCTATTCTAGGAGGAAGAGGGAAACAACAAAGACACCGGCGAGATTGTTAATGCCTAGGCGGGGTTGTTTATCCTTTGCTTAAGTTGCAAGTTGTATTTCTTGCATATTTATGCTTTCGGTGAGGGGTTCTAATACCAAAAACCCTTGCATTTTGTATCTTTGGATCAATTCTAATGAAAAGCTTTGGAGCCTAGGGCTGCCCAAGTGTTCCTCTTGAAATTTCACTCTTCCTCTTAATCTTCACAAATTGGAGCGGTGAAACTCTAAGGGGGTAACAACCCTCCACTCCTATAACAACCTTCTCACTCTCTCCATAGCCTCTAACCACTTCAACAGTCTAGAACAAGTTCATCGCCACCACTCTAGCCACCGTTCACTCAGCATTACTCCTTCAAAGTCTTTTATCCTAGTCTTCTATTCATTGTGAGTTCATTTAATACTTGCAACATTTTCATTGTTGAGTCATGTATCAATTATTAGTTTTTGTGGATATTTTCTTGTGATATTTTTGTCAAGTTCGCTTTTGTTTGCAATTATTTTATTACGAGAGAATTTTCTGCACTCTTGTATTTGCATACACATAATTGTACCATCATTTGAAATTCTACTCGTTTGTGGTTGTTTATTTATAGATTTCTTGATTTCAAGCTTAGTGTCGTATAATCCTTAATTCATATAGGAATTCCAATTAGTCTATCGACACTTAGATAGAATATATCTTATGTCAGTTTGGTATCAGAGCCCAAGATTTGGGTAACTTACACGTAAAGATGAGCAAAAGTTTCTTTTGTTATTTGTCTTTCATATTTTTTCAACCAAAAATTTAATTTTTGGTTTGAGTCATGCAGACGGTCAAATGGAGACCACAAACATGGGGATGTCCATGCATGATTTTCATAAATTAATGATGACCCGCCTTAATCAAATGGAGTTGAAGTTCAATGACCTACAGAGGAAGGGACTAATTAGAATCACTCTTTCCAAGAGTCGACATGCTAGATAACCATAAGAGCATTGTCACACTTCACTAAAGACCAAAAAACAATTCGGGTCAATTTTGAAGTGGACTGAGAAATGAGACCTAGAGGGAACCCGTCTTCGTCTCAATGTTACACATCTTTTCTCTATGTGCTCTCACCGTCACCCTCGATACCTATGTGACAGACATTCCGTTGAAAATTCTAAAGTTTCTAACAAAAAAAAACTCAAAGAAGTTTTGCAACACTAACAATTATCATGCATCTTTCTTTCCCTTAGTTGAAATAAGTTATGAATATAGAATATCATTATTATTATTATTATTTAGAGTTTTATAGTGAACAAGTCGAGAAGTTGTCAATAATAGATTACCTAGAGAAATAGGTAAAAGAAATTTTCATCCAAAATTTTAAGAACTCATCCATTCTCATCCTAAGTTCATCTTGTTGTGATAGGAATAAACATAAACAAATAAGCTTTAGCTAATGTAACAAAGATACCGAGTCTTATTATAAAGACTCTAAACATTTTTTTTATTCCAAAACGTTCAGTAATAGATATGCATGGAAAGGAAAAATTCCACCCACCTAAATAAAGAATTGTTATAAGCACCAAAAACTCCATCACTACAAGTCGGAAATTCAGTTGGAGTCGCCGACTCTTAAACACGACAAACCATGAAACCACAAGCTGCAAGAAAATCCATACTGAAACAACCAACAATTTTATCGCTTGGCTTTAACCGCACGCTCTCAAAGTGAGAAATATTTTTCGTGTATTACTCTCACCTACAATCACCATGCGATAGGCGCTATCAAACCGTTGATTAATGCAAAAAATCAGGTTTGATCGAAATAGGATCGTATATCAATAAATATAATCGCATTTTAGTACGGCTTTTCATCATTTTCCGTCGTAGGATCACAGATCGTACTACTATATGAGTAACGCAGTAGAGAAATGTGCAACTAACACACCAAAATATTTCTCCTCAAAGTGGCATGAGAGTGTTGGTGCGGTACCAAGGGAAATATGGGCAGAAGATGGAAAAGGGAGGACCGACAAGTTCGATGGCAAAATATTTTGGATATTGAAAGATGTTGAACAATGACTATGAAAAGAAACCTCGACTAACTCATTTGAAGGCATAACCAATATTAATGGACCATAAAGATTATAATTTCTTTTTAAAAGAGGGATTACTAGTTGCATATTAATTATCAACAATGTTAGAGCCACCAATTGTTGAAATCAGAGAAGAAAATTGACTATAATACCGAGGATACCTTCTTCCCCAATGATTCACACTATCTAAGATTAGTTACACAATCACTAACTAGGAAATATGAGTCCAAATATATACATGCAAACCAGTAATAATAACTCTAAAAAAACGTGTAAACACAGCTTCGAAGAGTAAAGGAAACTATTTTTGGTTTTAAAAAAATCTTGTGGTGCCCATTGTAAAGCCCGAAACATGAGGCCACTTTTCCAAAGGGTCTTCTGCAACCCTTACCCATACCTGATCTCATATGGGATCACCAGACGATGGACTCCATTACATGCCTTCCGCGCTAGTCAGGATAGAAATGCATCTTCGTTGTAGTGGACCGTCTGTCCAAGTTGGCCTTTTCTTTCCCCGAGACATCCTTTAACGGCCCTGGTGGTGGCCGAAGCTTTCATTTCTAGTGCAGTCCAACCGCATGATTTTCCTCGTTCGATCGTCAACGGTAGGGACCCGGCCTTTATGAGCATCTTCAGGAAGGAGTTGTTCAAACTCCACAAAACACAATTACGAATGAGCTCTGCCAACCATCCCCAAAAGGATGGCCAGTCCAAGCTACTGAACCGATGCCTGGAAACTTATGTGTGGCTTCACTTTAGATCGCCAGTGGGATTGGAGAAAATGGCTGTGATGGGCCGAGTTCTCCTACAACACTTCATTGCACTATTTCGTAGACATGTCACCGTTCAAAATCGTTTATGACATGCGATCGCGGTTCGCGCACAGCTTTGGATAAGGTGAGATATTGCGGGTCCTGAAGATTCATCTCTGTAGGGTACATCAGAAGATGCTCCACCAGGCAAACAAACGGCGCCGCAACGTCCAGTTCCAGGTGGGAGACACGGTTTTTGTCAAGCTCCAGCCGAACCGCCAAAATTCAATGGGAAATCTTCTCCATCCCAAGTTTTCTACCCGCTTCTACAGCCCATTTATAGTACTTGCCCGCATCGGCGAAGTGGCCTACCACCTTCGCCTTCGGCTTCATTTGTTTCGGCGCTGACGGATCGATCCGGCGGGTGGAAACGGAGTGTTCGAAACGGAGGGGGGAAGTGGATGCTCCAAACGGAGCTTTTTGGGGCGTTTCTCAAGGCGGGCGGGTGGAAACGGAGCAAACGCCGCCGGAGGTTCATTTGTTGACGCTCCTTCCGGCGGCGTTTGCCCAAAACGGAGCAGCGAAACGCCCAAACAAATAGAGCCTTCTTCTCCATAGTCAAATTCATCTGATTTTCCACATCTCCCATCTCAAACGGGTGGTGGGCAATCACCCTGTCAAGAAAACCTTATCGCCAAACATCACATCAGATGGATCCACTGTCTACCTTTCTGATACCATTTTGGACCGCAAAACCATCATAGAGGACGGTTGTGTTTGAAAGCAGGTGTTGACAGCATGGAGACAACGTCCTTCTGATGCGACTTGGTTGGATCGCGACGACTTCCTCAGCCAATTTCCTGAGTTTTGTCTTGAGGACAAGACAAATTTTCCAGATCTATTGTTGCAGATGCGGACTAAGGCACGGATCTCGAAGGGGCATCGACAACATAACATGTCTATTCCAGTAGGAAGAGGGAAATATCAGAGACACGGGCGAGACTATTAATGCCTAGGCGGAGTGTTTTATCTTAGTTGTAATTTGTATATCTTGCATATTTACGCTTTTACTCGGTGAGGGGTTCTAATACCCAAAACCCTTGTATTTTGTATCTTTGGATCATTTGAAATGAAAAGCATTGGAGCCTAGGGCTGGCCAAGTGTCCCTCTTGGAATTCCACTCTTCTTTCTTCTTAGGCTCCGTTTGGAGGGATTTATTTTCACCGGTCAAGCGGTTACGACCACATGAACCGGACCATAATTAAGGTCCGGTTCATGCGGTCGTAACCGCTTGACCGGAGAAAATAAGTCCTCCCAAACAGAGCTTTAATCTTCCCAAATTGGATGGGTGAAACTCTAAGGGGTAACAACCCTCCACTCCTATAACAATCTTCTCACTCTATCCATAGCCTCTAACCACTTCAATAGTCTAGAACAATTTCATCACCACCACTCTAGCCACCTTTCACTCAAGGTTATTCCTTCAAAGTCTTCTATCCTTGTCTTCTATTCATTGTGAGTTCATTTTATATTTCTAATATTTTTGTTGTCGAGTCTAGTATCAATTCTTAGTTTTTGTGAATATTTTCTTGTGATATTTTTGTCAAGTTAGCTTTTGTTTGCGGGGTTTATTTTGTTACATGATAATTTTTTCGCACTCTTGTATTTGCACAAACATAATTGTACCTTCATTTGAAATTCTACTAGTTTGTGGTTGTTTATTTGTAGATTTCTTGATTTCAAGCTTAGTGTCGGATAATCTTTAATTCATATAGGAATTCCAATAATTCTACCGACACTTAGATAGAATGTATCTTATATCAGTTTGGTATCAGAGCCCAAAATTTGGGTAACTTACACGTAGTGATGGGCAAAAGTTTCTTTCTTTATGTCTTTCATATTTTTCAATCAAAAATTTCATTTTTGGTTCGAGTCATGCAGACGGTCAAATGACGAGCACATACACGGGCATTTCGACGCATGATTTTCATAAACTAATGATGACTCGCTTTAATCAAATGGAATTGAATTTCAATGACCTACCGAGGAAAGGACTAATTAGAATCACACATTACAAGAGTCGACATGGTAGATAACCATAAGAGCATGGTGACACTTCACCCAAGACCGAAAAACAATTAGGGTCCATTTTGAAGTTGAATGAGAAATGAGACAGAGGGAATGTTCGCCTAAATGTTACACGTCTTTTGTCTATGTGCTCTCGCCTCCACGTTAGTGTCCTTGTCCTTTTTTCCACCTTGGAATTCCTTGAATCTCTACTTGAAGCTCTGGAAGTGGCTGGAAGGAGATAGAATAAAACTGGAACTCTCAAATCGGATGAATCAATCCCCTTTTTGCTGGAACATGAAAATGAAATTATCAATTGGTCAATCCCCCCCCCCCCTCCTCCAATCCAGCAAACAGAAGCATGACTAAAGAATGGCTACAAGCCCACTTCCAAGGAAACGGAGGTCCCTGAAAAGAGGAAGATCAGACTGGCAAAACATTATGCATACAAGGCCAGTAGGACAGGATCAAGGAAGTGGTGTGTGCTAAAAAGGCGGAGAAGAATACACCGAGTAGTGAGTACGATAGAGCCTCTGAAAAATGTACTTATCTTTTATTATGTTATTTTGTGTATGTAGTCTTCTGACTGTTTTGCTTTTGGACAATTCCTGTGGTAGTTTTTTTGGTTTTTTCTATTAGATCTGGAAGCCTCCTGCAACCTGCTTCCCCGGTATCGATCACAAAAAATTTTAGAATAGTCCTTAATCTGCAACAAAATACACCCCTTATGACCCCTATACTCAGACTGCCACAGAATCTTAGGTTAAGTATTCTCCTATTTTTATACCCTTCTCCAATATTCTCATCTTCATTAATTAGTTTTAAAAAAACCACCTACCCCCTCTATAGTGTATATCACACTGCCTCCACTCTAAAGCACCATCCTATAGCTCCTAAGAAAACCTTTCCGAGAGATGCATCCTCTAGGACAAACCATTCAAGATGAGATATGTCGCCGCCCTAATCACCAATGCTCGCTTCCAGCCCTCTCCACCAACTCACACTGCCCCCACGCAGCAACCCCAAGTGGGCCGCTTTTTGTGTATCCATCGAGAGGAATGTATTTCCACACTCCCCCTAGTGATGCAACGAATCTTGTGGATTTTGCCCCTCCCCGCCCTCTGTCTGGTCAGCCTACCACGCTGCCCATTGATCTTCAGTGATATTCCCCTCGAAAGAGTCTTCACGTGCTCCCCCAAAGTCATCAAAGTCAACCGGTAGCTCATCTCCTACCATCAACAAATACTAAGCTGAGGGAAACCCTGGTGCCTCTACATTTTCATGCATCTCGGCAACAGAACACCTTACGGATTGTATCTTATCATCTATATCTGCAACTTCAATTAGTAAAGGATTGGTTATCACTAGTTCACTTAATCCGTGCAACCTGCATAATACCCACCTTCCATATTGGCACTGCTATACCACAAGCATCCCTCACATAATCCGCTAACTGTAGAAGTTTCTTATTTTAGTATGGAATTGTTGAGGTATTTCGAAATAGTCCACAGTAGATCGGCTAAAACTCATGACTTCAGCTCAGAACATTCAACTCTTAGCCATCCTCGAGCCAATTTTGAAATTTTCTCGTGCTGATTACTATCATCCACTGCTCGATTTTAATCAGGTTCATAATAAACGTTACTAATAAAATCTGATTTTTCGCAGGTAATGAATACACATGCAACACTATAGTGAACAATAGGCAATTCATTCACCAAAACATAATATCAACAAACACTAGTTTTCACTGTACAATAGTTTGTGCTAGTTTTTCACCAAATCGTTAAAGAATTCACTGGGAAGACATCTCTACCCATGCCGCTACCATTCATCTTGGTTGGTGACTGGGGTCTTGTTGAATTTGATTACTCGGGGCCAAACTATACTTGGAACAATGATCAAGTCAAGGAATGAGTTGATCGGGCCCTCATAAACCTAATGTGGCAGCAAACCTATGACAAAATGAACATAGAACACCTGAATAACGCATCATTCGATCATGCTCTTCTTCTTATATCAGTGTCTAGCGTCTGTCGACTAGGCCCACCTCCATTTCGTTTTCAGGATATGTGGACCAAGCACAAGTCTTTCTTAGACATGATTAGAATCTGTTGGACGATCCCCAACACATCACTGCCCACCAATAATTAAACTTTGCATCAAACTCAAACGACTAAAAGCTCACCTTAAAAATTGGAATAATTGAATAAAACTACCTTTGGAAATCTACTTACCACTCTAAAACATGCATAAGAGGAAATAAATAGACTGGAAAAAATCTAGTTTGACAATCGAAACACAAAACCACATCAATTACAACCTATCAAAGACCACAAAACTCATACAAATATATGCGATGGAAAAGGAATTTTGGCGACAAAAATTAAACGCAAAAAGAATATCGAACGGTGATCAAAGTACAAAATACTTTCATAACAAGTTAAGAATAAAGAAATACCATCATATATAACCAAAATCATGGATCACGGAAATAATCTTACCACCACTGAGGACATTCAACAAAATGTTATGCAATTCTGCAATGACACACTAAATCACTCTAGCTTTACACTACCACTTGACAAGCTAATAGATCTTCACCCCAATTGTGACCAACAAAGAGAGCTTAATGTTAACTTCCATTCCCAATTGTGACCAACGAAGAGACATTAAGAATATAATTTTTGATATTAACCTAAACTCGGCCAAAAACCCTTCTTTTCTAAAGTGTCTCGCGAAGATTCAAGTTTTGCATTTACACCCTCGAGCGTTTGATCGACCAAAACGATATCATCCGCAGACAATAAACATCAAGATATTGCTTGTTGTTAATGTCCGGTGATCTCATCTAAGATATGGGTGAAGAGATAATAGCTTAAAGCTGAACCTTGATGTAAGCCAGCAGTGATGGAGAATTATGTGTTAATCCCCCAGATTTCTTCATCCTCGCCATTGAATTTGAATATATATCTTTGATTATGTCAATGTATGATACATTTCACCTTTCTTTTCTAAGACTCTCCATAAGATCTCTCATGGAAACATATCATAAGTCTTCTCAAGATCGATAAACAGCATACGCAAATCTTGTTTTCTTTCTAGATAGTTTTCAATGAGTCTCCTCAAGAGATGTAGTGCTTTCACGGTCAATGGCATGAATCCAAATTGATTCTCTGAGATGCTAGTCTATCGTTTTACTTTTTTTCTATTACTCGTTCTCATATTATCATGGTATGACTCATTAATTTAATTCTTCTATAATTAACATAATTTTGTATATCTCATTTGTTCTAATACAAATTACCAAGATACTTTTTCTTTAATTTTAGTATCTTATTAAAGAAACATGTAATCCACAAAATTCCTTTTTTTCCTAAACATTTTAATAGTTCGATGGGTAGAGACAAAAGACCAACAACAACACTCAAGCCTCTATCCCACTATAGTGGGGTCGGCTATATGGATCCTTTGTAGTCATTGTGCCATATCTTTTGTCATAATCTCACTAATTCCTAAGTACGTCATGTCTTTCTTTACAGTTTCATTCCAAGTCTTTATTGGTCTACCCCTCCCTCGTCTAACATGCCTAGTGACTACACTCTCACAACCCCTAACAGAGTAACAGGTGCCTCTAATGGTCTCCTTTGAACGTGTCCAAACCATTTTAGACGAGCTTCTCGCATCTTCTCTGAAATTGGTGCTACTCATGTCTTATCCCTAATACTTTCACTCCTAATTTTATCTAATCTCGTGTGTCCACCCATCCACCTAAGCATTCTCATCTCTGCAACTCCAATTTTTTGCACATGCACACAATTCACTGCCCAACACTCAGAACCATAGAGCATCGCAGGTCTAATTGCAGTACGGTAAAACTTGCCCATAAGTTTTAGTAGTACTTTACGATCACATAAGATCCCTGACGCGCCTCTCCACTTCAACCAACCCGCTTGGATTCTGTGTCACATCTTTATCAATACCTCCATCTCTTTGAATTATCGATCCAAGATATTTAAAACACACAGTATGGGAAATATCTTGAACACCCAACTTAATAACAAAGTCATTTGTCCTTGTACGGCTATAAAGTTAAGCTTCATATACTCCGTCTTTGCCCTGCTCAACCTAAAAACCCTTCTTTTCTAAAGTATCTCGCCAAGATTGAAGTTTTGCGTTTACACCCTCGCGCGTCTCATCAACCAAAATAATATCATCCGCAAAAAATAAACACAAAGGTATTGCTTGTTGGATACGTCTGGTGAGCTCATCTAAGGGTAAAGAAATAAGGGCTTAAAGCTGAACCTTGATGTAATCCAACAGTAATAGGGAATTCCTGTGTTAATCCTCCAAATATCCTCACCCTTGTCACTGAATTTGCATACATATCATTGATTATGTCAATATATGATGCATTTACACCTTTCTTTTCTAAGACTCTCCATAAGATCTCGCTTGGAACTCTATCATAAGCCTTCTCAAGATTAATAAACAATATATGCAAATCTTGTTTTCTTTCTCGATAGTTGTCAATGAGTCTCCTCAACAGATCTATAGCTTTCATGGTCGACCTCCCTGGCATCATCGATAGTTGTCAATGATTCACCTAAGGGTTCATTTGGTAGAGCGGCTGTGGTTGTAAAAGGAGTTGTTGTAAATGCAGATTTGTAAATAGAGCTGTTGGAAACTAGTTGTTGGAAATAGAGATCTGTTTGCATAGTATATGTTTGCAGAGCTGTTCAAAACAGAGAACCGTTTGACAAAACAACGGTGACGTTTATAAATATAAATAAATTAATGTTACTATTTAACTACATACTTGATGGGGCCAAGGCCTTTTATAATCATTTTTGGGGTACATTTTTGCAATTTGCGCGAGGGATCATCTTCCCCGAGCCGTGCGGGGGCCAGCCGCCCGGGCCGTCCTCTCTCCCTCTGTCTCTCTCCTGTCATTGGTGGGTCAGCAATCTCTGTTACTTTATATATATTGAATAAATAAATTAATGTTTGGATAATCTATTTTTTAATTTATATATATAAATTAATGTTACTGTTTAACTATATACTTTATAGTTAAAATTAATGTTATTGTTTAAGATTCACGGCTCCACCTCCTCCTCCGCCCCTCCGTCGTCGTGCCTCCGTCATGCCTCTGCCCTGCCAATGGAGTAGTAGAGCTTGGCGGAGGCGAAGGCGAAGGAGGAGGCCGAGCCGGTCTCAACTCCTCCACCTCTGGTGGAGGTGACCTGGAGTAGTAGAGCATGGCGGAGGAGGAGGAGGCGGAGCCGTGAGATCTGGAGCTTGGCGGAGGAGGAGGCGGAGTTGTGAGATCTGGAGCTTGGCGGAGGAGGCGGAGTCGGGAGATCTGGAGCTTGGACAAGGAGGAGGCAGAGCCATGACATCTGGAGCTTGGCGGAGGAGGCGGAGACATGACATCTGGAGCTTTGCGGAGGCGGAGCGCGTGCCTTCTCTTCTTTCAAAAGCGATAAACAGAGCTCTAGCGTAGGGTTTCATCCCGCGGTTTTTCTCCTGCACGCAAACGCCGGCCGGCTCGAAACTAAGGCGGAAAAACAAATAGAAAAGGTCGGGCTTCAGTGTTTTGACAAAACGCAAAGGACAAAAACACTTAAATAAATAAAGCCTAAGTCTTCCCAAAATTGCACTTTAATAGCTTCACTTAATTCTATTTATGGCGCGTAAGCACATGTCATATTAATAGTTTCTTTTCTTATGACAAATTTAAGAGCTAAGATTCTATCACCATTTCTACTTTCTCTAACAAATTCATCCTTCCAAGTAGTATCTACAATAATACCTATTTTACTGCTTATTTTATTTTTTTCTTGTGTACAATAATTTAAAATCTGAATTATCTAAAAATTAGGCTTTCTCACTCACCTATCTAGTCTCTTGCAGGCATAAAATATTTATCCTTCTCCTAATCATTGTATCCACTACTTCCATCTTTTTTCCCATTAGAGTACATATATTCCAACTTCTAAACCAAAGTCGATCAAAATTCCTGCGACATGCTTTCCTAAGACGTCTAATAAGTAGAGACAAAAGACCGAATTGAAAAATTATTTGATAGATTTCTATGGGGCTCTGACGATTATATGCATAAACCACACTGGGCCTCGCGGCCTAAGCTTTGATTCCCTACCTCTTAAGGGGTTTTGGGATTTTGATGACCTCACCAAGGTCCACTCCACCAAGTTGTTGTGGAAAATTCCTCAAACTAAAGTTTACGGAAAAATGCATAAAAATATATTCAATTTACGCTCCCAATTAAAAGGATAATCAAGAACATTGCATCCTCAACATAGAGGAGATTACACACCATTAACTCTTTGGTAAAGACATACATTGGTTGGGTACTTGGTCATGATCTAGTGTCCTTTTGGTATGATAATGTTATGAAGATGACAGAGGGTCAGGGACGAGGACACAATGACACAACACATATGTTGTCGTCAGGATCAAGGCAGTGCGGACACGGATCCCAATTCGAGGATGAACATTCTCCAGTAGTGCGCATGGGCATAACGCACCCGTCATCGATACATTTGAGTATCATACATGTATCTTAAACCGTCGGTTATTTACCATTTAATCTCACATATAGTGAAAATATACATTATACATACCTATAATTGTCTCTTATTTGAGGGATCGAAGAGTAAGAACTATTTTGAAGGAACCCTAGGGGCTTGATTCATCTTTCTTCTCTTCCGCCTTCATCTCATTCTCTCCCTCTCCTCTTCAACCTTAATATCTAACATTTGGTTCGACCTACAGTTCTTCAAGCCACGTTTTTTGTTGGTCGAAGCCCGACTGTTGTTGCGTTGAGGTTCCATCACATTCACGGTCCCCTGCTGCAACTACGTTGGTCCGTCTGCTTCTTGCATCTCACTCACCAGCTGCGACCTATCATAGTTTTGCATGCTTCTCCACTTGTCTGCCAGCATCCAACACCCTCGCTGAACTGCTCTGCTAGTCCGACCTGATCCGCCTGCTTCTCGCATTGACGCCCTCGTCATCGACATTGCCTCGCAAATTACAGCCCTCGCCTATGTCATCTCCCAGATTTCATCCGCCCAATAGCGCTCCCATGTGTGTCTTGTTTTCATAACATCGTCGGCGGCCACGCAATTGTTTCGTTTTTCCAAAGATTTCAACTAGTAAGTACATTCATTCCCTGTTGTTGTTGTCTACAGCGCACGTCGCGCCGCTATCTGTATTAGTGTCCTCGGCGTTGCTTCCAGCCGCGTCGTGTCGTGCCATGTGGATGCCCTTTTGGCTCTGCTCCATGGCACATTCTGACGCACTGTTGATAAGTTCGATTTTTATAGTGTTTTTGGGACTCAACCGGATTAATTTCAATGCACGTGCACTACACTTTTTGGTCTTTAATGTTTATATTTCACTCGATATGTATTTCACACAAAGTGCACGTTTTGGGAAGATGTGGTGCGTTTTTGCGCTCCGTTGTTGTTGGGGGTAAGCACATGGTGCTCCCTAGGTGTTGTGGTCTTATTGTTGGTTTGGACAGGTGGGTGGTGTGCCCAACCCAATTTGAGAATTTTGGGGAATCGCAGGGTCATGGGTCTTTCCTTCGCGCTCTGGCGTTTTGCCCGTGCGGAATCTTTGTGCTGAAATGAGGGTTCTGCCGCTACCCATGCGTTCTGGCCGCGCCCGGTTGATTTCAACCGCGCGAGAACAAAATCGCACGGGGATCCTGCTTGTCCAAACTTTTGGTGATTTTTTCTGGGCCGTGTTTTCTTTACACACGGTTGATTTTAACCGTGCGAGAGAAAAATCGCACGGACTCATGTTTGGCCTGATTTTTTCAATTCTATCGCTACCCATGCGTTTATGTTCACCCACGGTTGATACAACCGTGCGTGAAGGAGAATCGCAGGGGTGGAGCGTTGTCTGGCTTGGTTTAATTTTATAAATATCGCACGGTTTGAACGCACGACCGAGCGTTCGACCGTGCATGACCAATTTTATCACAAAATTTTATTTAAGCGCAGATTTTCGTCTTTATTTGGATCTTTCGCCCTAATTCGGCCCTAGTCATTCTGTTTCTCCCCAACTAGTCGCTCCACCTCTGGCCACCATCTCGAGGAGTTTCGGCCAAGCTTGTCTCGCCAATCTCTTGCTAGAACGTCCTATCGGTCTCCTCCATCATCCGCAAGTCCCTAAGTTCCATTCCGAGGGATTTCTCACCGTTCTTGGAGAGTTCTCCAGCGAAGGTTGTAATCGGAGGCTATTGACGAAAAAGACGGGTATATTGGAAGAAGGTGACAGCACTTCTGGACCCCGGACGGCGGTCGAAGTCCAAGCGCGAATGAGGCATGACAACCCTCGATTCCGTCCGTGAAACTTGGATGAGTGTTCATGTTTCAGTTGTGTTCTTCCTGCTTCATTTGTAGTTGATCTCTCTTTGGATATTTGGTTGTTTGTGTGTGGTTGTATGAAACCTAACTTTTATTATTGCGATCGTTCATGTCTATGTGAATGGTTTGTGGCTCATGTGTATGAGGAGCGCCTCCATTCCATCTCGTCACCCTTAACATCATGTGAAAGTCGTACTAGCAATTGCTAGTTGTGTGCATTGGGAAGAGGTGCTTGCAACCCTCGTCTGTTGCATTCCATTCCACAAGCTCGCCCAACTGGGCATCCATTCTTGAGAAGCGGTGAGGACGACCCGCACTAGTAATTGTAGTTGTTTTTTTTTACTCATCAAAAACCAAGCCTCGTGTTTTCTTTAAACCTTTATAATTAATTTTCTAAACAATTGAATCACGCGCTCGCTCTGCGTTACTCAAGAGATCTATACTTAGGGATTTCCTCCCATTCTATATTACTTGAGCGACCGGTGCACTTGCCGAACACGCATCAACTGGCGCCTCCTCCAGTGGATTCTTCCATCCTTTGTAGCCTTGACCATCATGACGCGTCATTGCCTTGCTCCAAGCCCTATTTTACGAATGGACGTGAAACTTGATGTCATCATGGACGGTACCCAAGAAAGTCCGCAACCTCCACTGCGGCCTCCCCGACCCTCCTTGGCGAATCTCAGAATCTTATCGGGAGACCCCGATCCTTTGATGTTCCATCCTTCAACGAGACTAATCCCAGGAGATGGATTTCCCCAGCAGAGCAATTTTTCGACACCCAACAAATCTCAAAGCCGTTCAAAGTCAGCACGGCTACAATATGCGTGGAGGGCTCCGCACTCCAATGGGTATGTTCGCTCTAACAATCCACAACTGCTCTCCTTTGGCCCGACCTACAACAACAATTCATTTGTCGATACGATGTTTGATTCTAGGGTTCAGCGGTGGAGCGCCTTTGCGGTGTTCATCAAACGGGGGCCCTCGGTGACTACATTGACGAATTCATCGCTCTCGCCACACATGTGCCAAACCTACCCCGGATCACTACCTCAGACTCTTCATGCATGGGCTCCTCCCGCATATTCGTGCCTGACTGTGCACACATCACCCGTTCACTATTACCAAGGCCATGGACCTCACTTGCTTGGTGGAAGCAAACTTCAATGTCCCCTCGGTCGACACCGGACAACCTCTAGGGAATTTGACGCCCCGTTTGGTTGCTCACCCTTATACACCCATCCGACCGCCAACTCAGGTGCATATCATGACTTCCCCGCATCTCAGCCCACTACCTCGGCAACTGCATGGATCCTGAATGACTAACCAAGAATATCACGATCTTTATACTAAGGGTCTCTGTTTCACTTTAAGGAGACCTGCTCTCCCACTCGTGACTACACTATAAAGGAGCTTCGCATCACTATTGGCGAGGAAGGTCTGGAGATCACCCTGGGTGATTTCGAAGCCTCAGAGGGCGATGACTTCCCATCCATCATGGGACTCCCCGTGCAGATGCATCATTTCGAACTTTTGTGCTCGGCATCTAGCAACTCCTCTGCCCCCCTCACTATGATGTTTTATGGGTTCATGTACGGCACTCCATTGACTATGTTGGTTGATGGTGGGGCCAGCCAAACTTCATCTCTTCGCGCTTGGTGTCACTGTTCGACATCCGTCTTCTGCTCCTCTCGTGGTTTACTTGGTCGACGATCGCCGTACAGCCAGTGGGACCACTTTCTGAACATGCACATGATTGTGGCCCCTTGCCCTCTCCGCACATATTTCTATTCCTTCGAGCTTGATGGCCTTGACATCATTCTCGGGGTTGTTGAATTTTCTCAAAGTGCTCACCGAGATAGTCTAACGTCAAATTAATATCCTCAGAACTATCAAGATCACACCTTGATCATGCGGAAATCAGGAAAGCAAGCTCAACAACCAAATGCAACCACAGGGGCAAGCAGATCATATATTCCTTTATTTCTTCTTTACAGAGCGAGGTATACATGGCGAGACATGATTTCGCCAGTACACAGGAACACAGAAAAAATTACAAGTAAAAACAATTCGAGCGGACAGAACTGGAGACCGTCGAGACCGCCAGCCCGCCAAAGTTGCCGAGGCCGCCCGAACTGCTGAAGCTGCTAGAAGACGAATAGAACACGGAGTCTGCCGAGACCGCGAGCTCGCGCGAACACGCTGTTATTCGCTGACTGCTATAAGTTGCTGCCGAACTGAAGAACAGACCGCCTAGACCGCCGAGTTCGGCGGACAGGTTATTGAACTCGAAAAACCTGAAGCAGAAAAACTGACAAGCCGCAGAAGCGAGCTGCTGAGACCGCCGATTGAAACCGCAAAATTCACTGATGTTGACCGCAGTCAAACCAAACTCATGGCTCCTCAATGTTAGCCGCGCAACCTGCACACAGCAAACAGTTCTCAACTCAACCCGCGCGGGCACGAAAATCCAGACCGCAACAGTTAACCAAGACAACTCAATGTTCACTCAGTTACTGTAGATGTGCCGGGGGGGTCTATTTATAGGCGAGGTGGGGAGTGTTGTCACCACCCTAGTGAATAGAGTCACCACCCCAACCCGCGCGCTAACACACCCCAGTCCGCCAAGTCCGCAAGGACTTGGCCAGTTCAATCCCGACAGGCGCCAGCTCAAACTCAGTCCGCCACCATGCGGACACAATGTCAGCCTGCACAACACAAGCACAGCGCTAGTCCGCTCAACGAAAGCATAGCGCCAGCCCGCCACTCAACACAGCACGCGGACACAGCCACAACCCATGATGCATCAGTCTGCACACTATATACGGACAAAGCGGCAGTCCGCACAGCTCGACAACAACGCTACATTCCGCCACGAGTCCATGACCAACATGCAGTCCGCCCGGTCAACAGCGGACTCGGCGGACACTACGAACAACATGGACTTGTCACAGAAAGTGACCAAGTCCAGCAGGCCGTTAAGCAGCTGGCGCGAGCACGGCGGACATAAAAGACCTAGACCGTCAATCATCAGGACAGTCCGCCACAAGAATGTGGCAAACATCCATCGCATCATGGAGAGCTCGGCAAGAACCAAAGCCCATCTCCAAAGCCAGTCCGCAAAGGCGGACTCTGCGGACGCAAAACGAGTCCGCTATAACACCGCGGATACACCTTCCAATCCGCCCGGTTACGCCAAGCACTGGCTAACTGCAAGGTCGCAGATCAAGCAGAGCACCGTCAACAGACCGCCAAACACAGGCCGCTCCACTAGATGCCCAAGCCGCTAAGACTTCCTTGGCCATAGACCATCCAGGCCGTGCACCAGTCCGTCCAGGCCGGAAACACAGGCCGCACAGGCCGCTCCACAAGAACAGCCAAGCCACCAAGTCCAACCAGGTCGTCACCCAGGCCGCAACCATCAGTCCGCCCAGGCCGTGGACTCAGACCGCTCAGACCGCCCGGCCTGCTCCATCACCCACTTTCACTTCACAAATTTCAACACTCCCCCTTGAAGTGAGAAGTGGTGATCAAGCCCAGCAAACCTCATAACCTTTGAAAAGGCCGCTTTGACAGTGGCTTCGTGAAGATGTCAGCAAGATTGTCTTCACTCCGAACATGCCCGACCATAAGAGATCCCTCCAACACCTTCTCCCTTATGAAGTGGTGTTCGATCTCAATATGCTTGGTCCTTGTGTGACACACTGGATTGTTCACCATTTTGAGAGCACTCTCATTGTCACCACGGAGCAAAGTAGGACCTTGCACTTCCTCATGGACGTACTCTACAAGCCTCCTCAACTCGATGGCTTCCCGAGCAGCCAAGGCCGAAGCCTTGTACTCTACCTTCATAGTAGAGACGGACACTGAATCCTGCTTCTTGCTACACCACGAGATTCAAGCTGATCCACAAGTGAAAACATAACCCAAAGTTGATCTTCGATCATCCGAGTCACCACCATAATCAGCATCCGTGTATCCAAGCAAAGAAAAGCTTGTGTCCCTTCTATAGAAGAGTCCCATATCAGAATTAGCCCTGACATACTTCAAGATATTTTTTGCTGCCACCAGATGAGACTTCCTTAGCTCTGCCATAAACCGACTTACTCGGCCAACAGCGTAAGCAATGTCTGGCCTTGTAATCGTTAGGCAGATCAAGCTCCCCACTAGAGCTCGGAACACCAAGGGATCAGGGAGAATTTTTCCTTCATCTCGTCGAAGCTTCAGCCCAAGATCCAGAGGAGTAGAACAACTCTTTCCTTTGCCCATACCGAATCGATTCACAATGCGATCCGCATATCCTTTCAGGCAAATGAGTATCCCGCTCTCCTTCCTCTCCTCTTCAAGACCAAGAAATTGATGAAGCTCTCCCAAGTCTTTCATCTCGAAGCGAATAGCTAGCTCAGCCCTGAGCATAGCTACCTCCTCCTTTGAATTCCTTGTGATGATCATATCATCAACATACAGCAGTACCAAGACTTAAAGCTCCCTCTTCTTCTTGATGAATAAGCTGGAATCTGAGTTGGAAGCAAGATAACCGCAAAATTGAAGATACTCTGCTATCTTTACCAAGCTCTAGTAACTTGCTTCAACCTGTAGAGAGCCTTCCTGAGTTTGCAGACATAGTCCGGATGAACTTCAGAAACAAATCCAAGTGGTTGATCCATGAAGATGTTTTTATCAATCTCTCTGTAAAGAAAGGTGTTCTTCACATCAAGCTGTCACATCCTCCATCCCTAGCAAGCAGCCAAGGCGATCACCACCCGAACCGAAGTCATATTTGCAACTGAACTAAATGTCTCCTCATAGTCTTCTCCATACTGTTGTGAGAATTCTCGAGCAACAAGGCAAGCTTGTATCTTTTGATGCTTCCATCAGGCTTTTTCTTCAACTTGAACACTCACTTGCAAGTCACTGGAGTAATGCCATCAACGTTGGGCACAAGATCTCAGGTTTCATTCTTCTTGAGAGCAGCAATCTCCTCTTTCATGGCATCTTCTCATTCCTTGACTCCAGTGGCGTCATTGAAGTTTGCAGGCTCTCGCTCATCCAGAGGACCTGCAAAGAAGCAGGAGACAAAACTCACTGCATTCCCATTACAATATCGAGCTGGTGACTTGACAGTCCTCTTTGACCTTCGCAAGGTCTGCTCCTTGCTCACCACCTCCGTTGCTTCCTTAGGCTCAGCTCCAACTTCGGGCAAGCTTTGAGCAATGCTACTCCTGCTTCCTGAGTCAAAAGCCTTTGCACCAGAGCTTGAAGCAACAGGAGCTGCTGGTGAAATAGCAAGCTCTTCTTCCAGAACATCAGCAACCAGCTTCTGCTCTGCATCAACCTTGCTTTTTGATAGATCAACCGACCCTCCTCCATACGACGTCAGTTCATCAAAGACCACAACTCTTGATACAACAAACTTTTTCGTCGTAGGATCCATGCATTTCCATCTCTTCTTCCGCTCGTCATAACCAACAAAGACAAGTTTCCTTGCTTTTACATCAAGCTTTGTCCTTGAAGCATCTGGGATATGCACATAGCAAGTTGATCCAAACACCCGAAGGTGTTCCACGCTTGGCTTCTCCTTCAGCAACATCTCAAAGGGAGACTTCATGTTGATCGGACTGAGCGGCATCTGATTGCTGACATAAGAAGCACAAGACATCCCCTCTGCCCAGAAGGACCTAGGAATGTCTTTCGCATGAAGCCAATACTTGCAGGTTTCCGTCAGATGTCGGATCTTTCGCTCCGCTACTCCGTTTTGTTGTGAAATATGAGCGCAAGTAAGCTCTCTTTGGATCCCGTGCTTCCTGCAGAAGTTAGAAAACTTGGAGGAGACAAACTCACCACCGTTGTCTGATCTAAACTTCTTGATCCGCAAGCCAAGCCGGCCCTTCACTAGCTCCTTGAACTTCACAAACAACCGGAAAGCTTCTGACTTCTCCTTCAAGAAATATACCCAAGTGTACCTTGAGTAGTCATCAATCAGAACGAGCATGTATCTGCTCCCACCTAGGCTAGCAGTGACGATTGGTCCCATCAACTCACCATGGATACACTTCAATGGTCTCTTGCTGCTCGTTTGTGATTTATCAAACGGAAGGCGATGAGCCTTACCGTACTGACACCCCGCGCAAACGTGACCATCGCCAAAGGAAGATAGCTTAGGCAAGCCTCTCACAAGGCTCATGTTTGTCATAGCTTTCAACTTATTCATTCCTACATGCCCCAGCCTCTCATGTCATATAGCAGCGCTATCATTAGCCCTCATTCGATCAACTTAAGAGTTTGTTGCAAAAACAAACAAGTTCTTTACTCTCCTCTCAACATGAGCAACATCAGCCTTTTACCGCTGATACGTTGCGAAGGAACTTCACTTCTATTGGCCCAAACAAAACGTGATAATCTGCGTCTGCCGCATTGGTCACAGAGAAGAGGTTCTTCTTCATGCCCGGTACGTGATACACACTCCTTAACGTGAGTGGCCCCATATCACTACCCAAGGACAGAACCCCCTCCTTCTCTACTGCATAAAAAGTATTATCAGCAGTAATGATAGTTTCGTTACCTGAGTAAGTTTGCAGCGAGGAGAACTTCGACTTGTCTCCGGTGAGGTGATGAACACACCCAGAGTCCACAATCCACTCGTCGTTGAAGTCGACAGCGGACAAAGCACGGACACATGTGCCTGTCATGAAAGCTCCACCCCAACCAGCTTCCTCAGTATTAGAGCAAGTTTCCTCCCTACCTACTGCATGCCGAGGTTGAAGTTTGACCTTACAGTCACGCTTGAAGAGTCCTCACTGATGACACCTGTAGCACTTCAAGTTCTTCTACCAATCCTTCTTAGGAGCAGCGCTCCTCTCTGCCTGATAAGAAGTTGAAGGCTCATTTTCAGCGGCGGTGTTCTTCTTCCCTTCCCATCTCTTCTTCTTCTTGCCTGTGAAGAGAGCTTCACTACCTCCTTCAGAGATAGTAACTCCAGCCATCTGTTTGGCCAAACTTTCCTGCGAAGCAAGCAGGTTCTCAAGCTCCAGCAGAGATGGTTGAGTTGTCCAGCCTTGAACAGAAGTTACAAAGGCAACATACTCCTTCTGCAAGCCGCGGATTATGTGTCTTTTCAACTTAGCCTCAGAAATAGGCTCATCAGGATCAAGCGTTGATATCTTAGCACATAGGTTCTTCATCTTCAGAAAATACTTCGAGATGGTCAGGTCTCTTTGAGTTGTCTTAGTCAACTCATTCTCCAGGAACTGTAGCATCGTCACATTCTTCCTGTTGAACAACTCATCAATGGTTGTCCAGATGTCAGCAGCCGACTCACATCCAATGATGTGATCAAACAGCTCCGGTGAAACAGCCCTCTTGAGAACAAACTCTGCATTTGCATTTGTTTTTCTCCAGAGCCTCACCTGCTCAGCAGTCCCAAAAGCAGTTGTAACTTCCTGTCTGTCGTCACCACCGATGACCTCTCATAGCTCCTCTCCAAGAAGAAAAGTCTTCATGCACGACTTCAACTTTTTAAAGTTAGTCATCGTCAAGAGTTCAATACCCAGACTTCTTGCATAGCTCCTTTCCATTGCAGCAACCTTGGTAAAGCTTTCAGAAGCACAGAGCACAACACAAGTTGATCACCGCTCAAGCAACTGAACTTCCCTCTGATACCATGTTGAATTTTCTCAAAGTGGTCACCGAGATATTCTAACGTCAAATTAATATCCTCAGAACTATCAAGATCACACATTGATCATGCGGAAACCAGGAAAGCAAGCTCAATAACCAAATGCAACCACAGGGACAAGCAGATCGTATATTCCTTTATTTCTTCTTTACAGAGCGAGGTATACATGACGAGACATGATTTCGCCAGTACACAGGAACACAGAAAAAATTACAAGTAAAAACAATTCGAGCGGACAGAACAGGAGACCGCCGAGACCGCCCCGTACGCCAAAGTCGCTGAGGCCACCCGAACTGCTGAAGCTGCTAGAAGACGAATAGAACACGGAGTCCGCCGAGACCGCAAGGTCGCCCGGACATGCTGTTATTCGCTGACTGCTACAAGCTGCTGCCGAACTGAAGAACAGACCGCCGAGTTCGGAGGACAGGTTATTGAACTTGGAAAAGTTGAAGCAGAGAAACTGACAAGTCGCAGAAGCGACCTGCTGAGAACGCCGATTGAAACCGCAAACTTCACTGATGCTGACCGCAGTCAAAGCCAAATTCCTGGCTCCTCAGTGTTAGTCGCGCAACTTGCACACAGCAAACAGTTCTCTACTCAACCCGCGCGGACAGGAAAATCCAGACCGCAACAATTAACCAAGACAACTTACTGTTCACTCAGTTACTGTAGATGTGTCGGGGGGTCTATTTATAGACGAGGGGAGGAGTGTGGTCACCACCCTAGTGAATAGAGTCACCACCCCAACCCGCGCGCTAACACACCCCAGTCCGTCAAGTCCGCAAGGACTTGGCCAGTTCAATCCCGACAGGCGCCAGGTCAAACTCAGTCCGCCACCATGCGGACACAATGCCAGCCCGCACAAAACAAGCACAGCGTCAGTCCGCCCAACGTAAGCATAGCGTTATCCCGCCACTCAACACAGCACGCGGACACAGCCACAACCCATGCTGCATCAGTCCGCACACTATATGCGGACAAAGAGGCAATCCGCACAGCTCGGCAACAACGCTACATTCCGCCACGAGTCCATGACCAACAGGCAGTCCGCCCGGTCAACAGCGGAATCGGCGGACACTACGAACACCAAGGACTTGTCACAGAAAGTGACCAAGTCCAGCAGCCCGTTAAGCAGCTGGAGCGAGCACGGCGGACACAAAAGACCTAGACCGTCAATCATCAGGACAGTCCGCCACAAGGATGTGGCTAACATCCATCGCATCATGGAGAGCTCGGCAAGAACCAAAGCCCATCTCCAAAGCCAGTCCGCAAAGGCGGACTCCGCGGACGCAAAACGAGTCCGCTATAACACCGCGGATACACCTTCCAATCCGCCCGGTTACGCCAAGCACTGGCAAACTGCAAGGTCGCAGATCAAGCAGAGCACCGCCAACAGACCGCCAAACACAGTCCGCTCAGGCCGCTCCACTAGATGCCCAAGCCGCTAAGACTTCCTTGGCCATAGACCATCCAGGCCGCGCACCAGTCCGTCCAGGCCGGAAACACAGGCCGCACAGGCCGCTCCACAAGAACAGCCAAGCCACCAAGTAGAACCAGGCTGTCACCCAGGCCGCAACCATCAGTCCGCCCAGGCCGCGGACTCAGACTGCTCAGACCGTCTGGCTTGCTCCATCACCCACTTTCACTTCACAAATTTCAACAGGGGTGATGTAGCTTTGTACTCTAGGTAATGTGCATGTCAACTGGACTCATATGACAATGTGTTTTCCTCAAGCCGGAGTCCTTTTCCTCCTTGTCGGGGTGGTGTATTTTCCCCTCCCAGGGGTGGCCCTCACTCCTCCGCAGCTAGGGACTATGGCTATTGTCACCCACCTTCGGGACGACGTCGTGGCGAACTACATGGCCATCCCTCCTTCCTAGCTGTCATGTGTTTAGGACATTACTTCCGCTTTGAGGACGACAAATTTTCAAGAGGCTGGCATTGTTAAGAAAATGGAAGAAGGTTGGAGACGAGGACACAATGCAAATGTCGTCGTCGGGACCAAGACGGCACGGACACGGATCCAAATTCGAGGACGGGCGTTCGCCAGTACTGCGCACAAAAATAGCACACAGGTCAACGTTATATTTTAGTATCGCACATGTATCTCAAGCCATTGGTTATTTACCGCTTGTTCTTGTATACATTGTAACTAGGTATTAAATAAGACTAGGCTTGTCTTTCATTTGGTGGATCGAAGAGAAAGAACTATTATTTTGAAGGATCCCTAAGGGCTTGATTCATCTCTCTTCTCTTCCACCTTCAACTCATCCCTTCCATCAACTCCACTTCAACCCTAGTATCTAATAAATAACTTGTTGATGAGTGAACCCCTCCACTCCCATTGTCCCAATGCTACTCACTCTGACCTTCAGGTTCAGGATTTTTGGCTTGAGCGGGTTTTGGATAGAGGCAAACTCTAAAATCTATTTGATATCAATATGGTTAATCGTATCTGTCAAATACCAATAAATGGCCTTGACTTGGAGATTGTCTTCCGACATTCTAAATACTCTACATTCAACTTTAAAGTGGTCTGGGAAGACACTTGCCAATGGCAGACCAACCCCACCTCTGCCTGGTTCTGGCATAGAAATTTGCCCATCAAAATTTCCTTTTTGGAAACTACTAACAAATCGGCTTCTTTTAGATGAACGAATGCATAGGGCGTAACTTTCATCTAGCTTAAGAATGCCAATGTTGTAATGAGTGCGAGAGCACACCCCATGTTTTTATGCATGGTTTTAAGGCACAAGAAATTTAAAACCATTTTGCTATCTTATTTGAGTTTAATATTAATTTTGCATTGATTCTCTCCTTAAATGGATTACTTCCAAAATTAATATTTTCAATGGCCATATCTGGTTGCTTACTCCGACAACTACTTACGGTTCTTGTGGTGCGCCCGTAACGACTCAAAAATAGTAATATACCACAGGAACCTTTCAAAATCCATAAGCAGATAAATAACCTCGTTTTTACGCTTCATAAAACTTGATTGCTTAAGGCATCACACATCGAATAAGAGTTATGTAGAGCATGTCATTTACAGCCCCCGCCGCAAAGAAACACACCTAAAGCATCACAAAGTTGGATGAGCCCTAGTAGAAATACCCTTAAACTTAATATTACATGTAATCCCCCAACTGTTGGCGGGGGAATCATTATCCAAAACCATTTCAGAATACTATTAAATGCTCCCATGTTCAACCGCAACAAACCAACTAAGATTTGGCAGACCTGCAAACGATCTGTATCAGCATCCAACTAGTTGCTACCTTAAATCCCAATGAAATTTGGGGGGAAGCAGATTATGGAAATATTACAAATCTTAAGGACCCATACTTTAAAAATTCATGGAACGCCAAATCACTTGTGACGCCAAATAAAACTCATTCTCGACCAATTTCAATACAAAATTACTCACATCCTGATGGTAGCGCGCCACTCAGTGGCTTGCTCGGGCAAGTATTAATCATGCTGATTGTATGGTATTCAATGATTGGGAAATCCGCAATATTTGCACTCATCGTTTATGAAGACACGCCAAATGCTCCAAATGGGCGTTAGTTCACTCAAACATTTGGACTCTTCTTGAATGGGTATTAGTTCTATCAACCATTTAAGGAGTTTTTTTTTTGGGGGGGGGGAGGGGGGGGGGGGGGGGGGGGGCGGAGGGGGGGTGTCACTTGGCCCCACTTTTTAGAACTATGTATGGTTTGATCCCTTTCAATTTTTATGGACGGGTATGTAGGCCCCGAGTGATCCTCACCTTTCAACGTTCTCCCTATGTTCCTGCCCCTATCCTTCCCCTTAACTTATCCCATGCCTTCTCTTGGGATCTTCCTCTTGTGCCTCTTTGTTCACTGCGTTCTTTGTTTGTTTGATTGTTTGTTATGTTGGTCTCTATGTTGTCTTTTTTGCTCCTTGTTTTGTTGTGTGATTGCTTGATTATGTTTGTTGTCGTTGTTCCCTCCAGGTTTTGTATAGGGCTTGCATCCTTCTGTGGTCATGCTCATCTTAATTGGTTTTGGATCTGGTTAGTTGAATAAGCCTGACGTTGACTCTCTGGGATCAATTGGGGACCAATCTTTTAGTGAGGAGGAGAAACTCTAAACACTAAACCCTAAAATCTAAAACGATAAACCCTAACACCTTAAATCCTTAAACCCAAAAACCCTTGACCCTAGATACAATAAACCCTCAAACCCTTGACCTTAAGTACCATAAACCCAAAAACCCTTGACCCTAAATACCCTAAACCATAAGAACTTCTCCCTTCCTTCCTCCATTTGGCTTTACAATGAGCATTGCAAGATTTTTTTAAAACCAAAATTAGTTTCCTTTACTTTTTGATGTTATGTTTATACGTATTTTTAGAGTTATTATTTACAATTTTGTATGTAGAGATTTAGACTTTAGCACATTTCCTAGTTAGTGATTGTGTAACTCTTCTTATGAAAGCGTGAGTCAATGAAGAAGAAGGTATTGTTTGTATTATAGTCGCATTTTGATGCAGAATAAATCTGAAGGGGCGGACAGGCGATGCTCTAACCCTAAATGCAATGCAAGTAAGCACACAATAAATGCAATAAACCTATGACAAATCCTAAAATGATATAGCAAAGACAAACAACAAGCAATCCAATGAACAAGAGGTTTCTGACACTCTAATGATCTGCACACGCAAATGATTCAATCAAGCAATTACTTCTGACATGCAATTAATTAAATGTTAATTTTAAATTAACGTATTTAATCAAATTTAAACAAAAAACATTCGAATTCAGCAAGGAACAATTGCAAATTAATTAGGAGTGCATCAGAATTCAAAACATATGACGAATATTTAATACACACCTTCGGAAAGAGAGATAATCAAATATGTTTAAACAAAATATTACTTCCAGTACAATGCAGAGAAATAAAAGATGGAAGCAAAAAGATCACCAAGTTTTTGATGTGGGTGGTGGTTGGGAAGGTCCGGTGGTGATGGTAGTTGTTCGAGAGTCAAGATGTTTTTGTGGGGGCCTATAAGAGCGAAGAGCGACCTCTTCTTAAGGTGGGGTGGCTGGAGGGGGGGGTGGGGTCAAATAGGTGTATAGGGGCTGGAGGGGTCATGTAGGCTTACAGGGACAGTGATGGTTGTATGAAGGGGATTTAGGCTGGGGGAAGGCTACTGGTGGATAGGGAAAGTGATGCAACCTGTTGTGCATCTTTTTATTTTATTTATTGTACCTGTATTTTCTTTTCTCTTGTCGCGCATGTCTTCGCGCTTGGTAGGAATATTATGTTCTGTCGCGCACATTAGTTGCGCTCTGGATGTTATTTGGTATTGCGTGCACTACTTGCACAAGTTTTGGTTTGGCACATTGGTGTGATCGGCCAACGAGACCCTAAATGCATAGGTCCGGTAATTTAGGGATGGGTTAGCTTAGGTCAAGCTTTAATTTAGTTAACTACTTTTTATTTTTAAAATTTATAAGTTTTAAAATCTCCCACTTGGTGTGCCAATAGTCCAAACTCCAAAGTATTCCAAAGGAGAAACCCTAAACCTACCCATTTAAAAACAACCCTTCCCACTGTTCCAGAGCCGGCTGGAATAGAACGAACAGGAAAATTCCTTTTCCTGTTGTCGTTCTCCCAGTGCTTCCCTGCATCGCCCGACGGAGCATCGTCCAGGAAGCCTCCGCCGCGTCTATCCAGCCTCCTCCTTCTCCAACGAATCCCACGCCTCCAGTGGACGTCTTCCCCTACGGCGCCTTCTCCTGGCAATTCGTCGGCCGCCGACTTGGACACTGGAACTGCCCTAGGGTTCCAGCGGCCCCTTCCTCTGCCAGCTTTGCATCCAGGCCGCTGATAGTGGCGAACCCGTGTCGCTTCTTGTTCGGACAGACCTTAGAGCTTCTCGGGGTGTCGACTCTCTCCGGCGAATCTTCCTCCGGCCGGTCTTGCCTGTGCAGAGCTCATCCCCTTCAGTAAATTTGGCCCGCAAGACCTTTCAGCAAATCCCGTCGGTAGCAGTTTCCCACCAGCACCCTGTCGGCACCTCCTCCAGTCCAGGCTTCTTCTCCAGTCCAGCCACCACCATCGGAAATTGTGCCTACCACTACCTCCCTCACTGGGTATACCTCTCGATTCCCTCGCCCGCATTCCTTCCTTATTTTTATGCTCAGACTTTAAATGAATAGTTGTTATTATGGGCTTGCCCTAGCTGATTTCATCTCCTGATTATCGTTATTTCCTATTGTTGTGTTTCTCCGCTTTCGTACTTCGTGCCCGTGGAATCATGTTTCGTGACGCTATTACGTTTGTGCGGTAGCGTTTACGTTCGTGTGCGACGCTTAGGGTCGTTTATTTCGTTGGAAAATAGCCCGTGACTACCCTCGCGCCGCATTAATTTTAAAAAATCGCATTTTTACTATTTCGGAAACTATAGCCCTACGTTTTAAATCACATCAGTTTGGCGTGCCTGCTGAGATATCTCACTTCTATTGTGGGATAGCCGAGCGCCGTTCGTTTTTTAGGAGTTTTAAGTTTTTTTTTCAAAAAAAAGAGAGAGTATACGATGGAGTCTAGAGTCGGAAACATTGAGGGAACTTTAGGAGACATGGGTAAACGTTTGGAAGAACTCATGGCCGCTGTCACTACACTCACTTTCTCCGTGAGAGATACGAATCAGGTCATGTTAGGGTTTCGTACTTCGATCAATAACTTAGAAGCACAATATCACTTAGGGGGTCCTCCTGTACAGCCCCCTACTCATGCACGACCTCTTACACCTCCACCGCTAGAACCCCAACCAGCTCATCACGAACACGGGCATCCACCTAGGTGGGATGCGAGTATTAAATTAGATGTTGGGGATTTTGAGGGCACACTAGAGCCCGAGGTGTGCCTTGATCGGTGCGAGCGACTTGAGCGATTCCTCAGCTGGAAGCGCACTCCTGCCCATCAGCAGGTGGAGTATGCGACCCTGAAGCTGAAGGGCCCCGCACTCACGTGGTAGGGGCAAGTCGAGCGGATGCGATACACGATGGGACAACCACCTATCACCACCTGGGTTGAGTTCAAAACTCAACTCAAGAGGAGGTACGTCCCCGCTGATTTTATGCAGACATTGTACAGTAGGTATTACAACCTACGGCAAGACAAACAAACTATCGACGAGTACACGGATGAGCTCTTAGTCCTCCAGTCACGCATAGATCTGAATGAGGAAGACCACATGGTTGTGGTTCGTTATCTGAATGGGCTACGGTACGCGATACGAGACCAGTTAGAGCTTCATGATTTCCGGGACCTTGGAGAGATCTCCAACCGAGCTCGTCGAGTGGAGGCCCTCCAGAAGAGGACATCTGGTCAGAGGTCTACTGATGGATCTAGGTCTACTGATAGACACACTTCGAGCACCACCACTACTACACCCACATCTGCTACTACTGATTCCCCACCTCTTGCCATTACTGGAGCCCCGACTCTTCACCCTGGCTTGTCCCGGGGTAAGGAGCCCATGGGAGCCCGACCCCACACTGGAGTGTTTCAATGCTTCAAGTGTATGGAGCCCAGGCACAAGTCTTCCGAGTGTCCGCGACGCCAGTTCATAGATGTGATTGATTCCACCTCCGGGGGTGAGCCCGAGTATGGGGTTTTCCTTAGTGAGCCCCTGCCCGAGGCTGATGGTGTTATCGAGGTCGAGGGCGAGCAAGCGGAGCACCTAGTTTGTGTTCTTCACTCTAGTTTGATTACCTCTGGCGAGACCACTGAGCAGGATCCTCGAAGAAAGGAGATTTTCCGCACTACCGCCCGCATTCAGGAGCACTTCTGTTCCATTATTATTGATAGCGGCAGTACGGAAAACTACGTGTCACAGCGAATGGTGGAGAAGTTAGGACTCTTAATACGCCCCTTAGAGCAGTCGTACCATTTATCTGGGGTCAGTAGTCCGTTGACTATACCCATTACTCATCATTGTCAGGTAGAGTTCTCTATCGGGGGCGTGTATCGTGATTCGGTTTTATGTGATGTCGCCACCATACTTCTGGCATTATGACTGACATGTTCTACATGATGGTGTGAGGAACTCCGATTCTTTTGATCATCATGGGTGCAAGATCATTCTTCTTCCTCAGAAGAATGGTCCTGTTGCTAGAGCACCTGGGATGACATCACTAGTATCTACGTCGTCGTCTTTAGTCTCCACTACACCACTCCTATTTAGTGCCACGCTTCGGCCTGGACCCTCGCTCCAGGGGGAGGCATCTGATTTTCGAGAGTCATCTATTTTGGGTGCTCTGATAGCGCCACCTTTTATTGACCTCGTATTTGATGAGCACGTGTTTAGTCTGCATCGTTTGGCGTTGGTGGCAGTCGAGCACATTGGGGCTCCTCACTCTGATCGTTTGATGTTTGTGATTCTTAGGTCGAGTCGTACGAGGAGAGTTGAGATGACCCGTTGGTTTTATACTCCTCATCGGGACACTCATTTCCATGGATTTTTGTGGAAGATTATAATCGATAGATTTGGGATTTGTTTAAAATGTTGTGACTCGAGTGGGATTTTATCGGGTGATGTCAAAGCGATGGACGGACCTGGTCTAGCGGACGAACGTAAGTGTCTACCAAGCAAGAGGATGTTGCTTCATGAATTACTGATTCCATGGCTTGCTTCCATTTGTTTCACGTTTTCCCTCCCACCACTTGTTTGCTACACACACCGCCCCTGTCATCCTCCGTAAGCTCTGATAATTACTATTTCTTTAAATGATTTGCATAAAATTTGGCTAACGGATTTCGAGTTTTGGGGGATGAAAGGTTACTTCCAGATTTTGGGACGCAGCCACAGCACCAGCAAAACACCTTTGCAGCTTCTCTCTGACCATCGTCTTGGACTTGATAGTGATTGGTTGCATTACTTTCTCGGCGGGGTCGAGTTCTTTCAATCCCTGGGAAATTGATGCAACCTGTTGTGCATCTTTTTATTTTATTTATTGTACCTGTATTTTTTTTTTCTTGTCGTGCATGTCTTCGCGCTTGGTTGGAATATTATGTTTTGTCGCGCATATTAGTTGTGCTCTGGATGTTATTTGGTATTGCGTGCACTACTTGCACAAGTTTTGGTTTGGCTCGTTGGTGTGACCGGCCAACGAGATCCTAAATGCATAGGTCCGGTAATTTAGGGAAGGGTTAGCTTAGGGCAAGCTTTAATTTAGTTAACTATTTTTATTTTTAAAATTTATAAGTTTTAAAATCTCCCACTTGATGTGCCAATAGTCCAAACTCCAAAGTATTCCAAAGGAGAAACCCTAAACCTACCCATTTAAAAACAACCCTTCCCACTGTTCCAGAGCCGGCTGGAATAGAACGAACAGGAAAATTCCTTTTCCTGTTGTCGTTCCCCAGCGCCGCCCTGCATCGCCCGACGGAGCATCGTCCAGGAAGCCTCCGCCGCGTCTAGCCAGCCTCCTCCTTCTCCAACGAATCCCACGCCTCCAGTGGACGTCTTCCCCAACGGCGCATTCTCCTGACAACTCGTCGGCCGCCGACATGGTCACTGGAACTGCCCTAGGGTTCCAGCGGCCCCTTCCTCTGCCAGCTTTGCATCCAGGGCGCGGATAGTGGCGAACCTGTGCCGCTTCTTGTTCGGACAGACCTTAGAGCTTCTCGGGGTGTCGACTCTCTCCGGCGAATCTTCCTCCGGCCGGTCTTGCCTGTGCAGAGCTCATCCACTTCAGTACAGTTGGCCCGCAAGACCTTTCAGCAGATCCTGCCGGTACCAGTTTCCCACCAGCACCCTGTCGGCACCTCCTCCAGTCCAGGCTTCTTCTCCCGTCCAGCCACCACCACCGGAAATCGTGCCTACCACTGCCTCCCTCACTGGGTATACCTCTCGATTCCCTCGCCCGCATTCCTTCCTTACTTTTATGCTCAGACTTTAAATGAATAGTTGTTATTATGAGCTTGCCCTAGCTGATTTCATCTCCTGATTATCGTTATTTCCTATTGCTGTGTTTCTCCGCTTTCGTATTTCGTGCCCGTGGAATCATGTTTCGTAACGCTATTACGTTTGCGCGGTAGCGTTTACGTTCGTGTGCGACGCTTAGGGTCGTTTATTTCGTTGGAAAATAGTCCGTGAATACCCTCGCGCCGCATTAATTTTAAAAGATCGCATTTTTACTATTTCACAATTTTAAAAGATCGCTTTTGGGGAAAGAAAGAAGTAATATCAAATCTAATTCTCTCTCTAACTCCCCCCTCTCTCTTTTTGTTCACCGTCTTTTCCGCGACCTGAATCGCATGCAACAACCGCTCCTCATCGCCTATGCTAGCCGCCGCTCAACCACTGGAGATTCTTCCCTCCACACCATGGCTCCAAGAGAATCAAAGAAGGGACACGCCTCCCTCCTTCAGGACTAACCTCTCCACCCCCCCTTACACAAGATCTCAATCTATGACACGTAACAACTTGGTATTAGAGCCGACTCTCCTTCCCTCCGCCGGCCAAGTTGTTTCAGCGCCGCCGACCTCCGTCGTGGCCGACCACGAACGCGTCATCGACAACCAAGCTCGCAGCCGCTCGGACACCGCCATCCTGAGCCCGCTAGCGCCGCACGCCCCTATCTAGGGGGAAGGCTACTGGTGGATAGGGGCTGGAGGCGTCATGTAGGCTTACAGGGACAGTGATGGTTGTATGAAGGGAATTTAGGGTGGGGGAAGGCTACTGGTGGATAGGGAAAGTGATGCAACCTGTTGTGCATCTTTTTATTTTATTTATTGTACCTGTATTTTCTTTTCTCTTGTCGCGCATGTCTTCGCGCTTGGTAGGAATATTATATTCTGTCGCGCACATTAGTTGCGCTCTGGATGTTATTTGGTATTGCGTGCACTACTTGCACAAGTTTTGGTTTGACTCGTTGGTTTGATCGGCCAACGAGATCCTAAATGCATAGGTCCGGTAATTTAGGGATGGGTTAGCTTAGGTCAAGCTTTAATTTAGTTAACTACTTTTTATTTTAAAAATTTATAAGTTTTAAAATCTCCCACTTGGTGTGTCAATAGTCCAAACTCCAAAGTATTCCAAAGGAGAAACCCTAAACCTACCCATTTAAAAACAACCCTTCCCACTGTTCCAGAGCCGGCTGGAATAGAATGAACAGGAAAATTCCTTTTCCTGTTGTCGTTCTCCCAGTGCTTCCCTGCATCGCCCGACGGAGCATCGTCCAGGAAGCCTCCGCCGCGTCTAGCCAGCCTCCTCCTTCTCCAACGAATCCCACGCCTCCAGTGGACGTCTTCCCTTACGGCGCCTTCTCCTGGCAACTCGTCGGCCGCCGACTTGGTCACTGGAACAGCCCTAGGGTTCCAGCGGCCCCTTCCTCTGCCAGCTTTGCATCCAGGCCGCTGATAGTGGCGAACCCGTGTCGCTTCTTGTTCGGACAGACCTTAGAGCTTCTCGGGGTGTCAACTCTCTCCGGCGAATCTTCCTCCGGCCGGTCTTGCCTGTGCAGAGCTCATCCCCTTCAGTAAATTTGGCCCGCAAGACCTTTCAGCAAATCCCGTCGGGACCAGTTTCACACCAGCACCCAGCCGGCACCTCCTCCAGTCCAGGCTTCTTCTCCAGTCCAGCCACGACCATCGGAAATTGTGCCTACCACTGCCTCCCTCACTGGGTATACCTCTTGATTCCCTCGCCCGCATTCCTTCCTTATTTTTATGCTCAGACTTTAAATGAATAGTCGTTATTATGAGCTTGCCCTAGCTGATTTCATCTCCTGATTATCGTTATTTCCTATTGCTGTGTTAATCCGCTTTCGTATTTCGTGCCCGTGGAATCATGTTTCGTGACGCTATTGCGTTTGTGCGGTAGCGTTTACGTTCGTGTGCGACGCTTAGGGTCGTTTATTTCGTTGGAAAATAGCCTGTGAATACCCTCGCGCCGCATTAATTTAAAAAAATCACATTTTTACTATTTCGGAAACTATAGCCCTAGGTTTTAAATCACAACAGTTTGGTGTGCCTGCTGGGATATCTCACTTCTATTGTGGGATAGCCGAGCGCCGTTCGTTTTTTAGGAGTTTTAAGTTTTTTTTTTTCAAAAAAAAAGAGAGTATACGATGGAGTCTAGAGTCGGAAACATTGAGGGAAGTTTAGGAGACATGGGTAAACGTTTGGAAGAACTCATGGCCGTTGTGACTACACTCACTTTCTCCGTGAGAGATACGAATCAGGTCATGTTAGGGTTACACACTTCGATCAATAACTTAGAAGCACAATATCACTTAGGGGGTCCTCCTGCACAGCCCCCTACTCCTGCACGACCTCTTACACCTCCACCACTAGAACCCCAACCAGCTCATCACGAACACGGGCATCCACCTAGGTGGGATGCGAGTATTAAATTAGATGTTGGGAATTTTGAGGGCACACTAGAGCCCGAGGTGTGCCTTGATTGGTGCGAGCGACTTGAGTGATTCCTCAGCTGGAAGCGCACTCCTGCCCATCAGCAGGTGGAGTATGCGACCCTGAAGCTGAAGGGCCCCGCACTCACGTGGTGGGGGCAAGTCGATCGGATGCGATACACGATGGGACAACCACCTATCACCACCTGGGTTGAGTTCAAAACTCAACTCAAGAGGAGGTACGTCCCCGCTGATTTTATGCAGACATTGTACCGTAGGTATCATAACCTACGGCAAGACAAACAAACTATCGACGAGTACACGGATGAGTTCTTAGTCCTCCAGTAACGCATAGATCTGAATGAGGAAGACCACATGCTTGTGGCCCGTTATCTGAACGGGCTACGGTACGCGATACGAGACCAGTTAGAGCTTCATGATTTCCGGGACCTTGGAGAGATCTCCAACCGAGCTCGTCGAGTGGAGGCCCTCCAGAAGAGGACATCTGGTCAGAGGTCTACTGATGGATCTAGGTCTACTGATAGACACACTTCGAGCACCACCACTACTACACCCACATCTGCTACTACTGATTCCCCACCTCTTGCCATTACTGGAGCCCCGACTCTTCACCCTGGCCTGTCCCGGGGTAAGGAGCCCATGGGAGCCCGACCCCACACTGGAGTGTTTCAATGCTTCAAGTGTATGGAGCCCAGGCACAAGTCTTCCAAGTGTCCGCGACGCCAATTCGTAGCTGTGATTGATTCCACCTCCGGGGGTGAGCCCGAGTATGGGGTTTTCCTTAGTGAGCCCCTGCCCGAGGCTGATGGTGTTATCGAGGTCGAGGGCGAGCAAGCGGAGCACCTAGTTTGTGTTCTTCACTCTAGTTTGATTACCTCTGGCGAGACCACTGAGCAGGATCCTCGAAGAAAGGAGATTTTCCGCACTACCGCCCGCATTCAGGAGCATTTCTGTTCCATTATTATTGATAGCGGCAGTATGGAAAACTACGTGTCACAGCGAATGGTGGAGAAGTTGGGACTCTCGACACGCCCCTTAGAGCAGTCGTACCATTTATCTGGGGTCAATAGTCCGTTGACTATACCCATTACTCATCATTGTCAGGTAGAGTTCTCTATCGGGGGCGTGTATCGTGATTCGGTTTTATGTGATGTTGCCCCCATACTTCTGGCAGTATGACCGACATGTTCTACATGATGGTGTGAGGAACTCCCATTCTTTTGATCATCATGGGCGCAAGATCATTCTTCTTCCACAGAAGAATGGTCCTGTTGCTAGAGCACCTGGGATGACATCACTAGTATCTACGTCGTCGTCTTTAGTCTCCACTACACCACTCCTATTTAGTGCCACGCTTCGGCCTGGACCCTCGCTCCAGGGGGAGGCATCTGATTTTCGAGAGTCATCTATTTTGGGTTCTCTGGTAGCGCCACCTTTTATGGACCTCGTATTTGATGAGCACGTGTTTAGTCCGCATCGTTTGGCCTTGGTGGCAGTCGAGCACATTGGGGCTCCTCACTCTGATCGTTTGATGTTTGTGATTCTTAGGTCGAGTCGTACGAGGAGAGTTGAGATGACCCGTTGGTTTTATACTCCTCATCGGGACACTCGTTTCCATGGATTTTTGTGGAAGATTATAATCGATAGATTTGGGATCTGTTTAAAATGTTGTGACTCGAGTGGGATTTTATCGGATGATGTCAATGCGATGGACGGACCTGGTCTAGCGGACGAACGTAAGTGTCTACCAAGCAAGAGGATGTTGCGTCATGAATTACTGGTTCCACGGCTTGCTTCCATTTGTTTCACGTTTTCCCTCCCACCACTTGTTTGCTACACACACCGCCTCTGTCATCCTTCGCAAGCTCTGATAATTACTATTTCTTTAAATGATTTTCATAAAATTTGGCTAACGGATTTCGAGTTTTGGGGGATGAAAGGTTACTTCCAGGTTTTGGGACGCAGCCACAGCACCAGCAAAACACCTTTGCAGCTTCTCTCTAACCATCGGCTTGGACTTGATAGTGATTGGTTGCATTACTTTCTCGGCGGGGTCGAGTTCTTTCAACCCCTGGGAAATTGATGCAACCTGTTGTGCATCTTTTTATTTTATTTATTGTACCTGTATTTTCTTTTTTCTTGTCGTGCATGTCTTCGCGCTTGGATGGAATATTATGTTTTGTCGCGCATATTAGTTGCGCTCTGGATGTTATTTGGTATTGCGTGCACTACTTGCACAAGTTTTGGTTTGGCTCGTTGGTGTGACCGGCCAACGAGACCCTAAATGCATAGGTCCGGTAATTTAGGGAAGGGTTAGCTTAGGGCAAGCTTTAATTTAGTTAACTATTTTTATTTTTAAAATTTATAAGTTTTAAAATCTCTTATTTGGTGTGCCAATAGTCCAAACTCCAAAGTATTCCAAAGGAGAAACCCTAAACCTATCCATTTAAAAACAACTATTCCCACTGTTCCAGAGCCGGCTGGAATAGAACGAACAGGAAAATTCCTTTTCCTGTTGTCGTTCTCCCAGCGCCGCCCTGCATCGCCCGACGGAGCATCGTCCAGGAAGCCTCCGCTGCGTCTAGCCAGCCTCCTCCTTCTCCAACGAATCCCACGCCTCCAGTGGACGTCTTCCCCGACGGCGCATTCTCCTGACAACTCGTCGGTCGCCGACATGGTCACTGGAACTGCCCTAGGGTTCCAGCGGCCCCTTCCTCTGCCAGCTTTGCATCCAGGGCACGGATAGTGGCGAACCTGTGTCGCTTCTTGTTCGGACAGACCTTAGAGCTTCTCGGGGTGTCGACTCTCTCCGGCGAATCTTCCTCCGGCCGGTCTTGCCTGTGCAGAGCTCATCCACTTCAGTACAGTTGGCCCGCAAGACCTTTCAGCAGATCCCGCCGGTACCAGTTTCCCACCAGCACCCTGCCGGCACCTCCTCCAGTCCAGGCTTCTTCTACCGTCCAGCCACCACTACCGGAAATCGTGCCTACCACTGCCTCCCTCACTGGGTATACCTCTCGATTCCCTCGCCCGCATTCCTTCCTTACTTTTATGCTCAGACTTTAAATGAATAGTTGTTTTTATGAGCTTGCCCTAGCTGATTTCATCTCCTGATTATCGTTATTTCCTATTGCTGTGTTTCTCCGCTTTCGTATTTCGTGCCCGTGAAATCATGTTTCGTGACGCTCTTACGTTTGCGCGGTAGCGTTTACGTTCGTGTGCGACGCTTAGGGTTGTTTATTTCGTTGGAAAATAGTCTGTGAATACCCTCGCGCCGCATTAATTTTAAAAGATCGCATTTTTACTATTTCGGAAACTATAGCCCTAGGTTTTAAATAACATCAGAAAGGGGGAGCAATGGTTGAGCAGTCTTAGAATAGGCTAGGGAGTTGGGAAAGGGCACAAGGATAGCTAGTCGGGGATTCAACAGTGGGAGACCGCGACTGGGAGGGTGTTGGATGAGGGCTGGAGGAGGGAGAGAGGGGTCGTCTCTAGACTGCTTCATCTTTGTCCGACTCCGTCCAGCGATTTCTGGCGGGCCTCCTGCAGCTTCTGCAGCCTTCTGACGGCCTCTCCTCATCCTCGCGCCTTCCGCCATGTCGAGCCGCCTCATATAGATCGTGCAGCGTCCCGACGCTCCTCACCGCTACACCCAGTTGTGGGTTCATGCCCACAACTCGTTAAATAGCCCTCCACGCCGACGAGAACGCCTCTGCTTTTGCCTCCACAGACTCCCAATGCAAGGATCAAATCGAAGCCCAGCTTGCAGATCTCACTCTGCTCCTTCGCAGGCTTACGACCACAATAGTTAATTGCCCTCCAACCACGCCACCACCGGCACTGCTACCACCGGCACTTCCACCACCGCCACAACTTCAACCCGTCCCAGACCACAAGGGGTTTTGCACCCCGTTGTGGACATTTCCCCAGCCCATCTCTGTCGAATTTATATTCTTGTGCTGGACGACATCGACTGTCTCGGTTGGCTCGCCCGCGCCGAGAAATTTTTCGACCTCTAGCCCGCCCCTGCCAACCAGAAGATCCCCTTGCCACTATCTATACAGAGGAGTTGGGGCTCTCTTGAGTGCGTTGGATGTGCCAGCAGGTTTCTGACCTCACCTGACCCACATTAAAAGAGGAATTCCACTGCCACTACGACACCTGACAGGCGGGAAATGCCTTTGAGCGCTTCTGCTCCGTCCGTCAGTCGTACAATGTGGCTACCTACAGCGACGAATTCATCGTGATTGCTACACACGTTCCTGATCTCGCCCTGAACCACAACCTAGGGTATTTTTTGGTGGGTCTGCAACCCCAGCTTCGGGCGTTCCTTCAGGATCACAACCCATCTACTCTTTCCTGCGTCATGGAGAAGACTCGGTACCATGACGAGGAACTCTACCCAGATCCACCGTCCCCCTCGATCTGGCCTCCGCACCAGCTACCGCCACCACTGCCGCTTCTTCCTCGCTTGGCTCCCCGACAACCACCTGAGCCCTAGTTATTAGACCCACCTCCGTAGCCACCAGTTCCGCCAGTTCCTCTTCCTCGGGCACCCCAACGACCTCAGTGTTTGTCTCACCAGTAGTACCTAGAGCTTCAACGCAAGGGACTCTGCTTTTCCTGCGAGCATCCATACTCGCCCACCAACGCCTTCCCTCTCAAAAACATGTGCATGTTGATTGGCTCAGAACATGGAGGCCTTGATTTTGGGGGCTTGGATACGTTGACATACCCCGATGACCCCTACAGACCATGACCTTGAGAACAAGGTCACTTTTTTAGGCAGTGCATGTTGATACGACGCATGTCACCCCACGTATATCTTTAGTATTCTATGTAGACCTAGGGGCATGGTCGTACTTTGTATCCTCCTCACTCTATATATATGACTGGGAGTGACACCTTATCTTCATCTTCGAGATCTTGTTTAATGTTAGGCTTTCCTTGAGAGAGAGGATATTAGAGGGAACCAGCCCTCAAGAGTTCGGGTCGAGCTTGTTTCGACAATTGGATCTCTTTTGTGTTTAAGCATGCAATTTCAGTTCTTGATGCATGAGTCTATCAAAATATGTCAATGATATTTTAAAATATCGGATTTCTATATTTCATAAATATATATATATACACTAAGTATACTTATATGTAATAAAAGTAACAAAAAATAAAAGAACTGGACAAACATTGAGTCATATGTATACCAATAATAAATAAGAAGAGCATTCAAAATAAAATATAACTAACACATTATGACAACTATGAATAAAAGTCCAAAATAAGGACAAATAGATAATTTGTGAAATTTATTTAATATTGTATAATAATTTTATTTAGATAATACTAAGTTTTATAGCAAAAATATTTAAAGTTAAATATCCCTGATTGATAATAAGTTTTAACTTGGTAAAATTGTATTAAAAGCACAAAACCATCAACTAATAATCTGTAAAATATTTCACTATTTTTTAATATAAACTAACAAATGTTTAGTGTGAAATGATTATATAAACTTGATTGTAATAATAACACATACAAAAGAGAACAAAATAATAAGTTTAATCGATTTAAGCATTATATAATGCAATACATCAAAGTAATTTAAACATGTTTAATGCTAGCATAGCTATAGTAAAATAGCAAGTGATATTTTTGAATGTCGTGTCGGCTGATACGTCGAGAAAAATTGGATATGTCACCCTACATTTCACCAAAGGACAACCTGTTTTTCAGAAAAAATATCGTTTTACCCTCAAAACCTACATGATAGACAAAATGTCGGAGGCTACGGTATTAAATGTGTGTCTTAGGCGCCAGGCGCACCAGGCTCAGCAGGCCTCGCCTTTGCCTGGAAAAGGCGGGCGAAGTGTCTCAAGCGCACAGTAAGCGCGTGCCTTTCCCATGCTCAAGGCGGTACAAAGGCGTGTCTTACAGAATTCAATTAGAGTTAGGGGCTTTCCCCCACACAAATGGTTCAAAGATCTCACCCTGTTTATTAACTTAGGTTATTTTATACGCTTGGTCCTCATTTATCGATTTACATCTCCTCTCACAGATGGTGTATGTGTGAAACTTTCTTTTTGTGGTGCCAATATCGGGAGGCTATGTTGTTTCGACGACCTCACCGAAAGCCTACGACGACCACGTTGGAACCTCTTGCAGCCTTCGACGACCTCACTCGATCTACCATCGCCTCCGTGTCAGTTTTGTGGACCTCCCAGTGTATTTTTTTTCTTTTTTTACTATATAATTAAGCACATCGACGTAAAGCTTCCATCCTTCCACGACCCTATTGTTCTCTGATAAAGATATCTTGCTAACTTTCTTATAATAACCTTGAACACACCATTTATTAGCCCCCTCTCTATGTATGACGATCGACCCAATCGTTCATTTATATTGATTTATGCACTTTTGGTGTTTGGCTGAAAAATAACTTATAAAATGAGACCTATGAATAGCTTGATTGCTTAATTGATGACTCATCTAATAATGTCCATATATAAGCTCCTTCCGAACTTGAAGCAGCGGCGTTTACGTCAGCTGCTGCTTCAACTTTTTGAACACCTTCTAGCACTCCCCCGTCCATTCGAACTGTTGATTGCTGCGAAGAGTTCTAAAAAACGGGGAGCACTTCTCTCTCGCCTTTGACAAGAAGAAACTGAGGTCGGCCAACATACCAGTTAAGCGTTGGAATTCCTTCACACTCTTGGGCGACGATATTTTCATTTTCAGGTTCTGCATTTACTTTGTCTGGGTTGGGCTCGACTCCCTCTAGAGTGAGTAGATGCCCCAAGAACATTCCTCTTCCTGCTCTGAATACACACTTCGTCGGGTTGAGACTCATCTTGAATTTTTGAAGTGTTGCAAAGATCTCCCCCAGATCACAGATACGCTCCTGAATGTTTTTGCTCTTTATCAAGAGATCATCCACGTATACCTTCAAGTTCCACCCCTTCTGCTCCTGGAAGACGTGATCCATCATACGATGATAAATAGCCCTGAATTTTTCAATCTGAAGGGCATCATCTTATAGTTATAGTACCGTTCATTTGCAATGAAGGAAACATCGTGTCGATTAGAGTTGCGGGGCATCTGGATCTGGTGGTATCAGGAAAACTCGTAACAGAAAAACTGACGGCTGAATCACCTAGCACATCAATTCAAGGCAGGGGGAACAATCTGTTACGTGCGCGATATTGTGGGGGAAAGAGGCGGAGATACAAGGGATAAACCCTAGAATTGAGAGAGAAGTTGAGAAGAGCTTATAGAGAGAGAGAAGCTAGAGAGAGAATAGAACTTTCATCACTTTTTGCTTAATGGTTACATGACCCCCAAAGACCCATATATAGGCACTGATGGCAACGACTCGATACAACGACTCGACTCCTAATAATAATAATAATAAATCAACTACCTGACTCGATACAACGACTCGACTCATAATAATAATAATAATAAACTAATAATAATATAAGATAACCAACGGAGGACCTGTAACACTCCATCCGTCCTTCAAAGCAAGATTGCCCTCAAGCTCGTGTTCCCTGCGGGTGGCCGTACCATCTGATACCTTGATCTCCCTCTAGAACAAGGCACGGTAACGTGTAGGGGTTGCAGTGGCGTCGGCGAGGAGTGGTGACGCCATCAGTAAAACGGGCGGCAGATGGAATGTCATTGTCGGGCTTGCTGGAGGGGCTGACAGCAACAGCTACGCGGAAGCTGGAGGGCTGACATGCGGCGGCAGGAATGGATTTGTTGAGGTCGGTGGAGCAAGTGTCGGTGGTCGAGGCGGCGAAGCGGCCGGTGGGATTGGCATGGCAGGGACCGACGGAGCAATAGCCGACGATGTGTTGGGAGGTGGCAGAGCTAAGGTCCGAAGTGGAGGTGGAAGCGCGGCCTGTGGGGCTGGCGGAGTAATAACCGACTAAAGAGGCGGCGTGGTGGTCGGGGCCAGTAACTGCGGATTGATGGCCCCAAAAGTAGAGGGTGGTGGTGGCGACTGCTCGAGAGGAGTTGGTGGGGGTGGAGGTGGAGGTTGCGTCGAAAGGTTGATGACGGAGCCCCAAAGTGAGGATGGCGGCAAATTTGGGGAAAGAGGGTACCAAAAAGTCGAGCGAGATCCTCCAAAAAACGTGCGGTGTTGGCGGCGAGGGTCGCCTCAAGTTTCGCAAGAGACGCACGAGCAGAGACCGCCTAGGCAGCGCCTAATGGTGCATCCATAAAAAAATCAATCAATTTTTTAAAAAAAAGGAGGGGAGGGGGAATCTGGAATAAAATAAAAGGGGAGGGGCTCGAGGCAGAAAAAGGCGTGAAGAAGTGAGAAGGAAATACGCGTGAGGGCTACAGATGGGAAAGTGCAGCAGAGAGGGCTGGATCGGGGTCGGCGGAGACGGAGAAAAGGCGTGATCGGCCCGGTGCTGACTGTTTAACTGTGTAACATCCCATTTCCAACTAGACTCCTAAGAATGGTTTTAGCCATGACTAGGTCATGACAAACCTTAGGAAGCCAGGAATGGGCCAGGAGATAGGGGACAAAAAGGTGGGAGACCATCATGGTCTGCAGATAGTAGAACTCTAAACAATGGCTTAGGATGACCATGGGCTACACCTTAACCCCAAGACCCTACCACAACACCCCTAATACTTGGGAGACCCATTAGAGCCAAAAGGACCCATTAGGGTCAACCCAAGAGGCCCAGTTGACCAAGGTCAACCCTAGCCCTAAATGGGTCAAACTAGCCTACTTAGGGCCAACTGACCTACTCCTAGCCTAAAGGACCCCTCATATGCCCTCCTAACCCTAAAGTGAGGTCAATGGGTCACTAAGGACACATTGGGGTCAGCCCTAGAGGCCAGGTTGACCCAGGTCAACTCAAGCCCTAACCTGGTCAAAGTACCCTTACTAAGGGTATGTGACCTCCAAAGTACAGGGTAACACTACATAACCCTACCTAGACCCTAAAGGAAGCCAATGGGTCACCCAGGACCCATAGGGGTCAACCCAATTGGTCATGTTGACCCAAGTCAACTCTAGCCCTAAAATGGTCAAAGTGCCCTTGCCAAGGGACATGTGACCCCCACGATGCCCAATCAACCCTATTCAAGTAACCCTAGACCTCAAGGGAGCCCAATGGGCCACTAAAAACCCAATGGGGCCAACCCAGATGGTCAAATTGACCAGGTCAGCCCTCATTTAGGTCAAGTCAAACTTAACCCAAAAGGGCTAACCCAAGCCCAAGCCACTTCTCCCTTAGGCTAAACCCATTCCCATGACCATCATAATCAAGTGGGCTGCATTTAGCTTGTGAGGTTGACCAGTCAACCAGGGGTGACTAGGAGAGAGAAAGGAGCCCCCCTCCATGATAATGGAGGAGAGAGAAAATGAGGAAGAAGAAGGGGAAGTGAGAGGCCGGCCAAGGAAGGCTAACAGCCACCAATTATGGCTGCAATCAACTCCTCTAGGAGAGAGGAGTTGATTCCAGCCGTTTCCCGGCCACCAAGGGGTGGGTTCAGCCCCCTCCACACAACCCGAGCCACACCTTTAATGGTGTTAATGGCCATTGAAGAACCAGCCTCCCCTCTCCCTCATTTGCCATTTAAACACCTTCAGGGAGCCGAGGGGATCATTTTAGAGCGTTTACCTGGAGGAGACGAGCCATTCCACTGTGCAGTTGCAGAAGCCGAGCGCCGCCGCCGTCGTCAATGGCATCCCGCCGCTCCTCTCGCATCCAGGCCGCCAGGAAGGTCCTCCTCCTCTCCTTGACTCGCGGGTAGATCTTAGGACTCTTAAGATTTAAGTTTCGGGCTCAGTTGAGCCCGATCGAATCCAGGATTTCTCCATGTTTCGGCAAGAAATCTTCTTGCTACAACCGCCGGAAAACGCCTCTCCGGCGGCAGAGCCGCCGCCTGGCGGTAGCCACCACCTCAACGGAGGTGTTGGTGGCGGTGGCCGGCCGGGGAAGGGGCTGGATCGCCGGCGGCAGGGCTTGGAAGTGGCTCCAGGCGGGATGAATCCTGGCCGTCGGCTCAAGGAAGAAGATGAAGGGATTCCGTCCCTTTTGCTTCAAGATTCGTGCGGGCCTGATAATAAACTATAGGAAATATGTTATATTAATGCAATTTTGTCACAGTTTTTGATTTTATTGGTTTTAAACTTTAAAAATACTTAGGATCTTCTGGTGGAAAATACTTCAACATGAAAGTTGTAGTCCCTTGAGTCTACTTTATTTTAAAATTAGTTTGAACCCATTTGGGTGTAAGGTCTGACCAGGGCACCCATTTTGGTGGGACATACCCTTAGGGCTAGGCAGTCATTAAATTGGGTGCCCACTCTTCACCCCTAGCCCAAATTAGCTGAAATTTTGGCAGAGAGTCTATCCTAGACATACCTAGCGCCTGCCCAAAAATGGGAATTTTTGGAGAAAATATTTCTATAATTTTTGTAAATATTTAATAATTATTAGGTAAATTAAATAGGTGCCCTAAACACCTCCAAACCCTCCCAAATTTTGGTGAGTGGTCCCTGGTTTCCAATTAGGTACCTGTATAAAATTTCATTCAATTTGGATGTGTTTTGAATAGGTTTTGACCCAACCGTAACTACACCTTTATGAGGGTATTTTGGTCAAAAGTTGCACCTTTGGTTTTGAGTGACCAAATCACTTCAACAGAGGCTGAGATTTGGGTCACTGGCTTGTTATAGCACTTATCACCTCCCCATGGAATATGGGGTAGGGAGGAATAGATTTGCCCTAAGTTCCTAGGTCAAACCCTAAGGAGGGACCTTTTGGCCTTGTGAAGGGTATGAGTCCTAAACACCTTGGATGAACTCCAAATTTTGCAAGGAGGTTCCTAGGATATATATAACCCTCTGTTAAAAATATTAGCTAACTTTGAAAATGGTAGGGCCCCCAAAACCCTAACCCTAGCTTAGGTCCTAAAACTTGTAGTGTGGGTTTAGGTTAGCTAAACATCTTGAAACTTAACCAAATTTGGGTAGTGAGGAGATTAGGGTATTTTGAGCCTCTGATAATTTACTTGAGGAATTTTGGACAATATTTATAGCACTTCATTTATAATCAATAGTAATGCCCTAATTAACATTTTGGCTATTGTGGTCTCACTGCCCATAGAGAGGGTATGAAACATGGGCAGAGTCAGTTTTAGGCTATAATAATCTTGTATGAATTTTGTTAGAATTTTTGGATATCTATTTAGGGCATCTACTTCACAAGTGCTTTATTTTGATTACATATTAAATAATTCTTGTCAGAGCCCATTACTTACTGAAAAATCATGAAACTTGCTGCATAGTGTTTTTAGCTCAATGTTATCACATGGGAATTTTTGTGGAAATATTTGATGACTGATTAGCATACTTTGTTCATTAACCCTTAAATTAGAAAGTTCATAAGAAAATCAAATATAGCCTTATTTCCAATTGGTAAATTATGAAACTTTGTCTAGGGTACTTGTAGGCCATCACAATCATCCCTGAATTTTCTCTGAATTTTTGGAGGTGTTATTACTATAGAATCTTTTAAAATGACTTTTTATGGGGCATCTTTGAAATTAAATTTAAACGCCTAAACCTTGCTGAAAAATTGGAAGACTTAGGATTTAGAGTTGATTAGGCATTTTGTAATTATCATAAATTTAGTGAATTATTATCTTGTCTGAAAATGGTACTTCATGTTCAAACCTGGGCCTTTTGGGACACTAGAATAAATAAATTAATTATCAGACAAATTAGGAAAATTATGGATTTCTGGATTTATGCTCCAAATGTCTTTTTAGATCTCTAATAATTATCATAAGGGTACTGGATGAATATTTCATGTACTTCCCTTTTTACGGGTCGTGTAGCTTAAGTGGTCTGCATATAGCAAAACTGCAGGATTTCATTTGGATGTGAATTAGGGCACGCATGATGGGTCTTGGTGGTTTGTTGTAAGGACAAGTGGAAGGGGCTGCATCTATGAAAGATGAGTGAGTAGGGTGTGGTTTTGTCTAGGGTTTATAGGCGTTCGGGTCCGACGAAGATCGTCCCACCCAAGGAGAGTTGGAGTCAAATCACCCTAGGATTAGCATATCGAAATATGAGAAAATAATGGGTAAGGGAATCAACCAATAATAAAATAAGTACCTTGCGAAAGGGAACGCTGGGCGTAATCCCAACACAGTTCCTAGTGCCCCTTGAGAGCCCTTCACAGGGAATACCGGGGGCAGTCCTGGGTTAACGTAAACTGTTTAACAAGCTCAAAAGAGTAACTTAGTAATTAGGGTTGCACATTCCACAACACTGATGGCACCAGATGTTGGTTAGGAGCTTCGGCTCGGATGGTAAAAAGGCGGACTTTGGGTCCGGGGAGCTTCGGCTCGATTGCTTAAGTCGGACGTGTTGGACCGGGGAGCTTCGGCTCGATTCTTGATTACGCTAATTTGCATGTGCATAACAGGAAAGGAAATTAAGGTGGTGGGTTTTCGGTATTGGAGGGTCGATGCACCGACGCCAATACGTTGACTCGGCAAGTGTGGTTAGCACTTCGCCAACAGAAGTCCGGTGCGCCAGCCGGCAAGAGTACGCAGGAGTCCGCTTCGTGCACCAAGCGTTGAGGCGTACGATAGGTCTGACCGGTAGTGCTTTACTGGTTTAGAGGTGGGCGAGGCCCAACCCACCGCTTCCGTCTGCCACTACGGAGGTATCCTGGGAGGTTACGGCTCCAAAAAGGGGGAGCTAAAGGTCTGTGTGCACAGAGTCGGGTGTGTGTGTTGCACTTGCATGTCCATCATACCCACTTGCATGTCATAGCATATTCGTTACCTTTAACCTTGACACCTAAAGTATAAGTGGAATGGGACGCTTATACTTTAGGACCTGCTACACGACCCCTTGGTCTATAAGCTTGTGTGGGCAAGTTTATAAATTAAGGTTAAATTTGGATATATATATTTGCTGCTGTTTGATAACCGACACCCCATCGTATAAATTGGTATGAGACTTTTTATACGATGGGAGCCTTGCAGAAGACCCCTTGGCTTATGTGTTTTTCACATAAGGGAAGGTTACATTTCATACTTCAGCTTATGTCTATAGGATTGCTAGTATAGGTCCGCTGTCACTTGCTTTTTGGGTTTTCTCCACCTTCAAGTCCTCCCTTTTCTTCCTCTCCGCTCGGTGCCTAGGAGCCGTGGGGGAGGGGGGGCGGGGGATGATAGGACTTAGTCTTTTAGACTAACGGTTTTCGAACCGCATCATTTAGGGGATCGTGGAGACCAGCATGGAGGAGCAGCCCCAGAGACCGGTGCGCTTGGAGGTGGGGCAGTCTAGCTCTGGAGTTCATACAGCCGGGACCGTGAGTCTCGACCTTGAGTAGTTTTCTACTTTTGTTTCTGCATGAGAGATCTTGTAGTGAGGCTATGATGTACCGGGCATAAGCCCGCTTTTGCTACTCTGATGTTATTTTCTGTGGACACTCCCTTCGTGGAGTTATATTTACTTATGACATGTGCTTCTCTGTGGACTGCAGTTTCTGTTTCCTTCATTATTCTGCTACTTTTCTGTGATCGAATTGGCCGGCAGAATCGGCGCTTTGTGGTGATGACCCTTCAAGGCATGAAGGAGTCACCGCAAAACGGCGGTTCTGGGCCTAAGACCCCGGTGTCAAAAAAGGAAAAAAAAAGGGGGGGTCTTACAAACTGCGCGGAGGAGTCGTGCGGCCGGAGGAGGACGGAGAGTGGCCGGACAGGCCGCAGCATGTCGGAGAACGGTCGTGCGGCCGGAGGATGGCGGAACGGCGCTGGTCGGGACGGATCTGCGTCGGGCTGGCTGGATCGGCCTCCGCAAGGGCAAGAAATGTTGGATCGGCATCGGCAAGGGCAGGAAATGCTGGATCGGGAGGTGCGGCAGCGGGGAGGAAGTATTCCTCTGATACCAAGTTGTTTCGTGCCCGATATATAGGCACCGATGGCAACGACTCGATACAGCAACTCGATACAACGACTCGACTTCTAATAATAATAATAAACCAACTACCTGACTCGATACAACGACTCGACTCATAATAATAATAATAATAAACTAATAATAATATAAGATAATCAATGGAGGACCCATAACAGAATCCTTTGGGCAAGTTTTATTAAGCAAAGAAAAGTCTACACACATTCTCCAACACCCTTTGGTCTTCATGACTGTTACAGCATTGGAGAACCAGCTCGGATACTGGATCTCTGAAACAAAACCTACCTCGAGTAGTTTCTTCACCTCCTCCGTAATGGGGGATCATTAAACAGAATGGATATCGCCCTCTTCTTCGATCGAATGGGACGGACCTCCGAGTCAAATTTGAGTAAGTGACATGCTACCTTCGTATCAATCTCCGACATCTCTGTCGCGCTCCAAGCAAAGATGTTGGCGTACTCCTCCAAACACGCCACCACCTTCATCTTTTCCTCTGTCTGCTCGACTGATCCGCAGTATTCCGGGCATCCCGCCATAGTCACCACTTCCACCTCCACTTTTGTTGCCTCTTGCCGAGCACTTTCCTAGATTACTATATCAATCTTCTCTGCATCTTTCGTCCAATTGATGGTGTTCACGACACTAGAGTAACATTAGCGTGTTATTCTAGGATCACTTCCGATCCTTACATGCAGATACCCCTGACAGTATTTTACGCATTAATGGTATGAGAATGGGATGACCCTAAAGAAGTTGATGAGTGGCCTCCTGAATATAGAACTATAGCAACTCGGCACGTCGACAATGACGAATCTGAAGCTCTTTGAGGATCCCTGAGTATTACTAGCAACTTCACTCCTTCTACCTTCTTCCTCTCTCCAGAGAAGCCAAAGAGAGGACCATCTAAAGCTAACACTCTGTCAGCTTCCACCTCCACCTCCAGCCCATAAAACAACTTTCTGGAGATGACGTTGACCGAGCCCCCGTTGTCCACCAGAATCCGGGCGTCTGTGAAGTCTTCGATCGCTGCTTGGATGACCAAGATATCATGAAAGAAGTTCTCATTCCGCAACATATCCTCCTTCGAGAAAGTGATCTTTTTCGGCGGGGGAGGCGCTTAGGAGGTCGAAGTGACACACCGACGATAGATGGTGTGAAGACTTCGCTTACATGAAGCTTCGAGCTCTGCTCCCCCATGTATGATGCCCACTCCCTCGTGACCTCCTAGATTGATCTTGTCTGAGTTCTTCCTCCGGGCTAGAGCTTGAACGGGCATCACCTCGGCAAAAGTCATCTGTCTTTGGCCTTCTACTCCTACTCCTTCTCTGTCTCTCTACTTAACTTCTAAAAAACTGGACAAGTCATGGTGGCATGTCCTTCCACCTGATGCGGTTCAGAGTACAAACGGACCTACTTTAGTTGATTCCTCCTTTGTTATTGCCATCGATGGTGCATGTTGCCTTGCCGAACTATCTCTAGGGTGTGCACGAAAAACCGAAAACCGATCAAACCGACCGAGCAGCCCGAACCGAACCGAAATTCAAACCAAACCACTTGGTTCGGTGTAGGGCGGTTTTTCATTTTGGAAAATCACCCCTCTTTCGGTTTGGAGCGGTTTTTGATTTTAATAAACAGAGAAAACCGAACCGAGATTGGCATGAGTTTTAAAAATTTATAGCTCTATACATTATTTGTTCTTGTTTTAAATTAGGAAAATTCTATTTAGTGATTTGCAAGGTCATGATATTTATATAGATATCATTTGTACTGATGGACGCAAGAGATGATTTTCAGCAGCTATATCAAGGTCATAAAACAATGTCATGAAACGGTGGAGTTGTGCCACAGCTGCTAATAATAGATGCAAGTCCAACACCTATACAAAATTTAGAGATTCTAGTCCTTGAAGTCTATTGAGCTTTATATATAATGAATGAATTAACTATTTTACTTCGTTTATCAATGGATCAAGGTTTTAAACATTTCATATGTTCATAGTTTTCATGTCAAATTGTAAAATTCTGGGCAATGGATTATCACTTAATTTAAAACTTTCGAATAAGTCAAGTTAGTGAAGAGCTTGAACGCATATTTCGGTTTCTAGAAAATTCACTACATAAGATGGGCATGATCTTAAACTCCCTTCAAAGTGATGTCATGCAAGTGAACAACGCAGTCAAAGATACCCTGTAACTTGTTTAGACAAATTGAACGAAGAATATTAATTCACTAATGGGTGTAAATCCAATAGATTGTAATTTAATGAGAATACATTCTTGTATACAAAGCAAATTTGCTTTAGATAGAGTTTCATAGAGAGGCTTTGGATCATGAACAAAAAATCTAGATTGAGATAATCACTTTACTATAGTTTCCTCCAATACCCACTTCAAGACCTCATCTTTGAAACAAAATTGGTTTAGGTTTGGTTCAGTATTTATAAAATAACTTATAATTAAGGGGAATTAAAACCGAAAAACCGCCTCAAACAGCCCAGACTATTGAACCAAACCAATCAGTTTAGCTTTGGTTCGGTTTGTAGAAAACAATAACCGAACATTTTCAGCTTGGTTTTGGTTTGGCTATAAACCGACCCAAACTGAACTGCTTACACCCCTAACTATCTCCATTGCTTCTCTAGGTGCCCCTCCTTAGTTCCTCTCCGGAGGGTTGTAATGATTCCTCCTCTCGGGAGAGAATCTTCTTCTGGGACCACATTGTAAACATTTTAGAAACATTTCTTCAGAATCCTACTTAGATTGTTTGTAAACAACTTTATTCATAAATTTCATGCTGAGTGTGCCCGTTCACGATAGGCAAACGTCATCCTTGTTGCAGTATTTTGGGACATTGTTTACCAGGGGGAAGCTCAATGATTTTGGGTCTTTGGATTTCTCCAAGAAGGTATTTGTGTTAAATTTAATTAAATTCTACCCACTATAACAAAATATTGCATGGATGTTTCATGATTCTAGTGTGATGATATGGTGGAATATGTATTCTATGTGTATTTTGTATTTAATAAACTATATTTTGCCTTTTTTTTCTTTTTTGCGCCTCACGTTCTTCAAGCACGCGCATGCGCCTAGGCACGAGCACCCCTTTGAGCATTTAATAACATAGATCATAGGACATATAAAACAATGGCCATAAATGATAGCTGCGGCGCTGGAGACGAGGGGAGGCGACTGTAGGCAAAGGAAAGCGACGGAGGGCTCATGACTGCAAGAGAACGGTTGGGGAAGGTTCGTCGACAGCAGGAGAGGCTGTGGAAGGCGGAGGATGGGGGAATCGACACTCCCGGAGGCGGGATCCAGTGACTTCACATTGCTGGGGGTGGGGGGGGCGGGGGGCGCTCGGCATCGCACAGAACCCAAGATCAAGAGTTTCTCTCTTAGAAACCATAAGCTCTTGATCCCTTCTTATGTCGATTGTTGGGTGCAAATAAGGGGATTTAGGTTACATGATCGGCTCAACTCAACTAATCGGATCACTTGACCTGATTCCCAAAATATACATCCAAAAATAAAATAAAATAATACATGAAAAAATACAAAAACATGAGCCTGATGTGATCACGGGTTCCGATAATCCATCTGACGATCCAAAAATGTTGACCCCGTAAATCTTTCAAATGTAGAGCGATCGATCTCTGTCAATTCCTTGGCTCAAAAAAATTCATCTGCGGTGAATGGAGATCACATGCTAGTTGTTGGAACAGGGAAAACCAATTTCATATGTTCAGACCAATTGTTAGCCTAAGGTTGCTGGTACTGCGATCCAACTCTACAGAACCAAATGGCAAGAGTAAAAGAGAGAGAGAGAGAGAGAGAGATGTCAGGGCCATCCCTATCCTTTGACTTTAGCCTGGGGAACTCCAATGTACCTGCTTACGTTGACTGAAAGGGCCCACCTTCGATGAACACGAGTTGTATAACATCGATGTAAACCAGGTAAACCTCTCTGTCGCTATAAGCAAGACGCGTCTTCGTGAAAGTTCATTGTGCCGCTGAAGTCCCTGAAGGTCCCAAACACAAAGCAAATCGTCATAGGGGTAAAGAGTCTGGGTACAATGAAGATGGGTACGGCTGTAGCCTGAAGGGGAGGCTATAGGTATATAAGAAATTGTAGTGATGGTAAAGACTACAACTAAAATGGAAGGCTAAAGGTCCAAAACTAGGTGGCTCCTTATCTAGAATCAAATTCCTTATATTGAAAACATGATGATTACCCATATTCCTAGGAATACTAAGCCCAAAGAAATTTGACTCGGACTCACTCATGACACTAAATGAACATATTCGCCTAGCACTCAGATTCATAAATGTCCCCAATAAGAACTTCTCAAATAATGTGCAAATCAAGCAACAGATGGCAGATGCAAATGATGAATGATGAAACCAACAGACTCCCTAAATGAAAACTCTATGCAACGATGAAAGTCTCTAAAGATGAGTGGTTTATCTGGCGGTTCTTTGGGAGGAGTGTAAAAATAATCGTCGAGTATTTGGAGAACACCCTGATGACTGACTGGGACAACAACAGTAAGTAACAATATCGTGGAATGACAAATGTCTATCAAGAGATGTCAATCATCATGGGCTCATAAGGAGGTTGATAGAAGAAATTATCGTTGACGATGCGATCACTTGAGGGGATATCGAGGAACTCAGAGATGAATCACATCTCTCTCAAAGGGTAAAACTCGTTAGGTGACTCCCCAGGAGGTGTATAAGGATGGTCGTCGGAATACAATGGTTGTTCACACGATTAACTAGGAGATCCATGTTAGGTAAACTGCTATCAGATAGGATTCTCGGGTGGCTCGTCATGGGGGCTCAACAGGAGGATCGAGGAACCCATTAATAGCAGAATGTCGATCCAAGGGAGTGGTGTCAATAACAGTAATATCCTTAAAAACATGTGAGACAACCACTATGCCATTAATCATAGACTCTACACTTGCACTTGAATCAGGAATCAGGACTAAACACAGTGAAATAAAGGGACTCAAAGGGACATACACTCGAGACTGGGTCTGTGATATGTGACAAGACAATATTTGTGCAAGGAGTAGGGGAAGAGAAAATCACAAGCTTGTTAGACTGCCCGTGAACACTACCAGTCAATGTCATTTGATTTGGGTCATATACTGCGGGGAGATCACGCATCAGACACTGAACCTCATGGGAATAAGATGACTCAAAATCAGGAAATCTAAGGTAGCCTCGAGCTAGGAGTAACTTACCATAGCATCGTATTTATACGCAATTGAGTCTAGGGGGTACCCAGTTGCCAATGAGTAAATCCAGTCATCATGTCGATCAGTCGGGTCGCTTGGCGAGCTGATCTAAGACTGACTTGTTGCGAGTTGAGGGAAGCCGTCGGAGAGCTATCGAAGAGGTTCAGACGAGCTCCATGCAAGTTGCATGGGATCTTCATAATGTCGTCCTGGGGTCAACAGTCAACTCTCTAGGGTTCAAAGTGTACTCGCCGAATACGGGGTCATATAATCAGAACCTTAAATGCAATTTATATTCCTAACATTGTCCGACATAACAATCATTTTAAGTACCTTCATGAAAGGACGTTCATCTCGTGATAATTTAACGCTTCTAAGAACATGAAATCATGTGATGCTCCTCATACCACATAAACCCACGTATAATTTAACATATAAATGTTCTTTCACTAAGATCACAACAAAAAATACCAACAAAATAATTTTCAAATAATTTTCATTATATAGAATATGCGATTACAAATAGTAATATAATTCCAATTATAGCAAAGAGCCTTTTGCTAGAGTACCATAACAACATTACGTTAACAAAATGTATCATTACAAGATCCGCAAGCAAGTTATCTTTACAAAATCGGCAAGGAAGGTTATTTTACTAGATCGGCAAGTAAGCAAGGTTATCTTTATAAGATCGTCAAGTAAGCAAGGTTATCTTTACAAGATCGGCAAGTAGGCAAGGTTATCCTTACAAGATCGGCAAGTAAGCAAGGTTATCCTTACAAGATCGGCAAGTAAGCAAGGTTATCGTCGGATCACAAGTAAATTTGATTCTTTGGAAGCTAGTCAATTAAATAGTTAAATGGCATTAACATACTGACTAAAAAAATTTTCAAATGCATCTTATGAAAAATGTAATTATGCACTTTTAAAAAAAAAGTAAAGATATTCTGATTATAATAGACAAACTCACTTCTAGGTGAATTGGCCATTTAATAAGCTCAGCACCACGACCCATTAGCCTAACACCATCCTTGATCTGCTTTCCTATGGCACGTGTTTCCTGCAGTAACATAACATTTTACATTAACCAACCCAAAAGAACAAAATATTAAAATGTACATATACATGTGGCACAGGATTGTAACCTTGAGGGTTTTCATTGTTATAAGCTCGGAAGAGTCTATCCTGCCAGCATTGATAAGCCTTGCGATCTTGCCCAGACCAACTGGCTGTTGATTAAAATATATATATGAAGTCAACCATGATAGGTAAAAAATACATGACATAGGCATACATTATAACATGTATCAACTACTGCAATTATGAAAGAAAGCATAATAATATTTGAAGTCATTGAGAGACGATTGAACATATAAATTGATAGTATAACTAAAAAATATTAGGACAGTGTGGCAGACATAACAAAATGCATAAGAATAATCAATATACAATGGTCCAAATGAATTTAACAATCTTAAATCTTAACTGAGAAAATTACCTTAAGAAACATAGACATCTTGAGGTTTCATCATATAAGAAACCCACTTGTAGAGAAATTCGGACCATTAAAAGCCTTCAACTTTAGTTCATAAATATAGCCAAATTTATCTAAGTATCCACTCTATGTAATATGATTCTAACTACTTCTTGCAGTATCCTTTGAATCTAAAATATGCTGGAATATTATGCAAGTGTAGTTTATATTTGGGAAACAAATGTTTGTGATATGAAAGGTAATTACGTTATTTTTATTTAAAAAATAAGTTCGTGATAGCTTCCACGCATAATAATACAACATCATATTTGTAATTAGACTTACCATATTTCTTCAAGAAGCCTAGGAACCAGTTTAAATTGTCAATGTAATATTATTTCATCCGAAAAAGATGCCAATATAAATACAAATAATAATATATCATTGCAATGAATTTGACGATAACTATTGCTCATAATTTCTTGAATATTATGCTTCTACTAGAGCCTTAAATAATTAGAATCTCTAACAGGTTGATAATCTAATTTGGAGTGCAACAAGATGAAAGACATACTAAAATAGTCAAGGATTCAAAAAATTTCAACATTCTTATAATTCATTGATGATTTTCACCAACTCCTCTTCATGATAACTTGGAGATTTATTTATTAGCCAGGAGTTCTTCATGGTAAACTAACCGGATTTTATTAATAATTTCATTGAATGAGAAAGGCTAGCTTCAAAACAATAGAAGAATAAAAACTATAAAACTGAAAGTATGAAAATGCAATTTCTAAATAATCTCAAAAATGTGTAACAATCTTTTTTCTAGAAAGCTACATAAATATTAAATTCAATCTAGCTTACTAAATTCTTTTGAAAGAGTTATCGCCAAGTTAGCCTCAGCTCATTAATATTCCTCGTAGTCGTTCCACACAATCTACTCCCCTCCTTACTATGGAACTTTTCAGCTTCATTTCTAGTTTTCTACTTGAAAACCAACAACAGAATTGCCATTAAATAATCTAACTAAGGATATGTCCCTTCACACGTACTTTGATGTAGTTATTTAAAAAAAAATCTAAGATTTATTATTCATGTATAACAGTATTTACATTTTAAAAGATGATATAAATAGTTCTACATTTTAATGTAATTGATATTGTCAAAACCTGTGTTGTTAGGCGGTCTGGCGACAAGCACTGGCGAACAGGATAGTCGGTCTGGTGGCTAGTACTGGAGGACAGGATAGTCGGTCTGGTGGCTAGTACCGGCGGACAGGATAGGCAGCTTGACGACTAACAGTGGCAGACAGGATTGCTGTTCTGATGACTAGAGCCCTTGAGGTTAACCTCTGAATGGCGTTCTGGCTGTGATGCTTCAGTCCTGGCGATCTAGGTAGGCAGATCGGTCTGGAGGGTTGTCAGGCGGTCTGGCGATGTTCTGAGGTGGCTGTCCGGACTGCTGAGGTCAAGTCCAGTTGACGGTCAGGCGTTCTCAAGTACAACTCAGGCAACCCGCAGTTGCGGTCTGGAGGCAGCCCGCAGTTGAGGTCTGGAGGCAGCCCGCAGTTGCGGTCTGGAGGCAGCCCGCAGTTGCGGTCTGGAGGCAGCCCGCAGTTGCGGTCTGGAGGCAGCCCGCAGTTGCGGTCTGGAGGCAGCCCGCAGTTGCGGTCTGGAGGCAGCCCGCAGTTGCGGTCTGGAGGCAGCCCGCAGTTGCGGTCTGGAGGCAGGCCGCAGTTGCGGTCTGGTGTCCTGACCGTTGTTGGAGCTTGGCAGTTTCCAGTGTTTGCAGCGTGTTGTCGGATAGAGACCGGAAGCCGCCTTGTAAATAGTTTCTCAAGCTGTATAGTCATGCGGTTTGACCTATTCAAACTGCATGGCTCACGCGCTTTGTATATAGTCTCACATCGCCTGTTATATTCTTCTTTCTTCCCACATCATTTATAAATAGGGGCAATACCTATGTATTTGGTAACTTTTTAAAGCAATAAAATTCTATTATTTCCATGTTTTCTCACATGGTATCAAAGCTTTTGGTCATTTCGCTCCGGTTTCTATTTTTTGGGCAAGCGGCAGTGCGAGCGGTTTTTATTCTTTAACGGCCTTCTCTTCTTTTCCACAGTTTCTTTTCTTAAATGCGGTCTCCTTTTCTTCTCTCTTTCTGCGGTTTCTTTAATCGCGGTTTCCATCCCTCCCTTTGCTTGTCGCGCTTCTTGCGGATTGTTTTCTTCGCACGGTCTCTTTCTGTTGTCCGCGTGGTCTTACTTTGTTCACTTTTTGTGGACTTTTCTCTACCGGACTTCTTTAACAATGCGGCTAGCCTCTTCTTCTTGGCTTCACTTCTTCTATGGAGACCTCGGATTTCTCATCCTCTACTCTATTCGCTCCTCTGGTTCTACCCGCTCCTATCTCTGCCTCTGGCAATCTGGGCACTTCTTCCAAGCTCACTGAACCAAATTATACAGATTGGAGTGTTTCATTTGTCTTTCTGCTACGCTCTCAGCATAAGCGTCATCATCTCACTGATGACCCTCGTGTATATGGGTCTGCCGCTTTAACTGGGATGTCAGTGGTGCTCTAGTAAGAACGTGGCTTACCAACAGTCTATCCGATGAGTGTCTTCCTGTCATGCGACATGATGCGACGGTTAAGGTTGTCTGCAATCATCTTGCTGTCATGTACTCCAAAGGAGCTCAAACTTCCTGCATATATAAGTTGTATGCGGATCTTTTTGCCCGACCTGTCATGACTCATGATGTTGTCTATCAAGAAGTGCAAGCTCTTGATGCCGAGCTTTTTCAACATCGCCCCTTTTTTGCTGATCTTACAGAGCAACATAAACACTTTCAGGAGCTTTTGGTTGTCTGTTATTTGCTTCACTTGTCTGACTCTTATGATATGATTTGGCAGCAAATTCTTGGAGAAGTTGATACACCTACTCTGGATGCTACTACTGCGCGTATTTCAGATGTTACTACTCTACTCCAGCGACCTTTGCTTGCCTCTCCACCTCTTTCCGACACTGTTGCTCATCAGACCCGTCATGATATTCTCAGTGATCGTGGAGGCCGCTCTAGTGCTCGTGGCTTCTCTAGATATCTATGTTCACACTATCGCAATACTGGTCACCTTGTTGATCGGTGCTGGGTCAAGCATCCTCATCTTCGCCCTACTTTGGGTGATACTACTTCAAAGAAGTCTACTTCTCTTGCTACCTATTTGGGTAGTGCTAATGTGATCATTACGGATAGGTGGCCAATTGATTCTGGTGCTACGAACCATATGACAGACAATCTCCATCTCTTCTCTAGGCTGGACAAGCATAACCGGTTATCTCCATTTTTTATTGTGGATGGTTATCCATCCCCTACGTGTGGCTCTGGAATAGTGCATGTTACTCCTTCTCTTCAACTTGCGGACACTCTCTGTCTCAAATTTTTTGTGCAATCTTCTTTCTGTTACCTCTTCATGTAAACAGCTAAATTGCACGGCTATTTTTACCTCATCTACTTGCACTTTTCAGGATTCTCGGTCAAAGGAGATGATTGTCACTGGGACTAAAAGTAATGGCTTGTTCTACCTCGACAATGTGTCTGCTTTTTTTGCTTCCACTACTCTTTTACAATGGCATCTTCTCCTTGCACATCCTCCTCGTCTGCTTTACCAACTCTTCCATGATCTACCTCGGGGAGACTCTTCTCTCCGTTGTGAAGCTTGCCAACTCGGCAAACACCATCGTACATCTTTTCCAGCAAAGTAAGGGTGTAGCTCTTCTAATCCTTTTAAGCTTGTCCATTCTGACATTTTGGGTCCTGCTCAGACCAAATCTGTTGGGCTGGGCAGTCTGTATTTTGTTACTTTCATTGATGATTTTTCTAAATGTACTTGATTTTACCTATTGAAAGAATATTCTTAACTTTTTTCTGTTTTCGGTGCATTTTATAATGAGGTGTGTAATCAGTTTGATTCTACTATTAAAATTCTATGCACGGATAATGTCAAAGAGTACCTTGGTAATCAGTTCTCTGTGTTTTGTATGCATCATGTCACTATACATCAAACTAGTTGTTCTTACAACTCCCAACAAAATGGAGTTGCTGAACGCAAAAATCATCATCTTCTTGATGTGGCTCGCTCCCTTCTCACTCATATAAGTGTTCCTCGTTCCTATTGGGGACATGCCGTTCTTCTTTCGTGTTACTTCATCAACTGAATCTCTTTCTCGGTACTCAACGGCAAAACTCATTTCTCTATTTTGTATCCTGGTGTGACATCGTTTCTTTTACCTCTACGTGTCTTCGGATGCACAGCGTTTGTTCACACTTCCACGTGACAAACCCTCTCCACGCTCAGTTACGTGCATCTTTCTGGGCTAGTATCTGACACAGAAAGGATATCGGTGTTATGATCTTATTCTTCGAAAACAGTGTGTTTCCGCAAACGTTACTTTCTTTGAAGATACTCCTTACTTTTCTCATATTGTTACGCTTCCACCTTCTGATGACTCCTCATCTCTACACAATGTCTCTGCTCCTCCGCTTGAATCAGTCTCTCTCCCTTCCACAACTATCTCTGAGTATACTCTTTCTCCTAATTCTGCTTCTCTCCCTGAGCCACCACTGACAGCTACTGGGCTAGCAGTCTCTCCAACAGAAGGATTTGATGTTACATAGAAGCCGGATCTTGATCTTCGGATTGCTCTTCGAAAAGGAGTTCGGACATGCACTCAACATCCTATTCATGATGTTGTTTCTTATGCTCGGTTATCTTCTTCCTCCAAGAGCTTTGCTCTCGCTTTCTCAACAAATGTCCTCTCGGCTACCTATCAAGAGGCACTCGTTCCTCATTAGAAAGCTGTCATGGATGAAGAAATGAAAACTCTGACTGAGAAGGGTACTTGGACTCTTATACCCTATCCCTCCAGGTGGTGATGTGGTTGGCTGTCGCTGGGTCTTTGTGATCAAGTTTCTTCTTGATGGTGTCATTGATCGTTACAGAGCTCGGCTTGTTGCCAAGAGTTTTACACAGACCTATAGTGGGGACTTATTTGACACCTTCTCTCATGTTGCTCGTATTACAACAATCCGCATTTTTTTCCTCTGTGGTTGTTAACAGAGACTGGGAGATGTCTCAGTTGGATGTCAAGAATATATTTATTTATGGTGATTTACAGGAGACAGTCTATATGGAGCAACTTCATGGGTATGTTGCTCAGCGGGAGTTTCAGGTGTGTAAATTGAGGAAGGCAATCTATGGCCTTAGGCAAAATCCGCGAGCCTGGTTTGAGAAGTTCAACGAAAGTTATTTCTGTTATTGGGTTTACTCGAAGTGCTGCAGATCACTCATTGTTTATACAAGACCACGGCATGGCTAGTTGTTCTTGTCGTCTATGTGGATAACATTATTCTTACAGGAGATGATACAAAGGGAATTGACCTGACAAAGAAGCAACTTCTTGAGTATTTTGTTACAAAAGATATGGGGTCTCCCAAGTACTTCCTGGGGAATGAGATCTCCTGAAAGCCCAATTCTATAGTTCTTTCACAACGAAAGTATGCTTTTAATCTTTTTAAAGAGACAGATCTTTTGGGGGTCAAACCTGCTCGGTGTCCAATGACTGTTGGTGATGACAAGTGCTGTAGTAAAGATTCATCTCCCCTTGCAGATGTCACCAGGTACAGACGGTTTGTCAGAATACTCATTTATCTGACAATCACAATACTGTATATTTGTTATGTTGTAGAAAAGGCGAGCCAGTTTATACAAGCTCCTAAGAAATGTCATCTTCAATCAGCCCTAAAGATCTTGGAATATATGAAAGGTTCTCCTGGAAAGGGGCTTCTATTCCAAAAGAACGATCATTTGAGAATTGAGGCATATTTTGATTCTAGCTATGGAGATGACAAGGTAGATAAAAAGTCTGTCTGATTTTTGTTCATTCGTAGGATGGAATCTGATCAGTTGGAAGAGCAAGAAACAGACTGTAGTTTCAAGGTCAAGTGTTAAACCCGAATACAGAATCATGGCCTTTACAACCTATGAGCTGAAGTGGTTGCGGACACTAATACTTGATTTGGAAGAAGTTTATGATCATCCTCTGTCAATGTTGTGAGACAACAACGCAGGTATATATATTTCAAAGAATCCAGTCTTTCATAAAAGCAGGAAGCATATTAAAGTAGATTGTCATTTCATCAGAGAAGAAGTGTTAAAGAATCAGATCTGCACTCTATTTGTCACCTCTGACAAAAAGCTTGTCGATGTCTTTACCAAACCAATGTATTCTTTTTCAGATGTCTGTAACAAGCTGTACATGATTGACATATATGCTCCAGCTTGAGAGGGGAGTGTGAGAACCTGTGATGTTAGGTGGTCGGACAACTAACACTGGCGGACAGGATAGGCGGTCTGGCGGCTAGTACTAGTGGACAGGATGGGTGGCCTGACGACTAACAGTGGCGGACAGGATTGGTGGTATGATGACTAGAGCCCTTGCGGTTAACCTCTGAATGACGCTCTGACTGTGATGCTTCAGTCCTAGCGGTCTGGGTAGGCAGACCGGTCTGGCGGCCTGGCGGTTTGTCAGGCGGTCTGGCGATGTTCTAACGTGTTGTGCGGATTGCTGAAGTCAGGTCCAGTTGATGGTCAGGCGTTCTCAAGTACAACTCAGGCAACCCGAAGTTGCGGTCTAGTAACAACCCGAAGTTGAGGTCTATTGGCAAGCCGCAGTTGCGGTCTGAAGGCAACCCGCAGTTGCGGTCTGGTGGCAACCCGCAGTTGCGGTCTGGTGGCCTGACCGTTGTTGGAGTTTTGCGGTTTCCATTGTTTGCAGCGTGTTGTCGGATAGAGACCGGAAGCCGCCTTGTAGATAGTTTCTCCGGTTGTATAGTCATGCGGTTTGACCTATTCAAACCGCATAGCCCGTGTGGCTTCTATATAGTCTCACATCGCCTGGTGTATTCTTATCTCTTCCCTCATCTTCTATAAATAGGGGGGCATACATATATATTTGGTAACTTTTTGGAACAATAAAGTTATGTTATTTACGTGTTTTCTCATAGATATCATAAGAATATAAAAGAAATGAATGAACTAAGCAACTAATACATCATATTAATCCATTGGTTGTGCAGATTTATTCAGCACAATGTAAAATCAATACCATCATAAAAGATGGAATGAAAAAAACTTTACAACATAAGTAAGGCGCCTAAGGGTCGATGAAATAGTTCATCTCAAAAATCCCCATTTAAATAAGAAAAAATTAGTAAGACTGAACTAAAGTATGATTCAACTCGCTGAAATTAGCATGCATATCAAAACAGAAACAAGAATTGTCCATAAGTTCATTCAAAGATTGATCAAAACCAGGAGAATGGAGACCAAAGGATATGGTTCAATGTACCAGATGCTGGCAAGCAGCTCAATTCAATTTCAGGGTGTATGAGAAAATGATGGGTGTTTGTTTCCGAAACAAATGGAGTTTTAGGCTCCGTTGGCAAGGCAGTGGTGGTCGTGAACACATTGATTATAAACCGCCTTTCATGAACACAAGAATCTCACCTAAGGAATTTCATCAACTTTTATGTTCGAAACTAGCTTTTTTTTTGGGTGTCGGTCATAACCGCAGTCATACCAACATACAATTCTACAACGGTAGCGTTTTTATCCAAAATCTCTGATTATTTTTTTGGGGAACACAAATGGCTCCGTTTGGCATGGTGGTGGCCGTCATTCGAACGCCAATCCGCTTGAACATAAAAGTGGATGAAGTTTCTTAGGTGGGCGTTAACTAATGACAATTTAACCCTCAAATTCATGAGTGCCACCACCATGTCAAACTGAGCCTTTAAAGTAACATCGAACGCCAATCCAGTATCATCCAGCGCCAATCCACTTTGATTAACAAACTAGCAAACATTCTAAAAAATAATAATAATCCCATTATTAAAAAAACTCTAGAAAAGGATCAACATTTGAGCAACAAATCCCCCAAAATACGAGAAATCTCAATTCAAAAAGGAAAGAAAGGGAAAAAAAGTGAGAAATTTGGATTGAGATCAGTGACCTGAAAGGTGAGGCTAAACGGATTCTTGAATCCGCGTTTGGGTAAGCGGCGGCGCAGTGGGGTCTGCCCACCTTCGAATCCAAGCTTTACTCCTCCTCTCGCCCTCTGGCCTTTGTGACCTCTCCCCGCTGTCTTACCTTTTCCGGATCCGATTCCCCTTCCTTTCCTCCTCTTCTTCTGTTGAGCACCTTTGTTATCCCTTAGATCGTTCAGCTTCAGCAAACTTACTGTCGCCGGTGACGAGCCCATGGCTGTACTGAAGGACGACCGGAGCAAACAATCAGAAAGCGCCACGGAAGTCTGAAAGGTAGGCTTCGTGGATACGGACAGGTGGTGAATGGATGAAGATATCGGTATAGGAATGGAGCCGATGGGGCGAATGGGGAGTTTGGAGAAGAGAAAGAAACGCCTCCACATGACTGAGGCCCAAACACTCTGTCACAGAAGAAGAAGATGGGGTTTACGAACTCACGGTTGAGGTGTGAGGGAGGGGGCGCCAGTGGAGGTGATGGCTGAGGTAGTGGCGGTGAAGGAGGAAGCAGAGATTGCCGGAGATGATGGTTATGGCATCAGGAACGGGAAAGGAGAGACGCTACGGCAGCAGGAGCTTTATTTTGTTTTTTCGTGGACGAAGCCAGGGAGAATCGCGGAGACGGGTTTTGGGCTGGCATGCTCAAATTACTTTACATAAATCATAACACATTATGATTTTATCATGAGTAAATAAAGGGAATTGATATACGCAAACCTCCACTCGCTATCTGCAAATCGGGTTAAGTAGTTTTTTAGGGTTTTATTTTTTATATCCGCAAACAATGATGGGGGAGGTTTGTGTATCCCTCCACCCAACAGCAGCTGGCGCTGGAGTTATGGACGGCCTCGGGTGTAACAGCAACAATGATGGCGGAGGCGGAGCTGGCGCTGCATGGATGAGGATGGATGATGTGGCAGCGCTCTGGATGGAGGCGGGATCTCGGGGTGGAGCTCGGTCTGCGGGCGTGGAGATGGTGCTTGGGCGGATCGCTGACGTGGAGGAGGCGGAGCTGGCGCTGCATGGAGGAGGATCGATGATGTGGTAGCACTCTGGATGGTGCAGCTGCTTGAATGGAAGGGGGCCGAGCTGCTGTTGGGTGGTGGCGGTGCATGCTATGAGGTGGCGGCCTGGACTTTCTGTATGGGGCTGCTGGACAGGCCAATCATGGTGGTGGAGCTTTTGTTGGCTAGGAGGTGGAGGAGTGGAGCTGGAGCAGCCGGGTGGTGGCTCGGGCAGCTTGGACTTGCCGTATGGAGGATGGAGGTGCTGGCCGGAGCTGCTGAAGTGGCCGGAGTGGAGAGCACGGCGGTGGCGAACTCTATACATATATATATATATATATATCGTGCATGCGGGGCGGCGACATAGACATACATACATTGGTTGGGGGCGACGACATATATACATACATATATGATGGGGCGGTGAGTATATATGCAAGAATATATATATATATGAGTATATGAGAGGTATAGCATAAAATGTTACATCATAACTGATATTTTGGGGAAACGAATGTTATGGCTCTTTTGGAGTTTGCTTATATATATATATATATATATATATATATATATATATATATATATATATATATATATATATATATATATATATATATATATATATATATATATACTATAAGGAAACTTCTAATCCGGCTGTGGTGTAACATTTTAATCTCGTTTTACCCTCACAAAAACAGTTTTTTAGGATTAGCATGGGGGTACTTTGGTCTTTCGACCGGATCAAGCGTTAATTAATACAAGCCGGCGCTGTTCACTGGCCTCAAAATCCCGATACACGCGATTTCTTCCTTCGTTCTTCCGCGCAGTTAGGGCATAGCACTCGCTCCTCCCGCGACTTTATGGCGCCATGATCTCTGCATGCCCGCGCCTCCTCTCGCGCTTCTTCCACGCGACGGAAGAGTCGGCGGCGACGGGGGGATCGCAAACCCATTCGCATCTAACCCCAACCCTATTCTCCTACCCGCGGCGTTGATGGCAGCACGCGATTCAGCATGCTTCAAGCTCCGAGATCTTCCTTTCAAGTTATTTCTCACATCTTCCTCTTCTATTTCTCTCAACGCGGATTAAATTCAGAACACCCTCTTCCTCATCTTCGTTCTTCCTCAGAAATTTTTGGAGCATCAAGCCCATGTCGCCATGAAAATCATTGTGCATCTGGGCCTTCTTCCATTCGGCTGCTACGTCTGGATCAAGGTTCTTCCATTCAGCTTCTTCCTACTGATAGGGAGCAAAGGTAACAGATCTCCCCATTTCTATTTTATTACCTCTCCATTTCTATTTTAGGGCAATAGCAGAACATTGTATCCTCTCCTCCAGCTCATGCTTGCATTGCTGCAGCTTCTCAACTCCTTCCAGTCAGCTTAATTTTTTATACACTACTGCCAGCCGCATGGACCTTCCACGTTTTCCATTGCTTGAAATCATCTACATGTCATTTATACTACCTCTGGAACTACCGACTCATCACAGCTAAGGAGTTCTTCTTCCTAAAGCTCAAAACCTGTTCGATCAAATGCGCCAATCAATTTATTATAGGAAAACTACTAACCCTCTTTTTTGCAACTCTTGCGGGAAACACCTCTCTGCTTAAGGAATTGTTGAAGGTCATTGTAGTAGGAGGTCCTCTTTTATAGACTTCTCAACATCCCCTCCTCCGTTAAAGGTATTGTTGAAGGTGATTTACCTGCTCTCAGATTTCCACATTTTCAATTTGGTGAATGTTTATTTGTTTTGGAAATGTACTAATTCCTCTTCCAGGACTAATATTTTTAATATTTTGCATTTAAAACTCTCCTCCAAACCTGATGTAGAAGTAAAATTGTATTCCTCTTCCAAGCCTAATTTATTTTTTTTGTTTTGCATTTGAAACTCTCCTCACATTTTCAAACCCGTGTAGAAATAAAAATCATGTCCTCGGTTTTCAATATTTGTTTGGACATGTTTGAAAATATGATTACTGATTTTCTTCATCTCCCAATTATTTTTCTTCAATTTTGAGCGCAAGAGATGTAATAGAAGTCCAAAAATTATGTCATACATATCTTCTACATGTTGATGTTATCTTTTTATTCCACAATGATTTGCATAGTTATCTGTTATGTTTTTTTGGCCATGTTTCATTCCTAACATTCCTTATCATATGGCGCAGGACATTGCATTGGCTATGTGCAAGATATTGCAAGGGCAGAACTGGACCAAACTCATCCAATAAAACGAGGGTTGGCACTAAACTTCTCAGTTTACTGCTCACCTGCCTCTAGGATTTTGGCTCCGTTTGGGGGGACTTATTTTCACCGGTCAAGCGGTCATGACCGCATGAATCAGGACTTATTTTTAAGTCCCGATTCATGCGGTCATGACTGCTTGACCGGTGAAAATAAGTCCCCCCAAACGGAGCCTTTATCTTCATTGTAGAATATTTTTATAATTGAAGCTCTTTCGAGGGCATTTTTTGAAGCTATTACCACTTCTATCAAGGTCGGCCTCAACCTTCAAATACATACTCTATGAATATTGTTTTTGTTTTAATATTGCTCTATGTTTTATCACAAACATTTAATTGAATTGACGTTTTAGGCAAGTTTTAATTTTTATTGTTCACTCTTTCGAGGGCATCTTTTGAAGCTATTACCACTTCTATCAAGGTCGGCCTCAACCTTCAAATACATACTCTATGAATATTGTTTTTGTTTTAATATTGCTCTATGTTTTATCACAAACATTTAATTGAATTGATGTTTTAGGCAAGTTTTAATTTTTATTTTTCATTCTTAACAAAACTACAAGGTTATAATGGATAAACGAATAGTAGAAAAAATAAGGAACATGATTATCCAGCCCATAAGGTGTGGTGCAGAATTTGATGTATTGGTTAAAATCCATGTTCTTTGCATTCATTTATTAATTCCATCATATTTAGGAGGGATTACTTCTCCAGAATGGATAGAATGATGTATATAATGTAGGATCTTTGCATAGAATTAGATATGCATGCTTTATAGTGTTGTGATATGCATGCTTCATACTTAAATTTGCTTGAATACTTTCAAGCAGATGTTGGTGCACTGAGTATTTGCAGGGACAGCTGAAAAGTTTCTAAGTCCATGTGTCGACACCCAGAAGAAAGATGTCGACACTTAAGAAGACTTGTGTCGACACTCAGAGAAGCAGTGTCGACACTTGGAGTAATTGTGTCGACACCAGGGATGCAGAGTCGACACCAGAAGGAAAGTGTCGACACATAAAGGCCGTGTCGACACTCAATGAAGAAATATCCAGAGAAGCAGTGTCGACACTTAGAAGCAGTGTCGACACCCAGAGGAACTTTGTCGACATCAGAAAGTGTCGACACTTGGAGGCTGTGTCGACACTCAGCAACACTTCAGCAAAGTTCAAGTACTAGTGTCGACATAATGAAGAATGTGTCGACACACAGCAGAAGACTCAACACATGAAGAAAGTGTCGACACTAGGAGGCTGTGTCGACACTCAGCAAAGTTCAACAAATTCTAAGTACAAGTGTCGACACAAAGGAGATGCGTCGACACTCAGCCAAAGTCTCAACACAAGAAGAATGTGTTGACACAAGGAGAAGTGTCGACACTCAGCAAGTATCAACACAGAAGGCATGTGTCGACACCAAGAAGATGTGTCGACACTGAACAAGTTCAACACAAGAAGATGTGTCGACACAAAGGAGTTGTGTCGACACTTACAAGAAATCAACTAACTACTGAAGAACAAGGAGTTGTGTCGACACCATGAAGGCTAGTGTCGACTTGTGTTGACACTTGTTCTATCAGTGTCGACACTTAAAGACTGACTGTCTCGACACTTTCAGACAGTTACAAATATTTCAAGAAGTGACTGGATGACATGACAGCTGTCATTCCAGCCGGTCTACTGCAACTGTCAGAGATGTCAGAAAGCTGCTAGAAACCGGATCAGCCGGTCACCATGAAGAAAGTCTATATAAAGACTTATACATTCAACAGATAATCAGTTGTTGGAAATCACCAAAGTGATCAAGTAATTCATTGAAGATTCAATTCAAGTGAAGATCTAAGTAGTTGGAGAGAAAGAGCTCCTTCTAAGAAGACAGCTGTTGGAACCAGGCTGTGAAGAAGGTTTCAGATTGAGATCTGAAACTTAAGTTGCAGTGATTGAAGATCAGCTGCAGAGAGACTCAACACTATTGTGTTCTACATTCAAGAAGCTTTGAAGAAAGCCAAGTGAGGTTGATCTCAGCAGAGTTCTTTCAAGAACTTATCAAGAAACCTGTCAACTCTTCTCTCTTATTCTGAGTTGAGGTTATATACATTGTATTTTTAATTTCTTGTAGGATCCTTAGGTATCTGAGTTGTAAGCCTGAAATTATAAAGGCTGAGTGGTAGGGCCTGTGTGCCTGAGTGTAGGAGATTCATTTCTCTAAGTGTAGGCCTTGTGGCTGAGTGTAGGTCTTTGTGAAAACTGAGTGGTAAGGCTGTTGAGCCTGAGTTGTAGGAGTGGGATCACTCTGAGCTGTAGGAACCTGGTTGGGGTTCTGAGTGTAAGATCTGAGGATCTGAGGAATAGTGGAGGAGTTTGGTCGAATCTAGTACACTACTAGATAGGCGAAGGGGGAAAGTGAATGTACCCAGATCTTGGGGAACCACTATAAAACTGTGTGTACTCTGTGTATGTGATTGATTCTGTGTATGCTGTTTATAGTTCTGTGAACTCTATGATATAATCTGCCTAAAAGTTTAAAAAGATTAAGTCACCTATTCACCACCCCCCCCCCTCTAGGTGTTTAGGTACAATTTCTTTCAAGTGGTATCAGAGCGAGGTTACTAAAAAAGGACATAACTGTCTGAGTAGATCCTGTTGGCAGATTCAGCATAATCAAGTGCAGAATCAAGAAAATCAAGAACATGGGTTCAACAGAGAATCATAAAGAACTTGGATCCATGAAGTTGTCAATCTGTAGAAAGGAGATTTTTGGCATCTGGAAAGAAAAGGTTATACTATTTATGGAAGCCTCTGACCCTAGAATCTATATCACAGTTAAAGAAGGGCCATATGTGCCTATGAAAGTATCAGTCTTAGATGCAAATCAAAGAACACCAAAAGACTATTCTGAAATGACCAAGGATGAGATTATTCTGGCTACAATGGACAAGAGGGCTCAGAATATCATTGTAAGTGCAATAGATGATGCTATATTTCAGAACTTGATACACTGTAAAACATCAAAGGAGATGTGGGATACTCTAATAGTGTACATGGAGGGTTCAGAAGAAGTTAGACATGACAGAAAGTCTTTGTTAAACCAAGAATATAAGAGCTTCAGACAGGGCAGGTCTGATAGTATAACAGAATGCTACAAGAAATTCTATAAGATTGTCAACGAGTTGATGTCCTATGGAAGAGAATTAAGCAATTATGAGCTGAATGATAAGTTCTTGAGATCCCTAACAAAGGACTGGGACACTAAGATTTGTGTCATAAGGGAAATGGCCAAGTTAGCAGATATTCCTCCTCCAATATTGTTTGGAAAGCTGTTATCCTATGAAATGCAGCTAATGGTAAGGAAAGAAGAGGAGAAGTCTACCAGAATTGAGCATAAAGAAAGAGTTGTGGCATTCAAGACAGAAGCCACCAAAAAATATAAAAGTAAGTCTCCATTTCCACCCCCAAAAGCTGCTGAGACTGAGTCAGGTGAGTCAGAAAGCAAGAATTCTGAAAACAGTGAGAGTGATGAGGACTTTGCAGCTTTCACAAGACACTTTCAGAAGTTCCTAAAGAAGAAACAGTGGAGGACTAAGTCATCCACTTCACAGAAGTCATCAAAGAATGACAGGAGAAAGCCCAAGTCAAATAGAACTTCATCTTCAAGGATAGTTTGTTATTGTTGTAACAAACAAGGACATGTTATTGCTGACTGTCCAGAGAAGAGGAGAGAGTCAACAGATAAGAAGAAGACTCAAATCAAGGGCAAGAATGAAAGGTCCTTTGTTGCTAAGAAGGACAAAAGCCTGTCAGATATGTCTTCTTCAGAAACTGATTCAGAAGCTGAAGCTTACATAGGACTGTTTGCTGAAGAAGAGGAAGAGGAGTTCATCCAGCTAATGAACTCTATATATGAGCAAGAGGACAATTAGTGCCAGGGACTGATGGTCTTATCAGAAGGAGATAAAATCCAGGATCAGCCTGGACCTAGTCAGGTACAAAATTGTTCTTCAAGTTCAGTTTCTAGTACTGGTTCAGAATCAGATTCTTCAACATCAAGTGATGAGAGTGAATCTGAATCTGAAGGAGATATTCATCAATTGATTAATGAATATAGAGTAGTGTTGCAAGCTTTGAAGAAAAGCAAATCCTTGGCCAAAAGTCAGGCTAAGGAAATTGTCAGTCTTAAAGTTGCTGCAACAGATTTTGATAAGTTGATTGATCAAAAACTAAATGAAATAGCCAGGCTGAAGAACATAACTGTTATTCAGATAGGGACTATAACATTCAAGAATGATCAAATCAGAAATCTGGAGATTAGTCTTCAGAAGGAGAGAGATATAGTTGCAAGGTTTTCTAAACCAAAATCTATTTTACCTTTGATAGATGAATTTGTACATCAAAAGGATAAAACTGGATTAGGGTTTACACAACTTGATAGGACTGTAAAGTTCAAGTCTAAGGGCAAAGCCCCAGTACTCAATAAGCCTGCTGTAGATAAAACAGCTAGGGTTGTACCTAAGCAAAGGTACAACAGATTTGAGTGCTGGTGTTGTGGCGAGGTGGGCCACTTTGCCATGGACTGTTGGCACAATTCAAGTGCCAAAGTGAGTAGCAATCTGCCTGTTAGAAAAGCTACAGGTAGTTTTGTTAAGAGGCAAACTAACCAGCACCAAGGACCCAAGAATTCTTTGGGTTCTAAGGTTAACTAATCTGTTTTGCAGGTGAGTCCAAGTGACCATGCCCCAATATGGTACTTGGACAGTGGATGTTCCAGGCACATGACTGGAACTAGGGGATTGCTAAAGGACTACACACCAATCAAGGATGGTCCTAAAGTCACTTTTGGTGGTTCTGAAAAAGGAATCATCAAAGGTTTTGGTAACATTTCTAGCAACCTTATAACAATTACTCAAGTGGCTTATGTTAAAGGTTTGAAACATAACCTTATTAGTATAAGTCAGCTGAGTGATTTAGGATATGACATCTCATTTGTCAAAGATGGTTGTCATATTAGGAGATCAAATGATCAAGAGATCATTCTGACTGGTTACAGAAAGAGAAATGTCTATTGTCTAGACATTATGAGTAAGAATAATGTTTCTCCAGTGTGTCATGTAGCTGATGAGAAAGTCTCTCATTGTGTCAAATGGCACAAGAGGCTAGCCCATCTCAACTACAAGACAATTGGCCAACTATATAGTAAAGAGTTAGTGAGGAATGGTCCTCAGGTTAAGTGTATTAAAGATGGGATATGCTCAGCTTGTCAAAAGGGCAAGCAGACTAGATCCACCTTTAATAGCATTGAAAACAAAGATGCTGTGAGGTGCTTATACCTCTTGCATATGGATCTCTTTGGTCCTATGCCAGTTCACGGCCTAGGTAGGAAGGTCTACACATTTATGGTTGTAGATGACTACTCAATGTTTTCCTGAGTGTTCTTCCTTAGATAGAAATCTGAAACACCTAGTATCTTCTATAATTTTGTTAAACAAATTCAGAATGAGTTAGACAGTACAGTGGTCAAAATAAGAAGTGACCATGGTACTGAATTTCAGTCTGATAGTATGACAAAGCTATGTGAAGAATTTGGGATATTTCAGGAATTTTCTTCACCAAGAACACCTCAGCAAAATGGCATTGCTGAAAGGAAAAATAGAACCTTGATTGAGGCTGGTAGAACCCTAATAAGTGACACATCTCTCCCAGAATATTTCTGGGCTGAGGCAGTTAATACTGCATGTCATGTAATTAGTAGAGCTACTATTACCAAGAGCCACAATAAGACCCCCTATGAGATTGTGAAAGGCAGAAAACCAAACTTATCCTATTTCAGGATCTTTGGTTGTAAATGCTATATACTTAACAATGGTAAGTCTTACTTAACCAAGTTTGCTGCCAAATCCCAAGAGGGAATCTTTGTTGGGTACAGCAATAATAGTAAGGCTTATAGGGTCTACAACTTGACTACACAAGTTGTAGAAGAGTCAGTACATGTAGTTTTTGATGAAGCTAGACTCATTAACCATGAATTGTCTAGAAGTATTTGCAGCTCTACAGGTGTGACTAAGAAGATGGACAAGCTCACTATTGAAGAAGGATCTACTGCAAGTCAGCATGTAGATGATAGTGGTTGTTGTCTAGGGGGAATACTAGATGCACCTGATGCAGAAGAAGACCAAGGAGTGCAGCAAGTTGAAGAAGCTGAAGGACTTCAACCTGAAGCCAGGCTGCCTCCAGCTAATAGACATCTAAAAGATCATCCAGCAAATCAAATTATTGGTGATCTCAGACAAGGGGTACAAACAAGGAGCAGAAATCTAAGTTCAGTACTCTACTCCAGCTTTCTATCCCAAGTTGAGCCAAAGAAATTTGAAGAAGCCATCCTAGACCCTCATTGGATTGAGGCAATGCAAGAGGAGCTGAATCAGTTCAAGAGATGCAAAGTCTGGGAGCTTGTTCCTAAACCAAAAGACCACAACATAATTGGAACTAAGTGGATCTTCAGGAACAAGATGGATGAACATGGAGTGATTATAAAGAACAAAGCAAGACTGGTTGCTAAGGGATATAGGCAGGAAGAAGGTATTGACTTTGATCAAACATTTGCTCCAGTAGCCAGACTGGAGGCAATAAGGATGTTCTTGGCCTATGCAATCTATCAAGGGTTTAAAGTATACCAAATGGATGTTAAGTCAGCCTTTTTGAATGACAATCTGAAGGAAGAAGTCTATGTGGAACAGCCATCAGGTTTTGTTGATTCAACTTGTTAGAAACGAACAAACAACAAGCAGAAATGGTTTTAATCTCAAACTTTATTATCTGAAAAAGGTATCTATTACAAAGGTATGCCCTCCCTTATATAGAATGGAGGAGAGATGAGAGAATACAAATAAGAGATGTGGGACTAAAAATTTACAGGACTAAGCGGACTATACAAAACAAACCGCACAAGTCGCGCGGTTAGACAGAGGAAGGGCTAACCGCATGGCTACCACAAGAGAAGAAGAGAGATGTCAGGGGAGACCGGTAGACCGCCCGGTCTCCAAGCCGGCTGAGACAAACCGCCAGACCGCGCGGTCTTCAACCCGTCAAGACAGACCGCCAGACCGCCCGGTCACCAACTTCAACACTCCCCCTTAAGCTGGAGCATATATATCGATCATGCCCAGCTTGTCGCAAATATGAAGAAACGAGGCGAAAACTGGCTTGGTGAAGATGTCAGCCAGCTCTTTATCAGATGTGACAAAGGGAGTACAAATTTGTTCCTTTAAGATCTCTTCACGAATGAAATGACAGTCGACCTCAATGTGCTTTGTTCTCTCATGGAAGACAGGATTTTTGGAGATGTATATGACGGCCTTGTTATCACAGAACATAGGTAGAGGATGGTTGTAGACCTCTCCTAAATCTAGCATGAGAGCCCGCAGCCATTTTAACTCACAAGTGGTCGACGCCATACTGCGATACTCAGCTTCTGCACTGGACCTGGAGACAACACACTGCTTCTTGCTCTTCCAGCTCACCAGATTTCCCCCAACAAAGGTGCAAAAACCTGAGGTTGACTTGCGATCCCCTTTGTCATCAGCATAACTTGCATCTGAGTAGGCTTCAATCCTCAGATGACCATTCTTCTGAAAAAGTAATCCTTTCCCCGGCGCTGCTTTGACATACTCCAAGATCCGCAAGGCGGACTGTAGATGACACTCCCTAGGTGCTTGCATGAATTGACTCACCTTGCCCATAGCATAGGAAATGTCGGGCCTGGTCACTGTAAGATATATGAGCTTACCAACCAGACGCCTGTACCGCGAACTATCTGAAAGAGGAGGTGAATCCTCTGTCCAGGTTTTGTCTTCTCTAGTTGCCATGGGGCATCGGGCAGGTTTTGCTCCAGTCAATCCTGCCTCTTTTAAAAAATCAAGGGCATACTTACGCTGAGAGAGAACTAAGGAGTCGGGCTTCCGAGAGATTTCAATCCCCAGAAAGTATTTTGGGGAGCCCATATCCTTTGTGACCAGATGTTGACGAAGATGTTTCTTGGTCATCAATACCCCATCCTGATCATCTCCAGTAAGAAGAATGTCATCAACATACACTGCAAGAACAACAAGACCAGAGGCTGTTTTCCGAACAAACAAGGAGTGATCTGCTGAGCTTCTTGTAAAACCAATGGCCGAAACAATGCCACTGAACTTGTCAAACCAGGCACGAGGACTCTGCTTGAGGCCATAGATAGCCTTCTTGAGCCGGCATACCCGTGGCTCCCCCTGAGCAACATACCCCGGAGGTTGCTCCATGTAAACATCTTCTTGCAGATCACCATAGAGGAAAGCATTCTTAACATCAAGCTGCGAGATGGGCCAATCCCTGTTGACAGCCACAGAGAGAAGAACCCGAATAGTGCTGAGACGAGCCACTGGAGAGAAAGTGTCAAAGTAATCAACGTCATAAGTTTGGGTAAAGCCCTTGGCAACCAGGCGAGCCTTATAACGGTCCACACTTCCATCTGGGAGAAACTTCACCACGAAGACCCATCGACAACCAACAACATCCGTGCTGAAAGGAGCAGGAACAAGGGTCCAGGTACCCCGTTCAGTGAGAGTAGCAATCTCCTCATCCATGACAACTTTCCAATGAGGAATAGTAAGGGCCTCCTGGTAGGAACTGGGGGTGGCAGTGGCCGAGATAGCCAGTGCAAAAGCTCTGCGAGAAGGGGTAAGATGATCGTAGGAAACAACTGCAGCAAGCGGGTGTTGGGTACATGCCCGAACCCCTTTGCGAAGAGCAATGGGGAGATCCAGGTCAGCAGGTGCCTCAGTATCCGGAGTATCCGCGGTGGAGAGAGCTGGCCCGGGAGTAGAGAGAGATGACAACGGAGTGGAGGGAGAAAGCGGAGGAGAGGGTGGAGATGGTGGAGGAGGTGGAGATGGTGGAGATGGTGGAGATGGTGGAACAGCCGTGGGAGCAGAGGGAATGGATGGGTCGGTATGAGCAGTAGGATCAAGAGGAGGAGAGGAGGAAGCGGGAGAGAAGTAAGATGCATTGTCAAAGAAGGTGACATCCGCAGAGACAAATTGCTTGCGGGTAACGGGGTCAAAGCAACAGTAACCTTTCTGAGTGGGAGAGTACCCCAGAAAGACACATTTAGTGGCACGGGGTGAGAGTTTGTCGCGGGTGGCAGCGGGAGAGTGCACAAAGGCGGTGCACCCAAAGATGTGCAGGGGAAGAGGAAAGGGATCCTTGTTCGGATAAAGAAGGGAGAAGGGGGTAGCACCGTGGAGAACTGTGGAGGGAAGGCGATTGATGAGATAGCAGGAGAGGAGGATATCATAGCCCCAATAGGATCGAGGAACATGCATTTGAGTCAGCAGAGTGCGAGCGACATCAAGGAGGTGACGATTTTTACGTTCCGCCACCCCATTTTGTTGGGAGGTGTAGACACAGCTTGTCTGACGAATAACACCATGGTGAATACAAAAGGAGGAGAAATCGTGGCTAAGATACTCCTTAGCATTGTTAGAACGAAGGATTTTAATAGATGTATCAAACTGAGTCTTAACCATAGAGTAAAATGAGGTCCAAACAGAGAACAGCTCGGAGCGATCCTTGAGAAGATACACCCACGTACACCGAGAGAAATCATCAATGAATGTGACAAAATAGGAACTACCCCGCCCGATGGTGAGGGTAGGAGCGGGACCCCAAATGTCAGAGTGAATGAGGTCAAACGGACGGGAAGAGCCCCGACTTTGCGTTGGTGGGAAGGACGAGCGGTGATGTTTGCCAAGTTGACAGGCATCACAGTTTAGAGGAGGATGATGAGGAGGGAGGTGGGGCAGGAGCTGGCGTAGAATGCGGGGAGGAGCATGTCCAAGGCGAAGATGCCATTAGAGAAGATCTGTAAAGGAGGTGGAGAAGGCGGAGAGAGCAGAAACATTGTCGAGGAAGTAGAGGCCACCACTCTCAGTCCCGGTAGCAATCGTCAGTTGGGAGTCCGGATCCTGAAAGGCACAAGAGGTAGGGGTGAATATGACAGAACACCGTAGTTGCTTGCATAAAGAAGTAACCGATAGTAAATTGCACGGAAACTTGGGCACATAGAGGGTATCAGCTAGGCAGAGAGATGGAGTGACTTGAACCATGCCCGTCCCATGGACGGGTGAGGGAGACCCATCCGCAACAATGACCCGGGGCAACTGTGCATGTGTGTCAAGAAGAGAGAAACACTGAGGATTGCCCGTCATATGATTTGTAGCACCAGAGTCAATGAGCCATCGTCCGCAAGTAATAACATGAGCACTACCAGAAGAGGTGATCACCGAGGCGGACAGTCTGGAGGAGGGGGAAGCCATGGAAGCAAGAGGGGAGCAAACCGCGGCGATAAGAACAAGCCGCGAGGAGGAGAAAGAAGCCGAACGGTTAAGCGAAGAAGAGAAGAGAAAACCAAAGCAGGCGAACAGAGAACAGGTCGGGCGGCTAGGAAGGCCACGACCAAGAAGCAGAGCAAAGCAAAGGGAAAGAAGTCGCACGGCTTGAAAAAAGGCGGGCGAACAGAGGAGAACAAGTCACACGGCTAAAGAAGAGGCCGGAGCGACTAGCAAGCAGGAGCGGGTAGAAGGCAACAGTCGTGGCGACTTAGAAGAAATCACGGCGAATAGAGGAGATCGCGAAAACAGGTCGCGAAAAAAAAGAAGGAGAAAGCCGCGGGGAGAGGAAGAGAGCAACCCGCGCGAAACCGCAGCGGTCAGGAAGCAGACCAAGGCACAGCGGGGAAGAGGTCGCGCGTACTGAAAAGTCCGTGCGAACAGAAGAGAAGAGGAAGCAAGAAGCAGCGACAACAACAAGTCACAATCCGGGCGAACAGAAGCAGGCCGCACAGCTAGGGAACAAACAGGCGGCTAGAAGGAAGCAGGTCGCGGCGACAACTAAACAGGTCGTGGCGAAGAAGAGCAGCTAGAGAAAAGAAGCAACAAGCCGCGCGAACAGAGCAGCGAGCGGAAGAGAGGACAAGCCGCAAAGACAGGTCGCAAGATTCAGAAACAAGCGGCGAGAATCAGAGGGCGCACACAATCAGAAGGAAAAGACCGTGTGCTCTGATACCATGTTAGAAACAAACAAACAACAAGCAGAAATGGTTTTAATCTCAAACTTTATTATCTGAAAAAGGTATCTATTACAAAGGTATGCCCTCCCTTATATAGAATGGAGGAGAGATGAGAGAATACAAATAAGAGATGTGGGACTAAAAATTTACAGGACTAAGCGGACAATACAAAACAAACCGCACAAGCCGCGCGGTTAGACAGAGGAAGGGCTAACCGCACGGCTACCACAAGAGAAGAAGAGAGATGTCAGGGGAGACCGGTAGACCGCCCGGTCTCCAAGCCGGCTGAGACAAACCGCCAGACCGCGCGGTCTTCAACCCGTCAAGACAGACCGCCAGACCGCCCGGTCACCAACTTCAACACAACTAAACCTAATTATGTTTATAGACTTAGGAAGGCTTTGTATGAGTTAAAACAAGCCCCTAGGGCATGATATGAAACCCTGTCTAGTTTCCTCATTGAGAATAAATTCACAAGGGGGAAAATAGACAAGACTCTATTCCTTAGGGAATCCAGAGGCAAGATCATACTAGTCCAAATATATGTAGATGACATAATATTTGGGTCTACTGAAAATAGTCTTTGCAGAAAGTTTGCAAAACTTATGCAAGGAAAATTTGAAATGAGCAGTATGAGGGAACTTAAGTTCTTCTTGGGTCTCCAAGTTAGACAGACTGAGAATGGTTTATCCATATGCCCATCTAAGTTCACTCTAAAATTGATCAGGAAGTATGGTATGAAATCATCCAGTACCATAAAAACTCCTATGGGGTCAAGTATGTCTCTTAGCAAAGATGATGCAGGGAAACCTGTAGATGAGATTTTGTATAGAGGGATAGTTGGCTCCCTACTATATTTGACTACAAGTAGACCAGATATCATGTATGCTACATGTGTCTGTGCTAGGTACCAAGCATGCCCTAAAGAATCTCATTTGACAGCAGTCAAAAGAATTCTGAGATATCTTAAGGGCACTCCTTATCTAGGCCTTTGGTACCTTAGGAATGGAGACTTTGAACTGACAGGTTATTCAGATGCAGGTTTTGCAGGCTGCAAAGAAGATAAGAAAAGTACAACTGGTACCTGTCAATTCCTAGGTGGAAGACTGATATCATGGAGTAGCAAGAAGCAAACCAGTGTGGCTATCTCCACAACAGAATAAGAGTATGTGGCTGCAGGAAGTTGTTGTGCTCAACTTCTATGGATATGTTGGGTATTGTATCCACAATTACCTGGATTTGAGGAAGCCACCTGTCAAGCTAAGATGAATTCACAATGTATTTGATGAAACATCTTAAGTTGTACTTGCAGCTCCTCTACGCTAAGTGCACACCAATGTCAGGGTGCAGTAGGTCAATATACACGGGTCTGCACGACGTAATCCCTCGTTGAGCAGATCAGTGTGTTGGCCTACGTGTACTCTCTCTATTGGAGTGCACTTACTTTCAAGTACAGGGCCGTTCATATGCAAGAGAAGACAAGGAGCATGGATGAGTCAATGAGCAGCTCCTGGGTGGAAGACGAAAATTCGTCCAAGGAAAATTCGACGAGAATCACCAAGTGATTCTCGCCGATTCGGCGAGAATCACTAGTGATTCTCGCCGAATCGACGAGAATCATTAGTGATTCTCGCCGACCCCTTCTGGCTACCTCAAAACGGTGCCAAGTAAGATTCGGCGAGAATCACTAGTGATTCTCGCCGAACCAGTGGTTAAGCAGCTCATAAATACCAAGTGAAAATCGCTGAGAATCAATAAGTGATTCGGCGAGAATCACTAGCGATTCTCGACGAATCGTCGAGAATCACTTGGTGATTCTCGCCGATTCGTCGAGAATCACCTGCGATTCTCGCCGATTTTCACTTAGCGATTTCTCGGGATGCTGCTGGACCGGATTCTGCCGCTGGACTAGTTTGAACCGGATTTCGGGTTTCTACTTGTGGGACACACAACGGTCATATTGTATGGGTCTTCAATGTATAAATACATGGGTATTTTTGAACAGTGATTCGGGGAAGAAAACGAGACATACGCGAGCACGGAAAAACCCTAGATCCCCGCTTCCGCTCCGTCGCCGCCGCCACCGCTCGCGATAAGTTGGTCGCCGCTGTAGATCTCTTCTCTTCCCGATCTCCGGCGACAGAAGCTTAGCAAAGCTCTGAGTCTCACGTGTCTATCCGGAGATCTCTTGTCTCTCGATTTGTTGACCGGGAAAAACTCCCCCGTCCGAATCGATCGAGATGACTGATCCTAGAGTGACCGTTGGAAGACCAAGCTAGCTTCGCTACGAAGTTTGGATCTCCAAGTTCAGCAGCCGCTCATCATCATAGCCGCCGATCCCGAAGCTAGCCGCCGCTCGTGTTGCCGCCGCCGGTTCCGGGGAGATCCTCTCCAAGAGAGACCAAGGTTGTAGACTCTTCGTTGACTTCACGAACACGTCATCGAACGAAGAGGAACACCGTAGTCTCCAAACGAAGTTTGTATCTCGTGTACATTCTATATTTAATTTTGTTGTAAAGGAACTTTTGTTCCGTGTTATAAGGGTTGGGTGCAACCCGATTTGTGGGAGTGTTGACTCTCACGTGTGGAAGGGTTCCTTCCGATAGTGCAGGGATTGGATTTCAATCCTGTTGGAGAAGAGACCGAGTCGTCCCTTGTTGGGAGATAGGTCGAAGGGGGAAAGTGGATGTACCCAAGTTGGGGAACCACTATAAATTGTCTGTGTATTCTGTGTGCTGTGCTTTTTATTTTTATTGTGCAGGTACATTCGTAAATTCCGCAAAAGCGCTATTCGTCACCTATTCCCCCCCCCCATAGGTGCACTTTGCCGACACTAGGTGGACTTTCAAGTGGTATCAGAGGGAGGTTCCTCATCAAAAAGGTTAACACCTTGAGTAGAATCCTGCCACCAGTGTCAGAAGCATGGAGCTGGATTATGAGATACCGCCACTCAAACTTCCTGCATGCACAAAGGATTATTATCCCATCTGGAGAATGAGAGTGTCATTTCACCTTGATGCTATCGATCCTCGAGCATCCTTCATCCTGGAAGAGGGTCCATTTATTCCAATGAAGACCTCCGACTCTGGGATCCAAGTGCCCATGGGCATTGCTGAGATGTCAGAGACGGAACTATCACTATTTCACTTGGACGAGAGGATTCGTCAAATTATCATGGATATCTGGTCTGGAGCCTCTCGCTCTAGATTGGAAAAATGTAGAACGGCTAAATCTCTGTGGATGATGATCTCAGAGCTGATGGGGGTCAGAGAAAGCTGGAATATGCTATCAATCAGAGGATGAAGCGTATGTGGGGGTCCTCACCTCTGAAGATGAAGGCAAGGATTCCTCGGACTGCATCAGAGCTCCCAGTGTCCGTGTCAGAGTCTGAAGAGGACAGTGAGGAAAGCAGCTCTGATGTGGATGAAACAATAGTCACTGGATCTAATGACAATAACACAGAAGAGCAGGTAACATCTTCATCCTGCCCCATATCTTTTGACCTTTCTGAAGACAGAAACTGCTCTCCTCCAGAAAATTCTGATTCCTTGAAGAGAGCCCTTCAGGAAAGCAACCTACTTGCTGAGGAGCAAGCTCGAGAGATTGCTCGACTGAAGATCTTGTTGGTTCTCCAATTGGCGTCCAACAAGGTCAAGGACTCTAAGATTTCAGCTCTAGAGAGTAGTCTAGATAATGAGAAACGTATAGTATCAAACTTTTCCAAAGTTGATGCTATAAAGAGAAAGCAAGAAACCGGGTGGATCTCCCGGATTATCCAGGCATGGAGAAATGGGGAAACGGTATTCCGACCCCCCACTCCAAGCAGGAAGGCAACTCATCATGCCTTCAGGTATGACCACAGGAATAGTCGTGGTCACTGCAAGGGTGATCTGTCCCCATGTGGAAACGTCCATAGTGCAAGGGCCGTCATGGCCACCCATCAGGAAATACCTAAGGCTCATTCTGAGCCCTTTGTATTCACTGCCACTGCCTCAACACAGTGTGGATCTGCATGTCCCAGCTCACAGAAGACTTCTCACCACTCGAGGACACGGGATGGAGAGGATAGAAGTCATGATGTCAGGTTTCATGGGGCCTCTGTAAGGGAGATGCCTGAAAGAATGACACCACCTTCCCGGCCTCATAACGCTCACAACATGCATTCTTTCCACCCTTCCACGTGTCACGATGGAAGAGGAATTTTTGTGACAAGATCATGCCCTATCCCGTTTAGACCTAGGACCATGACTACATCAGTCACTAGATCAGGTCGGAAACGGCGATACAACATTCACCCATGTTGGTGCTGCGGCAAAGTGGGGCACTTTGCCATCGACTGTTTACACAACCCCTCTATGCCCACAGCAAGGGCTTATCCACATTCTCGGGACAGAGGTAGTCTTCCAGACAGGTTTTCTGAAGGAAGGCAGTTGCGTGCTTATGCTAACAGGAACCTAGGACCCAATATGATTTGGGTTCCTAAGGTAAAGTAATTCTTTCTTGCAGGGAAGTCTAGGTTCCCGTGAATATGATGGGAACTAGACAGTAGGTGGCTCAAGACTAAATTGGAACAAGCGTCTGCAATAACAGACGTGATATCTACTTGAGCATACTCACATTGAGCTTATAATATGTTCTACCTGTGGGACTTAAACGATGACTCTCAAAATCCCAGGTACTCATGATCAGTTCCAAGACTTGAGTCGTTTTCAATTGACAATTACATATATATATATCATTATATACAGATACTTCTTTGTATATTAGTGTATGTATGCACGTCTAAGGATAGGTTAACTCGATACATGCAAACCTTTATACATCAATAAAGAGTTAACGAAGATATGTCATTGTGAATCTCGACAACTCACAATTGACATCAAGAAGTGTTTGGAGAAGCATCGCTCAAATCCAAATAGATTGTCTTTACAATAAATATGTATTTATCGTTCTTATATTGACTTGACATCAGAAGAATTCGAAAATGTTGCAATGCTTCCTAACGTGAAAATTCCCAGTAGAGAAACCTTTCAATTTCGGATTAGACAAATCCCGCCGACCCATTATATACTAAGAATCTTGGTATCATTTTTATACTTAGTAAAGAAAACCGCCGAAAACCCTTCAATTTCGGAACCTCGGAACCTTTCAATTCCTAGTAAAGAAAACCCTTCAATTTCATTTTTTTTATATTTAAGAATCCCGCCGAAAGGGCTCGCCGACCCTTCACCTTCCTCAAGTATCCCGCCGAAGGAGCAAGCGATACTAGTCCCGTCGACTCTCGCAGAAACCACGCCAGTTCGCAAAGCTTCTTCCGTCGGATCCCACAAGGTTTCTCCTTTAAAAATCGCGCAAAGTCCTCGTCGGATCCCGTATCGCCTTCGCAAAATCCCGCAAGTTCTCCATCGTCTTCCCTTAAGTTCCCGCAAGGTTCTCGCAAAGTTCTCGTCGAAAGGCTCCCGACGAATCCCGCCGAAGCTCGCACCGTCGATCTCCCCAAGTTTCGATTTTTCTCCGCTCGAACCAACTCACCGTCTTCACCGCTAGGTATCCCCTCACCCTCACTTGGACGTGATCACTAGTATCACTTCTTTTTTGATTTTTGATTAAGCGAAGAATAGGGCTTCTCTCCCTAGATCTGAAATGGCTCCAAGGACAACTGCTGGGTTGGTCTCTGGTTGCGAGCTTGTTCGAACTGGGTTTTCTCACGCCTCGGACGAATTCCGCAACATCATTCTGATGCTGGAAGAGGCTGGGCTAACCTTCGTCCTGGAGCACCCTTGCAAAATCCTGGATAAAGAGGTGCTGGAGTTCTTCGCTACCGCAAGACTCCGAAATGGCGACTCCCTAATCAAAAGCAAGGTGGCTGGGGCAAAGGTCAAGATGTCTGCCAGCAAGCTGACCCGCTATCTGCAGCTTTCTAGCTCGGAGCATGAGGACTATCTGGAGGACGATGACAAAAACAGAACTCTCTCATTCTGCGGTCTCCCACGAGGAATTCGGTCAATAAAGAGGAAGGATATGAATGAAGAAGGGAAGCTCCTGTCTGACATTATTGGAAAAGTGCTCATCTGCAAGCCGGGCTCTCATGACCATATCTCAGCGGATATGTTCAAGATCCTAATAGCTGTTGTTTGCCGTAAGAGATTCAACTGGGGAGAGTTGCTGTTCGAGAAGATCAAGGACACCTTGGGGTCTCCGAGTTTTGGCCGTATCATAAGTCTGTACCTAAATCAGCTAAACGGAGACAGGTTTGACATGAGCAAAGGTGTTCCTCTCCACTACTTGAAGAAGATCGACTCTAGTGTGTTTGACCGATGGGAGAGACGTATTGGGCAGCCTGCAGTGGAAGAGCAACAGGGAGTTTCTTCAGCAGTCACCCCCGGTGAAATTCCTGATACCTTGACTGCAGGAATCGAGGGGGAGCCTCTACCCTCGCATACTGATGTAGTATCTGAGATCTCCCAGCTGGCCAGAGATGCTGTGGCAGATCTACACGAAGAAAGTGAACCTGAGCTGGAGCATGGGGAGGCCCCGAATCGAAACGAGCAAGGAGCCGAAGCTACTGGAATGGAGACTGCTGACAACGAGTTGGAAGATGCTGCTGATATAGATGATTTCTTGAATGATGACAGAGAGGAAGATGGGAATGAGGAACATGAAGTAATGGGGGCTCCAGATCCTGTTGAACCTCCATCTGACAAGCCTGCACCAGTGGAGGGGGAGTCAGACAAATCTACAGAGGCCGCCAGCATTCCTCCATTTGAGACTGTGTTTGTATCCAGCTCTACAGATGCGTCTGCTGAAGGGCAAGGTCCACAAGTGCCTCCAGCTCTTCCATTACGAGATGAGCTAGCCACTCACACAGTAAATGTCATTCAGGGAATTGTGAATGAACTCAAAGACTCCTTTGCTAACGCTCAGAATAAACTGCTGAAAAGGATTAAGACTTCTGAAAATCTGATGCTCAAGAATATGGTGGAGATCAATCATAAACTTGACGTGATGGACAAGAAATTTGAAGAAAAGTATACCGCGGCCGGCGAAGCTGTCACACTCCTTATGGCCGGATTGAAAAAGAACACTGATACTCTTGCTGTCGTAAATCAGAATGCACATGTTGTCGCCAACAACATTCAAAAGTTTGACGGTAATATGGTCACTCTCAACGCCAATCAGCAGGCCTTGGTCTCTGAATTCTCCAAGACCACGAAGCATATTGATGACTCCCTACATTCCTATGCCAACTTCATAGCTGTAGAAGCCAAAAAGGGGGAGAAAGAGTATCTAGCTAAGATGGCTGAGCTCCGAGAAGTCATGATCCTAAACTTCGAACAGTCAAACAAGTACGTCTATGAAAGCTGCCGGTGGATGCTCCACCAGGCGTTAGGCATCCCCTTGGCTGAAAATCCTGCAGATATTCATCCTCCTGAGACATCTATGGCCGCTGAGGGAGTAAGTGCTGCTGAGGGAATAAGTGCAAGTGCTGCAGATGTTCCCATAAGTGAAGCTGATGCTAGGGCTCTCTCCAAAGCTAAACTGAGGAGCATGTTTGACCAAGAGGCCTTAGCAAAAGCCAGGGGAAAGAGAAAAGTTCAGGAAGGGACCTCCAAGGAGACTCTAGCTGAGAAGAGAATCAGAATGAGTGAGGAGGATGTACGAAACGAAAGGTGGAGTCCAGTTTCAAGGAACATCATCTTAGACACCTTCTGGCTACAAGAAAGAGGAGAGATCAATCGAAACGAAGTATATAGCCAGTATGAGTGGGAAACGCACAAAACATTTGAAGCGAAACTGATGGTTAAAACTCGGAAATTATTTGCGGTCACGCGGCGACCCGGCGGTTTTATTTGAGAAAAAGGCGAAGTGATTTTATTTAGGAAAACGGGTCGCGCGTATTTATTTATTTATTTTGGATATAAAAAAGGTTTAGAAATCGAGTTTTAACGAAAGGAGGCAAGTGCACCTATCGTGAGTAGTACAGGATATTCCGGGTGGAATATCGAGGTCGTATTGTTCTCGGGTCCGGTTCGATTATTTCTACTCTTCCCTGGAGGGGACTATTATTTTACCGATAATTATCTTGTCGGGATATTTTATATAAAAATACAGAAAATGGCGGAAAGAAAATGAAAGCAATAAAAAGAAAGCTTGAAGGTGGTGCCGATGAAGAGCTTAGCTCGATGGCACCGAAAAAACAATTGAACTAAAATAGACTTTTAAATAAAAAGAGCTCCTAAATTTCTAATTAATTAAGGCGGAGACTTGGCCGTGGAGGTTCCACTAAAATGAGCTCACCTAGCTATAGGGCTATCGCTCACCTGAACGCTAAGACTATTCGACCGGGCTCTCGTCCGACGAAGGATTCCTCTTAACGCCCGCATTACGCTAAGAACCCCGCTATTGGGTGGGGAACCCAATCCGGTAGAGTTGGCGCGCCTCCTCTCTCGAGGGTTAGTGCGGAACTCTCTTTGCCAAGGGGTGATCTGTCCATACGCACGGCCTCTCGGCGAGCGTATGGAAAACGGAAATAGGGCCCACACATCGATATGTGGTCCTACGCGTCGTTAACCCCGGGCAAACCTTAAGTACTTTTAATTAATTAGAAAAATTAGACCTTTAGTTATTTTAAGCTATTTTATCTGTCCCAATGCTCTTCGATGCCGAGGGCTAAGAACGATTAGCCACTCATCGGAATGGGGACGGCTTGCGAGGAAAGCAATAAATAAAGCAGGAAAGAAAGCTGAAAATGAAAGCAGTAAAGAAAGCAGTAAAGGAAAGCTGAAAATTGCAAGTCCTACCCAAACGAGTAGGACTGAAGAAAGCTGTAAAGTGCGAGTCCCGGCGCAACTGCGTGGGCGGGAGAAAGAAAGCAGTAAAACGCACACACGCAAGTCCTACTCAAATGAGTAGGAGAAAATAAATACGGGTCCTACTCAAACGAGTAGGACAAAATAAATGCAACGCACGCACACTCTCTCTCGACATAAATGAAAACTCACGCACTCTACAGGAAAGTAAAACACACGCACACACTCGACAGAATTAAAATAAAGCAAAGCGCCATTTAACTCTTAACGAGTAGGCGGAAATAAATGCGCACACACAAAAAATTGCAAAAAACTAAGTTAACGAAAAATTAAAACAACTGCATTTCTACCGCTAGAATGCGGTAGAAATGCATAAAAAGCGAAAATAAAAATTAAATGAGCGAAAAAAGTTTGCAAATAAACGCAAAATGCAAGTGCTCGAAAAATTAAAACGAATACATTTCTACCGCTAAAATGCGGTAGAAATGCGTAAAAAGAGAACGAAAAAATTAAAAGAGGAAAAAGTTTTTGAAAATAAAATTGAAAATGCAAGTGTTTGGAAAAACAAAATAACAACATATCCCCTCTTATAATGCTATAAAAACTCCTAAAAAGTGGAAGAAAAGATAAAAGGACGAAAAATTCTAAAAAAAGTCTAAGTGAAACGAAAATGACAAAACCACTTTAAAATCGTTTTTATAGTTTCATAAGGACGGGTTTTAGAACAAAAACTAAATAGCTATTATGAAAATGAAGACATCTACTTAACAATAAAAAGAAGAAATAACATTTAACTCTCATACACACACGCACACGTATAAAAAAGAACGAAAAACTAAGTTAAAACAAAATGAAAAAGTAAGATTGCAAAGGGTGTGAGTTGCATAGATACATTCCAAAGGCGAAATAAGAGAAGAAAACACATATTTCATTAAATGAAAAGACGAGTTACAAAGACACGAAAATAAAACTAAGGAGGGGGGGGGAGAAATTATCCCTTACATAAGCCTTGGAAGCATTTCGGCAGCACAACCCTATACAAAATGGTGCCCAAAAGGGGAACAGAAATCCTAAGCAGCAGCTCTGAATTTATAGAAAAAATTTACAAGGGTCACGCCCTTGGTCACGGGCGTGACAGGGGGCGTGACAGTACTATTTGGAAGGCGGCCGGCGATTTGACGGGAAAGTTGACTTCGGGCTGGACACGTGGCGGTCTCGCAGTGGTCACGCCCTTGGTCACGGGCGTGACAGGGGGCGTGACAGGCAGGTGGATCTGGGCGCGGTGCGCCAAAAAGTCGCCGCGCGGGTCTTGTCGGGCTAGCTGGAAAGGTCACGCCCCAGGTCACGGGCGTGACTCTGGGCGTGACAGGCGGGTGTCGACACTCGACGAATGTCGAGATGAAATCGTCGAGTGGAGTGTCACGGGCTTGGGTCACGGGCGTGACTCGGGTGACACGGGCGTGACAGGCTTTGAACTTCAGAAAATTGCTGATTTCACGGCTTTTGACGTGTCACGCCCTGGTCACGGGCGTGACCCATTTGTCACGGGCGTGACATGTCAAATTTTGGCAGATTTTTGATTTTTTCCTGAAAAATAAAATAAAATAAGTTAGTATAATATTTACAAAAATAGGAGCATTTTATTGAATAAAAATAAGTAAAAACAACAAAAATAAATGAAAACAACTAAATTAATGTACATAAAAATAGGTATATTTACAATTCATCAAATACCCCCATACTTAAGCTTTTGCTATTCCAGAGCAAAAGTTGGAGATGAACTTATAAGGAATAAAAGAAATCCTAAGTTTAGCTACCGCTTGACTTAATTAAAAGGAAGATCAAAATAAACATCCGGGGTTAAAGAATTAAATCGTAATTTATGAAATGTTATGAATAGAGGAACAGTTTCAAAAAGACTTCTAGAAAAAATAAAATAGAAAACAAAAATTTATTTTTGTTAGTTTAACAAAGATGGATTGGATTTATATAAAAAACCTTTGCTTAAAAGAAGTTTAAAGGAAATAATGCAATTTAAAAATTATGCTCTCAAAAAAATTTTAAATTAAGTCTAGAATCATTGAAATAGGCTAAGTGGTTTGGTGGATTATGAAGAAGGCTTGAATATTGAGGTGAGGTAATTTTTTCTCGAACCTCGAATTTTTTTCTTTTCGGATCGTTAGGAAAACGAAATCTTATTTTCCTAACACATAATAATTTTTTTCTTTCTTCATAAGGATAAAATTAACCCAATGTATATTTGTAGGAGTAATGAATTTTATCCTCTTACTCCATATATAATCTTTTAAAATTATTGGGTGCCTATGTTTACGGAACGAAATCTTATTCCCATTGACATAGGATCTTTTAAGGGATAGGGGTAAACATGTCAAGTAAGACACGAAAAAAAATGGAAGTGGCTTTAGTTTTTCAAAAATAAAACTAGCTTTTAATCAAAAAGTTTTGAGAGCAACCTTTTTAAAATGAACGTTCCAATGTTTCTAAAAGCATGAAGTAGAAATAATTGAAATCCATGGATGTTATTTTCTAACATAAAAAACGAGCTTCTATTTATAAAATTAGAAGTGGTGGTGAAAAACAAGTTCCCTATTATAAGGAAAAGACATAAAAAATTCTTTAAATCTTAACCCCAGACACTTAAATCTATCGAACTTTAATTAATAAACGAATAGTAAACAAAGAATAACTAAAATTCGCATATAAATTAACTCGAAACTAGATTTTTGGAAAACAAAAAGAGTTAAGATATGGTGTATTCGAATTATTTTGTTACATAATTTTAACAAAACATTTTTTTTTTGAATTTTTAGAGTTTTTATCATTTTTTTTTGTGTTTTAATTATTATCTTTTTAGGAGTTTTTTTAGATTTTTTTTATCTTTTTATGGTTTTTGGTTTTTCTAATTTTTTTGATTTTTAGTTTTTGAGGATAAATTATTTACAAGAATGAGGAGAGAAAGAAGAGTTATTTACAAAGAAGATAGGGGGAAAGAGAGATTTTTTACAAAAAAGCAAAGTAAAAACTCGATTGCGGCCCCGCGAACAGACTCTTATTTGAATGGTTGGTTCGATGAGTCGACCGTCGCGGGCAGGCAAGACGCAAGTTTTTACAAAAAAGAAGATGAGGGGGGAAGAGAGAATTTTTTTTGTTTGTTTTGAAGTTTTTTTTTTATTTTTTGTTTTTGTTTTTCTTTTAATTAAAAATTTTTTGAAATTTTTTTGATTTTTGCATTTTTTTTTGTATTATTTTTTTTTTTGTTAAGTACTGAATATAAAAAGTGCAGAATAGGAAAACACCCCCATACTTAAACCCAACATTGTCCCCAATGTTGCAATCTAAGTATGCGGAACAGATAATATACAAATAAGTACAAAAAGAAAAAGGGAGGGTAGGAGCTTCCCTAAGACGAGCGCGGGAGGCCCAAGTTGAAACCCTGCATTATTCAGAAAAGAAAAAAAAAGAAAGAAGCAAAAAGATAACAGAAAAAACAAAAAAAGATAAACTCGGCCGAAAGATTGCGGGCGGTAGGGGGGATGTGCGTGGGGGAGTCGAAGGTAGCTAAGGCCTTAGCTACGTGAGTGTGATGGAAATGCGCACCCCTAACGTGCACAAGAATGGAAGCGCGCCGAAGCGAAACAAAACAAAATAAAACAAGTTAAAAAATAAAGACAAAATATATACACTTGTATTTTTTGTGTTTTTAAGGACGTTTTTTATTTTTTAGTTGTTTTTTTTTCATTTTTTTTTTTCGAATGTTTTTTTTTAGTTTTGTTTGTTTTATAGTTTTTTTTTTGTCTTTTTATGAAAAGAATGAAAAATAAAATTGTTTTTGTTAAGTTTTTTTTTTGTTTTTTTTTTTTTTCATTTTTTTGGGTTTTAGTTGTTTTTTATTTAGTTTTTTTTTAGTTTTATAGTTTTTTTCAAATTTTTAATTTTTAAGGTTTTTCAAATTTTTTTGTTTTGAGTTTTTCAATTTTTTTGGATTTATAAATTTGTAAATATATATATTTAAGTTATTATTATTATTATTATATTATAATTTTTTTAGTTGGCCAAACTATTTTTTTTTATAAATATAAATAGGTAAAATTAATAGATTTCCAGGGTTTAAAATAACGAACCTAAAATTCCCCGGCAACGGCGCCAAAAACTTGATGGTTAAAACTCGGAAATTATTTGCGGTCACGCGGCGACCCGGCGGTTTTATTTGAGAAAAAGGCGAAGTGATTTTATTTAGGAAAACGGGTCGCGCGTATTTATTTATTTATTTTGGATATAAAAAAGGTTTAGAAATCGAGTTTTAACGAAAGGAGGCAAGTGCACCTATCGTGAGTAGTACAGGATATTCCGGGTGGAATATCGAGGTCGTATTGTTCTCGGGTCCGGTTCGATTATTTCTACTCTTCCCTGGAGGGGACTATTATTTTACCGATAATTATCTTGTCGGGATATTTTATATAAAAATACAGAAAATGGCGGAAAGAAAATGAAAGCAATAAAAAGAAAGCTTGAAGGTGGTGCCGATGAAGAGCTTAGCTCGATGGCACCGAAAAAACAATTGAACTAAAATAGACTTTTAAATAAAAAGAGCTCCTAAATTTCTAATTAATTAAGGCGGAGACTTGGCCGTGGAGGTTCCACTAAAATGAGCTCACCTAGCTATAGGGCTATCGCTCACCTGAACGCTAAGACTATTCGACCGGGCTCTCGTCCGACGAAGGATTCCTCTTAACGCCCGCATTACGCTAAGAACCCCGCTATTGGGTGGGGAACCCAATCCGGTAGAGTTGGCGCGCCTCCTCTCTCGAGGGTTAGTGCGGAACTCTCTTTGCCAAGGGGTGATCTGTCCATACGCACGGCCTCTCGGCGAGCGTATGGAAAACGGAAATAGGGCCCACACATCGATATGTGGTCCTACGCGTCGTTAACCCCGGGCAAACCTTAAGTACTTTTAATTAATTAGAAAAATTAGACCTTTAGTTATTTTAAGCTATTTTATCTGTCCCAATGCTCTTCGATGCCGAGGGCTAAGAACGATTAGCCACTCATCGGAATGGGGACGGCTTGCGAGGAAAGCAATAAATAAAGCAGGAAAGAAAGCTGAAAATGAAAGCAGTAAAGGAAAGCAGTAAAGGAAAGCTGAAAATTGCAAGTCCTACCCAAACGAGTAGGACTGAAGAAAGCTGTAAAGTGCGAGTCCCGGCGCAACTGCGTGGGCGGGAGAAAGAAAGCAGTAAAACGCACACACGCAAGTCCTACTCAAATGAGTAGGAGAAAATAAATACGGGTCCTACTCAAACGAGTAGGACAAAATAAATGCAACGCACGCACACTCTCTCTCGACATAAATGAAAACTCACGCACTCTACAGGAAAGTAAAACACACGCACACACTCGACAGAATTAAAATAAAGCAAAGCGCCATTTAACTCTTAACGAGTAGGCGGAAATAAATGCGCACACACAAAAAATTGCAAAAAACTAAGTTAACGAAAAATTAAAACAACTGCATTTCTACCGCTAGAATGCGGTAGAAATGCATAAAAAGCGAAAATAAAAATTAAATGAGCGAAAAAAGTTTGCAAATAAACGCAAAATGCAAGTGCTCGAAAAATTAAAACGAATACATTTCTACCGCTAAAATGCGGTAGAAATGCGTAAAAAGAGAACGAAAAAATTAAAAGAGGAAAAAGTTTTTGAAAATAAAATTGAAAATGCAAGTGTTTGGAAAAACAAAATAACAACATATCCCCTCTTATAATGCTATAAAAACTCCTAAAAAGTGGAAGAAAAGATAAAAGGACGAAAAATTCTAAAAAAAGTCTAAGTGAAACGAAAATGACAAAACCACTTTAAAATCGTTTTTATAGTTTCATAAGGACGGGTTTTAGAACAAAAACTAAATAGCTATTATGAAAATGAAGACATCTACTTAACAATAAAAAGAAGAAATAACATTTAACTCTCATACACACACGCACACGTATAAAAAAGAACGAAAAACTAAGTTAAAACAAAATGAAAAAGTAAGATTGCAAAGGGTGTGAGTTGCATAGATACATTCCAAAGGCGAAATAAGAGAAGAAAACACATATTTCATTAAATGAAAAGACGAGTTACAAAGACACGAAAATAAAACTAAGGAGGGGGGGGGGGAGAAATTATCCCTTACATAAGCCTTGGAAGCATTTCGGCAGCACAACCCTATACAAAATGGTGCCCAAAAGGGGAACAGAAATCCTAAGCAGCAACTCTGAATTTATAGAAAAAATTTACAAGGGTCACGCCCTTGGTCACGGGCGTGACAGGGGGCGTGACAGTACTATTTGGAAGGCGGCCGGCGATTTGACGGGAAAGTTGACTTCGGGCTGGACACGTGGCGGTCTCGCAGTGGTCACGCCCTTGGTCACGGGCGTGACAGGGGGCGTGACAGGCAGGTGGATCTGGGCGCGGTGCGCCAAAAAGTCGCCGCGCGGGTCTTGTCGGGCTAGCTGGAAAGGTCACGCCCCAGGTCACGGGCGTGACTCTGGGCGTGACAGGCGGGTGTCGACACTCGACGAATGTCGAGATGAAATCGTCGAGTGGAGTGTCACGGGCTTGGGTCACGGGCGTGACTCGGGTGACACGGGCGTGACAGGCTTTGAACTTCAGAAAATTGCTGATTTCACGGCTTTTGACGTGTCACGCCCTGGTCACGGGCGTGACCCATTTGTCACGGGCGTGACATGTCAAATTTTGGCAGATTTTTGATTTTTTCCTGAAAAATAAAATAAAATAAGTTAGTATAATATTTACAAAAATAGGAGCATTTTATTGAATAAAAATAAGTAAAAACAACAAAAATAAATGAAAACAACTAAATTAATGTACATAAAAATAGGTATATTTACAATTCATCAGAAACGCAACATCTTTTTCAGAAACAACAAGGATGCAGATAAAGTTCCTCCTCCTAGGTATTACCCGAAGCCCAAAGAATACATGGAGAGGCAAAGCAAGAAGTACTTGGCTCAAAATCTTAAGGGTGACTTAGCTAAGGAAAAATAATCAATAACTTATAGCTTGTCACTTTGTCTTAAGAACATTTAATGATTATTGTTATCATATGAACAATTCTGAGATTATATGTGTATATATATATATTGGTATATATATTTGAATTTGTGAATGACTCAAGTCCTGATCTGGTTGCATATATTCTCTTGTGCTGCATGTTTAATTTCTGAATGCTATGTTTATTATTTGATAGGTGTTATTCATCTTAGCTAGTAGGGTTTTGGCTTCGTCAAATAGGGGGAGATTGTTGGGTATTGTATCCACAATTACCTGGATTTGAGGAAGCCACCTGTCAAGCTAAGATGAATTCACAATGTATTTGATGAAACATCTTAAGTTGTACTTGCAGCTCCCCCACGCTAAGTGCACACCAATGTCAGGGTGCAGTAGGTCAATATACACGGGTCTGCACGACGTAATCCCTCGTTGAGCAGGTCAGTGTGTTGGCCTACGTGTACTCTCTCTATTGGAGTGCACTTACTTTCAAGTACAGGGCCGTTCATATGCAAGAGAAGACAAGGAGCATGGATGGGTCAAGGAGCAGCTCCTGGGTGGAAGACGAAAATTCGTCCAAGGAAAATTCGACGAGAATCACCAAGCGATTCTCGCCGATTCGGCGAGAATCACTAGTGATTCTCGCCGAATCGACGAGAATCATTAGTGATTCTCGTCGACCCCTTCTGGCTACCTCAAAACGGTGCCAAGTAAGATTCAGCGAGAATCACTAGTGATTCTCGCCGAACCAGTGGTTAAGCAGCTCATGAATACCAAGTGAAAATCGCTGAGAATCAATAAGTGATTCGGCCAGAATCACTAGCGATTCTCGCCGATTTTCACTTAGCGATTTCTCGGGATGCTGCTGGACCGGATTCTGCCGCTGGACTAGTTTGAACCGGATTTCGGGTTTCTACTTGTGGGACCCACAACGGTCATATTGTATGGGTCTTCAATGTATAAATACATGGGTATTTTTGAACAGTGATTCGGGGAAGAAAACGAGACATACGCGAGCACGGAAAAACCCTAGATCCCCGCTTCCGCTCCGTCGCCGCCGCCACCGCTCGCGATAAGTTGGTCGCCGCTGTAGATCTCTTCTCTTCCCGATCTCCGATGATAGAAGCTTAGCAAAGCTCTGAGTCTCACGTGTCTATCCGGAGATCTCTTGTCTCTCGATTTGTTGACCGGGAAAAACTCCCCCGTCCGAATCGATCGAGATGACTGATCCTAGAGTGACCATTGGAAGACCAAGCTAGCTTCGCTACGAAGTTTGGATCTCCAAGTTCAGCAGCCGCTCATCATCATAGCCGCCGATCCCGAAGCTAGCCGCCGCTCGTGTTGCCGCCGCCGGTTCCGGGGAGATCCTCTCCAAGAGAGACCAAGGTTGTAGACTCTTCGTTGACTTCACGAACACGTCGTCGAGCGAAGAGGAACACCGTAGTCTCCAAACGAAGTTTGTATCTCGTGTACATTCTATATTTACTTTTGTTGTAAAAGAACTTTTGTTCCGTGTTATAAGGGTTGGGTGCAACCCGATTTGTGGGAGTGTTGACTCTCACGTGTGGAAGGGTTCCTTCCGATAGTGCAGGGATTGGATTTCAATCCTATTGGAGAAGAGACCGAGTCGTCCCTTGTTGGGAGATAGGTCGAAGGGGGAAAGTGGATGTACCCAAGTTGGGGAACCACTATAAATTGCTTGTGTATTTTGTGTGCTGTGCTTTTTATTTTTATTGTGCAGGTACATTCGTAAATTCCGCAAAAGCGCTATTCGTCACCTATTCCCCCCCCATAGGTGCACTTTGCCGACACTAGGTGGACTTTCAGTATACAACATCAGCTAGAAGATTATGGTATTCAAGTAAGTAGAACACCACTATTTTGTGATTCTACTAGTGCTATATCTATTACAAACAATCCTGTTTCCCATAGTAAGACTAAGCACATAGAAATAAAATATCATTTTCTAAGAGAACATGTGGAAAAAGGAGATATTTCACTAGAGTATGTTAATACAGATAATCAACTAGCTGACATGTATACTAAGCCCTTAGATGAAACCAAATTCAATAGGTTTAAAATTGAATTAGGTATGATCAACTTAGAATAAATTTTCAAAATTGGCTAAGTAAAATGGTGTCGACACACAGAGTTGTCTGTGTCGACACAGAAAAGTGGTGTCGACATTTCAGAGAAATGGTGTCGACACATCTAGACAGTCTGTGTCGACACTTAAGAGAATTAATGTCGACACATATATAGTAGGTGTCGACACATCCAAGGTGGTGTCGACACTTAGGATTTACTCAACATTAGTCTGGTAAAGTCTCGACTAAGTGTCGAGCTAAGCTGTGTCGACACATCAACAAGTGTCGACACATATATTCTATCGAGTATACTTGTGTCGACACATGGTTGTCGAGACATTATAAGTCTGTGTCGACACTTATCAACAGTGTCGACACAATTTAAGTATTTTGACGCGCCCTTTCATCTTCGATTCTAGAAAGGTATAAATAGGTTTTTGCCATTGTCCATCGACACGCTCACCAAAGTTTCGAGACCAAACTTGTGTGTCGACACCTCTCTTCTCTAAGATTCAAATTTCTTCAAACCCTAATGACGCCCAAGCTTGAAGAGAATGTGAATGAAGGATACGAACTCGTGCGGCATACTTTTGATGACGCAGAACTAGAGATCAAAGGTGTGATAACCCTAATAGAAGAGACAGGGTTGGAATTTCTTGTTTCCGAACCGACCAAAATATGGAAGAAAGAAGTCCTGGAATTTCTAAATGGAGCAACAATAGATGAATCTGGACTCAAGATAAAGTCTAGAGTTCATGGGGCAAAGATGAAAGTTTCTCCTGAGAGTCTGAGAAAGGTACTACAACTACCTAGGACTAAGGAAGAAGAGAATGTTTCTGCTTCTAAAACTAGGGAAGCATTAACATGGTGTGGATTGGATTCCAACATGAAAATTGGATCTGTGTTCAATAGAAAAGAAATGAATATGCAAGACAAATTTCTATCTGAAATTGTTGGCAAAGTAATCCTGAGCAAGCCTGGAGGCCATGACAGAATCTCAGCTTACATGTTTAGCCTTATGACAAGGATTATTTTCAAACTAGAAACTGATATGTCTGCAGTTGTGTTTGAGAAAATAAAAGAGAGTATGAAGAAGCCCAATTTGGGTAGGATTCTAAGTCTTTACCTGGCTGGTAGTATACCAGAGGTCATGAGTCAAGGCAGCTGGAACTAAGATTAACCACATGAGGAGAATGGATTTGAGAATCTTCTCTAGGTGGGATAGAGTCTTGACAAAGGAAATGCCAACTCCTGAGAAGGACACACCCCTGAAGAAGAAGAAGAAAGCCCCTGTGGCTCAAGAATCATCAAGCAGCTCTGAAGAGCATGTAGTGTTCACTCCAGATGAGGAAGACACTGGAAATACTGGCCAATCTCCAGCAAGACAAGAAGATGCAGAGAGGCAGGGGGAGCTACCACAAGAAAGCCCAATTCACCAGGATTCAATCCAGGGGGAGCCTTTACTGGTGGATGAGTCAACTCCACTAGAGAGTGAACAAGCTACCCACACTATACTTGAGGTAATAACTGAAATCAACCAATTAGATTTCTCTATTGACAATGAAGATATGACTGACAGATTGTCTGATGTTAATCAGCAACCTCAGATTCCTAGTCAACACCAAGATGTTGTCATGGAAGACACATTTGTTGCTTCTCAAGTGGTATCTGATCAAGTGGTTGATGAGATAAGAGAATCTCCACCCCATCCTCAACAAGAATTTACCCTAGAAGAGCTATTCCCAGATCTTCTACAAACTGACTTTGAGAAAGAAAGTGCTGCTGCTGAGGGGGAGAAAATAATTATTGAGGGGGAGCAAGTGGAGACTATAAAGAAAACTGTAGGCAAAGAGACTGAGATGCCAAGAGATGCTGAAGGGCTATAAAGGTCTGAGAAGGAGTTACCTCCAAGTCCTAAGTACAGAGTGACTATTGATAGCACATCTGCTTCTGAAGATGAAGAGGCTGCAAGAGCTAAGAAGAGAAAATTTCAAGTTTTCAAGAGGAGGAGCCAGAATTATAAGAAAGCTCTGCAAACAATTACACCACAGAATGCATCACAGCCAGCCCCATCAACAAATTACAGTTCATTGATGGTGGCTTTACAAATTAAACTTGATGAGCAAAGACAAGCTCTGGAAAAGTATGTAGATGAAGGGAATAAATCTCTACAATTTGATCTTGCACAAGATATTAAGTCCATCAGATTTGAAATGAATCTGAATAAGAAAGAGATGACTGACTGCTTTCATAAGGGAGGAAATGCAATAGTCTATCTAGCAACTCATCAAGAGAAGATCAAAGCTCAAGTGGATGAAATTGCAGTAAAGCAAGGCTATGTACTGGAGAACCAGATAAGGATGAATGACAATTTGACTGAATCACACAATGTGATAGTCACTGAGATGCAGAATCTGGCTGCTGCTCAAACTACAGCAAGGACTACTGCCCAGGAAGAGTTTGATAAGAAGTTCCAAGAGCACATCACTGCTTTTAAGACTGTTCTTGAATACTCTAAGAAGAAAATCACTGAACAACTTCAGAAGTTCAAACCCTTCTACAAGGATGGAGTAAATTACCTCAATGCACAAATCAGATTTCAGAAAGATGATCTAAGAGATCACATTGAAAGAGAAGTCATAAAGGGGGAGAGGGTGTTAGTCAAAGCCAGCTCTGATCATGCAAAATGGATTTCTAATTCCATCAGAGCCACCCTGGGATACCCTCCATTATGTGATGATGACAATGTGGCAGAGTCTGGTATTAATCCTGCATATCTTGGAGGGGAGCAAGCTGAAGTGGCTCAAGTAATATACCCTCCACCAGACTTTGATATGGTACATCAAGACATACAATCAATGTATAGCCCTCCTGAGGGAAATCAGAAGGTCATCATAGAGAAAGTGGTTTATCCAGTATCTGAGGCTATACTGAAAGAATAAGAGGCTTTTCAGAAAGAACAAGAAGCCCAATTGTCTAAGAAGAGATTCAGGGAGTAAGCTGAACTCAGGCCTGATTTTGAACAGTGGAGCCCCACCTCAAGGAATATCATTTTGACTGCTTGGAAAGCTGCCAAGGATAATATCCAGGATAGAAACAAGTGGTATTCTGAACTGGAGTGGAGGAAGCATGAGTCCAGGCAAGAGGCAATTGTGTAATATAAAAGAAAGGCTAAGATGGGAAAGCTACCTTCTACTGCCCAGGAGCCTAGCAAGTACTTTCCAAAGCCTTATCATTATTTTGAAAGACAAAAGATTAAGGCTGAAGAGCAGAAAAAGAAGGATCTAAAAGGAAAGAAGTCTGCTGCTGCTGAAGATGCTGAAGCCCCAGTCCAAGCAAAGATACAATCTGGAAAGGGCATAGTGATCAAGGAGCTTGAGCAGCAATAGGATAGAATTTTTCTTTAGTTTACAGTTGTAATCATTTGATTTTAAACTTTCTATAAACTTTTGAATAATGAATATGATAAAGTTGTTAGAACAATGTGATATGTGCTAATTCCATTACATTATTGTTCTGAGATATCTGTGTATACATGTTTTGTTTAATACATGTTTATGAACTTACCCTGTTATATAATCCTGTTTTACATCATACTGTAATTTTGTTATGTATGGTGTATATCATTGACTAAGGGTTATGAATTCTCCAAATAGGGGGAGATTGTTGGGTACATTGGAATAAATGTACCTGATTTGAAGAAGCCTCACCCTACTCAATGATATACATCAAAATGTATTTGATGTGTTTTAAGTTTAGTTGTGCAGGTTAAGTATTTGCAGGGACAGCTGAAAAGTTTCTAAATCCATGTGTCAACACCCAGAAGAAAGGTGTCGGCACTTAAGAAGACTTGTGTCGACACCCAGAGAAGCAGTGTCGACACTTGGAGTAATTGTGTCGACACCAGGGATGCAGAGTCGACACCAGAAGGAAAGTGTCGACACATAAAGGCCGTGTCGACACTCAATGAAGAAATATCCAGAGAAGCAGTGTCGACACTTAGAAGCAGTGTCGACACCCAAAGGAAATTTGTCGACATCAGAAAGTGTCGACACTTGGAGGCTGTGTCGACACTCAGCAACACTTCAACAAAGTTCAAGTACTAGTGTCGACATAATGAAGAATGTGTCGACACACAGTAGAAGACTCAACACATGAATAAAGTGTCGACACTAGGAGGCTGTGTCGACACTCAGCAAAGTTCAACAAATTCTAAGTACAAGTGTCGACACAAAGGAGATGTGTCGACACTCAGCCAAAGTCTCAACACAAGAAGAATGTGTCGACACAAGGAGAAGTGTCGACACTCAGCAAGTATCAACACAGAAGGCATGTGTCGACACCAAGAAGATGTGTCGACACTAAACAAGTTCAACACAAGAAGATGTGTCGACACAAAGGAGTTGTGTCGACACTTACAAGAAATCAGCTAAGTACTGAAGAACAAGGAGTTGTGTCGACACCATAAAGGCTAGTGTCGACACTTAGTCTACTTGTGTCGACACTTGGTCTATCAGTGTCGACACTTAAAGACTGACTGTCTCGACACTTTCAGACAGTTACAGATATTTCAAGAAGTGACTGGATGACATGACAGCTGTCATTCCAGCTGGTCTACTACAACTGTCAGAGATGTCAGAAAGCTGTTAGAAACCAGATCAGCCGGTCACCATGAAGAAAGTCTATATAAAGGCTTATACATTCAACAGATAATCAGTTGTTGGAAATCACCAAAGTGATCAAGTAATTCATTGAAGATTCAATTCAAGTGAAGATCTAAGTAGTTGGAGAGAGAGAGCTCCTTCCAAGAAGACAGCTGTTGGAACCAGGCTGTGAAGAAGGTTTCAGATTGAGATCTGAAACTTAAGTTGCAGTGATTGAATATCAGCTGTAGAGAGACTCAACCCTATTGTGTTCTACATTCAAGAAACTTTGATGAAACCCAAGTGAGGTTGATCTCAGCAGAGTTCTTTCAAGAACTCATCAAGAAACCTGTCAACTCTTCTCTCTTATTCTGAGTTGAGGTTATATACATTGTATTTTTAATTTCTTGTAGGATCCTTAGGGATCTGAGTTGTAAGCCTGAAATTATAAAGGCTGAGTGGTAGGGCCTATGTGCCTGAGTGTAGGAGATTCATTTCTCTGAGTGTAGGCCTTGTGGTTGAGTGTAGGTCTTTGTGAAGACTGAGTGGTAAGGCTGTTGAGTCTGAGTTGTAGGAGTGGGATCACTCTGAGCTGTAGGAACCTGGTTGGGGTTCTGAGTGTAAGATCTGAGGATCTGAGGAATAGTGAAGGAGTTTGGCCGAATCTAGTACACTACTAGATAGGCGAAGGGGGAAAGTGGATGTACCCAGACCTTGGGGAACCACTATAAAACTATGTGTACTCTGTGTATGTGATTGATTCTGTGTATGCTGTTTATAGTTCTGTGAACTCTGTGATATAATCTGCCTAAAAGTTTAAAAAGATTAAGTCAGCTATTCACCCCCCCTCTAGGTGTTTAGGTACAATTTCTTTCAAGTGTTTTAGGTAGTTTTTTTCTGGGTTATTCTCTTAGACTTCCTTGATGATTTTGTGTCTTTTGTTCTGTACTTGCTGCCCCTGTTGTTTGATAAATGAATTTTATTGGCAAATAATCATCTTTCATAACTGAATTTTAAAGCTTTGATTTGATCACTTTATTGGTATTATCCATTTGTTACCATTAGTTAGATCAAATTAGAGCAACTAGGAATTTTATAATGGATGTTTTTTGAAGCTTTGAGCTCACTAAAAATATATATGTACATTACTACATAAATTTATATACAATACTGCATAATTTTATCAGCTAGATTATCAACGTACATTTATGTACAATACTGCATAAATTTATGTACAACACTGCATAAATTTATATGTAATTTATCACATTTGTCTTCACATTTATCTAGAGAGATAATTTATCGCATTTGCATTCATATTTAAGTAGACTCTCTGTCATTATTTGATAGCTTTTCATATGTTAATACGAGTCATTGACTTTTGGAATTTATGAGCAGGCTTAATCCTAACAAAGATATTATACACAACAACTGTGATCCAAGATTTCCCTGACAGGTGCAGGTACACTGAGCGTGATTCTATGTTGATTTTAGCTCGCAATTTCTTTGAACATACCCTTCATATCATATTATTCATTTATATGGGCAAACACCCCTCTCGACCATAATTATGTGAGATAATATAATAATTCTTAGCTTCATACAACTAATTTCTAATATACTTTTGTTGTTGTACATTATCACACAACCTTGGCATTCAAATTTGAATGATGCACTTTTAATGGTCGATGCATGTTGATCTGTTTCCTTTATCCGCATTTCACCTACAACATCCCCCGACTTTAAATTAGCTAAATCAAGATGGCTTAATTTAGGGTTTAGGGCATTGGGAGAGAGAAGAGAAAGAGTTGGAGAGAGAAAGGGTGAGATCCAAGCTTCGTGGACCCAAGGGAAAAGGGAGATTGAGAGAGAGAGAGAGAGAAAGATGGTTTGCAAATTAGGCCTCTAGATGAAAGCTAGAGATAGGAAATCAAAATATTGACTATTAAAGACATCAGGGAAAGTCAGCATGTCGTCGTCCTTGCCACACGTTGTTGTCTACGCCGAATGTCGTCGCCCCACCGAATCTCGCTGCCTCGCCGAATGTTGCCTCCACCGCCGAATGTTGCCTCCACCGCCGAATGTTGCCTCCACCGCCCAATGTTGCCTCCACTGCCGAATGCTGCCGCCACCGTCAAATGTCGCCTCCCCCGCCACATGTTATCGCCCCCGTAAAATGTCGCCGCCCCCGCCGAATGTCATCTCCCCCGTCGTTTGTCGGCTCTACTGCCGCATGTCGCTGCCCTGCCAAATGTTGCTGCCCCGCTAAATGTCGCAGCCCACGCCGCATGTTGCCGCTCTGCTGAATGCCGCCCCCTCCCCCGCCGAATGTCCCCTCACATGCCGAATTTTTTCACCCCCACCGAATTTCGTCACCCCCGAAGAATGTCGCCGCCCCTGCACGGGGGGCCCAGTGCAGTCTGTATGAAATAAAACTCACAATGTCGCAGTCTATGACAAATGTTGCCGCCCACAACCAATGTTGTTGCCCACGACCAATGATGCCACACATTCCAAATGTCGTCGCCCCCCTGATTGTCGCCCGCCCCATTGATTGTCGCCCGCCCCACTGATTGTCACCCGCCCCGCTGATTGTCGCCCCCACTACCAATGTCCCTGCTCTCCTGATTGTCTCCCCCCACGACAAATGTCATCGTCCACGACCAATATATCCTTCCACACTTAATATTGCCCCCCTACGACCAATGTCACCCCGACTACAATGTATTTGGTCTCGACCAATGTCGCCCCCATGACCAATATCGCCTCTTATGACCAATGTCGCCTCCCTTGACCAATGTCGCCGCACCCGACTAATGTCACATCCGCTGACCAATGTCGTCGCCCCCAACCAATCTCGCCTCCCCTGACCAATGTCGTCGCCCTCGACCAATGTCTCCCCCACGACAAATATCGCCCTCACAATAAATGTCGCTCCCACGATAAATTTCACTCCGACAAATGTCGCACCCACGACAAATATCTCCCCTCGCTAAATGTCACACCCACGACGAATGTTGCCCGCACGGGGTCCCCCGTGCACGACTGCTTGTATATATATATATTTGTATTTATATTTATATATCTTTATATATTATATGTATATATATATATATATCCATACATATATGTGTACACTTATATATATAGATATAATAAATAATAAGTAGGGGCTCTCATGCTTGGAGACGTCGAAGAAGGTGACTTAGAACCCATGTATGCAAATGTGGTGGTCGGGCTCCATGTTGACGAATCTGACTCGTATGCGAACTTTGGTCGCGACAGCACGATATTGCCTATAATTGGAGAGTGCATTACAACGAACGGTTGCAAGGACCACCGCCGGCAACGAGACCAAGTACATTACTGACATTGGATAATTGATAATGAAAAGTGGTATGTAAACGTTTTTATGCAATTTCACTTAAAGTTTTTTTCAAATGGTAATTTTACAACTATTAATATTAATTTTTCTCCATATGAAGGCAAAAACACTGACAAAATACAGTGACAGATTAGGCCAAAAACAATGCTAAATATTTTCAAGACAACTTTAGAGGCTAGTCATGACTTCTTTTGACTTCTTTTCAAGGCAACTATTAATATTGATATTTTCATCATTTTTGCAGGCTAAAACATCGGTGTGAAGCAATGTCATATTAGGCTACAATCATGACTTCTTTTGAATGTTAACTATGTTCGTATGGACTTTAGAAAAAGTAAAATTAATTACATTATGATGATATTTTGGGAAGTTTATTAATATCTATGTATTTGTGGTGTCATTATTGCGGCTAACAATTATGTTTGCGGATAACAAATTTATAAAACAGTGGTTTGCGGATAACAATTATGTTTGCAGATAGCTAATTTGAAAAACAGTGGTTTGCGAATATCAAATGTTTGCGGATAACGAAAAGTGGTTTGCGTATATCAATCCCCTAAATAAAACAATAATAACCCCCTTTATATTTTGCACCGTGATCAATATCTCCTTTTTATCTTTAATCTCTTTTATTCTTATAAAAGTTAATAACCCGCTAATTTTTTGAAATAAGTGTATAATGCGTCTTATCTTTTTTTTAACGGAATTAATAACCCCCTGATCTTCATAAATAATTATTTAAAATTAAAATTACAAATTTATCTTGTATTAAATTAATTTTTTTAAAAAACATTGAAGAAATTTAAATTTTAAATTATAATCAATTAATAATTTTGTACATAATTATAAAAAAAATTTAATTGAACTTGTAAAATAAAATTTAATTAGGAAAATGAGTAATATGATTAAAATTTAGAATAAATTAATTAAAATTTTGATAAAAAATAATGATAAAATTAATCCTATTGAAAGTGAGATTTTCATTTGTTTTTTATATTTAAATAAAAACTTAATATCTTTATTCAAAAAATCTCAGAAATAGTGCATTAGGACAGTCGTGTCGCCGTGATAGTGTTGTGACACAATGATGCCTCCTCCACTCGCAACCCTCGAGTACAATTCTCTCATGTCACTCAGTTTTATATCTTAATTGATCTTATATAAAACTAAGCCGCATGAGAGAAATGCACTCCGAGAGTTGTTAGTGGAGGGAGCGACATTGTTTCGTAACACTATCGCGACGGCACAGGGGGCTCAGCGCATTCTCTTAGGATTTGGAATAAAGACGTTAAGTTTTTATTTAAATTTCAAAAAAACAAATGAAAATCCCACTTTCAATAGGATCAATGTTAACATTATTTTTTATAATATTTTTATTAAAACTATTCTAAATTTAAATTATATTACCCATTTTCTTAATTAAATTTTATTTTATATGTTCAATTAATTTTGTTGTTATTATCTAACAAAATTATTAAGTGAATATTATTTTAATTTAAATTTCCTTTAATTTTTTTGGTTTACTATTATTATTTGTAAAGATTAGGAGGGTTATTAACTATGATAAAAAAATAAGAGGGTTATACATTTATTTCTATAAATTAGTGGGTTATTGACTTTGGTGAAAAACATAAGAGAGCTTATACACCTATTAATAAAGATAAAGGGGTTATTGACAATGGTGAAAAAGATAATGGGAGTTTTTAACAATTTACTCTTTTATCAAATGTTGTTTTGTTGGTTTTATAATATTTTACTCTTCAAATCATTTCCATTTCCACTATTTGGGATTTTCTTTTCACTATTTCTCTTAAATATTTTTTTTGCACCCAATAAGTGTGCAAATAAGACATGTCGGTCCTAGGAAAATCCCAATTTTTTTGTTGTCGGGGCCAGGCCGAGCCTACCTCAAACCGGGCCTATGACCATACAAAATAAGGGGGTCCGCTGAGCCCACAAAATCAGTCCCATGCAGACCCTAACGCCAATGGCTAGCTTCTGCCAAACAACAACAACAACAATTGCTGTCATTTGGCTCCCCCCCCTCGAAATGACAGCAGGAGTTGCTACGTGACAGCTCTTGCAGCCAATAGGTAGGTAGGTAATCTGCACTAGCTGGTCGCCCAACATTCAAATGTTGGGGCCATGCCCTAACAATTAAATGGTGGGGCAGCCCTAGTAGTAAGCAAATTAATCGAGCCTTGGGCCTAGCAAGGCCGAGGCCTGGCCCTGGCTGGGTACTGGGACGGGCTCTCTCCCCAAATAAGGGAATCTGGTGAGCCCCATTAGGCCTGGCCCGAACCCATTCGGGCTTAGACCCGACCAAACCTAGGCCAGGTAGTCGGGCCCATACTAAATTTGCATCTATACACCCATTAAAAAATAAAGAGAAATTACAAAGATGGTGACACACTTTTAAAAATTAAATTAAAAAATACAAATCAAACTCACTTTAAAAAAATCAAAAAAATGATAAAATTTAGAATAAAGAAAAGTAAAATTTAAAAAAAATCACCAAAATGTTTTTCTCTTCTCTTCCATAATTATATGTAAATAGATTAATATATTTTGTTAAAAAACATTAGGTTGTTTTTATTTTAAGAAAATGTAAGAGTGTTAGTGCTCGTATGATTTAATGGTCATTTATGGTAATGATTAGATTTAATAATTAACTGCTGAGATCTCTGTCAAACCAGAACATACACATCACTACAAATGTTTACACGTATACCAGAAGGTCCACAACACTAACACATCTATACTTTATAGCAAGATAACTGATTAGAGACCCATTAACCTACTTTACGCATGGGTCATCTAATCCATCAAGTCCCTCTTTTACCTGACAGCATATATGTCGCAGCCCTTATCACAATTCTTCCCGCATTACTTCTTGTTGCATGACATGTGTCGCTAATCGAGAGGTCTTCCTCTGCTTGTGCCCCCGTGATGGCATAACATTCATAAAAACTTATAAATAGATATTCATCTCGATCGTTGGTCGTGTAACCTTTCTCACCAAGCGGTATGTGGTTGATTTATCATCCTGCTACTCTCTAATGGAGATATTATGTGAATCATTTCATTGGCATCGTGTACCTCTTATTCTTACTCTTGGTTATTCATCTATTGAGAACAATGAAGAAATAATTATTGTTTTATCATTGTTGCACACATTAATTTTTTATTTAAACTTAATTAAATTGTGTTCATACATGAGGAGGTATTTGAAAAAGCTTTACAATAAGTTCTTGGAAATAGAAGATGATGAGACTCAGTTTCCATCAAATAATTGGTACCAAGAGGGGTACACAACTTCTATTAGGAAGAAGTTTTTCTTCTACCAAAACTATTAAGAAGAATGTATAGCTTTGATGTTGTGTGTTATTTGCTAAACACTTTATGCTATTTCATATTTAAACTTGATGCTACACATTACATTTATTTCATGTTAGAACTTGATATCAGGTTACATGTTAAATAAAATCTTATGTGTGACTTTATTGCTTAGTATAATACTTTCAGTTCAGGTTATCTTGAATGTTATAATCTTACACTTATAAGTGTAAGATTATGACATTCAATAAATGTGTTTTAATTATATGTTATAATTTTTGTTATGATTAACAATGTTATTTTCTTCATGTTTACATGTATAGCATTATTTATGATAAAACATATTTTCATAAAATGAGAAGTTGAAAATTAATTGACACTTTTCTGAAAACTGCTGAGCGCCATAGATGATGAGGATACCTTGAGATAAGTTTTTCTTATCTCAAATGAATTACTTTCATGTTGGATGTTTTTTATAATAGTTAGTGGTTCATGCCTAAAAATATTATTAAAGTCAACTGCACTTCCTGCATTTTAGTGTTGGTTGAAAATTGTACAAGTTTTAAGAGTAGTTAGGGGGTTGTTACCACTCAATGAATTTGATCTTTATGAATGGATGTGTGCCACTCAATTATCGTTTTTAAAAATAATTAAATGGAAATTATATTAAAAATGTTGTCCATGGCAGAGGATCGAAAATACCATGAGTATAAGGGTGGTTGTTCCATCAAGAAGTGTTATTCTTTGATGAGCAGGCGTGTAAGTAGGTAGTTGCTATCCTTATTCAATTTTCTTTTTTTTTAAGGTGATAACATCCTTATTTTGTGGGGGACCTAATAAATATTTTGTACGGGAATAAAGATGATCAAATCTGGGGAAATAAGTGCATAAATGGAGAAGCCAAAAATCTATTAATGTGAAAAATTGTTGTCTGAAACTTGAAGGAGTAAATGCAGATCATGGAATCCACGAAGTAGAGCTGTGTTGTTGTTCAAAGGCTTCAACGGGGAGTAAAATTTAGTTTCTCATAGAGAAATTGAAGGAGAGATCAAGTCCAAGACTTTCCGTGGAGAAAGAATCGATTTTTTTATAAGATTAGAACATGAGAGAAAGAGATCTTATGAAAGAAAGTTCCAAGAAGACTAAGTCCTACTCCAGTGAGAAATCTTAAGATGAAATATTTCTAAATATTCTAGGGAGAGTGTTGAGATTATATTAGCCATTAGGACACGTGTGTGTGGAACCGCGTATTTGGCTTCCCCATCGCGTTCCAGGTCTGGGTGTTGACCCCAATGGGCCCCCTTGTGGCGGAATATCCCCACGATCCTATGGTTGGGGTTAATCCCACACCACCTGCAGACTTCTCCCCTTTGTGTTCATGTACCCCGCCATCTTTCATCTCAATATCTGGGTTTTGAGATGAACTAATGGGTTGATGGGTTCTAACTTGGTATCAGAGCGGGTTGTCCTGCTGCGGGGGTGTGTTGAGATTATATTAGCCAGCAGGACACGTGTGTGTGGAACCGCGTATTTGGGTTCCCATCGCGTTCCATGTCTAGGTGTTGACCCCGGTGGGCCCCTTGTGGCGGAATATCCCCGCGGTCCTGTGGTTGGGGTTAATCGCACACCGCCTGCAGACTTCTCCCCTTTGTGTTCATGTACCCAGTCACCCTTCATCTCAATACCTGGGTTTTGAGATGAACTAATGAGTTGGCGGGTTCTAACTGAGAGAAAGGGTAAAAACAATCAATTATTTACCTTTGAATTTACTTCTTTACAAAAAGAAGTTTATGGTAAAAAACCCTAGATATCCAAAAAATTTGCATAAATTTTAAGATAATCTTGTCAAACAATTTTATCTTACAAGAAATAATATACTCTCCTTAGTAATCTTAATCTTTTATTTTGAATGACATATACACGACTTGGCGCTGATGGCCAATACTAGTCAGAGGTGGGGCAGAGGCCAGAGGTGGGGTGGCACCGGAGGTGGCGGTGGCGGCCATTGGCACACGTGCAAGATGCTCGCACGAGCAAGGAACGCGCGGGGGCACGACCCTCATGTGTGCCCTACGCATCCGTGTGCATGTGTGCTCGCGCTCCTGTATGACCAGCATGCATGCTCTACGCCCGTACGTGGCCCGCATGCGCCCTCTACACGCCCACTCGCGCACATAACCCGCATACGCTCTCTAAGCGTCCGTGCGCAGGTGCGGCTCCCGTGCACTGTTGTTGATCCCGTGCGCGGGTGTTGTCCCTGTGTGTGGGCTATGCTTGCTTGCACGCGGGTGCTGCCTGCGCTCCACGCATGGGCATAGTCTGTGTGTCGTGCACGCCTTTGCGTGGGTGTGGTCTGCATGTAACGCCCCAAAACTTGGAAATGGTCTGGTAGCGTCTTAAGGCCAATCTGGGGACTGGCAAGGGTCACACGACCTTGGACACGGGCGTGTCCATGGCCGAGTCCTGCTACGAGTTCAATGATTTTTCGTGTGGTCGACGAAATGCATTTGACGATCCCTGGAGGTCGGGTACACGACCTAAGACAAGGGCGTGTCCAGGGCCGTGTCCTGCTCTATGTCGGCAGGGTGGTGTTCAGGCACATAGCCTCGGACACCGGCGTGTCCCGGTCGAACACGGGCGTGTCCATGTCAGACACGGGCATGTCCAGGGTTGTGCCCTTCTCTGTGTTTTACGGGTTGTGTCGGGTGAGAGACACATTCTAGAACACGGGCGTGTCTAAGCTCGTGTCCTGGTCGGGACATGACAGTTTCTTGTGTCGCTTGAGGGACACGCCCCTCGACACGGGCGTGTCATCATCTGATACGGGCATGTCAAACAGTACATAGGCGTGTCGGATTCCGTGTCATGTTCTGTATTCTACGATCTTGTTTAGATCGTGAGACACGACCTGTGACACGGTCGTGTCACATGCCGTGTTCGGCCCAGGAAATTTATTTTAAGGGCAAATCGAGGCCGTTCATTTTACTTAGATGAGATCCGATGGCCCAGAACTGTTCCTACAGTGATAAGGCCGTGAATAGGGGGTGAAACCCTCATTCCTTTGTAGGTTTTCTCTTTCTAGGGTTTAGAGAGAGGGGAGAGCAAGGAAGAAGGAGAAGGAGAAATTCGGACGTCGGTGAAGCTTTGGAGCTCCGAATCGCAAGCCGAGACCAGATCCGTGGAGGCGAGGCCGTTGCGGTGATTTCCATCTGGCTAGTTTTCCATGGCTCCCAAGCGAACTTCTAGGGTAACGATTCTCTTCTTGGACATGTGAAGTCATCTTCCTTTCTACATAGGAAACCCGCTCTCGCGAGTATGCATTGAGTGTGTGGTGTTCCTTCAGGTGGATATGAATAGTCCACCTAGTTTTGCATGTAGAGTCCGGAATCGACATACGGACATAGGCATGGTGTGTGAAGCCTACCCGGACATGTTGGTCTGGATCGATGATGTTTCTTTATGCATGAATAGCCAGAGAAGACTCCGTGACGATGGTTGTTTTCATGTTTTCTACGTGGTAGATTGCAACAGGGAGCCTTGAGGACTAACCTCGAGGTGCACTCGAAAAATTGGGCAGATGTGTGGTTCTGCCATCTTGGTGGCCTGGGAGCCAACTTGTTCATAACTGGGTTATGTAAAATCTATGTGATCAATTTGGGACTCGGGGAAGCTTGACTCGCACCTATGGCCTAAATTGACGTGGTGGTGTGAGCAACGGGTTGAGTGGTACCGTACCCGCTGTATGCGGTTAGGTTAAAGAGACCTAAGGTATATGGCACTTACCGTTGGCATAGAGGGAGAGTCTTAGGCTTCGGCCGGAAAAACTAAAATGCTCACGATGTTTGCCGTCCTGGGGGCGGTGGTGACGTCATGGAATGGACCAGATTCAGCGGGAATGTGCCCTGAGAGCACTCTGTGTGTGGTCGTGCGTGCCTACGCCTGTGGTGAAGTGTGCTTAAATTATACGTTCACTATCTTGTTTGGTTATACTATTAAAATGCAGGGAAGGAGCATCGCCGCCCCGATTTAGGAGTGGGGTCGTTATAATTTGGTCAGCTTTAGCTGACCATTGCTTTTGTTTTTCACCGCTGCGGTGGAATGTTGATTGCAGGTGCTACGGAGCCTAGTGGTAAGTAGCGGGTTGTCGCCCATGTTGCTGAGCCGTCCCTCGAAGGCCAAAAGCCGATGTTTACTTTTATGCTCATGTGTGGCCGGCCTGTGTGTCGTTGTTTGGAAGACATTTATTATTTAAAGTAAACTCTTATAAGGCCATAAGGCCAAGTACTTTGTGTATTGTTATGCTCATTCCTATTTTGGGTTTTTAGTGGACATTCATGTTGTGCCTTGGGTTCTTATAACAGTTTTAAAAGCTTCCGCTAGAATGCTCTGAGTTAGGACGCGTGATCCTTTGATAGTATTTTGGTATTAATTCATAACTCCACTGGCTATCCGTGATATATGGCGTGGGGCCCCAGCTGGACCTTCTGTTATATCCCATGTGACAGATGAGGGTGTTACAATTTGGTATCAGACTATGACTTCGGTCTTGCTTATGTGAATTTGTGGGCGAATACTTTTAAGGGGTGGTGAGCACATGTATGTGCGTCATCATTATAACATGAAAAGAACCCATGAATGTCCACTTAGGAATGAAAATACACTTGTTTTGAGGAACCTGAGTGTTCCAGTGATTGCTTTTAGCAATCTGTTTGTCGCCTAATCGAGGGTTTTTGCTATTATAAGTGACTATGAGTGGTGCTGGATAGTCGGAACGTCCGCAATCGGCGAAGAGCAGTGCACCTAATGATGTGCCTGCAACCCCTCCTTCAGCAGAAACCATTAGACTGGTGGCTGAAGCGGTGTTTACAATGATAAACGCCCAGCATGGAATGTAAGTGCAACATCCTACCCCTGTAGGGGAGCAGGCACCTCTTCGAGAAGCAGAACCCAAAAGGGTGGAACGAGTGGTGGTAGAGCCGTTGATACCTACAAGAGCGACAGAGAAGAAACTCAAACATGTGAAGAGCTTTAACCCTCCGATGTTTTCGAGAACTGGAACTCCAACCTAGGCAGAAGATTGGCTCTCTTATGTGAAGAGAGTCTTGACAGCCACGAAAATGGTGGAATGATAGAAGACCACCATAGCCACCTTCTTGTTGGATGGAGAAGCGAGGTTGTGGTGGGAAGGGTTGGAGCTGCATCACTTGGCTGGAAGACAACTTACGGATGATTCGATGGAGGAGTTCTCGAGGTTATTCTTGACAAGATACCTCCCCTCGGCTCAGAGGATCGCTATGGAGAATGAGTTCCAGAGACTGATGCAGGGAGATAGGAGCGTAGATGAGTACCTCCAGGAGTTTATGCGATTGGGTCGTTATGTTAGCTCTACTTTAACGGATGAGGAGCGTAAGACCAACCGGTTCTACGAGGGTTTGTGGGATGACCTAAGGCTATTACTCTCGGGGCCTATGACGCAGGGCTTCATAACCCTGGTCAATACAACTCGATCGTTGGAGAAGGATCTGAACAGAGTCCAAGAGAAGAAGGACTTTAGTGCGAAGAAGACAGAGTTCAAGGTACCGACCTCCTCAAAGTCTGGTTTTCGTAGGTGGAATAGGAAGGATAGGACTTCAGGTCCAGTCCCTTCTTCTGGTACATCTAGGGCAACTACAACCCGAACCCCGAGCGCATGCTATAACTGTGGGAAGCCGGGGCACTTTGCCTGAGATTGTTGGAGTGGACGTCCAAAGTCCGAGAGGAAGCCTGGAGCAACATACAAGGAAAAGGGGAAGGCGGTGGAGTCAACCGCATCCCATTATACTCCCGCCCAGCCTAGGGTGTACAATCTTGGCCTTCAGGAGGCCATAAAGCAGACTGACGCGGTGACATGTATGAGTTAATTAAAAGCAAATTAACTTTAGATATTTGTTACCTTTTTGCGCGTTAGCTTATGACTTCTTGTGGTAGGCTTTGTTTTGATTTTTGATTATCCGGCGAGAGCACTGTTCGATACGGTAGCTTCGCATTCCTTTTTGTCTGAAAGATTTGTATCGCGCATCAGAGTACCTTCTTTGACGACAAGGGGCAAATTGGATGTGTTGTTGCCTAATGGGTGTTCAATGCACGCGGATAGAGTTTGTTGCGTAAAGATACGGATCGGGAGTCAAGAGTTTGACTTGCAAGCGTCACTACTGCCGTTAGTGGAGTTCGACGTGATCTTTGGGATGGACTGGCTCTCGGAGCAGTGGGCATACATTGATTGCAAACGCAAGGAGGTCAAATTAGGAACTGATCATGAGACGACTTTTGCAGGAATGAAAGGGTCGAGCAAGACTTTGATGTCTGCTCTCTAGGTGGTCAAGGCAGTTCGTGCTGGTGCAGAGCTATTTTTTCACTTTGGTGGAGGCTTCAAAGTCTAAGCCTAGTTTGGAAAGTATCCTAGTTGTGTCTGAGTATCCTGACATGTTCACTGACGATCTCCATGGAGCCCCGCCTCAGCGAGAGATCGACTTCACTATTGAGCTGGTGCTAGGTGCCAAACCTATATCACGCTCTCCGTATCGGTTAGCGCCTAAGGAGATGACAGAGTTGAAAGTGCAACTTCAAGAATTGTTGGAACAAGGGTATGTGCGTCCAAGTTCGTCGCCTTGGAGCGCGTCGATCCTCGTTGTTAAGAAGAAGGACGAAAGTTTACGACTTTGTATCGATTACCAGGAGTTGAACAAGTTAACAGAGAAGAATATGTATCCGATCCCGAGGATTGATGATCTGTTCGACCAGCTGGTGGGGTCGACTGTATACTCAAAGTTGGATCTGAAATCCGGATACTATCAACTACGGATTAGGGAAAGTGACATCGCCAAGACAGCTTTCAGCACACGGTATGGGCATTATGAGTTCACCGTCATGCCGTTTGGGCTGACTAATGCGCCATCCATGTTAACCCAGAAATCGGCGATCCTTCGCAAGGTATCCAGCTCGCTAGTCGCGGCCTGCTCCAGGTTCTCCCTAGAGTTCGCGATAAGTCCAAGTGTAGGGGGACAAATTTCTCTGTCCGCCCGGGTCGCATAGCTATCGGGTGCCCTGCGAGACGGCGGGCTGTTCCTGTAGCTCACCCTCGCAGGCCATGCGGTTGGGCCTGCTAACCGCGCAACATTTTTTCTTGCAGGAGGCAATCTAAAGCAACAGGGGACGATCTGTGCGATCTATTCCTTCAAGTCCGCCAGGTCGCCCAGCCGGCGTCAACCCTGGACCAACTCAACCGTCACGGGCTCGACAGACTCACTCTCCGGCTCACTATCAGAGTGTTTCCTCCCCTATAGGGGGGCCTACTGCTCAGGCCACCAACTATTGGGAGGCCTGCTCCTCAGGCCTCCCCCTCTGCAGCCTCAGCAGGGGTGGCTTCCAGTTGACAGCCCCCCCTCTGCAGCCTCAGCAGGGGCGACCTCTAGTTGCCAGGCCGTCCCCCTCTACAGCCTCAGCAGGGGCAGCCTCTAGTTGCCAGGCCGCCCACCTCTGCAGTCTCAGCAGGGACGACCTCAAGTTGCCAGGCCGCCGCCCCTCTGCAGCCTCAGTAGGGATGGCCTCGAGTTGCCATGCCGCCCCCCTCTGCACCTCAGCAGGGGCGGCCTCCAATTGTCAGGCCGCCCCCTCTGCAGCCTCAGCAGGGGTGACATCCAGTTGCCAGGCCGCCCCCTCTGCAGCCTCAGCAGGGTGACCTCTAGTTCCAGGCCGCCCCCTCTACAACCTCAGCAGGGGCGGCCTCTAGTTGCCAGGCTGCCTCCCCTCTGCAGTTTTAGAAGGGGAGGCCTCCAGTTGCCAGACCGCCCCCTCTATAGTCTCAGTAGAGTCGGCCTCCAATTGTCAGGCTGCCCCCATCTGCAGCCTCAGTAGGGGCGCCCTCCAGTTGCCAGGCCGCCCCCTCTGCTCCGCAACTCTTGAACAAGCATTTGCTCCAATCTCGAGCACTTATTAGCTTCATCCTCTCCTCTATCCCCACAACCTTCTTCAATCACCTTGCCCGTGAGATCAAACACACCCTGTTAGCTGCTGGTGCCCGCGACAACCTGCCTCCTTCCGTTTCCGCGCATCAACAGTTAACACGCGGCCTTCAGATCCGAACAGACGGTGAAAACCAACAGTTAGCCATGTCAAACCATCAACCAGTCGAGAACCTTGCTCCAAGTCCCAGTGAAGATCCTCTCTGGGAGGCCTTCGAGCAATCACGTCGTGAAAATGCTCAGCAGTTCCAAGCAATCAACCAAATTCTTACTACAATCACACAGCGATTAGACACTCATCCTGCAGCAGCTCCAGTTGCTCCAGCTGCTCCAATCAATCCAGCACCAGCATCCGAGACTCCTCAAGTTTATCCATCGGCCTATCCGCTGGTCTATCCTCCTCTTTACACACCAACCTTTCCGTAAGGGCCTTTAGCCCCTTTGTGACCTCAGGATGAAGAGTTTGCAGCTCATCAAAACTTCTTCCGGAAGCAGCCCGGGGGAGTCCTGCAAGATTTCTCAACTTTCAAGGAAGTCATCCTTACCCATCAGCTCTTGCCTTTGCTCCTCCTACAACAACTTTTCCCTTCTATCCTCCTCCTGCTACTTTTTCAGCTACAACCTATGCCCCCTTTTATCCTTATGTTGTAGGGGAACAGGAAGAGCCTTCGCCATTTTCAGAGAATGTTCGACATGAGCCAACTCCAGCAAATTTCATAGAGCCTCGGTTACCAATATACACTGGAGAGACTGATCCAGTGAAGCATCTTTAAGATTTTGAATCAGCCGTTGCTCTCAAAACTCTCTCAGATGCAACTAAGTGCAAGCTCCTTGTCACAACTTTTGATGGGCAAGTGAGAGATTGGTTCTATATCCTGCACCCTCAGTCCATCACTTCTTTTGCTGATCTGCAAAGGTAGTTCTTGCTCAGGTTTTCTACTTCAACAAAGAGAAAGGGCAGACCAAAAGCCCTCTTTGAGATCAAGCAACGAGAGAATGAAACTTAGTCTCAGTTCGTTGATTGATTCTAGAGAGAAATCTTGGACATCGAGATTGTGGGTCAAGAAATGTATCGTGTGGCTCTTATCCATAGTCTCCGTGAAGGGCCTCTCAAGTTCGAAGCCAATGTTCGTGCACCAAGAACATACCAAGAGTTTATTGCCTTAGCCAACTCATACATACGAGGAGAAAAGAGTAACCCCGACTTCGTCTCCAGGCTTATATCAGAGAAGGATCCTCCTTCTCACAAGCAACCACCGAGATCTCCTCGCAGAGTTTTCCCAACTCACTCAAGGAGGGAAAGAAGATTTCAACGCCAATGATATCCATTACCAAGCCATGATCGTGCTCAAGATCAATTGCTACTACCACCAGCTCCATCTTCACAAACAGCTACGTTCCATCAGCAGCAAGACGATGACTTGCATGAGTCTGAACTAGATGAAGCCATGTAAGAAGTAAGCCAAATCATGAAAGATAATGCTAACTACAAGAGACCTTATCGAACAGCCGATCAAAGAAATAGAAATTCAGACCCGTACTGCGAATTCCATAAAGAGCCAGGCCACCTAACTGAAGACTGCCGAGCGCTCCGCCAACTAGCGCAAAAGATGCCGCGACAGGGTAAGATGCGTGACCTGCTTCCCAAAGATGATCGCCCTAGTCCAGCAACCTCAAAGGGCAAAGAAGTTGCAGACATTCCTTGTAGCTCAAGAGGAGTGAGCCAAATCGACGAACACCCTCTCCTTGTGGTTAATAAAACTGTTGAATGCTTTGATGCCGACGACGAGGGCGCGCTTGGAAGACTATTCTAAGCCAACAAAGGATTTCACAGTTCTTCAAAGTTTTTTCACAACCATGACAGGTCATCTCTACTCTTACTTTTTGAACTTTTTCATCTCGAAATGCTTCTAAGTGTTCATTCTTGCATTTCAATAAAGTTTTCTTCAGGGATCATGTACTGACACATTTCCCTTTATGAAGTGTTCCCTGTAACATCTCATTGTCAACTAGACCCCTAAGTGTGGTTTTGTCATGACTAGTTCATGACAAAACCACAAAAAGCTCAAAAGACCAGGTGAACAAGGCCCAAGGTGAAAATCACATTGGTCTGCCTATAGCACAACCTCACCACCAGACCTAGGGTTTGACATTTGGCCTTCAAATTGACTCCATGACCCCACCACAACACCCATAATACCTTGGGTAGTCCATATGGTCACTAAGGACCCATTGGGGTCCACCCAAGAGGCTAACTTGACCGAAGTCAACCCTAACCCTAAATGGGTCAAACTGACTTGCACAGGGCCAATTGACTTTCCCTTAGCCAAGTGGACCCCACACATACCTTCCTAACCCTAGAATGAGGCCAATGGGTTACCAAGGACCCATTGGGGTCACAACCAAAAAGGCTAAGTTGACCCAAGTCAACTCTAGCCCTAAAGTGGTCAAAGTGCCCTGATTAAGGGTCAAGTGACCTCCAAAGGGCCAAGTCAACCCTAACTAGACCTTATGGGAGGCCAATGGGTCACCAAGGACCCATTAGGGGCAACCTCAAAGACCAAATTGACCAAGGTCAACCCTAGTCAAGGTTTAGGTCAAGCTAGCCCAAATGGGCTAACTCAAGCTCAAGCCCAATTCACTTGGGCTAACCTAATATTAATTGATGAAATGAATATCCGGGCTGCCATTAGGCTAGGTAGAAGTTAAATTTTGGGTTTGGTGAGTAGGAGAGAGAAAAATCTCCAAATGAAATAGAGAGAAAGAGAGGGGAGTAATGCAAAAAGACTTTGAGGCTCATCCTTCCCCTTCCCCAACCCCCCATTCAATTCACTAGGACAAGGGGAGTGCAGCCCAATTGCAACCATCTGTTCTTTGACTGGATTGAGCCATGCTTCATCCCCCACCCACCAAGGCTGAAATCGTCTTATTGGGGGGGGGGACATTAATGGCCATGGAAGCCTACACCCACCCAAAACCCCAACTCTCCTCCTTAAAAGCTCCACTGGACTTCAGGGATTCAGTTCCACACATTACCTGAAGGAGCCAAGGAAGTCCACTGTGCAATTGCAGAAATCGGACCACCACCACCACCACCATGACAATCCGGTGATCGGCAAGGTTTCAACCAACCACACAGGTCCTCCCCTTCCTCTTCTACTATGGTTAGATCTTAGGAATCTTTAGAGATAAGAATTGGGCTCAAACGAGCCGATCCAAGTGAGAAAAATGGAGAAATTCCAAAAAAATCATGGTGGCGGGTTCGCCGGAAACCACCACCTCCGGCGGCCAAACAATCGCCGGGCGTTAGCCACCACCTCGACGGAGGTGGTGGTGGAGGTGGCTGGCCGGGGAAGTGGCCGGATGGCCTGCGATGGCTCACGCAAAGGTACAGGTTATGCATTTTTATTTTGCTGTTCGGGTAGATGAGGAAGATGAACAATGTTCATCTTAAATTAATGATAATATTTGTTATAGTTTAGGAATTAATATCTTTTGATGTGCATCATTTTAGAACAGAAATATAAGGCCATTAGGTGCTAAACCCTAAAAAGTCGCCAACATATAAATTGTATCCCTTGAAGTCTACGTTAATTTAAAAGTGATTTCAACCCATTTGGGTAAGTGGTTTGACCACAACACGCATTTTGGTGCAACCTATACATAGGTGTGACCAGACACAAATTGATCCCCACACCTAACCACTCACTCAAATGCCTTGAAATTTACAACATAGACTTTCCATAACTTCCCCTCATACTGTCCAAAAATCAGAATTTTTGGACAATATGTGTCTATAGTTTTGTGAAAAATTTAATAAATAATATGTGATTTAATTAGGTATTCCAATGACCTTAAAACCCTCCCAAAGTTTGGTGAGTGGTCCTTGGGGTCTTCATGAGTCTCTGTATGAATTTCCATCTCATTTGGAGATTATTTGAATTGGAAATGAGCAAACCCTAGCCTTGCCCCAAAAAGGGTATTTTGGTCAAAAGTGCACTTGTGTGTTTAGGTGGCCAAATCACCTCAACAGAGGCTGAGATTTGGGCCATTGACTTGACATGACTTTTAACACCCTCCCATGGAAGATGTGGTGGATTGGAGAAGATTTGCCCTAGGACCCAAGACCAAACCCTAAGGATGGTCTTTGGAGCCTTGTGAAGGGCATGTGGTCAAACGACCTTGAAATGACCATTATGTTTGTTGGGTACATTGGTCAAATGTACCTGATTTGAAGAAGCCTCACCCAACTCAATGATATACATCATAATGTATTTGATGTATGTTTGAGTTACTTGTGCAGGTTAAGAAAGAATTGGACTGAAGCAAAAAGTTTCTAAGTCCATGTGTCGACACCCAGAGGGAAAGTGTCGACACTTAAGAAAGCTTGTGTCGACACCCAGACAAGCAGTGTCGACACTTGGAGTCATTGTGTCGACACCTGGGAAGCAGAGTCGACACCAGACAGAAAGTGTCGACACTTGGAGCTGTGTCGACACTCAGTGAAGAAAAGTGCAGACAGAAAGTGTCGACACAAGGAGCTGTGTCGACACCCAATGAAGCTGTGTCTACATCAGAAAGTGTCGACACTTGGAGCTGTGTCGACACTCAGCAAAAGTCTGCAGAATCTAAGTACAAGTGTCGACACTCAACACAATGTGTCGACACTATGCAGAAGAGTCAGCATTTGAAGTAAGTGTCGACACTCAACACAATGTGTCGACACTATGCAGAAGAGTCAGCATTTGAAGTAAGTGTCGACACTCAACACAATGTGTCGACACTCAACAAAAGACTCAACACTTGAAGAAAGTGTCGACACAAGGAGTTGTGTCGACACTTAGCAAAGAACAGAAAGAACTATAAATTATTCTAAGTACAAGTGTCGACACTATGGGAATGTGTCGACACTCAGCTGAAGTCTCAACAACAAGAAGGTGTGTCGACACAAGGAGCTGTGTCGACACTCAGCAAGATTCAACATAGAAGACTATGTGTCGACACCAAGAAGCAGTGTCGACACTAGACAGATTCAACACAAGAAGCTGTGTCGACACAAAGGAGATGTGTCGACACTTAGAAGAATTCAGCAAAAGCTAGAAGAACAAGTATTTGTGTCGACACTCAATTTCAGTGTCGACACATGCAGAAGAATCTGTGTCGAGAAATACAAGGAATTGTGTCGACACCTTGTAGACTTGTGTCGACACTTACACAACATGTGTCGACACTTGGACTATAAGTGTCGACACTTAAAGATAGAAAGTCTCGACACTTACTGACTGTTAGAGATTTTCAAGAAGTGACTGGTTTACATGACAGCTACCGATCCAGCCGGTCTACAACAACTGTCAGAGATGTCAGAAGTCAGTTATGAACCGGACCAGCCGGTTACCATGAAGAAGGCCTATAAATAGGCATCCACAGTTTACAGAAACTGTTGTTGTTGAGATAAGTTGAAGTAATTGATCAGATTGCTGTCAAGGTTGATCAAATTGTTGAAGTGGTACCAAGGGTATCAACACAAGAAGATCTTGTAGTCCAACTGCAGATCTAAGAAGTTGGAGAGAGAGGGCTCCATCCAAGAAATCAGTCTCTGGAACTAGGCTGAGAAGAAGGATTCAGATTCAATTCTGATTCTTAAGTGGCAGAGGTCAAGGAACAACTGCAGAGGATTCAGCCTTATTCAGTTCTACTCAAGAAGCTTTGAAGAAAGCTAAGTCAGGGTGAATCCAGCTGAGTTCTTCCAAGAACTCATCAAGAATCTCACAACTCCTCTCTTATTATTCTGAGTTGTAGAGTTATATTTTGTAATATCTTTTTAACTTGTAGGATCCTTTGGATCTGAGTGATTGTAAGCCTATATTTATAAAGGCTGAGGGTAGGGCTTGTTAGCCTGAGTGTAGGAGATTGAGATCTCTGAGTGTAGGCCTTGGATTGGCTGAGTGTAGGCCTAGATTGGCTGAGTGTAGGCTTTGGGATAAAGCTGAGTTGTAAGGCTTTGGGCCTGAGGTAGGAACCAATTTGGGTTCTGAGACAGTGGAGAAGTTTGGCCGAATCTAGTACACTGCTAGATAGGCGAAGGGGGAAAGTGGATGTACCCATATCTTGGGGAACCACTATAAATCACTGTGTGCTGTGCTGTGAATGTGCTGTGGATTAGCTGTGTATGTTTGATTATTGCTGATTGCTGTAATAAACTAGTTAGAAATCTGTGATATAACTGTTTGGCTGCCAACAAAGTTAGAAAAGAATTAGGTCACCTATTCACCCCCCCTCTAGGTGTTTAGGTACCATATCTTTCAAGTGGTATCAGAGCCAGGTTCCTCAAAACAAGGACTAACAGCCTGAGGAAATCCTGTTTGGCAGATTCAGAGTAAGGTATTACACAGTTTCAAGAAAATCAAGAACATCAAGAAACATGGGTTCTTATGAGAATCACAAGGAATTGGGTTCCATGAAATTACCCATATGCAGAAAGGAGATCTTTGGGATCTGGAAAGAGAGGGTAAGGCTATTTATGGAAGCCTCTGACCCTAGAATATACATCACAGTAAAGGAAGGGCCTTATGTGCCAATGAAGATTTCAGTATTGGATGCAAATCAGAGAACTCCAAAGTATTTCTCTGAGATGACTAAGGATGAAATTATCCTGGCCACCATGGACAAGAGGGCACAAAACATAATAGTGAGTGCCATTGATGATGCCACTTTTCAGAACTTAATTCACTGTAAGACAGCAAAAGAGATGTGGGATACTCTCATTGTCTATATGGAAGGTTCTGAAGAAGTTAGGCAAGATAGGAAGTCCTTGCTAAATCAGGAGTATGAGAGCTTTAGGCAAGGAAAGAGTGATAGCATCACTGAGTGCTATAAGAAATTTTACAGAATAGTTAATGAACTCATGTCTTATGGAAGAGAGTTCACTAACTATGAACTAAATGACAAGTTCTTAAGGTCCCTAACCAAAGATTGGGACACCAAGATCTGTGCCATAAGAGAAATGGCTAAGTTGGGGGAAATTCCACCTCCCACACTGTTTGGCAAGCTATTGTCATATGAGATGCAGTTAACAGTGAGAAAAGAGGAGGAGAAATCAACAAGGACTGAGCACAAAGAAAGAACTGTTGCTTTCAAGACAGAAGTTCCCAGAAAGTGCAGGAATAAGTCTTCAACTCCACCTCCAGAGGTAGTTGAATCAGAATCTGATGAGTCTATCAGCACAAAGAGTGAGAGCAGTGAAAGTGATGAAGACTTTGCTGCCTTCACTAGACATTTTCAGAAATTCCTGAGGAAGAAACAGTGGAGGTCAAGACCTTCTTCAAAGGGAAAGGAAGCCTTTCATCAGGAGAAAAAGTCTTCAAAGAAAGACAAGAAGAGGACAAAGTCAAGCAAGGCAACTGGTTCAAAGATTGTTTGCTATTGCTGCAATAGACAGGGCCATGTTATTGCAGATTGTCCAGAGAAGAGAAAGGATTCTGGTGACAGGAAAAAGACTCACTTCAAAGGGAAGAAAGAAAAGTCTTTTGTTGCTAAGAAGGAAAAGACTCTATCAGATATATCTTCTTCAGAAACTGAGTCTGAGGCTGAAGCCTACATAGGGCTGTATGCAGAAGAAGAAGAGGAAGAATTCATGGAGATCTTGGAGTCAATTTATGAACAAGAAGACAGTCATTGCCAAGGGCTAATGGCTTTGACAGACAGTGCCAAAATCCTGGAGCAGCCAGGACCCAGTCAGGTACAAAGTTCAAGTTTAAATTCAGATTCTTGTTCTAGATCAGAATCAGATTCTTCTTCATCAAGTGATGAGAATGTATCTGAGTCTGAGGAAGATATTCATCAGCTTATAGATGAATATAAGGTGCTGTTGCAAGCCTACAAGAAATGCAAGACCCTAGCCAAAAGTCAGGCAAAGGAGATTGCTGATCTCAAGGCTGTTGCAACAGATTTTGAGAAACAATTTGATCAAAAATTGAATGAGGTAGCCAGGCTGAAACACATTACTGTGATTCAGATGGGAACTATCACCTATAAGAATGATCAAATTAAGAGACTGGAGATCAATCTTCAGAAAGAAAGAGAGCTTGTTGCTAGGTTTTCAAAACCTAAATCAGTGCTACCTTTAATTGATGAATTTGTTCATCATAAAGGCAAGGCTGGACTGGGCTTTGTTAGACCTGCAGGGACTGAGCAGTCCAAGTTTAAGTCCAAGGGCAAAGCCCCAACATTCAACAGGTCTGCTGTAGATAAAACAGCAAAGGTTGTACCTAAGCAAAGGTACAACAAGTTTGAATGCTGGTGCTGTGGCAAGGTTGGCCACTTTGCAGTGGACTGTTGGCACAATGCCAGTGCCAAGGTGAGTAGCAAGCTACCTGGTGGAAAGCCAGTAGGTAGCTTTGTCAAGTTACAGACTAACAAGTACCAAGGACCAAAGATTGCTTTGGGTTCTAAGGTCCATTAATTTGTTTTGCAGGTGAGTCCAAGTGGCCATACCCCTACATGGTACTTGGACAGTGGATGTTCCAGACATATGACTGGAACTAGGGGACTACTGAAGGACTACATTCCAATCAAAAATGGTCCTAAAGTGACCTTTGGTGGTTCTGAAAAAGGAATCATCAAAGGGTTTGGTAACATTTCTTCAAACTTAGTTACCATTACTCAAGTGGCTTATGTTAAAGGGTTGAAACACAACCTAATAAGTATAAGTCAATTAAGTGATGTAGGGTATGACATCTCATTTGTTAAAAATGGTTGTCATATCAAGAGGTCAAGTGATCAAGAGATCATCTTGACAGGTTATAGGAAGAGAAATGTCTACTGCCTAGACATTATGATTGAGAACAATGGTTCTCCAGTTTGTCTTGTAGCTGATGAGACAGTCTCTCATTGTGTCAAATGGCACAAGAGGCTGGCCCATCTTAACTACAAGACAATTAGCAAACTCTTTAGTAAAGAGTTAGTGAGGAATGGTCCTCAAGTTAAGTGTGTTAAAGATGGCATTTGCTCAGCTTGTCAAAAAGGCAAGCAGACTAAATCCTCTTTTAGAAGCATAGATAACAAAGATGCTGTGAGGTGTTTGTACCTCTTGCATTTGGATCTCTTTGGTCCAATGCCAGTTCACAGCTTAGGTAGGAAGGTCTATACCCTTGTAGTTGTAGATGACTACTCAAGGTTTTCCTGGGTGTTCTTCTTAAGACAGAAATCTGAAACACCTAGTGTCTTCTACAGCTTTGTCAAGCAAATTCAGAATGAACTAAATAGTACTGTGGTCAAGATTAGAAGTGACCATGGTACTGAGTTTCAATCTGAAAGCATGACAAAACTATGTGAAGACTTTGGGATATTTCAAGAATTCTCTTCACCTAGAACACCTCAGCAAAATGGCATTGCTGAGAGGAAAAATAGGACCTTGATAGAAGCTGGTAGAACCCTACTAAGTGATACATCACTGCCTGAGTATTTCTGGGCTGAAGCAGTTAACACTGCATGCCATGTTATAAATAGGGCTACCATCACTAAAGGGCTAAACAAGACCCCCTATGAAGTAGTGAAAGGCAGGAAACCAAACCTATCCTATTTTAGGATCTTTGGTTGTAAATGCTACATACTTAACAATGGGAAGTCTTACATAACTAAGTTTGCTGCCAAGTCCCAAGAGGGAATTTTTATTGGGTACAGCAATAATAGTAAGGCTTATAGAGTCTACAACTTGACTACACAAGTTGTAGAAGAATCAGTGCATGTAGTTTTTGATGAGACTAAACTTATTAATAATGAGTTGTCTAGCAATGTATGCAGCCCCACAGGTTTGACAAAGACAATGGACAAGCTGACTATAGAAGAAGTGCCTGCTGCAAGACAGCAAGGAGAGGAGAGTAGCTGCTGTCCAGGGGGAGAACTACATGTGCCAATTGCTGAAGAAATCCAAGGAATACAGCATGATGCAGATGCTGAAGGGGTTCAACCTGAAGTGAGGATGCCTCCAGCCCACAGGCATCTTAGAGATCATCCAGTAGAGCTGATTATTGGAGATCCAAGACAAGGAGTACAAACCAGGAGTAGAAACATGAATGCTGCAATCTATTCCAGCTTTTTGTCTCAAGTTGAACCTAAAAGATTTGAAGAAGCAATAATGGATCCACAATGGACTGAAGCAATGCAAGAAGAGCTTAATCAGTTCAAGAGGTGCAAGGTTTGGGAACTTGTTCCTAAACCTAAAGACCACAATGTAATAGGAGTTAAGTGGATCTACAGGAATAAGATGGATGAACAAGGTGTCATCATTAAGAATAAAGCTAGACTGGTTGCTAAAGGATATAGGCAAGAAGAAGGTATTGATTTTGATCAAACCTTTGCTCCAGTAGCCAGACTGGAAGCCATAAGAATGTTCTTGGCCTATGCAACCTATCAAGGATTCAAGGTATACCAAATGGATGTCAAGTCAGCATTCCTAAATGGTAATTTTAAAGAAGAAGTCTATGTGGAGCAGCCTTCAGGTTTTGTTGATCCAACTCTACCTCAGTATGTCTATAGACTTAGGAAAGCTTTATATGGGTTAAAGCAAGCTCCTAGAGCTTGGTATGAAACCCTATCTAGTTTCCTCATTGAGAACAAGTTCTCAAGGGGGAAAATAGATAAGACTCTATTCCTTAGGGAATCTAGAGGCAAAGTCATACTAGTCCAAATATATGTAGATGACATTATATTTGGGTCTACTGAAAGCAGCCTTTGCAAAAAGTTTGCAAAACTTATGCAAGGTCAGTTTGAAATGAGTAGTATGGGAGAGCTGAAGTTTTTCTTGGGTCTCCAAGTTAAACAGACTGAGAGTGGTTTGTCCATTTGTCAGTCAAAGTTCACCCTAGAACTCATAAGGAAGTATGGTATGGATTCATCCAGTACCATGAAGACTCCTATGGGGTCAAGTATGTCTCTTAGCAAGGATGATGCAGGGAAACCTGTAGATGAAACCTTGTATAGAGGGATAGTTGGCTCCCTATTATACTTGACTGCTAGTAGACCAGACATCATGTATGCTACATGTGTTTGTGCAAGGTATCAAGCCTGCCCTAAAGAGTCTCACTTGACTGCTGTCAAGAGAATTTTGAGATATCTAAAGGGCACTCCCTATCTAGGCCTCTGGTACCCTAGGAATGGAGACTTTGATCTAACAGGTTATTCAGATGCAGACTTTGCAGGATGCAAAGAGGATAGAAAGAGCACTACTGGAACCTGTCAATTCCTAGGTGGAAGACTAATTTCATGGAGCAGCAAAAAGCAGACTAGTGTGGCTATCTCCACAGCTGAGTCAGAATATGTGGCTGCAGGAAGTTGCTGTGCTCAACTTCTGTGGATTCAACATCAGCTAGAGGACTATGGATTTCAGGTAAGTAGAACTCCACTTTACTGTGATTCTACAAGTGCTATTTTAATAGCTAATAACCCTGTATCTCATAGTAGAACAAAACATATTGAGATTAAATATCACTTTCTTAGAGAACATGTAGAAAGAGAAGATATTTCACTTGAATATGTTAAAACAGATGAACAAGTAGCTGATATGTTTACTAAGCCACTAGAAGAAGCTAAGTTCAATAGATTCAAAATTGAACTAGGTATGATAAACTTAGACTAAGTTTACAGAATAGAAATTTGGCTAAGTAAAAAGGTGTCGACACATAGACAAGTCTATGTCGACACAAAATAGTGGTGTCGACACTTCAGGAAAAACGTGTCGACACATCTAGAAATGTGGTGTCGACACTTCCGAATGTTAGTGTCGACACATGTCAAGTAGGTGTCGACACATCCAATATGGTGTCGACACTTATGTTTTACTCAGAATTTTCTAAGTAAAGTCTCGACGATGTGTCGAGTTATGTTGTGTCGACACATAACCATGTGTCGACACATAATATCTGTTGACTAAACTTGTGTCGACACATGTGTGTCGAGACATTATAAGTCAGTGTCGACACTTATTGCCAGTGTCGACACATGTTTAGCTAGCTGTCCCGCCTGTTCATCTTCAAAATCAGAAAGGTATAAATAGGGTTCTGTCTTTGTTTGTCGACACGCTTTCAAAGTTTCGAGACCATAACTCCTGTGTCGACACCTCTCTTTTCTCAAGACTAATTCTCCAAACCCTAATGGCTCCTAAGCTTGAGGAGAACGTGAACGAGGGCTATGAGCTAGTGCGCGGCGCGTTCGACGACGCAGATCAAGAACTCAAATCGGTGATAACCCTAGTCGCCAATTCTGGACTAGAATACTTGGTTTCAGAACCAACAAAGATTTGGAAGAAGGAAGTGCTCGAATTCCTTACTGGAGCTGCAGTTGATGAATCTGGATACAGAATCAAATCCAGAGTTCATGGATCCAAGGTCAAGATTTCACCAAAAAGTCTGAGGAAGGTACTCCAGCTACCTAAGACTCAAGATGAAGAAGAAGTAACTGCCTCCAAGATTAGGGAAGCTTTAGTTTGGTGTGGACTTGATCCCAAAATGAAGATAGGTTCTGTGTTTAATAGGAAAGGCATGAACAACCAAGGAAAGTTCATGTCAGAGATTGTGGGAAAGGTTATCCTCAGTAAGCCAGGAGGGCATGACAGGGTGTCAGCCTCCATGTTCAATATCATGACCAGAATAATATTCACCCTAAGAACAGATTGGTCTATGATAGTTTATGAGAAAATAAAGGAAAGTCTGAAAAAGCCCAACCTGGGCAGGATTATCAGTCTCTACCTAGCTGGTACCATACCAGAGGTAATGAGCTCTGCTGCTGGAAGTAAGATCAATCACATGAGGAAGATGGATCAAAGGATCTTTTCTAGATGGGAAAGGGTGTTGTCAAAGGACATGCCTACCCCTGAGAAGCCAGTTACAGAGAAAGTCACTCCTCCCAGGAAGAAAAGGAAAACTGCTGTTGTGGCACAAGAGTCCTCAAGCAGTTCTGAGAGTGAAGAACAGGTGGTGTTCACACCTGATGAGCAAGAGGAAGAGACAGTAGTAAAGACTCCTACTCCTCTAGAGACTGCTGAGATCCAGGGGGAGCTGCCTCCAGCTAGCCCCATCCATAGGGATCACAGTCAGGGGGAGCTTCCAGGTGTAGCAGAACCCTCTACACTGGAGAGTGAACAAGCCACCTCCATTATACAAGAGGTACTCTCTGAACTAAACACTTTAGATTTTTCTATAGTAGATTCTGATTTGTCTGATGTCCATCAGCAAACTCAGCTAAACAGTCAAGTACCAGATGTTGTTTTAGAAGACAAATCTGCTGAACAAGAAGTGGTACCTGAGTCAGTGGTTGAAGAGCAAAGACTGTCTCCAGCTCCATCCCCTCATGAATATATAATGGAAGATTTGTTTCTAAATCTGGATCAGGCAGATTTTGACAAAGCAATTGATGCTGAAGATAAGAGTGCTGCTGCTGAGGGGGAGCACATGGAAGTTCTGGAAGAGCCTATTAGGCTGGAAACTGAAAAGGCAACTGCTGTGCCAGCTGACAAACCTCAAAGCCCTAAGGACAGGGTTGATATTGCCAGCACTTCTGCCTCTGAGGATGAGGAGAGTGCTAGGGCCAAGAAGAAGAAACTTTATGTTTTTAAAAGAAGAAGTCAGAGTTACAAGAAAGCCTTGCAATCCATTGCCCCACAGCCTATAGTTCAACAAGCTCCAACAGTTGATTATAGTGCTTTGATGATTGCCATGCAGATCAAGTTGGATGAGCAAAGGAAGGCAATAGAGGCTTATGTGGATGAAGGGCACAAGTCCCTACAGTTTGATCTTGCACAGGACATAAAGTCTATAAGGTTTGAGATGAACCTTAATAAAAAGGAGATGAATGAATGCTTCCACAAGGGTGGAAATGCTGTGGTATATCTGGCTACACACCAAGAGAAGATCAAAGCACAGGTAGATGATATAGCATTGAAACAAGGATATGTACTGGAAAATCAGTTAAGGATGAATGATAACTTGACTGCTTCACACAATGCTATAGTCACTGAAATGAAGAATAAGACTGCTGAACCTTCTACATCTGCTGCTGCAGTTAAGGCTGATTTTGATAAAGTCTTTCAAGCTGAGATTACTGCTGTCAAGACTGCAATTAAAGATTCCCAGAAAGTCATCTCTGAACAACTTACAAAGCTGAAACCATTCTTCAAAGAGGGAATCAGGTATTTGGACAGCCAGATAAGGTTTCAGAAAGATGATGTCAGAGACCATATGGCCAGAGAAGTCATAAAGGGGGAGAGAGTATTAGTCAAAGCTAGCTCTGACCATGCCAAATGGATATCTAACTCCATCAGAGCTACACTGGGCTATCCTCCACTTTGTGATGATGATAATGTGGCTGAATCAGGAATACAAACTGCATATCTTGGAGGTGAGCAACAAGAAGTAGCTCAAGTGATATATCCACCTCCAGATTTTGACATGGTTCAAGCAGATGTCAGCACAATGTATAGCCCAACTGAGGGCAAGGCCAATGTTCATATTGAGAAGGTTGTTCAACCTATTTCTGAAGCTCTGCAGGAGGCCATGAACAAAGAAGAAGAGACAAGGTTGTCAAAGAAGAGGTTTAGGGAGCAAGCAGAACAAAAGCCAGATTTTGAACAATGGAGCCCTACCTCTAAAAATATAATTCTTACTGCCTGGAAAGCTGCAAAGGACAATGCTCATGAAAGGAACAAATGGTTCTCTGAGGCAGAATGGAGAAAGCATGAGATTAGGCAGGAGGCTGTAGTACAATTCAGAAGGAAGGCTAAGATGGGAAAGCTACCTCCAACTGCTGTGGAGCCTAGCAAGTACTTCCCCAAGCCATATCACTACTTTGAGAGGCAGAAAATCAAAGCAGGGGAGCTGAAAAAGAAGGACTTAAAAGGAAAGAAGCCTGCTGTTGCTGAACCTGCTGAAGCCCCTGTCAAAGCTTAAGTTCAAGCTGGAAAGGGAATAGTTATCAAAGAACCTGATCAGAAATAGATTATGAATTAAACTTGATGCTTATTGTAATCTGATAAATGAAAAACATTTTTGTAAACCTTGGAAAATGTATAAGGAACAATGTTAGAACAATATATGATAAATATATTTCATGATTGTTCTGTAAATGTGTCTATTTCTTATTTGTTCTGTAATGCTGAATGTGTATACATGTGTGAATTTATTACATGTTTATGTTTACCCTGCTGTTTATAATCTGCTGTACATCATTTTGTAATTTTAATTATGGATGGTGTATATCATTGACTAAGGGTTATGACTTCTCCAAATAGGGGGAGATTGTTGGGTACATTGGTCAAATGTACCTGATTTGAAGAAGCCTCACCCAACTCAATGATATACATCATAATGTATTTGATGTATGTTTGAGTTACTTATGCAGGTTAAGAAAGAATTGGACTGAAGCAAAAAGTTTCTAAGTCCATGTGTCGACACCCAGAGGGAAAGTGTCGACACTTAAGAAAGCTTGTGTCGACACCCAGACAAGCAGTGTCGACACTTGTAGTCATTGTGTCGACACCTGGGAAGCAGAGTCGACACCAGACAGAAAGTGTCGACACTTGGAGCTGTGTCGACACTCAGTGAAGAAAAGTGCAGACAGAAAGTGTTGACACAAGGAGCTGTGTCGACACCCAGTGAAGCTGTGTCTACATCAGAAAGTGTCGACACTTGGAGCTGTGTCGACACTCAGCAAAAGTCTGCAGAATCTAAGTACAAGTGTCGACACTCAACACAATGTGTCGACACTATGCAGAAGAGTCAGCATTTGAAGTAAGTGTCGACACTCAACACAATGTGTCGACACTATGCAGAAGAGTCAGCATTTGAAGTAAGTGTCGACACTCAACACAATGTGTCGACACTCAACAGAAGACTCAACACTTGAAGAAAGTGTCGACACAAGGAGCTGTGTCGACACTTAGCAAAGAACAAAAAGAACTACAAATTATTCTAAGTACAAGTGTCGACACTATGGGAATGTGTCGACACTCAGCTGAAGTCTCAACAACAAGAAGGTGTGTCGACACAAGGAGCTGTGTCGACACTCAGCAAGATTCAACATAGAAGACTATGTGTCGACACCAAGAAGCAGTGTCGACACTAGACAGATTCAACACAAGAAGCTGTGTCGACACAAAGGAGATGTGTCGACACTTAGAAGAATTCAGCAAAAGCTAGAAGAACAAGTATTTGTGTCGACACTCAATTTCAGTGTCGACACATGCAGAAGAATCTGTGTCGAGAAATACAAGGAATTGTGTCGACACCTTGTAGACTTGTGTCGACACTTACACAACATGTGTCGACACTTGGACTATAAGTGTCGACACTTAAAGACAGAAAGTCTCGACACTTACTGACTGTTAGAGATTTTCAAGAAGTGACTGGTTGACATGACAGCTGCCGATCCAACCAGTCTACAACAACTGTCAGAGATGTCAGAAGTCAGTTATGAACCGGACCAGCCGGTTACCATGAAGAAGGCCTATAAATAGGCATCCACAGTTTACAGAAACTGTTGTTGTTGAGATAAGTTGAAGTAATTGATCAGATTGCTGTCAAGGTTGATCAATTGTTGAAGTGGTACCAAGGGTATCAACACAAGAAGATCTTGCAGTCCAACTGCAGATCTAAGAAGTTGGAGAGAGAGGGCTCCATCCAAGAAATCAGTCTCTGGAACTAGGCTGAGAAGAAGGATTCAGATTCAATTCTGATTCTTAAGTGGCAGAGGTCAAGGAACAACTGCAGAGGATTCAGCCTTATTCAGTTCTACTCAAGAAGGTTTGAAGAAAGCTAAGTCAGGGTGAATCCAGCTGAGTTCTTCCAAGAACTCATCAAGAATCTCACAACTCCTCTCTTATTATTCTGAGTTGTAGAGTTATATTTTGTAATATCTTTTTAACTTGTAGGATCCTTTGGATCTGAGTGATTGTAAGCCTATATTTATAAAGGTTGAGGGTAGGGCTTGTTAGCCTGAGTGTAGGAGATTGAGATCTCTGAGTGTAGGCCTTGGATTGGCTGAGTGTAGGCCTAGATTGGCTGAGTGTAGGCTTTGAGATAAAGCTGAGTTGTAAGGCTTTGGGCCTGAGGTAGGAACCAATTTGGGTTCTGAGACAGTGGAGAAGTTTGGCCGAATCTAGTACACTGCTAGATAGGCGAAGGGGGAAAGTGGATGTACCCATATCTTGGGGAACCACTATAAATCACTGTGTGCTGTGCTGTGAATGTGCTGTGGATTAGCTGTGTATGTTTGATTATTGCTGATTGCTGTAATAAACTAGTTAGAAATCTGTGATATAACTGTTTGGTTGCCAACAAAGTTAGAAAAGAATTAGGTCACCTATTCACCCCCCCTCTAGGTGTTTAGGTACCATATCTTTCAATGTTTATATAGGAATTTTAGACCATTATGTTTATATAGGAATTTTATTTCAATTTTTAGTTGAACAAATTCCGTACTTAGTTCAATGACTTGTCAAAATGGTATATTGTAGAAAAATTGAATTTAGAGCTCATTACTTGTTGGAAGATTATGAAACTTGATCAGTGGTGTTTATAGGTCATTAGGTCTATACTTGAATTTTCTCAGAATTTTTTGAAGTATATTTTCAGTACTTGTCTCTTTAATTTGATATAAGCTGAATACATCCAAAATTGTGATTAGACATCTAGATCTTGCTGAAAAATTTAGAGACTCTGAGTTTAATGATAAGTAGTTATCTTGTATTTATCATAATTTTGTGGAACACTTTGCATGCCTGAAAATAGTTCTTCATGTTCAAACTAAGGCATTTGGATTTCTTAGGAAATTAAATAAATTATCAAGCAAGTTAGGAAAACTATAAATCCCTGGATTTAGGCCAAAAATGTCAGGATAGGCCCCCAATAAATATTATAGGGAGATTGGATGATAATTTGGAGTACCTCCCATCATGTACTTCATTATCTTAGGATGGGTTGTACATAGTAAAACTGCAGAAAATAAGTTAGGGCAAGAAACGAACTTAGGATGTGGGGGATGTAGATTGCTGGTTATGATAAAGCATAATGTGTTCATCATTGTGAGTTCTAATATGGAATACGAAAGGGTTGTCTAGTGTAAGTAGGTGCTCAGGGTTGACGAAAGATCATCTTCCCCATAAGGAGAAGAAGAGTGTAAACATACTAGGGTCAGATCCAAGGTAACACAAAAGGGATTGGGTAATGGTTAACAACCAATAACAATAAGTGCCTTGCGAAAGAGAACGGTGGGCTATTGCTACCATCATAGTTCCTAGTGCCCTTTTTAGAACCCTTCACCGGGTATACTGGGGGCAGTACTGGGTTAACGTAAGCTGTAAGAACAAATGTTAAAGAGCAATTAGTAAACTGGTGATTCACCTTCACACACCCTGGTAGCGGGAGGTTAGTTAGTTGCGGTTATCCAAGCGGAGGCTCGGTGGTAGTATTAACGGACGGTTTAGTCCGGGGAGCCAATGGCTCGGAAGTTCTTAAATAAGTGAGAAAAGGTGGTGGGTCCTCGGTATTTGACCATCATTCACAACGACGTCGATACGCTGACTCGGCGGTGTGGTTTATACTTAGCCAAAGGAAGTCTGGTGTATATGGCCAGCATTAGTACGTGGTGACTCTGGGTTGTGTTCTTCCAGTGGCGTACATAAGGGCTAGGCCTGATAGTGTGGATATCTGTCTAGGAGTGGGGGGCCTGACCCACTGTCTCCGTTTGCCACTACAGAGGTTCCTGGGAGTGAAGCTAGCTGCCCAAAAGGGGGGAACTAAAGCTCTGTGCGCATAGAGTCGTGTGTGTGTGTTGCACTGCATGAATTTAACAGTAAACCCACAAATTATAGCATACCATAACATCATCATTCAACCCCTACCCCTAATGTATAAGCCGTTATGGGACATTTTATACATTAGACCTTGCAAAACGACCCCTTAGCTTATAGGCTCGTGTGGGCAATGATGGCAAAGATGTTCGACCATGTGCTCGTAATGCTCGTGACCGGTTGTGTAACACCCCAAAATTTGAGAGAGGGTCGACCAGCTTTTTCTGACCAAGTTTGGTTTCTAGCAGGGGGCACACGGCCTGGGACACGGGCGTGTCCCAGGGCGTGTCGGGCTCCAGTCGACGTTTTGGTCGAGAGGTCGATGATTTTCGCTCGACGATGTGTTGAGATAAGGCACACGGCCTAGGACACGGGTGTGTCCAAGGCCATGTCAGTCGAGTGTCGAGAGTTCACTCGATGAAGTTCACTCGACGAGTGTCGAGTGTCGAGACTGGGGCACACGGCCTGTGACACGGGCGTGTCACAGGGCGTGTCCCGCTTGGTCGACGATCTTCGCTCGACATTTTTTCGCGGTGTCGACACAAAGGCTGTCGACGAGTGTCGAGACTTCGCACACGGTGTGGGACACGGGCGTGTCCCAGGCCGTGTCCTTCTCGGGTTGATTTCGGGGATGTGTCGATGGAGGCACACGGACAACCACACGGCCGTGTCAGTCGGGACACGGGCGTGTCGGGTTGAACACGGGCGTGTCGGATGCCCGTGTGTTATTCCAGGCGCGTCAATTTGTGACGGCGAATGGGGGACACAGACACTGGACACGGGCGTGTGCCAGGCCTTGTTCGGCCCAGGTGTTTTATTTTTTCAAACGGATCGTGGCCATTCTTTCCCTTATTTTGGGATCTGATGGTTCAGGACATTTCTTGGGGAGTTAAGTCCGAGAATAGGGTTGGAAACCCTCATTCTTCTCCAAGCTTTCTCTTACTAAAGTTCTAGAGAGAAGTGAGAGCAAGGAATAAGGAGAAAGAGGGTTTGGGCTGTACGAGAGGCTTCGGTGCTCCAAATCGCGAGCGGAGTCCAGATCCGTGGAGGCTAGAGCTTTGTGAAGGCTTTCATCCGGCTATTTTGCCATGGCTAGGAAGAGGAGTCGGAAGGTAACGACACTTCTCCTCTTGGTTTTAGGATGCATGTCTTAGCATCATTTTCTTTTCTAGTTTTGGGCACCAAACACTCAAATGAGAGGGGTTTGGGTCGCCAAGGTTCAAGAGGAACCTCCGGGTCGATTGAGTCTGTCCCCGACATGTTTTGCATTAGAGATCCGCTCCGTTAGTGGATTAGGCATGGTGGGTGAAGTTGTAGTCGCGACCGTTAGTCCGACTCGGTGATGTTGCATACGAACTTTAAGGATTTGTAGAGATTCCGTTGCGACAAGATGCCGTTTGTGATGTGGTGATGTTTTCCCCTTTTTCTCAAGTGAGTACGTGTAGTCGGAACCGGACAAGGTTAGCTCCTCAATGGCGGTAGATGGTTTCCTTGGTGGACAAGGTTAGCTCCGCATTGTTGGTAGATGGTTTCCTTGGTGCGCGGGAACGCTGCTGTACAAATGAGGGACTAGGGTGGAATTGTATTGGTTTGTGATGTGCCAAGGCGTGGCTATGTCTCCGTGGTCGGCTGGCTATCCCGTGACATACACGTCATATGTGGAGAGTGTCCCGGCGAGACTAGTCCCCTTGTGTGAGACTGACGAGAATGTCAAGCATGGGGGCAAGCCCGGACAATGAGGCCATGAGCGGGTGGGGTCCGACAAGGCTTCTTAGAATCGGTCAGTTTGTGTTTGTTGGAATCCTGACTTGAGATGTCAAAGCTTGCAGGTAAGCCCGGGTCTAAGACCATGAGCAGGCGGGGCCTTAGCAAGGGTTCCTTGTGGCGGCCTGTACGCCGTTGGGGGGAATTGTGATGCCCCTTTGTATGTGGCTTTATGCCAATGGGGAAATGATGAGTACCCATATGATGTGATGAAGTGCTAGATGCATACGCGATAGGGTGCCTTGGGTGAAGCCCGGGTTGTTGCATACATGTTGCATAAGTAGGCCCCTTTTTATTATATGCTCGACCAGTAGAGAACATGTATGATGTGTGTGACATCCAAGCCTGTTTCTGTAGTTGCTTTTCTTGCTTATGAATATTGCATACGAAGTGCTAACTTGCAGGTTGGAGGAGTACCCTGGGGTCCATTAGGGGCGGCCGGGTGGAGATGTGTTTGTTACACAGTTTGAGGTCAGCCTTTGCTGACCCACGTTACTAATAATTTTTACAGGACAAGGATCGCAAGCAGGAGCTAGATCGCCGGCCAGAAAGGCCTAAGCCTCATGAAGTGTTCCTCTCTTTTGTAGCTCTACTTATACGATGTTGTATGTTTGAGACTCATGTTGTCCGGCTTGCATGCCGAGGTAGACTAGGAGTGCTTAAGCACTTTCATGACTGTTCTGCTATTTAAATTTTGGACTCACTTGTGTTGTAAGGCCATAAAGCCATTGTTATTACTCTTTTAGTAGTGGATAACTTCTAGTCTTGTTTGTGTTTCCGCTATTTTGTGCAAAACATTTTGAGTATGGGCAGTTATATTAACTTATAATACCAAAGCTGTGGCTTCCGTATGTTGTGGGGCCCCGGCCGGACCCATATTATACGGTTATTACAGGGGAGGTGTTATAATTTGGTATCAAAGCGAGGTCAGATTCAAGGTCAATGCGTAGAGAAGTTATCCACATAAGAGTAACGTTGGACCATGAGTGTCCTATTGTTTAAGTCTTGAGTTTAAAGGCTGATCCCTTGTTTCTTGTTTCTTGAAGAGTGCAAGCAACGAGGCGGGAACGTCGAGAGCAAGAGAAGAGCTTTCGGCGAGCAGTGCTACTGCTCCAGGTCTTTTGGGCACGGGTTTTAACCCGGCCGATTTCTGCCGCATGCTTGCAGAAGCGATGGTGGCGGCCCAAGCTACATCAGCAGCTCAAGTAGCAACCCCTGCTACACCGGATACGGCGACGGCCGTGCCAGGCAGAGAAGCCAGGCGAGTGGAGCCTTTGGCAGAAAGGGTAGTTGTCGGACATGTAGACCGACACTTGAAGTACTTCCTGAGCTTCCATCCCCCGTCTTTCAAGGGAGTTGGTACGCCAACGGATGCAGAGGATTGGTGGGTTCGCATTCAAGAGCTTTTGATGGCGGTAGAGACTCCAGAAGAAAAGAAATCTGAGTATGCGGCATTCATGTTGGAAGGAGACGCCAAGTTGTGGTGGGTGAGCCATAGCGGCCGCCAGTTACCTGGACGCACCCCGTCAATGGAGGAATTTGGGGATGCGTTTCTAAAGAGGTACATTCCCATTTCTACACGGTTGGCACTTCAGAGGCAATTTCTGCACTTAATGCAGCGAGACAAGACGGTGGATGAGTATGTGCAGGAGTTCACCCATTTGGGTCGTTACGCGGGAACAACGATGGCAAATGATGTAGAGAGGGATAACCTCTTCTAACAGGGGCTGAGGGAGAATCTGAGGCAACCCCTCATCTCCATGAAGAGAGTGGGATTCAATGAATTAGTGGAGGCTCCCAGGATATTGGAAAGTGATCTGGAGCGAACCCAACATCGTAAGGGTTTCACTCCCAAGCAAGGGGAAGGGAAGCCTCCCCAATCTCAGGGGAAGTCTGAAGGGAATAGGTGGAGGAAGAAGCCTCACACTTGCAGATCCGGTGAGAAGAGCAATTAGACGCCTGAAGGTTCTCACTCTAAGGGACCGCCGACATGCTACAACTGCGGTAAGGTGGGGCACATAGCTCGTATTTGTCCTCAAGGAGGAGCGGAGCATGGGGCAAGACAGGAGCAGACTGTACGCTCCGGCCCCAGTGCCGCAGAGAAAGGGAAGATGGCGGAGTCAAGCGCTTTTCAGTTCCAACCGGTGCAACCAAGGGCCTACGACCTTGGACAGCAAGAAGCGATCCGCCAAACCGATGTGGTAACAGGTATGAAGAAAATTTAAGTTTAAATTTTGTGCTTCATACTTTTAGACTTTTGTGTGATGTCAATGTTGTAGGCTTCGTTTTAGTTTCCGGATACCCCGCTAGGGTATTGTTTGATACGGGAGCATCGCACTCCTTTCTCGCGGAGAGCTTCATCCGGAGAATAGGAGTTGAGTCTTTCTCGGCGGACGCAGAGCTGAAAGTGCGCATGCCCAATGGGTCATCCATGACCACCGGGGCCAAAGGGCGCATCTGTTGGGAGTTGGACGGATTTGACTTCGTTTTGGTAGCAGCGATTTTACCATTGGTTGAGTTTGATGTCATTTTGGGCATGGACTGGCTTGCAGAGCAGCGCGCCAGTATTGACTGCCTATCTAAGGTGGTGACCCTAAGGAGCAAAGGGCAGGCGGAGGTCAAATTTGAGGGCCTTTGTGGAGTGACCTGTTCCTTGATTTCGGCCATGAAGTTGATGCGGGCGGTTAACCAGGGTGGTGTAGCGCTTGTAGCGTTATTGGAGGTTCGTCTCTCCTAGCTGTCTATTGAGGAAGTGCCCGTAGTGGCAGAGTTCAAGGATGTGTTTCCGGATGAACTTCTTGGAGCGCCTCCTCGGAGGGAGATCAATTTCTCGATCGAGTTAGTGCCGGAGGCTAGGCCGGTGTCACGTCCTCCGTTTAGGATGACACCAAAGGAGTTGGCTGAACTTAAAGTACAGTTACAGGAACTGTTGGAGCAAGGGTATATCAGACCCAGTTCTTCACCGTGGAGTGCGCCAGTGTTGTTTGTAAAGAAGAAAGACGGTAGTATGCGGCTATGCATAGACTACCGAGAGTTGAATAAATTGACCGTCAAGAATAAGTATCTGATTCCTCGGATAGACGACTTGTTTGACCAGTTGGTGGGGTCGGTGGTGTACTCAAAATTGGACTTGAAGTCAGGCTATTATCAGTTGCGAATTCGGGATGAGGACATCCCCAAGACTGCCTTTGGTACAAGGTATGGACATTTTGAGTTTACGGTGATGCCGTTCGGGCTGACGAACGCACCATCTGTGTTCATGGATCTTATGAATCGAGTATTTTAGGAATAATTAGACTCTTTTGTGGTTGTCTTCATTGATGACATCTTGGTGTATTCCAAATCGGAAGTGGAGCATGAGACCCACTTGAGAGTGGTCTTGCAAGTGTTGAGGGAGAATCAGTTGTATGCAAAGTTCTCCAAGTGCGAGTTCTGGTTAGAGAAAGTGGCATTTTTGGGCCACGTGATTAGTGGGGATGGGGTGGCAGTGGATCCAACAAAAGTGGAAGCCATCAGAGATTGACCAATCTTGAGGACCGTGGCGGAATTCCGAAGTTTTCTTGGACTAGCCGGGTATTATAGGAGATTCGTGGAGAATTTTTCGCGGATAGCTCTACCCCTCACCTCACTCACTCGTAAAGATCATAAGTTTGTGTGGACTCAAGAGTGCAGTCAAGCATTTGAAGCACTGAAGGAGAGACTGATGATGGCTCCAATCCTAAGTCTACCGCAAGGGACCGAGGGATTTCAGATCTTCAGTGACGCATCAGGATGCGGTTTGGGTTGCGTTTTGGTGCAACATGGCAAGGTGATAGCTTTTGGGTCTAGACAGCTGAAGCCTCATGAGAGGAATTACCCCGTCCATGACTTGGAGGTGGCGGCGGTAATTTTTGCGTTGAAAATATGGCGACATTATGTGTACGGTGCAAAGGTGGAGATCTTCACGGATCATAAAAGCCTGAAGTATCTCTTGGATCAAAAGGACTTGAACATGCGGCAACGCAGGTGGGTTGAGTTTCTTGGAGACTATGAGGTGGCGATTCAGTTTACGCCAGGTAAAGCCAATGTGGTGGCGGATGCCTTGAGTAGAAAGTACTCGGGCAAGGGAATTGGATCGAAGCTCATGATGAGCGGTTGGTACGGGAATGGTAGTCCCTTGGTTTGGAATGTATTGCGAGAGGCAAGTACAGCGTGGCTCGGTTGAACTGGATTGAAGTGCAAAATGACTTGTCCGATCGCATTCGGGAAGCGACTCGGTTGGATGTGGGGTTTCAACTATATGTGTTGGAGACTCAAAAGGGCGAGAGCAGCGCTGGGGAGATGATTGATGGGATTCTGAGGAAGGACGGAAGGGTTTGTATACCGCAGTTCGGCAAACTCTGTGAGGAGTTGATGTTTGAGGCTCACTTCACAAAGTACTCCATTCACACGGGCAGCACAAAGATGTACTTGGATATGAAGAAATCCTTTTGGTGGCCGGGACTGAAGGGGGATGTAGCTTTGCATGTGAATCGTTGCCAAACTTACGCCTTGGTGAAGGCCGAATGTCAGAAGCCGGGCGGGTTCCTGAAGCCTCTTCCAATCCCAAAGTGGAAATTTGATGACATCTCCATGAATTTTGTACATGGTTTGCCTAGATCGCAGCAGGGTAATGATGCTATTTGGGTGATCGTGGATCGCCTAACCAAGGTGGCTCACTTCATCCCAAATCGGAAGGAGGACAGCGTGGAGAAGCTGGTGGAGTTGTATGTTCGCAACATTGTGCGACTGCACTGAATTCCTAAGAGCATAATCAGCGATCAAGATGGACGGTTTACGTCAAAGGACTGGAGATTGGTTCAGAAGAGTTTGGGCACGAAGCTAAAGTTCAGTACGACGTTCCATCCTCAAACTGACGGGCAAACCGAAAGGACGAACCGTACTATGGAGGATATGCTGAGAATGTGCATTCTTGACTTCGGCAAGAGGTCGGAAGATCACCTCTTCATGGTAGAATTCGCGTACAATAATAGTTATCAAGCAAGCATAAAAATGGCGCCATACGAAGCTTTGTATGGGAGACGGTGTCGAACACTGATGTCTTGTGCAGAGGCGGGAGACACCAAAATTTTGGGAAAAGAGGTGGTAGTTGATGCTTGTGAGTTGGTGCAGACCATTCAAGAGCGTATGAAGGTGGCGCAAGACCGGAAAGCAAAATACTTTAATGTTCATCACAGGAAGTTGGAATTTGCGGTAGGTGATTGGGTCTATTTGAAGATCAAGCCGTTCAAAGGCGTCTCACAGATTCGCCGACTCAAGAAGTTGAGTCTAAGGTTTTTGGGGCCTTTTGAAGTTGTTGAACGGGTGGGAGAAGCAGCCTATCGGTTGGCGCTGTCCGCGGAGCTGAGTGGATTGCACGACGTCTTCCATGTCTCCGTCTTGAGGAAAGCTTTGGTGGAGGCTAGTGTGGTGATTGAGCCGGCATCGGTGCCGATAGAGGAAGACTTGAGGACGCGAGTCTGTCCAATTGCTATAGAGGATTCGGAGACTCGGCAGTTGTAGAATAAAGAGGTTAAACTCGTGAGAGTCTGATGGGACAACTGCGGTCGTGAGGAGCAATCTTGGGAACGAGAACAAGCCATGCTAGAAGAGTATCCAGAACTCTTCATTTCAGGTACCATTTAAATTGTGTTCCCTTTTGCTTTGTAATTTCGGGACAAAATTCTGTTAGGGGGGGGAGGGAGAGTTGTAACACCCAAAATTTGAGAGAGGGTCGACCAGCGTTTTCTGACCAAGTTTGGTTTCTGGCAGGGGGCACACGGCCTGGGACACGGGCGTGTCCCAGGGCGTGTCGGGCTCCAGTCGATGTTTTGGTCGAGAGGTCGACGATTTTCGCTCGACGATGTGTCGAGACAAGGCACACGACCTAGGACACGGGCGTGTCCAAGGCCGTGTCAGTCGAGTGTCGAGAGTTCACTCGACGAAGTTCACTCGACGAGTGTCGAGTGTCGAGACTGGGGCACACGGCCTGTGACACGGGCGTGTCACAGGGCGTGTCCCGCTTGGTCGACGATCTTCGCTCGCCGTTTTTCTGCGGTGTCGACACAAAGGCTGTCGACGAGTGTCGAGACTTCGCACAGGGCTTGGGACACGGGCGTGTCCCAGGCCGTGTCCTTCTCGGGTTGATTTCGGGGCCGTGTCGATGGAGGCACACGGCCGTGTCAGTCGGTACATGGGCGTGTCGGGTCGAACACGGGAATGTCGGATGCCCGTGTGTTGTTCTATGGGCGTCAATTTGTGACGGCGAATGGGGGACACGACCCTGGACACGGGCGTGTGCCAGGCCATGTTCGGCCCAGGTGTTTTATTTTTTCAGACGGATCGTGGCCATTCTTTCCCTTATTTTGGGATCAGATGGTTCAGGGCATTTCTTGGGGAGTTAAGTCCGAGAATAGGGTTGGAAACCCTCATTCTTCTCCAAGATTTCTCTTATTAAAGTTCTAGAGAGAAGTGAGAGCAAGGAAGAAGGAGAAGGAGGGTTTGGGCTGTAGGAGAGGCTTCGGTTCTCCAAATCGCGAGCCGAGTCCAGATCCGTGGAGGCTAGAGCTTTGCGAAGGTTTTCATCCGACTATTTTGCCATGGCTACGAAGAGGAGTCAGAAGGTAATGACACTTCTCCTCTCGGTTTTAGGATGCATGTCTTAGCATCATTTTCTTTTCTAGTTTTGGGCACCAAACACTCAAATGAGAGGGGTTTGGGTCGCCAAGGTTCAAGAGGAACCTTCGGGTCGATTGAGTCCGTCCCCGACTTGTTTTGCATTAGAGATCCGCTCCGTTAGTGGATTAGGCATGGTGGGTGAAGCCGTAGTTGCGACCGTTAGTCCGACTTGGTGATGTTGCATACGAACTTTAAGGATTCGTAGAGATACCGTTGTGGCAAGATGTCGTTTGTGATGTGGTGATGTTTTTCCCTTTTTCTCAAGTGAGTACGTGTAGTCAGAACCGAACAAGGTTAGCTCCTCAATGGCGGTAGATGGTTTCCTTGGTGGACAAGGTTAGCTCCGCATTGTTGGTAGATGATTTCCTTGGTGCGCGGGAACGCTGCCGTACAAATGAGGGACTAGGGTGGAATTGTCTTGGTTTGTGATGTGCCAAGGCGTGGCTATGTCTCCGTGGTCGGCTGGCTATCCCGTGACGTACACGTTATGTGTGGAGAGTGTCCCAGCGAGACTAGTCCCCTTCTGTGAGACTGACGAGAATGCCAAGCATGGGGGCAAGCCCGGGAAATGAGGCCATGAGCGGGTGGGGTCCGGCAAGGCTTCTTAGAATCGGTCAGTTTGTGTTTGTTGGAATCCTGACTTGAGATGTCAAAACTTGCAGGTAAGCCCGGGTCTAAGACTATGAGCGGGCGGGGCCTTAGCAAGGGTTCCTTGTGGCGGCCTGTGCGCCGTTGGGGGGAATTGTGATACCCCTTTGTATGTGGCTTTATGCCAATGGGGAAATGATGAGTACCCATATGATCTGATGAAGTGCTAGATGCATACGCGATAGGGTGCCTTGGGTAAAGCCCGGGTTTTTCCATACATGTTGCATAAGTAGGCCCTGTTTTATTATATGCTCGACCAGTAGAGAACATGTATGATGTGTGTGACATCCAAGCGTGTTTCTGTAGTTGCTTTTCTTGCTTATGAATATTGCATACGAAGTGCTAACTTGCAGGTTGGAGGAGTACCCCGGGGTCCGTTAGGGGCGGCCGGGAGGAGATGTGTTTGTTACATAGTTTGAGGTCAGCCTTTGCTGACCCACGTTACTAATAATTTTTACAGGCCAAGGATCGTAAGCATGAGCTAGATCGCTGGCCAGAAAGGCCTAAGCCTCATGAAGTGTTCCTCTCTTTTGTAGCTCTACTTATACGATGTTGTATGTTTGAGACTCATGTTGTCCGGCTTGCATGCCGAGGTAGAGTAGGAGTGCTTAAGCACTTTCATGACTGTTCTGCTATTTGAGTTTTGGACTCACTTGTGTTGTAAGGCCATAAGACCATTGTTATTACTCTTTTAGTAGTGGATAACTTCTAGTCTTGTTTGTATTTCCGCTGTTTTGTGCAACGAGTTTTGAGTATGGGTAGTTATATCAACTTATAATACTAAAGCTGTGGCGTCCGTATACTGTGGGGCCCCGGCCGGACCCATATTATACGGTCATTACAGGGGAGGTGTTACAGTTGATTGTTGGAGGCGAAGTCCCACCACTTGTTCATGATAACGTTGTTGATATGGCCACCATTGATCCCTGTCTGAGAGAGTTTGTGGATTGGGACGATCGTTGCCGCAAGCTCGAGGATGAGATTTCTACTATGATGCCCGCCGCCATCGCCGCTACATGTTTTGCACGACGACCGCCGCCGCCATTTAATAAAATATATAATTATAAATTAAATAATTATAATTATATATTTTATCAATTAATATTTTATCAATTTTCATTTCAGCAATTTTATTTCTAAGCCATTTTATTTCATGTATTTTGATTTCATGTAACATGATGGGTGCATATAACCATCATGAGATGTTTAATTTTCAATGGTGGTGATTGTGTGGTGTAGGCTACAAATAGCCATGTTATGAAGGAATTTATTAGAGAAGAATGAAAAATTGAAACCAAGAATTAAAATTTGAATTTCCCCCCTTCCACTTTCTCTCCCCCCTTGAGAAAATTCATCCCCCCTTCTCTTGCCACCTCTCTTGGCCGCCGGCCACCCTATCTCCTGCCCCTCTATTCGGCCCCCTCTCTTCTCCTCCTTCCTTACCTCTTATTCCCAAAGGAAAACCGACCCCCCACTTCCCCCCCCCCTCATAGTCGGCCACCTACTTCTCAAAAAGGCCGACCACCATCATCCTTTCACAGCCCGGCCACCCTTAGTTTATTTGGTGAAATTTCGGCCCAGACATATAAGGTTGCCTCCTTGTGGATTCCAACTCCGGTGACTACGAAGAAAATGGCGTGCGTCTTCTCCGTCCGGTGCGGCTCCGTGGAATTTCGTGGAAGTGGATCTTTCCACCGTCGTCATGTGATTCCTCCACTCATCCTTGTGGAAGAATTGAAGGTCTATTGCTTGGGATTGGGTAACGAAAATATTTACTCTTTGTGATTCCTTTGTTAATTAGTTGAAGGTTGCGAGACATTGACTTTTATCCGCGGCTTTTGAATCCGTCATTTTTAAAATCTGATTTTATCATTTATGTTCGTCAATATCATTAATCGAATCCGGATCGGGTGGATCCTTTTCGCTTGATACAAATATTAGCAAATAGCCCTTATTAGATCCCTAAAGGATTGACGAACCTTAATGTTATATTCGGATTTTTGGGAGCGAACAAGACTAATTTTGGATCGTACTTTTAGTCAAGTTCTTCTCGGATTGTGGTTGTGACGTTGCGTTTTACACGACTAATATCGGAGCGGTTAGAAGTCATAATTTTAGGTGTTGTGAATATTGTGGTATTGTTTGGCTAACAAGGATCACACGTGTTAAATTAATCCCATGTGTTAAAAGACCTCAATTAAAACTAAACCATTTGATTGTGCGAATGTAGAATTGGAACATGAGAGAATGATTCAGTGTTGTTATCCATTGCGGTTCGTTAGGAGATGTAGCCTGCATCAATTTGGTATCAGAGGCAGGTTCACGTCAATTTCCTAATTGGCACCATCCCCACTTTTTTAGGACGTTGACACGCATTTGTCCTGCACGTTTATTTGTCAAAAAAATGACAAAAAAATATTCTTCTGATCTGGCAATAGCGGCTTAAAATTTTATTTTACTGGTAAAAAATTTCAAATAAAATTAGTTAATAATCTTCTATTTATTTTCAGTAAGAAAATACAAAAAAATATATTTATTGCCTTAGTGGTATAGTGGGAATAATTCCATCTGTTAGAATTTTATAGGATCAGAGTCACAATTCCATTGCATGTGCACCAGATTCGAGTAGAAAAGTTTTTGTCCCGTCACCACAACCGTGGCCCATGATGTTAACGTTTCCCGATTCAAATCTTCTGGAATCATGTTGAATGTTAGGAAGCCAGTTCATTCACCTATAATGGATGAAATTAGGGACTTGTTTAGGCAACTAAAGGCTAACCAAGCGACACCGCCATCCCCTAGGCAACCCTACCATCATCAGGACCATCCCCGTGAGCGAGAGGTTGACATATATTGGTCGTCTAGGAGCGTTACTCCCACCTACGATGGGTTAGGAGGTCCTCAGATCTTCCTTAATTGGGTTGTTGGGATAGAACATTATTTAGAGTGTCATGATCTATTGGACCTCCACAAGGTCCCAGTGGCGAGCAAGCAGTTAGTGGGTCGAGCCCAGTCTTTCTGGTTCAACGAGCAAAGACGTATTGGGTCTTCGATAGGTTGGCTGGTCATGAAGAGCCTCCTCACCGACCAGTACGCTCCCATGTGGATGTTCGATGAAGTGGCTACATTACGCCATGACACTAGACCCGTATATGATGATAGGAGTGATCTTAGCCCTCAAGTTAGAACTTTTCCCCAGACTGGTGTGTCTACACGATGTGTACTTCCATCCACCGCTAGGAAAAGGGAGGATGTTAGATCCATTGGCCAAGATCCATGGTAGTTACTGCTAGGAGTGCCATGAGCCCACAGGGTGAGAGTGTTCCGAGCAGTGTGGGTTATCCCACGATACTTTCCCACGATGCTGGGTGTACGTCAGATCCCTATACTATCGAGTGCCTAGTTCAGCCTTCGACCTCTGTCTATGTAGGGTCCTCCCCCGAGTGTTATTTTCCAGTCATTGACTCTTCTGTTGATTCTGTGCTAGTGCTTTTGACTGAGCCCCCCATTGAAGGCGATGTTAGCATCTCTGATGAGCTTAGCGATGGTGAGGAATTCGGTTACCCCAGTGACATGGAAGAGGAGCTTTCCTCTGAAGTGCCACCCCATATGATTAACCAACCAATCCTCGATCATATCTCGGGTACGTCACTCATATTAGTTGAGGAGTTTCCCGATCATCCTGAGTTAGATGACAAAACTAGTGCGTTGGAAGAATTATCTAGTGATGGAAGAATATTCTTGGAAGTTTTGAGTAGTATTAAACCAGAAGAATCTTCTTTGGTGATAACTCTCTTATGTGGCAGTCGATATGATTTTGATCTTCCTCCGGATCTGACTTTTCCGCTCCTCTTTCTGGATCATGTAACTCGACTAGATGACTTTGTTGGACACGGATTTGGTATAACTAGCCCGAGACATTTGGTACTGCCTCCGTTAGTAGCCCCTCCATTGGATATATCTCGCAAGATATGTATTAGTGAGTTGTTAGAATTCGTGTTCGGCATTGTCATAACATTTTGTAGCTCTGTATCTCCCAAATTTCCTATGATTAATCAATTCTCTGATTATACATCTACGGTGAGGTCTTCTATTTTGTCCACTTCTGATTTCGTGATGGGTGTGCCTCTTGGTTTGCGTCCGCTAAACGCGAAATATAATTTAAATCAATTAAACCAATTAGCACCGCCTTATTTTCAACACTGCCACGATATCTATGCACCACTCTTGTGGCCATAGCTATCCAATATGAGTCGTGTCATTTGCATGTCAACTTACTCCCGAGTGTACCCAACTTACAAGTTGACGGTGCAATTTTAGTGCGTTCACCACCCGACCGGTTGCTGACCGACACCATCTTGAATATAACATTTACGAAAGCTGACCCATACCTGATTTATATTGAAATTCAAGACATTACAATTTTTTTGGATTTTATGAATGATTGCGGTGTTTCACCCATTTTCAACGTCCCAGATTTTATGTCGTATGTTTCTCCTCCTCTAGAGTGGCTTTCTCTGTCATTTCTTCCTCCCACTAAATGTTCTCATGGGTTGGGGAGTGAAGTTATTGCCGTATCTATCTTCCACTGGGATTCTATGGTACTTGCACTAGTTGGTAAGACAAACATCATTTTTCTTTCTGTCCCATTTACGTCTAGTTTTTTTTGGAAACCTTGGTTGGTTTGGTAATGCTTCACAAGTTACTCTCGGCTATTACTTGGGAGCTCGTCGTGCTGCATTTGGAGGCTGCTTTATTCCACCACTCTCTCCCAGGCCACTCATCAGTGATGAGTGATTTTGAATGGAGGATGATTGATGGCGAAAAGGTCCGGCCATGTGCTCGTAATGCTCATGACCGGTTTATTGTTGGCGGCGAAGTCCCGCCACTTGTTCATGATGACGTTGTTGATGCGGCCACCATTGATCCCCGTCTGAGAGAGTTCGTGGATTGGGACGATCGTTGCCGCAAGCTCGAGGATGAGATTTCTACTACGATGCCCGCCGCCATCGCCGCTACATGTTTTACACGACGACCGCTGCCGCCATTTAATAAAATATATAATTATAAATTAAATAATTATAATTATATATTTTATCTATTTTCATTTCAGCAATTTTATTTCTAAGCCATTTTATTTAATGTATTTTGATTTCATGTAATATGATGGGTGCATATAACTATCATGAGATGTTTAATTTTCAATGGTGGTGATTGTGTGGTGTAGGCTATAAATAGCCATGTTATGAAGGAATTTATTAGAGAAGAATGAAAAATTGAAACCAAGAATTCAAAATTTGAATTCCCCCTCCCCTTTCTCTCCACCCGTTGAGAAAATTCATCCACCCTTCTCTTGCCCCCTCTCTTGGCCGCCGGACACCCTACTCCTCCCCCTCTATTCGGCCCCCTCTCTTATCCTCTTTCCTTACCCCTTATTCCCAAAGGAAAACCCGACCCCCACTTCCTCCCCCTCATAGTCGGCCACCTCCTTCTCAAAAAGGCCGACCACCATCATCCTTTCACAGCCCGACCACCCTTAGTTTATTTGGTGAAATTTCGGCCCAGGCATATAAGGTTGCCTCCTTGTGGATTCCAACTCCGGTGACTCCGAAGAAAACGGCGTGCGTCTTCTCCGTCCGGTGCGGCTCCGTGGAATTTTGTGGAAGTGGATCTTTCCATCGTCATCATGTGATTCCTCCACTCATCCTTGTGAAAGATTTGAAGATCTATTGCTTGGGATTGGGTAACGAAAATATCTACTCTTGTGTGATTCCGTTGTTAATTAGTTGGAGGTTGCGAGACATCGACTTTAATCCACGGCTTTTGAATCCGTCATTTTTAAAATCTGATTTTAACGTTTATGTTCGTCAATTTCATTATTCGAATCCGGATCGGGTGGATCCTTTTCGCTTGATCCAAATATTGGCAAATAACCCTTATTAGATCCCTAAAGGATTGACGAACCTTAATGTTATATTCGGATTTTTCTGAGCAAACAAGACTAATTTTGGATCGTACTTTTAGTCAAGTTCTTCTCGGATTGTGGTTGTGACGTTGCGTTTTACACGACTAATATCAGAGCGGTTAGGAGTCATAATTTTAGGTGCTGTGAATGTTGTGGTATTGTTTGGCTAACAAGGATTACGCGTGTTAAATTAACCCCATGTGTTAAAAGACCTCAATTAAAACTAAACCATTTGATTGTGCGAACGTAGAATTGGAACGTGAGAAAACGATTCAGTGTCGTTGTCCGTTGCGGTTCATCAGGAGACGTAGCCTGCATCAGACAAGCTTATAAGTTATGGTTACCTTTCTTTATGAATGCTTTTACCTGCTTGTAATGAGCATTTTTGATTATTCCTATCACCTGCTATTATAGAACTGTTAGTTGTACTTCCCTTCATTAATCCTAGTACACACTATATTAACTGCTAGAGTAGCTCCACCGTCACCTGCTTTTGTTTTACTTCTCCACTTTCATAGCTTCCTTTTCCTTCTCCCCGCTCGGTGCCTAGGAGCCATGGGAGGAGGGGTAGGGTACGATAGGACTTAGTCTTTTGACTGACGGGCGACGACCACAATATTACAGGGGCTCCGGATGGGAGACAGGGAGCAGCAGCAGGGGATGCAGCACCAGCGGAGTACGATGCATATGGAGATGGGCTAGTCTATCACAGGAGCACCGACTACTTGTTCAGTGAGTGATTAGATTACTTAGCTTCCGCGAGTGTTTGTAGTGAGGATTTGATGTACCGGGCTTAAGCCCGTTTATATTTCATTCAGTACTTTTTTTATTATCAGTGGACTTGATGTGATTTCTCATTTCATATTATATGATATTGTGGACCTAGTTTTACATTCAACTTTGTTTGTACTACTTCTTTTAGTGATTGTTAGGCCGTCAGAATCAGCATTTTGTAGTGGCGACCTTTCGAGGGTCGGTGTCACCGCAAAACGACGATTCTGGGCATAAGGCCCCGAGGTTTTAAAAAGAAAAAAAGGGGTCTTACAAACTGGTATCATAGCGAAACACCGATCTAAGAGAATCAATCCAAAAAAACCCTAGGCCACCCCGCACGAGCTTAGTTTGCGGACAAACTAGCAGCGGAAGTAATGGTGTGCCCATGAGGGGAATCACATGTAAAAGTCCACTTTTTATTCATAAATTCCACTTTTACCTTATCTAACGATTGGAATTTTTCTGTGTGGCCTACAACAAACCCTACTTATCAGCAGGGTACATCCCAAGCACAGGACGTGGTTCCACCTCCGTCGGCTCCGACTCCGTTCAGCAGACAGAGATGGGGCAAACACTAACGACCATTCTGGATGCCTTCAGGAATCAACAGGCCCCAGCTCAGCAGGCAAATCCTGGAGCCAACTGGATGAGTGCCTTTTAGGGGCTTTCTCCTCCATCCTACCTCGGGACGGAGTCAACTGTCCGCACGGAGGAGTGGATAGACATCATTTATGAGATGCTGGCAGGAATTCGATGCCCGATAGAGGAGGCAATTCCTTTGGCAGTTTCTTGCTTGGAGTCACATGGGAAGAGGTGGTGGAAGTCACAGCTAGACAACACCTTTGTGGGAGTGGATTGTGCAGATATCACCTGGGAGGAGTTCAGAGCTGCCCTTTTGGAGCATTTTGTACCTCAGTCAGCAAGGGACGAGCAGGAAGATAGGTTCCTGCAGCTGACACAGGGTAGCAGGACTGTGCTGGAGTACTACCGAGAGTTTACTCATCTAGCCCGCTATGCAGACTCATATCAGTTGGATGATGCGAAATATGCGAAGTGGTTCTATAAGTGCCTACATGATGACATGATAGATGCCCTCATCTTCATCTCTGATGGGAGTCTGACCAGTATCTTAGAGATGGCTAAGAAGCGGGAGGTGGATCAACTTACAGTTCGGGGCCGGAAGAGACCAGCAAACAATGCAGTGATTGGAGGCCGTAGAGACCGTCCTCGGGGTCAGGTCATTGGGGAGATAAGGAATGGGGATCAGCCCTGCCAGGAGGACAGACAGGAACAGAGAAACCCGGTAGTGTTGGCTCCTCAGCCCTTATAGATACGGGAAGTGCCGAGGACAGGGGACAGAACACAGTTTTGCTTCCGATGCAACCAGCCAGGGTACTTCAAGAGGAACTACCCCATAAGGGGAGCACACCTAACAACACTTCAGGATTCCCCACATGCTCGATAGTTTGGTGGTCGAGGACGTGACCGAGGACATGGATTTCAGGGAGGAGACCACAGACAGGATAGAGGGCAAGTGTATGCCTTGTGTAACACCCCCTATCCGTCGCATAGCATATAGCATTAGGTCTGGTCGGTGCCCGACGCCATATACCACATACAGACTGGGTGGTTACGCAATGGAAACCATCCAACCAATCATAACGTCCTACACAGAGCATTCTAGCGGAAGCAGTTTAAATACTTGCAATTAAAAGAACCCAGCAACAAGCATGAATGTCCACTAACAAGCCAAAAAAGAATGAAGTACATACACAAGTACTGGCCTTAAGACCTTACAAATGGTTTACTCATATTACAAGTTTTCCATACCACAGCACGCAGGCCGGTCATACATGAATAAAAGCAAGTAAACACTCCAATTAGGCCTTCGAGGGATGGCTTCACAATTTGGGCTTTATCCCATTATTGACCGCTTGGTCCAGCAGCACCTGCAAGCACAATCCACCGCACGGTGGCAAACAAAAGCAACGGTCAGCAATGCTGAACAAATTATAACGATCCCGCCTCCAACTCGGGGCGGCGATGCTCCTTCCCTGCATTTTATTAGTATAATCAAGCAGTATAATAATGTCACAACATCACAGGCGTAGGCACGCACGGCCACACACCCCGTGCACTCAGGGCACATTCTCGATGATCACGGTCAAAGTCCACCGACTCACCACCATCCCTTTGGATGACCATACAATGAGCATTTTGTCTTCCCGGCATGGGTCACGATAATCTAAACCATAAACCGCCGAAGACCCTCATCTATGCCAACAACTCTAACCGAACGACATAGAACGGGTACGGTTCCATCTAACCCGTGCTCACATCGCAACGTTAATTTAAAACATATGCGCGGTTCAAACTTCTCCGAGTCCAATTTCCATCACATACTTCACATAACTCGGTTATGTTCAAGTTGGATCCCAGGCCACCAAGTTGGCAAGATCACGCATCCGCCCAGTTTTCCGGGTGCACCTTATGGTTAATCCCCAAGGCTCCCTGTTGCAATCTACCACGTAGAAAACTCGAAAAACAAACATTCGCACGGAGTCTTCTCCGTCATTTATGCAATGTAACATCACCGATCCAGACCAACATTTCCGGATAGGCTTCACACATCATGCCTATGTCCGTTCTCGATTACGGACTCTACACCACGGGGACTTCACATATCTACCTGAAGGAACGCCTCCAACTCACCACAAACTCGCGAGAGCGGGCTTCCTATGCAAAGGAAGGAGAGCTTCACATGCTCAAGTAGAGAATCGTTACCCTAACGTTCTTCCTTGGCGCCATGGAAATGTACGCGGATGAAAAGCACCGCAATCTCTTTGCCTTCGTAGATCCGAAGTCGGCTCGCAATTTGGAGCTCTGAAACTCCTCCAATGACTGGATCTAGACTTCTTCTTCCTCCTTTGCTCTCCCCTCTCTCTAAGATTTAGACAGAGAACCAGCGATAGAAGAATAAGGGTTTTGAAACCCTATACACGGGTATAACCCAATCAGATTAACCACCAGCCGTCGGATCCCACAAAAGGGAAATGCACGGCTACGATCCAGGTCTGACCTGGACAAATGTGGCTAAACACCGCACAGTTTACCAATCCGGAGCAAGACATGTCCGCGATCAATCAAATTGTGTCGGGACATTTAGTCAACTCCCGCCAAACCCCTGTGTTGACACTCCGCGTCGACATAGTCAAACACGCCACAAAGAGCCCCGCGCTCGACGATCATCGAACCAAGATCGTCGACTGCTGCCAGATCGTCGAACGGAGATCTCTGGCCAAATCGTCGAACGCAGCCAGATTGTCAAACAAAAGTCTCTGGCCAAATCGTCGAACGCACGGCCCGATCGTCGAACCCACGACCCGATCGTCGAACCCAGAAAACTGCCTGATCGACGAACACACGACCCGATCGTCGAACCCACGGCCCAATCATCGAACCCACGACCCGATTGTCGACCGCAGAACGTCGACCAAATCGTTGATCGCAGAATGTCGACCAAATCATCAACCGCTGCTCGACGATCGTCAAACCCAGATTTTTGCCTGATCGTTGCTAGATCTTTGAACGACCCCAACATGCCCTGGGACACGCCCGTGTCCCAGGCCGTGTACCCCTGCCAAATTCCAAATTTGGTACAGAAAGGTCACCCGTCGCTCTTTTGAGTTTCGGGGCGTTACAACTCCCTCCCTCTTAAAACATTTTCGTCCACGAAATTTCATAAAGGAAAGATAAGCACAAAACTAAAATTGTACCTGAGCGGAACAACTCCGGGTACTCATCAAGCATAGTCTGCTCCCGTTCACAAGAGAGCTCTTCTCGACCACAATTGTCCCAACGGACCTTGACCATCTTGATCTCTTTATTGCGTAACCACTTGACTTCCGAGTCCTCAATTCGTATAGGCTTGACCTTTGTCGTCAACCCACTATCAATCGACACTTGATCGACCGTGATCACTTGCGTAGGCTCTTGCACCGCCTTCCGCAGCACCGATATATGGAATACATCATGTAGACCACTAAGCTCCACCGATAGCTTCGACCGATAAGCCGCTTCACTAATCTGCTCCAGAACCTCAAATGGCCCAAGGTACCTCGGGCTTAGCTTTTTCAAGCGTCGCACCCGCGAGACACCCTTGAACGACTTGATCTTTAAGTACACCCAGTCGCCCACAGCGAACTCCATGTTCCTGTACTTGACATTATAGTACTTCGCTTGTCGGTCCTGAGCGATAAGCAATCTCTCCCGAATGGTTCACACCAACAAAGTAGCATTTTCCACCTCTTGACGTTTGTGCAACTTTGACTCACCTGTTTCCAACCAGGACAACGACGTGCAACATCTTCTACCATAAAGGGCCTCGAAGGGCGCCATTTGAATACTCGCCTGGTAGCTATTGTTGTATGCAAATTCCACCAAATAAAGATGGTCTTCCCATTGCTTTCCAAAGTCCAAGACACACATGCGTAGCATGTCTTCCATAGTTCTATTGACCCTCTCGGTCTGCCCATCCGTCTACGAATGGAAGGATGTGCTAAAACTCAGCTTTGTTCCCAACATTTGCTGCACAAGCCTCCAATCATTGGACGTGAACCGCCCATCTCGGTCACTCACGATGCTGCGGGGCACACCGTGGAGCCGTACTATGTTATCCACATATAACTTTACCAACTTCTCCACCGGATCATCCTTCCTATGCAGAATGAAATGCGACACCTTTGTTAGCCGATCTACGACCACCCATATGGCGTCGTTCCCCTTTTGCGACCTTGGCAACCCGTGCACAATGTGCATAGTAATGTCGTCGAATTTCCACTCCAGAATAGGCAAGGACTTAAGAAATCCTCCCGGCTTTTGGCACTCCGCCTTCACCAAGACGTAAGTTTGGCACTTCGCCACGTAGAGCGCCACATCCTTCTTCAAACCCGGCCACCAAAATAGTTTCTTAACGTCGCGGTACATCTTTGTGCTCCCCGGGTGAATCAAGTACTTGGTATGGTGCGCCTCGTACAATAAATCCACCTGCAAACTGCCCACGCTCGGGACACAAAGACGACCGCCTTTCCAAAGTAATCCATCCACAACTTCATATTGGGAATTTGACCCATCCAAAGCCTCTATCATGAGTTGCTTCATGTGGCCATCCAAATCCAAAGCCTGCCGAATCCGATCAGCCAGGTCATATTGAACTTCAGTCCAATTCAAGAGTGCTTCAGCACTTGACTGCTTATCTACACAAACAATCTCCAACGCCTTGAACTCCCGAACCAACCGCTCGTCATGAACAGACAACCAATTGGCTTGAGCTGGGGCCCAGCGACTCAACGCGTCCGCAACCGCATTACCTTTACCAGGCACGTAGTGGATCTTGAATGTATAGTCCCCTAGGAACTCCATCCATCTACACTATCGCATGTTCAGATCTTTCTAATCAATCAAATACTTCATGCTCTTGTGATCGGTGTAGATATCAATCTTCACACCATACAAATAATGCCTCCACAGCTTCAAGGCAAAAACCACGGCCGCTAACTCCAAGTCATGGACCGGATAGTTCCTCTCGTGCACCTTCAGCTGTCTCGAGCCATATGCTATAACGCTTCCTTGCTGTAACTGCACACAACCCAAACCACTGTCCGAAGCATCGCTATAAATATCATAACCTTCGGTCCCACTCGACGAACTCAGCACAGGCGCCATGGTCAACCGACATTTTAACACCTCAAAAGCTCACGCACACTCCGGCGTCCAAACAAACTTCTGCTCCTTCCTCATCAAAGTAGTGAGAGGTAACGCTATCCGCGAGAAGTTCTCTACGAAGTGCCTATAATAGCCGGCAAGCCCCAGAAAGCTCCGGACTTCCGCTACCATAGAAAGCTCAGGCCAATCCCATATCGCAACAATCTTCGCCGGATCCACTGCAATACCTTCCCCACTCACTATATGGTCGAGGAACGTCACTTAGGACAACCAAAACTCGCACTTCGAGAACTTAGCGTACAATTGATTCCTCCTTAGCGTCTCCAAAACCAAATGAAGATGCCTGAAGTGATCTTCCTCACTCTGCGAGTACACCAAAATATCGTCGATGAAGACTATCACAAAATGGTCCAAGTACTCCCATAAGGTCCTGTTCATCAAATCCATGAACACTGACGGTGCATTAGTCAGCCCAAATGGCATGACCGTAAACTCGTAATGCCCGTATCTCGTACTGAATGCTGTCTTTGGGATATCACTCTCCCTTATTAGCAGCTGATAGTACCCGGTCTTGAGGTCCAACTTTGAGTACACCATCGACCCGACTAACTGATCGAATAGATCATCAATCTGGGGGATCGAGTACTTGTTCTTTTCCGTCAACTTGTTGAGCTCCCGATAATCAATACATAGCCTCAAGCTTCTGTCCTTCTTCTTAACAAAGAGGACCGACGCGCTCTAAGGCGAAGAACTTGGACGCACATACCCTTGCTCCAACAACTCTTACAGTTGAACCTTCAGCTCCGCCATTTCCTTAGGCGCTAGCCGATATGGAGAGCGTGACACAGGCTTTGCACCTGGAACTAACTCAATCGTGAAATCTATCTCCCGTTGAGGCGGGGCTCCAGGAAGATCTGCGGGGAACCCATCAGGGTACTCAGCTACCACTGATATACTATCCAATGTAGGCTTTGGCTTTGCAACTTCCACTAGTGTAAAGAATAGCTCTGCACCAGCACGAACCTCATTCACCACCTGAAGAGCAAACATCAACGTCTTGCTCGACCCCTTCAAGCCCGTGAAAGTCGTCTCACGACCTGCTCCCAGCTTGACTTCCTTATGACCACAATCAATATAGGCTTGCTGCTCCGAGGCCAGTCCATGCCAAATATAACGTCGAACTCCACCAATGGTAGTAACGATGCTTGCAGATCGAACTCTTGATTCCCAATGCGAATCTTAACACCGCAGATTTTATCCGCGCGCATGGAACACCCATTCGGTAACAACACATCCAACTTGTCCTTTGCCATCGAAGAAGGTACTCTAATGCGTGATATAAATCCTTCAGACAAGAAGGAGTATGAAGCTCCCGTATCAAATAGTGCTCTTGCTGGATACTCACAAATCAAAACAAATCCTAAACAAGCAGTGGTAAGGTAACAAGCACATAACAAGTATTTAAAAGATTAACTTGCTATAAATTTAAATTTTACCTGTCACCACATCCGCCTGTTTGATGGCCTCCTGCTGGCAAAGATTATAAACCCTCGGTTGGGCCGGAGCATAATGGGACGCGGTTGACTCCACCGCCTTGCCCTTATCTTCATAAGTCGCTCTCGGCTTCCTTTCGGACTTGGGACGTCCGCTCCAGCAATCGCGGGCAAAGTGCCCCGGCTTTCCACAAGTAAAACATGCACTCGGGGTCCGACCCGTAGTCGCCCCAGAACACTAGAAGAAGGAGCTGGACCCGAAGTCATAGACTTCTTAAAGAACCTTTGATAGCCGGACTTTGAAGTAGTCGGCACTTTGAACCCAGATTTCTTGTCACCAACGCTTTTCTTTGCTTGTACATTCTTCATGTCCTTCTCCAAGGACCGGGCCATGTTGACCAAGGTCAAGAAACCCTGTGTCATCGGCCCCGAGAGTAGTAGCCTCAAATCATCTCTCAACCCTTCGTAGAATCGATTCGTCCTACGCTCCTCATCCGCGATGGTGGAGCTAGCATATCGACTCAATCGAGTAAACTCTTGGAGATATTCATCCACGCTACTGTCTCCTTGAACCAACTTCAGGAACTCGTTCTCCAATGCTATCCTCTGCGCCGAAGGGAGGTACTTAGCCAAGAATAGTCTCGAGAACTCTTCAATCGAGACGTCTATAAGTTGCCTTCCTCTCAATAGATGTAGCTCCAAACCCTCCCACCACAGCCTAGCGTCTCCATCCAATAGGAACGTAGCTATAGTGGTCATCTGCCAATCTTCCGTCTCCATCTCTGTCAAGACTCTCTTCAGATGGGAGAGCCAGTCTTCAGCTTGAGATGGGGTTCCCAACCCCAAGAATACCGGAGGATTAAAGCTCATGACATGTTTGAGCAGTCTCTTGGTTGCCCTCCTTGGCACCAACGGTTCCTCTACTACCCGTTCCACTCTTCTCGGCTCAACCTCTGGAAGTGGTACCTGCTCTATCGCAGGAGCGGGCTGCTGCATTTGCCTTGCAGGCTACGCATTCATCATGGCATACACTGCTTCAGCCACCAATCGTATGGTCTCAGCCGATGGAGGTGTTGCAGGAGCAACATTTGGTGCACTGCTAGCCTCAGAAACTCGACGTTCCGACGGCCCAGCACCGCTTCTGGTCACCTATAGTGGTACAAAACACCGTTAAGTGACCAAATAAAATTACAAATAGCAATTATAGGAACACACAAGTTCCCCAAACACCTGTATTTTCATTCCTAAGTGGACATTCATGGGTTCTTTTGTTGTTATAACGATGACGCATACACATGTTCTCCCCACCCCTTAAAAAGAATTCCTCCACGAATTCATTTTAAGCCTGACCGATACCAGTAGTCTGATACCAAATTGTAACACCCCATATCCGTCGCATAACATATAGCGGTAGGTCCGGCCGGGGCCCGACGCCATATACCACAGACAGACCGGGTGGTTACTCAATGGAATCCATCCAACCAATCATAACGTCCTACACAGAGCATTCTAGCGGAAGCAGTTTAAATAATTGCAATTAAAAGAACCCAACAACAAGCATGAATGTCCACTAACAAGCCAAAAAGGAATGAAGTACATACACAAGTACTGGCCTTAAGGCCTTACAAATGGTTTACTCATATTACATGTTTTCCATACCACGACACGCAGGCCGGTCATACATGAACAAAAGCAAGTAAACACTCCAATTAGGCCTTCGAGGGTCAGCTTCGCAATTTAGGCTTTAGCCCGTTATTGACCGCTTGGTCCAGCAGCACCTACAAGCACAATCCACCGCACGGTGGCAAATAAAAGCAACGATCAGTAATGCTGACCAAATTATAACGATCCTGCCCCCAACTCGGGGCGACGATGCTCCTTCCCTGTATTTTATTAGTATAGTCAAGCAGTATAGTAATGTCACAACATCACAGGCATAGGCACGCACGGACACACACCCCGTGGACTTAGGGCACATTCTCGGTGATCACAGTCAAAGTCCGCCGACTCACCACCATCCCTTTGGATGGCCATACAATGAGCATTTTGTCTTCCCGGCATGGGTCACGGTAATTTAAACCATAGACCGCTGAAGACCCTCATCTATGCCAACGACTCTAACCGAACGACAAAGAACGAGTACGGTTCCATCTAACCCATGCTCACATCGCAACATTAATTTAAAACATATGCGCGAGTCAAACTTCTCCGAGTCCCGTTTCCATCACATACTTCACATAACCCGGTTATGTTCAAGTTGGCTCCCAGGCCACCAAGTTGGCAAGATCACGCATCCGCCCAGTTTTCCCGGTGCACCTTAGGGTTAATCCCCAAGGCTCCCTGTTGCAATCTACCACGTAGAAAACTCGAAAAACAAACATTCGCATGGAGTCTTCTCCGACATTTATGCAATGCAACATCACCGATCCAGACCAACATGTCCGGATAGGCTTCACACATCATGCCTATGTCCGTTCTCGATTACGGACTCTACACCACGGGGACTTCACATATCTACCCGAAGGAACGCCTCCAACTCACCGCAAACTCGCGAGAGCGGGCTTCCTATGCAAAAGAAGGAGAGCTTCACATGCTCAAGTAGAGAATCGTTACCCTAGCGTTCTTCCTTGGCGCCATGGAAATGTACGTGGATGAAAAGCACCGCAATCTCCTTGCCTTCGTAGATCCGAAGTCGGCTCGCGGTTTGGAGCTCTGAAACTCCTCCAATGACTGGATCTAAACTTCTTCTTCCTCCTTTGCTCTCCCCTCTCTCTAAGATTTAGACAACGAACCAGCAACAGAATAATAAGGGTTTTGAGACCCTGTACACGGGTATAACCCAATCAGATTAACGACCAGCCGTCGGATCCCACAAAAGGGAAATGCACGGCTACGATCCAGGTCTGACCTGGATAAATGGGGCTAAGCACCGCACAGTTCACCAATCCGGAGCAAGACACGTCCGCGATCAATCAAATTGTGTCAGGACATTTAGTCAACTCCCGCCAAACCCCTGTGTCGGCACTCAACGTTGATAGAGTCAAACACGCCACAAAGCGCCCCGCGCTCGACGATCATCGAGCCAAGATCGTCGACCGCTGCCAGATCGTCGAATGGAGATCTCTGGCCAAATCATCGAACGCAGCCAGATCGTTGAACGGAAATCTCTGGCCAAATCGTCGAACGCACGGCCCGATCGTCGAACCCACGACCTGATCGTCGAACTTAGAAAACTGCCTGATCGACGAACACACGGCCCGATCGTCGAACCCACGGCCCGATCGTCGAACCCACGACCCGATCGTCGACCGCAGAACGTCGACCAAATCATCGACCGCAAAATGTCGACCAAATCGTCGACCGCTACTCGATGATCGTCGAACCCAGATTTCTGCCTAATCGTTGCTAGATCTTTGAATGACCCCGACACGACTGTATCCCAAGTCGTGTACCCTTGCCAAATTCCAAATTTGGTACAAAAACGTCACCCGCCACTCTTTTGAGTTTTAGGGCGTTACACCTTGGACCTAGCTCAGCCCCGTAACCCGGAGTAAGTGATAGCAGGTACATCGTTCATTTTTAAGTTATTTCCTTTTATTATGGAATTGATATAAATAGGAAAGAAAACCATAACTAGACTTCTAAGAAATTTATACACCACATGCATAATCTTCGTCAGCGGCAAGCCCGCTCATACGCTGTTCGATACGGGTGCTTCACACTCGTTCGTATCAGAAGCCTTCATTGAAGGATTAGAAGGTGTGGATCGATTCACAGGACTAGTAAGGAGGGTGCGTCTACCCGACGGATCAGAACTATTGACTTCTGTCCATTGCAACATGGAGGCAGAAATCAGCGGAAAATCATTTGTAGCACCAGCGATGATCCTCAGGATGTCAGACTTCGAGCTGATCCTGGGCATGACATGGTTACATTGGAACCATGCCTAGATCGACTGCCTGTCGAAGAGGATCACTGTGCGGCATAGGGACACATTCATTATCATCGAAGGTATTAGATCTATCTCCCATATATTATTATCGTCCGTACAGGCCGTCAAGGCCCATCTACAGGGAGATGAAGTTTATCAAGCGCTGTTTGAGATGGCTGAGGCCAAAGATTCTATTTTGAGTATTCCAGTGGTATGAGATTTTACCGACGTATTCCCGGAGAAGCTACCAGGGCTACCCCCGCATCGGGAGAAGGACTTCCAGATACAGTGTAAGACCCCCCTCCTGGATCCCGAAACACGACACGAAGGTGGGTCTTATGCCCGGAACAGCCGCCTTGCATTAGCATTAGCACACAGGCTAACCTGTACCATAAGACGCCTATTCCGCCGGCTACAAACAATATCAATATAAACATGCTAAACCAACCATAATATGAGCAAGAAGAAGTCAAATCCACACTAAGTATATATGTCTAAATGCATAAAATAAGAGAAGCTAAAACATGCTTCTACAATATCAGAGTACAGCTATAAAATTGCCCAAACGGCTACATCAAAATCTCACAACACTCACATCCATAACCGACGGTAGCGACGACACCATCACATCAGGCCCTGTCGTCCTGCCCTAGATGTCCTATTGCAAAGTCTGCGGCTGCTCTACCTACGCGGTGACCTCCTAAAAAGGAAGACATATCAACCGTTAGTCGAAAAGACGAAGTGGCTTCACATCCGCTCCCCCGGCGACTCCTCGGCATCGGGCAGAGAAAGGAATAAGGGTACAAGTATAATACAAGTAGTAAAGCAGGTACAAGCAGGTGGTAATAGTACATGAATAACAATATTATAAACTATCAGTTCTACTTGAATAACAATATTCTAAACTAGCAGTTCTACTTGAGCAATTAGTAAATCAACAAGTACAAGTAACTACAGCAGGAAAGTAACTTAACTTATAAGGATGCCCATACAAGCTTATAAGTTAAGGATCGGGTTACATAAAAGTAAATCATCGTATAAGAGTGCCCATACAAACTTATACGATGAAGGTATTATTTGTGCAATGCTATATAATGGTATGTATGCTATGAAATGACTCACCCATGATCACACACATGCAATTGCTTTGTCGACATAGGCTAGTAGTTCCCACTATTCGAGCAGGTAGCTAACCTCTCAGACATCAGCCGCCGTGGCCTGGCGGTGACAGTAGAGCGGGTATCTCTACTACTAGGCAGGTAACTACACTACTTCACCTAGGCCTCCGTACGCCTCAACGCTAAGAACACAACAGCGCAGCCCATGCGTACTATGGCCCAGCGGGGTCTCGGGTAGATGTGCACCGAGAACACAGCCCGAACTGGTCTGGTGTGACCCGGAAAGGGCCTCAGAAGAAGGCACGAGGACACAGCCCAACCGTTCACTTGGCACGGAAGGGGCCTTGGGATGTGAACACTGCAGACACATCCCAACCGCCCAAAGTCTAACTGTCAACTCCCGTCGATGTGACGATCGACGAGCCCGTAGACCTGCCACACTATCCTTAACCCAGGATTACGACACCGTGTGTCAACTCACACCGCATGCAAATTCCACATCACCGTGGTAGGGAAGGGGCCTCAGAAGTAAGCATGAGGACACAACCCAGCCATCCATCTATACCTCATCTCAACTCGAACCCAACTAGTGACGGTCAACACCGCACTTACATACATTCACAATACTACCCGTAGGGAGACTACGCTCTAAGTATTGGACTACTACATTTCATTCTAACCATCATACATACTCATGGCCATGGTTTATCCTTCTATTTGTCATTCCAAATGGTTTCAACATATTACAAACATGATGCGCATTAATAATAGTCTACCAATTTGTATCTAATCATTTCATTCATCATATTATAATCATGATGCACATTTATAGTACTCTATCAATTTTGGCAAGTCATATCATGCAATAAAGCTTGCTCCACAATTAAGTTTTATGAAATCTAATTAACAAGATTTATCATTCATAGCACTACGGTGGTCAGCATAAAATAGTTCATCAAAATCTAGAGTTAATTAGCGACATCGATTCCACCGAATTCAAATTCAAATTATATAAACCACAAAATTTTAGTGCAGAATAAATTTGGACAGCAAATTCGACCGGAGATTCCTGAAGTTACCAAAATCCAGTGAAGACGTGTAACCACTCGATGGAAAGGTATTTCCATGGGCTACAACCTTTATGTTAAGACCACAACACAAATTCAATGGTATCACACTTGAAATCAACCTTGAAGTCCGTTGCATACAGAACACAATTTCTGTATGCAGATTTATCGGACGTCATATTTGTTCAGAGTTTCCTGTGGCTACAGACTTCGCATGAAGGCGTGCAACCACTCATTGGAAAGGTATTTTCAAGGGCCTCAACTTTTGTGTTTAGTTGAAAGCCCAGATCTGGACATATCACATCTGAAAATGGCCAAGAAGATTGCTACGCACAGAACACAGATTCTGCACGCATCTTAAAGAGGAATGAACGGCATCAGTTCATCTTCCTCCTCAAGTCGGTCTCCCAAAATCACACAAGAAATTCCTCCTCCCTTATTCACCCTCATGAGTTCTTTAATCTTCACGAAACCATCCCCCATCTTCGCATAGAAGATTGGAGAGGTTGAAGACACAATTAGCCTTAGAGCACAAGCCCTAGGACGACCTCTTCCTAGAGAAATCACCATCTCGCAAGTCTATACTCTTTTGAGTCGACATCTCGCCTAGATAACTACATATCTAGCACCAAGAGAGAGGGGAGGAAGCTCACCTCATTTCCGGTGTTTCCACTATTTCCGGCCATAGATTGTGTAACTCTTCTTGGCGGCATCTTCTCCTTCACGGCGACGACAGATCTTCTCCTCCAAGACTTTCTCCAGCGGTTTCCCTTTCTATAGAAGTTTCCCTCAGGAAATAGGGGATGAAATGAGCATGAAAATGGCTAGGGTTTCCTCTTCCCCTTTTATATGAAAAGTGACATGGGTAGAGATACGCCCGTATCCTTGCCCGTGTCCTGCTTGCGCGAAGCGTTACAGATGGTTTCAGTGTCGGTTCATTATTTGACACGGGTAGGGACACACCCGTGTCTCAACCCGTGTCCACATGATACGGCCGTGTTCCCTGGCCGTGTCCTCCTCTGGATACATCTCGACAAACATAACTCGACACAACGACACACGGGGAGGGACATGCCCGTGTCTCTGCCCGTGTCATATATTTCATCGATCTCGACACGTTCTGTCGAGTTAAACTCGTCTCTCAAACACACACGGGTAGGCCCGTGTCTTGCATCATGGTGTCGACACCAGAGTGTCGACACCTCAACATCTGGGTGTCGACACCTGGTTCCAGTGTGTCGACACAGCATGTGTCGACACACGGTGTCGATACCGGTGTGTCGACACCTCAACCCCAGGGTGTCGATACACTGTTTCGACACCTGGACCCAGTGTGTCGACACAGTGTGTGTCGACACATGGTGTTGACACCAGTGTGTCGACACCTCAACATCAGAGTGTCGACACACTGTTTCGACACCTTGACTCCAGTGTGTCAACACCTCGACACCAAATTGTTGACCAATTATTCGGGTGATACAAGTCCTATTCACATGTGCTGCCCAGTTTCCAGCACACCCTCGAACCTAAGTCAGCTCTCCTGACTCAAACACACGTACGAGGGGCCTAGTGCGATTCGGGACATTACAAATCCTATAAACAAAATAAAAGATTCCGTCCCCGAAATCAGGCTTAGGCTATGTGGAGAAAAGCATAACAGAAAATACAATATGCTTTTAAATAAAATTACCTTGAGCAAACAACTCCGGATAGCGTTTTTGCATCAAATCCATTGGCTCCCATGTATATTCCTCCTTCCCGTGATTAGACCATAGCACCTTCACCAAGGGAACACTTTTGCGGCGTAACTTTCTTGTCTCGCTATCTACGATCTGCACCGGCTCTAGTCGTACAAACCTATCAGACGCCACATCACCATCAGTTGTGGGGATGTATTGATCGGGCCGCAACAGCGCCTTCCGAAGCGACGACACATGAAACACCTCGTGGAGGTTCTCTAGCTCGGGCGGTAACTCCAACCGATAGGCCAACGAGCCAATCCTTTCCAATATAGTATAAGGCCCAACATACCTTGGGCTGAGCTTTTTCACACCACGCACACGTGACACTCCATGCATCAGTCGGATTTTCAGGAACACCTTATCACCCACTTGAAACTCTACCATCCGGTGCCTTGCATTATAATACTTCGCCTGCCGGCTTTGAGCTTCCAACATGCGATCCCGAATCAGTCTAACCGCCGCATCAGTATCCTCAATATATTCAACACCCAAAGCCTTCGGGTCTTCATCTTGCACCCAAGACAAGGGGGTTCTAGACCTCCTTCCATAAAGAGCTTCATGAGGAGCCATGCCGATACTAGCCTGGTGGCTGTTGTTGTAGGAGAATTCTACCAACGGTAGCAACCTTCCCACGACTCTCCTCTATCCAACACACATAATCTCAACAAATCTTCCAATGTTCGGATGGTCCTTTCAGATTGCCCGTCCGTCTGAGGATGAAACGCGGTGCTGAAGGTAAGACGTGAGCCCAAATATGCCTGTACTGCCTTCCACTCTCTTGAGGTGAAACGACCATCACGATCAGACACGATTGTCTTAGGCATGCCATGATACCGTGCGAATTCCTCCACAAAGAGGCGTACTAAGACATCCACATGAGATTCTTTCTTCATTGGGATAAACCGGGCTACTTTCGTCAGGCGATCAACAATCACTCACACCGAATCATTTCCTGAGCGTAAGCGAGGTAGCCCATGGACAAAGTCCATGGAGATATCCTCAAACTTCCACTCGGGGATGGGCAACGGTTGTAGCAAACCACCGGGACTCTTGCATTCTGCCTTCACCCTTTGACAAGCTTCGCAATGTGTAACAAGATATCAGACATCCTTTTTCATTCCCGGCCAACACATGGTCTTCCGTAAGCCGACGTACATCTTAGCAATGCCCGAGTGCACTGAATATTGAGAGCAATGAGCCTCTCTCAAGATATCCTCCCAGATTTTACCGCCTTTGGGAATATAGAGCCGACCTCGAAAATAAACGAGGCCGTCTTTTAGCGTATACTCATCCGTAGTCCCATCTTCAATTGACTTGATTGCCGGGGCTAGGGACACATCCACTCCTTGCTCTACTCTAATTCGGTTCCGAATATCACAAACTATGCTCATGCTTGCCAAGTACTCCGTATAGTCTGCCGAAGGAGCCTTGAACACCAAAGTAATATCCATCTCCTCAATAATCTGAGCCAACTCCATACTCATCAATTGAGTCTCTGGGCTAGAGCCTGGTACCTTTTTACTCAATGCATCGGCCACCGAGTTCGCCTTTCCGGGGTGGTAGTTCATGGTGAACTCGTAGTCACACAGAAATTCTAACCACCACCGTTGTCTCAAGTTCAACTCCTTCTGAGTATGAACGTACTTCAAGTTTTTGTGATCTAAAAAGATTTCGCAGTGGATGCCGTATAGATAGTGCCTCCAAACCTTCAAGATGAATACCACTGCTCCCAACTCCAAATCATGGACCGGGTAATTAATTTCATGCTTCTTCAGTTATCTTGAAGCATAAGCAATCACGTGCCCGTGCTGCATCAATACCGCTCCCATCCCTTGATATAATGCGTCCGTGTAAACTTGAAATCATTCCTTCCCAGATGGAAGTGTAAGGATGGGGGTGGAAGTAAGTCTATCCTTCAGCTCATGGAACGCCGCTTCACATTGGGGTGTCCACTCAAATGGCACACCTTTCTTCGTCAATGAAGTAAGAGGAATAGCAATCATTGAAAATCCTTTTTCGAACTTGCAGTAGTACCCGACAAGTCCAAGGAAACTCCTCACATCGGCCGCCGACTTCAAGGGTGACCACTCCTTCACGACACGCACCTTGGCTGGATCCACCGCTAGTCCTGCTCCACTGATCACATGCCCTAAGAAAGCAACCTCTTTAAGCTAGAATTCACACTTGCTGAACTTGGCGAACAAGACGTGCTCTTTTAATTTCTTCAATACCATGGTCAGGTGCTCAACATGCTCCTCCTCTGTCTTTGAGTACACCAAGATGTCATCGATGAAAACAATGATGAAGACATCCAAATAAGGTTCAAACACCTTGTTCATCAGTCTCATGAAGGCCAAAAGGGCATTTGTGAGCCCAAACAGCATTACAGTGAACTCGTACAGTCCATATCTTGAACTAAAAGCAGTTTTCTGGATGTCACCTTCTTGTATTCTCAACTGATAATACCCTGAGCATAAGTCCAGCTTAGAAAACCAATGCGCTCCCACTAGTTGATCGAACAACTCGTCAATTCGAGGTATAGATAAGTGTTCCGCACCGTCAGCCGATTGAGTTCCCGATAGTCTATGCACAAATGTAGGGTCCCATACTTCTTCTTCACGAACAATACAGGGGCTCCCCAGGGTGACGAACTAGGGTGAATGAACCATGACTCCACCAGTTCTTGCAGTTGAACTCTAAACTCCGCAAGTTCCTTCGGGGCCATTTGGTAAGAGGCCATGGATACCGGTTTGGCACCCGGTACTAGATTAATATGGAAGTCAACCTCTCTATGCGGGGGTAATCCTGGCAGTTTCTCAGGAAATACCTCGGGCAAATCCCGCACTACCCATACATCTTTTATATCCACTGCTATCTCCTTCAACTCGAACCAGATCATGAAGACTTCATCCCCCTTCATATGAGCTTTTACTGTCTAAACTAAAGATAGCAACATGCAAGGTGCAAAGCTAATACCTTGGAAGATGACGTCGGAGTCTCCATGTCTCAAGTAGATTCTTTTCTCTACACAATCAATCCTTGCAAAGTGCCAGTACAACCACGCCATGCCCAAAATGATGTCAAACTCCAGCATTCTCAAGACCGTGGCAGGTGTATCAAAGGCCTTTCCTTCAATAAATATCTCATACTCGCACTTAGCAATTGCAATCATCTCCGAGCCGTCCGGTAGGCGCACTCGTCGGGCTATACCGGTAAAGTATTGTACGCCCTCCATGTCCTTGATGAAATCCTAAAACACAAAGAAGTGTAAGGCACCGATATTGAACAGCGCATAGACCGTCTTCCCGCAAACTATCACGGTGCCTAAGTACCAATAACCAAAACTTATTGCTAGGTGTCTAGTATGTCTCAAGCAACTTTAGTTAGACAATGAAAACTTGATAATCAATTAAATCATACCTGCAATCACATCTTGGGGATTCCGTTCTTGTGCCATGTCTAGCGCGTACACTTGATCCCGAGCAGGGCTGGGGTTTCCTCCTCGCAGTCCTCATCCTCGACCACGCATATAACTATGCCCCGTGGAGCTGCCGGAGGGAGAGCAGGATGGACATTCCCATACAACCGCAAGCAGAAACGTCGAATGTGGCCCGGCTGGTTGCATTCAAAACACACCAGCCCACGACGCCCTTCATGTTGCTGAATTTGTTGAGGCTGAGGCGGTGGAGGCAACGCAGGTGGCTATGGAACCGGATGCTCCACTCTAAAATCTCAGTGGAAACATCCTCCACCTCTTTGATGACCCCTTCCTCTCCTAAAGTCCTGCCCTCTTCTATTGCTTGGGCCAACTTCCATCACACCCTCCGCAGGTCTCTTACCACTACTCAAGTGATCTGCCTCCAACCTCTTCGCCATGTCAATAATCTCTGCCAAACTAGCGTCCACTATAGACAAAAGGGCCTGCCTTAGGGGATCTCACAGACCTTTGTAGAAACGCTTGGCGCATCCTCTATCATCCAGGTCATATGAGTCCGCGAACCTTGCGATATGCTGGAACTCTCGCTGGTATTCTATAACCGATTTTGATCCTTGCTTCAGTAGTAGAAACCTCTACTCGAGCTCATCTCGAGCCGATGTAGGAATGAAGTGCTCCAAGAATACACCCGAGAACTCGCTCCAACTTATCTCGGTATACACTCGTCCTTGGAACGTGGAGCCCAAGAGTGACTTCCACCACCTCTTAGCATGTAGATCCAAGATGGACACCGCCAACATTACAACCATGTTGGCCAGGCAACGGATCCCTGCCAATAGCTCTTGCACTGTATCAAGCCATTCCTCCGTGCGTACGACCGACTCCGTCCCGAGGTAGGCGGGAGGGGAGAGAGCCCGAAAGGTGCTCAGCTAGTTAGAGCCCGAAGCCTGTTGTTGAACCGGAGGCTACTGCGCCGTAAAGGCATCCAGGATGGCAGTGAGCATCTACCCCAACTCAGATTGTTGAAACTGAGTGGGTATGGAAGGGGCATGGGTGCCCCCATCGTCTCAGTGTGTACTGGAATCTACACGTAAAACACAAACGTATGGTCAGGCTGGCCAATCTTAAGGTCAAAGTTGGACAAACTTAATGTGAATTACATATGGGCACACCACTGCTTCCGCTAAGTCAATTTGTCCGCAAATGGACTAATCGAACGGGGGTGGTACCATTGTTAAATGACTTCTTTAGTTGAGGATCGTGGCAAATTGATACCATTTGAAAGATCCCCCTCCCGGATCCCGAAACACGACACGAAGGGGGGTGTTATGCCCGGAATAGTTGCCTTGCGGTAGCATTAGCACACATGCAAACCTGTACCACAAGACGCCTATTCTGCCGGCTACAACCAATATCAATATAAACATGCCAACCCAACCATAATATAAGCAAGAAGAAGTCAAATCCACACTAAGTATATATGTCCAAATGCATCAAATAAGAGAAGCTAAAACATGCTTCTACAATATCAGAGTACAGCTATAAAATTGCCCAAACGGGCTACATCAAAATCTCATAACACTCACATCCGTAATCGACGGTAGAGACGACACCGTCACATCAGGCCTGTCGTCCTGGCCTGGCTGTCCTGCTGCAAAGTCTACGGCTGCTCTACCTGCGGGGTGACCTCCTAAAAAGGAAGACGTAGCAACCGTTAGTCGAAAAGACTAAGTGGCTTCACATCCGCTCCCCCGGCGACTCCTCGGCACCGGGCGGAGAAAGGAACAAGGGTACAAGTATAATACAAGTAGTAAAGCAGGTACAAACATGTGGTACTAGTAAATGAATAACAATATTATAAACTAGCAGTTCTACTTGAATAACAATATTCTAAATTAGCAGTTCTACTTGAGCAATTAGTAAATCAACAAATACAAGTAACTACAGCAGGAAAGTAACTTAACTTATAAGGATGCCCATACAAGCTTATAAGTTAAGGATCGGGTTATAAAAAAAGTAAATCATCGTATAAGAGTGCCCATACAAACTTATACGATGAGGGTCTTATTTGTGCAATGCTATGTAATGGTATATATGCTATGTAATGACTCACCCATGATCACACACATGCAATTGCTATGTTGACATAAGCTAGTAGTTCCCACTATTCGAGCAGGTAGCTAACCTCTCAGGCATCAGCCGCCGTGGCCATGCGGTGACAGTAGAGCGGGCATCTCTACTACTAGGTGGGTAACCATACTACTTCACCTAGGCCTCCGTACGCCTCAATGCTAAGAACACAACAGCGGAGCCCATGCGTACTATGACCCAGCGGGGTCTTGGGTAGATGTGCTGTAACACCTCCTATCCGTCACATAACATATAACAGTATGCCCGACCGGGGCTCGACGCCATATACTACAGACAGACTGGGTGGATACTCAGTGGAAACCATCCAACTAATCATAACGTCCTACACAGAGCATTCTAGCGGAAGCAGTTTATAAGTTGAAATAAAGAACCCAGCACTAAAGCATGAATGTCCACTAGAATAGCCAACCAGGAATGAAGTACATACACCAGTACTGGCCTTAAGGCCTTACAAAATGGTTCACTTAATGTTACATGATTTTCAAACCATGGCACGCATGCCGGTCATACATGAATAAAGCAGTAAACACTCCAAATAGGCCTTCAAGGGCCGGCTTCGCAATTTGGGCTTTAGCCCGCTATTGACCACTTGGTCCAGCAGCACCTGCAATCAACATAACCACCGCACGGTGGCAAACAAAAAGGCAACAGTCAGCAATGCTGACCAAATTATAACGATCCCGCCCCCAACTCAGGGCGGCGATGCTCCTTCCCTGCAATTTTATTAGCACAAGCGAGCAATATAATAATATTCATTACATCACAGGCGTAGGCTCAATCGGCCACACACCCCGTGCACTCAGGGCACATTCTCGGTGAACCGGTCGATGTCACGTCAGTTAAAGCCATAGACATTCCGGACCCACCACCGTCACTTTGACGGCCAAACATATGAGCAATTTGTCTTCCCGGCATGGGTCACGACAATTTAAGCCATAGACCGCCAAAGACTCTCATCTATGCCAACGACAAGTGCCACGTAACCTTAGGTCTCTTTAACCCGAACGACATAGATATGGGTACGGTTCCATCTAACCCGTGCTCACGTCGCAACGACAATTTAAGCCATTTACGTAGGTCAAACTTCTCCCGAGTCCCATTTTTGTCACACAATTTCACATAACTCGGTTATGTTCAAGTTGGCTCTCAGGACTCCATGTTGGCAAGATCACGCATCAGCCCAGTTTTCCGGGTGCACCTTAGGGTTAGTCCCCAAGGCTCCCTGTTGCAATCTACCGTGTAGAAAACCCGAAAACAACCAATCGCACGGAGTCTTCTCCGGCATTTATGCAATGCAACATCACCGATCCAGACCAACATGTCCGAGTAGGCTTCACACATCATGCCTATGTCCGTTCTCGCTTACGGACTCTAAACAACGGGGACTTCACATATCTACCCGAAGGAACGCCTCCAACTCACCGCAAACTCGCGAGAGCGGGCTTCCTATGCAAAGAAGGAGAGCTACTCATGCTCAAGAAGAGAATCGTTACCCTTGCGTTATTCTTCGGCGCCATGGAAAAGTAAGCGGATGAAAAGCACCGCACTCTCTTCGCCTCCGTGGATCCGGAGTCGGCTCGCAATTTGGAGCTTCGAAGCTCCTCCAATGGCCGGATCTAGCTTCTTCTCCCTTCCTTGGCTCTCCTCTCTCTCTAAGTTTTAGAAAGATAAGAACTCATGAAAAGTGAGGGTTTCTAAGTCCAATCCCGGGTATATCTCATCAGGAACGACCCCCAGCCGTTGGATCCCAAAATAAAGAAACGAACGGCTTTGATTCGGGATTGAAATGCCCAATCTTTATCGCACACGGCTTGGCACACGCCCGTGTCCAGGGCCGTGTGCCTCATTCGCCGTCAAAATCGGCTCGCCTGGAACAACACACGGGTATCGAACATGCCCGTGTTCGAGCTGACACGCCCGTGTTCCACCTGACACGGCCGTATGGCCGGCCGTGTACCCCCATCATTTTTCCCCGAAAATAACCCGAGCACTACACGGGTTCTAGGGCACGCCCGTGTCCTTGCCCGTGTCACCTCAACACGCCTGGGCTCCAGGCCGAGTACACGGTCTCGACACTCGACACTTCATCGAGCGAGGATCGTCGACCTGATGACACGGCCTTGGACACGCCCGTGTCCTAGGCCGTGTGCCTTGTCTCGACACATCGTCGAGCAGAGTGTCGACTTCCCGGGACGAGTGTCGACACGGGTCGACATGCCCTGCGACACGCCCGTGTCGCAGGCCGTGTGCCATGTCTCGACACTTCGTCGAACGCAGAGTGTCGACTTCACAGGCTAAGTGTCGACACGGGTCGACACGCCCTACGACACGCCCGTGTCGCAGGCCGTGTGCCCAGTCTCGTCACAATGTCGAGATCAAAATGTCGACTTCCCGGCTGAGTGTCGACACAAGCTTGACACGCCCTGGGACACGCCCGTGTCCCAGGCCGTGTGCCTTCAGCCAGAACCCAAAACTGGCCCAAAACGTCCCCCGTCGCTCCTTTGAGTTTCGGGGCATTACAACTCTCCTCCTCTTAAAAGAATTTCGTCCTCAAAATTATATAAAGGAAAGACATGTACAAAACCAAAATTTGTACCTGAGCGGAACAATTACGGATACTCGTCAAGCATAGTCTACTCTCGCTTCCAAGAGAGCTCCTCAATCCACACGGGCTTTACTTTCGTCGTCAATCCACTATCAACCGGCGCTTGATCGACCGCGATCACTCGCGTAGGCTCTTGCAGGCTCTTGCACCGCCTTCTGTCGCACCGAAATATGGAATATAACATGTAGACTACTAAGCTCCACTGAAAGCTTCAATTGATAGGTATGCTTCACCAACCCGCTTCAGAACCTCAAACGACCCATGGTACCTCGGGTTTAGCTTTTTCAATCACCGCACCCGCGAGACACCCTTGAACGACTTGATCTTTAAGTACACATAGTCTCCCTCGGCGAACTCCACGTTCCTGTGCTTGGCATTATAGTACTTCTCTTGCCGGTCCTGAGCGATAAGCAACCTCTCCCGAATGCTTCGCATCTACAAAGCAACATCCTCCACTTCGAATCGCTTATACAACTTGACTCACCCGTTTCCAGCCAGGACCACGACGTGCGACATTTTCTACCATATAGGGCCTCGAAGGGCGTCATTTGAATACTCGCTTGGTACCTGTTGTTGTATGCGAACTACACCAAATAAAGGTGGTCTTTCCAAAATCCATGACACACATGCGGAGCATGCTTTCCTTAGTTCTATGTTAACTTTGTCCCCAACCTTTGCTGCACAAGCCTCCACTCCTTGGATGTGAACCGCCCATCTGGGTTCCTCACGATGCTGCGGGGCACACCGCGAAGCCGTACTATATTATCCACCTATAGTTTTGCTAACTTCTCCACCAGATCATCCTTCCTATGCGGAATGAAATGCGACACCTTCGCTAACTGATCTATGACCACCCAAATGGCGCCGTTCCCATTTTTGCGACCTTGGCAAACCGTGCACAAAGTCCAAAGAGATGTCGTCGAATTTCCACTCCGGAATAGGCAAGGACTTAAGAAATCCTCCGGGCTTTTGGCATTCCGCCTTCACAAGGGCGCAAGTTTGGCACTTCACTACGTAGTGCGCCACATCTTTCTTCAAACCCGGTCACCAAAACAGTTTCTTTACATCGCGGTACATCTTCGTGCTCCCGGGTGAATTGAGTACTTAGTATGGTGTGCCTCGTACAACAATTCCACATGCAAATTTCCCACACTTGGGACGCACAGACGACCGACTTTCCCAAACAATCCGTCCTCCACAACGAATTGGGAATTTTACTCATCCAGAGCTTCTACCATGAACTGCTTCATATGGACATCCAAATCCAAAGTCTGCCGAATCCGATCATCAGGTCATATTGAACTTCAGTCCAATTCAGTACTGCTTCAGCACTTGATTGCCTATCCACACAAACAATCTCCAACGCCTCCCACTCCCGCACCAACCGCTCATCATGCATCGATAGCCAATTGGCTTGAGCTGGGGCTCGGTGACTCAACGCGTCTGCAACCGCATTCCCTTTATCAGGCACGTAGTGGATCTTGAATGTATAGTCTCCCAAGAGCTCCATCCATCTACGCTGCCGCATATTCAGATCCTTCTGATCAATCAGATACTTCACGCACTTGTGACCAGCGTAGATATCCATCTTCACACCGTACAAAACTAGGCTTCCACAGCTTCAAGGCAAAACTCAGGGCCGCTAACAATAAGTCATGGACCAGATAGTTCGTCTCGTTCACTTTTGGCTGTCTCGCGCCATAAGCTATTACACTTCCGTGTTGCAGTAGCACGCAACACAAACCGCTGCCCGAAGCATCGCTATTAAATCTCATAGCCTTCGGTCCCACTCGGCTAAGTCAGCACAGGCGTCGTGGTCAACCGACATTTTAACTCCTCAAAAGCTCGCAAGCACTCCGGCGTCCAAAGAACTTTTGCTTCTTCCTCGTCAAAGTAGTGAGGGGTAACGCTATCCGCGAGAAGTTCTCTACGAAGCGCCTGCAAAAGCCGGCAAGCCCCAGAAAGCTCCGAACTCCTGCTACCGTATAAAGCTCAGGCCACTCCCGCATCGCAACAATCTTCGCCGGATACACTGGAATACCCTCCTCACTCACCATATGACAGAGGAACGCCACTGAGGATAACCAAAACTCGCACTTCGATAACTTGGCATACAACTAACTCTTCCTTAGTGTCTCCAAAACCAAAAGAAGATGCTTGAAGTGATCTTCCTTACTCTACGAGTACACCAAAATATCGTCAATGAAGACGATCACAAAATGATACAAGTACTCCCGGAAGGTCCTGTTCATCAAATCCATGAATACTGACGGCGCATTAGTGAGCCCAAACGGCATGACCGTAAACTCGTAGCGCCAGTATCCTGTACTGAACGTTATCTTAGGGATATCACTCTCCCTTATCTAATTTAGAGTACACAGTTGGCCCGACCAACTGATCACAAAGATCATCGATCCTTGGGATTGGGTACTTGTTCTTTTCCGTCAACTTGTTGAGCTCCCGATAATTAATACATAGCCTCAAGCTTCTGTCCTTCTTCTTAATTAAGAGGGTCGGTGCGCTCCAAGGCGAAGGACTTGGACGCACATACCCTTGCTCCAACAACCTTTTTAGAAGTTGCACCTTCAGCTCCGCCATTTCCTTGGGCGCTAGCCAATATGGAGAGCGTGACACAGGCTTTGCACCTGTCGTAGCTCAAACATGAAATTTATCTCCCGTCGAGGCGGGGCTCCAGGAAGATCTCTAGGGAACACATCAGGGTACTCCGATACCACTGAAATATTAACCAACGCGGGCTTCGACTTTGCAACCTCCACTAGTGTACAAAATAGCTCTACACCAGCACGAACCGCCTTCACCACCTAAAGAGCAGACACCAACGTCTTGCTCGACCCCTTCGAGCTCGTAAGGGTCGTCTCACGACTAGCTACAAGCTTGACTTCCTTGCTACCGCAATCGATATAGGCTTGCTGCTCTGAGAGCCAGTCCATGCCAAATCTTACGTCAAACTCCCCTAGCGGTAGTAACGATACTTGGAAGTCAAAGTCTTGGCTCCCTGACCACACCTAAACGCAACAGATACTACCCGCGCGCATTGAGCACCATTGAACCATAACACATCCAATTTGTCTCTTAGCATCGAAGGAGGTACTCCGACGCGTAAAAACAATTCCTACATAAAGGAATACGAATCTCCCTAAACGAACGGTGCTCTTGCAGATAAAGTATAGTCACAACAAGGCTTAGCACCAGTAGTTCTAAGCTAACATGCACAAGGGCGACAAGTATTTTAAGGCAAAACTATCTTTAAACCATACATGTCGTCACGACGGCGTGCTTTCTCTCAGACTTGGGACATCCGCTCCAGCATTCTCAAGCAAAGTGCCCCGATTTTCCACAAGTGAAACATGCGCTCGGGGTTCGACCCGTAGTCACCCCAGAAGCACCAGAAGGAGCTTGACCCGAAGTCCTGCGCTTCTTATACCATTTTTGATATCCAGACTTTGAAGTGCTCGGCACTTTGAATGCCGTCTCCTTTGCACTAGAGTCCTTGACTGCTCCTGACATAGCTTTATTGGCCTTCTTAGCACCTTTCCAACAGTCTCGGGCAAAGTGCCCTTTCTTTCCACAAGTAAAACATGTGTAAGTAGCTTTGCTGGTCGATGTCATAGCCCCCTTCAACATTCCAACGGATGCAACCCTTATGGGGCTTGCATAGTTCGATACCATGGTCGCTGGCATCGTGAGGGTCTTCCTCAAATCTGCCTCCAAAGATCTAGCTGATCCCACCAAGGCTCGGAATCCCAATAACTTTGGTCCTAGCAGTAGAACTCGTAACTCGGCGCGCAGGCCATTATAAAGCCTATCGACTGTAGCTTGCTCATTATCCACCTCGAAGCATGGGTAGCGTCTTATCATAAGAAATGCTTGCAAATATTCCTCAACTGTGTGCGCTCCCTGCACTAAATGCATATTCAGCTGCTGCCCCGATGGTCCACCAAAGGTCATCTGCTGCATCACGCCCACCGGCGTTGAAGCCACAACAGGGGAGCGGGGTTGTACATTTCCTCCAAGCCGTGCACCCGTCACAACGAACACCGCTTCTACGATCCTTCTAACGGTTTCATAAGAAGGAGGAGTCTCAAACACCTCACCGGGTGCACTATGCTCCTCAGAAACCGGACATTCTGGCGGTCCAGCACCGCTTCCGGTCACCTATAGTGGTACAAAACACCGTTAAGCGACCAAATAAAATTGCAAATAGCAAGTATAGGAACACGCAGGTTCCTCAAACACGTGTATTTTCATTCCTAAGTGGACATTCATGGGTTCTTTTACCGTTATAACGATGACGCACACAATGTGCTCACCACCCCTTAAAAAGAATTTGGCCACGAATTCAGTTTAAGCCCGACCAAAACCAGTAGTCTGATACCAAATTGTAACACCCCCTATCCGTCACATAGCATATAACAGTAGGTCCGGCCGGGGCCCAACGCCATATACTACAGACAGACTGGGTGGATACTCAATGGAAACCATCCAACTAATCATAACGTCCTACACAGAGCATTCTAGCGGAAGCAGTTTATAAGTTGAAATAAAGAACCCAGCACTAAAGCATGAATGTCCACTAGAATAGCCAACCAGGAATGAAGTACATACACCAGTACTGGCCTTAAGGCCTTACAAAATGGTTCACTTAATGTTACATGATTTTCAAACCACGGCACGCAGGCAGGTCATACATGAATAAAGCAGTAAACACTCCAAATAGGCCTTCAAGGGCCGGCTTCGCAATTTGGGCTTTAGCCCGCTATTGACCGCTTGGTCCAGAAGCACCTGCAATCAACATAACCACCGCACGGTGGCAAACAAAAAGGCAACGGTCAGCAATGCTGACCAAATTATAACGATCCCGCCCCAAACTCGGGCCGGCGATGCTCCTTCCCTGCAATTTTATTAGCACAAGCGAGCAATATAATAATATTCATTACATCACAAGCGTAGGCTCAATCGGCCACACACCCCGTGCACTCAGGGCACATTCTCGGTGAACCGGTCGATGTCACGTCAGTTAAAGCCATAGACATTCCGGACCCACCACCGTCACTTTGACGGCCAAACATATGAGCAATTTGTCTTCCCGGCATGGGTCACGACAATTTAAGCCATAGACCGCTGAAGACTCTCATCTATGCCAACGACAAGTGCCACGTAACCTTAGGTCTCTTTAACCCGAACGACATAGATATGGGTACAGTTCCATCTAACCCGTGCTCACTTCGCAACGACAATTTAAGCCATTTGCGCAGGTCAAACTTCTCCCGAGTCCCATTTTCTTCACACAATTTCACATAACTCGGTTATGTTCAAGTTGGCTCTCAGGCCTCCATGTTGGCAAGATCACGCATCAGCCCAGTTTTCCGGGTGCACCTTAGGGTTAGTCCCCAAGGCTCCCTGTTGCAATCTACCGTGTAGAAAACCCGAAAAACAACCAATCGCACGGAGTCTTCTCCGGCATTTATGCAATGCAACATAACCGATCCAGACCAACATGTCTGGGTAGGCTTCACACATCATGCCTATGTCCGTTCTCGCTTACGGACTCTAAACAACGGGGACTTCACATATCTACTCGAAGGAACGCCTCCAACTCACCGCAAACTCGCGAGAGCGGGCTTCCTATGCAAAGAAGGAGAGCTACTCATGCTCAAGAAGAGAATCGTTACCCTTACATTATTCTTCGGCGCCATGGAAAAGTAAGCGGATGAAAAGCACCGCACTCTCTTCGCCTCCGTGGATCCGGAGTCGGCTCGCGATTTCGAGCTTCGAAGCTCCTCCAATGGCCGGATCTATCTTCTTCTCCCTTCCTTGGCTCTCTTCTCTCTCTAAGTTTTAGAAAGATAAGAACTCATGAAAAGTGAGGGTTTCTAAGTCCAATCCCGGGTATATCTCATCAGGAACGACCCCCAGCCGTTAGATCCCAAAATAAAGAAACGAACGGCTTTGATTCTGGACTGAAATGCCCAATCTGGATCGCACACGGCTTGGCACACGCCCATGTCCAGGGCCGTGTGCCTCATTCGCCGTCAAAATCGGCTCTCCTGGAACAATACACGGGTATCGAACATGCCCGTGTTCGAGCTGACACGCCCGTGTTCCACCTGACACGGCCGTGTGGCCGGCCATGTACCCCCATCATTTTTCCCGAAAACAACCCGAGCACTGCACGGGTTCTAGGACATGCCCGTGTCCTTGCCCGTGTCACCTCAATACGCCTGGGCTCCAGGCCGTGTACACGGTCTCGACACTCGACACTTCATCGAGCGAGGATCGTTGACCTGATGATACGGCCTTGGACACGCCCGTGTCCTAGGCCGTGTGCCTTGTCTCGACACATCGTCGAGCAGAGTGTCGACTTCCCGGGACAAGTGTCGACACGGGTCGACACGCCCTGCGACACGCCCGTGTCGCAGGCCGTGTGCCATGTCTCGACACTTCGTCGAACGCAGAGTGTCGACTTCGCGGGCTAAGTGTCGACACGGGTCGACACGCCCTGCGACACGCCCGTGTCGCAGGCCGTGTGCCCAGTCTCGACACAATGTCGAGATCAAAATGTCGACTTTCCTGCTGAGTGTCGACACAAGCTTGACACGCCCTGGGACACGCCCGTGTCCCAGGCCGTGTGCCTTCAGCCATAACCCAAAACTGGCCCAAAACGTCCCCCGTCGCTCCTTTGAGTTTCGGGGCGTTACATGTGCACCGAGAACACAACCCAAACTGGCCTGGTATGACCCGGAAGGTGCCTCGGAAGAAGGCACAAGGACACAACCCAACCGTTCACTTGCCACGGAAGGGGCCTCGAGACGTGAACACCGAGGACACAGCCCAACCGCCCAAAGTCTAACTGTCAACTCCCGTCGGTGTGACAATCGGCGAGCCCGTAGACTTGCCACACTATCCTTAACCCAGGATTATGACACCGTGTGTCGACTCACACCGCATGCAAATTCCACATAACCGTGGTAGGGAAGGGGCCTCAGAAGTAAGCATGAGGACACAGCCCAGCCATCCATCTATACCTCATCTCAACTTGAACCCAACTAGTGATGGTCAACACCGCACTTACATCCATTCACAATACTACCCGTAGGGAGACTATGCTCTAAGTATTGGACTACTACATTTCGTTCTAACCATCATACATACTCATGGCCATGGTTTATCCTTCTATTTATCATTCCAAATGGTTTCAACATATTACAAACATGATGCGCATTAATAATAGTCTACCAATTTGTATCTAATCAGTTCATTCATCATATTATAATCATGGTGCACATTTATAATAATCTATCAATTTTGGCAAGTCATATCATGCAATAAAGCTTTCTCCACAATTCAGTTTTATGAAATCTAATTAATAAGATTTATCATTCATAGCACTACGGTGGTCAGCATAAAATAGTTCATCAAAATCTAGAGTTAATTAGCGATATCGATTCCACCGAATTCAAATTCAAATTATATAAACCACAGAATTTAAGTGCAGAATAAATCTGGATAGCAAATTCGACTGGAGATTCCTGAAGCTACAAAAATCCAGTGAAGACGTGTAACCCCTCGTTGGAAAGGTATTTGCATGGGCTATAACGTTTATGTTCATACCACAACCCAGATTCAATGGTATCATACTTGAAATCAGCCTTGAAGTCCGCTGCATATAGAACACAATTTCTGCATGCAGGATTTATCGAATGTCATATTCGTTCAACATTTCCCGTGGCTACACACTTCGCATGAAGGCGTGCAACCCCTCGTTTGAAAGGTATTTTCAAGGGCCTCAACTTTTGTGTTTAGTCAAAAGCCCAGATCTGGCCATATCACATCTGCAAATGACCAAGAAAATTGCTGCGTGCAGAACACAGATTCTGCACACATCTTAAAGAGGAATGAATGGCATCGGTTCATCTTCCTCCTCAAGTCGGTCTTCCAAAATCACACCAGAAATTCCTCCTCCCTTATTCACCCTCATGAGGTCTTTACTCTTCACGAAACCATCCCCCATCTTTTCATAGAAGATTGGAGAGGTTGAAGATACAACTAGCCTTAGAGCACAAGCCCTAGGACGACCTCTTCCTAGAGAAATCACCTTCTCGCAAGTATCTCGCCTAGATAAATACAGATCTAGCACCAAGAGAGAGGGGAGGAAGCTCACCTCATTTCCGGTGTTTCCATTATTTTCGGCCATAGATCGTGTAACTCTTCTTGGCGGCATCTTCTCCTTCACAGCGACGGCGGATCTTCTCCTCCAAGAGTTTCTCAAGCGGTTTCCCTTTCTACGGAAGTTTCTCTCAGGAAATTGGGGATGAAATGAGCATGAAAATGGATAGGGTTTTCTCTTCACCTTTTATATGAAAAGTGACATGGGTAGGGACACGCCCGTGTCCTGCTTGCGCGAAGCGTTACAGATAATTTCAGTGTCGGTTCATTATTCGACACGGGTAGGGACACGCCCGTGTCTCAACCCGTGTCCACATGACACGGCCGTGTTCCCTGGCCGTGTCCTCCTCTGGATACATCTCGACGAACTTAACTCGACACAATGACACACGGGTAGGGACACGCCCGTGTCTCTACCCGTGTTATACATTTCATCGATCTCGACACGTTCTGTCGAGTTAAACTCGTCACACACACACATACATGTAGGCCTGTGTCTTGCATCATGGTGTCGACACCAGAGTGTCGACACCTCCACATCTGGGTGTCGATATACTGTGTCGACACCTGGTTCCAGTGTGTCGACACAGCATGTGTCGACACACGGTGTCGACACCGGTGTGTCGACACCTCAACCCCTGGGTGTCGACACACTGTGTCGACACCTTCACCCTGTGTGTCGACACACGGTATCGACACCAGTGTGTCGACACCTCAACATCAGAGTGTCGACACACTGTGTCGACACCTTGACTCCAGTGTGTCGACACAGTGTGTGTCGACACATGGTGTCGACACCAGTGTATCAACACCTCAACATCAGAGTGTCGACACACTGTGTGGACACCTTGAATCCAGTGTGTCAACACCTCGACACCAAAGTGTTGACCAATGACTCGGGTGATACAAGTCCTGTTCACATGTGCTGCCCAGTTGCCAGCACACCCCCGAACCCAAGTCAGCTCTCCCGACTCAAACACACGTACGAGGGGCCTAGTGCGATTCGGGATGTTACATACAGCTCATGCCTGGGGCTAAGCCGACATCTAAAGCTCCTTACGGATGGCCCCAAAGAGCTGGATTTGTCCGGCCAAGCTGCATGAGATAGTGGAAGCTGGATTTGTCCGGCCAAGCTCTTCACCATGGGGAGCTCCGGTGCTGTTTGTCAAAAAGAAGAATGGGACACTCCATTTATGCATAGACTACAGTGTTCTCAACTAGCTGACGGTCCGAAATATGTACCCACTACCGAGGATCGACGAGCTGTTTCATCAGTTGGAGGGAGCTAATTGGTTCTCAAAGCTAGATCTGAGGTCGGGTTACTACCAGCCGCGCATACGGGAGGAGGACATCTCAAAGACAACCTTTAGTAGTAGATACGGGTTATATGAGTTTACCGTGATGCCCTTCGGGCTCACAAATGCACCATCAGCGTTCATGAGTTTGATGAACCGGATATTCGAGCCATATCTGGATGTATTCGTTATCGTGTTCATTGACGACATCCTCATCTACTCAAGGATAGAGGAGGAGCATACGCATCACTTTGCTCTGACCCTAGGGAAGCTCCAAGAGCACAAGCTATATGCCAAGTTCAGTAAATGCCAATTTTGGCTAAAGGAGGTGGCCTTCTTAGGCCATATTATCAGTGGAGCAGGATTGACAGTAGATCCGACAAAGGTTCAGGCAGTACGAGATTGGCCGCCCCTGAAGATGGCCACTGATGTGAGAAGTTTTCTAGGGCTTGCCAGATACTACCGGAAGTTTGTGGAGGGATTCTCTCGGATTGCTCTCCCTCTCACATCTCTGACGAAGAAGGAGAGTCCATTTATTTGGACGCCACGATGCGAGGCTGCCTTTCTAGAGCTGAAGGGTCGGCTCACCTCAGCCCCTATCCTTGCTCTTCTAGCTGGGAAGGAAGGATTTCAGGTTTATACAGACGCATCATATCAGGGAATGGGTGCCGTTCTGATGCAGAACGGTCATGTGATAGCTTATGCCTCCCATCAGTTGAAGAAGCATGAGCAAAATTACCCGGTGCATGATTTTGAGATGGGAGCAGTCATCTTTGCTCTGAAGATCTGGCGGCACTACCTCTACGGTGTCCATTGCGATATATTCTCAGATCATAAAAACTTGAAGTATGTGGACACGCAGAAGGAACTAAACATCAGACAGAGACGCTGGGTAGAGTTCCTATCGGATTAGCAATATGACATGCACTATCATCTTGGGAAGGCAAACGTGGTGGCAGACGCCCTGAGCCGGAGAGCAACTACATCAGGAGTGGGTCCGCAGCTGATGGCCTTGGAGTTGGTAAAGTCGTTTAAGGAGATGTAGATATCACTAGTGTTCGAGGATGATCCAGAGCTATATATGGAGTATATAGGATCAATGATCGCCACCGATGACATTCGGGATCGCATCAGGGATGGGCAGAGGCTGGATGCGAGGGCAGAGCCGATATTTGGGGCTTTGGAGGAAGGCATGACAGGGGATTACTCTTTGAGAGATGGACTGCTATGCTTTAGAGGCAGGTCTATATACCAGTAGGAGGCCAAGTTCGGGAGGACATCATGGAAGAAGCACACGGTAGCAGATATTCAGTACACCCGAGGATCACAATGATGATAGTGGACCTGAAGAGGACGATGTATTGGCAGTGCATGAAGAAGGACATTACGTACTTTGTAACACATTGCGAGGCTTGTCAGCTCGTGAAGGCAGAGTGCAAGAGTCCGGCCGGATTATTACAGCCACTTCCGATACCAGATTGGAAGTTTGAGGATATAGCCATGGATTTCATACATGGGCTACCCCGATCTCATGCGGGGAATGACTCGATATGGGTGATCGTCGACAGACTGACCAAAGTGGCCAGATTTATTCCAGTTGCGAAGGACACTCCGATCAGAGTTCTAGTGCGGAGGTTCGTCGAGCAGTTTGTTCGTTATCATGGAGTGCCTAGGACGATTGTGTCAGATCGGGATGGACGGTTTATGTCCATAGAGTGGAGGTCAGTTCAGGCCTACCTGGGTTTTCGGCTGACGTTCTGCACGACTTTTCACCCTCAGACGGATGGGCAGACGGAGCGCACCAACCGTACACTAGAGGATCTTCTGCGCTTAAGCATTTTGGACCGCGACGAGCCCTGGGAGAGACTGTTACCGCTGATAGAGTTCTCATACAACAACAACTATCAGTCCAGCATACGCATGGCCCCTTAAGAGGCATTATATGGACAGAGGTGCATGACTCCACTTTCTTGGATCCAAGATGAGGATCCGAAGGCACTCGGCTCAGAGTTCGTGGAGGGCACAGATGCTCAGGTGAGGCTGATCCGGGATAGGATGTTGGAAGCCCAGAGCCGGCAGGCCAAATACTACGATGTACGACATCGTCAGGTAGATTTCCAGGTGGGAGACCGGGTTTTCTTGAAGATACGACCGTTGTATGGAGTCTCGCGGGTTCGCAGGAGGAAGAAGCTCAGTCCGAGATATATGGGGCCTTACAGGATACTGGAGCAGATCGGCCCCTTGGCTTACAGACTAGAGCTTCCACCGGAGTTAGCGGGATTGCACGATGACTTCCACGTCTCTTCACTTCAGAGGGCTCTACTACGACCGGAGCAGCTGATTTCCACTACAGATGGCCCAGTGGCCTCGGATCGATCAGTCAACATAGAACCGATCAGGATCGATGATACGACGATGCGTGTCTTGCGTCGCAAGAAGGTTCTGCTAGTCAAGGTTTTGTGGAGAAACCATGGGCAGGAGGAGCACACTTGGGAGCCACATGACTTGATCCAGCAAAAGTACCCGTAACTCTTCGAGTTAGGTATACCCTCAACTCTTAGGGATGTTACATGCTTTTCTACAGTAGAAACCCCATAAACTTAACTTTAATTTTGGGGACGAATTTTTTTTTATATATTGGGATTTGTAACATCCCATTGTCAACTAAACTCCTAAGTGTGGACTTGTCATGACTAGTTCATGACAAAACCACAAAAATCTCAAAAGATCAGGTGAACAAGGCCCAAGGTGAAAATCACCTTAGTCTGCCTATAGCACAACCTCACCACCAGACCTAGAGTTTGACATTTGGGCTTCAAATTGACTCCATGACCCCACCAAAACACCCATAACACCTTGGGTAGTCCATATGGTCACTAAGGACCCATTGGGGTCCACCTAAGAGGCTAAGTTGACCCAAGTCAACCCTAACCCTAAATGGGTCAAACTGACCTGCACAAGGCCAATTGACTTTCCCTTAGCCAAGTGGACCCCACACATACCTTCCTAACCCTAGAATGAGGCCAATGGGTCACCAAGGACCCATTGAGGTCAACCAAAAAGGCTAAGTTGACCCAAGTCAACTCTAGCCCTAAAGTGGTCAAAGTGCCCTAATTAAGAGTCAAGTGACCTCCAAAGGGCCAAGTCAACCCTACCTAGACCTTATGGGAGGCCAATGGGTCACCAAGGACCCATTAGGGGCAACCTCAAAGGCCAAATTGACCAAGGTCAACCCTAGTCAAGGTTTAGGTCAAGCTAGCCCAAATGGGCTAACTCAAGCTCAAGCCCAATTCACTTGGGCTAACCTTGTATTAATGGATGAAATGAATATGTGGGCTGCCATTAGGCTAGGTATAAGTCAAATTTTGGGCTTGGTGAGTAGGAGAGAGAAAAAGCTCCAAATGAAAGAGAGAGAAAGAGAGGGGAGTAATGAGGAAAGGGCTCATCCTTCCCCTTCCCCAAACCCCCATTCAATTCACTAGGACAAGGGGAGTGAAGCCCAATTGCAACCAGCTATTCTTTGACTGGATTGAGCCATGCTTTATCCCCCACCCACCATGGCCGAAATCCGACCACCACCACCACCCAAAACCCCAAATCTCCTCCTTAAAAGCTCCACTGGACTCCAGGGATTCAGTTCCACACATTACCTGAAGGAGCCAAGGAAGTCTACTGTGAAATTGCAGAAATCCGACCACCACCACCACCACCATGACAATCCGGCGATCGGCAAGGTTTCATCCACCCACACAGGTCCTCCCCTTCCTCTTCTACTTTGGTTAGATCTTAGGAATCTTTAGAGATAAGAACCAGGCTCAAACGAGCCGATCCAAGTGAGAAAATGGAGAAATTCCAAAAAAATCATGGTGGCGGGTTCGCCGGAAACTACCACCTCCGGCGGCCAAACCACTGTCGGGCATTAGCCACCACCTCGACTGAGGTGGTGGTTGTAGTGGCTAGCTGGGGAAGTGGCCGGATGGCCAGCGGTGGCTCAGACAAAGCTACAGGTTATGCATTTTTATTTTGCTGTTCGGGTAGATGAGGAAGATGAACAGTGTTCATCTTAAATTAATGATAATATTTATTATAGTTTAGGAATTAATATCTTTTGTTATGCATCATTTTAAAACAGAAAAATAAGGCCCTTAGGTGCTAAACCTTAAAAAGTAGCCAACATATAAATTGTAGCCCTTGAAGTCTACGTTAATTTAAAAGTGATGTCAACCCATTTGGGTAAGTGGTTTGATCACAACACTCATTTTGGTGCAACCTATACATAGGTGTGACCAGACACAAAAATTGATCCCCACACATAACCACTCACTCAAATGCCTTGAAATTTACAACATGGACTTTTCATAACCTTCGCCTCATACTATCCAAAAATCAAAATTTTTGGACAATATTGTTCTATAGTTTGTGAAAAATTTAATAAATAATGTGTGATTTAATTAGGTATCCCAATTACCTTAAAACCCTCCCAAAGTTTTGTGAGTGGTCCTTGGGGTCTTCATGAGTCTCTGTATGAATTTCTATCTCATTTGGAGATGATTTGGATTGGAAATGAGCAAACCCTAGCCTTGCCCCAAAAGGGGTATTTAGGTCAAAAGTGCACTTGTGGGTTTAAGTAGCCAAATCACCTCAACAGAGGCTGAAATTTGGGCCACTGACTTGACATGACATTTAACACCCTCTCATGGAATATGGGGTGGATTGAAGAAGATTTGCCCTAGGACCCAAGACCAAACCCTATGGATGGTCTTTAGAGCCTTGTGAAGGGCATGTGGTCAAATGACCTTGAAATGACTTGAAATTTTGTGGAGCGGACACTAGGGTAGTTAGAGTCCTCTGATAGAAATCTTATTGGATTTAAAAGTTGTTAAACCCCTCAAAACCCTAACATTAATTTAGGGCACAAATCTTGTAATGATATGATATGCTATTAAAACTCTTTAAAAAGTTGTGAAACTGATGTAGTGTAGTCATAGGGTTAATATGAACCTCTGGCAATTTAATTGAGAGTTTTGGAATATTAATATTAGTACCTCCTTTGCAATAAATGTGTTAGCCCTTGATAATAATTTAGCTATTATGAACTCATCGTTCACTGGAATGTTAAGAATTTAGGGAAGAGGGAGTTTTAGGTCATTACGCTTACACTTGAATTTTATTAGAATTTTTAGATGTATATTTACAGTAATTACTTCACCAGCTCATGTACACAGAAATTTGTTCAATAATTCGTTCAGAGCTCATTTCTTGTTGAACAATTATGAAACATGACCCGTGGTGTTATTAGGCCAATATGTTTATATAAGAATTTTATTACAATTTTTAGTTGAATAAATTCTGTACTTAGTTCAATGACTTGTCAAAATGGTATATTGTAGAAAAATTGAATTTAGAGCTCATTACTTGTTGGAAAATTATGAAACTTTATCAGTGGTGTTTATAGGTCATTAGGTCTATACTTGAATTTTCTTAGAATATTTTGAAGTATATTTTCAGTACTTGTCTCTTTAATTTGATATAAGTTGGATACATCCAAAATTGTGATTACACATCTATACCTTGCTAGAAAATTTAGAGACTCTGAATTTAATGATAAGTAGTTATCTTGTATTTATCATAATTTTGTGGAATACTTTGCATGCCTAAAAATAGTACTTCATGTTCAAACTAAGTCATTTGGATTTCTTAGGAAATTAAATAAATTATCAAGCAAGTTAGGAAAACTATAAATCCCTGGATTTAGGACAAAAATGTCAGGATAGGCCCCCAATAAATAATATAGGGAGATTGGATGATATTTTGGAGTACCTCCCATCATGTACTTCATTATCTTAGGATGGGTTGTAAATAGTAAAACTGCAGAAAATAAGTTAGGGCAAGAAACGAACTTAGGATGTTGGGGATGTAGATTGATGGCTATGATAAAGCATAATGTGTTCATCATTGGGAGTTCTAATATGGAATACGGAAGGGTTGTCTAGTGTAAGTAGGTGCTCGGGGTCGACGAAAGATCATCTTCCCCGTAAGGAGAAGAAGAGTCTAAACACACTAGGGTCAGATCCAAGGTAACATAAAAGGGATTGGGTAATGGGTAACAACCAATAACAATAAGTGCCTTGCGAAAGGGAATGGTGGGCTATTGCTACCATCATAGTTCCTAGTGCCCTTTTTAGAACCCTTCATCGGGTATACTGGGGGCAGTCCTGGGTTAACGTAAGCTGTAAGAACAAATGTTAAAGAGCAATTAGTAAACTGGTGATTCACCTTCACAAACCCTGGTTGCGGTAGGTTAGTTAGTTACGGTTATCTGAGCGGTAGGTTTGGTGGTAGTATTAACGGACGGTTTAGTCCGGGGAGCCAATGGCTCGAAAGTTCTTGAATAAGTGAGAAAAGATGGTTGGTCCTCGATATTTGACCGTCGTTCACACCGACGTCGATACGCTGACTCGGCGGTGTGGTTTACACTTAGCCAAAGGAAGTCTGGTGGATATGGCCAGCATTAGTACGTGGTGACTCTGGGTTGTGTTCTTCCAGAGGCGTATGTAAGGGCTAGGCCTGGTAGTGTGGATACCCATCTTGGAGTGGGGGGCCCGACCCACTTTCTCCGTTTGCCACTATGGAGGTTCCTGGGAGTGAAGCTAGCTGCCCAAAAGGGGTGAACTAAAGGTCTGTGTGCATAGAGTCGTGTGTGTGTTGCACTGCATGAATTTAACAGTAAGACCACACATCATAGCATACCTTAACATCATCATTTAACCCCTACCCCTAATGTATAAGCTAGTATGGGACGTTTTATACATTAGGCCTTGCAAAACGACCCCTTAGCATATAGGCTCGTGTGGGCAAGCTTATAAGTTATGGTTACCTTTCTTTATGAATGATTTTAACTACTTGTGATGAGCATTTTTGATTATTCCTATCACCTGCTATTATAGAACTGTTAGTTGTACTTCCCTTTATTAATCCTATTATATATTATATTAACTTCTAGAGTAGCTCCACCGTCACCTGCTTTTGTTTTACTTCTCCACTTTCATAGCTTCCCTTTCCTTCTCCCCGTTCGGTGCCTAGGAGCCATGGGAGGAGGGGTAGGGGATGATAAGACTTAGTCTTTTGACTAACGAGCGACGACCACAATATTATAGGGGCTTCGAATGGGAGACTGGGAGTAGCAGTAGGGGATACAACACCAACGGAGTACGATGCACATGGAGGTGGGCCAGTCTAGCACATGAGCACCGACTACTGGTTCAGTGAGTGATTAGATTACTTAGCTTCCGCGAGTGTTTGTAGTGAGGATTTGATGTACCGGGCTTAAGCCCATTTATATTTCATTCAGTACTTCTATTATTATCTGTGGACTTGAAGTGATTTCTCATTTCATACTATATGAGATTGTGGACCTAGTTTTACATTCAACTTTGTTTATACTACTTCTTTCGGTGATCCTTAGGCCGACAGAATCAGCGTTTTGTAGTGGCGACATTCCGAGGGTCGATGTCTCCGCAAAACGACGATTCTGGGCATAAGACCCCGAGGTTTTAAAAAGAAAAAAAGGGGGTCTTACATTTCCTCCTCTACTTTTTCTCTTTGCCAAAGAGATCACTAAACCACTGAGATATTGCTTAGTCTTGCTATGGGCCCCCTCGAGATTGGATTCCGGCGTAAGGCCACAACGACTACATATCGCGGGGAGTGTTCATATATGTGTAGTGGGAGCTATCCAACGCTCATGTGGTGGAATGCGGGACTTCGGATCCTAGCCGATATCTAACACATAGTGTGTGCCAGGGAGGGCCCATGTGTTAGCTCTGCTGTGTTTCGTTAAGGATACATTATAGTTACAATGATCTTTGCTTGACAAGCAATGGCGATCAAGCGTAGCCTTGTCTCTTTGATCATCTCACAACTGTGATGGCCAAACACTCTATGGTACTCTCAATCCGTGCTTTAGCGGGGCCCACAACTCCGCTGATCTTTCCACAGACAAGCAATGCTTTAGGGCACTTGGCGCAACTAGTCTCATTGATCAGTGATGTTCTAACCCGAGGCATGAGAGCAGTGTATATAGAGATCCTTCTTAGGATTTCCTGTGTTTTTTTTCTTTTGCACCCTTCTAAAAGATGCGCGGCTAGCTCGCTCTTAGTAGGACTATACTCGTGATGAACTTTCTCAGGCAAGCGATGCATAAGGCCCACAGGTGATCTCCTATGGCAGCATCCAGTCTTTCTTGGTCATCTCCAAGTATAGACCTCTTTTTTGTCAACTGCCTCTTTCACAGGTGAACATGTTAAATCCGACCTATCAAAAGGGTTTGCAACAATCATTTTTGCTTATGCTCATCTTATATGCGTTGCCTGCATAATCTCTATTAGATGATGACTTACAAGCTCTCTACTTATATAAGCCCCACTACTCTTATCAATTGTTAATGGCATCAAGCATTGATCAATGAATCTGGCACTCCTTGATCATCAAGCCTTGCTATTGGAATCTAGTTAAGATTGGCAGAATTCGTCAAGCTTCTTCTCTGCTAATCTAATCATACCCGTCCTATCATACCAACAACCAACACTCGTCTTATTGTTCTGGACTTCATATTAAAGATATCTCTAATATAGCAAGAAAATCACTACTTTGGTTTGATCGTCATTCAATTATCGGCAGAGTGCATCAGACATTTCCTCTGCTACATGATCATATCAACCTTATCTCATCAACAGTTAGCATCTACAAGCCTCATCCAGGTACTTGTAGCTTAGCTTATTATATTATGTCTGCTGCTCACTCTTCTCTTTGCAGTGATTAGCAGGCACCAGCAAGCCTCATCCAGGTACTTGTAGCTTAGTTCATTATATTATGTCTGCTGCTCACTTTTCTCTTTGCAGTGATTAGCAGGTACCTGCAAGCCTTATCCAAGTACTTACAGCTTAGTCTTTTCATCATATCTGCTTCTAACTCTTTTCTTGCAGAGATCAGCAGACACTTGCAAGTTTCTTCAAAGGTACTTGCAAGCTAATTTCATATATTTTGTCTGCTCCTAACTCTTTTCTTGTAGAGATCAGCAGACACTTGCAAGCTTCCTCACAGGTACTTGCAACCTTCTTTCATATACCACATCTGCTTCTAACTCTCCTCTTCCAGAGATCAGCAGATGCTTGCCAGTTTCCTCACAGGTACTTGCAACCTTCTTTCATATACCATATCTGCTTCTAACTCTCCTCTTGCAGAGATCAATAGATGCTTGCAAGTTTCCTCGCAGGTACTTGCAACCTTCTTTCAAATACCACATCTGCTTCTAACTCTTCTCTTGCAGAGATCAGCAGATGTTTGCAAGTTTCCTCACAGGTACTTGCAACCTTCTTTCATATACCACATCAGCTTCTAACTCTTTTCTTGCAGAGATCAGCAGATGTTTGCAAATTTTCTTCCAGGTACTTGCAACCTACTTTCATATATCATATATGCTTCTAACACCTTTTTTTGCAAAAATTAGCAGATTCTTGCAAGTTCTGTTCAGGTACTTGCAGCTTACTTTACTTTCATATCTGCCTCTAACCTCTCTTTTGCAGAAATCAACAAACGCTTGCAAGTCCCCTTCAGGTACTTGCAACATATTTTTTCCTTCATGCATACTGCTTATTTTTCTTTTTGTAGAGAATGACAGGTTCTTGCAAGCCTTCGCCAGATATTTGCAAGTTATTTCCCTTCTATGCTTTCCTCTTATCTATGTTTTGCAGAGCTCAGTGAAAGGCATTCGCGTCTCCTTTACTTTGCAAGAGCAACTCAGGTACACACAAGATGTACACTACTCCTTTTCCTATATTAACTTTTCTCTTGCAGGAAAAAATAAGCATTGGCAAACTCCTCCTAAGGAGAGACATTATATTCTATCCCTCCTTGCCCCCTTCCTTTCCTTTGGGGTGGATCACAATTTTCGTGGGTCTCCAACTTTTTCGAAGTTCCCTTCAGAACTTTAAAAAGTGCGGGGATTATGTTAACCCAGAAATCAGCGATCCTTCCCAAGGTAGCCTAAAGCAACAGGGGGCGATCTATGCGATCTATTCCTTCAAGTCCGCTAGGTCGCCCAACTGGCGTCAACCCTGGACCAACTCAACAGTCATGGACTCGGCAGACTAACTCTTCGGCTCGCTATCAGAGTGTTTCCTCCCCTATAGGGGGCCTACTCCTTAGGCCGCCAACCAGTGGGCGGCCTGCTCCTAAGGCCGCCCCCATCTGCAGCCTCAGCAGGGGCGGCCTCCAGTTGCCAGGTCGCCCCACTCTACAGCCTCAGCAGGGGCGACCTCTAGTTGCCAGGCCTCCCCCTCTACACCCTTAGCAGGGGTGGCCTCTAGTTGCAGACCGCCCTCTCTACAGCCTCAGCAGGGGCGGTCTCCAGTTGCCAGGCTGCTCCCCTCTGCAGTCTCAGCAGGGATGGCATCCAGTTGTCAGGCCGGCCCCCTCTAGAGCCTAAGCAGGGGTAGCCTCCAATTGCCAGGCCACCCCCTCTGTAGCCTCAGCAGGGGCAGCCTCCAGTTGCCAGGACGCCCCATCGGTAACCTCAGCAGGGGTGGCCTCCAGTTGCCAGGCCGCCCGCCTTTACAGCCTTAGCAGGGGCGACCTACAGGTGCCAGGATGCCCCCTCTGCAGCCTTAGCAGGGGAGGCCTCCAGTTGCCAGGCCGCCCTCCCTTTGCAGTCTCAGCAGGGGCGGCCTCCAGTTGCCAGGCTGCCCCCTCTGCAGACTCAGCAGGGGCGACCTCTAGTTGTTAGGCCGCCCATCTCTACAACCTCAGCAGGGGCGGCCTCCAGTTACCAGGCCGCCCCCTCTACAGTCTCAACAGGGGTGGCCTCCAGTTGCCAGGCTGCCCCCTCTATAGTCGCAGCAGGCGCGACCTCTAGTTTCCAGGCCGCCCCCCTCTGCAGCCTCATCAGCGGCAGCCTACATTTGCCAGGCCGCCCCCTCTACAGCCTCAATAGGGGCGGCCTCCAATTGCCAGGCCGCCCCCTCTGCAGCCTCAACAGGGGCGGCCTCCAGTTGCCAGGCCGCCCACCCTCTGCAGTCTTAGCAGGGGCGGCCTCCAGTTTCCAAGCCGTCCCCCCTCTGCAGCCTCAGCAGGGGCGGCCTCTAGTCTCAGGCCGCCCCCTCTGCTCAGCTTCTCCTCTGCTCGACGAGTCCGCCTAGCCGGGCAGCTTGCTCACCGAGTCCGTGCAAGTCTCCATGTTGATGTCACTGGGCCCCGCTTCTAGAAGATCGTCCCCGGGCCTATAAATGGCCCCTAACACCCCTCATTGAAGTGGGGGAGGAATGACGCGCAGGAGGAAAACTATCGCTGCCAGCAAGACCTCTGTACTCAGTTTTCCAGTCCTCCATAGTTGATCATCAAGGCCTGCAGACTTAGTTTTCCAGTCCCCCACAATCGATCATCAAGGCCTGCGGACTCAGATTTCCAGTCCTCCACAGCTTACCATCAAGCCATGCGGCCTGCTAGTAGCCTCTTTTCCTTAACCTCTGACAACTTCTTCCTTAGCCGCCAGCTTCCCCCTTTATACTTTTTATTGCTTTCTCATGTAAAGGTGCATTAGCAAGCTGTAATCTTATTTCTTGATTTAAGGAAAAGCCCGTCGCAAGAGTGACATTTAAGCCGCGACAGGCGAAGTCTGTTGTTGTCGCTGCTAGTGACCCCTGTCTTCTTCTCAGCTCAACTGTCTCGGCATTCAATCTGCAAGCACAACCATCAAGCCGTCTGCTCGACAGCTCCTGATCAAGCTTCTCCGTTGCTCATCAAGCTTCTCCGCTGCTCATCAAGCTTCTCCTTTGCTCATCAAGCTTCTCCGCTGCTCTTCAAGCTTCTCCTCTACTCATCAAGCTTCTCTGCTGCTCATCAAGCTTCTCCACTACTCATCAAGCTTCCCCTCTGCTTATCAAGCTTCTCTGCTGCTCATCATACCTCTCCTCTATCCCCGCAACCCTTGAACAAGCATTTGCTCCACTATCGAGCACTCAGTAGCTTCCTCCTCTCCTCTATCCCCACAACCTTCTTCAATCACCTTGCCCGTGAGATCGAACACACCCTGTTAGCTGCTGGTGCCCGCGACAACCTGCCCCCTTCTGTTTTCACGCATCAACAATCCGTGTTTATGGATTTGATGAACAGAACATTCAGAGAGTACTTGGACCAATTCGTGATAGTCTTTATCGACGATATATTGGTGTACTCGCAGTGCGAGGATGATCATTTCAAGAATCTGTATATGGTGTTGGAGATATTGAGGAGGAATCAACTTTATGCCAAATTCTCCAAATGCGAATTCTGGTTGTCCTCAGTGGCATTCCTTGGTCATAAAGTTAGTGGAGAAGGGATTGAGGTAGATCCGACGAAGATAGTTGCGATACGAAAGCGGCCTGTGTTATCTTTAGTGGCAGAAGTCTGGATTTTCCTTGGACTTGCGGGCTACTACTGGCGCTTCGTAGAGAACTTCTCGCGGATATCGTTACCCCTCACAAATTTGACGAGGAAAGATCAAAAGTTTGTGTGGTTGCTTGTAATACCCCCTATCCGTCGCATAGCATATAGCAGTAGGTCCGGCCGGGGCCCGACGCCATATACCACAGACAGACCGGGTGGTTACGTATGGAAACCATCCAACCAATCTCAACGTCCTACACAGAGCATTCTAGCGGAAGCAGTTTAAAGAAGTTGTAAACAAGAACCCAGCATAAGAGCACGAATGTCCACTAACATGATAATAGGAATGTTATTACAAAAATACCCAAATATTCGGCCTTAAGGCCTTACAGAATGTTTCTCTTGACTAATACATGATTTACAAACCTCGGCACGCAGGCCGGTCATACATGAGTAAAACAGAAAACATTTCCATTCGGGCCTTCGAGGGCCAGCTTCGCAAAAAGGGCTTTAGCCCGCTATTGACCGCTTGGTCCAGCTGCACCTGCAAGCAACAAACCACCGCACGGTGGCAAACAAAGCAACGGTCAGCAATGCTGACCAAATTATAACGATCCCGCCCCAAACTCGGGGCGGCGATGCTCCTTCCCTGCATTTCATTAGCACAAGCGAGCAATGCATATAACCATAGCCATTTCATCACAGACGTTGGCTCGTACGGCCACACGTCCCGTGCACTCAGGGCACATTCTCGGTGAACCGGTCGATGTTACGTCAATTAAAGCCATTAACATTCCGGACTCACCACCGCCACTTAGACGGCCATTCCTATGAGCAATTCGTCTTCATGGTATTGGTCACGTCAATTTAAGCCATTGACCACCGAAGACCCCCATTTATGCCAACGGCGAGTGCCATGTAACTTTAGGTCTCTCTAACCCGAACGACATAAAGCGGGTACGGCTCCATCTAACCAGTGCTCACATCGCAATGACAATTTAAGCCATATGCGCGGGTCAAACTTTCACCGAGTCCCATTCTAACACAAGTCACATAACCCCGTTATGTTCAAGTTGGCTCTCAGGCCACCAAGTTGGCAAGACCTCGTGTCCGCCCAGTTTTCGGGTGCACCTTTGGGTTAGTCCCCAAGGCTCCCTGCTGCAATCTACCGCGTAGAAAACCCGAAAAACACCCAATAGCACGGAGTCTTCTCCGGCCTTATGCAATGCAACATCACCGATCCGGACTAACATGTCCGGGTAGGCTTCAACCAAAATGCCTACGTCCGTTCTCGCATACGGACTCTAAACAACGGGGACTTTACATATCTACCCGAAGGAACGCCTCCAACTCTCCGCAAACTCGCGAGAGGGGGCTTCCTATGCTAAGAAAGAGAGCTATCATGCTCACAAGTGAGGATCGTTACCCTTGGATTCCTCTTTGGCGCCATCGAAATGTAATCGGATGGAAATCACCGCACTAGCGTTGCCTCCGCGGATCCGGAGTCGGCTCGCGATTCGGAGCTCCGAAGCTCCTCCAATGGCGGGATCTAGTTCTTCTTCCTCCAATGGCTCTCCACTTTCTCCAAGGATTTGGAGAGAGGATAAGGCATGAAACGTGAAGTTTTCCAAGTCAACTCACGGGTATATCCCTGCAGGAACATCCCCCAGCCGTCGGATCTCAACCTAAGGAAACGAACGGCTTTGATTCGGGCTGAAATGCCCAATCTGGGCCGAACACGGCCTGGCACACGCCCGTGTCCAGGGCCGTGTGCCGCATTCGCCGTCAAAATCGAATCTTCTGAACTCGCACACGGGTATCGAACACGCCCGTGTTCGAGCTGACATGCCCGTGTTCCAGCTGACACGGCCATGTATCCGGCCGTGTACCCCATTATTTTCTCCTGTTTTCAACCCGAGCACTGCACGGGTTCTAGGACACGCCCGTGTCCTTGCCCGTGTCATATCGACACGCCTGGGCCCCCAGGCCGTGTACACGGGACATTTCGTCAAGGGGAGAACGACGACTGGATGACACGGCCTTGGACACGCCCGTGTCCTAGGCCGTGTGCCTTGTCTCGACGATCGTCGAGTGAATCTCGACGATTTCACCTTGACAATCGTCGACACGGGTCGACACGCCCTGCGACACGCCCGTGTCGCAGGCCGTGTGCCCATACTCGACGAATCGTCGGGAATAACTCGACGATTTCACGGCTAAGTGTCGACACGGGTCGACACGCCCTGCGACACGCCCGTGTCGCAGGCCGTGTGCCCATTCTCGACGAATCGTCGAGCATAACTCGACGACTTCGCGGCTAAGTGTCGACACACGCTTGACACGCCCTGGGACACGCCCGTGTCCCAGGCCGTGTGCCTTCAGCCAGAAACCAAAACTGGCCCAAAACGTCCCCCTTTGCTCCTTTGAGTTTCGGGGCGTTACATTGCTGGAGTGTGCGCAAGCTTTCGAAGAACTAAAAAGTCGGTTGACCACGACGCCTATTCTATGATCGCCAAGTGGGACCGAAGGATTTGAGATCTGCAGTGATGCTTCGGGCTGTGGATTAGGTTGTGTTCTATTGCAGCATGGGAGTGTAATAGCTTATGACTCGCGTCAGCTGAAGGTACACGAGAGGAATTATCCGGTCCATAACTTGGAGTTAATGGCAGTGATATTTGCCCTGAAGCCATAGAGGCATTACCTGTATGGTATGAAGGTCGATATCTATACCGATCACAAGAGCTTGAAGTACTTGTTGGATCAAAAGGACCTAAACATGCGTCAGCGGAGGGGGATGTAGTTCTTGGGTGACTACACATTCAAGATACATTATGTGCCAGGGAAAGGCAATGCGGTGGCGGATGCGTTGAGTCGCAGGGCCCCGCGCAGGCCAATTGGTTGTCAGTTCATGACGAGCGTTTTATTAGGGATTTGGAGGCATTAGAGATCTCTTGTGTTGACAAGCAGATGAGTGTCGAAGTATAATTGAACTGGACAGAGGTGCAGTATGACCTTGCTGATAGGAATCAGCAGGCTCCGGACTTGCATAGCAACATGAAGCAGATCATGGTTGATGCTTTGGATGGGTCAAATTCCCAATTTATTGTTATTGATGGACTATTATGGAGGGATAGTCATCTGTGCGTCCAAAATGTGGATAAATTGTGGGAGGAATTGATGTACGAGGCTCTCATACCAAGTACTCGATTCACCCTGGGAGCACGAAAATGTATTGTGATATGAAAAAGTTGTTCTGGTGGCCAGGACTTAAGAAGGACGTGACACTTTATGTGGCGAAGTGTCAAACGTGCGCCTTGGTGAAGGCGGAGTGCCAGAAGCATGGAGGTTTCTTGAAGTCCTTACCTATCTCGGAGTGGAAGTTCGACGATATATCAATGGATTTTATGCATTGATATATCGTCACAGAAGTGAAACGACGCCATCTAAGTGATCGTAGATCGATTGACGAAAGTGACGCACTTCATTCTGAATAGGAAGGATGATTCGGTGGATAAGCTGGCAAAACTCTACGTGGATAACATTGTTCGGCTGCACGGTGTGCCCCGCAGCATCGTGAGTGATCGGGATGGGCGCTTCACATCCAATGACTGGAGGTTGGTGCAGAAAATGTTGGGAACCAAGATGAGTTTCAGCATGGCCTTTCATCCGCAGACGGATGGTCAGACCGAGAGGGTCAACAGGACGATAGAGGACATGCTTCACATGTGCCTCTTGGATTTCGGAAAGTGGTGGGAAGATCACATGTACATGATGGAGTTTGCTTATAACAACAACTACCAAGAGAGTATTAAAATGGCGCCCTTCAAAGCCCTTTACGGTAAAAAATGTCGCATGCCGTTTTCTTGGTTGGAGGCAGGTGAGTCAAGGTTGTACAAACGAAGAGAAGTGGAAGGTGCCACTTTGTTGGTACAAACAATTCGAGAACGATTGCTGATCGCTCAGGACATACAGGCTAAATATTATAATGCCAAGCATATGAACGTTGAGTTCGCTGTTGGTGACTGGGCATATTTAAAAATCAAGCCATTTAAGGGTGTCTTTCGGGTACGACGCTTGAAGAAGCTAAGTACGAGGTACCTTGGACTGTTCGAGATTCTAGAGTGAGTTGGTGAAGCAGCTTATCGACTGAAGTTATCAGTGGAATTGAGTGGTCTACACGACGTATTCCACATATCGGTGTTGTGGAAGGAGGTGCAAGAGCCTTCACAAGTGATTGCATTCGATCAGGTACCTGTTGATAGTGGGTTGACGGCGAAGGTCAAGCCCGTTCGTATTGAGGACTTTGAAGTCAAGCGACTTCGTAACAATGACATCAGGATGGTCAAGGTCCGATGAGGCAACTGCGGTCATGAGGAGTTTTCGTGGGTGTGAGAGTAGACCATGCTTGAGGAGTATCCCGAGCTCTTCTACTCAGGTACGTTTTAGTTTGAGTACTTTTCATTCTATAATTTCGGGACGAAACTCTTTTAAGGGGGAGAGAATTTAAATGCCCCCAAACTCGAAAATGATCTAGTATCATCTTAGAGACAATCTGGGGACTAAAAAGGGTCACACGGCCTTGGACATGAGCGTGTCCATGGCCGTGTCCTGCTACGAGTTCGATAATTTTTCGTGTGGTCGACGAAATGCATTCGACGATCCCTGGAGGTCGGTTACACGGCCTGAGACACGGGCATATCCAGGGTCGTGTCCTGCTCTGTATCGACAGGGTGGTGTTCAGTGAGGCACACGACCTCTGGCATGGGTGTGTCCCGGTCGGAAACAGGCGTGTTCATGTCGGACACGGGCATGTACAGGGCCGTGTCCTTCTCTGTGTTTTACAGGATGTGTCAGGTGAGAGACACGGTCTGGAACACGGGCATGTCTAAGCCCGTGTCCTGGTCGGGACGTAACAGTTTCATGTGTCGCTTGAGGGACATGCCCCTCAACACAGGCGTGTCATCATCTGACACAGGCATGCCAAACAATGCACGGGCATGTCGGAGCCCGTGTCCTATTCTACATTCGACGATCGTGTTTAGATCGTGAGACACGACCCGTGACACGGGCGCATGTCACAAGCCGTGTTCGGCCCAGGAAATTGATTTTAAGGGTGAATCGAGGTCGTTCGTTTTACTTAGATGGGATCCTACAGCCCAGAACTGTTCATACAGTGATAAGGCCGGGAATAGGGGGTGAAATCCTCATTCCTCTTTAGGTTTTCTCTTTCTAAGGGTTTAGAGAGAGGGGAGAGCAAGGAATAAGGAGAAGGAGAAATCCAGCTGCCGGTGAAGCTTCGGAGCTCCGAATCGCAAGCCGAGACCAGATTCGTGGAGGCGAGGCCGTTGCTGTGATTTCCAACTGGCTAGTTTTCCATGGCGCCCAAGTGAACTTCTAGGGTAACGATTCTCTTCTTGGACATGTGAAGTCCTCTTCCTTTCTGTATAGTAAACCCGCTCTTGCGAGTATGCATTGAGTGTGGTGTTCCTTCAAGTGGATATGAATAGTCCACCTAGTTTTACATGTAGAGTCCGGAATCGACGTACGAACATAGACATGGTGTGTGAAGCATACCCAGACAAGGTGGTCTGGATCGGTGATGTTTCTTTATGCATGAATAGCCGTAGAAGACTCCGTACCGATGGTTGTTTTCGAGTTTTCTACATGGTAGAATGCAACAGGGAGCCATGGGGACTAACCTCGAGGTGCACCCGAAAAACTGGGCAGATGTGTGGTACTGCCATCTTGGTGGTCTAGGAGCCAACTTGTATATAACTGGGTTATGTAAAATCTATGTGATCGATTTGGGACTCGGGGAAGCTTGACCCACGCCTATGGCTTAAATTGATGTGGCGGTGTGAGCAACGGGTTGAGTGGAATCATACCCACTCTATGCGGTTTGGTTAAAGAGACCTAAGGTACGTGTCACTTACCATTGGCATAGAGAGCGAGTATTAGGCTTCGACCGAAAAGACTAAAATTCTTACGATGTTTGTCGTCCTGGGGGCGGTGGTGAAGCCATGGAATGGACCGAATTCATCGAGAATATGACCTGAGAGCACGAGGTGTGTGGCCGTGCGTGCCTACACCTGTGGTGAAGTGTGCTTAAATTGTACGTTTAGTATCTTGTTCGGTTATACTATAAAAATGCAGGGAAGGAGCACCGCCACCCCGATTTAGGGGTGGCGTCGCTATAATTTGGTCATCTTTTGCTGACCGTTGCTTTTGTTTGCCACCGTTGCGGTGGAATGTTGATTGCAAGTACTGCGGAGCCTAGTGGCAAGTAGCGGGTTGTCGCCCATGTTGCCGAGCCGGCCGTCGAAGGCCAAAAGCCAATGTTTACTTTTATGCTCATGTGTGACCGGCCTGCGTGCCATTGTATGGAAGACATTTATTATTTAAAGTAAACTCTTGTAAGGCCATAAAACTAAGTACTTTGTGTATTGGTATGCTCATTCTTATTTTGGATTTTTAGTGGACATTCATATTGTGTCTTGGGTTCTTATAACAGTTTTAAAAGCTTCTGCTAGAATGTTCTGAGTTAGGATGCGTGATCTTTTGACAATATTTTGGTATTAATTCGTAACTCCACTAGCTGTCCGTGGTATATGGCGTGGGGCCCCGGCCGGACCTTCTGTTATATCCCATGTGACGGATGGGGGTGTTACACCGCGCATACGTGTGCGTCATACTAAGCTTAGTTCCCCCCTTTGGGATGGAATTGCTCCCTTTGAGCGAGTGCGGTTCACATGCGCTGCTCGCACGGTTGGGTCGAACCACTTGGACATTCTTGTCCTAAGATATACTGGTTTGACTTGGAAAATTCAGAGGGAACCCTATCAATTATATATTAAATGAATGAATAATGAGCTAATTTTTGTGTTAATCTATGCATATGATATACTGTTATGTTCAAAAAATTTAAATTCATTTAGGGTCCGTTCGTTTGCACGGAATTGAACTTCAATATTGGAATTGAATATTGGTGAATATTATGGAATTAAATATTGGTGACTAATTCCAATTCCAGTGTTCGCTTAATAAATAATATTGTTAAATATTGTGTAATTGATTACTTTTTTTATTCGTTTGTTAAATAAAATTCAATATAAAAATTGAAAAATATGCGTTATAGCCACGACTTCTTCGCAAGGGAGCGATGTTGAAACCGGAACCCGGCTTCCTGTAGAGCTCGCCCTTGGGGAAAGGGGTGGTCTCGCGCCTACTTCGTTCCTGCAAGGAAAAACAACAAGACAAGGAGAAACAGGCCCAAGGGCTCGGCGGGGAGGTCCCACCACAAACCCGGAAGATCTCAGAGCGCTTCCCCTCCTAAGCCTGAAGCCGAGCTAGGGTACCCTCAGAAAGCACTTAGAGAATTTGGGGAGAGGAGCTCAGGGAAAAAAACATGCTTTCAGGGGTACCCCTTGGGTCCTATTTATAGTTTTTGAAACCCGGACTGCCAATAACCAAAATAACTGACCTGAAAATACCAGAAAACCCTCGGCTGGGTCTGCCAACAGCCAAACTCCGCTGTTTTGAAGGGCTACGGGCAGACCAGCAGGGGTAAAACAGTAAAAGGTACCTCTGACCCCCAGGCGAGCTGGGACCCCTGGCCACCTCGGCATGCTTTGCTCGCCAGCTGCTGCCGAGCTCCACTGCGAGGACGCGAGCCTCAGCCCGCTCGACGAATGCCGAGCTCCGGATGCCGAACTCTGGCCCGCTCCTGCTGCCGCCGAGCTTGCCTACTGCTGCTGGGCTCGCCTGCTGCTGCCAAGCTCGCCGAGCTCGCCTGTTTGGCCTTTGTTGAACTTGCTCGCCGAACACGGGGTTGTACACAATCCCCGCTCTTTTCGAGCTTGCCAAAAAGCTCGGAAGGAAACATCCAACCCGAAGTGTGCGGCGAGCTCCGGCTGGCGAGTTGAAGGGAATCTTATGGTGGGGGCCACCTGCGGCTATATATATGTGCACCTGCTCTGCTACCTGGCTCTTACCATTCCCCCTGCTGCCTTGCCAAGATGCCCCTTCCTAAGGAGATTCAAGAGCGCGTAGATCGAGCCCGCCGGGCTTCCGAGGCTCGTATTGCCGCGCTGACGGCGGTCCCCGCAAAGGTCCCTCAAATTGATCCCGCCGAGCCGGGCTCCAAGAGGTCAAGGCCATTTCTCGAGGCGGCTGAGCCCATCTTCCACGACCTGAGGGCCACTTTGGCTCGCGAGACCGGCTCTTCTACTCGAACTGTTCTGGAGAATGATAGGGAGGTCGTTGTTGTTGGTGACGATCAGGGCGGCCTTCCAGATGACGAGGGGGCCGCGCCGCGGGTTCCTACGCCGCGAGGCGAGGCTGTCCCCGCCACTTCACAACTTTCGGCCCCGGACAACCATCCACGGGATCCGCCGCTCCTCTTCGGGATCCTGCCTGTGAGCTCGCAGAGGCCAGCTTCGCCGCCTGGCTCCCCTCCTCGGCACATTGATGCGCCCGCCGGGGGGGGGGGGGGGGCCCGGGGTCCATTCCTGTCCCGGGCTTCGAGCCCATCTCGCCGGGAGCTCGCGGCCCAGGTCGCGGGAAGGACCTGAGGTTCATCCCTCCTCGCATCTCTTTGGAGCCGCCAAGCTCTTCAGGTCTGCCTCGCTCAACCCTGTGCTTCACAAGCTTTTGCTCTGCTGACATCTGCCTTTACAGCCCTTCCCAGTCAGTCGGCTGCCGAGGAGTCCTCGCGAGCGGCCCACCATTCTCCCCTCCCATCTCCGAGCTCGCTGGACTCTTACCTGGGTCCGGAGGTGGATCAAGGCGAGCTAATGAGGAGGGAGGTCAAGCTCCTCAAGAAGCTGGTGGGTGGTCTGCGCGAGGTGCAAGGAGTCAACGAAACGTTGCAGCGCGACTATGCGCGCCTTGCTGAGGAGGTGCGCCTCGGCCGACCTGGCGAGTTGATGTCTCCTTCCCGACTCCTGGATGAGATAGATGACGGCCTCCTGGTCGCGCAAAGGAACTCTGGAAGGATCCGCGAGCTTCTCCGCGCGCGGCAGCTTGGGGGGCGGGGATCGCGAGGCCGGGGTAGGTAAACTTGTGGGCTCCCCTGCCGAGCCGACCGGCGCTCGCATCCTGGTGCCCTCCCCGCTCGCGCGCCCTGTTTTTCTTCTGTTTCGAACTTTCCCCTGCGGGGATGAATAATTTTTAGAACATTTTAATTGTTATTTAAATAAAATGCCGTAATGTTTTGACTTAGCCTCAGTGAGGATGCGCCGAAAGTCGGCGAGCTGGGGTGGTGAGCTGGGGTGGCGAGCTGGGTGGCGAGCTGGGGTGGCGAGATGCGCCGATGTGACAGCCTGCCTCAGATTCTTTTCTATAAATAGCCCCCCCCTCACCTACCCCCGTACTGTCTTTATTGCTCTGCTTCCCTTCCTGCTTTTTCTTTCTTCTGCTCGCGTTGCCTCTTTGCTTCTTTCCTGCGACCATGGGCAAGACTAATCCGGACGCTGATGGCCGCTCCAAGTGCGCGCAGCACTTCGCGGATTATTGTTTCTTTGACGGCCACACCAGCGAGGAGGAGCTCGCCGAATTCAAGGCCCTGTATGTGCCGCCGGGCTTTGAGGCGCGCAGGCCGGGGCCGGGCGAGGCCATCAATACGTTCTACGAGAACGAACTCGCCTTCCCCATCTCGCACTTCGAGGTGGGGCTGCGACTTCCTTTGTGGCCGGAGATCCGGCAGATCTTGAAGTACTACGGGGCCGTCCCCGCGCAGCTGAACTCCAACGCCATCGCAATGATGGTGGCGTTCGCGAGCTACCTCCGGCGGGAGAGGATCGAGTTCAACCTGACTGTGTTCAGGAAGCTCTTCTCCTACAAGGCGACGACGGACGGGGTCGCCTACTTCGGCGGCTCCTTGATCAAAGTTCGCGAGATCGCGAACAAGCACCATACCTGGATGACCAAGATCGCCTTCATCAAGGGCGATCTCGGCAACATCCCCTACTCGCCGCAACAGAAAGGCGAGGAGGTGTATCGCCCGCCGGCCGTGTCCGGCAACGACGCCGAGCTCCACAAATTCTTCCTCCACAAGGATTTCGAGGTCGCCTTCCTGCGGAGGGGCCTCGACGCGCTTCCCCCGGTTCTGCCCGGCGAAGGTATGCTTCCTTCCTCTTGCCGAGCTCGCCTACTCGCGGACTCGGCACATTATCAACTCTGGGATTTCTAACCTTCCCAAGTATTTTTTGGCAGGGGAGCGAATAATCCCCGCGAACCCGCCTTTTGCGGACCCGGGGCTTGAGACTGACCCTCTTGCTCGCGAGAGGCCGGCGGCAGCGGCCTGCCGAGATGAGGCGCTCTCCTCGCAGCCCTCTTCCAGCAAGAGGCGACCTGAGGACGCGGGGTCGAACCCGCCATCCGGCTCCCGTCAGGTGAAGAAGATGCGGAGAGCCCTGCTGGCTCCGCGGGGGCAACAACAACAACAACATCAGTCCAGCCCAAAGTACATCAGCTCGTCGGAGACCCCTCCCGACGTGTCTCCGGGGAGCCCGCTGAAGGAGACTACCAGCAAGGGCAGAAAGGGTGGCAAGGCCCCTTCTTCCTCGGCTGCGATCTCCCCTCCGCCTTCGGCGAAGAGGGCTGCCCGCGAGCGCGCGCCGCCGAAGCAGCACCCCCTCTTCAACTTCGGCGCGCGCTGGAAGGATTCCGCGGGCGAGCCCATGTTGCAGTGGGACGAGCTCGCTCATCGAGTCTCCGTCTCCACCCTGCACCCGTCCTGGCACGACCGCGAACCCGCCACCGGTCACGCCTACGCCCTCGGCTTTGGCCTCTATGGCCGGGAGGATGCCGAGGCCTACAAGAGGGCGACCCTCCGGCAGCTCGGCCATGAGGGCCTGCAGTCCCACCTGCGGACTCTGGAGCTGCACCACATGCTGGCGCGCCGCAGCTTCGCCCTCAGTCACCAGCTCGAGAAGGCCGAGCAAGCTCGCGACCTTGCCAAGGAGCAGGTCGCCGATCAGGCGAGGCGACTCGGCATCGCGGATAGTCTTCTCGCCAAGACTGCTGGCGGGCTGGTAAGTGTCATGCACCACTCTTTTATTTGGAAAGCTTCTTGTGTTGCTGCTAAGTGAACTTTTTTCCAGGATGCCAAGGCGGCGGGCGAGCTCCAGGCTCGCAACACTGAGCTAGAGGAGGAGAACGGCCGCCTGCGCGCGCAGCTGGCCGTGGAGGCTGACGCTGCTGGGGAGCTCCAGGCTCGCGACGTCGAGCGAGGGGAAGAGATCGTCCAACTGCGCGCACGCCTTGGCGAGTTGGAGAGCGCGAACGTGAAGCTGAAGGGGGAGAACCAGCACCTTCTCGGCGAAGTGCGTCGCCAGGCGGAGATCTTCTTCCCGGGGCACGACATCGATCCCACTCTCCCCTACAAGTGCCCGCGCATCTTCGGCGAGGCGGACCTCGTTGAGAGACTGCGGATCAACTCCATTCAGGCCGCCGAGTGCACCCTCGCGATGATGAAGGACTCAGGGGTGCTGGTGGAAGGATGCGGGGAGATCTCAGCTCGGGACCTGATGCCGAGTCTGTTTCCGGCGACGCCGCCTAGAGAGAAGGAGGACAGCCTGGACGCTATGTTCGGGAAGAGCTTCCAGGACCACTCGGGCGACGGCGAGGATCAATCCGGCGGAGGGGGCGGGGCCAGCTGACAGCCCTGTACTTTTGTTTTTTTTCTTTTTTGACTACTCGCAGAGGCGAGCCCCCTGTACGTTTATAAATAATAATAAAAAAGTGTTTTGATCATACCGGTGTTCTTTTTACTATGTTCATTGTGTCATGAATGTATGCATTTTCTCCCGCGACCTCGCCGAGACAGGTTCCGCGAGTAGTGATTATGAGAGCGCGCCCGCGAGCGAAGTGTGTTTGGAGTGTTCGCCGAGTCCCAATGATTCCTCGGCGAGTTACTCTCCCCCCCTTATTACGCCATTACCATTCGCGCGCGGCCTTCTGCCTTCTGTCTACCTACCTCTACTCGCACGCGAGCCGCCCAGGTTGTGTTCATCGAGGAAATTTCTCGAAGTATGATGGGCCTGGGGTGCGAGGAGCCCTGGCCAGGTTCGTCTTCGGCGAGGCCCCGGGCTCGCTGCCTGCTTCCCTATGCCGAGCTGGAAATGATGAGCTCGAGCTCGCCTATGCCGAGCCCTCTAGTCCAACTTACTTTCTCGATTATGCCGAGCTGGGTTCGCCGAGCCCGAGCTCGCCCTGTCAAAACCCTTCCCCTTCGTTTCCTGCCACAGACTTTGACCTACACCTGACGACTTCAAGGCCGACACCATCGAGTGACTTCCAGCCCTGTCAGCTAGGTGAGAGCCTGACGGCGGGATCTGCTCGGGGCCAAGGATGACACCGAGTGACTTCCAGCCCTGTCAGCTAGGTGAGAGCCTGACAGCGGGATCCGCTCGGGGTCCAAAATACATCACCATCGAGTGACTTCCAGCCCTGTCAGCTAGGTGAGAGCCTGACAGCGGGATTTGCTCGAGGCCAAGGATGACACCGAGTGACTTCCAGCCCTGTCAGCTTGGTGAGAGCCTGACAGCGGGATCTGCTCGGGGTCCAAAATACATCACCATCGAGTGACTTCCAGCCCTGTCAGCTAGGTGAGAGCCTGACAGCGAGATCTGCTCGAGGCCAAGGATGACACCGAGTGACTTCCAGCCCTGTCAGCTAGGTGAGAGCCTGACAGCGGGATCTGCTCGGGGTCCAAAATACATCACCATCGAGTGACTTCCAGCCCTGTCAGCTAGGTGAGAGCCTGACAGCGGGATCTGCTCGAGGCCAAGGATGACACCGAGTGACTTCCAGCCCTGTCAGCTAGGTGAGAGCCTGACAGCGGGATCTGCTCGGGGTACAAAATACATCACCATCGAGTGACTTCCAGCCCTGTCAGCTAGGTGAGAGCCTGACAGCGGGATCTGCTCGAGGCCAAGGATGTCACCGAGTGACTTCCAGCCCTGTCAGCTAGGTGAGAGCCTGACAGCGGGATCTGCTCGGGGTCCAAAATACATCACCATCGAGTGACTTCCAGCCCTGTCAGCTAGGTGAGAGCCTGACAGCGGGATCTGCTCGAGGCCAAGGATGACACCGAGTGACTTCCAGCCCTGTCAGCTAGGTGAGAGCCTGACATCGGGATCTGCTCGGGGTCCAAAATACATCACCATCGAGTGACTTCCAGCCCTGTTAGCTAGGTGAGAGCCTGACAGCGGGATCTGCTCGAGGCCAAGGATGACACCGAGTGACTTCCAGCCCTGTCAGCTAGGTGAGAGCCTGACAGCGGGATCTGCTCGGGGTCCAAAATTCATCATATTCCACCATGCAGGCCAATTGCAACGATATCAGAGAGCTTGAAAGAATTTATTATAATCAGAGTGTTGCTTACATGGTTCAGGGAAAAAAGCGTTTGAGGTCGTCACCACTCCAGGTGAGACTCAAGGTCTCGCCTTCTACATTTTGGAGTCGATAGCCCCCCGATCCCAAGGCCGTCTTTACTATGAACGGTCCCTCCCAGCTGGGATTGAGTTTCCCCACGGATGCTGACCTCCCTGCTGCATCTACTTTCTTCAACACCAAGTCCCCCTCCACGAACTGCTTGATCCTGACATGCTTGTCAAAGTATTTGGCCATTCTTCTTTTTACCTCCTCTTGTCGGATGGCGGAAAGGTTTCTGACTTCTTCCACCATGTCAAGGGAGAGCCTTAGTTCCTCCTCATTCTCTGCTTGCCATTCCTCGCGGCCTTCCTTTGCTGTCACGACTCGCGGCGTTTGGACTTTGAATTCGATGGGGAGCACCGCCTCGCACCCGTGGGAGAGTTTGAAAGGGGTCTCTCCTGTAGCTGTGTTGGGGGTGGTCCTCAGGGCCCAAAGAACCGCGGGGAGCTGCTCCACCCAGCTCCCTTTCAGGTTCTCCACCTTTTTCTTGAGGAGGTTGACGATGATCTTGTTTGCGGCCTCCACTTGTCCGTTACTCCTGGGGTGATGAACCGAGGCGAACCTGAGATCGATCCCAAGCTGTTCGCAAAAGCTGGTGAACTCGGCACTGGCGAACTGGGGCCCATTGTCTGTGACGATGGCCTGGGGCAGCCCATGGCGACATATGATCTCCCCCCATACAAAATTCCTGATCACCTGGGAGGTCACCTTAGCCAACGCTTTTACCTCCATCCACTTTGAGAAGTAGTCAATCATCACTAGAAGGAATCTCCTCTGACCGCTGGCTTGGGGAAACGGCCCAACCAGATCCATTCCCCAGATTGCGAAGGGCCATGGGGCCGTGATGCTACGGAGCCGCTGGGCCGGCTGTAGCTGGAGGGGGGCAAACAGTTGTCACTTGTGACATCTCCTTGCGAATTCTGCAGCGTCCCGGCCGAGGGTGGGCCAAAAATAACCTTGCCTGACTATTCTCCCTTCCAGGGTCCGACTCCTGGAGTGACTCCCACATTCCCCGGAGTGGACCTCCTCCAAGATCCTTCGCACTTCTCCCTCGGTTACGCAGCGGGCCAGCATCCCTGAGAGGGTTTTTCTGTACAGCTGCCCGTCCTGGAGGAGGTAGTATGCTGATTTGTGTCTTAGCTTCTTCTTGTCTACCCCCTCCGGATACTCCCCTGTGGAGAGAAAAGCCACCACTGGGTCCATCCATGAAGCTTGCTGATCGATCCCCATGAGCTCTCCTTCTTCGATGGAGGGGCGGAACAGGTCGGTGATGGTGCCTCCCACCCGGGGACCATGCTTAGCCAACTGATCGGCCTGTTCGTTCTCTTCCCTGGGTACATGTTGGATGGCGAAAGTTTGGAAAGTTCCGATGATCCCCTTTACTTTGGCCAAGTATGATCGCAGGGTGGGTTCCCTTGCCTCGAACTCCCCGTTGACTTGGGAGGCTACTACCATGGAGTCTGTGAGGACCTCCACATCCGACACCCCAAGCTCCCTGGCCAGGCGAAGCCCTGCTATCACGGCCTCGTACTCGGCCTGGTTGTTGGTAACGGGAAAGTGCACTACTACCGTTTGCTCGATTCGGGTCCCTTGAGGGCTTTCTAGGATCACTCCCACTCCTAGGGAATGCCTTCCTGATGCTCCATCCACCCTCACCTTCCAAGGAGCCGGGTGAGTGAGCTCTCCTTCCGCCACTTCAACCACATAGTCAGCAAGGAAATCGGCCATTGCCTGGGCCTTGATCGAGAGCCGCGGAACGAAGGAGACGTCGAACTCGCTCATCTCCACCGACCACTTAGCCAATCTGCCTGAATGCTCCACCCCCTCGAAGATGTTGCGGAGGGGATGGTCGGTCACTACTCGGATTGAGTGTGCCTGGAAGTAGGGTCGCAGCCTCCGAGCCGAGATGATTAGGGCGAACGCAAGCTTCTCCAAGATCGGATACCGGAGCTCGGCCTTCCTCAAGACCCGGCTCACATAATAGACGGGGAGCTGTCTCTTCCCTTCTTCTCGAACCAGGACCGAGCTCAAGGCCTCCGTCCCGACCCCCAAATACAAGAACAGATCCTCCCCCTCCTTTGGCCCTTGGAGCAGCGGAGCCTGTGTCAACTGCACCTTGAGGGCTCGGAAGGCCTCTTCACATTCCCTGCTCCATTCAAACCTCTGTCCCCCCCTTAGTGTCTTGAAGAAGGGGGAGCACTTCTCCCCTGCCCGAGAGAGGAAGCGGCTCAGCCCTGCTAGCTTCCCTGTCAACCGTTGGACTTCCTTTGCATTCCGCGGGGATCCCAGCTCCAAGATGGCCTTGACCTTGTCTGGGTTCGGCTCGACCCCTGCGGGGGTGAGGAGATGCCCCAGAAACTTTCCCCTGCTGGCCCCAAAGACACATTTTAGTGGGTTCAATCGCATCTTGTACTTGCGCAGGGTGTCGAAGGTCTCCTCCAGGTCCCGGAGGTAGGAGTCCACATCCCGGCTCTTGATCATGAGGTCATCTACATATACCTCCAGATTCCTTCCCCTCTGCTTCTTGAAGACCCTATCCATCATTTTTTGGTAGGTGGCTCCAGCGTTCTTCAGCCCGAACGGCATCATCTTATAGCAGTAGCAACCGTCCCCTGTGATGAATGAGACATCCTTTGTGTCCGGGGGGTGCATCCTGATCTGATGGTAACCTGAAAATGCATCTAAAAAACTCATTACAGAAAAACCGACGGCTGAGTCAACCAGCGCGTCGATCCGAGGCAAGGGGTAACAATCCTTAGGACAAGCTTTATTAAGAAGGGAAAAATCGATACACAAGCGCCAGCGGCCGTCTCCCTTTTTGACCATCACAACGTTCGAGACCCATCCAGGGTATTGAATTTCGGACACAAAGCCCGCTTTGAGAAGTTTCGCCACCTCCTCCCTGATGGGTTCCGCCAGCTTGTCCGCCGTGGACCTTTTCTTCTGCTGAACGGGGCGTGTTCCCGGGTCCAAGTTGAGGCGGTGGCAGGCCACATCTGCGTCAACCCCCGGCATCTCCGCGGCGTTCCAGGCGAAGATGTCCACATTCTTCTGGATGCACTCCAGCATCCTGCCTTGGTCCTCCGGGGTCAGCCCCCCGCTGACGCGGATCTTTTCCACCCTTCCTCCTCGGGTGAGCACCTCCAGCTCCACCACCTCCTCAGCTGCCTCCAGCCTGGATTGCTCCGCCCATCCTTCGGCTTCCCCTTCCTCCGGAGCGGGGATCTCTACCTCCATTGCCTCCTCCTCGACCCTCACCTCGGTCACCTCCTCTGCGTAGCCCTTCTCTCCCAGCTCTTCCCCCCCAGCTTCCTCCTCGACCTCCATCCTTCGCCCCATCTCCTCGGCTCCCTCCTGCCAAGTGATGGTGTTCACCGCAGTGACATAACACTCCCGCGCCACCTTTGGGTCTCCCCTAACCCTGACTTGTACCCCCTCGGTGTTGAACTTCAAGCATTGATGAAAAGACGAGGGGACGCAGCGGAAGGCGCTGATCAGGGGTCTTCCAAAGATGGCGCTGTAGCTGCTGGGGGCGTCCACAATGACGAACTTGCAGTTTCGGGACTGCCCCCCCAAGGTGACATGGAGTCCGACTCCTCCTTCTACCTCCTTCCTTTCTCCTGAAAACCCGAACAGGGGGCCATCCGAGGCCAGCACTCTTCTCGCCTCCACCTTCATTGCGTCGAACGCCTTTTTGAAGACGACGTTGACGGAACTTCCGTTGTCCACGAGGATCCGTGAGATGGTGAAGTTCTCGATGGCCGTCTTGATGACCAGCGCATCACAGAACGGGTCCTCGTGGTCTGGTAGATCACTCCTGGAAAAGGTGATCCTCTCCTCTGGTGGCGGGGTTTGGGATGTAGAGGCGACGCTTCGCCGGTACATGGTGTGGAGGCTAGCCTTGCGGGAGGCCTCAATCCCTGCTCCCCCGTGGATCATCCCGATCCCTCCTCGGGTTCCCACGTCCACCCGGTCTTCACACCGATCCTCCTCCGCCCGAGGCAGGACCTCCTCGATCCTCACTTCCTGTCGCGCCCCCTGCTGCTGCTGCTGCTCCCTGTTCCCCCTCATCTCCAAGAATTCCGGGCATGTGGCTGTTGCGTGCCCTTCTTCCTGATGGAAGTCGCAGTAGGGCAGCTCCACCCTAACCTCCCTCCTTCTTCTCCTCCACGCTCCTCTCCTGGCCCCCAAGGCTATGGCCATGGCCTCCTCTTGATCGGGGAGCCGGGGCCTCTGGCCCTGCCTCCAACCTGGGGGGTGGAATTGGTCTTGCCTCCCCTGGAAGTGACCTCTTCCGAAGTTTCCCCTCTGAGGCCCCTGCCCCTGCCACTCTGGCCTCCAGCCTAGCCGACGGTCGGGCTCCTGACGCCCCCACCCCGGCTGCTGCTGCCCTTGGAGCGGCCTCTGCTCCCTCTGCCTGGGCTCCCCTCTTCTTTCTTCCTGACCTCTTCCTCCCTTCGATTCCCTCTCCTCCTCCGTGGCCCACCTGGCCAATTTCCTTGCAAACTCCGGGTTTGACGCCTCCCCGTCAACCTCTCTCGCCGCCCTTTCCATCAACTCCTCGTAGGAGAAGGGGGGAACTCTCTTCAGCTCCATCCGGAAGAATCCCTGCTGCAGGCCCAGGGTAAAGGCCATCATCAGACTATGGCCCGGCATCTCCTGGACCTGAGTAACCTCCTCCTGGAATCGGTCCACGTAGCTCCCCAGCGTCTCGTTCACCCCCTGCTTGATGTGAAACAGGGACTCGGACTCCTTCTTCCTCTTCTTCGAAGTGGTGAATCTCAGCATGAATCCTCGGCGCAAGTCCTCGAAGCAATAGATAGAGCTGGCCGGTAGCTGGTGAAACCATTCTCTCGCTTTCTCTCGGAGGGTGATGGCGAAGAGCCGGCACTTGAATCCGTCTGACATCTGACGGATGGAGACCACGTCCTCGAACCATTGGACGTGCTGTACCGGGTCTCCCTTCCCAGTGTAGTAGGACATCTCGGGCTCCCTGAACCCATCTGGAACTGGAGCTGAAGAGACCAGCCCGCTGAAAGGACTCCCTCCCCCTACTGGGCGAGCTGGCGAGTCTCGCGAGCCCAGCTCGCCGAAGCGACCTCGGCCTGCCGAGCCGGGGAAGAGCTCGCGCCCGGGGAGCTCGCACCCACGGCCCTCCTCGGCCACTTCCTTCCCAGCTCGCCTGCCGGGAGCGTCCTCGCCCAATGAGGGGGCGGCCGCGATCTGGTTTGCCGGAGTCGAGCACTCGGCCCGCGTGCCGAGTGCGAACTTGACCAGATTCAGCACCTCGCTTCTGAAGTCTTCGAACTTTCCCACCGTTGCGAGAGGCGGGGGGGGGGGGGGGGGCGAGCTCGGCCTGTCGGATCCTTGCCCCGTCATTGAACTCGCGGGAACTTTTCTGTGCTGACCACGCTCCACGCTCACCGCACCAATGTAACGCCCCGAAACTCAAAGGAGCAGAGGGGAATAATTTGGGCCAGTTTGAGTTCTGGCTGCAGGCACACGGCCTGGGACACGGGCGTGTCCCAGGGCGTGTCAAGCCTGTGTCGACACTAAGGCGTGAAGTCGACACTTTGGTCTCGACATTGTGTCGAGACTGGGCACACGGCCTGCGACACGGGCGTGTCGCAGGGCGTGTCGGCCCGTGTCGACACTTAGCCGTGAAGTCGACACAGTGCTTCGACGTTGTGTCGAGACATGGCACACGGCCTGCGACACGGGCGTGTCGCAGGGCGTGTCAACCCGTGTCGACACTCGTCCCGCGAAGTCGACACTTTGGTGTCGACAGTGTGTCGAGACATGGCACACGGCTAGCGACACGGGCGTGTCGCAGGGCGTGTCGACCCGTGTCGACACTTAGCCGCGAAGTGCCGAGACCTTGTACACGGCCTGGAGCCCAGGCGTGTCAAGGTGACACGGGCAAGGACACGGGCGTGTCCTAGAACCCGTGCAGTGCTCGGGTTGAAAACGGGAGAAAATCATGGGGTACACGGCCAGCTACACGGCCGTGTCAGGTGGAACACGGGCGTGTCAGCTCGAACACGGGCGTGTTCGATACCCGTGTGAGGTTCCAGGTGATTCGATTTTGACGGCGAATGAGGCACACGGCCCTGGACACGGGCGTGTGCCAGGCCGTGTTCGGCCCAGATTGGGCATTTCAGTCCCGAATCGAAGCCGTTCATTTCTTTGACTGAGGATCCAATGGCTGGGGGTTGTTCCTGAAGGGATATACCCGGGTTTTGACTTAGAAAACCCTCACTTTTTCCACTTGTTATCTCTCCAAACCCTTGGAGAAAGAAAAGCTAAGGCAAGAAGAAGAGGAGCTAGATCCTCCATTGGAGGAGCTTCGGAGCTCCGAATCGCAAGCCGACTCCGGATCCACGGAGGCAACGCAAGTGCGGTGATTTCCATCCTATTACTTTTCGATGGCGCCAAAGAGGACCGCAAGGGTAACGATCCTCACTTGTGAGCATGATAGCTCTCTTTCTTAGCATAGGAAGCCCTCTCTCGCGAGTTTGCGAAGAGTTGGAGGCGTTCCTTCGGGTAGATATGTAAAGTCCCCGTTGTTTAGCGTCCGTATGCGAGAACGGACATAGGCATTTTGGTTGAAGCCTACCCGGACATGTAGTTCGGATCGGTGATGTTGCATTGCATAAGGCCGGAGAAGACTACGTGCTATTGGGTGTTTTTCGGGTTTTCTACGCGGTAGATTGCAGCAGGGGGCCTTGGGGACTAACCCAAAGGTGCACCCGGAAAACTGGGCGGACACGAGGTCTTGCCAACTTGGTGGCCTGAGAGCCAACTTGAACATAACGGGGTTATGTGTCTTGCGGTAGAATGGGAATCAGTGAAAGTTTGACCCGCGCAAATGGCTTAAATTGCCGTTGCGATGTGAGCACGGGTTAGATGGAGCCGTACCCGCTTTATGTCGTTCGGGTTAGAGAGACCTAAAGGTACATGGCACTCGCCGTTGGCATAGATGGGGGTCTTCGGTGGTCAATGGCTTAAATTGACGTGACCAATACCATGAAGACAAATTGCTCATAGGAATGGCCGTCTAAGTGGCGGTGGTGAGTCCGGAATGTTAATGGCTTTAATTGACGTAACATCGACCGGTTCACCGAGAATGTGCCCTGAGTGCACGGGACGTGTGGCCGTACGAGCCAACGTCTGTGATGAATTGGCTATGGTTATATGCATTGCTCGCTTGTGCTAATGAAATGCAGGGAAGGAGCATCGCCGCCCCGGGTTGGGGGCGGGATCGTTATAATTTGGTCAGCATTGCTGACCGTTGCTTTGTTTGCCACCGTGCTGTGGTTTGTTTGCTTGCAGGTGCAGCTGGACCAAGCGGTCAATAGCGGGCTAAAGCCCTTTTTGCGAAGCTGGCCCTCGAAGGCCCAAGTGGAAATGTTTTATGTTTTATTCATGTATGGCCGGCCTGCGAGCCGAGGTTTGGAAATCATGTAAAAGACAAGTGAAACTTTTGTAAGGCCTTAAGGCCGACTTTTGAGTATTTTGTAATAACATTCCTAGTATCTTGTTAGTGGACATTCATTCTTATTGCTGGGTTCTTATTTTGCAACTTATATAAACTGCTTCCGCTAGAATGCTCTGTGTAGGACGTTGAGATTGGTTGGATGGTTTCCATAAGTAACCACCCGGTCTGTCTGTGGTATATGGCGTCGGGCCCCGGCCGGACCTACTGCTATATGCTATGCGACGGATAGGGGGTGTTACAATTTGGTATCAGACTACTGGTTTCGGTTGGGCTTGAATTGAATTCGTGGGCGAATTCTTTTTAAGGGGTGGTGAGCACATTGTGTGCGTCATCGTTATAACAGTAAAAAGAACCCATGAATGTCCACTTAGGAATGAAAATACTCGTGTTTGAGGAACCTGCGTGTTCCTATAATTGCTGTTTGCAATTTATTTGGTCGCTTAACGGTGTTTTGTACCACTATAGGTGACCCGAAGTGGTGCTGGGCCGTCAGAACGCCGAGTTTCTGAGGCAAGTAGTGCACCGGATGTTGCTCCTGCAACACCTCTGTCGGCTGAAAATATACGATTGGTTGCTGAAGCGGTGTTGGCCGTGATAAATGCGCAGCCTGGGAGGCAAGCGCAGCAGCCCGCTCCTGTGATGGAGCAAGTACCTCTTCAAGAGGCTGAGCCGAGGAGGATGGAGCAAGTGGTTGTAGAACCAATAGTGCCAAGGAGGGCGACTGAGAGGCAGTTGAAGCATGTAATGAGCTTTAACCCTCCGTTATTCTCGGGGTTGGGAACCCCATCTCAGGCTGAAGACTGGCTCTCTAGGGTGAAGAGAGTCATGACAGCGACAGAGACGGAGGAGTGGCAGATGACCACCATTGCTACGTTCCTGTTGGACGGTGAAGCAAGGATGTGGTGGGAAGGTTTGGAGCTGCATCATCTGCGAGGTAGACAACTGATAGACGTCCCGATGGAAGAGTTCTCGGGATTGTTCTTGGCAAGATACCTCCCTTCTACTCAGAGGATCTCGATGGAGAATGAATTCCTGAAGTTGGTGCAGGGTGAGAGGAACGTGGATGAATATCTCCACGAGTTTACGCGGTTGAGTCGTTATGCTAGCTCTACCATCATGGATGAGGAGCGCAAGGCTAATCGTTTTTATGAAGGCTTGAGGGATGAGCTGAGACTGTTACTGTCGGGGCCAATGACGCAGGGTTTCTTAACCTTGGTCAATACTGCCCGGTCCTTGGAGAAGGACATGAAGAGCGTGCAAGCGAAGAAAGGCTTGGTTGAAAAGAAATCTGAGTTTAAAGTGCCGACTACTTCGAAGTCAGGCTATCGGAGGACTTTCAAGAAACATAGGACTTCGGGTCCAGCTTCTTCTGGTGCTTCTGGGGCGACTACGAGTCGGACCCCGGGCGCGTGCTTTACTTGTGGCAAGACGGGGCATTTCGCCCGTGATTGTTGGAGCGGACGTCCTAAGTCCGAGAGGAGGCCGGGAGCCACTTATGAAGAAAAGGGAAAGGCGGTGGAGTCGACCGCATCCCATTATGCTCCGGCCCAACCAAGGGTCTACAATCTTGGCCAACAGGAGGCCATTAAACAAGCTGATGTGGTGACAGGATTTGTGTTGATTTGTGAAAATCCGGCACGAGCACTCTTTGATACGGGAGCTTCACACTCCTTCTTGTCCGAAGGATTTATATTACGCATCGGAGTCCCTTCTTCGATGGCGAAGGATAAGTTGGATGTGTTGTTGCCAAATGGGTGTTCGATGCGAGCGGATAGAATCTGCGAGGTTAAGATTCGTATTGTAGAGCAGGATTTCGACCTGCGGGCGTCCTTACTTCCGTTGGTGGAGTTCGACGTCATATTTGGCATGGACTGGCTCTCGGAGCAGCAGGCCCATATAGATTGCGGTAGCAAGGAAGTAAAGCTGGGAGCAAGTCGTGAGACGACTTTTACGGGCTTAAAGGGGTCGAGCAAGACGTTGATGTCTGCTCTTCAGGTGGTGAAGGCGGTTCGTGCCGGAGCAGAGCTGTTCTTTACACTAGTGGAGGTTGCAAAACCGAAGCCCGCGATGGATTGTATTTCAGTGGTATCGGAATACCCTGATGTGTTCCCCGCAGATCTTCCTGGAGCCCCGCCTCAGCGGGAGATAGATTTTACGATCGAGCTAGTGCCAGGTGCAAAGCCTGTATCACGATCTCCGTATCGGCTAGTGCCTAAGGAAATGGCGGAGCTGAAAGTTCAACTGCAAGAGTTGTTGGAGCAAGGGTATGTGCGCCCGAGTTCTTCGCCTTGGAGCGCACCGGTCCTCTTTGTTAAGAAGAAGGACGGAAGCTTGAGGTTGTGTATTGATTATCGGGAGCTAAATAAGCTGACTGAGAAGAACAAGTATCCGATCCCCCGGATTGATGATCTCTTTGATCAGTTAGTCGGGTCGACGGTGTACTCGAAGTTAGATCTCAAGTCTGGGTACTATCAGCTGCGGATAAGGGAGAGTGATATCCCGAAGACAGCGTTTAGTACGAGATACGGGCATTATGAGTTTACGGTCATGCCATTTGGGCTGACTAATGCGCCGTCAGTATTTATGGATTTGATGAACAGGACGTTCAGGGAGTACCTAGACCATTTCGTGATCGTCTTCATCGACGATATTTTGGTGTACTCGCAAAGTGAGGAGGATCACTTCAAGCATCTCCATTTGGTGTTGGAGACACTCAGGAGAAACCAGTTGTATGCCAAGTTCTCGAAGTGCGAGTTTTGGCTATCCTCAGTGGCGTTCCTCGGGCATATAGTGAGTGGAGAGGGTATTGCCGTGGATCCGGCGAAGATTGTTGCGATACGGGAGTGGCCTGAGCTTGCTACGGTAGCAGAAGTCCGGAGCTTTTTGGGGCTTGCCGGCTATTATAGGCGCTTCGTAGAGAACTTCTCGCGGATAGCGTTACCTCTCACTACTTTGACGAGGAAGGATCATAAGTTCGTTTGGACGCCGGAGTGCGCGCGAGCTTTTGAGGAGTTAAAGTGTCGGTTGACCACGGCGCCTGTGCTGAGTTCGCCGGTTGGAACCGAAGGCTATGAGATATATAGCGATGCTTCAGGCAGCGGTTTGGGTTGTGTGCTACTGCAGCACGGAAGCGTGATAGCTTATGGCTCGAGACAGCTAAAAGTGCACGAGAGGAATTATCCGGTCCATGACTTGGAGTTAGCGGCCGTGATTTTTGCCTTAAAGCTGTGAAGACACTATTTGTACGGTGTGAAGATTGATATCTACACCGATCACAAGAGCCTAAAGTATTTGATTGATCAGAAAGATCTGAATATGCGACAGCGTAGGTGGATGGAGTTCCTGGGGGACTATACTTTCAAGATCCACTACGTGCCTGGCAAAGGGAATGCGGTTGCGGACGCGTTGAGTCGCCGAGCCCCAGCTCAAGCGAATTGGCTATCAGTGCATGATGAGCGGTTGGTGCAGGAGCTGGAGGCGTTGAAGATTGTTTGTGTGGATAGACAATCTAGTGCTGAAGCAGTGCTGAATTGGACTGAAGTCCAATATGACCTGGCTGATCGGATTCGGCAGGCTTTGGATATGGATGCTCATATGAAGCAGTTCATGATAGAGACTCTGGATGGGTCAAATTCCCAATTCGTTGTGGAGGACGGATTGCTGTGGAAGGACGGTCGTTTGTGCGTCCCAAGCGTGGGCAATTTACGGGTGGAGTTGTTGTACGAGGCGCACCATACCAAGTACTCGATTCACCCGGGGAGCACGAAGATGTACCGTGATGTAAAGAAGCTATTTTGGTGGCCGGGTTTGAAAAAGGATGTGGCGCTATATGTAGCGAAGTGCCAAACTTGCGCCTTGGTAAAGGTGGAGTGCCAAAAGCCGGGAGGATTTCTTAAGTCCTTGCCTATTCCGGAGTGGAAATTCGACGACATCTCTATGGACTTTGTGCATGGTTTGCCAAGGTCGCAGAAGGGGAACGACGCCATTTGGGTGGTGGTCGATCGATTAACAAAGGTGTCGCATTTTATTCCGCATAGGAAGGATGATCCGGTGGAGAAGCTGGCGAAGCTTTATGTGGATAATATAGTACGGCTTCATGGTGTGCCCCGCAGCATCGTGAGTGACCGAGATGGACGGTTCACGTCCAATGATTGGAGGCTGGTGCAGCAAATGTTGGGAACAAAGCTGAAGTTTAGCACAGCCTTCCATCCGCAAACGGATGGGCAGACCGAGAGGGTCAATAGAACCATGGAAGACATGCTTCGCATGTGTGTCTTGGACTTTGGAAAGCAATGGGAGGACCACCTTTATTTGGTGGAGTTCGCATACAATAATAGCTACCAAGCAAGTATTCAGATGGCGCCTTTCGAGGCCCTTTATGGTAGACGATGTCGCACGCCGTTGTCTTGGTTAGAAACGGGCGAGTCGAAGTTGTATAAGCGATCGGAAGTGGAGGATGCTACTTCGTTGGTGAGAACCATTCGGGAGAGGTTGCTTATCGCTCAGGACCGACAAGCAAAGTACTATAATGCCAAGCACAGGAACGTGGAGTTCGCTGTGGGCGATTATGTATACTTGAAGATCAAGCCGTTCAAGGGTGTCTCGCGGGTGCGGCGATTGAAAAAGCTAAGCCCGAGGTACCTTGGACCGTTCGAGGTTCTGGAGCGAGTAGGAGAAGCGGCCTATCGGCTGAAGCTTTCAGTGGAGCTAAGTGGATTACATGATGTATTCCATATTTCGGTGCTTCGGAAGGCGGTGCAAGAGCCTACGCAAGTGATCGCGGCCAATCAAGTGCCGGTGGATAGTGGGCTAACGACAAAAGTCAAGCCCGTGCGGATTGAGGACTCGGAGGTCAAGCGGCTACGCAATAAAGAGATCAGGATGGTCAAAGTCCGGTGGGACAATTGCGGTCGTGAGGAGCTCTCTTGGGAGCGAGAGCAGACGATGCTTGACGAATATCCGGAGTTGTTCCGCTCAGGTACAAATTTAAGTTTGTACATGTTTTTTCCCTTTATGTAATTTCGTGGGCGAAATTCTTTTAAGAGGGGTAGAGTTGTAACGCCCCGAAACTCAAAGGAGCAGAGGGGAATAATTTGGGCCAGTTTGAGTTCTGGCTGCAGGCACACGGCCTGGGACACGGGCGTGTCCCAGGGCGTGTCAAGCCTGTGTCGACACTAAGGCGTGAAGTCGATACTTTGGTCTCGACATTGTGTCGAGACTGGGCACACGGCCTGCGACACGGGCGTGTCGCAGGGCGTGTCGGCCCGTGTCGACACTTAGCCGTGAAGTCGACACAGTGCTTCGACGTTGTGTCGAGACACGGCACACGGCCTGCGACACGGGCGTGTCGCAGGGCGTGTCAACCCGTGTCGACACTCGTCCCGCGAAGTCGACACTTTGGTGTCGACAGTGTGTCGAGACATGGCACACGGCCAGCGACACGGGCGTGTCGCAGGGCGTGTCGACCCGTGTCGACACTTAGCCGCGAAGTGCCGAGACCTTGTACACGGCCTGGAGCCCAGGCGTGTCAAGGTGACACGGGCAAGGACACGGGCGTGTCCTAGAACCCGTGCAGTGCTCGGGTTGAAAACGGGAGAAAATCATGGGGTACACGACCAGCTACACGGCCGTGTCAGGTGGAACACGGGCGTGTCAGCTCGAACACGGGCGTGTTCGATACCCGTGTGAGGTTCCAGGTGATTCGATTTTGACGGCGAATGAGGCACACGGCCCTGGACACGGGCGTGTGCCAGGCCGTGTTCGGCCCAGATTGGGCATTTCAGTCCCGAATCGAAGCCGTTCATTTCTTTGACTGAGGATCCAATGGCTGGGGGTTGTTCCTGAAGGGATATACCCGGGTTTTGACTTAGAAAACCCTCACTTTTTCCACTTGTTATCTCTCCAAACCCTTGGAGAAAGAAAAGCTAAGGCAAGAAGAAGAGGAGCTAGATCCTCCATTGGAGGAGCTTCGGAGCTCCGAATCGCAAGCCGACTCCGGATCCACGGAGGCAACGCAAGTGCGGTGATTTCCATCCGATTACTTTTCGATGGCGCCAAAGAGGACCGCAAGGGTAACGATCCTCACTTGTGAGCATGATAGCTCTCTTTCTTAGCATAGGAAGCCCTCTCTCGCGAGTTTGCGAAGAGTTGGAGGCGTTCCTTCGGGTAGATATGTAAAGTCCCCGTTGTTTAGCGTCCGTATGCGAGAACGGACATAGGCATTTTGGTTGAAGCCTACCCGGACATGTAGTTCGGATCGGTGATGTTGCATTGCATAAGGCCGGAGAAGACTCCGTGCTATTGGGTGTTTTTCGGGTTTTCTACGCGGTAGATTGCAGCAGGGAGCCTTGGGGACTAACCCAAAGGTGCACCCGGAAAACTGGGCGGACACGAGGTCTTGCCAACTTGGTGGCCTGAGAGCCAACTTGAACATAACGGGGTTATGTGTCTTGCGGTAGAATGGGAATCGGTGAAAGTTTGACCCGCGCAAATGGCTTAAATTGCCGTTGCGATGTGAGCACGGGTTAGATGGAGCCGTACCCGCTTTATGTCGTTCGGGTTAGAGAGACCTAAAGGTACATGACACTCGCCGTTGGCATAGATGGGGGTCTTCGGTGGTCAATGGCTTAAATTGACGTGACCAATACCATGAAGACAAATTGCTCTTAGGAATGACCGTCTAAGTGGCGGTGGTGAGTCCGGAATGTTAATGGCTTTAATTGACGTAACATCGACCGGTTCACCGAGAATGTGCCCTGAGTGCACGGGACGTGTGGCCGTACGAGCCAACGTCTGTGATGAATTGGCTATGGTTATATGCATTGCTCGCTTGTGCTAATGAAATGCAGGGAAGGAGCATCGCCGCCCCGGGTTGGGGGCGGGATCGTTATAATTTGGTCAGCATTGCTGACCGTTGCTTTGTTTGCCACCGTGCTGTGGTTTGTTTGCTTGCAGGTGCAGCTGGACCAAGCGGTCAATAGCGGGCTAAAGCCCTTTTTGCGAAGCTGGCCCTCGAAGGCCCAAGTGGAAATGTTTTATGTTTTATTCATGTATGGCCGGCCTGCGAGCCGAGGTTTGGAAATCATGTAAAAGACAAGTGAAACTTTTGTAAGGCCTTAAGGCCGACTTTTGAGTATTTTGTAATAACATTCCTAGTATCTTGTTAGTGGACATTCATGCTTATTGTTGGGTTCTTATTTTGCAACTTATATAAACTGCTTCCGCTAGAATGCTCTGTGTAGGACGTTGAGATTGGTTGGATGGTTTCCATAAGTAACCACCCGGTCTGTCTGTGGTATATGGCGTGGGGCCCCGGCCGGACCTACTGCTATATGCTATGCGACGGATAGGGGGTGTTACAACCAAAATGTTGAAACCGGAACCCGGCTTCCTGTAGAGCTCGCCCTTGGGAAAAGGGGTGGTCTCGCGCCTACTTCGTTCCTGCAAGGAAAAACAACAAGACAAGGAGAAACAGGCCCAAGGGCTCGGCGGGGAGGTCCCACCACAAACCCGGAAGATCTCAGAGCGCTTCCCCTCCTAAGCCTGAAGCCGAGCTAGGGTACCCTCAGAAAGCACTTAGAGAATTTGGGGAGAGGAGCTCAGGGAAAAAAACATGCTTTCAGGGGTACCCCTTGGGTCCTATTTATAGTTTTTGAAACCCGGACTGCCAATAACCAAAATAACTGACCTGAAAATACCAGAAAACCCTCGGCTGGGTCTGCCAACAGCCAAACTCCGCTGTTTTGAAGGGCTACGGGCAGACCAGCAGGGGTAAAACAGTAAAAGGTACCTCTGACCCCCAGGCGAGCTGGGACCCCTGGCCACCTCGGCATGCTTTGCTCGCCAGCTGCTGCCGAGCTCCACTGCGAGGACGCGAGCCTCAGCCCGCTCGGCGAATGCCGAGCTCCGGATGCCGAACTCTGGCCCGCTCCTGCTGCCGCCGAGCTTGCCTACTGCTGCTGGGCTCGCCTGCTGCTGCCAAGCTCGCCGAGCTCGCCTGTTTGGCCTTTGTTGAACTTGCTCGCCGGACACGGGGTTGTACAAGCGATATTTTATCCCCGGCGCGAGTTTGTTTGCCCGTGCGAGATTTTTTTCGTCCGGGCGAGATTTTTTTCGCACGGACGAGATTTTTTTCGCACGGACGAGATTTTTTTCACCCGGCGGTGATTTTTTCGCACTGACGCGATTTTTTCTCATTGTCGCGATTTTTTCACATGTCCACGATTTTTTCACCCGATCGGTTTTTTTTGCCCGGGCGCGATTTTGGTGCCCGGGCCAGTTTTTGTCGCCCGAGCGTGATTTTTTCGCCCGGGGGAAAAATTGCACCCGATGGAAAAAATCGAGCCCGAGCAAAAAAACTCGTGCGGGCAAAAACAAAACGCGCCCGAGCGAAAAATCGCGCTCGGAGGCGAAAAATCACGCCCGGAGGCGAAAAATCACGCCCGGGAGCGGAAAAATTGCGCCCGGGGGGAAAAATTGCGCCCGGGCGGAAAAATCGCGCCCGGGCGGAAAAATCGCGCCAGGCGGAAAAATCGCGCCCAAACGGAAAAATCGTGCCCGGGCGGAAAAATCGCTCCCGGGCGATAAAATCGTGCTTTTGCGACGAATAAAACGCGGTCAGCAAAAAAATTTCGCGGCCCAACGAAAAAATCGCTCCGGACGAAAATATCGTGTCCGGGAGAAAGATCGCGCTCGGGCAAAAAAATTGCGCTTTGGAGAAAAAATCGCGCACGGGCGAAAAATCGCGCCTGGGCGAGAAAATCACGTCTGTGCGAAAAAATCCCCGCCTGGCGAAAAAATCCAACCCGGGCGAAAAAATCACGCTCGTGTGAAAAAAGCGCGGTCGGGCGAAAAATTTCCGTCCGGGCGAAAAAATAGCGCCAGGGCTAAAAAAGAGCGGTCGGGCGAAAAATTTGAGGCAGGGCGAAAAATTTGAGGCAGGGCGAAAAAATCGTGCCCGGGCGAAAAAATTGCGCCCGGGCGAAAAGATTGCGCCTGGGGCGAAAATAGCGCACTCGGGTGAAAAAATTTGCGTCCGGGCAAAAAATCGCTCCCGGACGAAAAAATGTGTCAATGCGAAATAAGTCGCCCCGACGAAAAATCGCGTCCGGACGAAAAAATTGCGAGTCAATGCAAAATAAGCCGCTCCGATGAAAAATGCGCGCATCGGCGACAAATTCGCGCAGAGGTGAAAAAATCGCGTTCAGACGAAAATAACGTACTCGGGTGAAAAAATCGCGCCCGGTTGAAAAATTTTGCGCTCGGGCGAAAAATTGGCTCCCTGGCGAAAAATCGCGCTAGGGGGGAAAAATTGCGTCTGGGCGATAAAATTCGTGTCCGTGCGATAAAATTAGCGTCCGGGCGAAAATTCGCACCCGGGCGAAAAATACCCGCCGGGAGAAAAAATCGCGCCCGGGCGAAAAAGAACGCCTGTCATGGCGAATTACGCCACCCTGACGAAAAATGCACGCCTCCGCGAAAAACGCCTTCACGGGTGAAAAATGCCCGCCCGTACGATGTCATGCGCTCCCGGGCGAAAATCGCACGCTTAGCTTAAAAATGTGTCTCGGCTGGAATTGTCCAATTCTTATATAGATAGGAAAGAATTGTCTCTAGTTCAAAATGAATTCTACGGAATTCATTAAAATTCAAATTCCAACGTCAATCGAGCAAACGAACGACGAAATTGGAATTAGACCTTCAATTCCAAATCCAGGAGTTCAATTCCGTGCAAACGAACGGACCCTTAAAGAATTTGTTCAAGAAATGAAACAAACCTTTGAAATGTTCATGATAGGAGAACTATTATATATATTTTTTGAATACAAATATATCAGAAAGAAAATGACATATTCTTAAATCAAAGTAAATATTTTTTAGAGATTCTTAAGAAATTGGGATTAGTGATTGTAAGCTGATTAGTACTCCAATGAGTATAAATTTAAAATTATCTAAGGGCATGAATAGTCTAGAAATTGATCAAAAGCAATATAGATCACTGATTGGAAGTCTCTTATATATAACATCGACATGACCAGATATAATGTATTTTGTATGTTTAATATCTATGTTTCAAAGTAAAGTAAACGAATGTTATTGGGTTGCTAGAAAAAGAATCTTAAGTTATCAAAAAAGAATACTTGATTATGATATCTTTGATCAAAATGAAAAAGATAGTATTTTAGTGGCCTACATGGATGTTGATTGGGCTGGTTACGTAGATGAATGCAAAAGTACTAGTGGAGGAGCATTTTGCATAGAAAGACATTTTGTTGCCTAGTACTCTACAAAATATGAATCAGTCAGTCCATCCACTACAGAAGCAGAATTTGTAGATGGCACTACTTGTTGACACAAGTACTGTTGAAGAGAGAAGAACTTAAAATTTTTGTCATTATTCACAAAAATCCTATAAAGATCAAATACAATAATATGTGTACTATTAATATCTTTAAGAATCTTGTCATGCATAGTAAGATGAAACACATTTCAATCAAATATTTCTATCAAAAAGAATATATCAGTTAGAAGGATATATTTCTAACATATATTCCTACAAAGAAACAAGTAGCATACATTTTTACAAAAGCTTTATTTAAATCCTAATTTTTAGATATAAGAGATAACTTCGCGGTCAAATCCCTAGCTAATATTAACAAAATAACATTTAGTTAGGGGGAGCTCTGTAGTGGTAAAGAGAGGCTCCAACCCCTTTGGCAATGTTATCAAAGGGGAAAAAAGAAAGGGGGAGAAAATTATAAGGTGAGGAAAATATGATAGAGAAAGAATATTTGGGAAAATATTTGACGACCAGCAGTTGACCAAATGAAGAGTTGACAACAATATCAAAGGGAGGAGTTTGTTGAGAGTAATGAAGAAACAGTTATAATTTCATCATTGTTGTTGTTATTAATTTTTTATTTAAACTTTATTAAGTTTTTCAAGCAAGATGAGGGATTTGAAAAGGCTTTACAATAAGCCATTAAAAAAGAAGATTATGAAACTCAGTTTCCATCAAAAAATGGTATCGAGAGGGTTATATATCTCTAAGTAGGAAGAAGTTTTTCACCCACTAAAACTATTAAGAAGAATATTATTGCTTTGATTTTTTGTGTTATTTACTAAACGTTTTATTTTATTTCTTATCTAAATTTGATGCTACACATTACATTTATTTCATAAGGTGAGGAAATGATAAGGTGAGGAAAAAAAGAGGGGAGAAAATGATAAGGTGAGGAAAATATGATAGAGGAAGAATATTTGGGAAAATATTTGACGACCATAAGCTAACAAAATGAAGAGTTGACAACAATGTAAAAGGGAGGAGTTTGTTGATAGTAATAAAGAAACAATTATAGTTTCATCATTGTTGCAGTTATTAATTTTTTATTTAAACTTTATTAATTTTTTCAAGCAAGATGCGGGATTTGAAAAGGCTTTACAATAAGCCATTGAAAAAAAGAAGATTATGAAACTCAGGTTCCATCAAAAAATGGTACCGAGAGTGTTACATATCTCTTAGTAGGAAGAAGTTTTTCTTCCACAAAAACTATTAAGAAGAATATTATTGCTTTGATATTTTGTGTTATTTACTAAATGCTTTATGTTATTTCTTGTTTAAATTTGATGCTACACATTACATTTATTTCATGTTAGAACTTGATATCATGTTACATGTTAACTAAAATCTTGTGTGTGACTTTATTACTTAGTCTAATTTTCTTAATTCAGGTTATGTTGAATGTCAAAATCTTACCCTTGTATAAGTGTAACATTTAATTGACACATGTCTTTTAATAATGTTATTTTCTTTCCATGTTTAAATGTATAGCATTGCATCTAAAAAATCACATTTTTCATGAAATGAAAATTTCAAATTAATTGAAAGTTTTTCAAAACTATAGAGTGACCTGAGTAGAATTGAATTTGGTCCGTTAAATAGTTCTCATTTGATGTGGACACCTTGAGATAAGTTTTCCTTAACTCTAAAGCGAATGAATTTCATGTTGGATGTTTTTCATAATAATCAGTGGTTCATGCCCAAAAATATTATTATAATCAACTAAATTTTCTACATTTTAGTTCTGAACGAAAATTGTATAAGTTTTAAGAATAGTTATGGGCAATTACCACTCAAAGATTTGATCTTTTGGAATGGATTTGTGACACTCAATTATCATTTTTGAATGTAATTAAGTGGAAATTATATAAAAAATATTGTCCACGGTGTGTGGGGGGATCACATGAATTCAAGAGTCGTTATTCCTTCAAGAGGTGTTATTCTTTGATGAAAGACATGTAAGTGGGTAGTTATAATCCTTATTAAGATTTCTTTTTAAAAGGTGATAACTTCCTTTTATTTTGTGTGGACTTGGTAGTTATTTTCTACAGGAATAAAGAGGAGTAATCCCGGGGGAAATAAGTACAGAATTGGAGAAGCCAAAAATCTGTCAAGGTGAAAAACTGTTGGCCAAAACTTAAAGAAGTGCATGCCGTGGAAAATGTGGAATCCAAGGAGGAGAGCAGTGTTTACGTTCAAAAGCTTTAACATGGAGTAAAATTTAGTTTCTCACAGAGAAATTGAAGGAGAGATCAAGTCCAAGACATGACGTGGAGAAATAATGAAATTATTTAAAAAAATCGAACAAGAGAGAAAGAATTATTGTGAAAGAAAGTTCCAAGGAGTAAGTCCTACTTAAGGTAAAAATTTTATGGTGAAATCTTTCTAAATATACTAAGGAGAGAAAAGGTAAGAATAATCAATTGTTTACCTTTGAATTTACTTCTTTACAAAAAAAGTTTATGGTTTCAAACCCTAGATATCCAAAATTTTTGAACGAATTTTAAGTAGTCTTGTCAAATAATTTTATATTTTTTAAAAGAAAAAAAAATACTCTCCTTAGTAATCTTAATCTTTTGTTTTGAATGACATCTATATGTTAAAGTGTTTTAATTATTTTTATGTAATGTTGCAAGACTTATGCATGCAATGACTTTACTTGATTAAATTCCTAAATTATTCTATTATTTAATTTTTTAGATTTTAATTAAGATAATCACCTTAAAAATTACATATTATATATCTTTCATATAAATTTTCAAAGTATTAATGTTATTGAAAATTAGTAAAAAATATAAGCGATGAGTTGAGAAATTCAGTAAATATTAAATCTTCATTCAAAAAATATCCAAAAATGTTAATTTTCTAGAGAGATGACCAATAAATATTATTTTTCGCCAGAATGCTCTATTCTATAACATTTTAAATATAAATATTAAATTGAAAATTGAAATATCAATATTTTTAAAATGATATAGTCACACTGATGTAGTCTAAGCGGTTTATGAGGTGATTTAAGATGAAATTTGAGTTATTTTTAAGATTCAAAGTTCTTTTACGTTAAAAACTTGAGTTATAAGAAAGTTGGTTTAAAATAACTAGCAAGACGAAAATGCAATCGTCAATAATTTCGTGTCGTGCGATGAGTTGCTAACCGATAATGTCCAATCATAACACTCAAGTAGAAGAATAATACTAAGGCTTTGAAAGAGAAATATTGTAGCCAAACTACTTTTGTATTTTGGTTGAGAGGATAACTCTAGCTAGTACCGATCGAGCAATCCTTCATCGGGTCGTTGTCTACTCCTTCCTTGAAAGTCCTTCTTAAAGGGCCATACACTCTCACTCTTAGTAGTAGTCCTTCGCTTAGAGGGAAAAAGTACAAAAAGAACAATGTAGCAACGTCTAACAATTGCAATTTTTATTCATTCAAAGGATGATTACAATAAGAACATTCATGCCTATTCATAGATCTTAAGAGCCATGAAAAGTGAGGATGGAATTGAATGATAAATCTATGGGTAGTTAATCACCTGGAGGGGGGGGGGGGTGAATAGGTATCTTTTAAATTTCTTTGTCACTTATACTAAAGGTTCAGCAGATACTTGAAAATAAACATTCACAAGAACACAACACAAGCAATCCATAGAATACACAGAAGCTTTATAGTGGTTCCCCTATCTAGGGTACATCCACTTTCCCCCTTCTTCTGCACTAGTAATGTGCTAGATAAGGTTATATCTCCTCCTCTTCAAATCAGATCAACAGATCTTACAAACTCAGTTTCTTTCCAAAAATTTACACCTCAGACCAACAGGTCTTACCTTAGAGATCCACACAATCTCCTACCTCAGGTCTCTCAAGAACCCTACCTCAAACTATACAAGTCTTACACCTCAGTGATCCCACACAAATCACCTACCTCAGGTCCCTCAAGAACCCTACATCAGCCTTTATAACACAGGCTTATAACTCAGAGAATAAATCTCATACACACTCAGATCTCAAAGAGATCTTACAGGTTTAATAGGAAAATGAGAAAGAAAGTAATCTCAGAAAATAGCAACTCTGAGATCTGACTTATTTGAGAATTCAGATTCTTCAATTCAGCAACACAAGATTGATTTTTGATGAGAAAACTGGCTGAAATGATTATTCACTGGATCTATAATGTTCTTGATGATGATCGACTTGATTTCCTTAAAGAACTTGTAGAACAGATCCACCTTAATCCTCTGATCATCTTTTTGAAAGATCAGAATACTTTCTTGAATGCCTGAGTGTTCCTTCTTCTTTGTGTTCGTCGCCCTTCTCTAACTTGTGAGAAATCAAAAAGATTGAACTATTTCATCCATCCTATCTTCTGTAGATGACCACTCTATTTATAGCCTTCACTGGTCATGTAGCCGCTGGATTCTAATTGATGACATCATCATATATCATCATACTTCAAGTTCTCATTCAAACAGATTCTGATGAAATGTCAAGCCAGTGTAGCTGACATGACACTTCTGACTTGACTTATCACTCAGCTGTGTTGTCTCCATATAACTCTAGAATCATAAGTGTCAAGAAGTCCCAAGTGTCTCAACAAAATAATACTTAGTGTTCTTAGACTGTAAACTACAAGGCGTCGAGACATCTTAGCAGTCTCGACACAACTGCTTGCTGCATGTCGACATCTGCCATAAATCTTCACTGTGTCGAGACAGTTGAATTGACTCGACACTATTGTCTGCTGGGTGTCCATATCTTTAAGTCTACACTTCTGTTCTTCATTGTGTCGAGACAGTTGTATTGTCTTGACACTACTATCTTAAGCTTTAAGGTGTCAAGATATCTGACCTGTCTCGACACTGCTATCTTGTATCTTTTTGATCTCGACACTTCTCCTACAAAGGTGTTGACATAGTTGTAAAGTGTGTCGACACTTTTATACTTAGTCATTTTTCTGCGCTGTAATTTGCTGGGCTTTAATTGTCCCGACTTCACTCAGTACTATTAGCTGTATGACGTTGAGTGAACTGGCTTCATTCAACGCCTGTGGACTTAGACAATTTTATTCACTGTCACTTCCTTGATATTTGGCATTGAGTGAGCTTGCTTCACTCAATGCCTGTGGACTTAGGCAATTTCCTCCCTTTCCAGTCAGCTTCTTTGAGTGCACCTGTCAATGTCACTTGGATAACCTGTCCAATCAATATGACATAGACTAACCTACATGTATGAACTGAAACATATATCAAATACATACTTGTTAATATCATTGAGTTGAAAGGGATTCTTCAAATCAAGTACATTATTTCCAATGTACCCAACAATCTCTCCATATTTGGAGAAGTCATAATCCCAATTCAATGATATACACCACAATACCAAAATAAGATAATTATGATGTACATGAAAATTACTGTAACAGAAATACAAAACAAATGAAAACAATAAGACAAAAATAGTAAAGCATCAATAAACTTTTTCATTTCATTTTTGCCAGTGTTTAAACAGTCCTGAATTTATAATGTACTATTACAAAATTACATAGTTTCTAGAAAATAGAAATAATCTAAGATTGTTTCGGCTCTTTGATGACAATACCGTTTCCTGATTATATCTTGGCTTTGACTTCGGGCAGCTTGTAATAAACAACCTTCTTCTTTCCTTTGTCATCCTTGGCCTTAGAGATATCTTCTTCCTTGAGCCTTTGCCTTTCAAAAAAATGATAGGGCTTTGGGAAATACTTGCTCGATTCAATAGAATCTGCTGGGATCTTCCATGCCTTGAGATCTTTCCTGAATTTATAAATGATCTCCTGCTGCTTTGTATGCTTGACCCATTCTTGTACTGAGTACACTTTGCCCCTATCAACTATTTTGTTGTTAACTGCTTTCCATGTAGTGAGTATAATAGATCTGGAAGTTGAACTCCAATACTCAAAATCTGGCTTTGCTTCAGCCTGGTCCCTGAATCTCTTCTTAGATAATTGCGCTTCTTTTCTTTGAGCAAGGCAGGAGCGCCATCTCCACCTCTTCATATATTAAATTCTGAACCTGTGGTGGAGGACTATACATAATCTGCACTGTAGTATGAATAGCCTCAAACTGAGCTAGTTGGCAGTCAGACTCGGCAGTTTGATCAAGCCTAGAGTGCCTCTGATGTTATTGGAAGTCCAAATAACATGCTTAGAGCTTGACTTTATTATCATTCTCTCCCCATTTATGACTTCTCTCTCCATATGATCCCTTAAGTCATTTTTATGAAATCTGATTTGTCCTTCTATATGAGTAATTATTGAGGACAAATGATTCTTCACTTTGAGCAAGTGTTCATCGATGTCTTTGCAAGAATCCTTGACTGCTTGAACCACAGAGGCTGTTTGAGTGGAGAGGTTAGATTCAACAGCTATATAAGTAGACTCTATCTTTGTCTCAAGAGCAGTAGTTTTCTCAGCTAGCTTTACCAGTGAAATATCATACATTGCTATCATATTGTTATTCATTCTTGTCTAATTCTAAAGGACATTTCCTTGTTTAACAACTATATCTTTTTGAGTCTCCATTAACTCATTCTGATGTTGAGTAGGGTAGACTTCAACATTTCCTCCTCTTTGGAAGAAGTCAGTCATATACTTCTTCAACAAATTGACCTCAAATCTAATGGATTTGATATCTTTTGCTAGCTGGAACTGTACCTACTTAATGCTTTCATCTACATATGTTTCTTGTTGTCTTCTTTGCTGATTTAACATTATTTGCATTTGAATCAATAGGGAGTTGAAATCTAGAGGAGGAGCTGATGTTGTTCCATATTGAATGGTCTTTTTATAACTCCTACACTTTTTACTAAGTTCCTCAATTTTCCTTTTCTTGAGCTGAGAGGCTTCCTCCTGATCAGAATCTGAAGAACTGGCAACTTCAACTCAAGTAGACTCTTTAGATCCTTCATTGTTTAGGGCCAGATCTGCTATCTCCCCCTCAACCCTTACACCTACTGCACCAAGGTGGAGTTCTTCCATAGTTTCATCCTCTAGGTGTACTGAAGCTTCTTTAACCATATGAATTTCTTCCTCAGTCTCCTTAGAGACTGCATTCTCATTCTCTTCATCAGACATTTGCACATCTTATGCAGGAACATTTTCTAAGTCTGGAAGATCATTGGAGTTCTCACCCTCAATGTGATCCTTCTCTGGTCTTGTCTCCCCGTAAATCTGATCTCCAGTACCAGGAGAGGTCCTTGGTGAATTTTCTGGTGCTGCATGATCATATTTTCCTGTGCTAGAGCTTCCTTGTTCTTCAGAGTCACTAGAAGATTCTTCTTCCACAACCACTACTTTCTTCTTCTTCTCTTTCTTCTTCTCCAGTACTTGTGTCTCTTTTGTTAATACTCTATCCCATCTTGCTAGAATTTTTATGTCCATTCTTCTCATGTGATTGATCTTAGATCCAATCTTGAGATTGAGAATGTCAGGAAATGCTTGGACCAAATAAAGGCTTATAATCCTTCCCATATTGGGCTCCTTGATGCTCTCTGCTATTTTATCATGACAATTTTGCTCCAGTTGGTTTTCACTTTGAATATTATCCTTGTTATCAGCTCAAACATTTGAGCAGAGATTCTGTCATGTGCTCCTGTTTTGCATAGCAACACTTTTCCTATAATCTCTGACAGAAATTTGCCTTGAGTATTTATTCCCTTCCTGTCAAGGGTGCTTCCAAGCTTTGTGGTTGGGGCCAATCCACATCACTCCAAAGCTTTTGCAGTCTTGGCAGAATTTAGGTGATCTTCTTGATCAATACTTGGCAAGTGAAATATCTTAGCCAGTCTTCTGGTTATGATTTTGACCTTTGATCCATTCACTTTGGACTTAATCTTTCTATGTTTGAGTCAAGATGAGCATTGAAAAATAATTCAAGAACCTCTCATTTCCAGATATTTGAAGGTTCTGAAAGCAGATATTTCAATCCTGCTTCAGTGATTAGGGTTTTTACATTCTTATTTTCTTCAGATGCCGAGTGGAATCCATTTCGGACAAGTTCATAACCTTCAAAGATGTTATCGTCACTTTTGGGTGCCATGAGAGTGAAGAAATCGAACGAGGTGTGTCGACTAAATGGATTTCTAGGTCTCAACACTCAGAAATCAAACACTCAAGATCTCAAGAAGGCGTAGTCTACCTCTATTCTTATACCCTATTTATAGTCTAGGTTCTCCTGAAGTCGAAAACACGCTCTCCATTTAGACTGTTCTAAATTTTTAGGAAAAGACCTAGTGTCGACACTGGAAACATTATCTGTCGAGATGTATCGACATAAGTCGACACAAGGATAATGTCTCTCGATATATACCTTATGGTATCGACACCCTTTGATGTCTGGACACTTACTTTGGTGTCTCGACACAACTTTTGACTTAGCCGAAAATTGTGTTTTCAGAACTATAGATACTTGACACTTTGAGGTCTTTTCTTGATATTTAGGCAAGTAAACTTAATTACTGACTAGTATTTTATTCTTATTTTCACCAGTCTTTATGCATGCGTTAATTATTCTAGATTTAACATGCCAAGTTCAAATTTAAAGAAATTAAATTTCTCTTCATATAGGGGCTTAGTGAAAATATCAACAATCTGTTTATTTGTAGAAACAAATTCTAGAATAATATCTCACTTTTCTACATGCTCCCTAATAAAGTGATATCTAATCTCAGTATGTTTAGTTCTACTAGTGACACAAGATTATTTATAATTGAAATGACACTAGTAAAATCACAATATAATGAAGTTTTACTTAGTTGAATGTTGTAGTCTTGTAATTGATGCTGAATACAAAGCAATTGTGTACAACAACTTCCAGCTGAAATGTACTTAGATTCAGAAGTGGATATTGCTACACTTATTTACTTTTTGCTGCTACATGACACTAGCCTTCTTCCAAGGAACTGACATGAACCTGAAGTGCTTTTCCCGTCTTCTTTACAACCTACATAATCTGTATCTGAAAAGCCTGTTAGTTTAAAATAACTATTCCTGGGATACCATAGGACAAGACTAGGTGTGCCCTTTAGATATCTCAATATTCTTTTGACTGCTGTATAGTGAGACTCCTTAGGACAAGCTTGATACCTAGCACAGAAACAAGTAGCATATATTATGTCTGGTTTACTGGTAGTTAGATAGATTAGTGATCCAACTATGACCCTATACAAGGTGATATCAATTGACTTGCTAACACCATCCTTGTCTAAAGACGTACTGGATCTTATAGGAATTCTCATGGAAGTGTCTGTTTCTATTCCATACTTCTTGATTAACTCCTTGGTAAACTTAGACTGACTAATGAAAAGTCTATCTATAGTTTCCTTAACATGGAGACCCAAGAAAAACTTGAGTTCACTCATTCTACTAATCTCAAACTTACCTTGCATAAGTTTGACAAATTTAGTGCAAAGTGACTCATCAGTAGAACTAAATATAATGTCATCTACATATATTTGTACTAAGATAGTCTTGCCTTTTACTTTCCTTAGAAATTATGTTTTGTTTATTTTCCCTCTTGAGAATTTGTTCTCTAGAAGGAATTTAGACAGAGTTTCATACCAAGCCCTTGAGACTTATTTTAACACATAAAGAGCTCTTAATAAAAGATAAACATAATTAGGATGAGTAGAGTGAATAAAACCCGAGGGTTGCTCAATATTGACCCTTTCTTTGAGGTTACCATTAAGGAAAGCTGACTTCACATCCATTTGGTAAACCTTGAATCCTTTGTAGGCTGCATATGCTAGAAAGAGTCTAATAGCTTCAAATCTAGCCACTAGTGTAAAGGTTTGATCAAAATCTATACCCTCTTCTTGTATATAGCAACTATTCTAGCCTTATTTCTGACTATAATACCATTCTCATCCAGTTTGTTTCTGTAGATCCACTTGGTTTCTATGATGTTACAGTCATCTAGTTTGGGAACCAGCTTCCAGACATTATATCTCTTGAAATGGTCCAATTCTTCCTGCATAGCCCCTCTCCAAAATGGGTCTATATTGGCTTCTTCAAACTTCTTTGGTTCTGTTTGAGACAGAAAACTTGAGTACATTACAGTGTTGTGCTGTCTACTTCTTGTGGTCACACCATAAGCTACATCTCCAATGATCAGTTCCCCTTGATGATCCTTTAGATGTCTGATAGCAACTGGTAATATGACCTCTTATCTTTGAACAACTTCATCTTGTTGCCGAGTCTCTTCTTCTGGTTGTTCCTGTGCAAGTTCTTCCTCAAAAATGTTGACTCCATCTTGTATACTTTGGATTGCTGGAACTGAGTTTTCTATTGACAAATCCTTTAGCTTCAAGTCTTCTCCTGTTTGGTTTGATGTACCTGGCTTATCATTATAATACATAGAACTTTCATCAAATACAACCTGAACAGACTCGTCTACAACTTGATACTTCAAGTTGTTGACCCTATAAGCCTTACTCTGGTTACTATAACCAACAAATATGCCTTCATTGGACTTCTCAGCAAACTTAGTTAAGTATATTTTCCCATTATTAAGGAAAAAACACCTACATCCAAAGATTCTAAAGTAGGCCAAGTCTGGGTTTCTGCCCTTTATTAGCTCATAAGGAGTCTTATTCAGGCTTTTGTTGATTGAACCTCTATTAAGAAGAAGACATGCTATGTTAATAGCATCAGCCTAGAAATATTTTGGGAGAGAAGAATCACATAGCAAGGTTCTTCCAGCTTCAATGAGAGTCCTATTTTTTCTCTCAGCAATCCCATTTTGCTGGGCTGTTCTCGGAGAGAAAAACTCTCGGTGAATCCCAAGTTCTTCACAAAACTTTGTCATGCATTCAGATTGAAGCTCAGTTCCATGATCACTTCTGATTCTGACCATAGAACTGTTAAATTCATTCTGTATTTGTTTGACAAATGTCTTGAAGACATCATGAGTTTCAGACTTTTTCCTTAAAAAGAAAACTCAAGTAAATCTGAAATAGTCCTCAACAATCATAAAGGTGTAGACTTTCCTACCTATACTATGAACTGGAATATGACCAAACAAGTCCATATGCAAGAGGTATAAATACCTCACAGAGTCTTTGGTTTCAATGCCTTTGAAGGAAGCTTTGATCTGCTTGTATTTTTGGCATGCAGAGCAAATGCTCTCCTTAGTGCATTTAATGTTAGGACAATTCCTCACTATCTCTTTACTGAGTAGCTTGCATATGGTCTTATAGTTCAAATGAGCTAGACTCTTGTGCCATTTGACACACTGTGAGGATTTCACATTTGCAACTAGACATATGAGAGAGTTTTAATTTAGACAAAGAAAATTTAAACATTACATATTCCCACTCCTAGTGCCTGTCAAGATGACCACTTGGTCACTTGACTTCTTTATGCGGCACTCATCCTTGTGGAATGAAATGTCATAGCCAAGATCACAAAGTTGGCTTATGCTTATAAGGTTATGTTGCAATCAGGTTGGTAGAGCTACCCCTAGCGTATCTTCACCCACCTATAGAGGAAGGGAAACAATGAGGTTCCCTATCCCGAGTTCTGTACATGTGACTGCTAGGACTGCCATGATCCCGCGGGGGTGAGAGTAGTCCTACCCATAAAGGTAGGCAAACGATTACGACATATCTGTCAAGTGGCGCTCCTGATCTTGGCTCTATTGAGCATCCTACCCCGATTACGCCCTTAGGCCATATTAAGTCTCTCCCCGAGTTGCCTGAATTAGTCGTTGACTCTCCTGTTGAGTCTGAGGCGGTGTCTAGGACTGTGCCCATCACTGAGGATGAGGATGAATACGCTGGCGATTTGAGTGATGATGAGGAGATTGGTTACCCTCGTGACTTGGATGAGGATTTCTCCTCTGAGGAATCGTCTCCTCTTCCTTTCGGCGATGTTTCTGAGGCGTATCCCTTGATAGTTATGGAGTCTTCCGATGACCCTGAGTCAGAAGACATTCCGACTGAGTCACCCTATGTTGAGAGCTTGCCTGTTACTGATTTAGGTGATGACCTGCTAGAACATGAGCTAGTTACTTCAAGCCCGGAACATATTGAGGTGCCTATTTATCCAGCTCCCCCATTAGACTTACCCAGACGGATGTGTGTGAGCGATTTGTTAGTTTACACGTTCGATCTTTCCACTACTTTTCATAGATCTGACTATGTTGTTCCTAGGGTGGACCGTTCATCATACCGCTTGGCGTTGGGTAAGGCTTCATTTTGGACTGCTAGTGATTCCATGACAATGGTACGTTTTGACGTGGTGTCCCATAGACACAATTATTTTCCAAGCCAGGTCGCTTGCATTTATCCTCCGCCTTTTGATGATCCGTGCATGCACACTTTAGTGAACGCAGTTGGGCATGTTGAGTTGTGTCTCCCGCACTACCTTTCAACTCTGGGTGCATCCAACTCTATAGTTGGTGATGAGCGTTTTCCGTAGGCATTTCTTTGTGAAATTTTTAAATCAAAATTTAAATCGAAATTTAAAACTACGACGTTGGGCTCCACAGAAATCGTTAATGAATTTAAAGCACCCGTGCCACCAGACTTAGTCTCGTTATTTTCTACTGTTAACTCAATTCATGTTGCACATGGGTTCACCCCTCACGGTTTTAATTTAATTAGGCGCATTCTTAACATCTAAGTTTATCAAAATGCATCCTTTAAATTACTTGCTAGTTTGTATCAGAGAGTCTCCCACCGTTATGTGGATGATTTGGTTTTGGCTTTGGCTTGTCTCACCCTTGAACGGATGCCCCCGAGCACCTTAAAAATATTAATGAATCGACAAGTCCATCCTTTGCGAATCTTAAGGGAGTTTGGAAACATGATATTTCTTTTAGAATTTTCCTCTGATTGGGGCATAGCTTCTACTTTCATCGTTTCATATTTTACGCTTCATGCTTCTATGCCACTTGAGATATCTACCTTTTCGTATATATTTTCCACTTTGTTCTCTTTGGGTCTGGGTAGTGAGTTTGTGCATGGATCGCTATCTTCATCGGTCTTCATTGGAGGTACTTTGGTTGTTGATGATGAATTTTGTTTTCCTTTATTGCCTAATGCGTTGCTAAGGTTCCCTAGGAACATATTTTTGCATGACAAGATACTCCAGGTTGTTGTGCCCTCCTCTCCTAGTGGTGATGTGTGCCGCTTCGTGGTTCTAATGGATGATGCTTTCCTGTACCCATATAATCAGATCTACTCATCGGTGATGAGTACTTTTGAGCGGGGGAGGATTGATGGAGGCGACGACCCTCAACATGTTGAAGACGATGACGACGTGCTTACGGAAGATATTTCTCCGCCTCCAGATAAAGACTTGCGGCGCCGTGACGACCATGTGGAGCGACGCCAAAATATCCGCCCGTGGCGCAAACCAATATATTAATAATTAATAATAATTATTAATAAATTATTATTAATTATTAAGTCACTTTTTATGTTTTGTTTTATTATTATTTTATTTTGCAATGTTATTTAATTTCATGTATGATGGGTGCCTATAACCATCAATTGCTATCTTTATTTAATGTCTTTAATTATTGTTTTGTTATGACATGATGGGTGTTATTAGCCATCATGAGTGGTTTAATATTGTATGGTGGAGATTGAGTGGTGTAGCCTATATATAGGCCTTTTCATGAAGGATTGGGTAGAGAATGAAAAAATTGAAAACCAAGGATTCAAAATTTGAATTTCCCCCCTCTTCACTCTTCCCCTCTTGAAAAATTCATTTCCTCCTCCTCCTCTCCTCTCCTCCTCTCCAATATTTTGGCCTCCCCCTTTCTTTCCCCCCTCTCTACCTCCTCCTTTCAAATATTCGACCAAAGCCTTCAATACCTCTCCCAAAACCGGTGCCTTCATCAACTACACCAAGGACGACTATCCTCCTCAATACAAACCCGACCACCACCTTCCCCCTCATCAAAAAAAATTATCAACCCATTCCTTGAAGAAATTTGGCCAAGACCAAAGGCTGGCTGTTGTGGATTCTTAAACCCCGGCGTGAAGCGACGAAGGAGGACAAGTTCCTCTCCATTCGGCGTGACTCCGATGGAGCCATTGAAGGTCGAACCAAGTAGAGAGTAATCAGAATCATCCATTCCGGTTGGGTAACGAATATATCTTCTACTCTGTGATTTTCCCTCTTGATAGATCTTGTGACATATGCGTGTTGCGTGGCTTATGAAACGCTTGAATTTTCGTGGTTAATTTCTTCATAGATCTTGTTGGTGTTTTATTTTTTCCGTTTAAGTTTGTGACGCATGGAGGCCCTCGTTTTATTTTGTTGGGAGAGAACCACCCATGTACGAATTTTTTGTTTTCGGTGGATTCTCTTTTGGTACAACAACGCTCGACCGAACCGTGTGGGTTCCTTTCGCTTGAGACGACCTTGTCCTATCGCCTTGGTATTATCTTGAAGGGCTTTGCGAACTCTCCGTAATCTCTGAATATTGAAAACACAAATTGTGTCGTTGCCGCGTTTAAGACTTGAGCGTGGCGTGGGGGTTATCGTAGAGCGTTGGGTTAGTTACGTTGATCACCACAACACCCAAAAGGACTCGCCTGCATCATAAGCTACTTTAGTGAAAGTGACTGTAACGCCCCTGATTTTTCTGCGATTATTTAATTCTCGTTTGGCGTTACGTTGACCCGTTTCTGGCAGGTGCCGTTTGTTAGAGCGTGGTCTTAGCTCTTTAGGTTCCTTGTGTGGTTGTTGGTAGCATTTTTGGCAAGATCCCCTAGCAAGCCGGGTCTGTTTTGGTGACCGGTGAGGCCTCTCGGGGGATGCTTGTGTTTTGGCTTTGGGTAGTGATAGCTCGAGTTTTGTTCGTCGAAAGTTGATTTTGTTGGGTACATTGGTTTAAATGTACCTGATTTGAAGAAGCCTCACCCAACTCAATGATATACATCAAATTGTATTTGATGTGCTTTTGAGTTACCTTGTGCAGGTTAAGTATTTGCAGGAAAGAAGAAAAGTTTCTAAGTCCATGTGTCGACACCCAGAGGGAAAGTGTAGACACTTAAGAAGACTTGTGTCGACACCCAAGCAAGCAGTGTCGACACTTGGAGTCGTTGTGTCGACACCAGGGATGCTGAGTCGACACCAGACAGAAAGTGTGACACAAGGAGCTGTGTCAACACTCAATGAAGAAAGTACAGTGAAGCAGTGTCGACACTTAACAGCAGTGTCGACACCTAGAAGAACTGTGTCTACATCAGAAAGTGTCGACACTTGGAGCTGTGTCGACACTCAACAAAAGTTAGCAGAGACTAAGTAAAAGTGTTGACATCAAGAACAATGTGTCGACACTCAACAGAAGAGTCAACACTTGAAGTAAGTGTCGACACCAAGAACAATGTGTCGACACTCAGCTGAAGACTCAACACTTGAAGAAAGTGTCGACACATGGAGCTGTGTCGACACTTAGCAAAGAACAGCAAAATTCAACAAATTATTCTAAGTACAAGTGTCGACACTAATGGAATGTGTCGACACTCAGCCAGAGTCTTGACAGAAGAAGAAAGTGTCGACACCCAGAGCAATGTGTCGACACTCATGAAGAGATGTGTCGACACCAAGAAGCAGTGTCGACACTTAACAGATACAACACATGAAGATGTGTCGACACAAAGGTGTTGTGTCGACACTTAGAAGAATTCAGCAAAATTCTGAAGAACAAGTACTTGTGTCGACACCCAATTTCAATGTCGACACATGAAGAAGAAACAGTGTCGAGATACAGAATCTATAACACAAGGAGTTGTGTCGACACCTTATAGACTAGTGTCGACACTTACACAACTTGTGTCGACACTTGGTCCATAAGTGTCGACACTTAAAGACAGAAAGTCTCGACATTATCAGACAGTTAGAGAATTTTCAAGAACTGACTGGATGACTTGACAGCTGCCGTTCCAGCCGGTCTACAGCACTTGCCAGAGTTGTCAGAAAGCAGTTATGAACCGGACCAGCCGGTTACCATGAAGAAGGCCTATAAATAGGCTTATGCAGCCTACAAAAAAGTAGTTGTTGATGATTGATGAAGTGGTTCAAGTGATCATTCACAAGAGGAACACACAAGAAGATCTAGCTTTCAAGTGAAGATCTAAGAAGTTGGAGAGAGAGAGATCCATCAGAGAAATCAGTTGTTGGAACCAGACTGAGAAGAAGGGTTCAGATCTACTCTGAACCTTAAGTAGCAGAGATCAAGGATCAACTGCAGAAGGAGTCAATTTTATTGAGTTCTACTTTCAAGAAGTTTTGAAGAAAGCTAAGTCAGATTGAGTCCAGCTGAGTTCTTCCAAGAACTCATCAAGAATCTCACAACTTATCTCTCTTTCATCTGAGTTGTTGAGATTATACTTTTTGTATTCATTATAACTTGTAGGATCCTTTGGATCTGAGTTTTGTAAGCCTGTAATTATAAAGGCTGAGTGTAGGGCTTTGGGAGCCTGAGTGTAGGAGATTGGAATCTCTGAGTGTTGGCCTTTTGTGGCTGAGTGTAGGCCTTGGTGGCTGAGTGTAGGCCTTTGTGGCTGAGTGTAGGCTTTTTGGAAAAGCTGAGTTGTAGGGTCTTGGGCCTGAGGTGTAGGAGCCTGTTTTGGGTTCTGAGATAGTGGAGAAGTTTGGCCGAATCTAGTACACTGCTAGATAGGCGAAGGGGGAAAGTGGATGTACCCAAAGCTTGGGGAACCACTATAAAACTCTATGTCTGCTGTGATTGTGGTTTGCTGTGAATGCTGTGTGATTGCTGTGCAAAAGTAGATATAAATCTGTGTTAGAAACTGATTGCTGCCATAAAAAGTTAAAAAGAACTTGGTCACCTATTCACCCCCCTTCTAGGTGTTTAGGTACTATATCTTTCAGATTTCGACTTCGCCGTTGCGTTCGTAGCATGGGTATTTAGATACGGTGTAAATTTCGTCGAATTCCGAGGATGTTCGGGTTCACGTCGTTTTGTATTTTATTTATTATAATGAGATATTATGTATTCTATATAGGTTCTTTTTTTAGAAGTAGCAGTTATGGTGAAAGGGTGGCTGGCAGCTTTTGGGTTGGCTAGGGAGAGAAAGTATTTGGGATTTAGCCGCTGCTTATATATTTATAGCCTCAGGTTTAGAAATTAGGACTGTTCATTATCTCTTGAGAAACCGTCGCTTGTTCGAGAGGAAGAAAAACCGCCAACCCTGCTACCCTTCAGACGCCGATTCTGTGAGCGTTAGTGGACGGAATTCGATTCCAAAAGTGGATTTGGAATACTCTCGCCTACACCTTCATTCCTACGGTAAGAGATTCAATTTTCGTGGTGTTTCTAGGGGTCTCGGAATTTTTGGTTTGATCCTTTTCCACCATTAAAACTTTAGAATCCTGTTTAGGTGCTGTTGCGGCTGGAGCCGAGAGAGAGAGGAAGGGCTGTGCAAGATAAATAGCTGAAGTTTGAGGCAAGTGGTGATCCTACCCTTGCCAAGTTTTTCTTCTCCTTTTCATGTCATATTTGTTGCTATCATTCATGTTTCCTAAGATTATTATTTTGCTCTGATTTTCCGTCAAAACCATGTGGGCCTTGAACCATGAATGCTCCTTTATGTTTTTTTTCATTTTTCTCAAGTTTTGAAACTCCAAGTCTTCAGCCGGATTACTGTAGTCTTGTCTTTTATCAAATTGTTCCATGTTGATCTCAAATTGGGTAGTATTTAGCCTTTCAGCCTTAGAACTAGTAGCAGTGGGTTTTCATACTTATATTACAAGTAATAGGATCGAATTAGGCTAAGAAGATTGGTCGAAAATGAAGTTGGAGGTACAGGATTGCTGTGCACTCAATGCAGCTAGTTCGACGAAGATCGTCGATCTGGGTTCGATGAAGATTGTCGAACTGAGATCGACGACCTCTGGTTGCATGGGATCGACAAAGATCGTCGATCTGAGTTCGACGATAATCGTCGAACTGAGATCGACGATCTCCGATTGCCTGTGGTCGGCAAAGATCGTCGAGCTGAGTCGACGATTTTTCCTGGACCTGTGTTCGATGAAAATCATCGAGCTGCATTCGACGATTTTCCTGCGTTTGACGATTTTCCGGCACTCGACAAAAATCGTCGAGCTGCGTTCGACGAGTTTCCTACGTTCGACGAATTTCCTGCTCTCAACGAAAATCATCGAGCTGTGTTCAACGATTTTTTCCGGCGTTCGGTGTTCGACGAAAATCATCGAACTAAGTTCGACAATTCCTGTAACTGTGATCGTTTATTCCTGTAAGCTGGGATCGAAGTTATTCATTTTCAGTTTCTTTTCTTCCCGAGCGATTATCTCCTAGGTGGGGATGTCTTTTTGGCCATTCGTTCTTCCTTTGTTTTGTGGGCCGAATCGTGAGCTATGGCAGGTAGTGGTTTTTTTTTGACGCTCTAAAGGAGTGGGATGTTTTGTGTGCGAGCCGTGGCAGCCACTTTTTAGTCCCAGGCACTGACTGGGTATTACTGTGGCTGCCACCTTTTAATCCCAGGTATGGGCTGGGTTTATGGTGGTCTGGTGCTGTCACAATGAAATTTTTGTTGGAACTGTTTTGTTTGGGGGCTGTTTTTGGTCACCAACTCAGGTCCATGATGTTTTACTACTGTCATTACTCACAAATTAGGATTGTTAGGTGTTTCTTCCTTGCTGAATGCAACATATGGTGGCAGGTTATCTTGTCTTTTGCCTTGTAGCCTCTGCAGGATTTGAGCAGGGCTTGGTGTTGTTACCTAGTACTTGGTGTACTTTTGCTTACTTTGGACAGTGTTTGCTTGTACTGTCATGTTTACTTACTCTCTTTTGTTCCATTTTGATATAATGCTATAATTCTGATTTCCTTGTTTTACTTGCTGAGGTGTTCTTTTCCTCTCTGAGTGCCTCAAGTTTTGACTAGTAGCCGAGTAGACGGCTAATTCTACTGTGCTGTTGCTGATGATCTCTTGTACTGTAGAGATCAGTTTCTTGATCTTGTGAGGTAGTTTTCTGTTCTTCTTATAGACATACATACTTGTCAGTGGGTTCGTGTCAGTTTGTTGGCGCCCACTGGTAGTTTTACCTTATGATACTGGATATGTTTTCTTAACTGCTACCTTTCTGGAGATAGTCTACTTGCTCTTGGGAGGATTTATGCTAGGTTGCTAGTTACTTTTAAACCTAAAACATATTACTATTATATTTCATGACCAGCATGTTTATAAAACTCATACATTACTTTCCAAACAACGTAAAAAGATCGTTTTCCTACTTATAATATAATATAAATATAGAGTCTTGCATAGTATAAGTTGACCTCGGGGGTCACTTATGCACTCTCATAGGATGTCAAATATAAATAAAGTATTTTCCGCCGCGTATAAGTATAGTTTAAACTGTGGACTAGGTGATCCACTGAGCCAAGGGATACGACCTTTAAAAAAATATAACTGATATTTTTTTTTTCTAATCTTTAAACTTATGAATTTTCATAGTCTGTTTAGATGGTGTTCGCCTGAGCGTCGACAGTTATCCCCTGCTCGATGTGGCATCACGACGCGTGTTTTCTCACACTCTGATACTTCTTAAATTTAGAGAAAATGCGGGTTATGACAGTTGGTATCAGAGGGGGGGTTGCTTGACAATTTGTCGGGCAACCTTTCCTTGTAGGTATTAGATGTTTAGCATCATATCATACACACATCGATATGTCATTAACACATCTTGGCTGAAGCACGAGCACTATACTCATAGCATAACATGAAGTATACGAGGCATATTATGTAGTATGGGATGCATAATATGTGTCTGTATATGGATCCACAATAGGGGCAATATGTGAGGGTTATGTAGTATGGGATGCATAACCTCACCACATGAATGCGACTAGCACGTTTATTTTTCGTTGCATGAGAATGTTATGTAGTATGGGATGCATAACATTTTCATGCATACGCCACTCATAACATGCATTAGGGCCTCTTTTTTAGAATGCATAGCACAATCATGCATATCATAACATTGCATAAACACAACGTGCCAAGTTAAAGATTTGCAGGATGACATATGTACACACATGGTTTTAAATCAGAAAAAGAATATAAATTCATGCATTCCCGATCTAGGCACAAGAGTTAGTTGATGGTGGTTAACCATCCTAGGTTAGGCATAGTATCACTTTTGTTAAAAAAAATAAAATCCCAGAACAAGTATAGCAGTTAAAAGTTCATATTTATGTATGTATTGTCTGTACTGGTAGTTTGTTCCAACTGTTGTACTAGGTTTTGACCTCAGTTTTTATGGTTTTAGGATTGCGAGACGTCCTTCGACCAGGTAGACTCCCCTGTCTGAGGGTGAGTCCTCAGGTGCGTAGAGTGATACGGTGATCGAGAGCCTGCGACAGAGCAACGATTCCTTGACCAGGCAGATGGTGGAGATGCAGGCCCAGATCCAGTATCTGGTGGCAGTGGTGGCAGGACAGACTCAGGGGGTGCAAGCCCCTGTAGGGGGGTCAGCTGCTCCTCCCCCTCCTGCTCCCTTGAGACCTCCAGTGGTGGTGCCAGTAGAGATGACCTTTATTTCTCAGTTTCAGAGACTTAGCCCTCCGACATACGATGGGAAGGCATATTTTATGGTCATAGATGATTGGCTGATGTCCATGGAGGAGATGTTCTCGCACTCCGGTGTTGCAGATGATCAGAGAGTGATGATAGCCGCCTATCAGCTAAAGGGTTTGGCTAAGAGCTGGTGGCTTAGGGAAAAGGAAAGCTTGGTGGTTGGTTGCTCTTGGGGATTATTCAAGGAGATGCTGTTGAGGAAGTTCTTGCCTTCGGTCGAGCGTGACCGACTAATGAACGACTTCCTTCACTTGAAGCAGAGGCAACTCACGGTCAGTGAGTACGAGATAGAGTTCAGCAAGTTGTGCCGGTTTGCCCCTGGGTTGGTGAGTGTTGAAGCTGACCGAGTCAAGCAGTTCCTTGGTGGCTTGAGGAGCGAGGTTCAGCAATTAGCCAGTGCTTATGGATCAGAGACTTATGCAGGGGTAGTGGAGGCTGCTTTGAAAGTGGAGGCAATTGAGACTGCAAAGAACAGAGGCCAGCAAATGAGGAAGGACAAGAGGAAGTCTGTTGAAGAGAAGAACCCCCCAGGTACTCGATGCTGCTTTGGGAAAGAAGAGCAAGGTAGTGTGTAGCTTCTATGGCCGGTCAGGCCACCCTGTTGAGAGGTGTTTCAAGAAGGCAGGAGCTCAGAAGAAGGATCAAGATCATGCAATTCTAGGTGCTCCTAGGAAGGATGTTTCCTGTTCTGTTTGCAAGTGACCCGGGCATGATGCTGTCCAGTGATGGTCCAAGGATAAAGTCTGCTTTCAGTGTGGACAGAAGGGCCATATCAAGACTAGGTGTCCTCAGGTCCAGCCTGTTCTTCAAGTAGTTCCACTTCAGGCTGTACCTCCGCCTCAGTGTGTGGACAAGGGCAAAGGAAAGCTGAACGTGATCTCTTCCGAGGAGGCTCAAACTTCGACTCAGGTCATCTTAGGTTAGTCGTTTTCTTAGCCTGAAAGTTTTATTTGCTAGAATGGTTATAGTTTTATTTTGGTAGTTCCTTAGTTTCTTATATATATAATCCTATAGGGAAATTTAAGGTGTAGAACCGCTGGGCGCGTGTTCTGTTCGACTCCGGCGCTACCCACTCGTTTGTGGCTAGAGCTTTTGTAGAGCGTTATCGGTTGATTCTAGATCAAGTTCGTGATACCTTCCGCGTCAAGTTCCCTTCTGGTGAATCTGTGTTATCAGATTTGGGCATTTTGGATTGCCCTGTTTTGTTGGGGGACTTCCTTGCGAAGGCAGACTTGAAGATGATTGATCTAGAGCACTTCGACGTTATTCTGGGCATAGACTAGTTGTCTAAGTATGATGCAGTTATTCAGTGCAAATGGAAGCGCTTGGACTTCATCAAGGACAACGGTCAGCCTGGAAGTGTGTATGCTGATCCGTGCCAGGATTCTCCTATCATTTCTACGGTATGTGCTCAGAAGCTGTTTCATTCTGATTGTTTTGTGTAACACCTCCCCTGTAATGACCGTATAATATGGGTCCGGCCGGGGCCCCACAACATACGGACGCCACAACTTTAGTATTATAAGTTAATATAGCTACCCACACTCAAAATACTTTGCACTACACAGCGGAAACAAAATAGGACTAGAAGTTATCCACCACTAAAAGAGTAATAACAATGGCCTTATGGCCTTACAACAAGTGTCCAAACTCAAATAATACAACAATTAAGAAAGTGCATAGCACATCTAGTCAACCTCGGCATGCAAGCCGGAACATGAGTCTCAAACATACAACATCATATAAGTAAAGCTATAAAAGAGAGAAGCACTTCATGAAGTTTAGGCCTTTCTGGCCGGCGAGCTAGCTCCTGCATGCGATCCTTGCCCTATAAAATTTATTAGTAACGTGGGTCAGCAAAGTCTGACCTCAAACTGTGTAACAACACATCTCCTCCCGGCCGCCCCTAACGGACCCCGGGGTACCCCTCCAACCTGCAAGTTAGCACTTCGTATGCAATAATCATAAGCAAGAAAAGCAACAACAGAAACAGGCTTGGATGTCACACACATCATACATGTTCTCTACTGGTTGAGCATATAATAAAAGGGCCTACTTATGCAATCATGAAGCAATAACCTGGGTTTCACCCAAGGCACCCTAACTCGTATGCATCTAGCACATCATCACATCATATGGGTACTCATCGATTCCCCATTGGCATAAAGCCGCAAACAAAGGGGTCACCATTCCCCCCAACGGCTCACAGGCTGCCTCATGGAACTCTTGTCAAGGCCCCACCCGCTCAAGGTCTTAGCCCCGGGCTTGCCCACAAGCTCTGACGTCTCATGTCAAGATTCCAACAAACACAAAACGGACCGATTCTAAGAAGCCTTACCAGACCCCACCCGCTCATGGCCTCATTGCCCGGGCTTGTCCCAATGCTTGGCATCCTCGTCAGTCATACAGAAGGGGACTAGTCTCGCCGAGACACTCTCCACACATGACGTGAACGTCACGGGATAGCCATCCGACCACGGAGACATAGCCACGCCTTGGCACATCACAAACCAAGACACTTCCACCCTAGTCCCTCATTTGTACTGCAACGTTCCCGCGCACCAAGGAAACCATCTCCAACTCATGCAGAGCTAACCTTGTCCACCAAGGAAAACATCTACCGCCACGAGGAGCTAACCTTGTCCGGTTCCGACTACACGTACTCACTCGAGAAAAAGGGGAAAAACATCACCACATCACAAACGACGTCTTGCCGCAACGAAATCTCTACGAATCCTTAATGTTCGTATGCAACATCACCGAGTCGGACTAACGGTTGCGACAACGGCTTCACCCACAATGCCTAATCCACTAACGGAGCGGATCTCTAATGCAAAATATGCCGGGGACGGACTCAATCAACCCGGAGGTTCCTCTTGAACCTTGGCAAACCAAAACCCCTCTCATTTAAGAGTTTGGTGCCCAAAAGCTAGAAAGAAGAATAAATGATGCTAAGACATGCATCCTAAGACCGAGAGGAGAAGTGTCGTTACCTTCCGACTCCTCTTCCTTACCATGGCAAAAAAGTCGGATGAAAACCATCGCAACGTTCTAACCTCCACGGATCTGGACTCGGCTTGCGATTTGCAGCACCGAAACCTCTCCTACAGCATAAATTCTCCTTCTCCTTCTTCCTTGCTCTCACTTCTCTCTAGATCTTTAGTAAGAGAAAGCTTGGAGAAGAATGAGGGTTTTCAACCCTATTCTCGGACTTAACTCCCCAAGAATAGTCCTGAACCGTCAGATCCTAAAATCTGGGAAAGAATGGTCACGATCCGCCTGGAAAATAAAAGACCTGGGCCGAACACGGTCTGGCACACGCCCGTGTCCAGGGCCGTGTGCCTCATTCGCCGTCTCAAATCGACGTGCCTGGAACAGCACACGGGCACCCGAAACGCCCGTGTTCGATCCGACACGCCCGTGTCCCCAATGACAAGGCCGTGTGCCTCCATCGACACGGCCCCGAAACCAACTCGAGAAGTGACACGGCCTGGGACACGCCCGTGTCCCAAGCCGTGTGCCAAGTCTCGACACTCGTCGACAGCCTTTGTGTCGACACCGCGGAAAAACGTCGAGCGAAGATCGTCGACCAAGCGAGACATGCCCTGTGACACGCCCGTGTCACAGGCCGTGTGCCCCAGTCTCGACACTCGACACTCGACACTCGACACTCGTCGAGTGAACATCGTCGACTGAAGTTCGTCGACAGACCCACACGGCCTTGGACACGCCCGTGTCCTAGGCCGTGTGCCTTGTCTCAAAACACTGTCGAGCGAAAGTGTCGACACCCCGGGCCGAGTGTCGACACGGGCTCGACACGCCCTGCAACACGCCCGTGTCGCAGGCCGTGTGCCCTAGTCTCGACACATTATCGAGCGAAAGTGTCGACACTCGGGCCGAGTGTCGACACGGGCTCGACACGCCCTGCGACATGCCCGTGTCGCAGGCCGTGTGCCCCCCGCCAGAAACTAAAAATTTCCAGAAACGCAAATCGACCCTCTCTCAAAACTGGGGTGTTACAACTCTCCCCCACTTAACAGAATTTCGTCCCGAAATTACAAAACAAAAGGGGTACAAAAACTTAACTTGTACCTGAAATGAAGAGTTCTGGATACTCTTCTAGCATGGCCTGTTCTCGCTCCCAAGAGAACTCCTCTCGACCGCAGTTGTCCCATCAGACTTTCATGAGTTTAACTTCTTTATTCCGCAACTGCCGAGTCTCCGAATTCTCTATAGCAATTGGAAGGACACGCGTCCTCAAGTCTTCCTCAATCGGCACCGATGTCGGCTCAATCACCACACTAGCCTCCACCAAGGCTTTCCTCAAAACGGAGACATGGAAGACGCCATGCAATCCACTCAACTCCGCGGACAATGCCAACCGATAGGCTGCTTCTCCCACACGTTCAATAACTTCAAAAGGCCCCAAAAACCTTGGACTCAACTTCTTGAGTCGGCGAATCCGTGAGACGCCTTTGAACGGTTTGATCTTCAAATAGACCCAATCACCTACCGCAAACTCCAACTTTCGGTGACGAGCATTAAAGTACTTTGCTTGACGGTCTTGCGCCACCTTCATACACTCTTGTATGGTCCGTAACATCTCACAAGCATCAACTACCACCTCATTTCCAAAAATTTTGGGGTCTCCCGCCTCTGCCCAAGACATTGGTGTTCGACACCGCCTCCCATACAAAGCTTCGTATGGCGCCATTTTTATACTTGCTTGAAAGCTGTTGTTGTACGCGAATTCCACCATGAAGAGGTGATCCTCCCACTTTTTGCCGAAGTGAAGAACACACATTCTCAGCATATCCTCCATAGTACGGTTCGTTCTCTCCGTTTGCCCATCAGTTTGAGGATGGAACGTCGTACTGAACTTTAGCTTCGTGCCCAAGCTCTTCTGAACCAATATCCAGTCCTTGGACGTAAACCGTCCATCCCGATCACTAACTATGCTCTTAGGAATCCCATGCAGTCGCACAATGTTGCGAACATACAACTCCACACGTTTCTCCACGCTGTCCTCTTTTCGATTTGGGATGAAGTGAGCCACCTTGGTTAGGCGATCCACGATCACCCAAATAGCATCATTACCCTACTGCGATCTAGGCAAACAATGCACAAAGTCCATGGAGATGTCATCAAATTTCCACTCAGGGATTGGAAGGGGCTTCAGGAACCCGCCCGGCTTCTGACACTCGGCCTTCACCAAGGCGCAAGTCTGGCAACGATTCACATACAAAGCTACGTCCCGCTTCAACCCCGGCCACCAAAAGGATTTCTTCATATCCAAGTACATCTTTGTACTGCCCGGGTGAATGGAGTACTTTGTGAAGTGAGCCTCAAACATCAAATCCTCACAGAGTTTGCCGAACTGCGGTATACAAACCCTTCCGTCCTTCCTCAGAATCCCATTAATCATCTCCCAGGCGCTGCTCTCTCCCGTTTGAGCCTCCAACACAAATGGTTGAAATTCCACATCCAACCGAGTCGCTTCCCGAATACGATCGGTCAAGTCGTTCTGCACTTCGATCCAGTTAAACTGAGCCACGCTGGACTCACCTCTCGCAACACATTCCAAACCAAGGGACTCCCATTCCCGTACCAACCGCTCATCATGAGCTTCGATCCAATTCCCTTGCCCAGAGTACTTTCTACTCAAAGCATCCGCCACCACATTGGCTTTACCTGGCATATACTGAATTGCCACTTCGTAGTCTCCAAGAAACTCAACCCACCTGCGTTGCCGCATGTTCAAGTCCTTTTGATCCAAGAGATACTTCAGGCTTTTATGATCCGTGAAGATCTCCACCTTCGCACCGTATACATAATGCCGCCATATTTTCAACGCAAAAATTACCGCCGCCAACTCCAAGTCATGGACGGGGTAATTCCTCTCATGAGGCTTCAGCTGTCTAGACCCAAATGCTATCACCTTGCCATGTTGCACCAAAATGCAACCCAAACCGCATCCCGATGCATCATTGAAGATCTGAAATCCCTCGGTCCCTTGCGGTAGACTTAGGATTGGAGCCGTCATCAGTCTCTCCTTCAGTGCCTCGAATGCTTGACTACACTCTTGAGTCCACACAAACTTATGATCTTTACGAGTGAGTGAGGTGAGGGGTAGAGCTATCCGTGAAAAATTCTCCACGAACCTCCTGTAATACCCGGCTAGTCCAAGAAAACTTCGGACCTCCACCACGGTCCTCAAAACCGGCCAATCTCTAATGGCTTCAACTTTTGTTGGATCCACTGCCACCCCATCCCCACTAATCACGTGGCCCAAAAATGCCACCTTCTCTAACCAGAACTCGCATTTGGAGAATTTTGCATACAACTGATTCTCCCTCAACACTTGCAAAACCACTCTCAAGTGGGTCTCATGCTCCACTTCTGATTTGGAATACACCAAGATGTCATCAATGAAAACAACCACAAAAGAATCCAAGTATTCCCGAAATACCCGATTCATAAGATCCATGAACACAGATGGTGCGTTCGTCAGCCCAAACGGCATCACCGTAAACTCAAAGTGTCCATACCTTGTACCAAATGCAGTCTTGGGTATGTCCTCATCCCGAATTCGCAGCTGATAATAGCCTGACTTCAAGTCCAATTTTGAATACACCCCTGACCCTACCAACTGGTCGAACAAGTCATCTATCCGAGGAATCAGATACTTATTCTTGGCGGTCAGTTTATTCAGCTCTCGGTAGTCTATGCACAGTCGCATGCTACCGTCTTTCTTCTTTCCAAACAACACCGGCGCACTCCACGGTGAAGAACTGGGTCTGATATACCCTTGCTCCAACAATTCCTGCAACTGCACTTTGAGTTCCGCCAACTCCTTTGGTGCCATCCTAAACGGAGGACGTGACACCGGCCTAGCCTCCGACACTAACTCGATCGAGAAATCGATCTCCCTCCGAGGAGGCGCTCCAGGAAGTTCATCCGGAAACACATCCTTGAACTCTGCCACAACGGGCACTTCCTCAATAGTCAGATGGGAGAGACGAACCTCCAATAATGCTACAAGCGCTACACCACCCTGGTTAACTGCCCGCACCAACTGCATGACCGAAATCAAGGAACAGGCCACTCCACATAGGCCCTCAAATTTGACCTTTGCCTGCCCTCTGCACTTTAGAGTCACTACCTTAGATAGGCAATCAATACTGGCGCGCTGCTCTGCATGCCAGTCCATGCCCAAAATGACATCGAACTCAACCAACGGTAAAATCGCTGCTACCAAAATGAAGTCAACTCCGTCTAGCTCCCAACAGATACGCCCTTTGACCCCAGTGGTCATGGATGACCCATTGGGCATGCGCACTTTCAACTCCGCGTCCGCCGAAAAACACTCAACTCCTATTATCCGGATGAAGCTCTCCGCAAGAAAAGAGTGCGATGCTCCTGCATCGAACAATACCCTAGCGGGGTATCCAGAAACTAATACGAAGCCTACAACATAGACATCACACAAAAGTCTAAAAGGATGAAGCATAAAATTTAAACTTAAATTTTCTTCATACCTGTCACCACATCGGTTTGGCGGATCGCTTCTTGCTGTCCAAGGTTGTAAGACCTTGGTTGCACTGGTTGGAACCGAGAAGCGCTCGACTCTGCCATCTTTCCTCTCGCTGCAGCACTGGGGCCAGAGCGCACAGTCTGCTCCTGCCTAGCCTCTTGCCCCGCTCCACCTTGGGGACAAACGCGAGCTATGTGCCCCACCTTACCACAATTGTAACACGTCGGCGGTCCCCTAGAGTGAGAACCTCCAGGCGTCCAATTACTCTTCTCCCCGGATCTGGGAGTGTGAGGCTTCTTCCTCCACCTACTCCCTTCAGACTTTCCATGAGATTGGGAAGGCTTCCCTTTCCCTTGCTTGGGAGTAAAACCCTTACGGCGTTGGGTTCGCTCCAAATCACTTTCCAAAATCCTGGCAGCCTCAACTAGTTCATTGAATCCCACTCTCTTCATGGAGATGAGGGGTTGTCTAAGGTTCTCCCTCAGCCCCTGGTAGAAGAGGTTATCCCTTTCTACATCATCTGCCATCGTCGTTCCAGCATAACGACCTAAACGGGTGAACTCCTGCACATACTCATCCACTGTCTTGTCTCGCTGCATTAAATGCAGAAATTGCCTCTGAAGGGCCAATCGTGTAGAAACTGGAATATACCTCTTAAGAAAAGCATCCCCAAACTCTTCGACCGACGGGGTGCGTCCCGGGAACTGGCGGCCGCTATGGCTCACCCACCATAACTTGGCGTCTCCTTCCAACATGAAAGCCGCATACTCAGCTTTCTTCTCCTCTGGCGTCTCTACCGCCCTTAACAGCTCTTGAATGCGAACCCACCAGTCCTCCGCATCTGTTGGCGTACCAACTCCCTTGAATGATGGGGGATGGAAGCTCAGGAAATACTTCAAGTGTCGGTCTCCATGTCCGACAACTACCCTTTCCACCAAAGGCTCCACTCGCCTGGCCTCTCCGACTGGCACGGCCGTCGCCGTGTCCGGTGTAGCAGGGGTTGCTACTTGAGCTGCCGCTGCAGCTTGGGCTGCCACCATCGCTTCTGCAAGCATGCAGCAGAAGTCGGCCGGGTTTACACCCATGCCCAAAAGACCTGGAGCAGTAACACTGCTCGCCGAAAGCTATTCTCTTGCTCTCGACGTTCCCGCCTCATTGCTTGCACTCTTCAAGAAACAAGAAACAAGGAATCAGTCTCAAATCACAAGACTTAAACATAAGGACACTCATGGTCCCACGTTACTCTTATGTGGATAACTTCTCTAAGCATTGACCTTGAATCTAACCTCGTCTCTGATACCAAATTATAACACCTCACCTGTAATGACCGTATAATATGGGTCCTGCCGGGGCCCCACAACATACGAACGACACATCTTTAGTATTATAAGTTGATATAGCTACCCGCACTCAAAACACTTTGAACTACACATCGGAAACAAAACAGGACTAGAAGTTATCCACCACTAAAAGAGTAATAACAATGGCCTTATGGCCTTACAACAAGTGTCCAAACTCAAATAATACAACAATCAAGAAAGTGCATAGCACACATAGTCTACCTCGGCATGCAAGCCGGAACATGAGTCTCAAACATACAACATCATATAAGTAAAGCTACAAAAGAGAGAAGCACTTCATGAAGCTTAGGCCTTTCTGGCCGGCGAGCTAGCTCCTGCATGCGATCCTTGCCCTGTAAAATTTTTTAGTAACGTGGGTCAGCAAAGGCTGACCTCAAACTGTGTAACAACACATCTCCTCCCGGCCGCCCCTAACGGACCTCGGGGCACCCCTCCAACCTGCAAGTTAGCACTTCGTATGCAATAATCATAAGCAAGAAAAGCAACAACAGAAACAGGCTTGGATGTCACACACATCATACATGTTCTCTACTGGTTGAGCATATAATAAAAGGGCCTACTTATGCAATCATGAATGCAATAACCTGGGTTTCACCCAAGGCACCCTAACTTGTATGCATCTAGCACATCATCACATCATATGTGTACTCATCGATTCCCCATTGGCATAAAGCCGCAAATAAAGGGGTCACCATTCCCCCCAACGGCTCACAGGCCACCTCATGGAACTCTTGTCAAGGCCGCACCCGCTCAAGGTCTTAGCCCCGGGCTTGCCCACAAGCTCTGACGTCTCATGTCAGGATTCCAACAAACACAAAACTGACCGATTCTAAGAAGCCTTGCCGGACCCCACCCGCTCATGGCCTCATTGCCCGGGCTTGTCCCCATGATTGGCATCCTCGTCAGTCACACAGAAGGGGACTAGTCTCGCCGGGACACTCTCCACACATGACGTGAACGTCACGGGATAGCCAGCCGACCACGGAGACATAGCCACGCCTTGGCACGTCACAAACCAAGACACTTCCACCCTAGTCCCTCATTTGTACTGCAGCGTTCCCGCGCACCAAGGAAACCATCTCCAAATCATACGGAGCTAACCTTGTCCACCAAGGAAAACATCTACCGCCACAAGGAGCTAACCTTGTCCGGTTCCGACTACACGTACTCACTCGAGAAAAAGGGGAAAAACATCACCACATCATAAACAACGTCTCGCCGCAACGAAATCTCTACGAATCCTTAACGTTCGTATGCAACATCACCGAGTCGGACTAACAGTCGCGACAACGGCTTCACCCACCATGCCTAATCCACTAACGGAGCGGATCTCTAATGCAAAATATGCCGGGGATGGACTCAATCAACCCGGAGGTTCCTCTTGAATCTTGGCAAACCAAAACCCCTCTCATTTGAGAGTTTGGTGCCCAAAAGCTAGAAAGAAGAATAAATGATGCTAAGACATGCATCCTAAGACCGAGAGGAGAAGTGTCGTTACCTTCCAACTCCTCTTCCTTGTCATGGCAAAAAAGCCGGATGAAAACCTTCGCAACGTTCTAACCTCCACGGATCTGGACTCGGTTTGCGATTTGGAGCACCGAAACCTCTCCTACAGCCCAAACTCTCCTTCTCCTTCTTCCTTGCTCTCACTTCTATCTAGATCTTAGTAAGAGAAAGCTTGGAGAAGAATGAGGGTTTTCAACCCTATTCTCGGACTTAACTACCCAAGAACAGTCCTGAACCGTCAGATCCTAAAATCTGGGAAAGAATGGCCACGATCCGCCTAGAAAATAAAAGACCTGGGCCGAACACGGCCTGACACACGCCCGTGTCCAGGGCCGTGTGCCTCATTCACCGTCTCAAATCGACGCACCTGGAACAGCACACGGGCACCCGACACGCCCGTGTTCGATCCGACACGCCCGTGTCCCCAATGACACGGCCGTATGGCCGGCCGTGTGCCTCCATCGACACGGCCCCGAAACCAACCCGAGAAGTGACACGGCCTGGGACACGCCCGTGTCCCAAGCCGTGTGCCAAGTCTCGACACTCGTCGACAGCCTTTGTGTCGACACCGCGGAAAAACGTCGAGTAAAGATCGTCAACCAAGTGGGACACGCCCTGTGATATGCCCGTGTCACAGGCCGTGTGCCCCAGTCTCGACACTCGACACTCGACACTCGTCGAGTGAACATCGTCGACTGAAGTTCGTCGACAGACCCACACTGCCTTGGACACGCCCGTGTCCTAGGCCATGTGCCTTGTCTCGAAACACTGTCGAGCGAAAGTGTCGACACCCCGGGCCAAGTGTCGACACGGGCTCGACACGCCCTGCGACACGCCCGTGTCGCAGGCCATGTGCCCTAGTCTCGACACATTGTCAAGCAAAAGTGTCGACACTCGGGCCGAGTGTCGACATGGGCTCGAAATGCCCTGCGACACGCCCGTGTCGCAGGCCGTGTGCCCCCCGCCAGAAACCAAAAATTTCCAGAAACGAAAATCGACCCTCTCTCAAAACTGGGGTGTTACATTTTGCTTGTTTAGTCTCGGTGGTTGGGACTGCTGTCAGTGTACCGCGCTTGGAGGAGATTCCTGTTGTACGTGGTTTCTCTGATGTTTTTCCTTATGAACTTCCTGGTCTTCCCCCCTGAGTGGGATATTGAGTTTGTGATTGATTTGGAACCGGGTACGCGTCCTATTGCTAAGGTGCTGTATCGGATGGCCCCTCGTGAGTTGGAGGAGTTGTGAGTCCAGTTGGCCGAGTTGTTGGCAAAAGGTTTTATCAGGCCGAGTTCGCTGCCTTGGGGTGCTCCTGTTCTATTTATGAAGAAGAAGGATGGGTCGATGAGGCTGTGCATCAAATATAGGGAGCTGAACAAAGTCACCATTAAGAATAGGTACCCTTTGTCGAGGATCGATGACTTATTTGATCAGTTGCGTGATAGCACTGTGTTTTCCAAGATCGATATTCATTCTGGATATCATCAGCTCATGATTCGTGAGGCAAATATTCCACGGACTGCGTTTAGATCGAGGCATGGACACTTCGAGTTTCTAGTGATGTCGTTTGGTTTGACCAACACACCATCAACTTTCATGGATATGATGAACCGGGTGTTCAAGGACTTTCTAGACAAGTTTGTGGTGGTATTCATCGATGATGTGTTGATCTACTCTCGCAGTACTGAGGAGCATGAGCAGCATCTGCGCTTGGTTCTATCGGAGTTGAGGAACCACAAGATATTCACCAAGCTGAGCAAATGTGAATTTTAGTTGCCTCAGGTCTCATTTCTGGGCCACGTGGTGAATAAGGATGGGATCTCGGTCGACCCGGAAAAGATTGCAGCAGTGATGGATTGGAGCAGGCTGGGCACGCCCAAGGAGATTAGAAGCTTCCTAGGGTTGGCCGGCTACTACAGGAGGTTCATGGAGGGTTTCTCTACCCTGGCTTCACCTTTGACCAGATTGACTCAGAAGAACATGACCTTTGTTTGGAGCGAGAAGTGCGAAGAAGCCTTCCTGGAACTAAAGAACAGATTGTGCACTGCTCCCGTTCCGACCCTACCTACTGAGGGCATGGAGTGTGATGTGTACGTGGATGCTTCGCATGTTGGTCTTGGTTGTGTTTTGATGCAGGCTGGGAAAGTGATTGCATATGGGTCAAGACAACTAAAGACTCATGAGAGAAATTACCCAACGCATGACCTTGAGTTTGCAGCAGTGATTTATGCACTAAAGTTGTGGAGGCATCTACTTTATGGTGCTCAGTGCAAGATCTTCACAGATCATAAAAGTCTAAAGTACGTGTTCACTCAGAAGGAGTTGAATCTGCGCCAACGGCGGTGGCTAGAGTATGTGGCCGATTATGATGTGGAGATACAGTATCATCCGGGCAAGGCCAATGTGGTGGCTGATGCCCTGAGCTGGAAGATGGGGAAGATCTTTAATGTCACCGCCGATCGTTTAGTGGAAGAGTTCCTCCTGATGGATATTTCTGTGGGACGCTGTGATATGTAGAGCAGTTTGGCAGTGATAGAGCCGTCTTGGATTTCACTTACCAGGTTGCACCAGAAGGATGATCCGGATCTTCTGCACTTATACCTCAGGACTGAGAGAGGGGAGTTGCCAGATTTTTCTATCGATGATGCAGGTACTTTGAAGTACCGCTGCAGGTTTTGCATCCCCGCTGTTGGAGACATCAGGGGTATGATTTGCAGAGAGGCTCATGGATCCAGTGTTGCTTACCATCCAGGATCTACAAAGATGTATCATGAATTGAAGCAGATTGCCTGGTGGTATGGGATGAAGGGTGATATAGCCCGATTTGTTGCTGAGTGCCACACTTGCAAGCGTGTGAAGGTCGATCATGGAAGGCCTGGTGGCAAGTTGACTCCGTTGGAGATCCCCACTTGGAAGTGGGAAAGTATTTCTATGGACTTCATTACGTGCTTACCGAGATCTCCAAGGGGATTTGATTCTGTTTGGGTTATAGTGGACACACTGACGAAGTATGCTCACTTTGTGCCGTATAAGATTGATAATCCGATGAAAAAGATAGCGGAGATGTACTTGAACGAGGTCATCAGATTGCACAGTGTGCCAATTAACATCATTTCGGATCGAGACTCCCGTTTTACATCTCGCTTCTGGAGGAGTCTGCAAGAGGGTTTGGGTACAGATTTGAGGTATTCTACAGCTTACCACCCAGAGACCAATGGTTAGACTGAGCGGGTGAACCAGATAGTTGAGGATATGATCAGGTGCTACATCTTGGACCACGGTGGAGTGTGGGATGAGCGTTTGTGGCTTATGGAATTTGCATACAATAACAGTTACCAGGAGAGCTTGTAAATGGCTCCGTTTGAAGCTTTGTATGGGAGGCGCTACAGAACTCCCTTGTTTTGGACCGAGGTCGGTGAGATGCCTGTGTTGGGTCCGGATGCGCTCGAGGAAATGGAAGTCGCAGTGAAGCTTATTCGGGAAAAGCTTCGTATAGCTCAGGAGAGATATGATAAGAACGCCAACCGACGTAGGTCTGACCTGGAGTTTTTTGTAGGGGACCTTATGTTTCTTAAGGTTTCCCCGATGGTTGGTGTTAAGAGGTTCGGTAAGAACTGGAAATTGGATCCGAGGTATGTGGGACCGTTTAAGATTGTTGAGCGGATTGGCGTGTCAGCATATAGATTGGATTTGCCAGCAAATTTCCCAGAAGTTCATAATGTGTTTCATGTAAGCCAATTAAGGAAATGTGAGCGAAGTAGTGGGCAAGTATTGGATGCTGTGCCCTAGTTGGAGCCTAATCTTTCATATGTTGAGGTGCCGGTCCGCATCTTGGATACTCAAGATCGGGTGCTGAAGACGAAGTCTATCCCGATGGTGAAAGTTCTATGGAAGAATCAGGATTTGGAAAGCGCGATTTGGGAGCTAGAGTCGGCTATGAGGGAGGCTCACCCTCATCTGTTCCCTTGATTTGATTGGTACGTTTTCTTTCTAGTAGCTCTAGTTTTGTTACTTTCCTTCTATAATAGAAGTAGCGTATATAAAGTTTCGGGACGAAACTTTCTTTTAGGGGGAGTGACTGTAACGCCCCCGATTTTTCTGCGATTATTTAATTCTCGTTTGGCGTTATGTTGACGCATTTCCGGCAGGTGCCATTTGTTAGAGCGTGGTCTTAGCTCTTTAGGTTCCTTGTGTGGTTGTTGGTAGCCTTTTTGGAAAGATCCCCTAGCAAGCCGGGTCTGTTTTGGTGACCGGTGAGGCCTCTCGTGGGATGCTTGTGTTTTGGCTTCGGGTAGTGATAACCCGAGTTTTGTTCGTCGAAAGTTGATTTTGACTTCGCCATTGCGTTCGTAGCATGGGTATTTAGCTATGATGTGAATTTCGTCGAATTTCGAGGATGTTCGGGTTCACGTCGTTTTGTATTTTATTATAATAATGAGATATTATGTATTCTATATAAGTTCTTTTTTTTAGAAGTAGCAGTTATGGTGAAAGGGTGGCTGGCAGCTTTTGGGTTGGCTAAGGAGAGAAAGTATTTGGGATTTTGCCGCTGCTTATATATTTATAGCCTCAGGTTTAGAAATTAGGACTGTTCATTGTCTCTTGAGAAACCGTCGCCTGTTCGAGAGGAAGAAAAACCGCCAACCCTGCTACCCTTCAGATGCCGATTCTGGGAGCGTTAGTGGACGGAATTCGATTCCGAAAGCAGATTTGGATTACTCTCGCCTAGACCTTCATTCCTACGGTAAGAGATTCAATTTTCGTGATGTTTCTAGGGGTCTCAGAATTTTTGGTTTGATCCTTTTCCGCCATTAAAACTTTAGAATCCTGTTTAGGTGCTGTTGCGGCTGGAGCCGAGAGAGAGAGAGGAAGGGCTGTGCAAGATAAATCACTGGAACTTGAGGCAAGTGGTGCTCCTACCCTTGCCAAGTTTTTCTTCTCCTTTTCATGTCATATTTGTTGCTATCATTCATGTTTCCTAAGATTATTATTTTGCTCTGATTTTCTGTCAAAACCATGTGGGCCTTGAACCATGAATGCTCCTTTATGTTTTTTTTTTCATTTTTCTCAAGTTCTGAAACTCCAAGTCTTCAGCCGGATTGTTGTAGTCTTGTCTTTTATCAAATTGTTCCCTGTTGTTCTCGGATTGGGTAGTATTTAGCCTTTCAGCCTTAGAACTAGTAGCAGTGGGTTTTCATACTTATATTACGAGTAATAGGATCGAATTAGGCTAAGAGGATTGGTCGAAAATGAAGTTGGAGGTACAGGATTGCTGTACACTCAATGCACCCAGTTCGACGAAGATTGTCGATCTGGGTTCTACGAAGATCATCGAACTGAGATCGACGACCTCTGGTTGCATGGGATCGACGAAGATCGTCGATCTGAGTTCGACGATAATCGTCGAATTGAGATTGACGATCTCCGGTTGCCTGTGGTCCGCGAAGATCATCGAGCTTAGTCGACGATTTTTCTTGGACCTGTGTTCGATGAAAATCGTCGAGCTGCATTCGACGATATTCCTGTGTTCGATGATTTTCCCGCGCTCGACGAAAATCGTCGAGTTGCGTTCGACGATTTTCCTACGTTCGACGATTTTCCTGCGCTCGACGAAAATCGTCGAGTTGTGTTCGACGATTTTTTCCTGCATTCGGTGTTCGATGAAAATTGTCAAATTGAGTTCGACGATTCCTGTAACCGTAATCGTTTATTACTGTAAGCTGGGATCGACGTTTTTCCTTTTCAGTTTCTTTTCTTCCCGAACGATTATCTCCTAGGTGGGGATGTCTTGTCGGCCATTCGTTCTTCCTTTGTTTTGAGGGCCGAATCGTGAGCTATGACAAGTAGTGGTTTTTTTCTTGACGCTCTAAAGGAGCGGGATGTTTTGTGTGCGAGCCGTGGCCGCCACTTTTTAGTCCTATACAAGGGCTGGGTATTGCTGTGGCTGCCACCTTTTAATCCCAGGTACGGGCTGGGTTTGTGGTGGTCTGGTGCTGTTACAGTGAAATTTTTGTTATAACCGTTTTGTTTGGGGGGCTGGTTTTGGTCACCAACTCAGGTCCATGATATTTTACTACTGCCATTACTAACAAATTAGGATTGTTAGGTGTTTCTTCCTTGCTGAATGCAACATATGGTGGCAGGTTATCTTGTCTTTTGCCTTGTAGCCTCTGCAGTATTTGAGCAGGGCTTCGTGTTGTTACATGGTACTTGGTGTACTTTTGCTTATTTTGGACAGTGTTTGCTTTTACTGTCTTGTTTACTTACTCTCTTTTGTTCCCTTTTGATATAATGCTCTAATTCTGATTTCCTTGTTTTACTTGCTGAGGTGTTCTTTTCCTCTCTGAATGCCGCAGGTTTTGACTAGTAGCCGAGTAGACAGCTAGTTCTGCTGTGGTGTTGCTGGTGATCTCTTGTACTATAGAGATCAGTTTCTTGATCTTGTGAGGTAGTTTTCTGTTATTCTTATAGACATACATACTTGCCAGTGGGTTCGTGTCTATTTGTTGGCGCCCACTGATAGTTTTAACTTATGATACTGGATATGTTCTCTTAACTGCTATCTTTCTGGAGATAGTCTACTTGCTCTTGGGAAGATTTATTCTAGGTTGCTAGTTACTTTTAAACCTAAAAACACTATTACTATTATATTTCATGACCAACATGTTTATAAAACTCATACATTACTTTCCAAGCAACGCAAAAAGATCATTTTTCTACTTATAATATAATATAAATCTAGAGTCTTGCATAGTATAAGTTGACCTCGGGGGTAACTTATGCACTCTCATAGGATGTCAAATATAAATAAAGTATTTTCCGCTGCGTATAAGTATAGTTTAAACTGTGGACTAGGTGATCCACTGAGCCGAGAGATACAACCTTTACAAAAATATAACTGATATTTTTTTTTCTAATCTTTAAACTTATGAATTTTCATAGTCTGGTTAGATGGTGTTCTCCTGAGCGTCAATAGTTATCCCCTGCTCGATGTGGAATCACGACGCGTGTTTTCTCACACTCTGATACTTCTTAAATTCGGAGAAAATGCGGGTTGTGACAGTGACTAAGCCAATTGAAATATAAGAATAACCTCTGGTAATACCTTTGTCAGCTCCACCAAAGATCATCTTTGTTCCATCCTTCAATGGAATAAACTCCCTCAAATTGCACTTTGTTCCAGTCATGTGTCTAGAATATTCACTATCCAAGTATCAGATGGGTCTATCTCTGGTGCTTGGACATACCTGCAAAATAAAGATTTATTTATCCTTTGGAACCCAAATTATCTTGGGTCCTAGGTGCTTGTTAGCTGGGGCACCATTGAGACCACCTGAGAATTTCTTAGCTTGGTACACTTTCTGTCCAAGAGACACTGTGTGATTGAACCAGCAGTCCGGGGCAAAGTGTCCAATCTTTCCACAATACCAACACTCATATCTGTTGTATCTCCTCTTTGTAGGCACAATATGAACTTTATGCTGACATTCCTTAAGATAGAAATCAGCTGCTTTTACAGTTGCATATTGACTGTGAGCAAGTTGTTTGCTTTGCCTCACTGTCACAGCAGTCCTCCTTGGAGGAAACATATTATGAATAACTTTCCTATTCACAGATGTGTTATGTGCTCCTGGTCCAGACTTCTGGATTTCTTTTCCTTTGGTCTGAGACACAGGCTATGGCAACACTGGACAAAGTCCTGTCAACTTTCTACCTCTCCTTCTCCTAGGTTTTATATAACCAAGTCCACTTCCAGGAGTTCCTAAGAAGGTATCTATTATGGGGAGCACAGTCTTTGGTTTAAAGAACTGCTGAACAAGTCTTTTCTCATTCTGGAGTTTGAGTTCTAACTCCTGAATGGTTGCATCCCTTTATTTGAGCAACTTGATTTGATCATCAATGATCTTAGTTAGCTTATATAACTTTGACTCGTGAGAGGAGGCTCAGGGAGTAAGAAGGGGAAGCTGGCGAGATGAATTGGATAGGCGAGTGGGACCAGGAGGTCTACCCGTAGAGGCGAGATGGGGGTTCTCTGCAGTGGGCGAGACGCCCTGGGGGGCGCGAGATGGACCTAGGAGGCGAGATGGCCTATGGGGCGAGAGGCCGGCGAGATGGACAGGTGGGGTCGTCTCGCCCGCCAGTCATTCTCCCCACTCTCCACATGGGAGAAAAGATGTTTTTACCTTTTTACCCCCAAGGGGGATTTTACTCTTCTTCCCCAGGTAATTTTACACTTTTACCCCTAGTGGTCTGCGTTAAGCCCTTCAGAACAACGGAGTTTGGCTGTTGGCAGACCCGACCCAGGGTATTTTGGTAATTTCAGGTCGGTTCAGAATGGATATTTGCATATCAAAGTCAGAGGCCTATAAATAAACCAATAAGGTGCTTGGAATGGGGTGTCGAACCTTTCCACTTTCTTCTACACAGGTACCTATGTAATGCCCCAGATTTTTCGATGATTTTATTTGTTTGGGCAACGTCAGATTTATGACGTCGTGCGTTACTTTTAACATCGAGCGTTTGATTTGAGTAGTTTTGGACGTGCTCGTCCAGTTTCGTCGCAACCCGAGCATTTTTAGAGTCTCGGCGCACGATCGAAGTTTTGGGTTTGGTTTTTGTTCGCCGCATGTTTTGGCGGTTAATATCTCGGGAATGGCTCGTAGGATTTTGGTTTTGACATCGCCGTTGTGTCTGTAGCAGCAGTTTTCGCCTACAACGTGAGTTTCGTTTAATTCAGCACGTTTGCGCCTTTGTTTTGATCTCATATTCCTTGTTCGACTATCTAAGCACGATTATTTCTATTTTAATGCCTTGGGCTCGTATTGATTTCTCGGGAAGCCCTCCTAAGGTGTGGGTTTTCGTCGAACCGAGTTTTCTTCGGTTTTTTCTTGGCGCTGTGTCGGGTTCGACGATTGTCGAGCGGAGCTCGACGATTGTATTTCCTTTTCCTGAGCGCTGTGTTGAGTTCGACGATCGTCGAGCAGAGCTCGATGATTTGTCATGTTTTTCTGGGCGCTGGGCTGAGGTTGACGATCGTCGGGCGGAGCTCGACGATTTGTCATTTATTTTTTGGGCCCTATCTGAGGTCGACGATTGTTGAGTGGAGCTCGACGATTGTAGCTTCTTTTCTGGGCCCTGTTTGAGGTCGACGATCGTCGAGCGGAGCTCGACGATTGTAGCTTCTTTTCTGGGCGCTGTCTGAGGTCGACGATTGTCGAGCGGATGTCGTGCTGAGCTCGACGAATCGTCGAGCGGAGCTTGCTGTAGGTTTAGCGGATCTCCGTGTTGAGTTCGACGATATTCGAATTGAGTTCGACGATTTTTGAACTGAGTTCGACGATCGGGCCCTGCTTTCTGCGTTCGACGATTTTCGAGCAGGATTTGTGAGTATTCTTCTAGCTGTACTCGAGTATTTGCCTTATACTCGAGTAGTCCCCTTGTACTATACTCGTGTAATTCCCTTATACCCGAGTACTCCTCTGTTACCCGAGTAGATGTAGTGAACTACTCGGGTAGGATTCTGTTACTCGAGTAGTTGTGATGAACTACTCAGGTCGGTTTCTGTTACTCGAGTAGTGGTGATGAGCTACACGAGTAGGCCTTCTCTCACCCGAGTAGTAGTATTGAACTACTCGAGTAGGTCTTCTATACTCGAGTGGTTATATTGAACTACCCGAGTAGGTTCTGTCTGATACTCGAGTATCCCTTCCCCTCTGCTTCAGGAAAACCAGTTCAGCCAAACCCGGTTTATTTTGTTGTTCTTCCTGTTATCACCCTTGGTATAAATACCTTCTTCATATTCTTCTCTGATTCTTTTTCCTCCCGAACCAGAGCGGCGTGAGCGAGATAAAGGTTGTTCGTCCTTATTCCTTTCGGCGCCGTTGGCGGTCCTCCGGTGCTCGGAATTTCAAACCGGTTGTAGATCTGGAAAACTCTCGTCGAAAGCTGCGCTCTCGTGGTAATTTCTTCCCCGTTCCTTGAGATTTTCTCGTTAGGGTTTTTCGGCCCTAATCCCCCTTTTCGACCCGTTTTGTCTAGATTTCAACTCCTCCCGCAGTCCTTTGCCCCGATCTTCGACGTGGAGCGATTCAGAGGATTTTTTCGGTAAAACTAAGGCAAGTGGTGGTTTCCCCTCGTTTCTCTTTGTCCGATCTGATGGTAACGATTTTACTTTCATGTTCTTTAAATTTTCTGCGCTTATTCTTCCAAAACATTATTGTGATTAATCGTTTCAGCGATCCTTGTTGTCGTGAAGTTTTGTCTTGGAAAGCCTGACTTTTGCCTAGTTTTGGTTAATTGACCCTGGTGCGTCTTAGTGATTGGCTGTGCAAGTTTTAGTTTTCGTTATTTTAGCGCGTTAGAATTTATCTAGGACTGTAAATTGCTCCTAGAGGTTGATCAACAACGTCTTGAGTTCAGTAATGTCAAGTAGAATCTGTCGAGCCAAATCTTGAGGTATTTGTGTTGTGGTTTCTTTGGGTTTTTGGAATGCTGGAGTTAGTGGACGATTCCACCTCCGCAGTATTTATTACCTTCATTAGTGCCCTGTCAAAGTCTACCTTGTTTTTTGGATGTCTGCGGTGTATGGTGGAGAGTATGAGACTCCCTCGCAGCTAGACGGATTATATATTCATTTGTTTTTGGGTGGTGTGTCCAAGAGTGACCACTTCACCTGTATTTTTGGGTGGTGTGTCCAAGAGTGACCACTTCGCCGTGTTTGTGGGTAGTGTCGACCCCAGGTACCTAATGCAGGTTTTGTATTTTATTTCTTTCTGGGGAAATATTTATGTAGTCACCTTATAGCCTCGTGCGTCTGGTGTACTCTTGTGGAACGTGACAAGTCACGTAGGAGTTCTTTTCCTGTTGATGCCCTGTTTTCTTTTGTACTATACTTCAGTGTTTTGGTCTTGGGTTGGTACCCCTGTTGACCTTTGCTTACTTTGGCTTACTACGTTTCCTGCCACTATTTGTACCTTCTTGCTGAGGTGTTCTGTTTTTGGAATGCCTCAGGTTCAGAGCAGTAACAGTTAACAGTGCTGGTTTTTTTGGAGTTTCCTGAGCGATAGTGTTGGCCGTGGTTGTTGCTTCGTCTTAGTGAGGTAGTTTGCTATTTGTTTAGCTTTACTACTTCAGACATACTTTTGTTCGTGGGTTCGTGTCAGCTTGTTGGCGCCCACTGATTTGTTACTTGTTCGATACTTGCTAGCTGCTCATTTCTTTAAGTGTGGATGTGGATTACTTGTTCTCTGGGAGGATTTATGTTAGGAATGCATGTTAGGTATTTTTAACTATAAAATCTACTACTATTACTTCATGCATCGCATAATTTTGAAACTCTAACATGTTATTTTTAGCGACCGTAAAAGCTATCTTTCATATTATAATAAATTTAGAGTCTTGCATGGCATGAGTTGTGCTTTAGGGATGTTTTTACTCTTGTAGGACGTTCGAGTTAATCTAATCAAGTATTTTTCCGTAGCGTATAATAAATTTTGATTCGTGGACTAGATGAGCTGTTGGGTACATTGGAATATATATACCTGATTTGAAGAAGCCTCACCCTACTCAATGATATACATCAAGGTGTATTTGATGTGCTTTGAGTTTATTTGTGCAGGTTAAGTAACTGCAGGTTTGCAGGAAAAGTTTCTAAGTACATGTGTCGACACCTAGAAGAAAAGTGTCAACACTTAAGAAGGCTTGTGTCGACACCCAGAGAAGCTGTGTCGACACTTGGAGTAATTGTGTCGACACTAGGAAAGCAGAGTCGACACTAGAAGGAAAGTGTCGACACATACAGGCAGTGTCGACACACAATGAAAAATGTCTAAAGAATCAGTATCGACACTTAGAAGCAGTGTCGACACCCAGAGGAACTTTGTCGACATCAAAAGTGTCGACACTAAGAGGCTGTGTCGACACTCAACAAACTTCAACAAAGTTCAAGTACAAGTGTCGACACTAGGAGGCTGTGTCGACACTCAGCAAACTTCAACAAAGTTTAAGTACAAGTGTCGACACAAAGGAGATGTGTCGACACTCAGCAAAAGTTTCAACACAGAAGGCATGTGTCGACACAAAGAAGATGTGTCGACACTTAGCAAGTTTCAACACAAGAAGATGTGTCTACACAAAGGAGTTGTGTCGACACTTAGCTAAAATCAACTAAGTATTGAAGAAGGACTTGTGTCGACACACAGTATCAGTGTCGACACATTCTGAAGAAGCAGTGTCGAGAAGCAGTTTCTACAACACAAGGAGTTATGTCGACACCATGAAGGCTAGTGTCGACACTTAGTCTACTTGTGTCGACACTTGGTCTATTTGTGTTGACACATAAAGACTATCTATCTCGACACTTTCAGACAGTGATAGAGTTTTCAAGAAGTGACTGGATGACTTGACAGCTGCCATTTCAACCGGTCAACTGCTACTGTCAGAGCTGTCAGAAGATCGTTAGAAACCGGATCAGCCGGTCACCATGAAGAAAGCTTATATAAAGGCTTATTCCTTCAACAGAAGGGAATCGATGAAGCAATCAATGAAGTGAAAAACAACATAACAAGAAGAAGACCTTCAAGTGAAGATCTAAGAAGTTGGAGAGAGAGAGCTCCTTCTAAGAAGACAGCTATTGAACCAGGCTGATAAGAAAGTTTCAGATTGAGATCTGATTCTCAAGTCATCAGTTGATTGAAGATCATCTGCATAGAGATACAACCCTACTGTGTTCTAATTCAAGAAGCTTTGAAGAAAGCCAAGGGAGGTTATCTCTGCAAAGTTCTTTTAAGAACTCATCAAGAAGCCAATCAACTCATCTTTCTCAATCAGAGTTGTGGTTATTAATCTTTGTACTCTTTATTTTCTGTAGGATCCTAAGTGATCTGAGTTGTAAGCCTATATTTATAAAGGCTGAGTGGTAGGGCTTTTGTGTCTGAGTGTAGGAGATACATTTCTCTAAGTGTAGGCCTTGTTGAAGGCTGAGTGTAGGCCTTGTTGAAGGCTGAGTGTAGGTCTTGGTGAAGACTGAGTGGTGGGGCTTTGTGCCTGAGTGGTAGGAGTGGGATCACTCTGAGTTGTAGGAACCTGTTTGGGTTCTGAGCTGTAAGATCTGTGGATCTGAGAAGTAGTGGAGAAGTTAGGCCGAATCTAGTACACTACTAGATAGGCAAAGGGGGAAAGTGGATGTAACCAGACCTTGAGGAACCACTATAAAAGCTGTGTGTACTCTGTGTGTGATTTATTCTGTGATTGCTGTGTTATATGTGCTGAATTGCTTAAAGGATTGCATAAACAGGTCTAATAATTCAGTGTTTCTGCCTTTAAAAGTTAAAAAGATTATGTGCACCTATTCACCCCCTCCCTCTAGGTGTTTAGGCACTAGTTCTTTCAAGTGGTATCAGAGCCAGGTTACTCAAACATGACATAATAGTCTGAGTAAAGATCCTGGAGGCAGAATCAGCATAATCAAGAATCAAGAAAATGGGGTCAACTAAGAATCATAAAGAGCTAGGATCCATGAAATTACCAATCTGCAAAAAAGAGATTTTTGGCATATGGAAAGAGAGGGTTAGACTTTTTATGGAAGCCTCTGACCCAAGAATTTACATTACAGTCAAATAAGGGCCATATGTGCCAATGAAAGTATCTATTCTGGATGCAAATCAGAGAACTCCAAAAGACTATTCAGAAATGACTAAGGATGAAATTATTCTGGCCACTATGGACAAGAGGGCCTAGAATATTATTGTAAGTGCAATTGATGATGCCATATTTCAGAACCTAATACATTGTAAAACATCAAAAGAAATGTGGGACACACTGATAGTCTATATGGAGGGATCAGAAGAAGTTAGACAAGACAGGAAGTACTTGTTAAATCAAGAGTATGAAAGCTTCAGACAAGGAAGGTCTGATAGCATAACTGAATGCTACAAGAAATTCTATAGGATAGTCAATGAATTGATGTCCTATGGAAGAGAGTTCAGCAATTATGAGTTGAATGATAAGTTCTTGAGATCCCTGACAAAGGACTGGGACACCAAGATTTGTGCCATAAGGGAAATGGCCAAATTAGCTGACATACCTCCTCCAACTTTGTTTGGAAAACTGTTATCTTATGAGATACAGTTAATGGTAAGGAAGGAGGAAGAAAAGACTACTAGGGTGGAGCACAAAGAAAGAGTTGTGGCCTTCAAGACTGAAGCCACTAGGAAATATAAAAGCAAGTCTCCATCTCCACCTCAAAAAGTTGCTGAGGCTGTGACAGATACTTCAGATAGCAAGAAGTCAGAAAGCAGTGATAGTGATGAAGACTTTGCTGCATTTACTAGGCATTTTCAGAAGTTTCTAAAGAAGAAGCAGTGGAGGTCCAAGCCATCAACTTCACAGCCAAAAGATGACTACTACCAGAAAAGGAAGTCATCAAGGAATGACAGGAGAAAGTCCAAGTCTAGTAAAACTACATCCTCAAAGATAGTATGCTATTGTTGCAATAGACAAGGACATGTAATAGCTGATTGTCCAGAAAAGAGGAAAGAGTCCACTAACAAAAAGAAGACTCAATTTAAGGGCAAAAAGGAAAAGTCCTTTGTTGCAAAGAAGGATAAAAGTCTGACTGATATGTCATCTTCAGAAACAGATTCAGAAGCTGAAGCCTATATTGGCTTGTTTGCTGCTGAAGAAGAAAATGAGTTCATGCAGCTAATGAACTCAATTTATGAGCATGAGGACAATCAGTGTAAGGGACTGATGGCCTTATCAGAAGGAGACAAAATCCAGGATCAGCCTGGACCTAGTCAGGTACAAAATTGTTCTTCAAGTTCAATTTCTAGTGCTGGATCAGAATCAGATACATCAGCATCAAGTGATGTGAGTGGATCTGAATCTGAAGGAGACATTCATCAGTTGATTGATGAATATAGAGTATTGTTGCAGGCTTTGAAGAAAAGCAAACTCTTGGCCAAAACTCAGGCTAAGGAGATTGCTAATCTCAAAGTGGCTGCAACAGATTTTGACAAGTTGCTTGATCAGAAACTAAATGAAATAGCCAGGCTGAAGAACATTACTGTTATTCAGATGGGTACTATTACATTCAAGAATGATCAAATTAGAAATCTGGAGGCTAGACTTCAGAAGGAGAGAGATATTGTAGCAAGTTTTTCTAAACCAAAATCAGTTTTACCTTTGATAAATGAGTTTATTCCTCAAAAGGGTAAGACTGGATTGGGGTTTACAAAACCTGCCAGGACAGTTAGGTCCAAGTCTAAGGGCAAAGACCCAGTACTCAACAAGAAGCCTGCTGTAGATAAAACAGCCAGGGTTGTACCTAAACAAAGGTACAACAGATTTGAGTGCTGGTGTTGTGGCAAGGTAGGCCACTTTGCCATAGATTGTTTGCATAATTCAAGTGCCAAGGTGAGTAGCAAACTGCCTGGTAGAAACGCTACAGGTAGTTTTGTTAAGAGTCAGACTAACTTGCACCAAGGACCCAAAAATTATTTGGGTTCTAAGGTTAAGTAATCTATTTTGCAGGTGAGTCCAAGTGGCCATGCCCCAATATGGTACTTAGATAGTGGATGTTCCAGGCACATGACTAGAACTAGGGGATTGCTAAAGGACTATACACCAATCAAGGATGGTCCTAAAGTTACCTTTGGTGGTTCAAAGAAAGGAATCATCAAAGGCTTTGGTAACATTTCTAGCAACCTAATTACAATTACTCAAGTGGCTTATGTAAAGGGTTTAAAACATAACCTCATTAGCATAAGTCAGCTGAGTGATTTAGGATATGACATCTCATTTGTCAAGGATGGTTGTCATATCAGTAGGTCAAGTGATCAAAAGATCGTTTTGATAGGATATAGGAAGAGAAATGTCTATTGTCTAGAAATTATGTGTGAGAACATTGTTTCTCCTATTTGTCTTGTAGCTGATGAGAAAGTCTCACATTGTGTTAAGTGGCACAAGAGGCTGGCTCATCTCAACTATAAGACAATTGACCAACTCTTTAGCAAAGAGTTAGTGAGGAATGGTCCTCAGGTTAAGTGTATAAAGGTTGGGATATGCTCAGCTTGTCAAAAGGGCAAGCAGACCAAATCCACCTTTCATAGCCTTGAGAATAAAGATGCTGTGAGGTGTTTATACCTCTTGTATATGGATCTTTTTGGGCCTATGCCAGTTCACAGCCTAGGTAGGAAGGTCTACATATTTGTGGTAGTTGATGACTACTCAAGGTATTCCTGGGTGTTCTTCCTAAGCCAAAAATCTGAAACACCAAGTATCTTTTATAGTTTTGTCAAACAAATTCAGAATGAGTTAGACAGTACATTGGTCAAAATAAGAAGTGACCATGGTACTGAATTCCAGTCTGATAGTATGACAAAGCTATGTGAAGAGTTTGAGATATTTCAGGAATTTTCCTCACCAAGAACACCTCAGCAAAATGGTATTGCTGAAAGGAAAAATAGAACCTTGATAGAGGCTGGTAGAACCCTATTGAGTGACACATCTCTCCCAGAATATTTCTGGGCTGAGGCAGTTAATACTGCATGTCATGTGATCAATCGGGCTACTATCACCAAGATCCACAAGAAAACCCCCTATGAGATTGTGAAGGGCAGAAAACCAAATCTATCCTATTTCAGGATCTTTGGTTGTAAATGCTATATACTTAACAATGGTAAGTCTTATTTAACCAAGTTTGCTGCCAAATCCCAAGAGGGAATCTTTGTTGGGTACAACAACAATAGTAAGGCTTATAGGGTCTACAACTTGACTACTCAAGTTGTAGAAGAGTCTGTTCATATAGTTTTTGATGAAGCTAGACTCATTAACAATGAATTGCCTAGAAGTGTTTGCAGCTCCACAGGTGTGATTGAGAAGATGGATAAGCTTACTATTGAAGAAGGTTCTACTGCAAGTCAGCAAGTGGATGATAGTGGCTGCTGTCCAGGGGGAGTACAAGATACTCCTGTTGCTGAAGAAGACCAAGAGGAGCTGCTGAATGAAGAAGCTGAAGGTGTACAACTAGAAGACAGGCTGCCTCCAGCAAATAGGCATTTAAAAGATCATCCAACCAATCAAATTATTGGAGATCTCAGTCAAGGGGTACAAACAAGGAGCAGGAATCCAAGTTCAGTTCTCTACTCCAGCTTTCTATCCCAAGTAGAGCCAAAGAAATTTGAAGAAGCAATCCTAGACCCTCATTGGATTGAGGTAATGCAAGAGGAACTGAACCAGTTCAAAAGATGCAAAGTCTGGGAGCTTGTTCCTAAACCAAAGGGCCACAACATTATTGGAACTAAGTGGGTCTTTAGGAACAAGTTGGATGAGAATGGAATTATTATAAAGAATAAAGCTAGACTAGTTGCTAAAGGATATAAGCAGGAAGAAGGTATTGATTTTGATCAAACCTTTACTCCAGTAGCAAGACTGGAAGCAATAAGGATGTTCCTTGCCTATGCAACATTCCAAGGATTTAAGGTCTACCAAATGGATGTTAAGTCAGCTTTTCTGAATGGAAATCTGAAGGAAGAAGTCTATATAGAACAGCCATCAGGTTTTGTTGATTCTACTAAACCTAATTATGTTTATAGACTTAGAAATGTTTTGTATGGGTTAAAACAAGCCCCTAGGGCTTGGTATGAAACCCTGTCTAGTTTCCTCATTGAGAATAAATTCACAAGGAGGAAAATAGACAAGACTCTATTCCTTAGGGAATCTAGAGGCAAGATTATCTTAGTCCAAATATATGTATGGTATGGAATCATCCACTACCATGAAAACTCCTATGGGGTCAACAATGTCTCTAAGTAAAGATGATGCAGGGAAACCTGTAGACGAAACATTGTATAGAGGGATAGTTGGCTCCCTTCTATATTTTACTTCTAGTAGACCAGATATCATGTATGCTACATGTGTCTGTGCAAGGTACCAAGCATGCCCTAAAGAATCTCATTTGACAGCTGTCAAAAGAATTTTGAGATATCTTAAGGGCACACCTTATCTAGGCCTTTGTTTCCCTAGGAATGGAGATTTTGAACTGACACGTTATTCAGATGCAGATTTTGTAGGCTGCAAGGAAGATAGAAAGAGTACCACAGGTACCTGTCAATTTTTAGGTGGAAGGCTGGTGTCATGGAGTAACAAGAAGCAAACCAGTGTGGCTATCTCCACAGCTGAGTCAGAGTATGTTGCTGCAGGAAGCTGCTGTGCACAACTACTATGGATACAACACCAGCTAGAGGATTATGGTATTCAAGTAAGTAGAACACTTTTATTTTGTGATTCTACAAGTGCTATTTCTATTGCAAATAATCTTGTCTCCCATAGTAGGACTAAGCACATAGAAATAAAATACCATTTTCTAAGAGAACATGTGGAAAAAGGAGATATTTCCCTAGAGTATATTAATACAGATAATCAGCTAGCTGATATGTATACTAAACCCTTAGATGAAACCAAATTCAATAAATTTAAAATTGAATTAGGGATGATAAACTTAGAATAGTTTACAAAATTGGCTAAGTAAAATGGTGTCGACACACAGAGTTGTCTGTGTCGACACATAGAAGTGGTGTCGACATTTCAGAGAAATGGTATCGACACATCTAGGAAGTCTGTGTCGACACTTCAGAGAATTAGTGTCGACACATGCAGTGTAGGTGTCGACACATCCAAGGTGGTGTCGACACTTAGGATTTACACAGAATTAGTCTAGTACAGTCTCGACTAAGTGTCGAGCTGAGTGGTGTCGACACATATATAAGTGTCGACACATATATTCTGTCGACTATACTTGTGTCGACACATAGTTGTCGAGACATTAGCAGTAAGTGTCGACACTTTTCAACAGTGTCGACACAATTTAAGTATTTTGTGATTCTAGAAAGGTATAAATAGGTTTTCCCCAGTGTTTGTCGACACACTCACCTTAGTCTCGAGACCAAACTTGTGTGTCGACATCTCTCTTCTCTAAATTCAAAATTTCTTCAAACCCTAATGGCGCCCAAGCTAGAAGAGAACATTAATGAAGGATATGAGCTCGTGCGACACGCCTTTGATGACGCGGAACCCGAAATCAAAGGTGTGGTAACCCTAATTGCCGAGACTGGATTGGAATACCTTGTATCAGAACCAATCAAGATCTGGAAGAAGGAGGTTCTTGAATTTTTGAGTGCAACATCACTTGATGATACTGGACTCAAGATTAAGTCCAGAGTTCATGGGACCAAAGTCAAGGTCACACAGAAAAGTCTAAGGAAGGTACTTCCACTACCAAGAACAAAGGAGGAAGAAGATGTATCTGCTTCTAAAACTAGAGAGGCATTGAGATGGTGTGGACTGGATTCAAACCTGAAAATTGGATCTGTTTTCAACAGAAAAGGGATGAACATCCAAGGAAAATTCTTGTCTGAAATAGTTGGCAAGGTCATCCTGAGCAAGCTTGGAGGACATGACAGAATTTCAGCCCATATGTTCAGTTTGATGACAAGGATTATCTTCAAACTTAAGACTGACTGGTCAGTAGTTCTATTTGATAAGATATAAGAGAGTATGAAGAAGCCCAATCTCGGAAGAATTCTGAGTTTATACCTAGCTGGAAGTATTCCTGAGGTGATGAATCAAGCTGCTGGTTCCAAGATAAATCACATGAGGAGAATGGATTTGAGAATTTTCTCTAGGTGTGATAGAGTATTGATAAAAGAAATGCCTACTCCAGAAAAGGACACACCTTAGAAGAAGAAGAAGACAACCATTGTGGCTCAAGAATCCTCCAGCAGCTCTGAAGAGCAAGTGGTTTTTACTCCTGATGATGAAGAGACAGGAAATGCTGGACAATCTCCAGCAAGACAAGAAGATGCACAGAGGCAGGGGGAGCTACCCTCAGCTAGCCCAATTCACCTGGATCCACTCCAGGGGGAGCCTCTACTTGTGGAAGAGCCAACTCCACTAGAGAGTGAAATGGCTACTCAAACCATACTAGAGGTAATCACTGAAATTAATCAATTAGATTTCAGTATTGAGAAAGAAGTTTTGACTGATTCATTACCTGATATTCATCAGCAAACACAGATACAACCTCAACCACAAGATGTTGTCATGGAGGACACATCTATTGCTGATAAAGTGGTTGATGAGATCAGAGATTCTCCAGCCCATTCACAACAAGAATTTACATTAGAAGAGCTATTCCCTGATCTTCTACAAACTGATTTTGAGAGAGAGAAAGCTGCTGCTGAGGGGGAGAAGGTCAATATTGAGGGGGAGCATATGGAGATTGTAGAGGAAATTGCAAGCAAGGAGACAGAGAATCCAAAGGATGCTGAGGAACCACAAAGGACTGAGAAGGAGTTATCTCCTAGTCCTAAGGATAGAGTGGACATAGTCAGCACTTCTGCTTCAGAAGATGAAGAGGCTGCTAGAGCCAAGAAGAGGAAGTTCCAGGTCTTCAAGAGAAGGAGCCAGAACTATAAGAAAGCCTTACAGATAATTGCTCCACAGCCTGCCCCATCTACTGATTACAGTTCATTGATAGTGGCTTTGCAGATCAAGCTAGATGAGCAAAGAAAGGCTTTACAAACCTATATGGATGAAGGCCATAAGTCACTTCAGTTTGATCTTGCACAATACATCAAATCTATCAGATTTGAAGTAAATCTTAACAAGAAGGAAATGACTGATTGTTTCCATAAGGGAGGAAATGCAGTAGTCTATCTGGCCACTTATCAAGATAACATCAAGAAACAAGTTGATGAAATTGCACTAAAATAAGGCTATGTCCTGGAGAATCAGCTAAGAATGAATGATAATCTAACTGCTTCTCATAATGCCATAGTCACTGAAATGAAGAATATAGCTACTGCCCAGACTGCACATAGTGCTGCTGCCAAAGCTGAGTTTGATAGGCAACTCCAAGAAAGCCTACTTACAGTTCACACTACTATTGCAGATTCCCAGAAAATAATTACTGACAAGCTCCAAAGGTTGAAACCTTTCTATAAAGATGGAGTTAACTATCTGAATGCCCAGATTAGGTTTCAGAAAGATGATCTGAGGGATCATATAGAGAGAGAAGTCATAAACGGGGAGAGGGTATTAGTCAAGGCAGGCTCTGATCATGCCAAATGGATTTCAAATTCCATTAGAGCCACCATTGGATATCCACCTTTATGTGATGATGACAATGTGGCAGAGTCTGACATTAATCCTGCATACCTTGGAGGAGAACAAGCTGAAGTGGCTCAAGTGATATACCCTCCTGCAGACTTTGATATGATCCATCAAGAGATATAGACTATGTATAGTCCTCCTGAAGATGCTCACAATGTCATTATAGAGAAAGTTGTCCAGCCTATGCCAGAGGCAATACTAAAAGAAAAAGAGGCTTTGTTAAAAGAACAAGAGGCTCTATTATCTAAGAAAAGATTCAGAGAGCAGGCTGAATTAAGGCCTGATTTTGAACAATGGAGCCCCACATCCAGGAATATCATCTTGACTGCTTGGAAGGCTGCTAAGGATAATGTCCTGGATAGAGGCAAGTGGTATTCTGACCTGGAGTGGAGAAAACATGAGAATTGACAAGTGGCCATTGTACAATATAGAAGAAAGGCTAAACTGGGAAAGCTACCTCCTAATGCACAGGAGCCTAACAAGTATTTCCCCAAGCCTTATCACTATTTTGAAAGACAGAAGATAAAGGCTAAAGAGCTGAAAAAGAAAGATCTCAAAGGAAAGAAGCCTGCTGCTGCTGATGACAATGAAGCTCCAGTTCAAGCAAAGATTCAATCTGGAAAGGGGATTGTAATCAAGGAACCAGAGCAGCCATAGGATAGCATTTTCTTAAGTTTACAAATTGTAATCATTTGTATTAAAATCCTATGTAAACTTTTAACTAATGAAAATGTTGGAATTTTTAAGAACATTGTGTCATGGTTCAAATTTATTACATTAAGTGTTCTGAGGTAATTGTTTATACATGTTCTATTTATACATGTTTAAGTTCTTACCCTGTTATATATTACTATTTTACATCATACTGAGAATTTGTTATGTATGGTGTATATCATTGACTAAGGGTTATGACTTCTCCAAATAGGGGGAGATTGTTGGGTACATTGGAATATATGTACCTGATTTGAAGAAGCCTCACCCTACTCAATGGTATACATCAAGGTGTATTTGATATGCTTTGAGTTTATTTGTGCAGGTTAAGTAACTGCAGGTTTGCAGGAAAAGTTTCTAAGTCCATGTGTCGACACCTAGAAGAAAAGTGTCGACACTTAAGAAGGCTTGTGTCGACACCCAGAGAAGCTGTGTCGACACTTGGAGTAATTATGTCGACACTAGGAAAGCAGAGTCGACACCAGAAGGAAAGTGTCGACACATACAGGCAGTATAGACACACAATGAAGAAATGTCTAAAGAATCAGTGTCGACACTTAGAAGCAGTGTCGACACCCAGAGGAACTTTGTCGACATCAAAAGTGTCGACACTAGGAGGCTGTGTCGACACTCAGCAAACTTCAACAAAGTTCAAGTACAAGTGTCGACACAAAGGAGATGTGTCGACACTCAGCAAAAGTTTCAACACAGAAGGCATGTGTCGACACAAAGAAGATGTGTCGACACTTAGCAAGTTTCAACACAAGAAGATGTGTCGACACAAAGGAGTTGTGTCGACACTTAGCTAAAATCAACTAAGTATTGAAGAAGAAGGACTTGTGTCGACACACAGTATCAGTGTCGACACATTCTGAAGAAGCAGTGTCGAGAAGCAGTTTCTACAACACAAGGAGTTGTGTCGACACCATGAAGGCTAGTGTCGACACTTAGTCTACTTGTTTCGACACTTGGTCTATTTGTGTCGACACATAAAGACTATCTGTCTCGACACTTTCAGACAGTGACAGAGTTTTCAAGAAGTGACTGGATGACTTGACAGCTGCCATTTCAACCGGTCAACTGCTACTGTTAGAGCAGTCAGAAGATCGTTAGAAATCGGATCAGCCGGTCACCATGAAGAAATCTTATATAAAGGCTTATTCCTTCAACAGAAGGGAATCGATGAAGCAATCAATGAAGGGAAAAACAACACAACAAGAAGAAGACCTTCAAGTGAAGATCTAAGAAGTTGGAGAGAGAGAGCTCCTTCTAAGAAGATAGCTATTGAACCAGGCTGATAAGAAAGTTTCAGATTGAGATCTGATTCTCAAGTCAGCAGTTGATTGAAGATCATCTGCATAGAGATACAACCCTACTGTGTTCTAATTCAATAAGCTTTGAAGAAAGCCAAGGGAGGTTGATCTCTGCAAAGTTCTTTCAAGAACTCATCAAGAAGCCAGTCAACTCATCTTTCTCAATCAGAGTTGTGGTTATTAATCTTTGTACTCTTTATTTTCTGTAGGATCCTAAGGGATCTGAGTTGTAAGCCTATATTTATAAAGGCTGAGTGGTAGGGCTTTTGTGCCTAAGTGTAGGAGATACATTTCTCTGAGTGTAGGCCTTGTTGAAGGCTGAGTGTAGGCCTTGTTGAAGGCTGAGTGTAGGTCTTGGTGAAGACTGAGTGGTAGGGCTTTGTGCTTGAGTGGTAGGAGTGGGATCACTCTGAGTTGTAGGAACCTGTTTGGGTTCTGAGCTGTAAGATCTGTGGATCTGAGAAGTAGTGGAGAAGTTAGGTCGAATCTAGTACACTACTAGATAGGCGAATGGGGAAAGTGGATGTAGCCAGACCTTGGGGAACCACTATAAAAGCTGTGTGTACTCTGTGTGTGATTTATTCTGTGATTGCTGTGTTATATGTGCTGAATTGCTGTAAAGGATTGCATAAACAGGTCTAATAATTCAGTGTTTCTGCCTTTAAAAGTTAAAAAGATTAAGTGCACCTATTCACCCCCCTCTAGGTGTTTAGGCACTAGTTCTTTCATGAGCCACTAAGTCGAGGGATATGGCTAACTTCTGCACTTAACTAATTTTCCTTAAAATAACTTCAAAAGAACCTTTCTTCATGATTAGTTTGGTGTCTGCCTGAGCGTCCACAGTTATCCCCTGCTGACGTGGCATCATGACGCGCATTTTCCCTTACTCTGATAAGCCTTATTTGCGGTGAAAATACGGGTTGTGACAACCTAGCTCAGCATTGGCTAGGGAGGGGAAGATCTTCAGTTTCTTCTGGGTAAGAGGTGGGACCTCCGAGCTGAGACCCATCGGTCTGTTTTTAGGTCTGCAACTCACGTCGAGAGGGTAGTTCAAGAAGAGTACGTATGGGCTGCATCATCAGGTCCGAACTCTAGGAGGGACCAGAAAGTTGGTTCCAACAAATCTACTGAGTAGCCATCTCATAATGGTACTCAAGATCTCCTAGTAAAGCAATCTTGATGACTTGTTCTTTGGCAAGCTTTTTGCTCTTTATAAGGGCCTCTTGCAGTTTTCCAAACTTAACAGTGAGCTACTGCAGTTCAGTCTCAGAGTTGGACTCATGTGAATCAAACTTTAGGCTACATGAGTTTGACTCATCCTGAGTCTCATAAACAAAAGTTGTAAAATAAATAGATTTGTCAAAGATTACCTCAATGTTCTGACAATCAACTATTTCTGTTTCTTGATTATCAGTCAGTGCCATTAAGTTTACCTCCATATCATATTCAGATTCATCACAGAGTGATGTAGTTGTGGAGTTCTTTCCCTTATATATGGTTTCTCTAATGAAATCCTCTTCACAGGAGAACAATCCAATGTGCGCATGTTCTTCAACTGATTCAGTTGAGTTTGAATCACCATCAGACAAAGTCTTTGGCTTCTTTGCCATTAGACACTTTTCTTACTTCTTATCTTTGTAAAACATCTTTTCCTTAGACTTCCCGTTCTCCTTTCTCTTTATTGGACAGTCAGCAATGACATGTCCTGGCCTGTTACAACAATAACAAATAATGTCAGTCTTAACTTGTTTGTTGTGTTTTGAATCATACTTGACCACATAGTTATTTCTGTGTTTATCTTTGTTTTTGCTGGAATTTGATCCAGATGATGTCTTCTAGTTCCATTTCTTCCTTCTTCTCATCATTTTCTTGAATTGTCTGGTGAACAATGTTAATTCACCATCTGACAATTCTTCTGATGAAGAACTAGTCCCAGGACTGACTGTATCTTCATCCCTTCTTGGTGATGGGGGACTTTCTCTTTTAGTGTTCTTAGATATGTCTGCTTTGAAAGCCATAGATCTTGATTGATTTGAACTTCTGGCAGATTCATCTTCAGCTTTTCTTGAGTTTAACTATAACTCATGAGATAATAGTTTCCCATACAAATCCTAGGGTAACATATTTCTCAGATTGCCCATTTCTCATACAACACAAATCTTTTTATCACATTCTTTATTTAGGGATCTCAAAAACTTGTCATTAAGCTCATAGTTTGAGAATTGTCTGCCATAATTCTTTAGTCATTGACTATTCTAAAGAACTTTTCATAACAAAGTTCTATAGAATCAATTTTTCCTTGCCTGAAAGCCTCATACTATTGATTGAGTAAAGAATTTTTGTCATCTCTGACTTCCTCAGTGCCTTCCATATAGATTATTAGAGTATCCCACATCTCCTTGAATATTTTATAGTGGACTAAGTTCTAAAAGGTAGAGTTGTCTATTGCACTGACAATTATATTTTGTGCTCTTTTATCCAAGGTAGTAAGAACCACCTCATCCTTTGTCATCTCAGACAGATTCTTAGGGATTTGCACATTTGCATCTAAGATAGATACTTACATAGGAATGTATGATCCTTCTTGAACTATGACAAAGATTCTTAGATCTAATGCCTCCATGAATAATCTCACCCTCTGCTTCCAAATAGCAAAATTATCCTTTTTACATATAGGAAGCTTCATAGAACTGAGTTCTCTATGAGATTCTAAGCCATGAGATCTGATATGTATCAACCACCCTTAGGATCCTATTATGACTATTAGGTCTTTATTTGAATAACATGCCTCTCATACCACTTGAAAGATAAATCAATGGGTAGTCAATCACCTTGATGGGGAGGGGGGGGGGGAATAGGTGTCTTTTAAATTTCTTTGTCACTTATACTAAAGGTTCAGCAGATACTTGAAAATAAACATTCATAAGAACACAACACAAGCAATCTACATAATACATAAAAACTTTATAGTGGTTCCCCTATCTATGGTATGTCTACTTTCTCCATTCTTCCTCACTAGCAATGTGCTAGATACGGTTATATCTCCTCCTCTTCAACTCAGATCAACAGACCTTACAAACTCAATTTCTTTCTAGAAACCTACATCTTAGACCAACAGGTATTACCTCAAATATCTGCCCAATCTACTACCTCAGGTTCCTCAAGAACCCTACCTCAGACTATACAAGTCGTACACCTCAGTGATCCCACACAAATCACCTACCTCAGGTCCCTCAAGAACCCTACCTCAGCCTTTATAACACAGTCTTACAACTTAGAGAATAAATCTCCTACACACTCAAATCTCAAAGATATCTTATAGGTTTAATAGGAAAATGAGAAAGAAAGTAATCTCAGAAAATAGGAACTCTGAAATCTGACTTTTCTGAGAATTCAGATTCTTTAATTCAGCAGCATAGGATTGATTCTTGATGAGCAAACTGGTTGAAATGATTCTTCACTGGATCTGCAATGTTCTTGATGATGATCGACTTGATTTCTTTGAATAACTTATAGAACAGATTCACCTTAATCCCCTGATCAAATTTTTGAAAGGATAAAAAAACTTCCTCGAAGACTTGAGTCTTCCTTCTTCTTGGTGTTTGTCGCCCTTCTCTAACTTGTGAGAAATTAGAAAGATTGATCTATTTTATCTCTCCTATCTTTTGTAGTTTACCCCTCTATTTATAGCCTTCACTGGTCATGTAGCCACTGGCTTCCGATTGATGACATCATCATATACCATCATACTTCAAGTGTTCCTTCAAACATATTCTGATAAGATATCAAGTCACTGTAGCTGACATGACACTTCTGACTTGACTTATCACTCAATTGTGTTGACTCTGTACAACTCTAGAACCATAAGTGTCAAGAAGTCTCAAGTGTCTCGACACAATAATACTTAGTGTTCTTAGACTGTAAACTACAAGGTGTCGAGACATCTTAGCAGTCTCGACACAACTGTCTGCTGGGTGTTGACATTTGCTTTAAATATTCACTGTGTCAAGACAGTTGAATTGTCTCGACATTACTGTCTGCTGGGTGTTGACATCTTTATGTCTACACTGCAGTTTTTCATTGTGTCGAGACAATTGTATTGTCTCGACACTACTATCCTAAGATTTAAGGTGCCGAGATATCTGACTTGTCTTGACACTATTGTCTTGTATCTTTCTGATCCCGACACTTCTCCTACAAAGGTATCGACATAGTTGTGAAGTGTGTCGACACTTTTTTACTTAGTCATTTCTTCTGTACTGTAAGTTGCTGGGCTTTGACTGTCCTGACTTCACTCTACACTATTAGTTGTATGGAGTTGAGTGAACTGGTTTCACTCAATGTCTGTGGACTTTGTCACTTTTCTTCACTATCACTGCCTTAATATTTGGCATTGAGTGAGCTTGCTTCACTCAACGCCTGTGGACTTAGGAAATTACCTCCCTTTCCAGTCATCTTATTTGAGTCCACCTGTCAATATCACTTGGACCACATGTCCAATCAATATGACATAGACTAACATGCATGCATGAACTGAAACATATATCAAATACATACACGTGTATTCATTGAGTTGAAAGGGCTTCTTCAAATCAACTACATTATTTCTAATGTACCCAATAGGAATGGCTTTGGAGTCCATGTATTTGGTTGGTCGTTTGTCTATCATTATGATGGTCTTTAATCACATGTTTGCATGATGAAGAATAAGGTAGCTTATGTGTGAAAGGGGAGAATTATGTGGCAGTTATTAATGATATGAAGAAAATGAAGTGGATTATGTGTGAAAAGGGGTTGGTTTACGGTTGCTAATAATGACATGTAGGAAATAAAGTGATTTATGTGTGAAAAGGTGCTGGTTTTTGGTGGTCACTCATGATATGAAGAAATTTAAGTTGTGTGAAAAGGGGTTGTATAACCCCGTATTCGTGAAGAGAGAGCCCCAAAAAAGGCATGAGACTAGCTATGCATTTTTAAGCTTTTCAAGAGGTTTGGCACTCTTGGTGGCCAATTTAGGCTCAATCTGCATAATATATTAATAGGGGGATGAAGTATTTGCCTCCCCCAGACCCCTTATACAGGACGGGCCCGGTATGTGCTCGCCCTGCACCGAGCTCGTCAGGCCAGCTCGCCCAGCTTGTCAGGCCAGCTCGTCAGGCCAGCTCGTCAGGCCAGCTCGCCCAGCTCGGCAGGACAGCTCGTCAGGCTAGCTCTCCCAGCTTGTCAGGCCAGCTCGCCCAGCTTGTTAGGCCAGCTCGTTAGACCAGCTCGACCAGCTCGTCAGGCCAGCTCGCCCAGCTGGGCAGGCCAGCTCGTCAGGCTAGCTCTCCCAGCTCGTCATGCCAGCTCGCCCAGCTCGTCAGACCAGCTTCCCCAACTCGTCAGGCCAACTCGTCAGGCCATCTCTCCTAGCTTGTTAGGCAAGCTCGTCAGGCCAGCTCGTCCAACTCACCAGCCTTGGTCTCACCCAGGCCGCCAGCTCGCCCAGGCCACCGAGCTCTCTTCAGCTTGAGGGTTTGCCCTTTTGCTCCTGGTGGGCTGCGAATAGCTATTCAAAATAGCGGGATTTGGCTATTGGCAGACCAACCAGGGGGCATTTCAGTAATTTTCAGAGCAGCGGAGGTTGGTTATTTGCAGGCCGTCCAAGAAAACTATAAATATACCCATAGGTGTGCCTTGGAGGGCATTACTTCTTCACTCTCTCTTCATCCTCCAAGGCACCTAGCTCAACATTGGCTATGGAGGGGGAGATCTCCAAGGTCTTCCGAGTGTGAGGTGGGACCTCCGAGCTAGATCCGAGGGTCTGTTCCTAGTTTCCTGAGCCTTTGATCCGTGACATTTGCCTAAGTGTAGTAAGTGTGAGATCACCCTTTTCTAGGGACCCCGAACTCCACAGAGACCGATTTCTCGATTTCAACATCTTGGTGCGGTGAGCGCGGAGAGTGACCAACACAGAAGATATCAGGAGAGTGTCATGGCTAGAGATCAGGGAGGTAGTGTTGATCTCAGCAAGCTCCCCAACCTAGGACCCTTTGAGAGAAGAGTTCATGACGTCCATCCAAGGCATCATGAAGATACTACGAAGTATTGCTCCTCGAGATAACTGGTCAACTCCCACCCCTCAGGACTTGGCTCTCAGAGGACTCGGCGAGACTGCTCCTAGGGTTATCAGCGAGCTGTATCTCAGGGACCTAGGAGAGATTACCCCAGCAGGGGGAAAAGGAAGTGTAGGAAGAAGGCCCGGGAATGAGAGGATGGGAGGTGGGGTCTAGCGAGACCTCACCGGCTGGGAGTTATTCTCTAGCCCAGTGAGTGCTAGCCTTCCTGGCGATCAGGTCGCACGAGTAGAGGTTACGAGACCAACCCTAAGGGTGTCACCCTTCAGCGAGCTGATCATCTCAACTCCCGTTCCTGAGGGGTTCAGAGAGCCTGACATGGCTTACTATATCGGGAAGGATGACCCCGTTCAGCACTTGCAGTGGTTTGAGGATACCGTCTCCATCAGGCCGATTATGGATGCTTTCAAGTGTCGCCTATTCGTGATCATGTTGAAGGACAAGGCAAGGGACTGGTTCCACCAACTCTCACTGAGATCGATCTATGGGTTCGAGGACTTGAGCCAGAGCTTTCAGCTTCGCTTCTCCACCTCCAAGAAGAGGAAGAAGAGTCCCTAGTCCATCTTCCTAATAAGACAGTGGGCCGAGGAGTCGCTGGCCCATTACCTTGACAGGTTCTAAGAGGAGATCCTAGATATCCAGGAGATGTCGGGGTATGCTATAACGCCCCGAAACTCAAAAGAGCGACGAGTGGTGTTTTGAGCCAAGTTTGAAACTTGGCATGGGTCACATGGCCTAGGACACGGGCATGTCCCAAGGGTGTGTCATGCTCGGGTCGACGATCTGACCGAGTGGTCGAGGAATTTGGAGTCGACAATCGTCGAGCAGCGAACACGGCCTGAGACACGGGCGTGTCCCAGTCCGTGTCCTTCACAAGGTGAAGCCGAACCGTGGCGGGGGTGATAAACGGGGTTAGAACACGGGCATGTCAAATACGACACGGGCATGTCGAGTACCCGTGTCCCTTTTTGGCATTTTCGGTCTTGTGTCGATGGAGGAACACGCCCAGCTACACGGGCGTGTACTGGATGATACAGGCTTGTCAATCCGAACACGGGCGTGTCGAGAGCCCGTGTTCTTTTCGGGATGTGTCAGTTTCGACAGCGAATGGGTAACACGGCCTTGGACATAGGCGTATCATAATCTGTGTTCGGCACAGGTTTTGGATTTCAAGTCCGAATCGTGGTCGTCCGTTTCCTTATTTTGGGATCTAACGGCCCAGGACTGTTCTTGCTGGGATATACCTGGGAATAGGCCTTTCAAACCCTCATTCTTTTGGGTTCTTCTCTTTCTAAGATCTAGAAAGATGAAAGAGCAAGGAAGAAGAAGGGAGATAGATCCGGCTGCCGGCGGAGCTTCGGAGCAACAAATCGCAAGCCGACTTCGGATCTACGGAGGCGAGGACATTGCGGGCGGTGCTTTTCATCCGCATAGATTTCCATGACGCCAAGGAGAAATGCTAGGGTAACGATTCTCATCCTAGGACTTGTGAAGTCCTCTTTTCCTTTGCATAGGAAGCCCACTCTCGCGAGTTTGTGTTGAGTGTGAGACGTTCCTTCGGGTAGACATGAATAGTCCCCGTTGGTTTGCATGTAGAGTCTGTATTCGAGTAACGGACATAAGCATGATGTGTGAAGCCTACCCGGACAAGTTGGTCTGGATCGGTGATGTTGCATTGCATGAATGGCTGGAGAAGACTCCGTGCAGATGTTTATTTTTCGGGTTTTCTACGTGGTAGATTTCAATAGGGAGCGTTGGGGACTAACTCCAAGGTGCACCCGAAAAACTGGGCGGATGCGTGATTCTGCCATCTTGGTGGCCTGGTAGCCAACTTGTACATAACTGGGTTATGTAATATTGTGTGTTCGATTCACGGGCTTGGGGGAAGCTTGACCCGCACCGATAACTTTAATTGTCGTGGAGAGGTGAGCAACGAGTTAAGTGGAACCGTTCTTGCTCTATGCGGTTCGGTGTTAGAGGCCTACCGATGGCATAGAGGTCAGGTCTTAGGCTGTCGATGTTTTCAAGTGACGTGACTTCTGCCTGAAAGACTCAAATGCACATGAGATTTGCCGTTCAAGTGGCGGTGGTGAGACCGCGGATTTTGACCGGGTTCTCCGAGATTGTACCCTAAGAGCACGGGGTGTGTGGCCGTGAGTGCCTACGTCTGTGATGAAGTATTTTTACACTATACTGCTTGGTTATGCTAACAAAGTGCAGGGATGGAGCATCACCGCCCCTAGTTTGGGGGCGGGATTGTTATAATTTGGTCAGCATAGCTGACCGTTGCTTTTGTTTGCCACTGTGCGGTGGATTATTGCTTGCAGGTGCTGCGGAGCGAAGTGGTAAATAGCGGGCAAAAGCCCATGTTGCTGAGCCGGCCCTCGAAGGCCTAATATTGAGTGTTTACTTGTTTTATTCATGTGTGACCGACCTGTGTGCCGAGGTTTGGAAAACACTGTAATTTGAGTAAATAATTATAAGGCCTTAAGGCCATTGTACTTGTGTATTGTATATTCATTCCTATTGGGTTCTGTAGTGGACATTCATTCTTATGGCTGGGTTCTTTATTTTGCAACCTTTAATTCGCTTCTGCTAGAATATACTCTTTGTAGGACGTTGATTCCTTACTGGATGGTTCCATTGAGTAACCACCCAGTCTGTTTATGGTATATGGCGTCGGGCCCCGGCCAGACCTACTGCTATATGCTATGTGATGGATAGGGGGTGTTACAATTTAGTATCCGACTACTGGTTTTGGTCAACTTAAATGAATTCGTGGATGAATTCTTTTAAGGGGTGGTGAGCACATGTGTGTGTGTGCCATCATTATAACATCAAAAGAACCCATGAATGTCCACTTAGGAATGAAAATACACGTGTTTGAGGAACCTGCGTATTCCTATAATTGCTTTTTGCAATTTTATTTGGTCGCTGAACAATGTTTTGTACGACTATAGGTGACCAGGAGTGGTGCAGGGCCGTCAGAACGTCCGGTTTCTGAGGATTATAGTGCACCCAACGACGTGCTTGAGACCCCTCCTTCGTTTGAATCCATAAGAAGGATCATTGAAGCAGTGTTCGCTGTGACTAATGCACAGCATGGAAGAAATATGCAACCATTTATCCCTGAGAAGTCTTCAATGCCGGGTGGTGTGTTGGATCTAATGACATATAGAAGGCCATTAGGTCAGTAGTTGAATATGTTCCTAGTGCAGGGTACGCATTCAGTTGATGAATATTTGCTGGCATTTCTTATGATAAGCCGGTACCCATGCTTTGAGTTGGAGAACGAGCAGTCTATAGTTGATAGATTCTATAATGGTCTGCGTGGCGAGCTGCATATTCTACTGCTAGGACCAAAAATACCGGGATTCTGAGCCTTGGTGGAGTCGGCCAGATCTTTGGAAGTAGAGTTGGTAAAGACTCGCCGGATGCCAGTGAGTAGGGTATCGAGCTCTTCAAGTTCTATAAGAGCTCCACCCCGCATAACGCGGAAAAAGGAAGTCCAAAAGAAGGACTCTAGTGCTGAGAAGACAGAGTTCCAAGTGTCGACTACCTCAAAGTCTGGATATTGTAGGTGGTATAAGAAGGCTAGGACTTCTGGTCCAGCCCCTTCTTCTGCTGCTTTAGGGGCAACTATAGGCCGAACCCCGGGCGCATGTTATAATTATGGGAAGCCGGGGCATTTTGCCCGTGAGTGTTGGAGCAGACGCCTAAAGTCCGAGAGGAAGCCTAAAGAGCACAGCCTAGGCTTGCAGGAGGCCAGGAATCACGCTGGCAAGGTGACAGGTACGGTTTAAGGTTATAGCTATTAGCTGTAAATACTTGTTGCCCTTGCGCATGTTAGCTTAGGACTACTTGTGCTAGGCTTTGTTTTGATGTTCGATTATCTGGCGAGAGCACCATTCGATTCGGGTGTTTCACATTCTTTTTGTCTGAAGAATTTGTATCGCGCATCAGAGTACCTACTTCGATGGCAAAGAACAAACTGGATGGGTTGTTGCCGAATGGGTGTTCAATGCGTGCGGATAGAGTTTGTTGTGTTTAGTTATGTTTGGAAGTCAAGAGTTTGACTTGCAAGCATCGTTACTACCGCTGGTGGAGTTTGACGTAATTTTTGGTATGGACTGGCTCTCGGAGCAGCAGGCGTACCTTGATTGCAATTGCAAGGAGGTCAAGTTGGGAACTGGTCGTGAGGCTACTTTTGCGGGCTGGAAAGGGGTCGAGCAAGACTTTGATGTCTGCTCTTCAAGTTGTTAAGGCTGTTCGTGCTGGTGCAAAGCTGTTCTTTACGCTAGTGGAGGTTGCAAAGCCTAAGCCTACATTGGATAGTATTTCAGTAGTATTCGAGTACCCTGATGTGTTCCCTGGCGATCTTCCTGGAGCCCCACCTCAACGGGAGATTGATTTCACCATCGAGCTAGTGCCAGGTGTGAAACCTGTGTCACGCTCTCTGTATCGGCTAGAGCCTAAGGAAATGGCGGAGCTGAAGGTTCAACTTCAAGAGTTGTTGGAGCAGGAGTATGTGCGTTCAAGTTCGTCGCCTTGGAGCGCACCAGTCCTTTTTGTTAATAAGGACGGAAGCTTGAGACATTGTATCGATTATTGAGAGCTGAACAAGCTAATGGAAAAGAATAAGTACTCGATCCCAAGGATTGATGATCTGTTTGATCAGCTAGTCGAGTAATCATTGTACTCAAAATTGGATCTCAAGTCCGGTTATTATCAACTGAGGATAAGGGAGATTGATATCCCTAAGACAGCTTTTAGTATGAGATACAGACATTACGTGTTTACGGTCACGCCATTTGGGCTGACGAATGCGCCGTAGGTGTTCATGGATTTGATGAACAGGACTTTCAGGGAGTACCTAGACCACTTTGTGATCGTCTTCATCGACGATATATTGGTGTACTCGCAGAGTGAGGAGGATCACTTTAAGCATCTGCATTTGGTGTTGGAGACGCTGAGGAGGAATCAATTGTACGCCAAGTTCTCCAAATGCGAGTTTTGGTTGTCCTCAATAACATTCCTTGGTCACATAGTAGTGGAGAGGGAATTGCGGTGGATCCGAAGAAGATTGTTGCCATACGAGAGTGGCCTGTGCTGTCTACGGTAGCGGAAGTCCGGAGTTTTCTGGGGCTTGCTGGCTATGACAGGCGCTTTGTGGAGAACTTCTCGCGGATAGCGTTACCCCTCATGACTCTGACGAGGAAAGAGCAGGAGTTTGTTTGGGCGTCGGAGTGCACACGAGCTTTTGAGGAGCTGAAGTGTCGGTTGACCACGACGCCTGTGCTGAGTTTGCCGAGTGGGACTGAAGGTTTTGAGATCTACAGCGATGCTTCGGGCAGTGGACTGGGTTGTGTCCTACTGCAGCATGGAAGTGTGATAGCATATGACTCGCGATAGTTGAAAGTTCATGAGAGGAATTATCTCGTCCATGACTTGGAGTTAGCGGCCGTGATTTTTGCCTTGAAGCTGTGGATGCACTACTTGTATGGGGTGAAGGTCGATATCTATACCGACCACAAGAGCCTGAAATACTTATTGGATTTGAAAGATCTAAACATGCGATAAAGGAGATGGATGGAGTTCTTGGGGGACTATACATTCAAGATCCATTATGTGCCTAGGAAAGGCAATGCGGTTGCGAACACGTTGAGTTGCAGGGCCCCAGCTCAAGCCAATTGGCTGTCAGTCCATGACGAGCGGTTGGTTCAGGAGTTGGAGGAGTTGGAGATGTCTTGCATAGACAAGCAATCAAGTGTAGAAGCGCTATTGAACTGGACGGAAGTTCAATGTGACCTGGCTGATCGGATTAGGCAGGCTTTGGATTTGGATGGCCGCATGAAGCAACTCATGATAAAGGCTTTGGATATGTGAAATTCCCAATTTGTTGTTGAGGATGGAATGCTACGGAAAGACAATCGTCTGTGCGTCCCAAACGTGGGCAATTTGCGGGTGGAGTTGTTGTATGAGGCGCATCATACCAAGTACTTGATTCACCCGGGGAGAATGAAGATGTACCGCGATGTGAAGAAATTGTTCTGGTGGCCAGGACTTAAGAAGGATGTGGCACTCTACTTGGCGAAGTGTCAAACATACGCCTTGGTGAAGGTGGAGTGCCAGAAGCCTGGAGGATTCTTGAAATCCTTGCCTATTCCGGAGTGGAAGTTCAACGACATTACTATAGACTTTGTGCATGGTTTGCCAAGGTCGCAGAAGGGAAACGACACCATCTGGGTGGTCGTAGATCGTTTGACGAAAGTGTCGCACTTCATTACGCATAGGAAGGATGATTCAGTGGAGAAATTGGCGAAGTTATACGAGGATAATATTGTGCGGCTTCACTGTGTGCCCCGCAACATCGCGAGTGACCGTGATGGGCGGTTCACGTACAATGATTGGAGGCTGGTGCAACAGATGTTTGGAACAAAGCTGAGTTTCAGCACAACCTTTCATTCGCAGACGGATGGTCAGACCAAGATGGTCAATAGGACGATGGAAGACATGCTTCGCATGTGCGTCCTGGATTTCGGGAAGCAGTGGGAAGATCACCTATACTTGGTGGAATTCGCTTACAACAATAGCTACCAGGCGAGCATACAAATGGCGCCCTTTGTGGCACTTTATGGTAGAAGATGTCGCACGCCGTTGTCTTGGTTGGAAACGGGTGAGTCAAAGTTGTACAAGCGCCAAGAGGTGGAATATGCAACATCGTTGGTTCGAATGATTCAAGAGAGATTGCTAATCGCACAGGACTGGCAGGATAAGTACTATAACTCCAAGCATAGGAACGTGGAGTTCACTATCGACGACTGGGTATACTTGAAGATGAAGCCGTTCAAGCATGTCTCGTGGGTACGACGCTTGAAGAAGCTAAGCCCAAGGTACCATGGACCATTTGAGGTTATGGAGTGGATTGGCGAAGCAGTTTATCGATTGAGGCTATCGGTGGAGCCTAGTGGTCTACACGATATGTTGGAACACCCTATTACTAATTTGGGCCAGGATCACTATGTCTCTTAGGAACTTGTTTTGACCTCATTGTATAGATCTAAAGGTCAAGTAGAATTGAGTCTAAGGGTTAGTACTTAGGTTTGGAAGCTGCCCTCAAGACCAAGGTTTTTCAGTCTGGAAACTAAGTCATTTCGTCGAGCTCAGTATGACGAATCGTCGAACTCCAATCGACGATCGTTGAGCTCACTTCGACGAATCGTCGAACTCCAATCGACGATCGTTGAGCTCACTTCGACGGATCGTCGAACTCCATTCGACAATCGCTGAGCTCAACTTCAACAAGTCGTCGAACTCCATTCGACGATCTTTGAGCTCAGATCGACGATCTTGACTCCAGTTTGGTTCTCAATCTCTGATCTCAGTTCGACGATAGTTGAGCTCAGATTGACGATCTCTATTTCTGTCAAAGTCCAAATCTCTGAGCTCAGCTCGACGATAGTGGAGCTCAGTTCGACGTTTTTCTAAGGAGTTCAACGACTTTCAAGATTCAAATTTGGAGAGCTGTGGAATTACTGTCAGCATTTAATTCAGAGATCTTGTAGCCGTTTTCATTTATTCTGGAGCAAGTTTCAAGGAATTATCAATGAATGTTTTATTGGACTTTCCTCCAGAAGACAATTACAGTTAATGAAGTCATTTAATGACAGGCCAACGACTATCTTGACAGTGAATCATTTCTATTCAGACATCAAGAGAATAAAAGATTAGATTTTTCAGAATTGAAAAAGAGAAGAACAAGGAGAGACACACATTCTGCAATATTCATTCTCTGCAAAACTTCTTCTACAACAACTCTTATAACAACAAACACACAAGAGAAAGAGAAAGAGTTGCAGACATCCTTAGTCTCAAAGATTCACACAAGAACACCAACACCAAAAGGAGATCAACAAACTGAAATCTTCAGATCTCTTTTAATTCAAGTTTCAAGGCCATCATCATTCAAGACTCCAGACACCTCACATTTCAGCTATTGCTGAAATCATCATTTGCTGGAGATCAATTTTCTGAAGGCCTATCACCCTACTACAAAGCTTCATTTCCTGAACAACTCAATATCTCAGGGGGAGCTTTGACAACATCCACAATCTTCTCTCTAACTGTTGACAGAGAAGATCTTCTTATCCCTCTCTCTCTCTGCTGTAAAGGGTTTTTCAAACTCCCTTCAAAAGTTTGTGTGTGGTTTTTGAGCACCTTATCAAAAGCTCATTGGTGGCAAGACACCTGATCAAAAAATCTGGTTTGGTTTTTGAGCACCTTATCAAAAGCTCATTGGTGCCCAGGACACCTGATCAACTCATCCTGCAGTGGATTCCTACCTATGGTGGTAGAAGAGTGGATGTACCCAGATTGGTTGGGGAACCACTATAGCTCCTTGTGTCTTCTGGTTGCTTGTTTTTCTTTTGTTTCTGGCTGTGGCTTGTGATTAGTTTCTTCTGTAGATTGTGATTATTCTGTGGTTAGATTTACTATTTGCTTCTCTGTTCACATTAGAATACAACAACTGTTGTAAAAGTTTTTAGCAAGCACCATACTCTATTCACCCCCCCTCTAGAGTATATCAGATCTAACTCACACTTTCAATGGGTATCAGAGGCAGGTTGGTTAAACATACCGAACCTCGGTGGTTGCACAGGCTAACACCTGAACCCAAAGATTCCTATAGTTAGATCTGCTTGTTGTAGATTTTGTTATCAGAATTATCTCTTCACAAATCATGGCCCAAAACAAAGATTATGCTAGCACCAGACCTCCAGTGTGCAATTTATCCAAGTTTGCACTTTGGAAGGCAAGGATTAGACTATACATGAATTCTATTGACGAGGACATTTTTAATTCTGTTTTGACAGTGTGTCCAAGACCTCCAGAGAACACAAGTACAAATGCTGTTCCACCTCCCTCAGGAACAGATGCAGAGATCGAGAAGTGGAAGGTAGCAGATGCAAAGGCTATGAACATCTTAGCCCAAACTATGTCTCATGATATTTTCCAAAAGGTAGCTGAATGCAACTCAACAAAGGAGATTTGGGACAAGCTATCTGAAATAGTCTCAGGATCAGCTGATGAAAGAAAGGACAGGAGATCCCACCTCATATCCCAATATGAGAATTTCAAGAAAGGAGAAGCTGAGTCAGTAGCTGAAATGTATAACTGACTCAATCTGATAGTCAATGAACTAAAGACTCTGGATAAGGAGATCTCATTGACTGAGCTAAATGACAAAATCCTAATGTGCTTCCCAAGCACTTGGGACTCAAGAATCTGGCCAATCAAGGATGCCAGAAGTCTGAATGAGATCACCACAGAAGCTCTCTTGGGCAAGCTCAAATCTTATGAGCTGCTCATCAAAAATAGAGAAGAAGAGCAGAATGCTGTCTCACCAGCCACAAGAAAAGAGAAGTCTATAACTTTCAAAGCTACTGAAGATCAGCCTGAAGACAAATCCCAGGCAATGATGAGCTGCTTAGTCTACTGGCCAAAAGATTTTACAAGATGGCCAGAAAGGACTTCAGGAAAAGATCATACAAAGAGCATGACAAGCCAAGGTATGATAAATCAAACAATAAATAAATTATCTGCTTTGCTTGCAGGAAACCAGGCCACATTGTGCCTGACTTTCCAGAGAACAAAAACAAGGACAGAAAGGATAAGAGAGAGAGAAGAAAAGACAAGGACTACAAGAAGAACAGCAATGACAAACCCTCCTCAAGCAAGAACAAACATACAATGAAGGGATTTGTTGCTGAATCTTGGAGTGAGACTGAATTGGAATCAGAAGCTTCATCCAGATCAAGTGATGCTGAAGATGATGCTGAAGAGAAGGAGTTCTGCATGATGACAATCAATGCCTCTCAACACAATTCAGATGCAGAAGAGTCAGAGTCAGACTCAGAGACTCAACCTGAAGAAGACCAGGTAATAGAATCATTTGATTTCAATTTTGAGGACTTTAAGTATGAATTTAAAGCACTGTGCTTAGACTTATTAAAATCTGAGAAGGAAATTATCTCTCTCAGAAATCAATTGTCTGAACACAGTTCCTTAAAATCAGAAAACCTCAAACTCTCTAAGGAGTTGGAGTGCTGTAGGGAGCAGATAGCTTCACTGAAAAGTGAGCTATCAGAGGCCAAAAAGCTTGAAGAATCCCTTAATGGGAGAAACATCAAGCTAATGGATATCACAAGCACAGTGAACTCCAGATTCAATAGTACACTGGGCTTGGGTGCTTCATCCAGCCAACCTATAGTACTAATAACCCCAATTAAATTTATCTCTGATAAAGGGAAGGGAGTTGTAGAGGTAGCTAGGAAAAATTCTGATCTGCCTAAGAAAACCAAGATCCAGCAGAAATCGTCGAACGGAGCTAGACGATCGCCGAACGCAGATCAACGATCTCAGGCAAGATCGTCGAACTTAGGTCGACGATCTCTAATTCCTTAACTCTGCCACAGTCGACCGTCGAACGGAGCTCGACGATCTGACCCAAGATCGTCGAACGCAGCTCAACGATCGTCGAACAGAGATCAGAGCTTTAGAAATTCTTTCAAGGATAAATTAAAATCCAATCATAGGGGTCCTTCATCCCAAAGATTTAACCCTTATACTGAATGGATAATACCTCCAAGGAGATATCATCCTGAAGGTTATAAGAGTCAACTAGGGATGTCATTTATTTGTGAATTTAAAAGTTATTAACCTAGGCCCAAGGTAAACTGAGTCAAAAATAAGTGAATTATTTTATGTGCAGGTGAAGACCTATCCAACATCAAACCAGTAATGGTATTTGGATAGCGGGTGCTCAAAGCACATGACAAGAAACAAGGATAACCTCACATCCTTTAAAGCCAAGCTTGGACCCAAAGTCATATTTGGTGATTCAAACTTTGGACTGACAAAAGGATATGGTGCAGTTCAAATTGGCACAGTCACATTCAAGAAGGTAGCATATGTGGAAGGACTGAAGCACAATTTGATCAGTATCAGTCAGCTATGTGATGAAGGCTACCAGGTGACTTTCAGCAAAGCCTTATGCAAGATCAAGTCAGAGGACAACACAACTGTGTTGACAGGTAAAAGGAAAGGTAACATCTACTTAGTAGACTTTCTTTCAACAGATGTAGATATTTGCCTGTTTAATTATGTTAGTAGACCTAATGTGTTATGACATAAGAGACTAGGGCATATAAACCTTAGAACCATTGCTAGGCTATCCAAGAACAACCTTGTTTGAGGACTACCTTCTGGCCCCTACAAGAAGGAAGGACTCTGCAGGGCTTGTCAATTAGGCAAGCAAACTAAAAATAATTTCAAGTCACTTAATAAGAGTGATTCACCTAGGATTTTGTATCTGTTACACATGGATCTTTTTGGACCCATTACAGTACAAAGCTTAGGAGGGAAATCTTACACTTTAGTAGTTGTAGATGACTTCTCTAGATTCACATGGGTGTTCTTTCTGAGGAAGAAGTCTGATAACTTTAAGTGTTTGACAGAGTTTCTCAAATACATACAGACTGAGTTCAATACTCACATTGCCCTGATCAGAAGTGATCATGGGACAGAGTTTGATTCTCTTCTTATGCAAGAGTTCTGTCAGAGTGAAGGGATCAGGAATACTTTCTCAGCTCCTAGAGCTCCTCAACAAAATCGGGTAGCTGAAAGGAAAAATAGAACCCTTATTGAATCTGCCACTACATTGTTGTCAGATGCTCACCTTCCTCTATCCTTTTGGGCAGAGGTAGTGAACACCTCCAACTATGTGCTGAATAGAAGTTTAATACATAAACTGAAGGACAAGACTCCCTATGAATTACTCAAGAGAAGAAACCCAAAGTAGATTACTTTAGAATTTTTGGCTGTATGTGTTATATACACAATAATGACAAGAAGTATTTAGCAAAATTTCAAGCTAAAGCTGATGAAGGAGTGTTTCTGGGATACTCCATGATCAGTAAGGCTTATAAGGTTTATAATAAATCAACTATTAAAATTGAAGAATCTGTTCACATATCTTTTGATGAAACTAACATGTCTTTCAAGAAGAAGAACACTTCTACCATAGAACCTTTACAGGTACACTCTCTAGCTGAAGACTTGGACAGAATACAAATTACTCAAAAGGATGAAAGTAGTGAAGATGAAGAAGACAATCAACACCTTGAAGAGAAACTTCTTGAAGAGCCAGTTGGTGTACCACCAGAGGAAACAACAACACAGGTCGGTGAACAATCAACACCCCTTGTTGATTTAGTAACATCAAGAGACCATCCAATTTCCCAAGTAATTGGAGACATCTCAGCTGGTGTGCAAACCAGAAATCAGGTCAACCAAAACCTATTGCACACTTGCTTCCTATCTCAAATTGAACCTCAATCCATTTAAGATGCAGAGCAAGATCCACACTGGATCATGGCAATGCAAGAAGAGTTGCATCAATTTGAAAGGAACAAAGTTTGGGAACTAGTACCAAGGCCTAAGGATCACTCTATTGTTGGAACAAAGTGGGTGTTCAGAAACAAATTGGATGATCAAGGAGTAATTGTAAGAAACAAGGCAAGGCTAGTTGCTCAAAGGTACTCTCAAGAAGAAGGCATAGACTATGACCAGACTTTTGCACCAGTTGCAAGGTTGGAGGCTATTAGAATCTTCTTAGCATATGCAGCACACAAAGGCTTCAAAGTATACCAGATGGACGTAAAAAGTGCCTTTCTCAATGGAGATATCAAAGAAGAAGTCTATGTCAGACAACCTCCAGGTTTCATCTCTCCATCTCATCCTGATTATGTTTTTAAGCTGAACAAAGCATTATATGGTCTCAAGGAAGCTCCTAGAGCATGGTATGAGACCCTAGCATGCTTTCTCCTGAAGAATGAATTTATAAGGGGTAGAGTATATCAAACTATTTTTATTAGAACCCATAAGTCCCATACCCTACCAGTACAAATCTATGTAGATGATATTATCTTTGGTTCTACTGATTCAAATTTGTGCAGAAGGTTCTCCAATCTAATGCATTCTAAATTTGAAATGAGTAGCATGGGTGAGCTATCCTTCTTTCTAGGATTGCAAGTCAAACAACATGCTGAAGGCATATTCATTTCTCAAACCAAGTATGCAAAAGAATTGGTTAAGAAATTTGGTATGTCTGAAGCATCTTGTATGAAAACACCTATGCCTACTAATGTTGTATTGGATGCTGATGAACATGGGAAACCTGTTGATCAGACAACATATAGAGCAATGATTGGCTCTTTACTGTACCTTACAGCTAGTAGACCTGACATAATGTTTACTACATGCATCTGTGCTAGATTCCAAGTGAGCCATAGAGAGTCACACCTAACATTAGTTAAAAGGATTCTCAGGTATGTTAAAAGTTGTCCAAATCTAGGTCTCTGGTATCCAAAAGATTCAGCATTTGACTTAACTGGATTTTCTGATGCTGATTATACTGGATGCAGAATTGACAGGAAAAGCACCAGTGGAACTTGTCAGTTTCTTGGTGACAGACTTGTCTCTTGGTTTTGCAAGAAACAAACATCTGTGTCAACTTCAACTGCTGAAACTGAATATATGGCTACAGGTAGTTGTTATTCACAAATATTATGGATTCAAAACCAACTCCTAGACTATGGCTACAACTTAGAGAAGTCTAAAATCTTTTGTGATAATACCAGTGCTATTTCTATAGCTCAAAATCCAGTCCTCCATAGTAGGACAAAACACATAGAAATTAGGCATCACTTTTTAAGGGATAATGTTGAGAAAAACAAAATTGAACTTCAATATATCCCAACTAATTTGCAAAGGGGAGATATTTTCACCAAACCCTTGGATGAAAAGAAACACACCTTCTTCCTAAATCAGTTAGGAATGTTAGATGGAGGAAGTTTAAAATAATGTCCAAGATTTTAAAACTCTAAAAATGACCATGACTAGGCAAACTTCAAAATTTTTCTAGTGTCTAGAGTGTTTCTGGTCTCTGAACTGCGTTCGAAGATTTCCCCCCGATCGTCGAACGGAGATCGACGCTTTCCGCAATCGTCGACCAGAGTTCAGTGCTTCTCAGATAGTGCTCAACTATCTCTCCAGGTCAACGATCGTCGAACAGCGCTTGACGATTTTGTTCTCTGAACTATCGTCGAACGGAACTCGACGATCTCCAATATCATCGAACGGAGATCGACGATAATGAAGACCTTTCAGATTCCTTTAGAAGCCCGATCGTCGAACTGAGTTCAACGATCTTTCCTTTTCTGCGTCGAACCCTAATATAAAATTCATTTTTCGGCCGTCGTTCTCCTTTTCCACCTTCAATCTTTCTGCAAATTTTCTCTTTCCCTCCAAACATCTCTACACTTGGTCGTTTGTTTGTTGAGTTTTGCAGGAAGCAATGGCCGTCGCCGTCGCCGTTCTGGCCGCCATGAAATTTGATGCCAGATTTGATATTGATATGGATTCTTTCAGCACCAGTGATCAGGTTTTCCAAGACATTCTAGAACTTTTCAAGGAGCAAAAATTAGTTACTATCATGTCCACTAGAATCAAGTTGCCTGCTGATGAAATCAAGGAGTGGGTATATACTGCCCACAACCAGGATCAAAATACAGTGATTGGATCAATTTCTGGAACCCAGGTACCTCTGACACCTACTATTCTGATAGAGGTTTTTCAATTAAATTCTGGAAGAGATTCTGCTCAAATGTCTGGAGAAGAATTTTCTACTATGCTTGATAGAATGGGTCATTCTGATGCAAAACCTAGCAAGCTGCTGAAAAAGAATTTGGCTGTTGAGTACAGGTTCTTAGCTGATGTTATGGGAAAAGTGCTTTAGGCCAAACATTCAGCCCATGATACCATCTCCAGGTATCAGCTGTGTTTGATGAGTGCTCTTGTAGATAAGAAACAATTAAACTGGGGAGAGATATTCTTTGATCTGATTAAGAAAAAGATAAATAAGAACTTTGTGAATTATGGAAGGATACTAGGGCTGTTTCTTCAAAACAGATGTCCTGCTCTACTAGTCTCAAATGGGATGCACATCAATGCCTCCAAGAGGCTCTCCTGTGCCCTGTTTGGTAAGTGGGACAGATAGATTGTGAAGCCCAGCAGGCCCTCTGCAGCTGTAACTTCAGGAACAAGGACTGTTACAGTCTCATCCCCTGCAGAAGACTTGCCTGCTGCTTCTCCTCCTCCTCCACCTCTTATTTAATATCCACCAGTCACCTCCACCATTCAAATTTCATCCACCATCATTATTTCAACCCCATCTCCAACTTCAGTTTCACCAACTCCACCTCTAATAGAAGTCATATTCCATCCTCTACATCAATACCCTCACCAAGACATTGATTCATCATCCAACATTCCATCCTTCAATCTGATAGATGATTCCTTTATGGATGATTCACCTTCATCCCCTCCTGATCTACCCTCTTCATCCACATCTTATCAACAGCTACTACAAGACATCATTGCTCAACCCTCCTTCACACCTTCTATTTCAATTCCACTATCTTCCATTTCAACAATCCCCACACCTCAACCTTCCTTTCCCCCATACACCAGCTCTCCACCAACATCTCCAGCTGCTCCACCTTCATTCTCTACCTCTGCTCAAGTCCCTACTGAGCATGTAGATATTCCAGCCTTAGCAGACAGATTGTATGAGCTGATAGCTCCCAGGCTATCACTCTGGTTGGAGACCTCCTTGGCTCCACTTCTACATTCAGTTGCAGCCCTTTCTGCCAGGCTCTCTTCTCTCATTCCTCAGGCAATCCCTTCCTTTGGGTGCCTTGATCCAGCTGTCTCTGAATCTAGGCAGGGGGAGATGCCTCATGAAGGTGTTAGATTGCCTGCTGCTGCTATTTCCTTAGTTCAAGTTGCTGTCTCTTCAACTCAAGCTCAAGCCTCAACACCACAGGTTGTAGTTTTCTCAGTGGACCTCAGGTCTCTTTTATCAGAGTTTGATTATATATATTTCAGCTGTCTTCCAGAGAGTACTGCAGTCCAGCAATCTGAGGACCTCTCCAAGGCCATTGTGCCCTTTTCCAGCTGTGACACCAGTCTCATTAATTCTTTTATAAAGTCCTTTTCTGCTGCTTCCCCTGCTGTTTCTGTTGTTGTTGAAAGTACTGATGCTGCTCCTACCGCTGCAAATGTTGTTGTGTCTGATACTTTTGATACTGCTGATGAGTTAGTCTCTAAGGATATACTTATGACAGAGGTATTTGATCTTGAGCCTACTATCATTACTGATGATATTGCTGTTACTGAAACTACTGTATCTGAAAGTATTGTTTTTGAAACTGCTGATGTTGCCCCTGCTGATGTTCTTGTATCTGAAACTGTTATCTTTGAATCTGTTGCTGCCCCAGTTACTGTTGTTACTACTGCTGTTGTATCTTCTGAGAGTGTTGCTCCTGAAAGTTTTGCATCTGCTGATGCACTCTCTTCTGCTAGTGCTGCTTCTATTTCTCCCTCTACTGTTGCTGCCACAACTGCTGTCACCACTGTTTCAGCTGCTCAATCAGAACTTCAAAAAGACTATCTTAAGAGGATTGATGCACTTTATGATGCTCAGAGCTCTGAAAGTGATCAGTTCAGAACTGATTCTGATGATTCCTCAGCTACTATAGCAAGGAAAAGAAAAGCAAGAAGCAAGGCAATGAAAAGAGTTCCTCCAGCTAAAGTCAAAGACACAAATGACATACCTTATTACATTCTGCATGACTGCCCTATAACAGAACATTGGATGCAATACTCCAAGAATCAATTAAAGGCTATGAAGAAGAAGAGGAAGTATGAGAAAGGTTCCTCTCAATTCCATCATCCTCCTCCTCCTCCTCCTTCACCTGGTGCAGCTGCAAGTGGTAGCTCTGCATCTCATCCCTCTTCCAGAAGTCAAACCCCCTATCAGCCTCAAGGAAGATCTCAACATAGGGGAAGCCAATCCAGAGGCTATCAGTCAAGGAGAGGAAGCTATAGAGGAAACCAAAGAGAACTTCAAGTTTATTCAAAAGGTTATTCAAGGCAACACCCATACTCAAGGGAAGGACCAGGTTCATCTGATACTACTTCAGGTCCCTTTCCTTACAAGCTTAAAGAATTAGTCTCCTGCAGAGCTCCTCCAGACAATCCCTCTAACAGATATGAGCCTCCAGTGCCTTTTGAGGATCCAGAGAACAATCCAACTTCTTGGACAGCCAGGATAAAAGAGTTAGCTGCTCTGGACCAGATCAAGAAAGCCAGAGAGCAAGGCAAGGACACCTCCAATATCACTACTTTATCTGATTAAAGGAAAAAGGAACTGGAAAAATACTCCTCCAGCAAGTTCTTTGATTCTGAAAGCTATATGAAGCTGCACCCTGAAGCTGTAGTACCAAGGCCAAAACAACAAACATCTCTAGGTGCAGCTGATGACAGAAGATCAAAGAAGGAAGATCTTAATCCAAACAGGGAAATAAAACTTATAAAGAGCAAGAAAAAGGAGTAATTCTGTAAGGTGACAATATATTCTGTTTTCTGAACTATCTGAGTTATATCTATGATTCTGCAATGCTTTGTTTGTTGCATTTCTGTAGTGTTGCTTTGAATGTTGCTTTTATTTTCAAATGTCTGTAAATAGTAATCCTAACCCAAATAGGGGGAGATTGTTGGAACACCCTATTACTAATTTGGGTCAGGATCACTTTGTCTCTTAGGAACTTGTTTTGACCTCATTGTATAGATCTAAAGGTCAAGTAGAATTGAGTGTAAGGGTTAGTACTTAGGTTTGAAAGCTGCCCTCAAGACCAAGGTTTTTCAGTCTGGAAACTAAGTCATTTCGTCGAGCTCAGTAAGACGAATCATGAACTCCAATCGACGATCGTTGAGCTCACTTCGACGAATCGTCGAACTCCAATCGACGATCGTTGAGCTTACTTCGACGGATCGTCGAACTCCATTCGATGATCGCTGAGCTCAACTTCAACAAGTCGTCGAACTCCATTCGACGATCTTCGAGCTCAGATCGACGATCTTGACTCCAGTTTGGTTCTCAATCTCTGAGCTCAGTTCGACGATAGTTGAGCTCAGATCGACAATCTCTGTTTCTGTCAAAGTCCAAATCTCTGAGCTCAGCTCGATGATAGTGGAGCTCAGTTCGACGTTTTTCTGAAGAGTTCAACGACTTTCAAGATTCAAATTTGGACAGCTGTGGAATTACTGTCAGCATTTAATTCAGAGATCTTGTATCCGTTTTCATTTATTCTGGAGCAAGTTTCAAGGAATTATCAAGGAATGTTTTATTGGACTTTCCTCCAGAAGATAATTACAGTTAAGGAAGTCATTTAATGACAGGCCAACGGCTATCTTGACAGTGAATCATTTCTATTCAGACATCAAGAGAATAAAAGATTAGATTTTTCAGAACTGAAAAAGAGAAGAACAAAGAGAGACACACATTCTGCAATATTCATTCTCTGCAAAACTTCTTCTGCAACAACTCTTACAACAACAAACACACAAGAGAAAGAGAAAGAGTTGCAGACATCCTTAGTCTCAAAGATTCATACAAGAACACCAACACCAAAAGGAGATCAACAAACTGAAATATTCAGATCTCTTTTGATTCAAGTGTTCAAGACCATCATCATTCAAGACTCCAGACACCTCACATTTCAGCTGTTGCTGAAATCATCATTTGCTGGAGATCAATTTTCTAAAGGCCTATCACCCTACTGCAAAGCTTCATTTCCTGAACAACTCAAGATCTCCGGGGGAGCTTTGACAACATCCACAATCTTCTCTCTGACTGTTGACAGAGAAGATCTTCTTATCCCTCTATCTCTCTCTGCTGTAAAGGGTTTTTCAAACTCCCTTCAAAAGTTTGTGTGTGGTGTTTGAGCACCTTATCAAAAGCTCATTGGTGGCAAGACACCTGATCAAAAAATCTGGTTTGGTTTTTGAGCACCTTATCAAAAGCTCATTGGTGCCCAGGACACATGATCAACTCATCCTGCAGTGGATTCCTACCTAGGGTGGTAGACGAGTGGATGTACCTAGATTGGTTGGGGAACCACTATTGCTCCTTGTGTCTTCTGGTTGCTGGTTTTTCTTTTATTTCTGGCTGTGGCTTCTGATTAGTTTCTTCTGTAGATTGTGATTATTCTGTGGTTAGATTTACTATTTGCTTCCCTGTTCACAATAGAATACAACAACTGTTGTAAAAGTTTTTAGCAAGCACCATACTCTATTCACCCCCCCTCAAGAGTATATCAGATCTAACTCACACTTTCACGATATATTCCACATATCGGTGCTGCGAAAGGCGGTACAAGAGCCTCCACAAGTGGTTGCTGTCGATCAAGTGCCGGTCGATAATGGGTTGACGACGAAGGTCAATCCCGTTCGCATTGAGGACTCAGAAGTCAAGCGGCTACGCAACAAAGAGATCAGGATGGTCAAGGTCCGTTGGGACAACTGTGGTCAGGAGGAGCTCTCGTGGGAGCGAGAGCAGACCATGCTTGAGGAGTACCCGGAGTTATTCCACTCAGGTACCGTTTAAGTTTTGTGTTTATCTTTCCTTTATGTAATTTCGGGACGAAATTCTTTTAAGAGGGAGAGAGAGTTGTAACGCCCCTAAACTCAAAAGAGCGATAGGTGGTGTTTTGAGCCAAGTTTGGAACTTGGCAGGGGTCACATGACCTGGGACACGGGCGTGTCCCAGGTACGTGTCGTGCTCGGGTCGATGATCTGGCCGAGTGGTCGAGGAATTTGGAGTCGTCGATCATCGAGCAGCGAACACGGCCTGAGACACAGGCGTGTCCCAGGCCGTGTCCTTCATGGGGTGAAGCCAGACCGTGGCTGGAGTGATACACGGGGTTAGCACACTGGCCGTGTCGGGTATACACGGGCGTGTCAAATGTGACACGGTCGTGTCGAGTACCCGTGTCCATATCGGGCATTTTTGGTCCTGTGTTGATGGAGGAACACGCCCAGTGACATGGGCGTGTACTGGATGACACGGGCATGTCAATCCGGACACGGGCGTGTCGAGAGCCCGTGTTGTTTTCAGGACGCATCGGTTTCGATGGCGAATGGGGAACACGTCCTAGGACACGGGCGTGTCACAAGCCGTATTCGGCCCAGGTTTTGGATTTCAAGTCCGAATCGTGGCCATTCGTTTCCTTATTTTGGGATCTAACAGCCCAGTTTTGTTCTTGCTGGGATATACCCGGGAATAGGCCTTTCAAACCCTCATTCTTTTGGATTATTCTCTTTTTAAGATCTAGAGAGAGGGGAGAGCAAGGAAGAAGAAGGGAGATAGATCCGGCCGCTAGCGAAGCTTCGGAGCCCCAAATCGCAAGCCGACTTCGGATCTACGGAGGCGAGGACATTGCAGTGCTTTTCATCCGCATAGATTTCCGTGGCGCCAAGGAGAAATGCTAGGGTAACAATCTCATCCTAGGACATGTGAAGTCCTCTTTTCCTTTGCATAGGAAGCACACTCTCGCGAGTTTGCGGTGAGTGTGAGGCGTTCCTTCGGGTAGACATGATAGTCCCCATTGTTTTGCATGTACAGTTCGTATTCGAGAAACAGACATAGGCATGATGTGTGAAGCCTACCCAGACAAGTTGGTCTGGATCAGTGATGTTGCATTACATGAATGGCCGGAGAAGACTCCGTGCGGATGTTTATTTTTCGGGTTTTCTACGCGGTAGATTGCAACAAGAGCCTTGTGGACTAACTCTAAGGTGCACCCGAAATACTGGGCGAATGCGTGATTCTGCCATCTTGGTGGCCTGAGAGCCAACTTGTACATAACTGGGTTATGTAATATTGTTTGTTCGATTCACGGGCTTCGGGGTAGCTTGACCCGCGCCGATAACTGTTGGGTATTGTATCCACGATTACCTAGATTTGAGGAAGCCACCTGTCAAGCTAAGATGAATTCACAATGTATTTGATAAACTCTTTCAAGTTGTACTTGCAGTCTCTCCACGCTAAGTGCACACCAATGTCAGGGTGCAGTAGGTCAATATACACGGGTCTGCACGACGTAATCCCTCGTTGAGCAGATCAGTGTGTTGGCCTATGTGTACTCTCTCTATTGGAGTGCACTTACTTTCAAGTACAGGGCCGCTCATATGCAAGAGAAGCCAAGGAGCATGGAGGATCAAGGAGCAGCTCCTAGGTGGAAGACGAAAAATCGTCCAAGGCAAATTCGACGAGAATCACCAAGTGATTCTCGCCGAATCGGCGAGAATCACTTGGTGATTCTCGCCGAATCGACGAGAATCATCAGTGATTCTCGCCGACTCCTTCTGGCCATCTCAATAGGGTGCCAAGTAAGATTCGACGAGAATTACTTGTAATTCCCGCCGAACCAGTGGTCAAGCAGCCCATGAATACAAAGTCCAAATCGTTGAGAATCGACAAGTGATTCGACGAGAATCACAAACGATTCTCGACGAATCGTCGAGAATCACTTAGTGATTCTCGCCGATTCGTCGAGAATCGTCTGCGATTCTCACCGATTTTTACTTGGCGTTTTCTCAGAATGCTGCTGAACCGGATTCTGCTTCTGGATTTGTTTGAACCGGATTTTGGGGATTTCATTTGTGGGTCCCACAAACGGTCATATTTGAGAATCCTACAGTATTTATACACAGGCATTTTTGAACAGAGATCACGGAGAAAGAGGCCGAGCACGTAACCCTAACTTCGCGAAATCGCTCCGCTCCGCCGCCGCCGCTCGCGTCAAGTTGTCGCCACCGCTGATCGATCTTCTTCCCGATCTCCGGTGACAGAAGCTTAGCAAGGCTTGAGTCTCACGCGTCTATCCGGAGATCTCTTGTCTCTCGATTTGTTGACCGGGAAAAAACTCCCCCGTCCGAATCGATCGAGACGACTGATCCTAGAGTGACCGTTGGTAGACCTAGCTTGTTTCGCTACGAAGTTTAGATCTCCAAGTTCTGCAGCCACTCTTCATCGTAGCCGCCGATCCCGAAGCTAGCCGCCGCTCGTGTGCCGCCGCCGGTTCCGGGGAGATCTTCTCCAAGAGAGACCAAGGTCGTAGACTCTTCATCGACTTCAAGAGCACGTCGTCGAACAAAGAGGAACACCGTAGTCTCCAAAAGAAGTTTGTATCACGTGTACATTCTACATTTTCATTTCGTTGTAAAGGAACTTTTGTTCCGAGTTGTAAGGGTTGGGTGCAACCCGCTTTGTGGGAGTGTTGACTCTCACGTGTGGAAGGGCTCCTTCCGTTAGTGAAGGGATTGGATTTCAATCCCGTTGGTGAAGTGACCGAGTCGTCCCTTGTTGGGGAGATAGGTCGAAGGGGGAAAGTGGATGTACCCAAGTCGGGGAACCACTATAAATTTGCTGTGTATTCTGTGTGCTGTGTTTGTTGTTTTTATTGTGCAGGTACATCTGTAAATTCCGCAAAAGAACCACACGTCACCTATTCCCCCCCCCCCATAGGTACACATACCCGACACTAGGTGGACTTTCAAGTGGTATCAGAGCGAGGTTGCTCTTCAAAAAGGTTAACACCTTGAGCAGAATCCTGCCACCAGTGTCAGAAGCATGGATCTGGATTATGACGTATTGCCACTCAAACTCCCTGCATGCTCAAAGGATTATTATCCCATCTGGAGGATGAGAGTATTATTTCACCTGGATGCCATCGATCCACGAGCATCCCTCATCCTGGAAGAGGGTCCGTTTATCCCCATGAAGACCTCCGACTCGGGGATCCAAGTGCCCATGTGCATTGCTGAGATGACAGAGATGGAACTCTCACTTTTCCAACTGGACCAGAGGATTCGACAAATTATTATGGATGTCTGGTCTGGAGCCTCTCACTCCAGGTTGGAAAAATGTAAAACGGCTAAATCTCTGTGGATGACGATCTCAGAGCTGATGGGGGGGTCAGAGAATGCTGAAATATGCTGCCAATCAGAGGATGAAGCGTATGTGGGAGTCCTCACCTCTGAAGATGAATGCAAGGATCCTTCGGATTGCATCAGAGCTCCAGTATCCTTGTCAGAGACTGAAGAAGATAGTGAGGAAAGCAACTCCGACGAGGACGAAACATTGGTCACTGATTCTAATGACAATAACCCAGATGAGCAGGTATCATCTTCATCCTGTCCCACATCTTTTGACTTTTCTGAAGACAGAAACTGCTCTCCTCCAGAAAATACTGATTCCCTGAAGAGAGCCCTTCAGGAAAGCAATCTACTTGCTGAGGAGCAAGCTCGAGAGATTGCTCGACTGAAGATCTTGTTGGTTCTCCAATTGGCGTCCAACAAGGTCAAGGACTCTAAGATCTCAGCTCTAGAGAATAGTCTAGAAAATGAGAAACGTATAGTATCTAACTTTTCCAAAGTTGATGCTATAAAGAGAAAACAAGAAACCGGGTGGATCTCCCGGATTATCCAGGGATGGAGAAATGGGGAAACAGTGTTCCGACCTCCCACTCCAAGCGGGAAGGCAACTCATCATGCCTTCAGGTATGACCACAGGAATAATCGTGGTCACTGCAAGGGTGAATTGTCCCCATGTGGAAACGTCCATAGTGCAAGAGGCGTCATGGCCACCCATGAGGAAATACCTAAGGCTCATTCTGAGCCCTTTGTATTCACGGCCACTGCCACAACAAAGTGTGGATCTGCAGGTCCTAGTTCACAGAAGAATTCTCTCCATTCGAGGACACGGGATAGGGAGAATAGAAGTCATGATGTCAGGCGTCATGGAGCCTCAGCAAGGAAGATGCCTGAAAGAATGGCACCGCCTTCTCGGCCTCATAACGCTCACATCATGCATTCGTTCCACCCTTCATCATGCCTCGACGGAAGAGGAATTTGTGCAACAAGAACATGCCCTATCCCTTTGAGACCTAGGACCGTGACTACATCAGTCACTAGATCAGGTCAAAAACGGCGATACAACATTCACTCTTGTTGGTGCTGCGGCAAAGTGGGACACTTTGCCATTGACTGTTGGCACAACCTCTCTGTGCCCACAGCAAGGGCTTATCCACATTATAGGGACAGAGGCAGTCTTCCAGACAGGTTTTCTCAAGGAAGGCAGTTGCATGCTCATGCTAATAGAAACCTAGGACCCAATATGATTTGGTTCCTAAGGTAAAGTAATTCTGTTTTGCAGGGTAGTCTAGGTCCCCTTAAATACGATGGGATCTGGACAGTAGGTGGCTCAAGGCTTATTTGGAACAAGCGTCTGCAATAACAGATGTGCTACCTGTTGAGCATACTCACTTCAAGCTACTAATATGTTCCATCTGTGGGACTAAAACGATAACTCTCCAAATCCCAGGTAACTTTGATCAGTTCAAGGACTTGTGTCATGATGCATCCTCATTCAAATTAAATATATATATATATATATATATATATATATATATATATATATATATATATATATATATATATATATATATATATATATATATATATAGTTATCCTTGTGTATAAGTATACTTATGCTCATCATATATGTGTGCACCTTTAAGGAGAGATTACCTCGAGGCATGCAAATCATTACACATCAATAAAAGGTTAACCAAGATATGTCATTGCGAATTTCGACAAATCACAATTGACATCAAAAAGTGTCTGGAGAAGCCTCGCTCAAATCCAAATAGATTGTCGTTATAATAAACATGTATTTATTAATCTTGTGTTAACTTGACACTCGAAGAATTTGAAAATTGTGCAATGCTTCCCAAAGTTTCAAGACAAACATCAATATATACTCCAAATCCCGCCGACCCATTTTATATCTCACCAAATTAGACAAAATCCCGTCGAATCCCGCCGAAGGAGCTTGCCGACCGCTCGGCTTCCTTAAGAATCCCGACGACTGATATAAATCCCGCCGAAACCGAATCCCTCTCACAGCCGTCGCCCGTTCGCCTTCCTCACGACTCGCGCAAGAGCACACCCGACGACCCTCGCGCAAGAGAACTCCCCAAGACTCGCGCACGGGCACTTCCGCGAACTCGCCGACACCCGCAGCCCTCCGACGCTCTTGTCGACGCCGTCGAATCGCTGCTGTGTGTGACCATCTTCTCTCCGCAAGGTACTAGCAAGGCCGCACCCCACGGGATACTCTTCTCTCCACCGAGGATCTTCCCGAAGCTCGTCAACTCACCTGCGAGTAAGCCCTTAGGTAACCTCCTCCTCAATGGCTCCAAGGCCGAACCCCAAGTGATGTTCTCCTTTTGAATGTTCACTAATGTTTAGAGTCGGGCTTCTTTCTAGATCCTCAATGGCCCCAAGGACGACTGCAGGCTTGATTTCTGGTTGCGAGCTGGTTCGCACTGGTTTTGCTCATGCCTCGGACGAGTTCCGGAACATCATTCTCATGCTGGAAGAAGCCGGACTAACCTTCGTATTGGAGCATCCTTGCAAAGTTTTAGATAAAGAAGTGCTGGAGTTCTTCTCTACCGCAAGGCTTCGAGACAGAGACTCCATCATCAAGAGCAAGGTGGCTGGGACTAAGGTAAAGATGTCTGCCAGTAAGCTAACACGCTACCTGCAGCTTTCAAGTGCGGAGCAGGAAGACTATTTGGAGGACGAGGACAAAGCCAGAACCCTCCTGTTCTGCGGTCTACCCAGAGGCACTCGATCAGTAAAGCGAAAAGAGATGAATGAAGAAGGGAAGCTACTATCTGACATCATAGGAAAAGTACTCATCTGCAAGCCAGGCTCCCATGATCATATCTCGGAGATATGTTCAAAATTCTCATAGCTGTGGTCTGCAGAAAGAGGTTCAACTGGGGAGAGTTGCTGTTTCAAAAGATCAAGGACACTCTGGGCACTCCAAGCTTCGGCCGCATCATCAGTCTATATCTCAACCAGCTCAACGGAGACAAATTCGACATGAGCAAAGGAGTCCCTCTCCATTACTTGAAAAAGATGGATGCTACTGTGTTTGATCGATGGGAGCGGCGCATCGGACAGCCTGCTGTAGAAGAGCATGAGGAAGTATCTCCGCAGCCTCCCCCCGTGAAATTCCTGATACCCTGACTGCAGGAATCGAGGGGGAGACTCTACCCTCTCATATGGATATAATATCTGACATCGCCCAGGTGGCCAGGGATGCGGTGGCCGAAGTTAATGAAGAAAGTGAACCTGGGTTGGAGGATGAGGAGGTCCTGAACAGACACACTCAAGGAACTGAAGCTGAAACACTGGAGTCTGCTGATCAAGAAGAGGAAGAAGCTGCTGATGTGGATGAATTTTTGGATGCGGACGGAGAGGACGCTGTGAATGAGGGCCATGAAGTGTTTGAGTCTCCGGATACTGATGAACCTCCTACTGATAAGTCTGCACCAGTGGAGGGGGAGGTAAATAAGGCCACCAACATCCCTCCCATAGAGACTGTGATGGTATCCAGCTCTACTGATGCGTCTGCTTGCCGAGCCAGAGCAAGGCCAGAAGTGCCTCCAGGTATCCCATTACGAGATGACCTAGCCATTCACACTGTCCATATAATTCAGGGCATCGTGAATGAGCTTAAAACCTCTTTTGATAAAGCTCAGAAAACAATGCTGCAAGAGATTAAGACTTCTGAAGATCTCATGCTGAAGAATATGGTGGCAATCAACCATAAGCTAGACGTAATGGAGAAGAAATTCGAAGAAAAATATAACGCGGCCAGCGAAGCTGTCACACTGTTAATGGCCGGCTTGAAAAGGCTACTGATACTCTGGCTGTTGTCAATCAGAACGCACACGTTGTGGCCAACAATATTCAGAAATTTGATGGTAACATGGTCACTTTAAATGCAAATCAGCAGGCCTAATCACTGAATTCAGCAAGACAACTAAGCATATTGATGACTCCTTGCACTCATATGCCAATTGCATAGCTGACGAAGCCAAAAAGGGGGAGAAGGAGTATATCTCTAAGCTGGCCGAGCTCCAAGAAAGCATGGATGCAAACTTTGCCCAATCAAGCAAATACGTCTATGAGAGTTGCTGGTGGATGCTACAACAGGCACTGGGCACGTTAGGCGTCGTCCTACCTGACCAACCTGCCGGTGTTCAGGTTCCTGAGACTTCTAAGGCTGCTGAGGAAGTACATATTGCTGAGGATGTAAGTACAAGTGCTGCTGATATTTTCACTGATGAAGCTGACGCTAGGGCCATCTCCAAATCTAAGCTGAGAAGTATGTTGACCAGGAGGCCTTAGCTAAAGCAAGGGGAAAGAGGAAAGTTCAGGAAGGGACATCAAAGGAGACACCAACTCAAAAGAGGATCAGACTAAGTGAGGAGGATGTAAGAAACGAAAGGTGGAGCCCAGTTTCAAGAAACATCATCTTAGACACCTTCCGGCTGCAAGAAAGAGGAGAGATAAATCGAAATGAAGCATATAGCCAGTATGAATGGGAGACGCACAAAGCATTTGAAGCGAAGCGCAACATTTTCTTCAGAAACAACAAGGATCCAGACAAAGTTGCTCCTCCTAGGTACTATCCGAAGCCCAAGGAATACATGGAAAGGCAGAGCAAAAAGTACTTGGCGCAAACTCTTAAGGGTGACGTAGCTAAGGACAAATAGTCATTATTTTATAGCTGGTCACGGTGTATTAAGAACATTTATTAATTATTACTGTCGTACGAACAGTTCTGAATTATATGTGAATATATTTCTCTTGGTATATATATATATTTCTCTTGAATGTGTGAATGATTCAAGTCCTGTTCTAATTACATATATTCCCTTGAGTTGCATATTTAATTTTTTAAAATGCTATAATTATTATTTGATAGGTGTTATTCATCTTAGCTAGTAGGTTTTGGCTTCGTCAATATAGGGGGAGATTGTTGGGTATTGTATCCACGATTACCTAGATTTGAGAAGCCACCTGTCAAGCTAAGATGAATTCACAATGTATTTGATAAACTCTTTCAAGTTGTACTTGCAGTCTCTCCACGCTAAGTGCACACCAATGTCAGGGTGCAGTAGGTCAATATACACGGGTCTGCACGACGTAATCCCTCGTTGAGCAGATCAGTGTGTTGGCCTATGTGTACTCTCTCTATTGGAGTGCACTTACTTTCAAGTACAGGGCCGCTCATATGCAAGAGAAGCCAAGGAGCATGGAGGATCAAGGAGCAGCTCCTAGGTGGAAGACGAAAAGAAAAAAATCGTCCAAGGCAAATTCAAGAAACGAGAATCACCAAGTGATTCTCGCCGAATCGGCGAGAATCACTTGGTGATTCTCGCCGAATCGACGAGAATCATCAGTGATTCTCGCCGACTCCTTCTGGCCATCTCAATAGGGTGCCAAGTAAGATTCGACGAGAATTACTTGTAATTCCCGCCGAACCAGTGGTCAAGCAGCCCATGAATACAAGTCCAAATCATTGAGAATCGACAAGTGACTCGACGAGAATCACAAACGATTCTCGACGAATCGTCGAGAATCACTTAGTGATTCTCGCCGATTCGTCGAGAATCGTCTGCGATTCTCACCGTGATTTTTACTTGGCGTTTTCCTCAGAATGCTGCTGAACCGGATTCTGCTTCTGGATTTGTTTGAACCGGATTTTGGGGATTTCATTTGTGGGTCCCACAAACGGTCATATTTGAGAATCCTACAGTATTTATACACAGGCATTTTTTGAACAGAGATCACGGAAAGAAAGAGGCCGAGCACGTAACCCTAACTTCGCGAAATCGCTCCGCTCGCCGCCGCCGCCGCGCCGAAGCTCGCGTCAAGTTGTCGCCGCACCACCGCTGATCGATATCTTCTTCCCGATCTCCGGTGACAGAAGCTTAGCAAGGCTTGAGTCTCACGCGTCTATCCGGAGATCTCTTGTCTCTCGATTTGTTGACCGGGAAAAACTCCCCCGTCCGAATCGATCGAGACGACTGATCCTAGAGTGACCGTTGGTAGACCTAGCTTGTTTCGCTACGAAGTTTAGATCTCCAAGTTCTGCAGCCACTCTTCATCGTAGCCGCCGATCCCGAAGCTAGCCGCCGCTCGTGTGCCGCCGCCGGTTCCGGGAGATCTTCTCCAAGAGAGACCAAGGTCGTAGACTCTTCATCGACTTCAAGAGCACGTCGTCGAACAAAGAGGAACACCATAGTCTCCAAAAGAAGTTTGTATCACGTGTACATTCTACATTTTCATTTCGTTGTAAAGGAACTTTTGTTCCGAGTTGTAAGGGTTGGGTGCAACCCGCTTTGTGGGAGTGTTGACTCTCACGTATGGAAGGGCTCCTTCCGTTAGTGAAGGGATTGGATTTCAATCCTGTTGGTGAAGTGACCGAGTCGTCCCTTGTTGGGGAGATAGGTCGAAGGGGGAAAGTGGATGTACCCAAGTCGGGGAACCACTATAAATTTGCTGTGTATTCTGTGTGCTGTGTTTGTTGTTTTTATTGTGCAGGTACATCTGTAAATTCCGCAAAAGAACCACACGTCACCTATTCCCCCCCCCATAGGTACACATACCCGACACTAGGTGGACTTTCAATAACTTTAATTGTCGTGGCGAGGTGAGCAACGGGTGAAGTGGAACCGTTCCTGCTCTATGCGGTTCGGTGTTAGAGGACTATCGATGGCATAGAGGTCGGGTCTTAGGCTGTCGATGTTTTCAAGTGACGTGACTTCTGCCTAAAAGACTCAAATGCTCATGAGATTTGCCGTCCAAGTGGCGGTGGTGAGATGGCGAATTTTGACCGGGTTCATCGAGATTATGCCCTGAGAGCACGAGGTGTGTGGTTGTGAGTGCCTACGCCTGTGATGAAGTATTTTTACACTATACTGCTTGGTTATGCTAACAAAGTGCAGGGAAGGAGAATCGCCGCCCTGAGTTTGGGGGCGGCATCATTATAATTTGGTCAGCATAGCTGACCGTTGCTTTTGTTTGCCACCGTGCGGTGGATTATTACTTGCAGATGCTGCGTAGTCAAGTGGTAAATAGCGGGCAAAATCCCATGTTGCTGAGCCGGCCCTCGATGGCCTAATATTGAGTGTTTACTTGTTTTATTCATGTGTGACCGGCCTACGTGCCCAGGTTTGGAAAACACTGTAATTTGAGTAAACAATTGTATGGCCTCAAGGCCATTGTACTTGTGTATTGTACGTTAATTCCTATCGGGTTCTGTAGTGGACATTCATGCTTATGGCTGAGTTCTTTATTTTGCAAACTTTAATTCTCTTCCACTAGAATGTACTCTGTGTAGGACGTTGATTCCTTGTTGAATGATTTCCATTGAGTAACCACCCAGTCTGTCTATGGTATATGGCGTCGGGCCCCAGCCGTACCTACTGCTATATGCTATGCGACGGATAGGAGGTGTTACATATTCCCACCAGATGGCATTCACGGTGGGGTTGCATGAGGGGTTCTTCAAGATGAGCCTAACCCGAAGGGCCCACCTTCCTTCGTGGAGCTGATGGAAAGGGCGGCAGAGGAGATAGCAACTGAGGCAGCAAACCCGACATTTGCCAAGAAGTTGGCAAGATTGACAGAGGCAGAGTCGAAGGAGAAAGGTCCCTCGAGGCATCAGAAGGGGAGAAGGAGAGAGGAGCAGAGAGCTCAGAGGTTCCAGGGACCTCAGGAAGGTCCGGAGCCAGGTTGGAGGCAGCAGGGAGGACCCGTTCAGGGTCCAGGAAGAGGTCTCGTCTAAGATGTGGGGGGGGGGGACTTCCATGGAGTCCAAGGGATGTTAAACTTCTAGAGGCAAGCCCCTAGGCAGCTCCTACCCACACCGCAATAAGCCTTGGCGATACGTGGAGGGGGAGGAGGCAATGGGAGAGATCGTCGAGCCCGCCGAAGGAGGGGAGGAAGAGCATTGCCATACTATGACTTCCACCAGTTGGAGGGTCATGTCACGGCTACCTATCTCGAGTTCCTGGAAGTGAGGGGGCGAGAGGCCCTGCCCAGCAGTAACCGCCGGTGCAGGTTGAAGTGTTTCCACCCAGAATGGGGGATGATGACATATGTGAGGATCGGGTCGATATCAGACCACGAGTTGGTATAGCAGTGATCCATGGTGGTGTAGGGATCGAGGCCACTCAAAAAGAAAGCCTCCATGTGATGTACCAACGGAGCGTCACTTCGACATCCCAGACCCTGCCCCAGGAGGAGAAGATCACCTTCCTGGTGAAGGACATGCCAGATCATGAAGATCCGTCTATGATGCACTGGTCATCCAGACAGCCATCGAGGGCTACACCGTCTCCTGGATCTTGATTGACAACGGGAGTTCTGTAACCATCATTTTCAACAAGGCGTTTGATTAGATGAAGGTAGAACTGAGGAGGGTGTTGGCCTCAGACGGACCCCTGTTCAAATTTTTAGGGGAGAGGAAGGAGGTAGAAGGTGGAGTAGGACTCCAAGTAAAATTGGATGGGACTTCAAGGAACTGCCGGTTCGTCATTGTTGATGCTCCAAGCAGCTACAATGCCATCTTCGGAAGGCCCCTCATCAGTGCCTTCCGTTGTGTGCCATCATCTTTTCACCAGTGTCTCAAGTTCAGCTCAGGAGGGATCCAGGTCAGAATCAAGGGAGACCCCTGGATGGCAAAGCAGTGCTACGTCACGGCCGTCAACACCATATCTTGGTTGGCCAAGGTGGAGGAGATGGAGAAAGTGATGGAGAGCTTGAGTAGGATGGAAGTGTCTGACGAGAAGGAAGCGGATGGCGGCCATCATGCCCAGGCACCATGAAGAAGCCTCGCCTTGGCGGAGTCTTTTCCTTTTTCTTATCTTTTAACAAGCTCTATTGCTGACCGGCTGAGTCAGGGGATCATGTAACCCAAATTTTTCTCCCGTTTGAGGATGTTGGATTTGGCAAAGTTCAGGTGGCGTACCTAGTTCCCAACCCCTGAGAGGATCTCCTCTTTCCAGGCTCCCACTAGCTGGATGGGTCGAATGTGCCTCGGGGAGAGTACGTCCTTTTTGCTCCGAGACGGTCCCGCTGTCTAGGCTTCCACTAGCTGGCAGGGCCGGTTGACCTCTCGTGGATGCCAAGTCCTTTTTGCTCCGAGACAGTCCCGCTGTCTAGGCTCCCACTAGCTGTTAGGGCTGGGCAACCTTTCGTCGATGCCAAGTCCTTTTTTCTCTAAGACGGTCCTGCTATCCAGGCTCCCACTTGCTGGTAGGGCCGGTTGACCTCTCATGGATGCCAAGTCCTTTTTGCTCCGAGACGGTCCCGCTGTCCAGGCTCCCACTAGCTGGCAGGGCCGGTTGACCTCTCGTGGATGCCAAGTCCTTTTTGATACGAGACGGTCCTGCTGTCCAGGCTCCCACTAGCTGGAAGGGCCGGTTGACCTCTCGTGGATGCCAAGTCCTTTTTTCTCCGAGACGGTCCCTCTGTCCAGGCTCCCACTAATTGGCAGGGCCGGTTGACCTCACGTGGATGCCAAGGCCTTTTTGCTCCAAGACGGTCCCGCTGTCCAGGATCCCACTAGCTGGCAGGGCCGGTTTACCTCTCGTGGATGCCAAGTCCTTTTTGCTCCGAGACGGTCCAACTATCCAGGCTCCCACTAGCTGGCATGACCGATTGACCTCTCGTGGATGCGAAGTCCTTTTTGCTCCGAGATGGTCCTGCTATCTAGGCTCCCACTAGCTGTGAGGGCAGGTTGGCCTCTCATGGATGCCAAGTCCTTTTTGGTCCAAGACGGTCCCGCTGTCCAGGTTCCCACTAGCTGGCAGGACCGGTTGACCTCTCGTGGATGCCAAGTACTTTTTACTCCGAGACGGTCCCGCTGTCTAGGATCCTACTAGCTGGCAGGGCCGGTTGACCTCTCATGGATGCCAAGTCCTTTTTTCTCCAAGACGGTCCCGCTGTCCAGGATCCCACTAGCTGGCAGGGCCGGTTGACCAATCGTGGATGCGAAGTCCTTTTTGCTCCGAAATAGTCCCGCTGTCCAGGCTCCCACTAGCTGACAGGGCCGGTTGACCTCTCGTGGATGCCACGTCCTTTTTGCTCCGAGATGGTCCCGCTCTCCAGGCTCCCACTAGTTGGCATGGCCGGTTGACCTCTCGTGGATGCCAATTTCTTTTTGCTCCGAGACGGTACTGCTGTCCAGGCTCTCACTAGTTGGCAGGGCTGGTTAACCTATCGTGGATGCCAAGTCCTTTTTTACTCCGAGGTCGTCTCGTCACCCAGGCTCCCATTAGTTGGCATGACAGGTTGACCCATCGGGGAGGCCAATTGTTTTTTTTACTCCGAGGTCATCTCGTCGCCCAGGCTCCCATTAGCTGGCATGACAGGTTGACCCCCCGGGAAGGCCTGTGTTTTCGGCTCCAAAAAGGCTATACAAGTGTTTTGGCCTCCCAGAGGTTGACCCCTCTGGGAGGCCAAGTGTTTTCGGCTCCAAGAAGGCTATACAACGAATACATTGGGTTGGATGTTTCTTTCTGAGTGTGGAACCCGCTCGAAAAGAGTGGGGATTGTCTACAACCCCGTATTCGCGCAGAGAGAGTCCCAATACAAGACATGAGACTAGCTATGCATTTTTAAGATTTTCAAGAGGTTTGACACTCTTGGTGGCCAATTTAGGCTCAATCTGCATAATGTACTAATAGGCGGGATGAAGTATTTGCCTCCCCCCGGCCCCTTGTACGGGGTGGGCCCGTTATGTGCTCGCCCTATGCCCAGCTTGTCAGGCCAGCTTATCTAGCTTGTCAGGCCAGCTCGTCAGGCCAGCTCGCCCAGCTCGGGAGGCCAGCTCGTCATGCCAGCTATCCCAGCTCGTTAGGCCAGCTAGCCCAGCTCATCAGGCCAGCTCGCCCTGCTCGTCAGGCCAGCTCTCCTAGCTCGGTAGGCCAGCTCGTCAGGGCAGCTCTCCCAGCTCATCAGGCCAGCTCGCCCAGCTAGTCAGGACAACTCCCCCAGTTCGTCAGGCCAGCTCGTCAGGCCAGCTCACCCAACTTGTCAGGACAGTTCGTCAGGCCAGCTCATCAGGCCAGCTCGCCCAGCTTGCCAGCCTTTGTCTCGCCCAGGCCGCCAGCTTACCCAGACCACCTATGTAACACCCTGAAACTCAAAAGAGCGATGGGAGACATTTTGGGCCAGATTTGGAATCTGGCAGGAGGCACACGGTCTGGGACACGGGCGTGTTCCAGGGTGTGTCAGGCTTGAGTCAACGATTTGGCCGCGAGTTCGACATTTTTCGCTCGACGTAATATCGAGAGGGGGCACACGGCCTGAGACACGGGCGTGTATCAGGGCATGTAGAGCCCGTGTGGACGATCGGCCCGGGGAGTCGACGAATTTCGCTCGACGATGTGTCGAGACAAGGCACACGACCTAGGACACAGGCATGTCCAAGGCCATGTCAGGTAGTCGACGAACTTCGCTCAACGAAGTGTCGAGAATGTTGACACGGCCTGAAGCCCAGGCGTGTTCGGGTGTGACACGGGTGTGGACACAGGCGTGTCCAAGACCCGTGTGAGTCTTGGGTTGTTTTCGGGGCTGTGTCGATGGGGGCACATGGCCGACCACAGGGGCGTGTCAGGTCGAACACGGGCATGTTGGATGCCCGTGTGTTGTTCCAGGTGCGTCTATTTTGACGGTGAATGGGGGACACAGCCCTGGACACGGGCATGTCGCAGGTCATGTTCGGCCCAATTTTAGCATTTCAGGCCCGAATTAAGGCCGTTCGTTTCTTTAATTTGGGATCCAACGGCTGGGGGTTATTCCTGATGGGATATACCCGGGATTGGACCTTTGAAACGCTCATTTTTACTTGAGTGGTTCTCTTTCTAAGTCAAGAGAGTGGTGAGAGCAAAGGAGGAAGAAGAAGCTAGATTCGGCCATTGGAGGAGCTTCGAAGCTCCAAATCGCGAGCCGACTTCGGATCTACGGAGGCAAAGAGAGTGCGGTGCTTTTCCTCTGCTTACTTTTCCATGGCGCAAAGGAAGAACGCTAGGGTAACGATTCTCTACTTGAGCATGTGAAGCTCTTCTTTTTTTGCATAGGAAGCCCGCTCTCGCGAGTTTGCGGTGAGTTTGAGGCGTTTCTACGGGTAGACATGAATAGTCCCCGTTGTGTACAGTCCGTATTCGAGAACGGACATAGGCAGGATGTGTGAAGCCTACCCAGACATGTTGGTCTGGATCAGTGATGTTGCATTGCATAAATGCCGGAGAAGACTCCGTACGATTGTTTGTTTTTCGGGTTTTCTACGTGGTAGATTACAACAGGGAGCCTTGGGAATTAACCCAAAGGTGCACCCGGAAAACTGGGCAGATGCGTGATCTTGCCAACTTGGAGGCCTGAGAGCCAACTTGTACATAACTGAGTTATGTAATATTGTGCGTTCGATTCACGGGCTTCGGGGAAACTTAACTCGTGCCGATGATATTAAAGTGTCGTGGCAAGTGAGCAACGGGTTGAGTGGAACCGTTCCTGCTTTATGCCGAGGGCATAGAGGTCGGGTCTTGCTGTCGTTGATATTAAAGTGTCGTGACATAGGCTGTTGATGACATTAAAGTGTCGTAACATCTGCCTAAAAGACCAATTTTGCTCACGAGAGATTGTCGTATTGGAGATGGTGGTGAGTCAGCGGCTTAGACTGTGATCACCGATAATGTGCCCTGAGAGCACGGGGCATGTGGCAATGCATGCCAACGCATGTGATGCAATGTATTTATATACTGCTTGGTTATGCTAATAAAAATGCAGGAAAGGAGCATCGCCGCCCCGAGTGGGTGGGCGGGATCGTTATAATTTGGTCAACACTGTTGACCGTTGCTTTTGTTTGCCACCGTGCGGTGGTTTTGTTGCTTGCAGGTGCTGCTGGACCAAGCGGTCAATAGCGGGATAAAGCCCAAATTGCGAAGCCGGCCCTCGAAGGCCTAATTGGAGTGTTTACTGCTTTTATTCATGTATGACCGGCCTGCGTGCCGTGGTTTGTAAATCATGTAATATTAAGTAAACAATTTTGTAAGGCCTTAAGACCAGTACTTGTGTATGTACTACATTCCTATTTGGTATATTAGTGGACATTCGTGCTCTTTGTGCTGGGTTCTTAATTGCAACTTATATAAACTGCTTCCGCTAGAATGCTCTGTGTAGGACGTTGGATTGGTTGGATGGTTTCCATTGAGTAACCACCCGGTCTGACTGTAGTATATGACGTCGGGCCCCGACCGGACCTACTGCTATATGTTATACGACGGATAGGGGGTGTTACAATTTGGTATCAGACTACTGGTTTTGGTCGGGCTTAAGCTGAATTCGTGGGCGAATTCTTTTTAAGGGGTGGTGAGCACATGTGTGTGCGTCATCGTTATAACAGTAAAAGAACCCATGAATGTTCACTTAGGAATGAAAATATACGTGTTTGAGGAATCTGCGTGTTCCTATAATTGCTTTTGCAATTTTGTTTGGTCTCTTAACGGTGTTTTGTACCACTATAGGTGACCAGAAGTGGTGTTGGGCCGTCGGAACGCCGAGTTTCTGAGGTTAGCAGTGCACCTAATGTTGCCCCTGCAACACCTCCATCGGCTAAGGGCATACGATTGGTGGCCGAAGCAGTGTTGGCCATGATGAATGTGCAGCCTGCAAGGAAAATGTAGCAGCCCGCTCCTACGGTGGAGCAGGTAGTAGTGGAGCCGTTGGTGCCAAGGAGGGCAACCGAGAGACAGCTCAAACATGTCATGAGCTTTAATCCTCCGGTATTCTCGGGGTTGGGAACCCCATCTCAAGCTGAAGACTGGCTCTCCAGGGTGAAGAGAGTCATGACAGCAACAGATAAGGAGGAATGGCAAATGACACCATTGCTACGTTCCTTCTGGACGGTGAAGCGAGATTGTGGTGGGAAGAATTGGAGCTGCATCTATTGAGAGGTAGGCAACTTATTGATGTATCGATGGAGGAGTTCTCGAGATTGTTCTTGGCTAGATACCTCCCTTCGGCGCAGAGGATAGCGTTGGAGAATGAGTTCCTGAAGTTGGTTCAAGGAGACAGTACCGTGGATGAATATCTCCACGAGTTTACTCGATTGAGTCGATATGCTAGCTCCCCCATTGCAGATGAGGAGCGCAAGACGAATCGATTCTATGAAGGGCTGAGAGATGATTTGAGGTTACTACTCTCGGGGCCGATGATGCAGGGTTTCTTGACCTTGGTCAACACGGCCCGGTCCTTGGAGAAGGACATGAAGAATGTTCAAGCGAAGAAGAGCGTTGGTGATAAGAAGTCTGGGTTCAAAGTGCCGACTAATTCAAAGTCCGGCTATCAAAGATTCTTCAAGAAGCATAGGACTTCGGGTCCAGCTCCCTCTTCGGGTGCTTCTGGGGCGACTATGGGTCAGACCCCGGGTGCGTGTTTTACTTGTGGGAAGCCGGGACACTTTGCCCGTGACTGTTGGAGCGGACGTCCCAAGTCCGAAAGGAAGCCGGGAGCGACATACGAAGAGAAGGGTGTTGGAACACCCTATTACTAATTTGGGTCAGGATCACTATGTCCCTAGGAATCTGTGTTTTGACCTTCTGTATAGCTTAATAGGTCAATTAGAATTGAGTCTAAGGGTCAGTAGTCTAGGATTGGAAGCTGCTCTGAAGACCCAAGTTTTTCTGGAGACTAAGTCCAAATCGTCGAGCTCAGCACGACGTTTCGTCGAACTCCGGTCGACGATCGTCTAGCTCAACTTCTGCAGATCGTCGAGCTCCATTCGACGATCGCTGAGCACAACCTCATAATATCGTCGAGCTCCACTCGACGATCGCTGAGCTCAACTTCGCTATATCGTCGAACTCCATTCGACGATCGCTGAGCTCAGGTCGACGATTTTGGCTCTGCACTGGATCCTTATCTCTGAGCTCAGTTCGACGATCTTTGAGCTCAGATCGACGATTTCTTTGCTGCTTGCATTTTCCAATTCGCTGAGCTCAGCTCGACGATAGCAGAGCTCAGTTCGACGATTTCAGTTATCTTTCAGAATTCAAATTCAAATCAGATAGAAGTTATTCTGCATTTAATTCAGAAGATCTGCCAGCCATTTTCATTTACTTCTGGAGCAAGTTTCAAGGGATTTTTCAAGGAACAAATCAGTGGACTTTCCTTCAGAACATATTATGCAATTAAGGCTGTAATTAATTCAGACCAACGGCTATCTTTGACAGAGCAATTTTCTATTCAGACTCAGAGAATAAAAGATAGAATGTTTTTGAATCAGAAAGAGAGCATAGACAAAAAAAAAGAGAATAGAGATTGACAAGAACAGAGAACACACAACTCAATACCCAGAGACTCTCTCAATCTTCTATCAACAAGAAATCTGAAGAACACTCATCAGAGAGATCAAGCTCTCAACATTCTTCAGATCTCTTCAGCTCTCAAGTGTTCAAGGCCAACATCATCTCAAGACTCCAGACACTCAACATTTCAGCTTGCTGAAATCATCTTTTGCTGGAGATCTATCTTTGAAGGCCTATCACCCTCAGCAAAGCTCATCTTCCTGAAGATTTCAAGGACTCAGGGGGAGCTTTGACAACATCACTGAATCCACATAGTCTTCTCAGTTGCTTGAGAAAGAGAAGACTGCCATCACTCTCTCACCCCCACTCTGTAAAGGGTTTTTCAAACTCCCTTCAAAAGTTTGAATCTGGTTTTTGAGCACCTTATCAAAAGCTCATTGGTGGCAAGACACCTGATCAAAAAATCTGATTTGGTTTTTGAGCACCTTATCAAAAGCTCATTGGTGCCCAGGACACCTGATCAACTCATCCTGCAGTGGATTCCTACCTAGAGTGGTAGAAGAGTGGATGTACCCAAGTTGGGGAACCACTATATTTCCTTGTGTCATCTGGTTCTGCATGTTTCCTTTTTGTTTCTGGCCTAGATTTTCTTGTGCTTAGTTTCTGCATAGCTTAGTTTTGTGATTAGTTTTATTTCTGCTTCCCTGCTCACACTCATTACAACAATTGTTGTAAAGCTTTGCAAAAGTTTCTCTTTGTGTTTTAAAAAGCACCATATACTCTATTCACCCCCCCTTTAGAGTATATCAGATCTAGTTTCCCCTTTCAATTGGTATCAGAGCGAGGTTGGTTAAACATACCATATCTGTTTGGTTGTACAGGCTAACACCTGAACCCAAAGATCCCAAACTAGATCCTTCTTTTGTTTTCTAGTATTAGATTTAGCTTGCACAAATCATGGCCCAGAACAAAGATTATGCTAGCACCAGACCTCCAGTGTGCAATCTGTCAAAGTTTGCACTTTGGAAAGCAAGGATTAAACTCTACATGAATTCTATTGACGAGGACATTTTTAATTCTGTTTTGACAGTGTGTCCAAGACCTCCAGAAAGTACAAGCACAAATGCTGTTCCACCTCCATCAGGAACAGATGCTGACATCAAAAGGTGGAAGGTAGCTGATGCTAAGGCAATGAACATTTTAGCTCAGACAATGTCAGATGACATTTTTCAAAAAGTAGCTGAATGCAACTCAGCCAAGGAGATTTGGGACAAGCTCTCAGAAATTGTCTCTGGCTCAGTTGATGAGAGAAAGGACAGAAGATCCCATCTTATCTCCCAATATGAGAACTTCAAGAAGGGAGAAACTGAATCAGTGGGAGACATGTACAACAGACTGAGTCTAATTGTCAGTGAACTGAGGACATTAGACAAAGAGATCTCACTAACAGAACTTAATGACAAGATCCTAATGTGCTTCCCCAGCACTTGGGATTCAAGAATCTGGCCAATTAAAGATGCCAGAAGCCTGAATGAGATCACCACTGAAGCCTTGTTGGGTAAGCTCAAATCTTATGAGCTACTCATCAAGAACAGAGAAGAAGAACAGAAGGCTGCTTCACCAGCCGCAAGGAAAGAGAAGACTATAGCATTTAAGGCAGCTGAGGATCTGCCTGAAGAAAAAGGTACAGGCAATGATGAACTTCTCAGCCTGTTGGCCAAAAGATTCTACAAGATGGCCAGAAAGGACTTCAGAAGAAGATCATACAAGGAGCAAGACAAGCCAAGGTATGACAAGTCCATTGGCAATAGCAAAGACATTATCTGCTTTGGTTGCAGGAAACCAGGGCATATGGTTCCTGACTGTCCAGAAAACAAGAACAAGGACAGAAGGGACAGAAAAGAAAGAAGAAAGGAGAAGGACTCCAAAAGGAATGGAAATAACAAACCTTCCTCCAGCAGAAATAAGCACACAAGGAAAGGATTTGTTGCTGAATCCTGGAGTGAGACTGAAGAGGAGTCAGAAGCCTCTTCCAGCTCAAGTGATGATGAGGATGATGCAGAGGAAAAGGAGTTCTGCATGATGGCAATCAATGCCTCACAACACAACTCAGAGGAAGAGGAGTCAGAGTCAGACTCAGAGACTCAACCTGAAGAAGATCAGGTAATCAACTCTTTTGATTTTACTTCAGAAGATTTTAAACTTGAATTTAAAGCACTATGTTTAGACCTGCTAAAGTCTGAGAAAGAGATCATCTCTCTCAGAAATCAATTATCTGAACAAAGTGGTTTAAAATCAGAAAACCTCAAACTCTCTCAGGAGTTGGAGAACCATAGGGAACAGATAGCTTCACTGAAGAGTGAGCTCTCTGAGGCCAAGAAGCTTGAAGAATCCCTTAATGGGAGAAGCATCAAGCTGATGGACATCACAAGCACAGTGAACTCTAGACTTAACAATACACTGGGCTTGAGTGCCTCATCCAGCCAACCTATTGTTCTAACAACCCCTATCAAGTTCATTTCTGACAAGGGAAAGGGAGTTGTAGAGGTTGCCAGGAAAAATTCTGATCTGCCTCAGAAAACTAAAGTCCAGTACAAATCGTCGAACGGAGATCGACGATCGCCGAACGCAGCTCGACGATCTCAGGACAAATCGTCGAACGCTGGTCGACGATCTAAGCCAAGATCGTCGAACGCTGCTCGACGATCCCATATACCTGACCTCAGCCATAGTCGACCGTCGAACGGAGCTCGACGATCTGACCCAAGATCGTCGAACTCAGCTCCAAGATCGTCGAACAGAGGTCAGAGCTCTGGAAATTTTTTCAATGGCAAGTCAAAATTGAATCCTGAGGGTTCTTCATCCCAAACCTTCAACCCTTATACTGAATGGATTATACCTCCAAGGAGATATCATCCTGAAGGATATAAGAGTCAGCCAGGGATGTCTTTCATTTCTGAATTTAAAGGTTATCAACCTAGGCCCAAGGTAAACTGGGTCAAAAACAAGTGAATTGCTTAATGTGCAGGTGAAGACCTATCCAACATCTAACCAGCAATGGTATTTGGATAGTGGGTGCTCTAAGCACATGACAGGGAACAAGGACAACCTCAATTCCTTTAGAGCCAAGCTTGGACCCAAAGTTATCTTTGGTGATTCCAACTTTGGACAAACTAAAGGATATGGTGCAGTCTAGATTGGTTCTGTAACCTTCAAGAAAGTAGCATATGTGGAAGGACTGAAGCACAACCTTATCAGCATCAGTCAGCTATGTGATGAAGGCTACCAGGTGACCTTCAGCAAAACCTTATGCAAAATCAAGTCAGAGGACAACACAACTGTGTTGACAGGTAAAAGGAAAGGTAACATCTACCTAGTAGATTTTCTTTCAACTACTATAGATATCTGTTTATTCAATTCAGTTTGTAGACCAAATGTTTTATGGCATAAGAGATTAGGACACCTAAACCTTAGAACTATTGCTAGGCTATCCAAGGACAACCTTGTTAGAGGACTACCTTCTGGCCCCTACAAGAAGGAAGGACTCTGCAAGGCTTGTCAATTAGGCAAGCAAACTAAGAACAGCTTTAAGTCACTTAATAAGAGTGATTCACCTAGGATATTGTATCTGTTACACATGGATCTATTTGGACCCATCACAGTACAAAGCCTAGGAGGGAAATCCTACACTTTAGTGATTGTAGATGACTTCTCTAGATTCACTTGGGTGTTCTTTCTAAGGAAGAAGTCTGATAACTTTAAGTGTCTGACAGAGTTTCTCAAATGTATAAAGATTGAGTTCAATACTCACATTGCCCTGATCAGAAGTGATCATGGGACAGAGTTTGATTCTCTTCTTATGCAAGAGTTCTGTCAGAGTGAAGGGATCAGGCATACTTTCTTAGCTCCTAGAACTCCTCAACAAAATGGAGTAGCTGAAAGGAAAAATAGAACCCTTATTGAATCTGCCACTACATTGTTGTCAGATGCTCATCTACCTCTATCCTTCTGGGCAGAGGCATTGAACACCTCCAACTATGTGCTGAACAGAAGCCTGATACATAAACTGAAGGGAAAGACTCCCTATGAATTACTCAAAGGGAAGAAACCTAAAGTTGACTATTTCAAAATTTTTGGTTGCATTTGCAATATTCACAATAATGATAAGAAACATCTAGCAAAATTTCAAGCCAAAGTTGATGAAGGAGTGTTTCTGGGATACTCCATGATCAGCAAGGCCTATAGGGTATATAATAAATCATCATTGAAAATTGAGGAATCTGTTCATGTTTCTTTTGATGAAACTAACATGTCTTTCAAGGAGAAGATTTCTTCTACCATAGAACCTTTGCAGGAACACTCTCTAGTTGAAGATATGAGCAAGCTACAGGTTGCTCAAGAAGAAGAAAGCAGTGAAGATGAAAGCAATGCTCAACATATTGAAGCACAACCTGAAGAGCCAGTTGTTGTACCACAAGTGGAAACAACAACACAGGTTGGTGAACAATCAACACCCCCTGTTGATTTAGTAACATCAAGAGACCATCCAATTACCCAAATAATTGGAGAAATCTCAGCTGGTGTGCAAACCAGAAATCAGGTCAACCAAAACCTGTTGCACACCTGCTTCCTTTCTCAAATTGAGCCTCAGTCCATTCAAGATGCAGAGCAAGATCCACACTGGATCATTGCCATGCAAGAGGAGTTGCATCAATTTGAGAGGAACAAAGTATGGGAACTGGTGCCCAAGCCTAAGGATCATTCCATTGTTGGAACAAAATGGGTATTCAGAAACAAACTGGATGATCAAGGAGTAATAATAAGGAACAAGGCAAGGCTAGTTGCCCAAGGATATTCTCAAGAAGAAGGAATTGACTACGACCAGACTTTTGCACCTGTTGCAAGATTGGAAGCCATCAGAATCTTTTTAGCTTATGCAGCTCACAAAGGCTTCAAGGTTTATCAAATGGATGTCAAGAGTGCCTTCTTGAATGAAGACATCAAAGAGGAAGTCTATGTCAGACAACCTCCAGGTTTTATCTCTCCAACTCATCCTGATTTTGTTTTTAGATTAAATAAAGCATTATATGGTCTCAAACAAGCTCCTAGAGCATGGTATGAGACCCTAGCATGCTTTCTTTTGGAAAATGGTTTTATAAGGGATAGAGTAGACCAAACTCTCTTTATTAGAACCCATAAGTCCCATACCCTACTAGTACAAATTTATGTAGACGATATCATCTTTGGGTCTACTGACTCAAAATTGTGCAGAAGGTTTTCTAACCTAATGCATTCTAAATTTGAGATGAGTAGCATGGGTGAGCTATCCTTCTTCCTAGGATTGCAAGTCAAACAACATGCTGAAGGCATCTTTATTTATCAAACCAAATATGCTCATGAGCTGGTTAAGAAATTTGGTATGTCTGAGGCATCTTGTATGAAAACACCCATGCCTACCAATGCTGTATTGGATGCTGATGAACATGGGAAACCTGTTGATCAGACAACATATAGAGCAATGATTGACTCTTTACTGTATCTTACAGCTAGCAGACCAGATATAATGTTTGCTACATGTATATGTGCTAGATTCCAAGTTAGCCCTAGAGAGTCACACCTCACATTAGCAAAGAGGATTCTTAGGTATGTTAAAAGTTGTCCAAATCTAGGTCTCTGGTATCCAAAAGATTCAGCATTTGAGTTAACTGGATTCTCTGATGCTGATTATGCTGGATGCAGAATTGACAGGAAAAGCACCAGTGGAACTTGTCAGTTCCTTGGTGATAGACTTGTCTCTTGGTTTTGCAAGAAACAAACATCTGTGTCAACTTCAACTGCTGAAGCTGAATATATGGCTGCAGGCAGTTGTTGTTCACAAATACTGTGGATTCAAAACCAACTCCTAGACTATGGTTACAACTTAGAAAAGTCAAAAATCTTTTGTGACAATACAAGTGCTATCTCCATAGTTCAAAATCCAGTCCTCCATAGTAGGACAAAACATATAGAGATTAGGCATCATTTCTTAAGGGATAATGTTGAAAAGAACAAAATTGAACTGCAATATATCCCAACTGATTTACAAAGGGGAGATATTTTCACCAAGCCTTTGGATGAAAAGAAACATACTTTCTTCCTAAATCAGTTAGGAATGTTAGATGGAGGAAGTCTTAAATAATATCCAAGTTTTTGAAAGCTAAAAATGACCAAGACTAGGCAAAATTCTGATTTTCCTTAGTGTCTAAAATTTCTCTGATCTCTGAACTGCGCTCGACGATTTTCACAAAGATCGTCGAACGGAGTTCGACGATTTCCTGAATCGTCGAACTGAGTTCAGCGTTCCTTTGATAGTATGGACTATCTCTTCTGGTCAACGATCGTCGAACGGCGCTCGACGATTTTGTTCACTGAACGATCGTCGAACGGAGCTCGACGCCTTTCCAGATCGTCGAACGGAGATCGACGATTTTGGAGTCTCTTCAGATTCCTTTAGAAGCCTCGATCGTCGAACTGAGTTCAACGATCTTTCCTTTTCTGCGTCGAACCCTAATATAAAACTCATTTTTCGCCGTCGTTCTCTCTTGCGCTTTCAATTTCTCTGCAAGAATTTTCTTCCCTCCAAACAGTTCTACACTTGGTCGTTTTGTCTGTTGATTTTTGCAGGTACAATGGCCGTTTCAGTTGCTGTGCTAGCTGCCATGAAATTTGATGCGGGTTTCGACATTGATCTAGACTCCTTCAACACCACTGATCAAGTCTTCCAGGACATTCTCAATTTATTCAAAGATCAGCAACTATCTGCACTCATGACAACCAGAATCAAACTTGCCTCTGATGAAATCAAAGAATGGGTATATACAGCACACAACCTTGACAACAACACCATTGTTGGCTCTATTGGTGGCACCCAGGTACCTCTGACCCCAACAGTCCTCACAGAGGTTTTTGGTTTAAGGAATGGTGAAGACTCTGCTGAACTCTCTGGAGAAGAATTCTCTGATATTCTTGCCAGGATGGGCCATCCTGAGGGGAACCCTAGCAAGCTGTTTAAGAGGAACCTGTCAGTGGAATACAGGTTTCTGGCAGATGTTGTAGGCAAGGTTCTGTTGGCCAAACATTCTGCCCATGACACCATCTCCAGATATCAGCTCTGCCTCATGGGAGCTCTGGTGGATAGGAAAAGCTTGAACTGGGGAGAAGTATTTTTTGATCTGCTGAAGAAAAAGATAAACAAAACATTTGTGAACTTTGGAAGAATACTGGGAGTCTTCCTCCAGGCCAAGTGCCCTTCTCTGCTAGTCTCCTCTGGAGTGCACATCAATGCCTCCAAGAGACTCACCTGTGCCCTTTTTGGGAAATGAGACAGGCAAATCATCAAGCCCAGCAGGCCCTCTCCATCTGCACCTTCAGGCACCAGGACTCTAAGAGTCACTCCACCCCAGGTCTCTGCCCCTGCAGAAGACCTGCCTGCTGCTAGTGCTGCTGCTTCTCCTCCTCCAAGCCCAACCCTACCAATTCCATCCACCACTCCAGCCTCATCCACCATTACAATCTCAAGCCCATCTCCAACCTCTATTCCATCTCCAACAATTTCCTCTCCACCAGCAGACCACTTCCCCCCCTTTTCTCTTATCCCCCACCAGATGTCACCTCATCCCCATCCCTTCCATCCTTCACTCTCCTGGATGAATCCTACATGGATGATTCCCCCTCCTCTCCTCCAGAATTGCCATCCTCCTCCACAACTTTCCAAGACCTTCTCAACCAAATTATTGCTCAACCACCTTCACTCCCTCCATATCCATCCCTCTATCCTCCATCTCTACCATCCCCTCTCCTGAACCATTCATTCCACCCTTCAGCCCTCCTCCTCTAGCTCCATCAGCCATCCCTGTACCCTCTACCTCTGCTCCTCTCATTGAGCATGTAGATCTCCCAGCCCTTGCTGATCAGATCAGTTGTATGAGCTCCTTGCACCTAGGCTCTCTCTTCTCATGGAGGCCTCTTTAGCTCCTCTACAACAATCAGTGGCAGCTCTCTCTGCCAGGCTTTCCTCCTTCCTTACTCCTGTAGCAGCCCCACCAGCAGTGTGCCTTGATGCAGAGGTATCTGCATCCAGGCAGGGGGAGATGCCTTATGAAGCCAGCCTTCATGCTGCTGCTGCTGCTGCTGCTTCTGCCCCTGTTGTTGTTTCTGCTGCTACTGTTGCTGTTTTTGTCTCTGCTTCTGCTACTGCTGCTGCTCCTGCATCTGTTGCCTCTGCTACTCCAGTCCTAGCAATAGACCTAAGGTCTTTGCTGTCTGCTTTTGATCCTGCATTCTACAGCTGCCTCCCAGAGCCATATGCTGTCCAGCCCCCAGAGGTTCTTGCTGCCCAGCCCTCAGAAGATCTGTCCAAGGCTCTAGTGCCCTTCTCTTGCTGTGACCCCAGAATCATTTCTGATTTTATTCTGTCAGTGACTGCTGCTTCTGATAATGTTACTGCTGCTGCTGCTGAAGACAATGTTCCAACTGCTGCTGTTGAGCCCACTTCACAGGATTTTCTGATGACAGAGGCTGTTGCTTTTGAGCCTGCTGTAGAAGTTGTTGTTTCTGAAGCTGCTGCTGCCCTCATGCCTGAAATCATCACTGTTGCCTCTACTGCTGCTCCAGTATCTGCTGTTACATCTGCTGCTTCTGTTGCTCCTCCTGCTTCTGTATCTGTTGCCCCATCAGCTGCTGTTAAACTGAAAGAAGATCTGATGAAGAAGATTGATGCCTTGTATGATGCACAAAGTTCTGAATCTGAGGATTATAACACTGCTTTTGATGACTCATCTGCCACAATTACAAAGAAAAGAAAGGCAAGAAGTAAGGCTTTGAAGAGGGTTCCTCCTGCCAAGGTTAGAGATGACAATGATGTTCCCTACTATATTCTGCACAATTGCCCAATCTCTGAGCATTGGATGCAATTCTCTAAGAACCAGTTAAAGGCTATGAAAAAGAAGAGGAAGTATGAAAAAGGTCCCACTCAGTTCAAGCACCCTCATCCTCCTCCACCACCTCCACCTGATGTAGGTGCAGGTGGCAGCTCTGCAAGTTCAGGCCCTGCTAGAAGCCAGGCTCCCTACCAACCTCATGCAAGAACATATCAAAGGGAAAGCCAGTCTAGGGGGTCTTACTCTAAAAGGGGAGGATATAGGGGAAACCAAAGAGAAACTCAGGTTTACTCCAAAGGACACTCCAGGCAGCATCTTACTCTAAGGGAGGACATGTTTCTGCTGATACATCTTCTGGTCCTTTCCCTACAAGCTCAAAGATACTGTAACTGCCAGGACTCCTCAAGATACTACTTCCAACAGGTATGAGTCACCTGTTCCATTTGAGGACCCTGAGAAGAATCCTATGGCTTGGACTGCTAGAATGAAAGAGCTGGCTGCTTTAGATCAAATCAAGAAAGCAAAAGATCAAGGGCTAGACACTTCCAATATCTCTACCATGTCAGAGCAAAGACAGAAAGAATTAGAGAGATATGCTTCAAGCAAATTTTTTGATGCAGACAGGTACATGGAGTTGCATCCTGCTGCAGTGGTTCCAAGGACTTCTAAACAACCATATCTGGGAGCAGCTGATGATACAAGATCAAACAAGGAAGCATTAAATCCTAACAGGGAAATTAAAATGGTAAAAGGCAAAGAAAAGGAATAACTCTGTAAGGTGATAATTCTTAGTTTCTCTGACTGCCTTCTGGATATCATGCTTTTATATATCTCTGTGATGGTTCTGTGATGTATAGCTGCTATTGTTTTTATGTTTCTGTGACTGTATGATGTTGTTTGTTTTTCTATGTCTGTAAATAGTTTTCCTAACCCAAATAGGGGAGATTGTTGGAACACCCTATTACTAATTTGGGTCAGGATCACTATGTCCCTAGGAATCTGTGTTTTGACCTTCTGTATAGCTTAATAGGTCAATTAGAATTGAGTCTAAGGGTCAGTAGTCTAGGATTGGAAGCTGCTCTGAAGACCCAAGTTTTTCTGGAGACTAAGTCCAAATCGTCGAGCTCAGCACGACGTTTCGTCGAACTCCGGTCGACGATCGTCTAGCTCAACTTCTGCAGATCGTCGAGCTCCATTCGACGATCGCTGAGCTCAACCTCATAATATCGTCGAGCTCCACTCGACGATCGCTGAGCTCAACTTCGCTATATCGTCGAACTCCATTCGACGATCGCTGAGCTCAGGTCGACGATTTTTGCTCTGCACTGGATCCTTATCTCTGAGCTCAGTTCGACGATCTTTGAGCTCAGATCGACGATTTCTTTGCTGCTTGCATTTTCCAATTCGCTGAGCTCAGCTCGACGATAGCAGAGCTCAGTTTGACGATTTCAGTTATCTTTCAGAATTCAAATTCAAATCAGATAGAAGTTATTCTGCATTTAATTCAGAAGATCTGCCAGCCATTTTCATTTACTTCTGGAGCAAGTTTCAAGGGATTTTTCAAGGAACAAATCAGTGGACTTTCCTTCAGAACATATTATGCAATTAAGGCTGTAATTAATTCAGACCAACGGCTATCTTTGACAGAGCAATTTTCTATTCAGACTCAGAGAATAAAAGATAGAATGTTTTTGAATCAGAAAGAGAGCATAGTTAAAAAAAAGAGAATAGAGATTGACAAGAACAGAGAACACACAACTCAATACCCAGAGACTCTCTCAATCTTCTGTCAACAAGAACTCTGAAGAACACTCATCAGAGAGATCAAGCTCTCAACATTCTTCAGATCTCTTCAGCTCTCAAGTGTTCAAGGCCAACATCATCTCAAGACTCCAGACACTCAACATTTCAGCTTGCTGAAATCATCTTTTGCTGGAGATCTATCTTTGAAGGCCTATCACCCTCATCAAAGCTCATCTTCCTGAAGATTTCAAGGACTCAGGGGGAGCTTTGACAACATCACTAAATCCACATAGTCTTCTCAGTTGCTTGAGAAAGAGAAGACTGCCATCACTCTCTCACCCCCACTCTGTAAAGGGTTTTTCAAACTCCCTTCAAAAGTTTGAATCTGGTTTTTGAGCACCTTGTCAAAAGCTCATTGGTGGCAAGACACCTGATCAAAAAATCTGATTTGGTTTTTGAGCACCTTATCAAAAGCTCATTGGTGCCCAGGACACCTGATCAACTCATCCTGCAGTGGATTCCTACCTAGGGTGGTAGAAGAGTGGATGTACCCAAGTTGGGGAACCACTATATTTCCTTGTGTCATCTGGTTCTGCATGTTTCCTTTTTGTTTCTGGCCTAGATTTTCTTGTGCTTAGTTTCTGCATAGCTTAGTTTTGTGATTAGTTTTATTTCTGCTTCCCTGCTCACACTCATTACAACAATTGTTGTAAAGCTTTGCAAAAGTTTCTCTTTGTGTTTTAAAAAGCACCATATACTCTATTCACCCCCCTTTAGAGTATATCAGATCTAGTTTCCCCTTTCAAAGGGCAAGGCGGTGGAATCAACCGCGTCCCCTTATGCTCCGACCCAACCAACGGTGTACAATCTTGGCCAACAGGAGGCCATCAAACAGGCGGATGTGGTGACAGGTATAATTTAATTTATAACAAGTTAATTTCTTGAAATACTTGTTATGCACATGTTACCTTACCACTGCTTGTTTAGGATTTGTTTTGATTTGTGAAAATCCGGCAAGAGCACTCTTCGATATAGGAGCTTCATACTCCTTCTTGTCCGAGGGATTTATATCACGCATCGGAGTCCCTTCTTCGATGGCGAAGGATAAGTTGGATGTGTTGTTTCCCAATGGGTGTTCGATGCGCGCGGATAGGATCTGCGATGTTAAGATTCGCATTGGGAATCAAGAGTTCGATCTACAAGCGTCGTTACTTCCGTTGGTGGAGTTCGACGTTATATTTGGCATGGACTGGCAGCAGGCCTATATTGATTGCGGTCGCAAGAAAGTCAAGTTGGGAGCAAGTCGTGAGACGACTTTTACGGGCTTGAAGGGGTCGAGCAAGACGTTGATGTCTGCTTTTTAGGTGGTGAAGGCAGTTCGTGCTGGTGCAGAACTGTTCTTTACACTAGTGGAGGTTGCAAAGCCGAAGCCCGTGTTGGATAGTATTTCAGTGGTATCGGAGTACCCTGATGTGTTCCCTAGAGATCTTCCTGGAGCCCCGCCTCAACGGGAGATAGATTTTACTATAGAGCTCGTACCAGGTGCAAAGCCTATGTCACGCTCTCCATATCTGCTTGCGCCTAAGGAAATGGCGGAGCTGAAGGTTCAACTGCAAGAGTTGTTGGAGCAAGGGTATGTGTGCCCAAGTTCTTCACCTTGGAGCGTGTCGGTCCTCTTTGTTAAGAAGAAGGACGGAAGCTTGAGGCTATGTATTGATTATCAGGAGCTCAACAAGTTGACGGAAAAGAACAAGTACCCGATCCCCCGGATCGATGATCTTTTTGATCAGTTGGTCGGGTCGACGGTGTACTCAAAGTTGGATCTCAAGTCCGGGTACTATCAGCTGCGAATAAGGGAGAGTGATATCCCGAAGACAGAGTTCAGTACGAGATATGGGCATTACGAGTTTACGGTCATGCTGTTTGGACTGACTAATGCATCGTCAGTGTTCATGGATCTAATGAACAGGACCTTCAGGGAGTACTTGGACCATTTTGTGATCGTCTTCATCGACGATATTTTGGTGTACTCGCAGAGTGAGGAAGATCACTTCAAGCATCTTCATTTGGTTTTGGAGACGCTAAGGAGGAATCAGTTGTATGCCAAGTTCTCGAAGTGCGAGTTTTGGTTATCGTCAGTGGAGTTCCTCGGTCATATAGTGAGTGGAGAGGGTATTGCAGTGGATCCGGCGAAGATTGTTGCGATACGGGAGTGGCCTGAGCTTTCTACGGTAGCGGAAGTCCGGAGCTTTCTGGGGCTTGCCGGCTATTATAGGCGCTTCGTAGAGAACTTCTCGCGGATAGTATTACCTCTCACTACTTTGACGAGGAAGGAGCAGAAGTTCGTTTGGATGCAGGAGTGCGCACGAGCTTTTGAGGAGTTGAAGTGTCGGTTGACCACGACGCCTGTGCTGAGTTTGTTATGTGGGACCGAAGGTTATGAGATTTATAGTGATGCTTCGGGCAGCGGTTTGGGTTGCGTGCTACTGCAACAAGGAAGTGTGATAGCTTATGGCTCGAGACAGCTGAAAGTGCACGAGAGGAATTATCCGGTCCATGACTTGGAGTTAGCGGACGTGATTTTTGACTTGAAGCTGTGGAGGCATTATTTGTACGGTGTGAAGATTGATATCTACACCGACCACAAGAGCCTGAAGTATCTGATTGATCAGAAAGATCTGAATATGCGGCAGCGTAGATGGATGGAGTACCTGGGGGATTATACTTTCAAGATCCACTACGTGCCTGGTAAAGGTAATGCAGTTGCGGACGCATTGAGTCGTCGGGCCCCAGCTCAAGCCAATTGGCTATCGATCCATGACGAGCGGTTGGTTCGGGAGTTGGAGACGTTGGAGATTGTTTGTGTGGATAAGCAATCAAGTGCTGAAGCAGTACTGAATTGGACTGGAGTACAATATGACCTGGTTGATCGGATTCGGCAGGCTTTGGATATGGATGTCCATATGAAGCAGTTCATGGTAGAGGCTCTGGATGGGTCAAATTCCCAATTCGTTATGGAGGACGGATTGCTTTGGAAAGACGGTCATCTGTGCGTCCCAAGTGTGGGCAATTTGCGGGTGGAATTGTTGTACGAGGCACATCATACGAAGTACTCGATTCACCCGGGGAGCACGAAGATGTACTGCGATGTAAAGAAACTGTTTTGGTGGCCGGGTTTGAAGAAAGATGTGGCACTCTACGTGGCGAAGTGCCAAACTTGCGCCTTGGTGAAGGCGGAATGCCAAAAGCCGGGAGGATTTCTGAAGTCTTTGCCTATTACAGAGTGGAAATTCGACGACATCTCTATGGACTGTGTGCACGGTTTGCCAAGGTCGCAAAAGTGGAACGACGCCATCTGGGTGGTCGTAGATCGGCTAACGAAGGTGTCACATTTCATCCCACATAGAAAGGATGATCCAGTGGAGAAGTTGGCAAAACTATATGTGGATACTATTATACGGCTTCATGGTGTGCCCCGCAGCATCGTGAGTGACCGAGATGAGCGGTTCACGTCCAATGATTGGAGACTAGTGCAGCAAATGTTGGGAACAAAGTTAAAATTCAGCACAGCCTTTCATCCACAAAAGGATGGGCAGACCGAGAGGGTCAATAGAACTATGGAAGACATGCTCCGCATGTGTGTCTTGGACTTTGGAAAGCAATGGGAATACCAACTTTATTTGGTGGAGTTTGCATACAACAATAGCTACCAGGCGAGTATTCAAATGGCGCCCTTCGAGGCCCTATATGGTGGAAGATGTCGCACGCCGTTGTCTTGGCTAGAAATGGGTGAGTCAAAGTTGTATAAGCGATTAGAAGTGGAGGATGCTACTTCGTTGGTGCGTACCATTCGGGAGAGGTTGCTAATCGCTCAAGACTGTCAGGCGAAGTACTATAATGCCAAGCACAAGAACGTGGAGTTCGCTATGGGCGACTATGTGTACTTAAAGATCAAGCCGTTCAAGGGCGTCTCGCGGGCGCGGCGATTGAAAAAGCTAAGCCCGAGGTACCTTGGGCCGTTTGAGGTTTTGGAGCGGGTTGGTGAAGCAGCCTATCGGTTGAAGCTCTCAGTGGAGCTTAGTGGTTTACATGATGCATTCCATATTTCGGTGCTACGGAAGGCGGTGCAAGAGCCTTCGCAAGTGATCGCGGTTGATCAAGTGCCGGTGGATAGTGGGTTGACGACAAAAGTCAAGCCCGTGCAGATTGAGGACTCGGGGGTCAAGCGGCTACGCAATAAAGAGATTAGGATGGTCAAGGTTCGATGGGACAATTGCGATCGAGAGGAGCTCTCTTGGGAACGAGAGCAGACTATGCGTGACGAGTATCCGGAGTTGTTCCGCTCAGGTACAATTTAATTTTTTACATGTCTTTCCTTTATATAATTTCGTGGACGAAATTCTTTTAAGAGGGTGAGAGTTATAACGCCCCGAAACTCAAAAGAGCGACGAGAGACATTTTGGTCCAGAGTTGGAATCTGGCAGGAGGCACACGGCCTGGGACACGGGCGTGTCCCAGGGCGTGTCAGGCTTGAGTCGACGATTTGGCCGCAAGGTCGACTTTTTTCGCTCGACGAAGTATCAAGATGGGGCACACGGCCTGAGACACGGGCGTGTCTCAGGGTGTGTCGATCCCGTGTCAACGATCGGCCTGGGGAGTCGACGAATTTCGCTCGACGATGTGTTGAGATAAGGCACACGGCCTAGGACACGGGCGTGTCCAAGGCCGTGTCAGGCAGTCGACGAACTTTGCTCGACGAAGTGACGAGACTGTGAACACGGCCTGAAGCCCAGACGTGTTCGTGTGTGACACGGGTGTGGACACAGGTGTGTCCAAGACCCGTGTGAGTCTCGGGTTGTTTTCGGGGCTGTGTCGATGGGGGCACACGACAGACCACACGGCCATGTCAGGTGGAACACGGGCGTGTCAGGTCAAACACGGGCATGTTGGATGCCCGTGTGTTGTTCCAGGCGCGTCGATTTTGACAGCGAATGGGGGACACGGCCCTGGACACGGGCGTGTCGCAGGCCGTGTTCGGCCCAGTTTTAGCATTTCAGGCCCGAATCAAGGCAGTTCGTTTCTTTAATTTGGGATCCAACGGCTGGGTGTTATTCCTGATGGGATATACCCGGGATTGGATCTTTAAAATCCTCATTTTTACTTGAGTGGTTCTCTTTCTAAGTCAAGAGAGAGGTGAGAGCCAAGGAGGAAGAAGAAGCTAGATCCGGCCATTGGAGGAGCTTCGAAGCTCCAAATCGCGAGCCGACTTCGGATCTACGGAGGCAAAGAGAGTGCGGTGTTTTTCATCCGCTTACTTTTCCATGGCACCAAGGAAGAACGCTAGGGTAACGATTCTCTACTTGAGCATGTGAAGCTCTTCTTCTTTTGCATAGGAAGCCCGCTCTCGCGAGTTTGCGGTGAGTTTGAGGCTTTCCTACGGGTAGACATGAATAGTCCCCGTTGTGTAGAGTCCGTATTCGAGAACGGACATAGGCATTATGTGTGAAGCTTACCCGGACATGTTGGTCTGGATCAGTGATGTTGCATTGCATAAATGCCGGAGAAGACTCCGTGCGATTTTTTGTTTTTCGGGTTTTCTATGTGGTAGATTGCAACAGGAAGACTTGGGGATTAACCCAAAGGTGTACCCAGAAAACTGGGCAGATGCGTGATCTTGCCAACTTGGAGGCCTGAGAGCCAACTTGTACATAACTGGGTTATGTAATATTGTGCGGTCGATTCACGGGCTTCAGGGAAACTTAACTCGTGCCGATGATATTAAAGTGTCGTGGCAAGTGAGCAACGGGTTGAGTGGAACCGTTCCTGCTTTATGCCGAGGGCATAGAGGTCGGGTCTTGCTGTCGATGATATTAAAGTGTCGTGACATAGACTGTTGATGACATTAAAGTGTCGTAACATCTGCCTAAAAGACTAATTTTGCTCACGAGAGATTGTCGTCCTGGAGATGGTGGTGAGTCAGCGGCTTATACTGCGATCACCGAGAATGTGCCCTGAGAGCACGGGGCGTGTGTCCATGCATGCCAACGCCTGTGATGCAATGTATTTATATACTGCTTGGTTATGCTAATAAAAATGCAGGGAAGGAGCATCGCCGCCCCGAGTGGGGGGCAGGATCGTTATAATTTGGTCAGCATTGCTGACCGTTGCTTTTGTTTGCCACCGTGCGGTGGTTTTGTTGCTTGCAGGTGCTGCTGGACCAAGCGGTCAATAGCGGGCTAAAGCCCAAATTGCGAAGCCGGCCCTTGAAGGCCTAATTGGAGTGTTTACTGCTTTTATTCATGTATGACTGGCCTGCGTGCCGTGGTTTGTAAATCATGTAATATTAAGTAAACAATTTTGTAAGGCCTTAAGGACAGTACTTGTGTATGTACTACATTCCTATTTGGTATATTAGTGGACATTCGTGCTCTTTGTGCTGGGTTCTTAATTGCAACTTATATAAACTGCTTCCGCTAGAATGCTCTATGTAGGACGTTGGATTGGTTGGATGGTTTCCATTGAGTAACCACCCGGTCTGTCTGTAGTATATGGCATCGGGCCCCGGCCGGACCTACTGCTATATGCTATGCGACGGATAGGGGGTGTTACAACCTAGCTCTCTCCAGCTTGAGGGGCTGCCCTTTTGCCCCTGGTGGGTTGCGAATAGCTGTTCAAAATAGCGGGATTTGGCTGTTGGCAGACCAACCCGGGGCATTTCAGTAATTTTCAGAGCAGCAAAGGTTGGTTATTTGCAGGCCGTTCCCAAAAAACTATAAATAGACCCTTAGGGGTACCTTGGAGAGCATCACTTCTTCACTACCTCTTCATCCTCTAAGGTACCTAGCTCAACATTAGCTAGGGAGGGGGAGATCTCCAAGGTCTTCTAGGTGTGAGGTAGGACCTCCGCGTGTAACACCCCCTATCTGTCGCATAGCATATAACAGTAGGTCCGACCGAGGCCCGACGCCATATACCACAGACAGACCGGGTGGTTACTCAATGGAATATCATCCAACTAATTACCAACGTCCTACACAGAGTCATTCTAGCGGAAGCAATTATTAAAAGTTGCAAATTGAAGAACCCAGCCACAAGCATGAATGTCCACTACAAAACCCAATAGGAATGAAGTACAATACACCAGTACAATGTCCTTAAGGCCTTACAAATGTTTACTCGAATAAAATGTGTCTTCCATACCACGGCACGCAAGCCGGTCACACATGAATAAACAAGAAAACACTCAAAATTTGTCCTTCGAGTGCCGGCTCAGCAACATGGGCTTTTGTCCACTATTTACCGCTTGGCCCTGCAACACCTGCAAGCAACAATCCACCACAACGGTGGCAAACTAAGGCAACGGTCAGCTATGCTGACCAAATTATAACGATCTCGCCCCCAAACTCAGGGCGGCGATGCTCCTTCCCTGCACTGTATTAATATAACCAAGCATTATATAGTAATAACACTACATCACACGCATAGGCATGCACGACCACACACCCCGTGCTCTCAGGGCACATTCTCGGTGAACCCGATCAAAACCGCGGTCCCACCACCGCCACTTAGACGACACAACTTGTGAGCATTTGAGTCTTTTAAGCAGAAGTCATGACACTTAAAATAATCAACAACCTATAGGAATAAGTCATGCCACTTAAAATCATTAACAGCCTAAGACCCGACCTCTATGCCCTCAGTAGGCCTCAAATACCGAACTGCATAGAGCAAGAATGGTTCCACTCAACCCGTTGCTCACTTTCCATAATAATTAAAATCATCGGCACATGTTAAGCTTCCCCGAAGCCAATGAATCGAACACACAAAATTACATAACCCAGTTATGTACAAGTTGGCTACCAGGCCACCAAGACGGCAGAATCACGCATCTGCCCAGTTTTCCGGGTGCACCTTGAGGTTAGCCCCCAAGGCCCCCTGCTGCAATCTACTGCATAGAAAACCCAAAAAACAAACATTTGCGTGGAGTCTTCTCCGGCCATTCAAGCAATACAACATCACCGATCCAGACCAACTTCTCCGAGGAGGCTTCACACATCATGTCTATATCCATTCTCGATTACGGACTCTACATGTACACAACATGGTGTAACGCCCCGAAACTCAAAGGAGCAAAGGGGGACGTTTTGGGCCAGTTTGGGTTCTGGCAGAAGGCACACGGCCTGGGACACGGGCGTGTCCCAGGGCGTGTCAAGCGTGTGTCGACACTTAGCCGCGAAGTCGTCGAGTTATACTCGACGATTCGTCGAGAGTGGGCACACGGCCTGCGACACGGGCGTGTCGCAGGGCGTGTCGACCCGTGTCGACACTTAGCCGTGAAATCGTCGAGATATACTCGACGATTCGTCGAGAATGGGCACACGGCCTGCGACACGGGCGTGTCACCGGGCGTGTTGACCCGTGTCGACGATCGTCCCGGGGAATTCGTCGAGATTCGCTCGACGATCGTCGAGACAAGGCACACGGCCTAGGACACGGGCGTGTCCAAGGCCGTGTCATCCAGTCGTCGAACTGCACGCGACGAAATGTCGAGACCTTGTACACGGCCTGGGGCCCAGGCGTGTCAAGGTGACACGGGCAAGGACACGGGCGTGTCCTAGGACCCGTGCAGTGCTCGGGTTGAAAATGGGGAAAAATCATGGGGTACACGGCCGGCTACACGGCCGTGTCAGCTGGAACACGAGCGTGTCAGCTCGAACACGGGCGTGTTCGATACCCGTGTGAGGGTCCAGGAGATTCGATTTTGACGGCGAATGCAGCACACGACCCTGGACACGGGCGTGTGCCAGGCCGTGTTCGGTCCAGATTGGGCATTTCAGCCCCGAATCAAAGCCGTTCGTTTTCTTAGGTTGAGATCCAACGGCTGGGGGTTGTTCCTGAGAGGATATACCCGGGTTTTGACTTAGAAAATCCATCACTTTCTTCACTTGTTCTCTTTCTAAACCCTTGGAGAGAGGAGAGCTAAGACAAGAAGAAGAAGAGCTAGATCCGCCATTGGAGGAGCTTCGGAGCTCCGAATCGCAAGCCGACTCCGGATCCACGGAGGCAACGCAAGTGCGGTGATTTCTATCCGATTACTTTTCGATGGCGCCAAAGAGGAACTCAAGGGTAACGATCCTCATCTTGAGCATGAGTCGCTCTCTTTCTTAGCATAGGAAGCCCGCTCTCGCGAGTTTGCGGAGAGTTGGAGGCGTTCCTTCGAGTAGATATGTAAAGTCCCCGTTGTTTAGAGTCCGTATGCGAGAACGGATGTAGGCATGATGTGTGAAGCCTACCCGAACATGTTAGTCTGGATCGGTGATGTTGCATTGCATAAGGCCGGAGAAGACTCCGTGCTATGGTTTGTTTTCGGGTTTTCTACGCGGTAGATTGCAGCAGGGAGCCTTGGGGACTAACCCAAAGGTGCACCCGGAAAACTGGGCGGATACGAGATCTTGCCAACTTGGTGGCCTGAGAGCCAACTTGAACATAACGGGGTTATGTGTCTTGCGGTTGAATGGGACTTGGTGGAAGTTTGACCCGCGCAAATGGCTTAAATTGTCGTTGCGATGTGAGCACGGGTTAGATGGAACCGTACCCGCTTTATGTCGTTCGGTTAGAGAGACCTAAGGTTACGTGGCACTCGCCGTTGGCATAGATGGGAGTCTTCGGCGGTCAATGGCTTAAATTGTCGTGACCCAGGCCAGGAAGACGAATTGCTCATAGGAATGGCCGTCTAAGTGGCGGTGGTGAGTCCGGAATGTTAATGGCTTTAATTGACGTAACATCGACCGGTTCACCGAGAATGTGCCCTGAGTGCACGGGACGTGTGGCCGTACGAGCCAACGTCTGTGATGAAATGGCTATGGTTATATGTATGGCTCGCTTATGCTAATGAAATGCAGGGAAGGAGCATCGCCGCCCCGAGTTGGGGGAGGGATCGTTATAATTTGGTCAGCATTGCTGACCGTTGCCTTGTTTTGCCACCGTGCGGTGGTTTGTTGCTTGCAGGTGCAGCTGGACCAAGCGGTCAATAGCGGGCTAAAGCCCTTTTTGCGAAGCTGGCCCTCGAAGGCCCAAGTAGAAATGTTTCTGTTTTATTCATGTATGACCGGCCTGCGTGCCGAGGTTTGTAAATCATGTATTATTCAAGTGAAACACTCTGTAAGGCCTTAAGGCCGATTTTGGGTATTTTGCGTAACATTCCTAATTATGAAATAGTGGACATTCGTGCTCTAATGCTGGGTTCTTGTTTACAACTTATATAAAATGCTTCCACTAGAATGCTCTGTGTAGGACGTTGAGATTGGTTGGATGGTTTCCATACGTAACCACCCGGTCTGTCTGTGGTATATGGTATCGGGCCCCGGCCGGACCTACTGCTATATACTATGCGACGGATAGGGGGTGTTACAATTTGGTATCAGACTACTGGTTTTGGTCGGGCTTAACGTGAATTCGTGGGCGAATTCTTTTTAAGGGGTGGTGAGCACATTGTGTGCGTCATCGTTATAATGGTAAAAGAACCCATGAATGTCCACTTAGGAATGAAAATACTCGTGTTTGAGGAACCTGCGTGTTCCTATAATTGCTGTTTGCAATGTTATGTGGTCGCTTAATGGTGTTTTGTACCACTATAGGTGACCAGAAGTGGTGTTGAGCCGTCAGAACGCCGAGTTTCTGAGGCTAGTAGTGCACCGGATCTTGCTCCTGCAACACCTCTGTCGGCTGAAAATATACGATTGGTGGCTGAAGCGGTGTTGGCCGTGATTAATGCGCAGCCTGGAAGGCAAGCGTAGCAGCCCGCTCCCGTGATGGAGCAAGAACCTCTGCGAGAGGCTGAGCCGAGGAGGGTGGAGCAAGTGGTTTTGGAACCGGTAGTGCCAAGGAGGGCAACTGAGAGGCAGCTAAAGCATGTAATGAGCTTTAACCCTCCGTTATTCTCGGGGTTGGGAACCCCATCTCATGCTGAAGACTGGCTCTCTAGGGTGAAGAGAGTCATGACGGCGACGGAGACGGAGGAGTGGCAAATGACCACCATCGCTACGTTCCTGCTGGACGGTGAAGCGAGGATGTGGTGGGAAGGATTGGAGCTGCATCATTTGAGAGGTAGACAACTGATAGACGTCCCGATGGAAGAGTTCTCGGGATTGTTCTTAGCAAGATACCTCCCTTCTACTCAGAGGATTTCAATGGAGAATGAGTTCCTGAAGTTGGTGCAGGGTGAGTGGAGCGTGGATGAATATCTCCACGAGTTTACGCGGTTGAGTCGTTATGCTAGCTCCACCATCGTGGATGAGGAGCGCAAGACTAATCGTTTTTATGAAGGCTTGAGGGATGAGTTGAGACTGCTACTGTCAAGGCCGATGACGCAGGGTTTCTTAACCTTGGTCAATACTGCCCGGTCCTTGGAGAAGGACATGAAGAACGTGCAAGCGAAGAAAAGCTTGGGTGAAAAGAAATCTGAGTTCAGAGTGCCGACTACTTCAAAGTCCGGCTATCGGAGGTCTTTCAAGAAGCATAGGACTTCGGGTCCAGCTCCTTCTGGCGCTTCTGGGGCGACTACGAGTCGGATCCCGGGCGCGTGTTTTACATGCGGAAAGACGGGGCACTTTGCCCGTGATTGTTGGAGCGGACGTCCTAAGTCCGAGAGGAGGCCGGGATCCACTTATGAAGAGAAGGGAAAGGCGGTGGAGTCGACCGCATCCCATTATGCTCCGGCCCAACCAAGGGTCTACAATCTTGGCCAACAGGAGGCCATTAAACAAGCTGATGTGGTGACAGGTACGGTTTAATTTATAGCAAGTCAAACCTTTATATGCTTGTTATGCACATGTTACCTTACCACTACTTGTTTAGGATTTGTATTGATTTGTGAAAATCCAGCACGAGCACTCTTCGATACGGGAGCTTCACACTCCTTCTTGTCCGAAGGATTTATATTACGCATCGGGGTCCCTTCCTCGATGGCGAAGGATAAGTTGGATGTATTGTTGCCCAATGGGTGTTCGATGCGAGCGGATAGGATCTGCGATGTTAAGATTCGTATTGGGGAGCAGGAGTTCGACCTGCGAGCGTCTTTACTTCCGTTAGTGGAGTTCGACGTCATATTTGGCATGGACTGGCTCTCGGAGCAGCAAGCCCATATAGATTGCGGTAGCAAGGAAGTTAAGCTGGGAGAGAGTCGTGAGACGACGTTTACGGGCTTACAGGGGTCGAGCAAGACGTTGATGTCTGCTCTTCAGGTGGTGAAGGCGGTTCGTGCTGGAGCATAACTGTTCTTTACACTAGTGGAGGTTGCAAAGCCGAAGCCCGCTTTGGATTGTATTTCAGTGGTATCGGAATACCCTGATGTGTTCCCCGCAGATCTTCCTGGAGCCCCGCCTCAACGGGAGATAGATTTTACGATCGAGCTAGTGCCGGGTGCAAAGCCTGTGTCACGATCTCCGTATCGGCTAGCGCCTAAGGAAATGGCGGAGCTGAAAGTTCAACTGCAAGAGTTGTTGGAGCAAGGGTATGTGCGCCCGAGTTCTTCGCCTTGGAGCGCACCGGTCCTCTTTGTTAAGAAGAAGGACGGAAGCTTGAGGCTATGTATTGATTATCGGGAGCTAAACAAGCTGACGGAGAAGAACAAGTACCCGATCCCCCGGATTGATGATCTCTTCGATCAGTTAGTCGGGTCGACTGTGTACTCGAAGTTGGATCTCAAGGCTGGGAACTATCAGCTGTGGATAAGGGAGAGTGATATCCCGAAGACAGCGTTTAGTACGAGGTACGGGCATTATGAGTTTACGGTCATGCCGTTTGGGCTGACTAATGCGCCGTCATTATTCATGGATTTGATGAACAGGACGTTCAGGGAGTACTTGGACCATTTCGTGATCGTCTTCATCGACGATATTTTGGTGTACTCTCAAAGTGAGGAAGATCACTTCAAGCATCTTCATTTGGTGTTGGAGACGCTAAGGAGAAATCAGTTGTATGCCAAGTTCTCGAAGTGCGAGTTTTGGCTATCCTCAGTGGCGTTCCTCGGGCATATAGTGAGTGGAGAGGGTATTGCGGTGGATCCGGCGAAGATTGTTGCGATACGGGAGTGGCCTGAGCTTGCTACGGTAGCAGAAGTCCGGAGCTTTTTGGGGCTTGCCGGTTATTATAGGCGCTTCGTAGAGAACTTCTCGCGGATAGCGCTACCTCTCACTACTTTGACGAGGAAGGAGCATAAGTTCGTTTGGACGCCGGAGTGCGCGCGAGCTTTTGAGGAATTGAAGTGTCGGTTGACCACGGCGCCTGTGCTGAGTTCGCCATGTGGAACCGAAGGCTATGAGATATATAGCGATGCTTCGGGCAGTAGTTTGGGTTGCGTGCTACTGCAGCACGGAAGCGTGATAGCTTATGGCTCGAGACAGCTAAAAGTGCACGAGAGGAATTATCCGGTCCATGACTTGGAGTTAGCGGCCGTGATTTTTGCCTTGAAGCTGTGGAGACACTATTTGTACGGTGTGAAGATTGATATCTACACCGATCACAAGAGCCTAAAGTACCTGATAGATCAGAAGGATCTGAATATGCGGCAGCGTAGGTGGATGGAGTTCCTGGGGGACTATACATTCAAGATCCACTACGTGCCTGGCAAAGGGAATGCGGTTGCGGACGCGTTGAGTCGCCGAGCCCCAGCTCAAGCCAATTGGCTATCGGTGCATGATGAGCGGTTGGTGCGGGAGTTGGAGGCGTTGGAGATTGTTTGCGTGGATAGACAATCTAGTGTTGAAGCAGTTCTGAATTGGACTGAAGTCCAATATGACCTGGCTGATCAGATTCGGCAGGCTTTGGATATGGATGCTCATATGAAGCAGTTCATGATAGAGGCTCTGGATGGGTCAAATTCCCAATTCGTCGTGGAGGACGGATTGCTTTGGAAAGACGGTCGTTTGTGCGTCCCAAGTGTGGGCAATTTACGGGTGGAGTTGTTGTACGAGGCGCACCATACCAAGTACTCAATTCACCCGGGGAGCACGAAGATGTACCGTGATATAAAGAAACTATTTTGGTGGCCGGGTTTGAAAAAGGATGTGGCGCTATACGTAGCGAAGTGCCAAACCTGCGCCTTGGTAAAGGCGGAGTGCCAAAAGCCGGGAGGATTTCTTAAGTCCTTGCCTATTCCGGAGTGGAAATTTGACGACATCTCTATGGACTTTGTGCACGGTTTGCCAAGGTCGCAAAAGGGGAACGACGCCATTTGGGTGGTTGTTGATCGATTAACGAAGGTGTCGCATTTTATTCCGCATAGGAAGGACGATCCGGTGGAGAAGCTGGCAAAGCTTTATGTGGATAATATAGTACGGCTTCATGGTGTGCCCCGCAGTATCGTGAGTGACCGAGATGGGCGGTTCACGTCCAACGATTGGAGGCTGGTGCAGCAAATGTTGGGAACAAAGTTGAAATTCAGCACAGCCTTCCACCCACAAACGGATGGGCAGACCGAGAGGGTCAATAGAACCATGGAAGATATGCTTCGCATGTGTGTCTTGGATTTCGGAAAGCAATGGGAAGACCACCTTTATTTGGTGGAGTTCGCATACAACAACAGCTACCAAGCGAGTATTCAGATGGCGCCTTTCGAGGCCCTATATGGTAGGAAATGTCGCACGCCGTTGTCTTGGTTAGAAACGGGTGAGTCAAAGTTGTATAAGCGATCGGAAGTGGAGGACGCTACTTCTTTGGTGAGAACCATTCGGGAGAGGTTGCTTATCGCTCAGGACCGGCAAGCAAAGTACTATAATGCCAAGCACATGAACGTGGAGTTCGCTGTGGGCGATTATGTATACTTGAAGATAAAGCCATTCAAGGGTGTCTCGCGGGTGCGGCGATTGAAAAAGCTAAGCCCGAGGTACCTTGGACCGTTCGAGGTTCTGGAGCGAGTTGGAGAAGCGGCCTATAGATTGAAGCTTTCAGTGGAGCTAAGTGGTTTACACGATGTATTCCATATTTCGGTGCTTCGGAAGGCGGTGCAAGAGCCTACGCAAGTGATCGCGGTCGATCAAGTGCCGGTGGAAAGTGGGCTAACGACAAAGGTCAAGCCCGTGCGGATTGAGGACTCGGAGGTCAAGCGGCTACGCAATAAAGAGATCAGGATGGTCAAGGTCCGGTGGGACAATTGCGGTCGTGAGGAGCTCTCTTGGGAACGAGAGCAGACTATGCTTGACGAATATCCGGAGTTGTTCCGCTCAGGTACAAATTTTAGTTTTGTACATGTCTTTCCTTTATTTAATTTCGTGGGCGAAATTCTTTTAAGAGGGGGAGAGTTGTAACGCCCCGAAACTCAAAGGAGCAAAGGGGGACGTTTTGGGCCAGTTTGGGTTCTGGCAGAAGGCACACGGCCTGGGACACGGGCGTGTCCCAGGGCGTGTCAAGCGTGTGTCGACACTTAGCCGCGAAGTCATCGAGTTATACTCGACGATTCGTCGAGAGTGGGCACACGGCCTGCGACACGGGCGTGTCGCAGGGCGTGTCGACCCGTGTCGACACTTAGCCGTGAAATCGTCGAGATATACTCGACGATTTGTCGAGAATGGGCACACGGCCCGCGACACGGGCGTGTCGCCGGGCGTGTTGACCCGTGTCGACGATCGTCCCGGGGAATTCGTCGAGATTCGCTCGACGATCGTCGAGACAAGGCACACGGCCTAGGACACGGGCGTATCCAAGGCCGTGTCATCCAGTCGTCGAACTGCACGCGACGAAATGTCGAGACCTTGTACACGACCTGGGGCCCAAGCGTGTCAAGGTGACACGGGCAAGGACACGGGCGTGTCCTAGGACCCGTGCAGTGCTCGGGTTGAAAATGGGGAAAAATCATGGGGTACACGGCCGGCTACACGGCCGTGTCAGCTGGAACACGGGCGTGTCAGCTCGAACACGGGCGTGTTCGATACCCGTGTGAGGGTCCAGGAGATTCGATTTTGACGGCGAATGCGGCACACGGCCCTGGACACGGGCGTGTGCCAGGCCGTGTTCGGTCCAGATTGGGCATTTCAGCCCCGAATCAAAGCCGTTCGTTTTCTTAGGTTGAGATCCAACGGCTGGGGGTTGTTCCTGAGAGGATATACCCGGGTTTTGACTTAGAAAATCCATCACTTTCTTCACTTGTTCTCTTTCTAAACCCTTGGAGAGAGGAGAGCTATGGCAAGAAGAAGAAGAGCTAGATCCGCCATTGAAGGAGCTTCGGAGCTCCAAATCGCAAGCCGACTCCGGATCCACGGAGGCAACGCAAGTGCGGTGATTTCTATCCGATTACTTTTCGATGGCGCCAAAGAGGAACTCAAGGGTAATGATCCTCATCTTGAGCATGAGTCGCTCTCTTTCTTAGCATAGGAAGCCCGCTCTCGCGAGTTTGCGGAGAGTTGGACGCGTTCCTTCGGGTAGATATGTAAAGTCCCCATTGTTTAGAGTCCGTATGCGAGAACGGACGTAGGCATGATGTGTGAAGCCTACCCGGACATGTTAGTCTGGATCGGTGATGTTGCATTGCATAAGGCCGGAGAAGACTCCGTGCTATGGTTTGTTTTCGGGTTTTCTACGCGGTAGATTGCAGCAGGGAGCCTTGGGGACTAACCCAAAGGTGCACCCGGAAAACTGGGCGAATACGAGATCTTGCCAACTTGGTGGCCTGAGAGCCAACTTGAACATAACGGGGTTATGTGTCTTGCGGTAGAATGGGACTCGGTGGAAGTTTGACCCGCGCAAATGGCTTAAATTGTCGTTGCGATGTGAGCACGGGTTAGATGGAACCGTACCCGCTTTATGTCGTTCGGTTAGAGAGACCTAAGGTTACGTGGCACTCGCCGTTGGCATAGATGGGAGTCTTCGGCGGTCAATGGCTTAAATTGTCGTGACCCAGGCCAGGAAGACGAATTGCTCATAGGAATGGCCGTCTAAGTGGCGGTGGTGAGTCCGGAATGTTAATGGCTTTAATTGACGTAACATCGACCGGTTCACCGAGAATGTGCCTTGAGTGCACGGGACGTGTGGCCGTACGAGCCAACGTCTGTGATGAAATGGCTATGGTTATATGTATGGCTCGCTTATGCTAATGAAATGCAGGGAAGGAGCATCGCCGCCCCGAGTTGGGGGCGGGATCGTTATAATTTGGTCAGCATTGCTGACCGTTGCCTTATTTTGCCACCGTGCGGTGGTTTGTTGCTTGCAGGTGCAGCTGGACCAAGCGGTCAATAGCGGGCTAAAGCCCTTTTTGCGAAGCTGGCCCTCGAAGGCCCAAGTAGAAATGTTTCTGTTTTATTCATGTATGACCGGCCTGCGTGCCGAGGTTTGTAAATCATGTATTATTCAAGTGAAACACTCTGTAAGGCCTTAAGGCCGATTTTGGGTATTTTGTATAACATTCCTAATTATGAAATAGTGGACATTCGTGCTCTAATGCTGGGTTCTTGTTTACAACTTATATAAACTGCTTCCGCTAGAATGCTCTGTGTAGGACGTTGAGATTGGTTGGATGGTTTCCATACGTAACCACCCGGTCTGTCTGTGGTATATGGCGTCGGGCCCCGGCCGGACCTACTGCTATATACTATGCGACGGATAGGGTGTGTTACACATGGACTATTCATTTCTACCCGAAGGAACGCCTCAACTCACCACAAACTCACAAGAGCGGGCTTCCTATGCCAAGGAAAAGAGGACTTCACATGTCCTAGGATGAGAATCATTACCCCAGCATTTTTCCTTGACACCATAGAAATGTATGCGGATGAAAAGCACCGTAATCTCCTTGCCTCCATAGATCTTAAGTCGGCTCGTGATTTGGAGCCCCAAAGCTCCGCCAGTGACTGGATCTAACCTCCTTTCTTCTTCCTTGCTCTCCCCTCTCTCTAGACTTTAGAAAGATACTAAGTGAAAGAAATGAGGGATTTGAAACCCTATTCCCGGTTATATCCCAGTAGGAACAACCCCCAGCCGTCGGATCCCAAAATAAGGAAACGAACGACCAAGATCCGGAGCTGAAATGCAAAACCTGGGCCAAACACGGCCTGTGACACGCCCGTGTCCAAGGCTGTGTTCCCCATTTGCCGTCGAAACCGACGCGTCTCGAAAAACACACGGGCACCAGACACGCCCGTTTTAGAACTGACACGCCCGTATTCCCGAGCGTGTTACTCCATCGACACAGGACCAACACGAACCCGAGACTCACACGGGTCTTGGACACGCCCGTGTCCTATTTGACATGCCCGTGTCATACTCGAACACGCCTGGGCTCTAGGCCATGTTCACTATCTCAACACTTCGTCTCGACACTTCGTCTCGACACTTCGTCGACCACCTGACACGGCCTTGGACACGCATGTGTCCTAGGCCATGTTCCCTGTTTCGACACTTCATCGAGCAAAATCGTCAACTTCCCTGGCAGATCGTCGACACGAGCTCTACACGCCCTGGGACACGCCCGTGTCTTAGGCCGTGTTTGCTGCTCGATGATCGTCGACTCCAAAATTCATCGACCACTCGGCCAAATCATCGCCCCAAACACGACATGCCCTGGGACACGCCCGTTTCCCAGGCCGTGTGCCCCCTGCCAAATTCCAAACTTGGCTAAAAATACCTCCCGTAGCTCTTTTGAGTTTCGGGGCGTTACAATTCTCTCCCTCTTAAAAGGATTTCATCCCCGAAATTACATAAAGGAAAGAAACATAAAACTTATACAGTACCTGAGTGAAACAACTCCGGGTACTCCTCAAGCATGGTCTGCTCTCGCTCCCAAGAGAGCTCTTCCCGGCCACAATTGTCCCAACGGATTTTGACCATCCTGATCTCTTTGTTTCTTAGCCGCTTGAATTCCGAGTCCTCAATTCGTACGGGCTTGACCTTCGTCGTCAACCCATTATCCACCGACACTTGATCCACCGCGATCACATGCGAAGGCTCTTGCACCGCCTTCCGCAGCACCGATATATGGAATACATCGTGTAGACCACTAAGATCCACTGATAACTTTAAATGATAAGCTGCTTCACCAATCCGCTACAGAACCTAAAACTGTCCGAGGTACCTTGGGCTTAGCTTCTTTAAGCGTCGTACCCACCAGACACCCTTGAACGGCTTGATCTTCAAATACACCCAGTCGCCAACAACGAACTCCACGTTCCTGTGCTTGGCATTATAGTACTTAGCCTGGCGGTCCTGAGCGATTAGCAACCTCTCCCGAATGGTTCGCACCAAAGAAGTAGCATCTTCCACCTCTTGTCGCTTGTACAACTTTGACTCGCCCGTTTCTAACCAAGACAACGGCGTGCGACATCTTCTACCATAAAGGGCCTCGAAGGGTGCCATTTGTATGCTCTCCTGGTAGCTATTGTGAAAGTGATGTGTTAGATCTAATATACTCTAGGGGGGTGAATAGAGTATTTGTAGGTCCTTATAAAACTATTACAACTTTTGCTGTAATTAAAAGGTGCAGAATTAAACTAAAGTAAATAAGCACACATCAGTCCTAAAAACATAAGCACAGTAAGAACAAAAAGATAAGGGGCAACCAGATGACACAAGAAATTTTATAGTGGTTCCCCAACCTAGGTATATCCACTCTTCTACAACCCTGGTAGGAATCCACTCAAGTTTTTGATCAGGTGCCTGACACCAATTGTTGAAATTTATGAAGTGGAAGTGGTTGACGGGACAGGCCGGGCGGCCTGGGCGGACAGCTTTGGTGGACTAGGCGGACTGGGCGGACTGTGATGTGCGGCCTGGTGGAAGGTCTAGTGGAAAGCCGACTGTCTTCTGAGCGGGTTGTTTGCATGAAGTCCGCGGTCTATGCGGCCTGGTTTCTGCGGATAGGGTGTTTGCTGATTGGCTTTGCCAAGGAGCGGCCTGAGCGGATGGTGGCTTGCGGACTGGTACATTGCTCAGTGGCCGTGGTGCAAGCTTGTGCTGATAGGCGGTTTGGCTCATGTTCGCGGTAAGCTTGCGGACTGGCGTGTCCGCAGTGTGGGCTATTGCGGACTGGGCTTAGAGCTTGGCTGAGGCCTTGTCGAGCTCTGGTGGAACAGCGGGTGCTTTGCTGTGGAGGTCGATTGGCGGACTGCTTTTGGAGTCCGGGAGATGGCTGCTGCGATGGGGCAGGAGTGCGAGGAACTTGCAGACTGCTAGCGGTCTGTGCTTTGGTGTTTGGCGGACGGGTGTTGCGTCCGCCATGCTCGCATTGGCCTTTGATGGCTTTTGGACTTGGTCACACTCTGTGCCAAGATCTTGGTGTCCGCCGTATCCGCCAAGTCCGCTGTGACCGGGCGGACTGTTGCTATTTGCCTTTGGTCGTGGACTTGTAGCGGATTGAGGTGTGAGTCTTTCGGACTACCTCGGGGTTGTGCGGACAGCCATTGAAGGAGGTTGCTGTCCTGTAGTGGTTGGAAGCTTTGCGGGCTGATGCCTTGTTTGCATCGCTTGGGCGGACTGGAGAGGGTTTGCCAATGTTGCCTTGCTCTTGGCGGTTTTCCTTGGTATCCGGCTAAGTCCTTGCGGACTCGGCGGACGGTGTTTTTGCTATCGCGCAGGCTAGGGTGGTGTCTCTATCTCTAGGGCGGTGACCACACTCCTCACCTCGCCTATAAATAGGACCCCCCTGACAGGTATACAGTAACCTGAGAAAACCTGAGGAAACCTGAGAAAACCTGAGAAAACCTGAGTAACTTGAGTGAATAGTCGCGCGGGTTGCTTCAAGGAGCCAGGAGTTTGGCTGTGACTTCGGTCAAGTACTTGGAAGTGTGCGGTCTCTGCGGACTCAGCAGGAGGTCGCTCTGCGGCTTGTTAGTTCTGTTTCATCTTTGCCAGCTTCAATAACCTGTCCGCCGGCTTCAGGCGGGTAGGGGTGTTCCTCAGTTCAGCTTCAGCAGGTGACGAATAACGGTGTGTCCGCGCGACCTCGCGGCTTCGGCGGACTTCGTGGCTATTCAGTGGATTGTATCTAAGTGCGGGCAATCTCAGCGGACTCGGCGACCTCGGTGACCTCGCGGTCTCGGCGGACTCCGGTGCTGTCCGCCCGGCTTGTTTTTTTGGTGCTTTCTGTTTACAGCTGTTATACTAGCGCAATCATGTCTCGCTATGTATGCCTCGTGGTGTAAAGAAGTGAATGAATAAAAGACCTGCTTGTGCTTCCATTGTTTGTTGGGATTAACCTTTGTTCCTTGGTTTTCCGCTGGTTCAACGTGAGAACTGGGTAGTTCCGAAGATATTAATTTGGCGTTTGGGCTATCTTACTGACCACGTTGAGAAAATTTAACATGGTATCAAAGCCAGGTTCAGTTGCGTGAGCGGAAGTCAGCCAGTGTTGTTACTCAGTGATTGAGTGGTGATCAACCTGTGTTGTTGCTCGGAGCTGCTGAAAGGTTGCCAACAGGTGTTGCAATGGAAGGGAGTTTTGCAAGAGGTCTGGGCATTGAACTCTTAACGCCGACTAACTTCAAGAAGTGGAAGTCGTGCATGAAGAGTTATCTTCTTGGCGAGGAGCTGTGGGAAGTCGTCGGTGGTGACGACAGGCAGGAAGTCACTGCTGCTTTCGGTACTGCTAAGCAGGTTAGGCTCTGAAGAAGAACAAATGCTAAGTCGGAGTTCATTCTGAAGAGAGCCGTGTCTCCGGAACTGTTTGATCACATCGTTGGATGTGAGTCAGCTGCTGATATTTGGACAACCATTGATGAGTTGTTCAATAGGAAGAATGTGGCGCGGCTTCAGTTCTTGGAGAATGAGTTGGCCAGGGCAACTCAGGGAGACCTTTCCTTCTCCAAGTACTTCTTAAAGATGAAGAGATTGTGTGATGAGCTATCGGCACTGGATCCTGATGAGCCTATCTCTGAGGCGAAGATGAAAAGGCACATTATCCGCGGCTTGCGGAAGGAGTATGTGGCCTTTGTCACATCTGTTCAAGGGTGGGCTACTCAGCCATCGTTGCTGGAGCTGGAGAATCTGCTTGCCTCGCAGGAGAGCTTGGTAAGGCAGATGGCTGGAGTGAACCTGAATCAGGAAGGCAGCGAAGCTCTCTTCTCAGGCAAGAAGAAAGGATGGGAAGGGAAGAAGAAGAAGGTGCAGGTTGTTGGTGAGAAGGAGACTTCAACTTCATATCCGCCGGAGAGGAGCAATGCTCCTAAGGACTGGAAGAAGAACTTGAAGTGCTACCGGTGTCATCAGCGAGGGCACTTCAAGTGGGACTGCAAGGTCAAACTGCAGCCTGAGCATGCTGCAGGAAAGGGGGAAGCTTGCTCGAGAAGTGAAGAAGCAGGATGGGGCGGAGCTTTTATGACGGGCACTTGTGTCCGGGCCTTATCTGCTGAGGACTTCAACAGCGAGTGGATCGTGGACTCCAGGTGTGGTCATCACCTCACCGGAGACAAGTCGAAGTTCACCTCCATGCAGGCTTACTAAGGTAATGAAGCTATTATCACTGCTGATAATACTGTTTATGCAGTAGAGAAAGAGGGGGTCGTGTCTTTGGGTAGTGATCAGGGGCCACTCACGTTAAGGAGTGTGTATCACGTGCTGGGCATGAAGAAGAACCTCTTCTCAGTGACCAATGCGGTGGACGCTGGGTATCATGTTCTGTTTGGGCCAACAGACGTGAGGTTTCTTCGCAACGTTTCAGCGGTGAAGGCTGATGTTGCTCATGTTGGGAGGAGGGTGAAGAACTTGTTTGTTCTTTCCACCAACTCTTATGTTGATAGAATGATGGCCAATGATAGTGCTGCTATCTGGCATGAGAGGTTGAGGCATGTTGCCATGGACAAGTTGAAGGCGATGGCTAGTAGAAGTTTGGTGAGGGGGTTGCCCAAGTTGTCCTCCTTTGGTGACGGGCATGTTTGCGCTGGCTGTCAATACGGTAAGGCACATCGCCTTCCGTTTGATAAATCACAAACAAGGAGAAAGAAACCATTGGAGTGTATTCATGGTGACCTGATGGGACCGACGGTTACTGCCAGCCTTGGTGCAAGCAGATACATGCTTGTCTTGGTTGATGACTACTCAAGGTATACTTGGGTGTACTTCTTAAAGGAGAAGTCGGAAGCCTTCCGTTTGTTCGTGGAGTTAAAGGAGTTGGTAGAAAGCCGGCTTGGCTTGCAGATTAAGAAGCTTAGAACTGATAACGGGGGTGAGTTTGTCTCCTCCGAGTTTTCTAACTTCTGCAGGAAGCACGGGATCCAACAAGAGCTTACTTGTACTCACACTCCACAACAAAATGGGGTAGCGGAGCGGAAGATCCGTCATCTGACGGAGACCTGCAAATGATGGGTTAATGCTAAAGATATCCCAAGGTCCTTTTGGGCGGAGGGAATGTCTTGTGCTGCTTATGTTATCAACCGGATGCCACTCAGCCCTATCAACATGAAGATTCCTATTGAGCTGTTGCTGAAGGAGAAGCCGAGTGTGGGACACCTTCGGGTGTTCGGTTCAACTTGCTACGTGCATGTCCCGGATGCTTCACGGATAAAGCTGGATGCGAAGGCAAGGAAGCTTGTCTTTGTTGGCTACGATGAGCGGAAGAAGGGATGGAAATACATGGACCCTGTGACAAAGAAGTTCGTGGTGTCAAGAGACGTTGTCTTTGATGAGCTGACATCATATGGAGGTGGCTCGGTTGAGCTAACCGGAAGTAGCAAGGTTGATGAAGCACCGGTGGTGGCTGCTGAAGGCTTGGAAGAGGAGCTTGATGTTTCACCAGCAGCTCCTGTTGCTTCGAACTCCGAGGCTGAGCCTTCTGGCTCAGGAAATCGGGGGAGCACTGCTCAACGCTTGCCCTAGGTAGGAGTGGAGCCCGAAGAAGCAACGGAAGCAGTGAGCAAGGAGCCGACCCTTCGGAGATCGAAGAGGGTGGTTAAGCCACCGACTCGGTACTGTGATGGAAATGCAGTGAGCTTTGTCTCCTGCTTCTTTGCAGATCCTCTGGATGAGCGAGAGCCTGCAAACTTCAACGAGGCCACTGGAGTGAAGGAGTGGGAAGGTGCCATGAAAGAAGAGATTAATGCTCTGAAGAAGAATGAAACCTGGGACCTTGTGCCCAAGGTTGATGGCATTACTCCGGTTACTTGCAAGTGGGTGTATAAGTTGAAGAAGAAGGCTGATGGGAGCATTGATCGGTTCAAGGCTCGCCTGGTTGCTAGAGGATTCTCACAGCAGTATGGAGAAGACTATGAGGAGACATTCAGTCCAGTTGCGAAGATGACTTCTGTAAGAGTGGTGATCGCCTTGGCTGCTAGCAAGGGACGGAGGTTGTGGCAACTCGATGTGAAGAATGCTTTTCTTTACGGAAAGATTGACAAGGACATCTTCATGGATCAGCCGCTTGGTTTTGTCTCTGAAAAGCATCCGGACTATGTCTGCAAACTCAGGAAGGCTCTCTATGGGTTGAAGCAAGCTCCTAGAGCGTGGTATGAGAAGATTGCAGAGTACTTGCAATTCTGTGGATACCTTACTTCCAACTCGGATTCAAGCTTGTTCGTCAAGAAGAAGCAGGAGCTACAAGTCTTGGTCCTGCTGTATGTGGATGACATGATCATCACAGGGAACTCGGAGGGGGAAGTAGCAAGGCTCAGGGCAGAGCTTGCTATACGCTTCGAGATGAAAGACTTGGGAGAGTTGCATCACTTTCTCGGTCTGGAAGTGGAGAGGAAGGAGTGCGGGGTTCTCATTTGCCAGAAAGGATATGCTGATCGCATTGTGAAGCGGTTCGGCATGGGCAAAGGGAAGAAGTGCTCTACTCCACTGGAATCTGGGCTAAAGCTTCGACGAGATGAGGGAAGGGTTCTTCATGATCCCTTGGTGTTCAGGGCTCTTGTTGGGAGCTTGATCTACCTGACGATTACAAGGCCGGATATCGCTTATGCTGTTGGCCGAGTAAGTCGGTATATGGCTGAACCAAGGCAATCTCATCTAGTGGCGGCAAAGTGTATTCTTAAGTATGTCAAGGCTTCTTCTGACATGGGACTCCTCTATAGATGGGACTCGGAGTTTGCGTTGCTCGGGTACACGGATGCTGACTATGGCGGTGATTCAGATGATTGGAGGTCTACTTCAGGTTATGTGTTCACTTGCGGTTCAGCTAGCATCTCGTGGTGTAGCAAGAAGCAGGACTCAGTGTTGGTTTCAACCACGGAGGCGGAGTATAAGGCTTCGGCCTTGGCTGCTCGGGAAGCCATTTGGTTGAGGAGGCTTATAGAGGACGTTCATGAAGTAGTGCAAGAGCCTACTTTACTCCGGGGTGACAATGAGAGTGCTCTCAAACTGGTTAACAATCCAGTGTGTCACGCCAGGACCAAGCATATAGAGATTGATCACCATTTCATCAGGGAGAAGGTGTTGGAGGGGTCTCTACTGGTCGGGCATGTTCGGAGTGAAGATAATCTTGCTGACATCTTCACGAAGCCAATATCGAAGGGGCCTTTTGAACGCTTGCGCAGCTTACTGGGCTTGGTCACCACTTCCCACTTCAAGGGGGAGTGTTGAAATTTGTGAAGTGGAAGTGGTTGACGGGACAGGCCGGGCGGCCTGGGCGGACAGCTTTGGCGGACTAGGCAGACTGGGCGGACTGTGATGTGCGGCCTAGTGGAAGGTCTAGTGGAAAGCCGGCTGTCTTCTGAGCGGGTTGTTTGCATGAAGTCCGCGGTCTATACGACCTTGTTTCTGCGGATAGGGTGTTTGCTGATTGGCTTTGCCAAGGAGCGGCCTGAGCGCATGGAGGATTGCGGACTGGTGCATTGCTCAGTGGCCGTGGTGCAAGCTTGTGCTGCTAGGCGGTTTGGCTCATGTTTGCGGGAAACTTGCGGACTGGCGTGTCCGCAGTGTGGGCTATTGCGGACTGGGCTTAGAGCTTGGCTGAGGCCTTGTCGAGCTCTGGTGGCACAGCGGGTGCTTTGCTGTGGAGGTCGATTGGCGGACTACTTTTGGAGTCCGGGAGATGGCTGCTGCGATGGGGTAGGAGTGCGGGGAACTTGCGGACTGCTGGCGGTCTGTGCTTTGGTGTTTGGCGGACGGGTGTTGCGTCCGCCATGCTCGCATTGGCCTTTGATGGCTTTTGGACTTGGTCACACTCTGTGCCAAGATCTTGGTGTCTGCCGTATCCGCCAAGTCCGCTGTGACCGGGCGGACTGTTGCTATCTGACTTTGGTCGTGGACTTGTGGCGGATTGATGTGTGAGTCTTGTGGACTATCTCGGGGTTGTGCGGAGAGCGATTGAAGGAGGTTGCTGTCCTGCAGTGGTTGGAAGCTTTGCGGGCTGATGCCTTGTCCGCATCGCTTGGGCGGACTGGAGAGGGTTTGCCAATGTTGCTTTGCTCCTGGCGGTTTTCCTTGGTATCCGGCTAAGTCCTTGCGGACTCGTCGGACGGTGTTTTTGCTATCGCGCGGGCTAGGGTGGTGTCGCTATCTCTAGGGCGGTGACCACACTCCTCACCTCGCCTATAAATAGGACCACCCTGGCAGGTGTACAGTAACCTGAGAAAACCTGAGAAAACTTGAGAAAACCAGAGTAACTTGAGTGAACAGTCGCGCGGGTTGCTTCAAGGAGCCAGGAGTTTGGCTGTGACTTCGGTCAAGTACTTGGAAGTGTGCGGTCTCTGCGGACTCAGCAGGAGGTCGCTCTTCGGCTTGTCAGTTCTATTTCATCTTTGCCAGCTTCAATAACCTGTCCACCGTCTTCAGGCGGGTAGGGGTGTTCCTCAGTTCAGCTTCAGCAGGAGACGAATAACGGTGTGTCCGCGCGGCCTCGTGACTTCGGCGGACTCCGTGGCTATTCGGCGGATTGCAGCTAAGTGCGGGCGATCTCAGCGGACTCGGCGACCTCGCGGTCTCGTCGGACTCCTGTGATGTCCGCCCGGCTTGTTTTTTGGTGCTTTCTGTTTACAGCTGTTATACTAGAGAAATCATGTCTCGCTATGTATGCCCCGTGGTGTAAAAAAGTGAATGAATAAAAGACCTGCTTGTGCTTCCATTGTTTGTTGGGATTAACCTTTGTTCCTTGGTTTTCCGCTGGTTCAACGTGAGAACTGGGTAGTTCCGAAGATATTAATTTGGCGTTTGAGCTATCTTGCTGACCACGTTGAGAAAATTTAACACCAATGAGCTTTTGATCAGGTGCTCAAAAACCAAATCCTCAAGTCTTTTGATAAGGTGACTTGTAACCAGGAATCACTTTTGAAGGGAGATGACAACCCTTTACAGAGGTGGGGATGAGAGAGTGATGAAAGTCTTCTTTTCTCAATCACAATGAGAAGACTATGTGGATTTAGTGATATTGTTAAAGCTTCCACTGAGATGCAGAAGAGTTCAGGAGAACTGGAGCTTTGCACAGGGTGATAGGCCTTCAAGCTTTCAGCCTTGATCAGAGAGATCTTCAGGAACTTCTTTGACAGATGGAAGATTTGTTGTCCTGTGAAGTGTCCTACAGAGTTTGAAGAATGAAGACTCTTGATATTTGAATGATTGTTCTTGTTCTTCAGTATCAGAAATCTTGTGTCAGACTGAGAGCAGACGGGTTGAGTTTTTCTTATTTGATTCAGTAATCTTCACTCTGGATATTTTTTCACTTTCTTTCTATCTGTCCGTGTCTTAGAGAAAAGAGAAAAATCTCTTTTTATATTTTCCTGGGGAAATTGGTCTTTCAAATTTTGATATCCTTCTTCATTCAATGCTGACGGCCTAGAGAATAAGCAGCATTGAATAATTTCCCCAACTGTCCTGTGGAAAAATGGCAAGCAATAATCCTGGAGAATATCCTAATCAATGCTCCTCTAACGGTTATATTCAGAGAATGTTAGATCATTGATTACGCAGGAATCATTGCAGTAATAATGGGGACATGGCTGGAAATGACTCAGTCTGGAATCGTCGAACAGTTGACAGAAATCGTCGAACTGAGTCCACAGTTTGTCGAGCTGAGATGTTGGGTTTGTCGACCAGACGGCTTCTGTTCGTCGAGATGAGTTCCATGATCGTCGAGCTGGAAACTAAACTGCTGTCTCTTTTGCCTATTCTGTGTCTGAAGTTCGTCGAGCTGAGTTTCTGGAGTTGTCAAATATTCTGTGTGGTGTCGACACAACCTTTCCAAAGTGTTGACTGATGATCTGGGTGTCAACACAAGTTCTTATAGTGTCGACTCAGTTGGTGTCGACTATACTCTGAGTGTTGACACAAGTCTTCTAGTTCTAAGTTGTTGAAGTTGATAATCCAAAATTCGTCGGGCAGAGAATTGAGTTCGTCGACCTGAGACTAGAGAACATAGTCTTGACAGAATGCTGTAGTAGTCCAAAGATTCGTCGACCAAAGAATAGAGTTCGTCGAGCTGAGAACTAAGTTCGTCGACCAAAGTATGATACTAAGGACTTAGAATATCTTGATGTTTTCTGAACTTGAAGTGTTATTGTAGTGTCCAAGTTTTCGTCGACCTGAGTACCAAATTCGTCGAGCTCAGCTCAGAAAATTTACTCTGAGATCGTCGAGCTGAGCACGACAATCGTCGACCTGAGTTCGACGAACGTCGAACTCACTTTACAGAGTCTTGAAATCTTCTAAGTCTTGAGTCTCTGACAGCCTTGTTGATAGCTGATCCATGTAATGTTGAATCTAAGGACTTGGCCTAGACTCTAGGATACAAGTATGACCCTGGCTATACATTGTAGGTCACATGATCCTAAGTTAGTGAATTTAGCCCAAATCAAACTAGGGATCCAACAATCTCCCCCTATTTGGGTGAGGTTACTAACAACAGACTCAGACTTAAACTGAAAATAAACAAAGCAGAAAAAGCATATATCTGGTAGAGATAGATAACACATACAGCAGATATATATATACATGAGCTTTGTTCAGAAAATATAAAGCAGTTATAAGTAATGAAGAAAGATAAAGAGTGTTCAAAATCACTTCTTCTGCTTCTTTTCCTTTGGCATTGCATCCTTGCTCTTATCTCCAGGCTTTGTAAATATTATTTCTCTGTTAGGATCTGAAGCTTGCACACTGGTCATGGTCATGTCAGCAACCCTTATAATCTTCAGAGATGTAGCCTTGGGGATAACTGCTTCTGGGTGCAACTTCATGTAGTCATCCACATTAAAAATCTTGTTAGCTTTATCAAATATCTTAAGTTCCTCTTTCCTGTACTTTGACATGGTAGTATATTCAGAGTGATCCTTTCCTTCAGCTTTGGCCTTGTTAATCAGAGAAAGGCCTACAAGTTCCTGGAACCTGGCCATTCTAGCAGTAGTAGCTGTTTCAGGATCTTTAAAAGGAACATGAGGAGAGGATGGTCTTTTAGAGCTTTCAGCTGGTTGATTTTCAGTGGATTGTTGCAGTTGTTGTTGATGTTGTTGCTGATGTTGTTGTTGATGTTGCTGCTGATGTTATTGTTGATGTTGTTGCTGCTGCTGCTGATGTTGCTTTCCTGAAGAGTATTGCCTGTGCTGGCTGCTTTCATGATGAGATCTCCCTTGATGTCTTTGATAGGTTTGCATAGGGGCAGATCTTTGAGAACTAGAACCTGAAGCACCAGCAGCTGGAGGAGGTGGAGGAGGTGGATCTTTTCTGTATCTTTGAACAGGAGGAGGAGAGTACCTTCCTCTTTTCTTCCTCTCCTTCTGCCGATTCTTGGACAGCCACATCCAAGCTGCCATCCCTTTATATGGTGTTATCTTTTGAAGAATGTAATAAGGAGTGTCATTGTTTGGATTAGGCTTAGGAGCAGGAGGAGGAGGAGCTTTTCTTTTCTTGGATACTGGCTTCCTCTTTGGTTGATCATCAGATTCATCATCATCATCCTCATCATCACTATCCTCATCATCAGATCATTGAGGATTATCATATAAGGCATTCAGAGCCTTCAGTGCCTCAGCAGAAATGATAGGCTTATCAGGTTGAAAAGGAGCTTGAGCAGGAATATCAACAGGAACTGGATGAGAAGCCATAAAAGAAGCTGGAGTGTCATCAACTCTGTTAGTGCTTTCAGCAGCTGCCTTTTCCTCTTGTTGAATGTCAGCCAAGATCACATCATCCAGATCTAGCAATGGAGAGTCATCCATGAGATAACTAGGAGTAGAAGAAATTGCTGAAGGAGCTGGAATAATTATGGGCTCAGGAATAGCAAAACTATCACTAAGTTGCTTTGCAACTTGTGGACTTACTGAGGATGTATATGGTACAATAGCCAAGGATGGGTTAGTAGTATGATTTGCTGTAAGACATCTCAAAACTACAAATTCAAATTTTTTCAACAAATTCTCTAAATCAATTGCGGGATTAATGATGAAATCACCACAGTAGTTATTTTCTCAGAGACTGACTCTTCCAAGTCCATGTCAGTATCAATAAAATTAATAAAATCAATATCATCTGTATCAATATAATCTGTACAATCTGCTGCTACTGTTGCTTCCTCTGCTGCTGGAGCTGCTACTGCTGGAACTACTGCAGCTTCATCATCAGACATCTCCCCCTGCATGGTTTCAGTAAGACCTAAAGCCAGGCCACTGACTAAAGATATGACAGTAGTGAGGGCAGTGATCTGTGCAGATAGGGTAGTAATTGAAGTAGCAAGAGGTGTAATGGCCTCTGGTATGAGTGTTTTTAGAAGGGGAGTGAGGAGGGCAATGAGAGATGCAATTGTTGAGGTGTCCAATGTTGGAGTGGTGGATGGTGTTGCAGAAGGTGTAGAAGTGGGAACTGTGGGAGGGATAAGAAGTGGAGCATATGGTATGTGAACATCTGTAGGGGATGCATGTTGAGGGATGCTAGATGTTGATGAGGATGGATGGGTGGCATCTTCCATGTGGGTGTTTGGAGGAAAAGGGGAATTGGGAGGTGATGGAGGTATATTGAAAAATGATATGGAGGATAAATGAGGAGGAAGTGGAGATGATGGAGGTGGTGGTGCTGGTGAAGCATGTGGAGATTCTGGTGGAGTAGGAGGTTGAGTAGGGGATGATAGAGGTGTGGGAGACGGATGGATTTGTGTTGTTGGAAGGGGGGCTTGAAGAGATGGTGGTGTTGGATGAATCTCTTCAGTAGGTTGGGGAGTACCTTTAACAGCCCTGGTTCCTTCAGAAGTTGGGGTGGAAGAGGTAGAAGCCTTGGATGGCTTAGTTATGGTCCTCTCCCACCTGCCAAACAAGGCACAGGTAAGCCTTTTGCTGGCATTAATGAATATGGTCTGGGAGACCAGGGATTCAGCAGCCTTCTCCTTTAGGAAGATCCCTAGGATCCTTCTAAAACACACTTCTTTCTTATTATTTTTCTTCTTTACTAGATCAAAGAGGATCTAAGCCCAATCCACTTGCTTCTTATTTATCACTGCACACATGACCAAGAACTGATGCCTTGTGATGTAGTCATGGGCAGTATGCTTGCCAAGTAAGACCTTCCCAACAATGTCTGCCAGAAACTTGTATGCTGCAAACAGATGTTTCTTCAACAATTTATTTGGGTTGTCACTAGCATAACCCATCAGATTTAGCATCATATAAAACTCTTTATAATCAATTTCTAATTCCTCTTCTCCATTCGTCAAACCAAAGATTTCAGTTAAAACTGCGGGAGTTAAGGAAACAGTGTTACCTGCGATTGATCCTGTCATGGTATTTTCTTCAGATGTGGATGAAGTATAGACCCATTCTCTGATTTCTATTCCTACCAACTTTATCCTTGTAGTCATCAGGTTCTTCAAGTTCTATTCTTCCAGAAGTTCCAGAATATATAGAAAGATTGGATCTGAGTGCTGGAATGATTCGAAGTCGACATCAAATCCGGTGTCAAACTTCATAGCGGCTAGAGCTGCTGCTGGAATCGCCATGGAATCACCTGCAAAAGAGAGAAACAGAAAGTGCGGGACGAAGGTCGAAGAAAACCTAGATATAAGGTTTTCCAGAATATGAATCGACAAACTCCATTCCACGAAAACAAAAACAATTCTTCGAACTGAGTTCGATGAAATGATTTAGAAGTAAATAATTCGTCGATCTCATTCTAAAGAATTGAATACAATTCGTCGAGCGCCGTTCGACGAATATCTTCTGAAGCAAGTTCATCGATCTCCAGTCGACGAAAATTGTTTCACTCATAGAGAGTTCGTCGACCTCTGTTCGACGAAGATCTCTCAAACTCTCCCCGGTTTGTCGAACTCCATTCAACAAACTTTGGAAAATTCGTCGAGTGTAGACAGAACTTAAACTAAATCTTCTCCATTTATCATTCCAAGCTGATTTATAAAGAATACATGATTTTTCTCATCCAGAGGTTTACTGAATATATCAGCTCTTTGTAAATCAGTGTAGATATAGACAAGATTAATTTTATTTTTGTCTACACACTCTCTAATGAAATGATGCCTAATGTCTATATTCTTTGTCCTACTATGATGGACTGGATTCTGTGCTATGGCTATAACACTTGTGTTATCATAGAGTAGAGTTGAAATTTTTAAGTTGAGAGCATAGTCTAGTAGTTGGTTTTGTATCCACAACATTTATGAGCAACAGCTACCAGCTGTAATGTATTCTGCCTCAGCAGTGGAGGTTGACATAGATGATTGCTTTTTACAAAACCAGGACACTAATCTCATACCAAGGAACTGGCAAGTTCCTGAGGTACTTTTTCTATCCACCCTGCATCCAACAAAATCAGCATATGATTATCCAGTTAACTCAAATTCTGATTCTGTGGGATACCGTAGGCCTAGACTTGGATAACCCTTTATATATCTCAAAATTCTTTTTAGGAAAATAAGGTGAGATTCTTTTGGGTTCACCTGGAACATAACACAAAGACATGTGGCAAACATGATATCAGGTCTGCTAGCTGTGAGATATAGTAGGGACCCAACAATGCCCTTATATAGTTTCTGATCTACAAGTTTTCCTAATGCATCGAAGTCAATCACAACATTTGTAGCCATATATGTTTTCTTTGCTGAGGCATTAGCCATCCAAAACTTTTTGATAAGCTCGTTAACATACTTAGCTTGGGAGATGAAGATGCCATCAGGGAGCTATTTCACTTGGAGACCAAGGAAATAGGAAAGCTCACCCATGCTACTCATTTCAAATTTGGAATGCATAAAGTCAGAAAAACTCTTGCATAATTTTGAATCAGTAGACTCAAAGATGATGTCATCCACATATATTTGTACTAACAAGATTTGGTCCTTATGATGTCTAGTGAAAAGTGTTTTATCTACTATGCCTGTAATGAATTTATGCTCTAATAAAAAGCTTGCTAGGGTCTCATACCAATCTCTTGGAGCTTGCTTTAGACCATAAAGAGCTTTATGCAACTTGAATACATGCAAAGGATGAGTTGGAGAGATAAAACCTGGAGGTTGTTCAACATAAACCTCTTCTTTTAATACTCCATTCAAGAATTCACTCTTCACATCCATTTGGTAGACCTTGAATTTCTTGTAGGCTGGATAGGCTAGGAATATTCTTATGGCTTCTAACCTTGCAACAGGAGCAAAGGTTTGATCATAATCTATTCCATCCTCTTGCCTGTAGCCTTGAGCAACAAGCCTAGCCTTGTTTCTCACAATAACTCCTTGGGTATCAAGCTTATTTTTGTATACCCATTTGGTTCCAATAACTGGGTAGTTTTGTGGTCTTGGAACCAAATCCCAAACTCTACATCTCTCAAACTGATTTAATTCCTCCTGTATTGTAATGATCCAGTGGGGATCTTGCTCTACATCATGAATAGATTGAGGTTCAATCTAAGAGAGAAAACAGGCATGCATTACATCTTGATTGAGTTGATGCCTTGTCTGTACACCTGCTGATATGTCTCCAATTACTTAAGATCTGGGGTGATCCCTAAGTGTGACAAGATCAGTGGGTGGAGTTGGTTGTGCAACAGTATTTGAAACCAATTCCTCTTGTGGAATTATGTTGGCTGTTGGAGGAGAGTGAATCCCTTCAATTCTTTCTTCTTCACTATTTTCATTGACTTGTGGAGAGGGATGAGTTGGAACCTCTTGGGTAAGGTTTAGGTCATCCAACATCTCACACAAGTCAGGTACCTACAAAGAGTTACTGGTAGAAACTTCTTTCTCCTTGCAATACATGTTAGTCTCATCAAAGCTTACATGAATTGATTCCTCAATTTTCAGTGATGATTTATTAAAGACCCTATAGGCTTTGCTTACTTGGGAATATCCTAGAAAAATTCCCACTTCAGCCTTAGCCTCAAACTTTCTAATGTATTTCTTGTTGTTATTATGTATGTAACAGGTACAACCAAATACTTTAAAATAGTTGATTTTAGGTTTCTTCCCTTTAAGCAATTCATAGGGAGTCCTATTCTTTAGTTTGTGAATTAAGCTTCTGTTCAGGACATAGTTTACAGTGTGTACAACCTCTGCTCAAAAGGTTAGAGACATGTATGCATCAGCAAGCAATGTACCTGCAGCTTCAATGAGTGTCCAATTTTCCTTTCAGCTACCCCATTTTATTCAGGAGTTCTAGGAGCTGAGAAGCAATGCCTGATACCTTCGTTCTCAAAGAACTCATGCATAAGAAGAGACTCAAACTCTATGCCATGATCACTTCTGATCAATGCAACATGAGTAGAGAACTCAATCTGTATGGTCCTGAGAAAATCTGTAAGAACCTTGAAGGTATCTGACTTAGATCTCAGAAAGGATACCAAGTGAACCTTGAGAAGTCATCCATAATGACTAAGGTATAGGATTTCCCTCCTAGGCTTTGTACAGCTATGGGTCCAAAAAGATCCATGTGTAGCAAATACAAAATCCTAGGTGAATCACTTTTATTAATGGATTTGAAACTAGATTTAGTTTGCTTGCCTAATTGACAAGACCTGCAAAGGTCTTCCTTCTTGTAGGGACCAGGAGGTAAACCTCTAACAAGGTTGTCTTTAGATAGCCTAGCAATATTTTTCAGATTTACATGACCTAGTCTTTTATGCCATAAATCATTCTGGTTTCTAGTTAAATTAAGTAAACAGATATCAGAAGTGGCAGATATAAAATCAACTAAGTATATGTTGTCTTGTCTATTTCCAATTAAAATAGGTTTGCTTCCTTTAGATGAAATAATACAAGAGCTAGAGTTGAAAGTTACCTGATAACCTTCATCACAAAGTTGACTTATTGAGATGAGGTTATGTTTGAGTTCTCTTACATATGTTACTTTCTTGAATGTAACTGCTTGAATCTTTACTGCTCCATATCCTACAGACTGGCCACTTTTTGAATCACCAAAGATCACCTTTGGCCCTAGCTTGGACTTGTAATTGGTGAGATTTTCCTTGGTACCTGTCATGTGTTTGGAGCATCCAATGTCCAGGTACCATGGTTGATTCACTCCTGGACAGCTCTTCTCCTGCAATGAAAGCAGTTAAATATTCTTGACCCAGGTTACCTTGGGTCATTTATTTTGTTGATATGAAAAGCAGGAAATAACTGAAAATTCTGGTTGGGATTTATATCCTAGAGGGTGATATCTTCTAGGTAGTATAACCCAATCAGCTAAAGGATTAAAAGCTTTTCTAGAATTATTTAAGTTGCTGTTATAGTTAAAATTTTGGTTAAGTCTTTCTGGGTTCGACGAATTTCTGTAAGTTCGTCGACCAGAGTTCGATGAATTGGGTTGAGATAGTCGATCTCTGCCCAGAGAATGAACATATTCATTTTTTGTGCCACACGTTCGTCGACCTCTGCTCGACGAACCATACAAAGTTCGTCGATCACAGTTAGACGAATGATTATTATTGAAGTTTGCATTCAGAGATCGTCGTTCTGAGTTCGACGATCTGTTCCTATATCGTCGATCTGAGTTCGACGATAACGGCTGAACATTGTTATTTTTATCATTCTTCTGGTTTTTAATTTTGTCCTTGGCTTCAATTTGTTCTAGAATTTTATTAACCTTATTTACTTGTTCAGTGTTTTTCTTTCCTTTATCAGAGATAAAATTTACAGGTTTTGAAAGATGATTCCTTTGGATTAGGGTTGGTTCACTGGATGTGGCTCCTAATCCTAATCTGTAGTTATTTGTTCTAGCATTTACTGTGCTGGTTATATCTAGCAATTTCAAACTTCTGCCATTTAATGATTCTTCTAATATCTTAGCTTTGCTAAGTTCTGATTTTAGAAAAGTAATTTGTTCATTTACAAATTTTAGTTCACTTGATAGATTTGCATTTTCAGAAGTGATTTTATCTAGATCATTCAATTTATCTCTGAGAAGATTGATTTCTTTCTCAGAGCTTATCAAATCTAAGCATAAGTTTTTAAATTCAAATTTCAATTCATTAGATTCAAAATCATAAGATGTTATTACCTGATCTTCAGCTGACATGTTTTCTTCATTATCAGATTCATCTGTATCTGATCTGCTACTGCTTGCATCAATTGCCATGAGGCAAATCTCCTTTGCCTTGGCCTCCTCTTCTTCTTCACTGGAGCTGGAAGATGCGGATTCATCTTCTGTGTCACTCCATGTTTCAGCAACAAATCCTTTGTCCTTCTTTTTGTGCTTGCTGGAAGAGGGCTTGCTGTAGTGCTTGCTTCTTGATTTCTTCTCTCTTCTTCTTTCCTTCTTTTGATTTTCAGGACATTCAGACATGAAGTGTCCTGGTTTCCTGCACCCAAAACACACTACCTCTTTAGTGGGGGTTTTGTCATACCTTGGCTGGCTGTCATTTCTTGATGACTTGTGAAGTCTTTCCTTGCCATTTTGAAGAATCTCTTGGCAAAGAGACTCATTAGCTCTTCATTAACTATTGGGGCTTCAGTTTCTTCAACAACCTTGAATGGAATGGATTATTATTTCCTTGCTGGAGGAGGAGTCCTGTGTTCCACTGCTTCTCTGGACTTGATTAGCTGCTCATAAGATTTGAGCTTTCCTAGGAGAGATTCAGTTGAAATCTCATTCAATCTTTCGGCCTCTTTGATTGGCCAAATCCTGTTGTCCCATGAGCTTGGGAAGCACATTAGGATCTTGTCATTCACTTCAGTCAAGGTGATTTATTTATCTAAGGTCCTTAGCTCACTAATGATGGAGCTAAGCCTGTTATACATCACTTCAACTATTTCTGCCTCATCCTTCTTGAAGTTTTCATATTGTGTGATGAGGTTTGATCTTATATCTTTCCTCTCATCTGTTGAGCCAGCAAATATTTGATTAAGTGAATCCCAGATTGCTTTTGCAGAGGTGCACTCAGCCACCTTCTGAAAGATGTCATCTGACATAGTCTGAGCCAATATGTTCATTGCTTTGGCATCAACAATATTTGCTTTCTTCTAGGCTTCAGTCCACTCAGGTGGTGAGACTACATTGTTGCTGGAAGATGTTGTCGATGTAGATGACTGTGGGGGACCTGTCAAAATAGAGTTGTAGATGTTGTTGGGTACATTGGAAAATATGTACCAGATTTGAAGAAGCCTCACCTTACTCAATGATATGCATCAAGGTGTATTTGATGTTGTTTTGAGTTTACATGTGCAGGTTAAGTAAATGCAGGAATGCAGAAAAATTTCTAAGTCCATGTGTCGACACTTATGAAGGCCTGTGTCGACACTGGAGAAAAGCTGTGTCGACACTTGGAGTTAATTGTGTCGACACTTGGAAAGGCTGTGTCGACACCAGAAGAAACTGTGTTGACATGCAGAGGCAGTGTCGACACACAGTGAAGCATTGTCGACATCAACTGTATCGACACCAAGTGGCAGTGTTGACACACATGAATACTTAGTCGACATCAACTGTGTCGACACCAAGAGGCAGTGTCGACACACAGGAATGCTCAGTCGACATCAATTGTGTCGACACCAAGAGGCAGTGTCAACACACAGGAATGCTTAGTCGACATCAATTGAGTCGACACCAAGAGGCAGTGTTGACACACTGAAGACTTTGTCGACATCAACTGTGTTGACACACAGGACTTGTGTCGACACACTGCAGAGATTCTACAAAGTTAAAGAGAAGTGATTGTGTCGACACACTGAATTAGTGTCGACACATTCTACAGAAGCTGTGTCAAGAAGCAGCATCAACAACAAAGGAGATGTTTCGACACCACCAAAGGCTTGTGTCGACACTTAGTCCACTTGTGTCGACACTTAGTCCACTTGTGTCGACACTTAGTCTACTTGTGTCGACACATGATGAAGTTCAGTCTCGACACTTTCTGACAGAGAGAGTATTTCAAGAAGTGACTGGATGAATTGACAGCTGCCATTTCTAACCGGTCTGCTGCAACTGTCAAAGCTGTCAGAAGTTTGTTAGAAACCGGATCAGCCGGGAACCATGGAGAAAGTCTATATAAAGGCCTTCTCCTTCAACAGAAGATAACTAATAGAGAAGAAAGAGAACTGATAGAAGTAATAATATAGAAGATTTTCGTCAGAAGATCTAAGAAGAAGTTGGAGAGAGAGAGAGCTCCATCTACTGAAGTGCAGTTGCTAAACCAGGCTGCCAAGAAAGATTCAGATTGAGATCTGAATCTCAAGTCAGAAGCTGATTGAAGATCAACTTCTCAAGAGTTCAACCCTACTGAGTTCAGATTCAATAAGCTTTGAAGAAAGATAAGAGAGGTTGTTCTCTGCCATCAGATTCTTCCAAGAACTGATCAAGAAGCCATCCATCCATTCTCTCTCTACCAGGGTGGTGGTAAACTACATTTGTTAAATCAATTTTCTGTAGGATCTATTCTAGATCTGAGCTGTAAGCCTGTGTTATAAAGGCTGAGTTGTAGGAGATTTAGATCTGTGAGTGGTAGGCCTTGTTAAAGGCTGAGGTAGGGATGTGAGCCTGAGTTGTAGGAGATTGTATCTCTGAGTTGTAGGCCTTGTGTAGGCTGAGGTAGGGCAGATTGCCTGAGCTGTAGGAGCCTTGTTGGGTCCTGAGTTGTAAGATCTGAGGATCTGAGGTGAAGAGCAGAAGTTAGGTCGAATCTAGTACACTGCTAGATAGGCGAAGGGGGAAAGTGGATGTACCCAGACCTTGGGGAACCACTATAAAAACTGTGTGCACTCTGTGATTGAATGTTGCTGTGAATGCTATGCTGTGTTAGCAGTAGAATTTGCAGTTTCTTATTATTTAACTAAACAGATTTTCTGCCTTAAAAGAAAAAAAAAGGAATTACACCTATTCACCCCCCTCTAGGAGGTTAGACACTAATTCTTTCAAGTGGTATTAGAGGGAGGTTACTCAAAGAAGCACTTAACAGTCTGAGTTAGATCCATAAGGCAGATTCAAGATCAAGAAAATGGGTTCAGGATAAAATCATAAGGAACTAGGTTCTATGAAATTACCCATATGCAGGAAGGAGATATTTGGAATATGGAAAGAAAGGGTCAGGCTATTTATGGAGGCTTCTGATCTAAGGATCTACATTATAGTAAAGGAAGGTCCTTATATTCCTATGAAGATTTCAGTTCTAGATGCAAACCAAAGAATTCCCATGGATTTTTCAGAGATGACTAAGGATGAGATCATCCTGGCAACTATGGATAAAAGAGCACAGAATATCATAGTAAGTGCCATAGATGATGCAACTTTTCAAAATTTGATTCACTACAAGACCTCCTAGGAAATGTGGGATACTTTGATAGTCTACATGGAGGGTTCTGAAGAAGTCAGACAAGATAGAAAGTCTATGCTAAACCAGGAATATGAGAGTTTCAGACAAGGAAAGTCTGACAGTATAACTGAGTGTTATAAAAAGTTCTATAAAATAGTAAATGAGCTGATGTCCTATGAAAGAATCTTCAGTACATATGAACTAAATGATAAATTCCTAAGATCCTTGACAAAGGATTGGGACACTAAGATTTGTGCCATTAGGGAAGTGGACAAACTTGTAGATATCTCTCCACCAACTTTGTTTGGAAAATTGCTGTCATATGAGATGCAGCTGATGTAACGCCCCGAAACTCAAAGGAGCGAAATGGGACGTTTTGGGCCAGTTTGGGTTCTGGCAGCAGGCACACGGCCTGGGACACGGGCGTGTCCCAGGGCGTGTCAAGCGTGTGTCGACACTTAGCCGCGAAGTCGTCGAGATTTTCGCGACGATTCGCTGAGAATGGGCACACGGCCTGCGACACGGGCGTGTCGCAGGGCGTGTCGACCCGTGTCGACACTTAGCTGTGAAGTTGTCGAGTTTTACTCGACGTTACGTCGAGAATGGGCACACGGCCTGCGACACGGGCGTGTCGCAGGGCGTGTCGACCCGTGTCGACGATCGTCCCGGGGAGTCGTCGAGATTCACTCGACGATCGTCGAGACAAGGCACACGGCCTAGGACACGGGCATGTCCAAGGCCGTGTCATCAAGTCGTCGATCTTCCCTCGACGAAATGTCCCCTGTACACGGCCTGGGGTCCAGGCGTGTCAAGGTGACATGGGTAAGGACACGGGCGTGTCCTAGAACCCGTGCAGTGCTCGGGTTGAAAATGGGGAAAAATCATGGGGTACACGGCCGGCTACACGGCCGTGTGAAGTGGAACACGGGCGTGTCAGCTCAAACACGGGCGTGTTCGATACCCGTGTGAGGTTCCAGGAGATTCGATTTTGACGGCGAATGCGGCACACGGCCCTGGACACGGGCGTGTGCCAGGCCGTGTTCGGCCCAGATTGGGCATTTCAGCCCCGAATCAAAGCCGTTCGTTTCCTTAGGTTGAGATCCAACGGCTGGGGGTTGTTCCTGAGAGGATATACCTGTGAGTTGACTTATAAATCCATCACTTTCATACCTTATCATCTCTCCAAGTCCTTGGAGAAAGAGGAGAGCCATTGGAGGAAGAAGAACTAGATTCCGCCATTGGAGGAGCTTCGGAGCTCCGAATCGCAAGCCGACTCCGGATCCACGGAGGCAACGCAAGTGCGGTGATTTCCATCCGATTACTTTTCAATGGCGCCAAAGAAGAACTCAAGGGTAACGATCCTCATCTTGAGCACGAATAGCTCTCTTTCCTAGCATAGGAAGCCCGCTCTCGCGAGTTTAGGGAGAGTTGGAGGCGTTCCTTCGGGTAGATATGTAAAGTCCCCGTTGTTTAGAGTCCGTATGCGAGAACGGACGTAGGCATGATGTGTGAAGCCTACCCGGACATGTTAGTCTGGATCGGTGATGTTGCATTGCATAAGGCCGGAGAAGACTCCGTGCTATTGGTTGTTTTTCGGGTTTTCTACGCGGTAGATTGCAGTAGGGAGCCTTGGGGACTAACCCAAAGGTGCACCCGGAAAACTAGGCGGATACGAGATCTTGCCAACTTGGTGGCTTGAGAGCCAACTTGAACATAACGGGGTTATGTGACTTGTGATGGAAATGAGACTCGGTGGAAGTTTGACCCGCGCAAATGGCTTAAATTGCCGTTGCGATGTGAGCACGGGTTAGATAGAACCGTACCCGTTCTATGTCGTTCGGTTAAAGAGACCTAATGGCACGTGGCACTTACCGTTGGCATAGAGTAGGGTCTTCGGCGGTCAATGACTTAAATTGTCGTGACCCAGGCCAGGAAGACAAATTGCTCATAGGTTTGGCCGTCTAAGTGGCGGTGGTGAGTCCGGAATGTTAATGGCTTTAATTGACGTGACATCGACCTATTCACCGAGAATGTGCCCTGAGTGCACGGGGCGTGTGGCCGTACGAGCCAACGTCTGTGATGACATGGCTATGGTTATTTATATGGCTCGCTTATGCTAATGAAATGCAGGGAAGGAGCATCGCCGCCCCGAGTTGGGGGGCGGGATCGTTATAATTTGGTCAGCATTGCTGACCGTTGCCTTGTTTTGCCACCATGTGGTGGTTTGTTGCTTGCAGGTGCAGCTGGACCAAGCGGTCAATAGCGGGCTAAAGCCCTTTTTGTAAAGCCGGCCCTCGAAGGCCCAAATGGAAATGTTTATTGCTTTATTCATGTATGACCAGCCTGCGTGCCGTGGTTTGTAAAACATGTAATATTCAAGTGAAACATTTTGTAAGGTCTTAAGGCTTGTTTTGAGTATTTTGTAATAACATTCCTATTTTCGTAGTAGTGGACATTCGTGCTTGTTGCTGGGTTCTTGTTTACAACCTTTATAAACTGCTTCCGCTAGAATGCTCTGTGTAGGACGTTGAGATTGGTTGGATGATTTCCATAAGTAACCACCCGGTCTGTCTGTGGTATATTGCGTCGGGCCCCGGCCGGACCTACTGCTATATGCTATGCGACGGATAGGGGGTGTTACAATTTGGTATCAGACTACTGGTTTTGGTCGGGCTTAAAGTGAATTCGTGGGCGAATTCTTTTTAAGGGGTGGTGAGCACATTGTGTGCGTCATCGTTATAATGGTAAAAGGAACCCATGGATGTCCACTTAGGAATGAAAATACTCGTGTTTGAGGAACCTGCATGTTCCTATAATTGCTGTTTGCAATTTATTTGGTCGCTTAACGGTGTTTTGTACCACTATAGGTGACCAGAAGTGGTGTTGGGCCGTCAGAACGCCGAGTTTCTGAGGCTAGTAGTGCACCGGATGTTGCTCCTGCAACACCTCTGTCGGCTGAAAATATACGATTGGTGGCTGAAGCGGTGTTGGCCGTGATTAATGCGCAGCCTGGAAGGCAAGCGGAGCAGCCCGCTCCCGTGATGGAGTAAGAACCTCTGCAAGAGGCTGAGCCGAGGAGGGTGGAGCAAGTGGTTGTAGAACCGGTAGTGCCAAGGAGGGCAACTGAGAGGCAGTTGAAGCATGTAATGAGCTTTAACCCTCCGTTATTCTCAGGGTTGGGAACCCCATCTCAGGCTGAAGACTGGCTCTCCAGGGTGAAGAGAGTCATGACAGCGATAGAGACGGAGGAGTGGCAAATGACCACCATCACTACGTTCCTTTTGGACGGTGAAGCAAGGATGTGGTGGGAAGGATTGGATCTGCATCATTTGAGAGGCAGACAACTGATAGACGTTCCGATGGAAGAGTTCTCGGGATTGTTCTTAGCAAGATACCTCCCTTCTACTCAGAGGATTTCGATGGAGAATGAATTTCTGAGGTTGGTTCAGGGTGAGAGGAGCGTGGATGAATATCTCCACGAGTTTACTCATCTGAGTCGTTATGCTAGCTCCACCATTATGGATGAGGAGCGCAAGACTAATCGTTTCTATGAAGGATTGAGAGATGAGTTGAGACTACTACTGTCGGGGCCGATGACGCAGGGTTTCTTAACCTTGGTCAATACTGCCCGGTCCCTGGAGAAGGACATGATGAGCGTGCAAGCGAAGAAAAGCTTGGGTGAAAAGAAATCTGAGTTCAGAGTGCCGACTACTTCAAAGTCCGGCTATCGGAGGGCTTTCAAGAAGCATAGGACTTCAGGTCCAGCTCCTTCTGGCGCTTCTGGGGCGACTACGGGTCGGACCCCGGGTGCGTGCTTTACATGTGGAAAGACGGGGCATTTCGCCCGTGACTGTTGGAGCGGACGTCCTAAGTCCGAGAGGAAGCCGGGAGCTACTTATGAAGAGAAGGGAAAGGCGGTGGAGTCGACCGCATCCCATTATGCTCCGGCCCAACCAAGGGTCTACAATCTTGGCCAACAGGAGGCCATTAAACAAGCTGATGTGGTGACAGGTACGGTTTAATTTATAGCAAGTCAATTTATTTAAATACTTGTTATGCGCATGTTACCTTACCACTACTTGTTTAGGATTTGTATTGATTTGTGAAAATCCGGCACGAGCACTCTTCGATACGGGAGCTTCACACTCCTTCTTGTCCGAAGGATTCATATCACGCATCGGAGTCCCTTCTTCGATGGCGAAGGATAAGTTGGATGTGTTGTTGCCCAACGGGTGTTCGATGCGAGCGGATAGGATCTGCGATGTTAAGATTCGTATTGGGGAGCAGGTGTTCGACCTGCGGGCGTCTTTACTTCCGTTGGTGGAGTTCGACGTCATATTTGGCATGGACTGGCTCTCGGAGCAGCAGGCCCATATAGATTGCGGTAGCAAGGAAGTTAAGCTGGGAGCGAGTCGTGAGACGACTTTTACGGGCTTAAAGGGGTCGAGCAAGACGTTGATGTCTGCTCTTCAGGTAGTGAAGGCGGTTCGTGCTGGAGCAGAACTGTTCTTTACACTAGTGGAGGTTGTAAAGCCGAAGCCCGCGTTGGATTGTATTTCAGTGGTATCGGAATACCCTGATGTGTTCCCCGCAGATCTTCCTGGAGCCCCGCCTCAACGAGAGATAGATTTTACGATCGAGCTAGTGCCAGGTGCAAAGCCTGTGTCACGATCTCCGTATCGGCTAGCGCCTAAGGAAATGGCGGAGCTGAAAGTTCAACTGCAAGAGTTGTTGGAGCAAGGGTATGTGCGCCCGAGTTCTTCGCCTTGGAGCGCCCCGGTCCTCTTTGTTAAGAAGAAGGACGGAAGCTTGAGGCTATGTATTGATTATCAGGAGCTAAACAAGCTAACTGAGAAGAACAAGTACCTGATCCCTCGGATTGATGATCTCTTCGATCAGTTAGTCGGGTCGACGGTGTACTCGAAGTTGGATCTCAAGGCTGGGTACTATCAGCTGCGAATAAGGGAGAGTGATATCCCGAAGACAGCGTTTAGTACGAGATACGGGCATTATGAGTTTACGGTCATGCCGTTTGGGCTGACTAATGCGCCGTCAGTATTCATGGATTTGATGAACAGGACGTTCAGGGAGTACTTGGACCATTTCGTGATCGTCTTCATCGACGATATTTTGGTGTACTCGCAAAGTGAGGAAGATCACTTCAAGCATCTTCATTTGGTGTTGGAGACGCTAAGGAGAAATCAGTTGTATGCCAAGTTCTCGATGTGCGAGTTTTGGCTATCCTCAGTGGCGTTCCTCGGGCATATAGTGAGTGGAGAGGGTATTGCTGTGGATCCGGTGAAGATTATTGCGATACGAGAGTGGCCTGAGCTTGCTACGGTAGCAGAAGTCCGGAGCTTTTTGGGGCTTGCCGGCTATTATAGGCGCTTCGTAGAGAACTTCTCGCGGATAGCGTTACCTCTCACTACTTTGACGAGGAAGGAGCACAAGTTCGTTTAGACGCCGGAGTGCGCGCGAGCTTTTGAGGAGTTGAAGTGTCGGTTGACCACGGCGCCTGTGCTGAGTTCGCCATGTGGGACCGAAGGCTATGAGATATATAGCGATGCTTTGGGCAGCAGTTTGGGTTGCGTGCTACTGCAGCACGGAAGTGTGATAGCTTATGGCTCGAGACAGCTAAAAGTGCACGAGAGGAATTATCCGGTCCATGACTTGGAGTTAGCGGCCGTGATTTTTGCCTTGAAGCTGTGGAGACACTATTTGTACGGTGTGAAAATTGATATCTACACCGATCACAAGAGCCTAAAGTATCTAATTGATCAGAAGGATCTGAATATGCGACAGCGTAGGTGGATGGAGTTCCTGGGGGACTATACATTCAAGATCCACTACGTGTCTGGCAAAGGGAATGCGGTTGCGGACGCGCTGAGTCGCCGAGCCCCAGCTCAAGCCAATTGGCTATCGGTGCACGATGAGCGGTTAGTGCGGGAGTTGGAGGCGTTGGAGATTGTTTGTGTGGACAGACAATCAAGTGCTGAAGCAGTTCTGAATTGGACTGAAGTCCAATATGACCTGGCTGATCGGATTCAGCAGGCGTTGGATATGGATGCTCATATGAAGCAGTTCATGATAGAGGCTCTGGATGGGTCAAATTCCCAATTCGTCGTGGAGGACGGATTGCTTTGGAAAGACGGTCGATTGTGCGTCCCAAGTGTGGGCAATTTACGGGTGGAGTTGTTGTACGAGGCACACCATAACAAGTACTCGATTCACCCGGGGAGCACAAAGATGTACCGTGATGTGAAGAAACTGTTTTGGTGGCCGGGTTTAAAGAAGGATGTGGCGCTATACGTGGCGAAGTGCCAAACTTGCGCCTTGGTAAAGGCGGAGTGCCAAAAGCCGGGAGGATTTCTTAAGTCCTTGCCTATTCCGGAGTGGAAATTTGACGACATCTCTATGGACTTTGTGCACGGTTTGCCAAGGTTGCAAAAGGGAAACGACGCCATTTGGGTGGTTGTTGATCGATTAACGAAGGTGTCGCATTTTATTCCGCATAGGAAGGATAATCCGGTGGAGAAGCTCGCAAAGCTTTATGTGGATAACATAGTACGGCTTCATGGTGTGCCCCGCAGCATCGTGAGTGACCGAGATGGGCGGTTCACGTCCAATGATTGGAGGCTGGTGCAGCAAATGTTGGGAACAAAGCTGAAGTTTAGCACAGCCTTCCAACCACAGACGGATGGGCAGACCGAGAGGGTTAATAGAACCATGGAAGACATGCTTCGCATGTGTGTCTTGGATTTGGGAAAGCAATGGGAAGACCTCCTTTATTTGGTGGAGTTCGCATACAACAACAGCTACCAAGCAAGTATTCAGATGGCGCCTTTCGAGGCCCTATATGGTAGAAGATGTCGCACGCCGTTGTCTTGGATAGAAACGGGTGAGTCAAAGTTGTATAAGCGATCGGAAGTAGAGGGTGCTACTTCTTTGGTGAGAACCATTCGGGAGAGGTTGCTTATCGCTCAGGACCGGCAAGCAAAGTACTATAATGCCAAGCACAGGAACGTGGAGTTCGCTGTGGGCGATTATGTATACTTGAAGATCAAGCCGTTCAAGGGTGTCTCGCGGGTGCGGCGATTGAAAAAGCTAAGCCCAATATACCTTGGACCATTTGAGGTTCTGGAGTGAGTTGGGCAAGCGGCCTATCGGCTGAAGCTTTCAGTGGAGCTAAGTGGTTTACATGATGTATTCCATATTTCGGTGCTTCGGAAGGCGGTACAAGAGCCTACGCAAGTGATCGCGGTTGATCAAGTGCCGGTGGATAGTGGGCTAATGACAAAGGTCAAGCCCGTGCGGATTGAGGACTCGGAGGTCAAGTGGCTACGCAATAAAGAGATCAGGATGGTCAAGGTCCTGTGGGACAATTGCGGTCGTGAGGAGCTCTCCTGGGAGCGAGAGCAGACTATGCTTGACGAATATCCGGAGTTGTTCCGCTCAGGTACAAATTTTGGTTTTGTACATGTCTTTCCTTTATGTAATTTCGTGGGCGAAATTCTTTTAAGAGGGGTAGAGTTGTAACGCCCCGAAACTCAAAGGAGTGAAGGGGGACGTTTTGTGCCAGTTTGGGTTTTGGCAGCAGGCACACGGCCTGGGACACGGGCGTGTCCCAGGGCATGTCAAGCGTGTGTCGACACTTAGCCGCGAAGTCGTCGAGATTTTCGCGACGATTCGCTGAGAATGGGCACACGGCCTGCGACACGGGCGTGTCGCAGGGCGTGTCGACCCGTATCGACACTTAGCTGTGAAGTTGTCGAGTTTTACTCAACGTTACGTCGAGAATGGGCACACGGCCTGCGACACGGTCGTGTCACAGGGCGTGTCGACCCGTGTCGACGATCGTCCCGGGGAGTCGTCGAGATTCACTCGACGATCGTCGAGACAAGACACACGGCCTAGGACACGGGCGTGTCCAAGGCCGTGTCATCAAGTCGTCGATCTTCCCTCGACGAAATGTCCCGTGTACACGGCCTGGGGTCCAGGCGTGTCAAGATGACACGGGTAAGGACACGGGCGTGTCCTAGAACCCGTGCAGTGCTCGGGTTGAAAATGGGGAAAAATCATGGGGTACACGGCCGGCTACACGGCCGTGTGAAGTGGAACACGGGCGTGTCAGCTCGAACACGGGCGTGTTCGATACCCGTGTGAGGTTCCAGGAGATTCGATTTTGACGGCGAATGCGGCACACGGCCCTGGACACGGGCGTGTGCCAGGCCGTGTTCGGCCCAGATTGGGCATTTCAGCCCCGAATCAAAGCCGTTCGTTTCCTTAGGTTGAGATCCAACGGCTGGGGGTTGTTCCTGAGAGGATATACCCGTGAGTTGACTTAGAAATCCATCACTTTCATACCTTATCATCTCTCCAAGTCCTTGGAGAAAGAGGAGAGCCATTGGAGGAAGAAGAACTAGATTCCGCCATTGGAGGAGCTTCGGAGCTCCGAATCGCAAGCCGACTCCGGATCCACGGAGGCAACGCAAGTGCGGTGATTTCCATCTGATTACTTTTCAATGGCGCCAAAGAGGAACTCAAGGGTAACGATCCTCATCTTGAGCACGAATAGCTCTCTTTCCTAGCATAGGAAGCCCGCTCTCGCGAGTTTGCGGAGAGTTGGAGGCGTTCCTTCGGGTAGATATGTAAAGTCCCCGTTGTTTAGAGTCCGTATGCGAGAACGGACGTAGGCATGATGTGTGAAGCCTACCCGGACATGTTAGTCTGGATCGGTGATGTTGCATTGCATAAGGCCGGAGAAGACTCCGTGCTATTGGTTGTTTTTCGGGTTTTCTACGCGGTAGATTGCAGCAGGGAGCCTTGGGGACTAACCCAAAGGTGCACCCGGAAAACTGGGCGGATACGAGATCTTGCCAACTTGGTGGCTTGAGAGCCAACTTGAACATAACGGGGTTATGTGACTTGTGATGGAAATGGGACTCGGTGGAAGTTTGACCCGCGCAAATGGCTTAAATTGCCGTTGCGATGTGAGCACGGGTTAGATGGAACCGTACCCGTTCTATGTCGTTCGGTTAAAGAGACCTAAAGGCACGTGGCACTTACCGTTGGCATAGAGTAGGGTCTTCGGCGGTCAATGGCTTAAATTGTCGTGACCCAGGCCAGGAAGACAAATTGCTCATAGGTTTGGTCGTCTAAGTGGCGGTGGTGAGTCCGGAATGTTAATGGCTTTAATTGACGTGACATCGACCGGTTCACCGAGAATGTGCCCTGAGTGCACGGGGCGTATGGCCGTACGAGCCAACGTCTGTGATGACATGGCTATGGTTATTTATATGGCTCGCTTATGCTAATGAAATGCAGGGAAGGAGCATCGCCGCCCCGAGTTGGGGGGAGGGATCGTTATAATTTGGTCAGCATTGCTGACCGTTGCCTTGTTTTGCCACCGTGCGGTGGTTTGTTGCTTGCAGGTGCAGCTGGACCAAGCGGTCAATAGCGGTCTAAAGCCCTTTTTGCGAAGCCGGCCCTCGAAGGCCCAAATGGAAATGTTTATTGCTTTATTCATGTATGACCGGCCTGCGTGCCGTGGTTTGTAAAACATGTAATATTCAAGTGAAACATTTTGTAAGGCCTTAAGGCTTGTTTTGAGTATTTTGTAATAACATTCCTATTTTCATAGTAGTGGACATTCGTGCTTGTTGCTGGGTTCTTGTTTACAACCTTTATAAACTGCTTCCGCTAGAATGCTCTGTGTAGGACGTTGAGATTGGTTGGATGATTTCCATAAGTAACCACCCGGTCTGTCTGTGGTATATGGCTTCGGGCCCCGGCCGGACCTACTGCTATATGCTATGCGACGGATAGGGGGTGTTACAGCTGATGACAAGGAAAGAGGAAGAGAAACGTGCAAAAGGGGAGCATAGAGAAAAGTCTGTGGCCTTCAAGGTTGAAGCCACTAGGAAGAATAGGAGGATGTCTCCATCACTTCCTAAGATAGTTGCTGAAATTACTTCAGATAATTCAGACAATCAAAGTTCAGACATCAGTGACTCAGATGAAGACTTTGCTGCCTTCACAAGGCAGTTTCAGAGATTCCTGAAGAAGAAGCAGTGGAAGTCTAAGCCTTCCACATCTCAGCCTAAGGATGACTATTATCAAAAGAGGAAGTCATCCAGGAAGGACAGGAGCAGGCCTAAGCCAAGCAAATCTACAACATCAAATATAGTTTGCTACTACTATAATAGGCCTGGACATGTTGTGGCTGAGTGTCCAGATAAAAGAAAAGAGTCTGCTGACAAAAAGAAGATTCAAAACCAGAGCAAGAAGGAGAAATCCTTTGTTGCTAAGAAGGAGAAGAGCTTGATAGACCAATCATCTTTAGAGTCAGAATCTGAAGCTGAGGCATACATTGGTCTATATGCAGCAGATGAAGAAGATGAGTTTCTGCAAGTGCTGAACTCTATCTATGAACAAGAAGACCATCAGTGCAAGGGACTGATTGCTGTGTCAGAAGAAGACAAGTGCCAGGATCAGCCTGGTCCTACTAAGGTACAATGTTTTTCTAGAAATGCAGATTGTAGTACTGGGTCAAAGTCAGCAACATCTGCATCAAGTAATGTGGATGGGTCTGAGTCTGAAGGTGATATTCATCAGCTGATAGATGAATATGGGGACTTGCTGCAGGCACTAAAGAAAAGCAAAAATCGGGCCAAAACTCAGGCTAAGGAAATTGTAGATCTTAAGATGGCTGCATCTGATTCAGAGAAGATGCTGGATCAGAAGTTGAATGAGATAGTCAGACTGAAAAACATTACTGTTATTCATATGAGTACTATCACATTTAAAAATGATCAGATTAAAAGTCTGGAGAATAGACTTCAGAAAGAAAAGGAGATTGTGGCTAGTTTTTCTAAGCCAAAATCTGTATTACCCTTAATAGATGACTTTGTGTCACAAAAGGGTAAGGTAGGAATAGACTTTAAGAGAACATCATGGGCTGCCAAGTCCAATAAGAAAGGCAAAGCCCCAGCACGAAACAAGAGACCTGCTGTAAACAATTCAACTAAGGTTGTACCTAAATAAAGGTATAACAAGTTTGAGTGCTGGTGCTGTAGCAAGATAGACCACTTTGCCTTAGACTATTAGCATAATACTTGTGTTAAGGATAATAGCAGTCTGCCTGTTAGAAAAGCTGCAGGCAGATTTGTTAAATTTCAGCCTAACATGAACCAAGGACCCAAAACTCATTTGGGTTATAAGGTTAAGTAATCCTTATTGCAGGTGAGTCCAAGTTGTCATGCTCCTATATGGTACTTGGACAGTGGATATTCCAGGCACATGACTGGAATAAGGGGATTGCTGAAGGACTACTCACCTATGCTGAATGGGCCTAAAGTAATCTTAAGTGATTCTGAAAAGGGAGTCATCAAAGGATTTGTTAACATTTCTAATAACTCAGTTACAATCACTGAAGTGGCCTATGTAAATGGTTTGAAACACAACCTAATTAGCATAAGTCAGCTGAGTGATTTAGAATATGACATTTTATTTATTAAGAATGGATGTCATATCAAAAGGTCAAGTGATTAAAAGGTCATATTGACAGGATATAGAAAAAGAAATATGTACTGTGTTAACTTTGAGTGTGAGAATAATGTTTCTCCTATTTATCTTGTAGCTGATGAGAGCCTCTCATTGTGTTAAATGGCACAAGAGGCTGGACCATCTTAACTACAAGACTATTGGCAAACTCTTTAGCAAAGAGTTAGTGAGGAATGGTCCTCAAGTTAAGTGTATAAAGGATGGGATATGCTCAGCTTGTCAAAAAGGCAAGCAGACCAAATCCTCCTTTCATAGCCTTGAAAACAAGGATTCAGTGAGGTGTCTATACCTCTTGCATATGGATCTATTTGGTTCTATGCTAGTTTATAGTCTAGGTAGGAAGGTCTACACTTTTGTGGTGGTAGATGACTATTCTAGATATTCATGGGTGTTCTTTCTGAGACAAAAATCTGAAACCCCAAGTGTTTTATATAGTTTTGTCAAACAAATTCAGAATGAGCTGGACAGTACTGTGGTCAAAATCAGAAGTGACCATGGAACTGAATTTCAATCTGAGAGTATGACAAGACTGTGTGAAGAATTTGAGATTTTTCAAGAATTCTCCTCACCTAGAACACCACAGCAAAATGGTATTGCTGAAAGGAAGAATAAAATACTGATTGAGGCTGGTAGAACTCTATTCAGTGACACTTCTCTCCCAGAATATTTTTGGGCTGAGGCAGTAAACACTGCATGTCATGTGATCAATAGGGCTTCTATCACCAAAAGCCACAAAAAGACTCCCTATGAGATTATGAAAGGCAGAAAACCAAACTTATCCTATTTTAGGATATTTGGTTGCAAGTGTTATGTCCTTAACAATGACAAGTCTTATCTAACTAAGTTTGCTGCCAAATCCCAAGAAGGGATATTTGTTGGGTACAACAACAATAGTAAGGCTTATATGGTCTACAACTTGATTACTCAAGTTGTAGAAGAGTCTGTATATGTTGTCTTTGATGAAACAAGACTTATTAACAGTGAGTTGCCAAGTAGTTTTTGCAGTTCTACAGGTATAAATGAGAGATTGGACAAGCTTACCATTATAGAAAATTCAACTGCAAATCAGGAAGTGGAAAATGATGGCTGCTGTCCAGGGTGTAACACCTCCCCTGTAATGACCGTATAATATGGGTCTGGCCGGGGCCCCACAACATACAGACGCCACAGCTTCAGTATTATAAAATGATATAGCTACCCAAATTCAAAACTCAAAACACAACACAGTGGAAACAACCAAAGAGACTAGAAGTTATCCACGCCTACAAGAGTAACAAAATGGCCTTAAGGCCTTACAACAAGAGTAAATCCAAACTCAAATAATACATCAGTCCTGAAAGTGCATAAGCACACCTAGTCTACCTCGGCATGCAAGCCGGTCAAAATGAGCATAAAACATACAATGCCATAAACGTAAAGCTACAACAAAAGGTAACACTTCATGAGGCTTAGGCCTTTCTGGCCGGCGAGCTAGCTCCTGCTTGCGATCCTTGCCCTGTAAAAAATATTAGTAACGTGGGTCAGCAAAGGCTGACCTCAAACTATGTAACAAACACATCTCCTCCCGGCCGCCCCTAACGGACCCCGGGGTACTCCTCCAACCTGCAAGTTAGCACTTCGTATGCAATATTCATAAGCAAGAAAAACAACTAAAGAAACAGGCTTGGATGTCTCAAACATCATACATGTTCTCTACTGTTGAGCATATAATATTAGGGGCTACTATGCAACATGAATGCAACACCCGGGTTTCACCCAAGGCACCCTATAGCGTATGCATGTAGCATAACATCACATCAATTGGGTACTCATCGTTTCCCCATTGGCATAAAGCCGCAAACAAAAAGGGAAACACAATTTCCCCCAACGGCACACAAGCCGCCACATGACACTCTTGCCAAGGCCCCACCCGCTCAAGTTCTTAGACCCGGGCTTGCCTGCAAGCTCTGACGTCTCATGTCAGGATTCCAACAAACACAACTGACGGATTCTAGGAAGCCTTGTTGGACCCCACCCGCTCATGACCTCATTGCCCGGGCTTGCCCCCATGCTTTACATTCTCGTCAGTCTCACAGAAGGGGACTAGTCTCGCCGGGACACTCTCCACACATGATGTGTACATCACGGGATAGCCAGCCGACCACGGAGACACAGCCACCCCTTGGCACATCACAATCCAAGACAATTCCACCCTAGTCCTACATTTGTACTGTAGCGTTCCCGTGCATCAAGGAAACCATCTACCACTCATGCGGAGCTAACCTTGTCCACCAAGGAAACCATCTACTGCCATTGAGGAGCTAACCTTGCCCGGTTCTGACTACACGTACTCACTCGAGAAAAAGGGTAAAACATCACCACATCACAAACGACATCTTTGCGCAACAGATCTCTACGAATCCTTAAATCTCGTATGCAACATCACCGAGTCGGACTAACGGTCGCGACTACGGCTTCACACACCATGCCTAATCCAGTAACGGATTGGATCTCTAATGCAAAAACATGACGGGGACGGACTCAATCGACCCGGAGGTTCCTCTTGAACCTTGGCGACCCAAACCCCTCTCATTTGAGTGTTTGGTGCCCAAAAACTAGAAAAGAAAAGATGCTAAAACATGCATCCTAAAATTGAGAGGAGACGTGTCGTTACCTTCTGACTCCTCTTCCTAGCCATGGGAAAAATAGCCAGATGAAAACCTTCGCAACGATCTAGCCTCCACGAATCTGGACTCGGCTCGCGATTTGGAGCACCGAAACCTCTCCAACAGCTGGATCTCTACTTCACCTTCTTCCTTTCTCTCCCCTCTCTCTAGAACTTTAGAAAGAGAACCACTCAAAAGAAATGAGGGTTTCTAAGAGTCCAATCCCGTGTATATCCCATCAGGAACAGCCCCCAGCCGTTGGATCCCAAATTAAAGAAACGAACGGCCTTGATTCAGGCCTGAAATGCTAAAACTGGGCCGAACACGGCCTGCGACACGCCCATGTCCAGGGCCGTGTCCCCCATTCGCCGTCAAAATCGACGCACCTGGAACAACACACGGGCATCCGACACGCCCGTGTTCGACCCGACACACCCGTGTTCGAACGGACACGGCCATGTGGTCGGCCGTGTGCCTACATCGACACAGCCCCGAAAACAACCCGAGACTCACACGGGTACTGGACACGCCTGTGTCCTTGCCCGTGTGTAACTCAACACGCCTGGGCTCCAGGCCGTGTTCACTGTCTCGACATTTCATCGAGTGAAGTTCGTCGACTGACTGACATGGCCTTGGACACGCCCGTGTCCTAGGTCGTGTGCCTTGTCTCGACACATCGACGAGCGAAATTCGTCGACTCCCCGGGCCAATCGTCGACACGGGCTCGACACGCCCTGAGACACGCCCGTGTCTCAGGCCGTGTTCTCTGCTCGACGATCATTGACTCCAAAATCGTCGACCTCCCGACCAAAACGTTGACTGGAGCCTGACACGCCCTGGGACACGCCCGTGCCCCAGGCCGTGTGCCCCCTGCCAGAAACCAATTTTCCTTCTCAGCTAAGACCCAAACTTGGCCAGAAATGCTGGTCGTCCCTCTACAAATTTTGGGGCGTTACAACTCTCTCCCCCTTAAAAGAATTTTGTCCCGAAATTACAAAGCAAAAGGGAACAAAACTTAAATGGTACCTGATTTTAAGAGCTCTGGATACTCTTCTAGCATGGCTTGTTCACGCTCCCAAGAGTGCTCCTCACGACCGCAGTTGTCCCATCGGAATTTCACGAGTTTAACCTCTTTATTCCGCAACTGTCGAGTCTCCGAATCCTCTATAGTAATTGGACGAACTTGCGTACTCAAGTCTTCCTCTATCGGCACCGATGCCGGCTCGATCACTACACTAGCCTCCACCAAGGCTTTCCTCAAGACAGAGACATGGAAGACGTTGTGCAATCCACTCAGCTCCGCGGACAACGCAAACCGATAGGCTGCTTCTCCCAAACGTTCAACAACTTCAAAAGGCCCCAAAAACCTTGGACTCAACTTCTTGAGTCGGCGAATCCGTGGGACGCCATTGAACGGCTTGATCTTCAAATAGTCCCAATCACCTACCGCAAACTCCAACTTCCTGTGACGAGCATTAAAGTATTTTGCTTGCCGGTCTTGCGCCACCTTCATACGCTCTTGAATGGTCCGTACCAACTCACAAAAGTCAACTACCACCTCCTTTCCCAAAATTTTGGTGTCTCCCGCCTCTGTCCAAGACATCGGTGTTCGACACCGTCTCCCATACAAAGCTTCGTATGGCGCCATTTTTATACATGCTTGGTAACTGTTATTGTACGCGAATTCCACCATGAAGAGGTGATCCTCCCACTTCTTGCCGAAGTCAAGAATGCACATTCTCAGCATATCCTCCATAGTATGGTTCGTTCGTTCGGTTTGCCTGTCAGTTTGAGGATGGAACGCCGTACTGAACTTTAGCTTCGTGCCCAAACTCTTCTGAACCAATCTCCAGTCCTTGGACGTAAACCGTCCATCTCAATTGATGACTATGCTCTTAGGAATCCCATGCAGTCGCACAATGTTGCGAACATACAACTCCACCAGCTTCTCCACGCTGTCCTCCTTCCGATTTGGGCTGAAGTGGGCCACCTTGGTTAAGCGATCCACGATCACCCAAATGGCATCATTACCCTGCTGCGACCTAGGCAGACCATGTACAAAATCCATGGAGATGTCATCAAATTTCCACTCAGGGATTGGAAGGGGCTTCAGGAACCCGCCCGACTTCTGACATTCGGCCTTCACCAAGGCGCAAGTTTGACAACGATTCACATACAAAGCTACGTCCCGCTTCAGACCCGGCCACCAAAAGAATTTCTTCATATCCAAGTACATCTTTGTACTGCCTGGGTGAATGGAGTACTTTGTGAAGTGAGCCTCAAAAATCAACTCCTCACGGAGTTTGCCGAACTGCGGGATACAAACCCTTCCGTCCTTCCTCAGAATCCCATCAATCATCTCCCAGGCGCTGCTCTCTCCCTTTTGAGCCTCCATCACATGTGGTTGAAACTCCACATCCAACCGAGTCGCTTCCCGAATGCGATTGGACAAGTCGTTCTGCATTTCAATCCAGTTCAACCGAGCCACACTGTACTCGCCTCTCGCCACACATTCCAAACCAAGGGACTCCCATTCCCGTACCAACCGCTCATCATGAGCTTCGATCCAATTCCCTTGCACCGAGTAATTTCTACTCAAGGCATCTGCTACCACATTGGATTTACCTGGCGTATACTGAATCTCAATCTTGTAGTATCCAAGAAACTCAACCCACCTGCGTTGCCGCATGTTCAAGTCCTTTTGATTCAAGAGATAATTCAGGCTTTTATGATCCATGAAGATCTCCACCTTTGCACCATAGACATAATGTTGCCATATTTTCAACGCAAAAATTACCGCCGCCAACTCCAAGTCATGGACGGGGTAATTCCTCTTATGAGGTTTTAACTGTCTAGACCCAAAAGCTATCACCTTGCCATGTTGCACCAAAACACAAACCAAACCGCATCCCGATGCGTCACTGAAGATCTAAAATCCCTCGGTCCCTTGCGGTAGACTTAGGATTGGAGCTATCATCAGTATCTCCTTCAGTGCCTCGAATGCTTGACTGCACTCTTGAGTCCACATAAACTTATGACCATTACGAGTGAGTGAGGTGAGGGGTAGAGCTATCCGCGAAAAATTCTCCACGAATCTCCTATAATACCCGACTAGTCCAAGAAAACTTCGGACTTCCGCCACGGTCCTCAAAACTGGCCAATCTCTGATGGCTTCCACTTTTATTGGATCCACTGCCACCCCATCCCCACTAATCACGTGGCCCAAAAATGCCACCTTCGATAACCAGAACTCGCACTTTGAGAACTTTGCATACAACTGATTCTCCCTCAACACTTGCAAGACCACTCTCAAGTGGGTCTCATGCTCCACCTCCAATTTGGAATACACCAAGATGTCATCAATGAAGACAACCACAAAAGAATCCAAGTATTCCCGAAATACTCGATTCATAAGGTCCATGAACACAGATGGCACGTTCGTCAGCCCGAACGGCATCACCGTAAACTCAAAGTGTCCGTACCTCATGTAACGCCCCGAAACTCAAAGGAGCAAAGGGGGACGTTTTGGGCCAGTTTGGGTTCTGGCTGCAGGCACACGGCCTGGGACACGGGCGTGTCCCAGGGCGTGTCAAGCCTGTGTCGACACTAAGACGGGAAGTCGACACTTTTGGTCTCGACATTGTGTCGAGACTGGGCACACGGCCTGCGACACGGGCGTGTCGCAGGGCATGTCGACCCGTGTCGACACTTAGCCGCGAAGTCGACACTCTGCATTCGACGAAGTGTCGAGACAAGGCACACGGCCTGCGACACGGGCGTGTCGCAGGGCGTGTCGACCCGTGTCGACACTCGTCCCAGGAAGTCGACACTTTGGTGTCGACAATGTGTCGAGACAAGACACACGGCCTAGGACACGGGCGTGTCCAAGGCCGTGTCATCAGGTCGACGATCTTCGCTCGACGAAGTGTCGAGACCGTGTACACAGCCTGGGTTCCAGGCGTGTTGAGGTGATACGGGTAAGGACACGGGCGTGTCCTAGAACCCGTGCAGTGCTCGGGTTGATTTTGGGGAAAATTGATGGGGTACACGGCCAGCCTCACGGCCGTGTCACATGGAACACGGGCATGTCAGCTCGAACACGGGCGTGTTAGATACCCGTGTGGGGTTCCAGGTGATTCGATTTTGACGGCGAATGAAGCACACGGCCCTGGACACGGGTGTGTGCCAGGCCGTGTTCGGTCCAGATTGGGCATTTCAGTCCCGAATCAAAGCCGTTAGTTTCCTTATTTTGAGATCCAACGGCTGGGGGTTGTTCCTGAAGGGATATACCCGGGATTGGACTTAGAAACCCTCACTTTTTCTTAAGTGTTATCTTTCTAAAGCCTTAGAGAGAGAGGAGAGCCAAGGGAGGAAGAAGGAGCTAGATCCTGCCATTGGAGGAGCTTCGAAGCTCCGAATTGCGAGCCGACTCCGGATCCACGGAGGCAAAGCTAGTGCGGTGCTTTTCATCCGATTACTTTTCAATGGCGCCAAAGAGGAACTCTAGGGCAACGATCCTCATCTTGAGCATAAGTAGCTCTCTTTCTTTGCATAGGAAGCCCGCTCTCGCGAGTTTGCGGAGAGTTGGAGGCGTTCCTTCGGGTAGATATGTGAAGTCCCCGTTGTTTAGAGTCCGCAAGCAAGAACGGACATAGGCATGATGTGTGAAGCCTAACCGGACATGTTGGTCTGGATCGGTGATGTTGCATTGCATAAATGCCGGAGAAGACTCTGTGCTATGGTTTGTTTTTCGGGTTTACTACGCGGTAGATTGCAGCAGGGAGCCTTGGGGACTAACCCAAAGGTGCACCCGAAAAACTGGGCAGATACGAGATCTTGCCAACATGGAGGCCTGAGAGCCAACTTGAACATAACCGAGTTATGTGAAATTATGTGATGAAAATGGGACTCGGGAGAAGTTTGACCTGCGCAAATGGCTTAAATTGTCGTTGCGACGTGAGCACGGGTTAGATGGAACTGTAACCATATCTATGTCGTTCGGGTTAAAGAGACCTAAGGTTACGTGGCACTTGCCGTTGGCATAGATGAGAGTCTTCGGCGGTCAATGGCTTAAATTGACGTGACCCATGCCGGGAAGACAAATTGCTCATATGTTTGGCCGTCAAAGTGGCGGTGGTGGGTCCGGAATGTCCATGGCTTTAACTGACGTGACATCGACCGGTTCACCCAGAATGTGCCCTGAGTGCACGGAGTATGTGGCCGTGTGAGCCTACGCCTGTGATGTAATGAATACTATTATATTGCTCGCTTGTGCTAATAAAACTGCAGGGAAGGAGCATTGCCGCCCCGAGTTGGTGGCGGGATCGTTATAATTTGGTCAGCATTGCTGACCGTTGCCTTTTTGTTTGCCACCGTGCGGTGGTTATGTTGCTTGCAGGTGCTGCTGGACCATGCGGTCAATAGAGGGCTAAAGCCCAAATTCGAAGCCGGCCCTTGAAGGCCTATTTGGAAGTGTTTACTGCTTTATTCATGTGTGACCGGCCTGCGTGCCGTGGTTTGTAAAACATGTAATATGAAGTGAAACATTTTGTAAGGCCTTGAGGCTTATTTTGGGTATTTTGTATTACATTCCTAATTTGTATTAGTGGACATTCATGCTCTAATGCTGGGTTTTTTATTGCAACTTTTATAAACTGCTTCCGCTAGAATGCTCTGTGTAGGACGTTGAGATTGGTTGGATGGTTTCCATAAGTAACCACCCGGTCTGTCTGCGGCATACGACGTCGGGCCCCGGCCGGACCTACTGCTATATGCTATGTGACAGATAGGGGGTGTTACACCTCATACCAAAGGCAGTCTTGGGGATGTCCTCGTCCCGAATTCGCAACTGATACTAGCCTGACTTCAAGTCCAATTTTGAGTACACCACCGACCCCACCAACTAGTCGAACAAGTCGTCTATCCGAGGAATTAGATACTTAGGCTTCATTTGTTTTAGCGGTGGCGGGTCGATCCGGCGGGTGGAAACGGAGAGTTCGAACCGGAGAGGGGAGGTGGCTGCTCCAAACGGAGCTTTTTGGGGCGTTTCTCAAGGTAGGCGGGTGGAAACTGAGCAAACGCCGCCGGAGGTTCATTTGTTTACCCTCCTTCTGGCGACGGTTGCCCAAAATGGAGTTGCGAAACGCCCAAACAAATAGAGCCTTATTCTTAACGGTCAGTTTATTCAGCTCTTGGTAGTCTATGCATAGCCGCATACTACCATCTTTCTTCTTTACAAACAACACCGGCACGCTCCACGACGAAGAACTGGGTCTGATATACCCTTGCTCCAGCAGTTCCTATAACTGTACTTTGAGTTCAGCCAACTCCTTTGGTGCCATCCTAAACGGAGGACGTGACACCGGCGTAGCCTCCGACACTAACTCGATCGAGAAGTCGATCTCCCGCCGAGGAGGCGCTCCAGGAAGTTCATCCGAAAACACATCCTTGAACTCTGCCACTACGGGCACTTCCTCAATAGACAACTGGGAGAGGCGAACCTCCAATAACGCTACCAGCGCTACACCACCCTGGTTAACCGCCCGCATCAATTGCATGGCCGAAATCAGGGAATAGGCCACTCCACAAAGGCCCTCAAATTTGACTTCCGCCTGCCCCTTGCTCCTTAGGGTCACTACCTTAGATAGGCAATCAATACTGTCGCGCTGCTCTACAAGCCAGTCCATGTCCAAAATGACATCGAACTCAACCAATGGTAAAACCATTGCTACCAAAACGAAGTCAACTCCGTCCAGCTCCCAACAGATGCGCCCTTTGGCCCCGGTGGTCATGGATGACCCATTGGGCATGCGCACTTTTAGCTCTGCGTCCGCCAAGAAAGACTTAACTCCTATTCTCCGGACGAAGCTCTCTGCAAGAAAGGAGTGGGATGCTCCCGTATCGAACAATACCCTAGCGGGGTATCCAGAAACTAATACGAAGCCTACAACATAGACATCACACATAAAAGAATAAAAGTATGAAGCACAAAATTTAAACTTAAATTTCCTCATACCTGTCACCACATCGGTTTGGCGGATTTCTTCTTGCTGTCCAAGGTTGTAGGCCCTTGGTTGCACCAGTTGGAACCGAGAAACGCTTGACTCCGCCATCTTCCCTTTCTCTGCGGCACTGGGGCCGGAGCGCACAGTCTGCTCCTGCCTTGCCTCTTGCTTCGCTCCTCCTTGAGGACAAACACGAGCAATGTGCCCCATCTTAACGCAGTTATAGCACGTCGGCGGTCCCCTAGAGTGAGAACCTCCAGGCGTCCACTTGCTCTTCTAACCAGACCTGGAAGTGTGCGGCTTTTTCCTCCACCTACTCCCTTCAGACTTTCCCTGGGATTGGGGAGGCTTCCCTTCCCCTTGGTTGGGAGTGAAACACTTACGACGTTGAGTTCGCTCCAGATCACTTTCCAATATCCTGACAACCTTAAATAGCTCATTAAAACCAGCTCTCTTCATGGAAATGAGGGGTTGCCTCAGATTCTCCCTCAGCCCCTGGTAAAAGAGGTTATCCCTCTCTACATTATCTGCCATCATCATTCCCGCGTAACGACCCAAACAGGTGAACTCCTGCACATACTCGTCCACCGTCTTGTCTCGCTGCATTAAGTGCAGAAACTGCCTCTAAAGGGCCAACCGTGTAGAAACGGGAATGTACCTCTTTAGAAAAGCATCCCCAAATTCCTCCATCGACGGGGTGGGTCCAGGGAACTGGCGGCCGCTATGGCTCACCCACCACAACTTGGTGTCTCCTTCCAACATGAACGCCGCATACTCAGATTTCTTTTCTTCTGGCGTCTCTACCGCCCTCAAAAGCTCTTGAATTTGAACCCACCAATCCTCCACATCCGTTGGTGTACCAACTCCCTTGAACGACGGGGGATAGAAGCTCAAGAAATACTTCATGTGCCGGTCTCCATGTCCGACAACCACCCTTTCCGCCAAAGGCTCCACTCGCCTGGCTTCTCCGCCTGGCACGGCCGTCGCCGTGTCCGGTGTAGCAGGGGTTGCTACCTGAGCTGCCGCTGCAGCTTGGGCTGCCACCATCGCTTCTGCAAGCATGCGGCAGAAGTCGGCCGGGTTTACACCCGTGCCCAAAAGACCTGGAGTAGTGGCACTGCTCGCCGAGAGTTCTTCTCTTGCTCTCGACGTACCCGCCTCATTGCTTGCACTCTTTGAGAAAACAAGAAACAAGGGATCAGTCTCTAATCTCAAGACTTAAACATAAGGACGCTCATGGTCCCGCGTTACTCTTATGTGGATAACTTCCCTACGCACTAACCTTGAATCTAACCTCCCTCTGATACCAAATTGTAACACCTCCCCTGTAATGACCGTATAATATGCGTCCGGTCGGGGCCCCACAACATAAAGACGCCACAGCTTCAGTATTATAAAATGATATAGCTACCCAAACTCAAAACTCAAAACACAACACAACGGAAACAACCAAAGAGACTAGAAGTTATCCACGCCTACAAGAGTAACAAAATGGCCTTAAGGCCTTACAACAAGAGTAAATCCAAACTCAAATAATACATCAGTCCTGAAAGTGCATAAGCACACCTAGTCTACCTCGGCATGCAAGTCGGTCAAAATGAGCATAAAACATACAATGCCATAAACGTAAAGCTACAATAAAAGGTAATACTTCATGAGGCTTAGGCCTTTCTGGCCGGCGAGCTAGCTCCTATTTGCGATCCTTGCCCTGTAAAAATTATTAGTAATGTGGGTCAGCAAAGGCTGACATCAAACTGTGTAACAAACACATCTCCTCCCGGCCGCCCCTAGCGGACCTCGGGGTATTCCTCCAACCTGCAAGTTAGCACTTCGTATGCAATATTCATAAGCAAGAAAAACAACTAAAGAAATAGGCTTGGATGTCTCAAACATCATACATGTTCTCTACTATTGAGCATATAATATTAGGGCCTACTATGCAACATGAATGCAACACCCGGGTTTCACCCAAGGCACCCTATAGCATATGCATATAGCACAACATCACATAAATTGGGTACTCATCGTTTCCCCATTGGCATAAAGCCGCAAACAAAAAGGAAAACACAATTTCCCCCAACGGCACACAAGCCACCACATGGAACTCTTGCCAACGCCCCACCCGCTTAAGGTCTTATACCCGGGCTTGCCTGCAAGCTCTGACATCTCATGTCAGGATTCCAACAAACATAACTGACCGATTTTAAGAAGCCTTGCTGGACCACACCCGCTCATGGCCTCATTGCCCGGGCTTGCCGCCATGCTTGACATTCTCGTCAGTCTCACAGAAGGGGACTAGTCTCGCCAGGACACTCTCCACATATGACGTGTACATCACGGGATAGCCAACCAACCACGCAGACACAGCCACGCCTTGGCACATCACAATCCAAGACAATTCCACCCTAGTCCCACATTTGTACTGCGGCGTTCCCGCGCACCAAGGAAACCATCTACCACTCATGTGGAGCTAACCTTGTCCCCTAAGGAAACCATCTACCGCCATTGAGGAGCTAACCTTGTCCGTTTCCGACTACACGTACTCACTCGAGAAAAAGGGGCAAACATCACCACATCACAAATGGCATCTTGCCGCAACGGATCTCTACGAATCCTTAAAGCTCGTATGCAACATCACCGAGTCGGACTAATGGTCGCGACTACGGCTTCACACACCATGCCTAATCCACTAACGGAGCAGATTTATAATGCAAAAGCATGCCTGGGATAGACTAAATCGACCCGGAGGTTCCTCTAGAACCTTGGCGACCCAAACCCCTCTCATTTGAGTGTTTGGTGCCCAAAAACTAGAAAAGAAAAGATGCTAAAACATGCATCCTAAAACCGAAAGGAGAAGTGTCGTTACCTTCCGACTCCTCTTCCTAGCCATGGGAAAAATAGCCGGATGAAAACCTTCGCAACGATCTAGCCTCCAATGATCTGGACTTGGCTCGCGATTTGGAGCACCGAAACCTCTCCAATAGCCGGATCTCTACTTCACCTTCTTCCTTGCTCTCCACTCTCTCTAGAACTTTAGAAAGAGAACCACTAAAAAGAAATGAGGGTTTCTAAGGGTCCAATCTCGTGTATATCCCATCAGGAACAGCCCCCAGCTGTTGGATCCCAAATTAAAGAAACGAACGGCCTTGATTCGGGCCTGAAATGCTAAAACTGGGCCGAAGATGGCCTGCGACACGCCCGTGTCCAGGTCAGTGTCCCCCATTCTCCGTCAAAATCGACGCGCCTGGAACAACACACGGGCATCCGACACGCCCGTGTTCGACCCGACACGCCTGTGTTCCAACGGACACGGCCGTGTGGTCGGCCGTGTGCCTCCATCGACATAGCCCCGAAAACAACCCGAGACTCATACGGGTACTGGACACGCCCGTGTCCTTTCCCGTGTCTAACTCAACACGCCTGGGCTCCAGGCCGTATTCACTATCTCGATATTTCGTCGAGCAAAGTTCGTCGACTGACTGACACGTCCTTGGATAGGCCCGTGTCCTAGGTCGTGTGCCTTATCTCGACACATCGTCGAGCGAAATTCGTCGAATCCCTGGGCCGATCGTCGACACGGGCTCGACACGCCCTGAGACACGCCCGTGTCTCAGGCCGTGTTCTCTGCTCGACGATCGTCTACTCCAAAATCGTCGACTTCCCGACCAAAACGTCGACTGGAGCCTGACACGCCCTGGGACACGCCCGTGTCCCAGGCCGTGTGCCCCCTACCAGAAACCAATTTTCCTTCTCAGCTAAGACCCAAACTTCGCCAGAAACGCTGGTCGTCCCTCTACAAATTTTGGGGCGTTACACAGGGGGAGTACAAGACTCTCCAGATGCTGATGAAAACCAAGAGTGAAAGAAAACGGCTGTCAACCTAAATCACCTAGAGGGGGGTGAATAGGTGAGTTGTGCGTCTTTTGCGGAATAAAAAATAATTAGAGCACGACACAGAACTATCTACCAATATCACAGACGACACAAGATTTATAGTGGTTCCTATACTTTGGGTACATCCACTTTCCATCACCGATCTAGTAATCAACTAGACTCGGCTACTCCACTATCTCGGACCAAAAATCGATCCTACCCTCTTAACAAAGTTCCTACAAACTCGATCCAAACAACGGTATCTACACCTCGAAAGATAACACTTCCTACAAACTCGGAGCGAAAAACTCCTACACTCGGAGAAACTTTCTCCTACAAGATTAATAAAGTTTTGGAAAAATTATACAAACAGTAAATCCAATCAGATCTGATGAAACAGCTAGAAACGTCTTCTTATGGACTTTGCAGCACTATCAGAAATCGGTGAAGAGAATCTCGGCCCAGATCTGGATCTTATTTGCTTTTACAGAATCAGAGAGAGAAGTTGAACAGTGATGTCGATCTCGATCTGTAACTTTCTTCAGAATGAGTCCTCTGAAATTAGAAGCAGTGGCCGGAGAAGATGGTGTCGGCGGCGGCTTCCGTTCCGTGAAAGACAGACAGAGGAGTCGGCTGAAAACTTTCTCAAAATAGATTGACAAGAAGGCTTGGAGAATACTTAGGGTTTGTCATTTTCTGATAAGACTTTATATAGGAGAGAATAATAGTCATATTCGGTCATAATGATGTACACGTGGACCAATCATGTCGCGTGATTTGAAAATCCCGTCAAAAAAAGACTTAGACAAAATTTTAGGAAAGTTCAGCCATATACACGAGTAAGAGAAGATCTACTCGAGTAGTTGAATAACTACTCGAGTACATGAAGGAGAACATACTCGGGTATATAAAGATAGGCTACACGAGTAGTTAGAAATCAACAACTCGAGTAAGCAGATAGAACTACTCGAGTATGTATAGTGACTTACTCGAGTACATGAAGGATCTACTCGAGTATAAGAAAGACTACTCGAGTATATTACATAAACTACTCGAGTACCTGAAGAACTACTCGAGTGGAATACTTAGAATAAATTCTGAAGATGTCAGCAAGCAGCTACTCGAGTAGTTGAACTAAACTACTCGAGAGGAAGTGATCTACTCAAGTAAGTGAAAGTTCTACTCGAGTAAAAGACTTAGAAACTTCTGGAGTTCGGAAAATTTCAAAGTATACGAGTGAAACACGATCTACTTGAGTAGGTATAATGAACTACTTGAGTATGATTCTATCTACTCGAGTATGTGAGTATACTTACTCGAGTATATGAGTGTTTATACTCGAGTCCATGACTTAGAAGAATTTTGATGAGTGAAGCCTTTAATACTCGGGTATAATGAGTGATCTACTCGAGTATATAAACATGCTACTCGAGTATATGACTAAGTCTACTCGAGTACATGACTTAGCTACACGAGAGATACACTTAAGTACTCGAGTACAAGGTTTCTTTACTCGAGTAAATTATACCCAATCTACTCGAGTAGTTATGGACCTACTCGAGTAAAAGACTTAGAGAATTTTTGTTGTTGGAAAACTCTTTCTTCTAATGTAGTCAACCTCCAATTCTTTTCCCAGGGTCCAATAGCTTGAATATGAAGTGTATTCCAATAGAGAGACCACACATGAGTCAACACCTTGGAACATGCAATGAGGGATTACATAGCACAGTTCCTGTGTTTGGTGAACCACTATGGACTGACATTGGTCTACACTTCCCAGTGAAATTCCTGCAAACATATAACTCAAACCAAGCATCAAATACAACTTAATTCAACTTAGTTCCAGGGTGACTTCATCAAATCTGGGTTAGTGTGGATGTAAAACCCAACAATCTCCCCCTATTTGTTGAAGTCAGAACCCTTTACACTAAGGTGAATTATAGACATAAAAGAAACTAAGTAGAAAAACATGAGCAGGTAAGCAATAGACAATGAAAAAGATAATTAGACAGAAATTTAGAATTGTATATATGTAAATTTCCAAAAACATCAAGTCTACAACTTGTCATTTCAATCTCTCAACATCTTTTAGGTTTAGGCTTGGGTTTGCCGCTTATCCATCTTTCTTGCTGTCTTCTTAGATAGCTGAAATGCTTAGGGAAATATTTAGGAGGCCTTGGAGGAGCAACATGATTATTTCTCCCAAACTCTCTGTCATGGATCTTCCTTTTTAGCATTGATTTCTCATATAACTCCCATTCCTGGGAACTGTAATGAATGCTCCTGTTCTCATTAAGATCCAGAACTAGTCTGAGTGTGTCCAAAATTAGAGACTTGGAAGTTGGAGACCAAGCTTCAGCATGTTCAGTGGCTTTGGAAGGAGCAGTCCTGCTAGTAGCGGGGCCTTCACCATACTTCCTTTTCTTCTTGTAGGTTCTGATCTCTGGAGAAGCTTGAAGGAAGATATCAGCAGGGTCTTCTGGAGCATAGGAGTCTGGAGGGTCAACTATGTCTCCAGGCCTGGGAGAGAAAGAGGGTTGCAGAGGAACATCTGGGGCAGTGACATCTGTAGCTAGAGGGTTTAAGTGATGAGGAATGATGTTGGGATCAACTACAAGGTCTGGCAAAATCTGATTGTGCATCCAGACAGCAGTGTCATAGGTGTGAAATTTGACACTCTGTATATGGGCTAGCATATCATCCTGAATGGTCTTCACATGAGCTTCCCATATATCTGTCTTCTAAGCAGCAGATTTTTCTACTTGTACTTTAAGTTCTTTGACCAATCCCTCCCCCTTTCTGATTTCAACAGATAGTTGGGCTATAGCATCATCTTTGAAAATACCCACTTCTTCACAGATTTTTATTTTGTTAGCCTCATTTCTCTTGTCTAGTTCTATCTGATTGTTGGCCAGGGTGACACCTTGTTCCATAACATTTCCAACACTAGTGATAGTGTGGTCAAGGGCTTTGCCACCAAGTTGAAATAGATACTTGAGCTTGTCAGTGTTATGCTGAATTTCAGCAAAGCCTCTGCTCATCTCAGTCTCAAGAGCAGTTACCTTGTCAGTGACTATCTTTAGAGAGGTGTCAAAATAATTTCTCTGTTCTTGAAGAAGAAGAGCAATATGTTGCAGCAAATCTGAGGAGGAAGAGACTGTAGCAGAAGCAGAGGGAACATCAGTAGGGATAGGAGGAGTTACCCAAGGAGCTATTTCTTCAATGATGACAGAGCTGAGAGCTCTGGTGGTATGAATTATAGCATCCCTTTCTTCTGTATCATGGGGGATGGAGAAATCTAGGTTTCTGAGAGGGGCCTCAGTTGGCTCTGGAGAGGTCTCATAAAAAATAAGAATGGTGTCTTGCTTGTCTTTTGGGGGATCTGGAGATGGTGTTGGAGTTCTGGCTGGAGAATGTATAGGAGACTGTGCTGGAGTGGAGTCCTTGAGACATTCAGAGGATGGAGCTGGGGGAGATGGAGGAGGAATGGGCATCACTTCTTCAGAAAGCTCTGCAATCATAGCATCTATAGCAGCAGCTGTGGGCAGAAGAGAGTCTTGAGGAATTTGATCTAAAGGAGTGGCTGGACTTTGTGGAGTATGAGGTAGGGAAGGAATTTTTGGCTGAGAAGAGGGCTGCCTGACTGGGCTAGAAGGAGCAGGCTCCCCCTCACTTAGTGCACCAGAGGAGTTGGCCACATGATGAGGAGAGGGAGATGGAGTCCTGTCCTCTATAGCTGGAACTTCTGGAACTTCTGAGATCTTTGCAGCTTGGGCAGAATTCTTTAGCTTGAGATCCCATCTCTGAATGGAAGAGATGGAGAACTTCTTCATGTGGTGAAGAGGGGTCCCTTTGGAGAAGTTGAAGACCTCAGGATTTGTCTCATGGAGGAGCAGAGAGATAATTCTGGAGTAGTTGGGGGATTTTAAACTATCCTTTATTTTATCCAGAATCAGCATCCCAAACTGATATTTCTTACGGCAAACAATGACTTGCATTATGTCGAAGAAATATAGAGGAATGTCCCGTATGGAGTTGGTCTTGCACAGCAGAATCTTGCCAATTATATCAACTAGAAATTTTCCTTCAGCGTTCATGTCTGACCTTTTAATATACTGAGTTTCAGAAGAAATGCCACAAAAAAGGGCTGTTCTGTCAGAGTCTTCATCATCTAATTCATCTTCTTCATCTACAAGCGGCAATCAGAGAAGCTGAGATACAGAGGTCTTGGTGAGCTTGATTTTCACACCTTTCACTTTTGATTTTAGGACAAGTCCATGACGCTTGACCTTCAGGTTTGAGAAGAATTCAGCAACTTCTTTGAATAAAATTCGGCAGGGTTCCTGGGGGATGAAGAAGAGGCCGACGGTGTCGAGAAGGATGAGAAGGTTGTGGAAGTCATCTGAGAGCTCTACAATACCTGCAGTGACGAGTTCTGATCCGACGCCTATCTTGAAAGAAGCAGCCATGGCTGCGGTTGACTGGAAGTGGTGAGGAGGGAAGCGGCTCTGTAACAGTGGTAGTGGCGAGTAGGCGAAACGGCAGAGTAGGCGAAGCGGTAGTGGGTACTTGAGAGAACGAAATGATTTCGTGTAGGTTGGGTTTTTCGGAAATTCATATATATAACCCTAAATTACATCTAATTAATTTGAAGGAAATTAACTAAATCGAGGGAAGAGGCGGCATTTAGCCTTGGGTGGCGAATAGAACAAATTTCAAAATCTGGGAAACAGTACACGAGAAAGATATAGACTACGCGAGTAGGTAAGAGGTTACTCGAGTAGATCTTCAGAAGTTACTCGAGTCGGTCTACAGAAGGTACTCGAGTAGGTGGAGAAAAATACTCGAGTAGGTGAGTGACTTACTCGAGTAGGTAAGTGACTTACTCGAGTAGGTAAGTAGGTACTCGAGTAGGCACACTCTTATATCCGAGTAAGTAGAGGAGAGTACTCGAGTAGGTAAATTAACGTACTCGAGTATGTCAGTAGTTACTCGAGTAGGTCTGCAGTGACTCGAGTAGGTGAATTAACCTACTCGAGTATGTTTTATGCTTCTCGAGTCAAACTTTGAAAAAAAAAATCAGAAAATGTAGATTTTGACTAACCCCTTGGAATTACTTGCTTCGTAGTCATCCAGCCTTCTTTAGTCCTCTTGTTGAGCATCCCAAGCTCAGTCTTGAAGAACGAGAACTTGGTCTCGTCCAGCGGCTTTGTGAAGATATTTGCAACTTGCCTATCTGTAGGCACATATTGGAGATCTATGTCTCCATTCTCCACATGTTCCCGGATGAAGTGATACCTTAGCTCGATGTGCTTTGTCCGACTATGGAAGACTGGATTGTTGGATATTGCAATTGCGCTGGAAGAGTCGCAAAACAAAGGAATATCCTTGAACTACAGGTTGTAGTCCTCGAACTGATTCTTTATCCATAACAACTGTGTGCAACAACTGCCTGCAGAGATATACTCTGACTCGGCCGTTGAGATTGCGACACCGTTCTGCTTCTTGCTACTCCAGGAGAATAGCCTTCTTCAAAAGAATTGGCAAGTCCCTGAGGTGCTTTTCCGGTCGTCTTTTCTACCTGCAAAATCTGCATCTGAAAACCAAATTAGTTTGCTGTCATTACTTCTTGGGTACCATAAGCCAAGATTTGGTGTGCCTTTAAGGTATCTCAGGATCCGCTTTGCAGCAGCGTAATGAGATTCCTTAGAGTTCACCTGAAATCTAGCACAAACACATGTTGAAAACATTATGTCAGGCCTACTAGCAGTAAGGTAGAGCAAGGATACAATTATGCTTCTGTACTTAGTTTCATCAAAAGGTTTCCCTTTTCATCCTTGTCCAGAGACATAGTTGAGCCCATTGGAGTCCTCATAGAGGTTGCGTTCTCCATTCCGAATTTCTTAATTAGCTCTTTGGTGAACTTGGTCTGTGAGATGAAAATTCCATCTTCAGATTGTTTCACCTGAAGCCCTAAGAAATACTTCAGCTCGCCCATACTGCTCATTTCAAACTTCCCTTGCATAAGTTTTGAGAACTTTTTGCAGAGGTTGTCATCTGTAGAGCCAAAAATAATGTCGTCGACATAGATTTGCACTAGCAAAATCTTGCCTTTTATTTCCCTAAGAAATAATGTCTTGTCTATCTTTCCCCATGTGAACTTGTTCTCAAGTAGAAAGGTAGACAACGTTTCATACCAAGCTCTAGGAGCTTGTTTCAGACCATATAGGGCCTTGTGCAGAAAATAGACATAATCAGGAAAGTTAGGATCAACGAAACCTGGAGGTTGTTCCACATACACTTCCTCCTTTATGTTACCATTTAGGAAGGCCGACTTCATGTCCATCTGATAGACGGTGAAGCCTTTGAAAGCAGCATATGCTAGGAACAACCTTATTGCCTCCAGCCTCGCCATTGGAGCATATGTCTGGTCGAAGTCGATTCCTTCTTCTTGACGATAGCCTTTAGCGACGAGTCTGGCCTTGTTCTTTATGATAGTTCCGTCTTCGTCCTTCTTGTTCCTGTAGACCCATTTTGTTCCAATGATGTTCTTTCCTTTGGGTCTTGGAACAATCATCCACACATTGCAGCGCTTGAACTGATTTAGCTCTTCTTCCATTGCCATTATCCACGATGCGTCTGAGTTTGCTTCCTCAAATTTCTTTGGTTCAACCTGGGAGAGAAAACTCAAATGAAGAATCTCATTAGTTGTACCTCTTCGAGTTCTGACACCATCCCGGGGATCTCCTATGATCTGGTCCATGGGGTGATCCTTCAGATGTCTGAGCTCTAGAGTTCTTGCATCTGGATTATCTTCATTCACTGGAGTGATTTCTTCATCCTGGATGTCTTGTTCATTTTGATCATCAGCCTCTCCAATAGGAGTTGGAGTGGTGATCTTAATGAGCTTCTCACCTTTATCTTGGGACGGATCATCCAAGCTAGTTTCTTTCAGCTTTTCACCTGCATATTAAATGAGCACACTAGACGGATTGCTTTGCAGCAAGCTCGTCTCATCAAATACAACATGTATCGATTCTTCCACCACTAGGGTTTTTCTATTAAATATCATATATGCCTTACTATAGCTACTATAGCCTACAAAAATACCTTCAAATCTCTTTTCGTTGAACATGGTGGTATGATACTTACCATTGTTAAGTACGAAGCATTTACAACCAAAGATTCTAAAGTATGAGACTGTTGGTTTCCTGCCTTTCAGAAGTTCGTAAGGTGTCTTGTTGTGGTTTTTGTTTATGAGTGCTTGATTTTGCACGTGGAATGGAGTGTTGACGGCTTCGGCCCAGTACTCCGGTAGTGAAGCATCACTCAACATGGTCCTGTAGGCCTCTATGAGTGTTCTGTTCCTTCTCTCAGCCACTCCATTCTGTTGTGGAGTACGAGTAGAGGAAAACTCATGAAAGATATTAAGCTTTCACAGAATTCTGTCATGGCCCCAGATTTGAACTCTGTTCCGTTGTCACTTCTGATTTTGACTATGGAGCAGTTGTATTCATTCTGGACTTGCCTGACAAAATTAGTAAAGATGTCGAAGGTATCTGACTTGTGTTTCAGAAAGAACACCCACGCAAAGCATGAGTAGTCATCAACAATTACCAATGTATAGTCCTTACCTCCCAAACTTCTAATTTGCAGTGGACCAAACAAGTCCATGTGCAGTAGATGGAGACATCTATTAGAGTCATTGCCAATAATGCTTTTAAAGGTAGCCCTTGTTTGCTTGCCTTTTACGCATGCATGACAAGGCCTATCTTTGACGCATTTGACATTTGGGGCATCACGTACTAAGTTCATTGAAAATAGTTTATTAATGGTTTTGAAATTAATATGTGCTAGTCTCTTGTGCCATTGGACACCAAGAGATGCACTATCTTTTGCTAAAAGACACACTGGTGTAGAGGAATCTATACAGATGAAATTTAAACAGAAAATATTCCTGCTTCGAGTGCCAGATAGAATCGTTTCCATATTGTCAACGGATTTTATCAAGCACTTATCAGCATGGAACTCAACTATGTATCCTTTATCACAGAGTTGGCTTATGCTAATGAGATTGTGTTCCAATCCTTCGACATAGGCCACATCCGAGAAGGATACATTGCCGTTAGTAATCATACCGTAGCCTCTAGTAATTCCACGGTCTGAACCTCTAAAGATGACCTTTGGTCCATTCATGACTGGAGTAAAGTTCTGAATGAGGCTTCTAGTCCCGGTCATATGCCGAGAGCATCCGCTGTCCAACTACCAGATGGGCGTTTTGTTGGCCTTTGGACATCCCTGCAAACATAATCAATTTGCCTTAGGAACCCAAACACGTTTGGGTCCTTGGTCTCAGATTAGAGTACTCCCCCTACGAGTGTTAGCATTATGAGCGATCTTTCTCATATTGCTAACATGAGGGGTTGCAGCATTTCTGGAATTGAACCAGCAATCTATGACGAAGTGACCAACCTTGCCACAGCACCAACAGTCAAATCTGTTGTACCTTTGCCTCAAGATCTCCTGCTTGACCTTTTGGAATTGTGGTCTAGCAGGGGCAGCATTCTTGGAGGAAGATGCCTCATGATGATGGCAATCACATGGCTTCTTCTCCTTTATGGGCTTCTCTACAACAGGCTTTGTCTTTGGTGCCTTCTTGAAGTTGTGCCCATGATTGAAAGGGCCATAGCTCTGAAGAATAACTTCTTCATAAGGTGCCTTAAAGACACTCTCGCCAAAGTTTCGGGGTCGAGCCCATCCTTGATAGCGGGACTTTGGCTCTACATAGGTAGGCCTAGCAAAGTGCCCGTAGGATGAGTCAAAATCAAACTCATTTGATGGAAAGATGACCTTTTTGAATGTAGTTTGATTTTGAGGGGCTTTCCCCTTTTCTTCGGCTGAGGCCTTTTTGGCGGCCTTATTTTTCCGTTGATTCTTGTTTCTCCTAGAGAATTTACTAGGAGCTTCTTCATGGCCTAGTCCAGCTCCCTTGGCCTTTGCTGAGAATTCAGCAACGAATGGAAGAACTGTTTTGGGCTTCGAGAAACTCTCAACAAGTTTCCTTTCAGCCGCAAGTTCGGCTTCCAATTCTTTGATCATCTTCTCCTTAAGGTCAAGGTGCTCAAGAGCCTTGTTATATTCTTCAATATCATTATTGAAGTTTTCTTCGAGGGAGTCAGTCTTTGCAACTTTCTCTCTCAAGATGCTCTCTTCGGCTTTTAGAGATTTGATCTCTTTAGCCTGAGTCTTCACGACTCGACGACATTTGTCGTAAGCCATGATTAACTCCTTGTACTGGGCCATTAACTCTGACTCATCGTCAGAGGAGCTACCCTCGCAATCGTGTTCAGAGACTTCAGAATCTGAAAGAGGGGTATGAGAGTTTACCTTCCAAGTGAACTGGGGCTCTTGTTCATCATCTGTTTGAGCCATTAGCCCAAAGTAAGCTTCTTCTTCTTCGCTTGACTCAGATGAGTCGGAGTCGCTAAGAGTCTTGCTCTTTTTGGCTATGAGGCTCTTCTCTTTCCTCTTCTTGTGGTGTGAGGATTTCTTTTATTCTCTTCTACCACCCTCCTTCTTCTTATGAGGGCAGTCAGCAATGACGTGACCTGGCTTATTACAGCAATAGCAAATGATGTCAGTTGAAACGTATTTGTTCTATTTAGTATTGTACCTTTCGTGGCTTCTTGAGCCTTTTCTTTGTCGATCGCCATCGCTCCGCGATCTTCTGTATGAGGCATCCTTGCCTTTCCATTGTTTCTTTTTATTAAGAAACTTCTTGAATTGCCTTGAGAGTAAGGAGAACTCTCCTTCAGATAGTTCAGAGCCTGAGGTGCTAGGCTCTGATGTTTCTTCTTCTTCATCAACTTCTGGAGTTGGAGTGGGGGAGGCAGCTTAGTCTTTTTGGAGGTATCTGCCTTCAGAGCGACAGATTTCTCCTTTAGTGCAGACCTGCCTTTCTCTTCTTCAGCATTTCTTGTATTGATTTGGAGTTCATAAGACATAAGCTTTCCAAAGAGATTTTGCGGGTCCGTTTCAGCTAGCTTCCCGAACTCCCTGATGGCGCATACCTTGTTATCCCATTCCTTGGTTAGGGATCTCAAGAGTTTGTCGTTTAGTTCTCCGTTGGTGAAGACACGGCCATACACCCTTAGGCCATTCACAATTTTGAAGAAGTTTTCAAAGGTGTCGGCAATTGTTTCCTTGTTCCCTTGTCGGAACGCTCATATTTTTGGTTGAGAAGGGATCTCCGATCATCCCTTACTTCTTCAGTTCCTTCCATCAAAGTGACTAAGGAATGCCACATCTCCTTAACCGATTGACAGTGAATCAAATTCTACAGCATCGAGTCATCAACTGCACTTGCTATAATGTTCTTAGCTTTCTTATCGAGGGAGACAAGTGCAATCTCGTCTTTGTCGAGATCCATTAGCTTTTTGGGAACTTTCTTGGTAGGGTAGATAGCGGACACAGTCATGGGAACGTAAAGACCTTCTTCAACGATCATGAAGATCCTTGGATCCACAGCTTCCATGAAAAATTTTATCCTTTCTTTCCACATGGGAAAGTTATTTTTGTTGCACAGTGGAAGCTTGGCACAATCTTTGCCCTTGTCCATTTTATGGTAGAATCTTTCAGACAACAGATTTGGATATGATCAAGGTGTTAACCTTTTGACGATCAACCTGCCTCTGATACCAATTGAAAGAAAACGGCTGTCAACCTAAATCACCTAGAGGGGGGTGAATAGGTGAGTTGTGCGACTTTTGCGGAATAAAAAATAATTAGAGCACAACACAGAACTATCAACCAATATCACAGACGACACAAGATTTATAGTGGTTCCCCTACTTTGGTTACATCCACTTTCCCTCACCGATCTAGCAATCAACTAGACTCGGCTACTCCACTATCTCGGATCAAAAACCGATCCTACCCTCGGAACAAAGTTCCTACAAACTCGATCCAAACAACGGGATCTACACCTCGGAAGATAACACTTCCTACAAACTCGGAGTGAAAAACTCCTACACTCGGAGAAACTTTCTCCTACAAGATTAATAAAGTTTTGGAAAAATTATACAAACAGTAAATCTAATCAGATCTGATGAAACAGCCAGAAACTTCTTCTTATGGACTTTGCAGCACTATTATAAATCGGTGAAGAGAATCTCGGCCCGGATATGGATCTTCTTTGCTTTTACAGAATCAGAGAGAGAAGATGAACAGTGCTGTCGATCTCGATCTGTAACATTTTTCAGAATGAGTCCTCTGAAATTAGAAGCAGTGGCCGGAGAAGATGGTGTCGGCGGCGGCTTCCGTTCCGTGAAAGACAGACAGAGGAGTCGGCTGAAAACTTTCTCAAAATAGATTGACAAGAAGACTTGGAGAATACTTAGGGTTTGTCATTTTCTGATAAGACTTTATATAGGAGAGAATAACAGTCATAATCGGTCATAATAATGTACACGTGGACCAATCATGTCGCGTGATTTGAAAATCCCGTCAGAAAAAGACTTAGACAAAATTTCAGGAAAGTTCAGACATATACACGAGTAAGAGAAGATCTACTCGAGTAGTTGAATAACTACTCGAGTACATGAAGGAGAACATACTCGGGTATATAAATATAGGCTACTCGAGTAGGTAGAAATCAACTACTCGAGTAAGCAGATAGAACTACTCGAGAATGTATAGTGACTTACTCGAATACATGAAGGATCTACTCGAGTATAAGAAAGACTACTCGAGTATATTACATAAACTACTCGAGTACCTGAAGAACTACTCGAGTGGAATACTTAGAATAAATTCTGAAGACGTCAGCAAGCACCTACTCGAGTAGTTGAACTAAACTACTCGAGAGGAAGTGATCTACTCGAGTAAGTGAAAGTTCTACTCGAGTAAAAGACTTAGAAACTTCTGGAGTTAGGAAAATTTCAAAGTACACGAGTGAAACACGATCTACTCGAGTAGGTATAATGAACTACTCGAGTATGATTCTATCTACTCGAGTATGTGAGTATACTTACTCGAGTATATGAGTGTTTATACTCGAGTCCATGACTTAGAAGAATTTTGATGAGAGAAGCCTTTAATACTCGAGTATAATGAGCGATCTACTCGAGTATATAAACATGCTACTCGAGTATATGACTAAGTCTACTCGAGTACATGACTTAGCTATACGAGAGATACACTTAAGTACTCGAGTACAAGGTTTCTTTACTCGAGTAAATTATACTCAATCTACTCGAGTAGTTATGGACCTACTCGAGTAAAAGACTTAGAGAATTTTTGTTGTTGGAAAACTCTTTCTTCTAATGTAGTCTGTAACGCCCCGAAACTCAAAGGAGCAGAGGGGAATAATTTGGGCCAGTTTGAGTTCTGGCTGCAGGCACACGGCCTGGGACACGGGCGTGTCCCAGGGCGTGTCAAGCCTGTGTCGACACTCAGGCGTGAAGTCGACACTTTGGTCTCGACATTGTGTCGAGACTGGGCACACGGCCTGCGACACGGGCGTGTAGCAGGGCGTGTCGACCCGTGTCGACACTTAGCCGTGAAGTCGACACAGTGCTTCGACGTTGTGTCGAGACATGGCACACGGCCTGCGACACGGGCGTGTCGCAGGGCGTGTCAACCCGTGTCGACACTCGTCCCACGAAGTCGACACTTTAGTGTCGACAATGTGTCGAGACATGGCACACGGCCTGCGACACGGGCGTGTCGCAGGGCGTGTCGACCCGTGTCGACACTTAGCCGCGAAGTGTCGAGACCTTGTACACGGCCTGGAGCCCAGGCGTGTCAAAGTGACACGGGCAAGGACACGGGCGTGTCCTAGAACCCGTGCAGTGCTCGGGTTGAAAACGGGAGAAAATCATGGGGTACACGACCAGCTACACGGCCGTGTCAGGTGGAACACGGGCGTGTCAGCTCGAACACGGGCGTGTTCGATACCCGTGTGAGGTTCCAGGTGATTCGATTTTGACGGCGAATGAGGCACACGGCCCTGGACACGGGCGTGTGCCAGGCCGTGTTCGGTCCAGATTGGGCATTTCAGCCCCGAATCGAAGCCGTTCATTTCTTTGACTGAAGATCCAGCGGCTGGGGGTTGTTCCTGAAGGGATATACCCGGGTTTTGACTTAGAAAACCCTCACTTTTTCCACTTGTTCTCTCTCCAAACCCTTGGAGAAAGAAGAGCTAAGGCAAGAAGAAGAGGAGCTAGATCCGCCATTGGAGGAGCTTCGGAGCTCCGAATCGCAAGCCGACTCCGGATCCACGGAGGCAACGCAAGTGCGGTGATTTCCATCCGATTACTTTTCGATGGCGCCAAAGAGGACCGCAAGGGTAACGATCCTCATCTTGAGCATGAGTCGCTCTCTTTCTTTGCATAGGAAGCCCGCTCTCGCGAGTTTGCGGAGAGTTGGAGGCGTTCCTTCGGGTAGATATGTGAAGTCCCCGTTGTTTAGTGTCCGTATGCGAGAACGGACATAGGCATTTTGGTTGAAGCCTACCCGGACATGTAGTTCGGATCGGTGATGTTGCATTGCATAAGGCCGGAGAAGACTCCGTGCTATTGGGTGTTTTTCGGGTTTTCTACGCGGTAGATTGCAGCAGGGAGCCTTGGGGACTAACCCAAAGGTGCACCCGGAAAACTGGGCGGACACGAGGTCTTGCCAACTTGGTGGCCTGAGAGCCAACTTGAACATAACGGGGTTATGTGACTTGTGTTAGAATGGGACTCGGTGAAAGTTTGACCCGCGCGAATGGCTTAAATTGCCGTTGCGATGTGAGCACGGGTTAGATGGAGCCGTACCCGCTTTATGTCGTTCGGGTTAGAGAGACCTAAAGTTACATGGCACTCGCCGTTGGCATAGATGTGAGTCTTCGGCGGTCAATGGCTTAAATTGACGTGACCAATGCCAGGAAGACGATTTGCTCATAGGAATGGCCGTCTAAGTGGCGGTGGTGAGTCCAGGAATGTTAATGGCTTTAATTGACGTGACATCGCCGGTTCACCAAGAATGTGCCCTGAGTGCACGGGACGTGTGGCCGTACGAGCCAACGTCTGTGTTGAAATGGCTATGGTTATATGCATTGCTCGCTTGTGCTAATGAAATGCAGGGAAGGAGCATCGCCGCCCCGAGTTGGGGGCGGGATCGTTATAATTTGGTCAGCATTGCTGACCGTTGCCTTGTTTGCCACCGTGCGGTGGTTTGTTGCTTGCAGGTGCAGCTGGACCAAGCGGTCAATAGCGGGCTAAAGCCCTTTTTGCGAAGCTGGCCCTCGAAGGCCCAAATGGAAATGTTTTCTATTTTATTCATGTATGGCCGGCCTGCGTGCCGAGGTTGGTAAATCATGTAACAGACAAGTGAAACATTTTGTAAGGCCTTAAGGCCGATTCTGGGTATTTTGTATACATTCCTACATGTTGTATTAGTGGACATTCATGCTTGTTGCTGGGTTCTTGTTTACAACTTATATAAACTGCTTCCGCTAGAATGCTCTGTGTAGGACGTTGAGATTGGTTGGATGGTTTCCATAAGTAACCACCCGGTCTGTCTGTGGTATATGGCGTCGGGCCCCGGCCGGACCTACTGCTATATGCTATGCGACGGATAGGGGGTGTTATAATTTGGTATCAGACTACTGGTTTTGGTCGGGCTTGAACTGAATTTGTGGGCGAATTCTTTTTAAGGGGTGGTGAGCACATTGTGTGCGTCATCGTTATAACAGTAAAAAGAACCCATGAATGTCCACTTAGGAATGAAAATACTCGTGTTTGAGGAACCTGCGTGTTCCTATAATTGCTGTTTGCAATTTATTTGGTCGCTTAACGGTGTTTTGTACCACTATAGGTGACCCGAAGTGGTGTTGGGCCGTCAGAACGCCGAGTTTCTGAGGCAAGTAGTGCACCGGAGGTTGCTCCTGCAACACCTCTATCGGCTGAGAATATTCGACTGGTGGCTGAAGCGGTGTTGGCCGTGATAAATGCACAGCCTGGGAGGCAAGCGCAGCAGCCCGCTCCTGTGATGGAGCAAGTACCTCTGCAAGAGGCTGAGCCGAGGAGTGTGGAGCAAGTGATTGTGGAACCAATAGTGCCAAGGAGGGCAACTGAGAGGCAGTTGAAGCATGTAATGAGCTTTAACCCTCCGTTATTCTCGGGGTTGGGAACCCCATCTCAGGCTGAAGACTGGCTCTCTAGGGTGAAGAGAGTCATGACAGCGACGGAGACGGAGGAGTGGCAGATGACCACCATTGCTACGTTCCTGCTGGACGGTGAAGCGAGGATGTGGTGGGAAGGTTTGGAGCTGCATCATCTGCGAGGTAGACAACTGATAGACGTTCCGATGGAAGAATTCTCGGGATTGTTCTTGGCAAGATACCTCCCTTCTACTCAGAGGATTTCAATGGAGAATGAATTCCTGAAGTTGGTGCAGGGTGAGAGGAGCGTGGATGAATATCTCCACGAGTTTACGCGGTTGAGTCGTTATGCTAGCTCCACCATCATGGATGCGGAGCGCAAGACTAATCGTTTCTACGAAGGCTTGAGGGATGAGCTGAGATTGTTACTGTCGGGGCCAATGACGCAGGGTTTCTTAACCTTGGTCAATACTGCCCGGTCCTTGGAGAAGGACATGAAGAGTGTGCAAGCGAAGAAAGGCTTGGTTGATAGAAAATCTGAGTTTAAAGTGCCGACTACCTCAAAGTCCGGCTATCGGAGGGCTTTCAAGAAACATAGGACTTCGGGTCCAGCTCCTTCTGGTGCTTCTGGGGCGACTACGAGTCGGACCCCGGGCGCGTGCTTTACTTGTGGCAAGACGGGGCATTTCGCCCGTGATTGTTGGAGCGGACGTCCTAAGTCCGAGAGGAGGCCTGGAGCTACTTATGAAGAGAAGGGCAAGGCGGTGGAATCGACCGCATCCCACTATGCTCCGGCCCAACCAAGGGTCTACAATCTTGGCCAACAGGAGGCCATTAAACAAGCTGACGTGGTGACAGGTACGGTTTAATTTATAGCAAGTCAATTCCTTTATATGCTTGTTATGCACATGTTACCTTACCACTACTTGTTTAGGATTTGTGTTGATTTGTGAAAATCCGGCACGAGCACTCTTTGATACGGGAGCTTCACACTCCTTCTTGTCCGAAGGATTTATATTACGCATCGGAGTCCCTTCTTCGATGGCGAAGGATAAGTTGGATGTGTTGTTGCCAAATGGGTGTTCGATGCGAGCGGATAGAATCTGCGAGGTTAAGATTCGTATTGGAGAGCAGGAGTTTGACCTGCGGGCGTCCTTACTTCCGTTGGTGGAGTTCGACGTCATATTTGGCATGGACTGGCTCTCGGAGCAGCAGGCCCATATAGATTGCGGTAGCAAGGAAGTCATGCTGGGAGCAAGTCGTGAGACGACTTTTACGGGCTTAAAGGGGTCGAGCAAGACGTTGATGTCTGCTCTTCAGGTGGTGAAGGCGGTTCGTGCTGGAGCAGAACTGTTCTTTACACTAGTGGAGGTTGCAAAGCCGAAGCCCGCGATGGATTGTATTTCAGTGGTATCGGAATACCCTGATGTGTTCCCCGCAGATCTTCCTGGAGCCCCGCCTCAACGGGAGATAGATTTTACTATCGAGCTAGTGCCAGGTGCAAAGCCTGTGTCACGATCTCCGTATCGGCTAGCGCCTAAGGAAATGGCGGAGCTGAAAGTTCAACTGCAAGAGTTGTTGGAGCAAGGGTATGTGCGCCCGAGTTCTTCGCCTTGGAGCGCACCGGTCCTCTTTGTTAAGAAGAAGGACGGAAGCTTGAGGCTTTGTATTGATTATCGGGAGCTAAATAAGCTAACTGAGAAGAACAAGTACCCGATCCCTCGGATTGATGATCTCTTCGATCAGTTAGTCGGGTCGACGGTGTACTCGAAGTTGGATCTCAAGGCTGGGTACTATCAGCTGCGGATAAGGGAGAGTGATATCCCGAAGACAGCGTTTAGTACGAGATACGAGCATTATGAGTTTACGGTCATGCCGTTTGGGCTGACTAATGCGCCGTCGGTATTCATGGATCTGATGAACAGAACGTTCAGGGAGTACTTGGACCATTTCGTGATCGTCTTCATCGACGATATTTTGGTATACTCGCAAAGTGAGGAGGATCACTTCAAGCATCTCCATTTGGTGTTGGAGACACTTAGGAGAAATCAGTTGTATGCCAAGTTCTCGAAGTGCGAGTTTTGGCTATCCTCAGTGCGTTCCTCGGGCATATAGTGAGTGGAGAGGGTATTGCTGTGGATCCGACGAAGATTGTTGCAATACGGGAGTGGCCTGAGCTTGCTATGGTAGCAGAAGTCCGGAGCTTTTTGGGGCTTGCCGGCTATTATAGGCGCTTCATAGAGAACTTCTCGCGGATAGCGTTACCTCTCACTACTTTGACGAGGAAGGATCATAAGTTCGTTTGGACGCCAGAGTGCGCGCGAGCTTTTGAGGAGTTAAAGTGTCGGTTGACCACGGCGCCTGTGCTGAGTTCGCCGGTTGGAACCGAAGGCTATGAGATATATAGCGATGCTTCGGGCAGCGGTTTGGGTTGCGTGCTATTGCAGCACGGCAGCGTGATAGCCTATGGCTCGAGACAGCTAAAAGTGCACGAGAGGAATTATCCGGTCCACGACTTGGAGTTGGCGGCCGTGATTTTTGCCTTGAAGCTGTGGAGACACTATTTATACGGTGTGAAGATTGATATCTACACCGATCACAAGAGCCTGAAGTACCTGATTGATCAGAAGGATCTGAATATGCGGCAGCGTAGGTGGATGGAGTTCTTGGGGGACTATACTTTCAAGATCCACTACGTGCCTGGCAAAGGGAATGCGGTTGCGGACGCGTTGAGTCGCCGAGCCCCAGCTCAAGCCAATTGGCTATCAGTGCATGATGAGCGGTTGGTGCAGGAGCTGGAGGCGTTGGAGATTGTTTGTGTGGATAGACAATCTAGTGCTGAAGCAGTGCTGAATTGGACTGAAGTCCAATATGACCTGGCTGATCGGATTCGGCAGGCTTTGGATATGGATGCTCATATGAAGCAGTTCATGTTAGAGGCTCTGGATGGGTCAAATTCCCAATTCGTTGTGGAGGACGGACTGCTGTGGAAAGACGGTCGTTTGTGCGTCCCAAGTGTGGGCAATTTACGGGTGGAGTTATTGTACGAGGCGCACCATACCAAGTACTCGATTCACCCGGGGAGCACGAAGATGTACCGTGATGTAAAGAAACTGTTTTGGTGGCCGGGTTTGAAAAAGGATGTGGCGCTATACGTAGCGAAGTGCCAAACTTGCGCCTTGGTAAAGGCGGAGTGCCAAAAGCCGGGAGGATTTCTTAAGTCCTTGCCTATTCCGGAGTGGAAATTCGACGACATCTCTATGGACTTTGTGCATGGTTTGCCAAGGTCGCAGAAGGGGAACGACGCCATTTGGGTGGTGGTCGATCGATTAACAAAGGTGTCGCATTTTATTCCGCATAGGAAGGATGATCCGGTGGAGAAACTGGCGAAGCTTTATGTGGATAATATAGTGCGGCTTCATGGTGTGCCCCGCAGCATCGTGAGTGACCGTGATGGTCGGTTCACGTCCAATGATTGGAGGCTGGTGCAGCAAATGTTGGGAACAAAGCTGAAGTTTACCACAGCCTTCCATCCGCAAACGGATGGGCAGACCGAGAGGGTTAATAGAACCATGGAAGACATGCTTCGCATGTGTGTCTTGGATTTCGGAAAGCAATGGGAGGACCACCTTTATTTGGTGGAGTTCGCATACAACAACAGCTACCAAGCAAGTATTCAGATGGCGCCTTTCGAGGCCCTATATGGTAGAAGATGTCGCACGCCGTTGTCTTGGTTAGAAACGGGCGAGTCGAAGTTGTATAAGCGATCGGAAGTGGATGATGCTACTTCTTTGGTGAGAACCATTCGGGAGAGGTTACTCATCGCTCAGGACCGGCAAGCAAAGTACTATAATGCCAAGCACAGGAACGTGGAGTTCGCTGTGGGTGATTATGCGTACCTAAAGATCAAGCCGTTCAAGGGTGTCTCGCGGGTGCGACGGTTGAAAAAGCTAAGCCCTAGGTACCTTGGACCGTTCGAGGTTCTGGAGCGAGTAGGAGAAGCGGCCTATCGGCTAAAGCTTTCAGTGGAGCTAAGTGGTTTACATGATGTATTCCATATTTCGGTGCTTCGGAAGGCGGTGCAAGAGCCTACGCAAGTGATCGCGGTCGATCAAGTGCTGGTGGATAGTGGGCTAACGACAAAGGTCAAGCCCGTGCGAATTGAGGACTCGGAGGTCAAGCGGCTACGCAATAAAGAGATCAGGATGGTCAAAGTCCGGTGGGACAATTGCGGTCGTGAGGAGCTCTCTTGGGAGCGAGAGCAGACGATGCTTGACGAATATCCGGAGTTGTTCCGCTCAGGTACAAATTTTGTTTTGTACATGTTTTTTTTCCCTTTATGTAATTTCGTGGGCGAAATTCTTTTAAGAGGGGTAGAGTTGTAACGCCCCGAAACTCAAAGGAGCAGAGGGGAATAATTTGGGCCAATTTGAGTTCTGGCTGCAGGCACACGGCCTGGGACACGGGCGTGTCCCAGGGCGTGTCAAGCCTGTGTCGACACTAAGGCGTGAAGTCGACACTTTGGTCTCGACATTGTATCGAGACTGGGCACACGGCCTGCGACACGGGCGTGTCGCAGGGCGTGTCGACCCGTGTCGACACTTAGCCGTGAAGTCGACACAGTGCTTCGACGTTGTGTCGAGACATGGCACACGGCCTGCGACACGGGCGTGTCGCAGGGCGTGTCAACCCGTATCGACACTCGTCCCGCGAAGTCGACACTTTAGTGTCGACAATGTGTCGAGACATGGCACACGGCCTGCGACACGGGCGTGTCGCATGGCGTGTCGACCCGTGTCGACACTTAGCCGCGAAGTGTCGAGACCTTGTACACGGCCTGGAGCCCAGGCGTGTCAAAGTGACACGGGCAAGGACACGGGCGTGTCCTAGAACCCGTGCAGTGCTCGGGTTGAAAACGGGAGAAAATCATGGGGTACACGGCCAGCTACACGGCCGTGTCAGGTGGAACATGGGCGTGTCAGCTCGAACACGGGCGTGTTCGATACCCGTGTGAGGTTCCAGGTGATTCGATTTTGACGGCGAATGAGGCACACGGCCCTGGACACGGGCGTGTGCCAGGCCGTGTTCGGTCCAGATTGGGCATTTCAGCCCCGAATCGAAGCCGTTCATTTCTTTGACTGAAGATCCAGTGGCTGGGGGTTGTTCCTGAAGGGATATACCCGGGTTTTAACTTAGAAAACCCTCACTTTTTCCACTTGTTCTCTCTCCAAACCCTTGGAGAAAGAAGAGCTAAGGCAAGAAGAAGAGGAGCTAGATCCGCCATTGGAGGAGCTTCGGAGCTCCGAATCGCAAGCCGACTCCGGATCCACGGAGGCAACGCAAGTGCGGTGATTTCCATCCGATTACTTTTCGATGGCGCCAAAGAGGACCGCAAGGGTAACGATCCTCATCTTGAGCATGAGTCGCTCTCTTTATTTGCATAGGAAGCCCGCTCTCGCGAGTTTGCGGAGAGTTGGAGGCGTTCCTTCGGGTAGATATGTGAAGTCCCCGTTGTTTAGAGTCCGTATGCGAGAACGGACATAGGCATTTTGGTTGAAGCCTACCCGGACATGTAGTTCGGATCGGTGATGTTGCATTGCATAAGGCCGGAGAAGACTCCGTGCTATTGGGTGTTTTTCGGGTTTTCTACGCGGTAGATTGCAGCAGGGAGCCTTGGGGACTAACCCAAAGGTGCACCCGGAAAACTGGGCGGACACGAGGTCTTGCCAACTTGGTGGCCTGAGAGCCAACTTGAACATAACGGGGTTATGTGACTTGTGTTAGAATGGGACTCGGTGAAAGTTTGACCCGCGCAAATGGCTTAAATTGCCGTTGCGATGTGAGCACGGGTTAGATGGAGCCGTACCCGCTTTATGTCGTTCGGGTTAGAGAGACCTAAAGTTACATGGCACTCGCCGTTGGCATAGATGTGAGTCTTCGGCGGTCAATGGCTTAAATTGACGTGACCAATGCCAGGAAGACGATTTGCTCATAGGAATGGCCGTCTAAGTGGCGGTGGTGAGTCCAGAATGTTAATGGCTTTAATTGACGTGACATCGCCGGTTCACCAAGAATGTGCCCTGAGTGCACGGGACGTGTGGCCGTACGAGCCAACGTCTGTGTTGAAATGGCTATGGTTATATGCATTGCTCGCTTGTGCTAATGAAATGCAGGGAAGGAGCATCGCCGCCCCGAGTTGGGGGCGGGATCGTTATAATTTGGTCAGCATTGCTGACCGTTGCCTTGTTTGCCACCGTGCGGTGGTTTGTTGCTTGCAGGTGCAGCTGGACCAAGCGGTCAATAGCGGGCTAAAGCCCTTTTTGCGAAGCTGGCCCTCGAAGGCCCAAATGGAAATGTTTTCTATTTTATTCATGTATGGCCGGCCTGCGTGCCGAGGTTGGTAAATCATGTAACAGACAAGTGAAACATTTTGTAAGGCCTTAAGGCCGATTCTGGGTATTTTGTATACATTCCTACATGTTGTATTAGTGGACATTCATGCTTGTTGCTGGGTTCTTGTTTACAACTTATATAAACTGCTTCCGCTAGAATGCTCTGTGTAGGACGTTGAGATTGGTTGGATGGTTTCCATAAGTAACCACCCGGTCTGTCTGTGGTATATGGCGTCGGGCCCCGGCCGGACCTATTGCTATATGCTATGCGACGGATAGGGGGTGTTACATAGTCAACTTCCAATTCTTTTCATAGGGTCCAATAGCTTGAATATGAAGTGTATTCCAATAGAGAGACCACACATGAGTCAACACCTTGGAACATGCAATGAGAGATTACATAGCACAGTTCCTGTGTTTGGTGACCCACTGTGGACTGACATTGGTCTACACTTCCCAGTGAAATTCCTGCAAACATATAACTCAAACCAAGCATCAAATACAACTTAATTCAACTTAGTTACAGGGTGACTTCATCAAATCTGGGTTAGTGTGGATGTAAAACCCAACAAAGAGGTGTAGTATAATGAAGAGACTGGAGGTGTTCAACCTAAAGATAGACTACCTCCAGCTAGTAGACACTTAAATGATCATCCAGCAAATCAGATAATTGGTGATCCAAGACAAGGAGTACAAACAAGGAGCAGGAATCTGAACACAGTTCTTTGCTCTAGCTTCTTATCTCAATTGGAACCCAAGAAATTTGAAGAAGCAGTTCTAGACCCACATTGGATTGATGCCATGCAAGAGGAGCTGAATTAGTTCAGAAGGTGCAAGGTCTGGAAGTTAGTTCCTAAACCAAAAGACCACAACATCATTGGAACAAAGTGGATCTTTAGGAAAAACTGGATGAGAATGGGATCATTGTGAAGAACAAAGCAACACTTATTGCAAAAGGATACAACCAGGAAGAGGGTATTAACTTTGATCAAACCTTTGCCCCAGTAGCAAGACTGGAAGAAATTAGGATGTTCCTTGCTTATGTAACATATCAAGGCTTCAAGGTATTTCAAATGGATGTAAAATCAACATTCCTAAATGGAAATCTAAAAGAAGAAGTTTATGTAGAGCAAGCCTCAGGTTTTGTTGATCCTCTCAAATCTGATTATGTTTATAGACTTAGGAAAGCTTTGTATGGGTTAAAGCAAGCCACAAGGGCCTAGTATGAAACCATATCTACTTTCCTCATTGAGAACAAATTCTCAAGGGGGAAAATAGACAAGACTCTATTCCTTAGGGAATCCAAAGGAAAGATAATCCTAGTCCAAATATATGTTGATGACATAATATTTGAGTCTACTGAAAGTAACCTTTGTAGAAAGTTTGCAAAACTTATGCAAGGGAAATTTGAAATGAGCAGTGTGGGAGAACTTAAGTTCTTCTTGGGTCTCCAAGTAAGACAGACTGAAGATGGCTTGTCCATATCCCAGTTTAAGTTCACCCTGGAGTTAATAAAGAAGTATGGTATGGAATCATCCACTACCATGAGAACTCTTATGGGGATAAGTGTGTCTCTAAGAAAAGATGATGCAGGGAAACCTATAGATGAAACTTTGTATAGAGGGATAGTTGGCTCCCTTCTGTATCTGACTGCTAGTAGACCAGATATCATGTATGTTACATGTGTCTGTGCTAGGTACCAATCCTGCCCTAAAGAATCTCATCTGACTGCTGTCAAAAGGATTTTGAGATATCTTAAGGGCACACCTAATCTAGGCCTTTGGTACCCTAGAAATGGAGATTTTCTACTGACAGGCTATTCAGATGCAGACTTTGCAGGTTGCAAAGAAGATAGAAAAAGCACTACAGGCACATGTCAATTTCTAGGAGGAAGATTGGTGTCTTGGAGCAGTAAGAAGCAGACTAGTGTGGCAATTTCCACAGCTGAGTCTGAATATGTGGCAGCAGGAAGTTGATGTGCACAGCTGTTGTGGATTCTGCATCAGCTAGAAGACTATGGTATTCAGGTAAGTAGAACACCTTTGCTTTGTGATTCTACAAGTGCTATTTCTATTGCTAATAATCCTATTTCACATAGTAGGACTAAGCATATAGAAATTAGATACCATTTTCTTAGAGAACATGTAGAGAAAGAGGACATCTCACTAGAATTTGTCAACACAGATTATCCAATTGCAGATATGTTTACTAAGCCTCTAGATGAAACTAAATTCAATAAGTTTAAAATTGAATTAGGAATGTTGAACATAGATTAGTTTCAGAAAATTGGCTAAGTAAAATTGTGTCGACACAAGGAGTTGTCTGTGTCGACACTTAGAAGTTGGTGTCGACATTCCAGAGAAGTGGTGTCGACACATCTAGAGTAGTGGTGTCGACACTTCAGAGAAGTAGTGTCGACACATCCAGAAGTGGTGTCGACATATCCAGAGGTGGTGTCGACACATAGGATGAACACAAATTTTGTCGAGTAGAGTATCGACTAATCATCGAGCGCGAATGTATAAGTGTCGACACATAGAAGTCAACACCGTTGCGGAGTCTTAAGTAGTCTGTGTCGACACTTTTCAACAGTGTCGACACATTCAGTGATTATGACGTGCCTTTTCACCTTCGTTTTGAGAAAGATATAAATAGGTCAACAACATTGCATGTCGACACACTCTCCATAGTTTCGAGACCAAAACTTTGTGTCGACAAATTCTCTCATCTAACTTCAACATTTCCCTCAACCCTAATGGCGCCCAAGCTTGAAGACAATGTTAATGAAGGATATGAGCTGGTACGCAATGCCTTTGACCATGCGAAATCTGAAATTAAAGCTGTAGTAACCCTAGTTGCTGAGAATGGGTTGGAGTTTCTGGTATCTGAACCAACTAAGATTTGGAAGAAAGAAACACTAGAATTCTATGGCGCTGCTACCCTAGATCAAACTGGACTCAAAATTAGATCCATAGTCCATGGAGTAAAGGTGAAAATCACCCAGAAGAGTTTAAGGAAAGTTCTTAACCTGCCAAGAACATAAGAAGAAGAAGATGTACCCGCATCTAAGCTAAGGGAAGCACTTCAATGGTGTGGACTGGATTCCACCATGAAGATTGGCTCAGCTTTGAACAGAAAAAGCATGAATATGCAAGGGAAGTTCTTGTCTGAAGTTGTAGGAAAAGTGATTCTCTGTAAGCCAGGGGCATGATAGGATTTCTGCCTATATGTTCAGTCTTATGACCAGAATCATCTATAGCCTACCTACAGATTGGTCAGCAGTAATATTTGAAAAGATTAAGGAAAGTATGAAGAAGCCAAATCTGGGAAGAATTGTGAGCTTGTATTTAGCTGGAACAATACCTGAAGTGATGGAACAGTCAGCTAGGACTAAGATAAATCACATGAGAAGGATGGACATCAGGATCATCTCAAGATGGGATAGGGTCCTAACTAAGGACATGCCTGATGAGGAAAGGCAAGAGGTTCCTGAGAAATCTGCAGCATAAGAAATTCATGCACAAGACTCTACAGATGGTGCACAAGTATAGGGGGAGCCTCATATTGAGGAAGAGCCAACCCACTTGGATAGTGAAATGGCTATACAAATAATCCTTGTGGTAATTCAAGAGGTGAATCAATCAATTCTCATTGATAAAGATGAGACACTAACTGAATTTTTGATTGATGTTGACCAGCCAACACAACTACACAGTCAAGTTCAATATATAATCATGGAGGATACATCAGCAGTTGCTGATGCTCCAGAGATAAGAGAATCTCCAGTCCCTACTCAACAAGAATTCACCCTTGAAGAGTTATTTCCAGATATAGTACAACCTGAATTTGAGGGGGGAAAAGCAGATTTTGAGGGAGAGCAAGTTAACCTTGAGGAGGAGCAAGCTAACCTTGAGGGGGAGCAAGTAAGGTCTCAAGGGGAGAATGCAAGGACTGAGGAGGAGCAGATAAGAACTGAGGAGGAGCAAAGTACTCAGGGGGAGCAATCTAGGACTGAACAGGTATTGCCTCTTAGTCCTAAAGAAAGAGTTGATATAGCTAGTTCCTCAGCATCTGAGGATGTAGAAGCTATAAGAGCTAAGAAGAGGAGCTAGTGGTCTTCAAAAGGAGAAGCCAAAGCTACAAGAAGGCATTACAAACTGCTGCTCCACAATCTGCCCCAACACCTGATTATAGCTCGTTATTAATCTCACTGCAAGTAAAGCAAGATGAGCAAAGGATTGCAATGGAGAAATATATGGATGAGACCCACAAAGATCTGCAATTCTCTTTGGCTCAGGATATTAAATCTATAAGATTTGAAGTTAATCAGCATAAGAAGGAAATGACTGATTGTTTCCACAAGGGAGGAAATGCTGTGGTTTTCCTAGCCACACACCAAGAGAAAATCAAGACTCAAGTTGATGATATAGCTCTTAAGCAAGGCTATATACTCGAGAATCAACTTAGGATGAATGATAATCTGACAGAATCACATAATGTGATTGTTACAGAAATGAAGAATCTTGCTACTACCCAGACTGAGGAAAAGGCTACCGCCAAGGCAGAGTTTGATAAGTAATTACAGTAAGGAATAGCTGCTGTAAAAATTGCTATTCAGGACTCTCAAAAGACTATTTCTGCACAGCTGCTGAAGTTAAAATCTTTCTATTAAGATGGTGTCAATTTTCTTGATGAACAAATCAGATTTCAAAAAGATGACCTCAGGGATCATGTTGCCAGAGAAGTCATAAAGGGTGAGAGAGTGTTAGTCAAAGCTGGATCTGATCATGCTAAATTGATCTCTAATAGCATTAGAGCCACACTTGGATATCCACCCCTCTGTGATGATGATAATATGGCTGAGTCAGGTATACACCCTGCTTATTTTGGAGGTGAGCAAGCTGAAGTTGCTCAAGTTATTTATCCTCCAACTGATTTTGAAATGATTCCCCAAGAAGTACAGTCCATGTACAACCCTCCATAAGGTGCTCAAAATGTTATCATATAAAAAGTAGACATGCCAGTGCCAAGGGCAATTTTGAACAAAGAGCAAGAGGCTCTATTGTCTAAGAAAGGATTCAGAGAACAGGCTGAATTAAAGCCTGAATTTGAGCAGTGGAGTCCAACATCCAGAAACATTATACTGACTGCTTGGAAAGTTGTAAAGGATAAGACCCATGAAAGGGGCAAATGGTACTCTGCACAAGAATGGAAAAAGTATGAAGCCAGACAAGAATCCATTGTTCAATATAGAAGGAAGGCTAAAGCTGGGAAGCTACCTCCTAATGCTCAGGAGCCTAGCAAATATTTCCCAAAGCCCTTTCACTACTTTGAATGGCAAAGAATAAGGGCTGAAGAACTTAAGAAGAAAGGTCTAAAGGGCAAGAAGCCTGCTGATGATATTGATGCTCCAGTTCAAGCCAAGGTCCAATCAGGCAAAGGAATTGTCATCAAGGAGCCAGAGCTGCCTTAGAATAGATTTACTTGATTTTATAACATTGTAAACTTTTGTGTTTAAAATCTATGTAAACTTTTATTAAAGAAACTTTTGAAGTTGAAGCAAAACATGATTAATGCTTATTCTGTGTTAGCATTGTTATTATTATGTGATGATTGTTTATATATGTTTTGTTTAAGATGTTACCCTGTCATATAATGTTGTTATACATCATAATGTGTATTTATTATGAATGGTGTATATCATTGACTAAGGGTTATGACTTCTCCAAATAGGGGGAGATTGTTGGGTACATTGGAAAATGTGTACCAGATTTGAAGAAGCCTCACCTTCCTCAATGATATGCATCAAGGTGTATTTGATGTTGTTTTGAGTTTACATGTGCAGGTTAAGTAAATGCAAGAATGCAGAAAAATTTCTAAGTCCATGTGTCGACACCAGGAGAAGCTGTGTCGACACTTATGAAGGCTTGTGTCAACACTGGAGAAAAGCTGTGTCGACACTTGGAGTTAATTGTGTCGACACTTGGAAGGTCTGTGTCGACACCAGAAGAAACTGTGTTGACATGCAGAGGCAGTGTCGACACACAGTGATGCATTATCGACATCAACTGTGTCAACACCAAGAAGCAGTGTCGACACACAGGAATACTTAGTCGACATCAACTATGTCGACACCAAGAGGCAGTGTCGACACACATGAATGCTTAGTCGACATCAATTGTGTCGACACCTAGAGGCAGTGTCGACACACAGGAATGCTTAGTCGATATCAATTGAGTCGACACCAAGAGGCAGTGTCGACACACTGAAGACTTTGTCGACATCAACTGTGTTGACACACAGGACTTGTGTCGACACACTGCAGAGATTCTACAAAGTTAAAGAGAAGTGATTGTGTCGACACACTGAATCTGTGTCGACACATTCTATAGAAGCTGTGTCGAGAAGCAGTATCAACAACAAAGGAGATGTGTCGACACCACTAAAGGCTTGTGTCGACACTTAGTCCACTTGTGTCGACACTTAGTCTACTTGTGTTGACACATGGTGAAGTTCAGTCTCAACACTTTCAGACAGAGATAGTATTTCAAGAAGTGACTGGATGACTTGACAGCTGCCATTTCTAACCGGTCTACTGCAACTGTCAAAGCTATTAGAAGTTTGTTAGAAACCGGATCAACCGGTTACCATGGAGAAAGTCTATATAAAGGAATTCTTCTTCAACAGAAGATAACTAATAGAGAAGAAAGAGAACTGATAGAAGTAATAATATAGAAGATTTTCGTCAGAAGATCTAAGAAGAAGTTGGAGAGAGAGAGCTCCATCTACTGAAGTGCAGTTACTGAACCAGGCTGCCAAGAAAGATTCAGATTGAGATCTGAATGTCACGTCAGAAGCTGATTGAAGATAAACTTATCAAGAGTTCAACCCTACCGAGTTCAGATTCAAGAAGCTTTGAAGAAATATAAGAGAGGTTGTTCTCTGCCATCAGATTCTTCCAAGAACTGATCAAGAAGCCATCCATCCATTCTCTCTCTACCAGGGTGGTGGTAAACTACATTTGTTTAATCAATTTTCTGTAGGATCTATTCTAGATCTGAGCTGTAAGCCTGTGTTATAAAGGCTGAGTTGTAGGAGATTTAGATCTCTGAGTGGTAGGCCTTGTTGAAGTCTGAGGTAGGGCTGTGAGCCTGAGTTGTAGGAGATTGTATCTCTGAGTTATAGGCCTTGTGTAGGCTGAGGTAGGGCAGATTGCCTGAGCTGTAGGAGCCTTGTTGGGTTTTGAGTTATAAGATTTGAGGATCTGAGGTGAACAGCAGAAGTTAGGCCGAATCTAATACACTGCTAGATAGGCGAAGGGGGAAAGTGGATGTACCAGACCTTGGGGAACCATTATAAAAACTGTGTACACTCTGTGATTGAATGTTGCTGTGAATGCTGTGCTGTGTTAGCAGTAGAACTTGTAGTTTCTTATTATTTAACTAAACAAATTTTCTGCCTTAAAAGAAAAAAAGGAATTACACCTATTCACCCCCCTCTAGGTGGTTAGACACTAATTCTTTCAGATGTCTTCATCAATAGAGTTCATGTACAACTTGATTCTTGCCTTCTAAATGGCAAACCTATTAAGGTTACAGACTGGAGGTCTTGTGCTTGCATAATGCTTGTTCTGTGCCATGGCTGTGTTTATAATCTAAATGAAAATGAAATAATGTTTAGATTTAACAAAGGATCTTTGGTTCAAGGTTTAGCTTGTACAACCAAAGGAACCTGCTTTGATACCAATTGAAAATGATGTGTTAGATCTAATATACTCTAGAGGAGGGGGGGGGGGTTAATAGAGTATTTGTAGGTCCTTATAAAACTATTACAACTTTTGCTGTAATTAAAAGGTGCAGAATTAAACTAAAGTAAATAAGCACACAACAGTCCTAAAAACACAAGCACATCAATAATAAAAAGAAAAGGGGCAACCAGACTACACAAGAAATTTTATAGTGGTTTCCCAACCTGGGTACATCCACTCTTCTACCACCATGGTAGGAATTCACTCAGGTTTTTGATCAGGTGCCTAACACCAATGAGCTTTTGATTAGGTGCTAAAAAAACCAAATCGTCAAGTCTTTTGATAAGGTGACTTGTAACAAGGAATTACTTTTGAAGGGAGATGACAACCCTTTACAGAAGTGGGGATGAGAGAGTGATGAAAGTCTTCTTTTCTCAATCACAATGAGAAGACTACGTGAATTCAGTGATATTGTCAAAGCTCCACCTAAGATGTAGAAGAGTTCGGGAGAACTGGAGCTTTGCACAGGGTGATAGGCCTTCAAGCTTTCAGCCTTGATCAGAGAGATCTTCAGGAACTTCTTTGACAAATGGAAATTTGTTATCCTGTAAAGTGTCCTGGAGAGTTTGAAGAATGAAGACTCTTGATATTTGAATGATTGTTCTTCTTCTTCAGTATCAGAAATCTTGTGTCATACTGAGAGCAGACGGGTTGAGTTTTTCTTGTCTGATTCAGTAATCTTCTCTCTGGATATTTTTTCACTTTCTTTCTATCTGTCTGTGTCTTAGAGAAAAGATAAAAATCTCTTTTTATATTTTCCCGGGGAAATTGGTCTTTCAAATTTTGAATTCCTTCTTCATTCAATGCTGACAGCCTAGAGAATAAGCAGCATTGAATAATTTCCCAAACTGTCTTGTGGAAAAATGGGAAGCAATAATCCTGGAGAATATTCTAATCAATGCTCGTCTAACGGTTATATTCAGAGAATGTTAGATCATTGATTACACAAGAATCATTGCAGTAATAATGGGGACATGGGTGGAAATGACTCAGTCTGGAATCGTCGAACAGTTGACAGAAATCGTCGAACTGAGTCCACAGTTCGTCGAGCTGAGATGTTGTGTTCGTCGACCAGACGGCTTCTGTTCGTCGAGCTGAGTTCCATGATCGTCGAGCTGGAAACTGAACTGCTGTCTCTTTTGCCTATTCTGTGTTTGAAGTTCGTCGAGCTGAGTTTCTGGAGTTGTCAAATATTCTGTGTGGTGTCGACACAACCTTTCCAAAGTATCGACTGATGATCTGGGTGTTGACACAAGTTCTTCTAGTGCCGACTCAGTTGGTGTCGACTATACTCTGAGTGTCGACACAAGTCTTCTGGTTGTAAGTTGTTGAAGTAGATAATCCAGAATTCGTCGGGCAGAGAACTGAGTTCGTCGACCTGAGACTAGAGAACATAGTCTTTATAGAATGTTGTAGTAGTCCAAAGATTCGTCGACCAAAGAATAGAGTTCGTCGAGCTGAGAACTAAGTTCGTCGACCAAAGTATGATACTAAGGACTTAGAATATCTTGATGTTTTCTGAACTTGAAGTGTTGTTGTAGTGTCCAAGTTTTCGTCGACCTGAGTACCAACTTCGTCGAGCTCAACTCAGAGAATTTACTCTGAGATCGTCGAGTTAAGCATGACAATCGTCGACCTGAGTTCGACGAACGTCAAACTCACTTTACAGAGTCTTGAAATCTTCTAAGTCGTGAGTCTCTGGCAGTCTTGTTTATAGCTGGTCCATGTGATGTTGACTCTAAGGTGTTGGCCTAGACTCTAGGACACAAGCATGACCCTTGCTATACATTATGGGTCACATGATCCTAAGTTAGTAAACCTAACCCAAATCAAACTAGGGATCCAACATATTGTTGTATGCGAACTCCACCAAGTATAGGTGGTCTTCCCACTATTTCTCGAAGTCCAGGACACACATGCGAAACATGTCTTCCATTGTCCTATTGACCCTCTCGGTCTGCCCATCCGTTTACGGATGAAAGGCAGTGCTGAAATTTAGTTTTGTCCCAACATCTGCTGCAGCAGCCTCCAATCATTGGACGTGAACCGCCCATCTCGGTCACTCACAATGCTGCGGGGCACACCATGAAGACGTACTATGTTATCTACATATAACTTCGCCAGTTTCTTCGCGGGATCATCCTTCCTATGCGGAATGAAGTGAGACAACTTTGTTAGACGATCTATGACCACCTAAATGGCGTCGTTCCCTTTTTGTGACCTTGGAAACCCATGCACAAAGTCCATAGTAATGTCGTCAAACTTCCACTCCGGAATAGGCAAGGAATTCAAGAATCCTCCCGTATTTTGGCACTCTGCCTTCACCAAGGCGCATGTTTGACACTTTGCCACGTACAGTGCCACATCCTTCTTCAATCCTGGCCACCAAAAAAATTTCTTCACATCGCAGTACATCATCGTGCTCCCCGAGTGAATTGTGTACTTGGTATGATGCACCTCGTACAATAATTCCACCCACAAAGTGCCCACATTCGGGACCCACAGATGACCGTCTTTCCAAAGTAAACCATTCACAACCTCATATTATGAATTTGACCCATCCAGAGCCTCTATCATGAGCTGCTTCATGCTGCTATCCACATCGAAAGCCTGCCGAATCTGATTAACCTGGTCATACTGAACTTCCGTCCAATTCAATAGCACTTCAGCACTCGACTGCTTGTCTACGCAAGAGATCTCCAACGCCTCCAACTCCCGAACCAACCGCTCGTCATGGACCGACAGCTAATTGGCTTGAGCTGGGGCCCGACGGCTCAACGCATCCGTGAAAGTGATGTGTTAGATCTAATATACTCTATGGGGGGGTGAATAGAGTATTTGTAGGTCCTTATAAAACTATTACAGCTTCTGCTGTAATTAAAAGGTGCTGAATTAAAATAAAATAAATAAGCACACAGTAGTCCTAAAAACACAAGCACAACAAGAACAAAAAGAAAAGGGGCAACCAGATGACACAAGAAATTTTATAGTTGTTCCCCAACCTGGGTACATCCACTCTTCTACCACCCTGGTAGGAATCCACTCAGGTTTTTGATCAGGTGCTTGACACTAATGAGCTTTTGATCAGATGCTCAAAAACCAAATGCTCAAGTCTTTTGATCAGCTGACTTGTAAATAGGAATCACTTTTGAAGGGAGATGACAACCCTTTACAGAGGTGGGGATGAGAGAGTGATGAAAGTCTTCTTTTCTCAATCACAATGAGAAGACTATGTGGATTCAGTGATGTTGTCAAAGCTCCCCATGAGATTTAGAAGAGTTCAGGAGAACTGGAGCTTTGCACAGGGTGATAGGCCTTCAAGTGAGAGACTTGATCCAGGAGCTTTAGACTGATGGTGCTTGAATGTTTTAGCAAGGTCCTGGAGAAGAAGAACAAGAAGACTCTTGATTCGAAAAAGGTGTTCTTCTTGCTTCTTCTTCAAATTACTGACAGAATGAGAAATCTGATGAAGACCTGCTTCAAAATATCATAGGATTAAAGCAGGAATAATCTTTTCTGTCTATCTCTCAGTCTTTTTCTGAAAGCCTATATTGGCAGCAAACTGAAGATCAAAAATGGGATCGCTGTCCTGTTCTCTCTGAATTGAATCATAGAAAAACCCTTCTATTCGAATTTCGAAAACATTCCTTTTTAATATTCAGCAGGAATAGAGGAGAAGACAAAACGGCTATTATTACTGCAATAAATGATTTCCTCAACTGTCTTTGACATGTAATATAATATAATAAATCTGTGAAGACCTGCAGTTAATGCTGCAATAAAAACAGCTATAATCCTTGAAAACATCAGCATAAACTACCAGAGATTTGATGCCATAAATAGCATTGACAAAATAAGAATGAAATCTTCAAGATAGTTGAGCAATAATGCAGTTGAACACAGAACAATAATCGCTGAGCTGAGATAGAAGATCGTCGATCTGAGATGTGAGATCGTCGAGCTGAGATCAATTATCTGCGATCTGAGATATCCGAGAACAGAAGAGAAAGCGTCGGCCTGAGCTCATAGATCATCGAGCTCAGTTCAGAAACTAATCTCTGAGATCGTCGGCCGGAGATCGACGATCGTCGAGCTTAGTTCGACGAAAGTCGAACTGATTTGAAATTCAGACTTTACTTTTGAGTCTTGGTCTTTGAAATGAAGTCCAATGCTGGTCTTTGTGAAACATCTTCTACTAAGACTAACTTAGACCTAGAATTTGACCCGGGCTATACAAGTGGGTCAACCAACCTATGAGTGAACCTAGCCCAAATCAAACATGGGGTTCCAACAATCTCCCCCTATTTGGGTGAGGTTACTTAAAATTAAAATAATAAAAAAAAGCAATACAGTGCTATAGATATCTGATATAATATTGAAATAATCAACAGATATAGTATAGCATGTAATTCACAAATAATTCAGTCAGAAGGAGGAGCAGAAGAGGGCTTAGAAAATATGATCTTCCTGGAAGGATCTTCTACTTCTTTCTTTGTCATCTTCATATCTTGATCTCCTAGAATCTTCTGAGATGTAGCTCTAGGCACAACTGCTTCAGGATGAAGAGACATATACTCTGATGGATTAAATACTTTCTTGCTGAACTACAATCTATTAAGTTATTTCTCTCTATATGATGACATAGTAGTGATAGAGGGGTCTTGACCTTCTTTCCTGGCTTTATTCATTCGAGAGAGCCCAACTAATTCATTAAACCTTGCCATTCTGAAGTTGGGGTCAAGCTCATGATCAAGAGAAGGAGAAGGAGGTCTCTCTGAATTTGCTACCTGGTCTTACTTTAGAGAAGAGATTCTGAACTGAGTAGATTGGCCCTGGAAATTTGTAGACACTGTATGTTGCTGTTTTTGACTGGAGTATAAAGACCTGGGAGGTGGTACTTCACTAAGCTTTCCTTTTGACTTTCCTGAAGTAATAGACCTTTGAGAGGATGAATGCTTATCAGAACATCCGGCTGGAGGAGGATTTGAAGATCTGTCTTGCCTTTGATAGGACTGGGTAATAGAAGGAGATCTTTGAGTTGCTAATCCAGACGCTCCTGCTGTTGGAGGAGGAGGAGGAGGAGGACCTCTCTTAAACTTCTGAGATGGAGGAGAGTATCTCTTGCTCTTCTTCCTAGCTTTTTGTTCATTCTTAGATAACCACATCCATCTTTCCATGCCAGGGTATGGTGTAATCCCTTTCAAAATGTAGTAAGGGGTGTCATTTGTATTGCCTGGCTTGGGAGCAGCTTTGGGAGCAACCTTTCTTTTCTTAGACATTTTCTTCTTCTTAGAATCAGAATCAGAATCGTCTGAATCATCATCTTGATCTTCATCAGATGATCCTTGAGGATTATCATAAAGAGCATCAATCTCTCTAATCATTTCTATGGGAATTTCCTTAACAGCTGGAGGAGGGACAACTTTAGCAAGGACTGCTTCAGTTTCCATAAAAATGTCTTGAGCAAAAATATCATCAAGATTGGGAATGGGGCTATCATCCATAACATAGGATAGCCTAGGAGGGCTAGATATCTGATCATCAGGATGTACTGCTGGAGGAACTACCAAACTTGCCTTAAGCTGTCTGAGAACTTTAAAAGTTATAGGAGGAGAGCAGCACACAATGTCCAAACAAGATGGCTTGGGACTTGGAAGACAATTAAGATAACTTGTGCAGAAAGAATTTAATAGATCAAAAATATCCACTGTGGAATTGATGCAACAATCACCAACAGTCACAACTACTGGAAGAGTTATTTCCTCTGAGTTTGTATCAAGAGTTATTTTTGCTGAATCTATATCAATATCAATAGCTTCAGTATATATAACTATCTGATTTGCTGAAGGAACATTTAACTGGTCTTCTAAAGAGATATCTATCTGCATTTCTACTGGAACTGCTATTACTGCTGAAACTACTGCTGAAGCGATTAAGGGAGCTTCTTCATTGGATATCTCCCCCTGCCTGGCTGCAGAGGCTTCTATAGTCAGGCCCCCAGAAGAAGGAGTAGAGGATAGAGCAGCAAATCTTTGGGTAAGAGTGTTAATAAAAGAAGTTATAGGAGCTATAGCTTGAGCTATAAGAATCTCTAAGGAAGGAGAAATGAATTGCAGAAGATCTTTAGCTATAATGGAGAAATTGAGATGAAGGGGTTCAGGTTCAGGGGCTGAGTAAGGAGTTCTATGCCCACAGTTTGAGCAAACAGAGAATGCAGAAGAGATGTCTGTGTGAGTGCACTCAGGAAAAGATGATGATGAAGGGCCAGCAGGGGGAAGAGATGTTGATGGAACATTTGTTGATGGAACATATGTTGGTGGAGCAGATGTTGATGGAACATTTTCTTGGATGGGGTCAGAGGGGATTTTAGAGGATAAAGATGGAGAAATGATGGGAGAAGAAATGTGCTGAGGAGAATCATGAGGATCTTCAGGATAATCTTCATGAGGAGAAGCAATATTGACTGTATGAGGAGATGCAGAAAGATCTGGAGGAGAAGATGCAGGATGATCTGCATAGCGATATGCAAAATGATCTGCAGTAGGAGATGTAGGATGATCTTCTGGAGTTGGGGAAGTAGCTGGATCAGCTCTGGTATCCTCAGAAGTCCTGGAGGTATTAGGAGGCCTAGGAATGGTCCTCTCCCATTTTCCAAACAAATAGGAATCCAACCTCTTGCTGGCATTGATGAATTTGGTCTGGGAGACCATCAGTTCAGGGGCTTTTGCCTAGAGAAATATCCCCAATATTCTCCAAAAGCATACCTCTTTCTTAGAGCATTCCTTCTAATCAATGAAAAGAACAAATCAGCCCAGTTGACTTACGTTCCATTAACCAGAGCAGACATAATGACGAACTGCTGCCTGTTAATGTTATCATGGGCAGAGTGCTTTCCCAGCAGCACATTCCCAACAACATTGACCAAGAACTTATATTTAGCAGATAAGTTCTTCTTGAGCAACTTTGCTGGCACTCCATCAGGATGACCCATCCTTCCCAGAATAGTTCTATATTCAGAACTGTCTTGGTCCAAACTATCATCTCCATTCACCAAGTCAAATAATTTATAAATAATGACTGGGGTGACAATAACCCGATTTCCAGCAATAGATCCAATCATGGTTGATTCATCTAGGCATGTTGAAGAGTAAACCCACTCTTTAATCTCTGTAGTTGGTAACTTGATTCTCTTTGTCATAAACTTCCTCAGACCTTGATTTTCACAAAGATGCAGCATATCCATGAATATCAAATCACAATGGCTGATCGAGTCAAAATCGATGTATAACCCTGCGTCAAATTTCATCGCAGATAGGTAGCCGCCGGAATCGCCATTAGAAACATGCAAGAGAGAACACAAGATCAAGTGTAGGAGGGTAAGTTGGAAAATGCGGGATAGAGCATGATGATAAACCCTTAAGTAGGTTTTTCAGAATGTGAAGAGTCAGGCCCCGTCCTACTATAAGTAAAGAAAAACTTCGATCTTAGATTGAAGAGGGTAAATAGATCGTCGATCTCCGTTCGACGATTTATCTTCTGAAGTATAGGCTTCAATCTCCGTTCGGCGATGTTTACTTCACAGAGCTGTCATCGATCGCATGTCGACGATTTAGCTCAAGATCAGTTCGAAGATCGTCGACCTATGTTCGACGATTTTGGAACAGATCCAAAACCTAAGACAGAAAAGTTAAATTAATCCTTCACATTAATCATTCCAAGCTGATTCAGGAAGAACAGGTGCTTCTTTTCATCTAGGGGTTTGGTGAAAATGTCTGCTCTTTGAAGATCAGTGGAGGAAAAGTCAAGATTAATTTTCTTTTTGTCTACATTATCTCTAATGAAGTGATGTCTTATATCTGTATGTTTTGTTCTAGAATAATGCACTGCATTATGTGCTATAGATATAACACTTGTACTGTCACAAAAAATGGTTGAATTATTTAGATTGAGACCATAATCTAAGAGTTGGTTTTGTATCCACAAGATTTGTGAACAGCAACTGCCAGTAGCCATATATTCAAGGTGAGATTCTTTAGGGTTCACCTGGAACCTAGCACATAAACATGTAGCAAACATGACATCGGGTCTGCTTGCTGTTAGAGATAGTAGGGATCCAACAATGGCCTTATACCTGGTCTGATCAATAGGTTTTCCATGTTCATCAGAGTCTAATACAGCATTGGCAGCCATGGGGGTCTTCATAGAAGAGGCATCAGCCATCCCAAACTTCTTAATAAGCTCATTAGCATATTTAGATTGGGAAAATAAGATTCCATCAGAAGATTATTTCACTTGGAGACCAAGGAAATAAGATAGCTCACCCATGCTACTTATCTCAAATTTGGAATACATTAGATTAGAAAATTACTTGCACAATTTGAGATCAATAGAACCAAATATGTTGTCATCTACATATACTTGTACTATTAAAATTTTATCATGATGCAATTTTGTAAAAAGAGTTCTATCTACCATGCCTCTTGAAAAGAAAAACCATGCTCTAGAAGAAAGCTGGCTAAGGTCTCATACCAAGCTCTTGGAGCTTGCTTTAAACCATAGAGAGCCTTATGCAATTTGAGAACAAAAGATGGATGAGTTGGAAAAACAAAACCTGGAGGTTGTTCAACATAAACCTCTTCTTTAAGTGCTACATTCAGGAATGCACTCTTGACATCCATTTGGTAAACCTTGAACTTCTTGAATGCAACATAGGCCAGAAAAATCCTTATAGCCTCTAGCCTGACAACTTTCTTGAAAATCACTGTTCCAATCTTGACTTTACCATAACTTTTGGTCTGTCCACAGTTTGAATCACCAAAGATAACCTTTGCTCCCAGCTTGGACTTATAATCACTTAAGTTGTCCTTTCTCCCTGTCATATGCTTGGAGCAACCACTGTCCAGGTACCAATGTTGATTATATGCTGGACAGTTCTTTTCCTGCAAGAAAAGTAGCTAATTGTTTTTGACCCAGGTAACCTTGGGTCCTTGGTGATTTACATAACTATAACTGGAAATGTAAGAACATTCAGGTTGATTCTTGTAACCTTTAGGATGATATCTTCTTGGTGGTATTATCCATTTATTAAAGGGATTGAAGTTGCTATTAGAATTTAGTTTTCTGCTAATAGAAACTGGGATCGATGATTTCTGGTGGAATCGTCGAACTGAGCTCGACGATGTTGGATGAGATCTTCAATCTCTGCTCGAAGAACGAAAATAATCATTCTCGGGGAACCACAATCGTCGATCTCTGTTCGACGAATCATACTGATATCGTCGATCGTAGATCAAAGAATGATTACTATTGAAGTTTGCGTTCAGAGATCGTCGTTTTGAGTTCGACGATCTGTTCATATATCGTCGATCTGAGTTCGACGATAACTGCTGAACATTATTAGTTTTATTATTCTTCTGGTTTTTAATTTTGTGCTTAGCTTCAATTTGTTCAAAAGGATACAAATTTCTATTTTGAAATTCTGAGTTCGATGATTTATGTTGAGATCGTCGATCTGCGTTCGACGACCAGTATTGATCTCTTCGATCTCGGTTCACAGAGTAATAATGACTATTATCTGTGTTCCACGATCATCAATCTCTGCTCGACGAAAAGTGATGATATCATCGATCCCCTTTTGCTGAGTAGTTAAACCCAACCTCTGGGTTCAGAGATTGTCGATCGCCGTTCGACGAGTAATACTGAGATCGTCGATCTTGGTTTGACGACTTATTTTGAACAAAACATTTCTGAATATTTTTAGTTTGTTTTGGTAAAAATTCAGTTATTTTGTCAAAATCTATTATCTTTTCTTTGCCTTTAACTGATTCTAACGAAGCTAATTTTTTTGAAGTAATTGTTAAGTCTTCTTTGAGTTGAATGTTTTCAGAAGATAAATTAATTACTTTTTCTCTGAGAAGTTTTATCTCCTTCTCAGATAGAATCAAATCATTGGATAAAATTTTAAAATCTTCTTTAAAATGTTCTGAAGAGAAATCAAGGGAGGAAATAACCTGATCCTCTTCTGATTCTGTTATTGATTCTTCATCATATTCAGATTCTTCATCATAGCTGCTGGAAGATGCATTGATTGCCATCAAGCATAATTCTCTTGCTCTTATTTCTTCTTCATCCTCAGTTGTACATGATGAAGCTTTAGAGTCACTCCAAGAGTCAGCTTTAAATGTTCTTTCTTTTGCTGATCCAGCAGCCATTTCTGTGAGGGAATCCCAGATTTCCTTTGCTGAAGTACATTCTGCCACTTCTTGAAAAGTGTCATCAGACATTGATTGAGCGAGGATGTCCATTGCTCTTACATCAGCAATTTTTAGCAAGTTTTGGGATTTTGAGACTGTAGATAGTGTAATGGGACCTAACAAAATATAGTTATAAATGGATTCATCAATAGAATTCATAAACAATTTAATTCTTGCCTTTCAGATGACAAACCTATTAAGGTTACAAACTGGAGGTCTGGTGCTTGCATAATCCTTGTTCTGTGCCATGACTGTGTTTATAATATAAATGAAAATGAAATAATATTTAGATCAAACAAAGGATCTTTGGTTCAAGGTTTAGCTTGTACAACCAAAGGAACCCGCTCTGATACCAATTGAAAGTGACGTGTTAGATCTAATATACTCTAGCGGGGGGGGGGGGGGGGGGTGAATAGAGAATTTATAGGTCCTTATAAAACTATTATAGCTCCTGCTGTAATAAAAAGATGCTGAATTAAAACAAAATAAATAAGCACACATCAGTCTTAAAAACACAAGCACAACAAGAACAAAAAGAAAAGGGGAAACCAGACGACACAAGAAATTTTATAGTGGTTCCCCAACTTGGGTACATCCACTCTTCTACCACCCTGGTAGGAATCCACTCAGGTTTTTGATGAGGTGCCTGACATCAATGAGCTTTTGATCAGGTGCTCAAAAACCAAATCCTCAAGTCTTTTGATCAGGTGATTTGTAACCAGGAATCACTTTTGAAGGGAGATGACAACCCTTTACAGAGATGGGGATGAGAGAGTGATGAAAGTCTTCTTCTCTCAATCATAATGAGAAGACTATGTGGATTCAATGATGTTGTCAAAGCTCCCCCTGAGATGTAGAAGAGTTCAGGAGAACTGGAGCTTTGCACAGGGTGATATGCCTTCAAGTGAGAGACTTGATCCAGGAGCTTTAGACTGATGGTGCTTGAATGTCTTAGCAAGGTCCTGGAGAAGAAGAACAGGAAGACTCTTGATTTGAAAAAGGTGTTCTTCTTGCTTCTTCTTCAAATTACTGACAGAATGAGAAATCTGATGAAGATCTGCTTCAGAATATCTTTGGATGAAAGCAGAAATAATCTTTTCTTTCTGTCTCTCAGTCTTTTTCTGAAAGCCTATTTTTGCAACGAACTGAAGTTCAAAAATATGATCGCTGTCTTGTTCTCTCTGAATTGAATCATAGAAAACCCTTCTGTTCGAATTTCGAAAACATTCCTTTTTAATATTTTGCAGGAATAGAGGAGAAGACAAAACGGCTACAATTACTGCAATAAATGATTTCCTCAACTGTCTTTGGCATGCAATATAATATAATAACTCTGCGAAGACCTGTAGTTAATGCTACAATAGAAATAGCTATAATCCTTGAAAACATCAGCATAAACTACCAGAGATTTGATGCCATAAATAGCATTGACAAAATAAGAATGAAATCTTCAAGACAGTTGAGCAATAAGGTAGTTGAACACAGAACAATAATCGCTGAGCTGAGATAGAAGATCGTCGATCTGAGATGTGAGATCGTCGATCTGAGATGTGAGATCGTCGAGCTGAGATCAACTATCTGTGATCTGAGATATCCGAGAACAGAAGAGAAAGCGTCGACCTGAGCTCGTAGATCGTCGAGCTCAGTTCAGAGACTAATCTCTGAGATCGTCGACTGGAGATCGACTATCGTCGAGCTGAGTTCGACGAAAGTCGAACTGATTGGAAATTCAGACTTTACTTTTGAGTCTTGGTCTTTGAAATGAAGTCCAATGCTGGTCTTTATGAAGCCTGTTCTACTAAGACTAACTTAGACCTAGACTTTGACCCGGGCTATATAAGTGGGTCAACCAACCTATGAGTGAACCTAGCCCAAATCAAACATGGGGTTCCAATAGTCCGCAACCGCATTGCCATTACCAGGCACGTAATGGATCTTGAATGTATAGTCCCCCAGGAACTCCATCCATCTATGCTGCCACATGTTCAGAACTTTCTGATCCAACAGATATTTCAGGCTCTTTTGGTCGGCATAGATATCGACCCTTACACATATAAGTAGTGCCTCCACAGCTTCAAGGCAAAAATCATGGCCGCTAACTCCAAGTCATGAACCGGATAATTCCTCTCGTGCACTTTCAGCTGTCTCGAGCCATACGCTATAACACTTCCATGCTGCAGTAGCATGCAACCCAAACCACTGCCCGAAGCATCGCTGTATATTTCAAAACCTTCGGTCCCACTCGACGAACTCAGCACAGGCGCCGTGGTCAACCGACACTTCAACTCTTCAAAAGCTCGCGTGCACTCTGGCGCCCAAATGAACTTCTATTCCTTCCTCGTCAAAGTAGTGAGAGGTAACGCTATCCGCGATAAGTTCTCCATGAAGCGCCTGTAATAGCCGGCAAGCCCCAGAAAACTCCGGAATTCCGCTAACGTAGAAAGCACAGGCCACTCTCATATAACAGCAATCTTCGCCGGGTCTACCGCAATCCCCTCTCCACTCACTATATGACCGAGGAACGCCACCGAAGACAACCAAAACTCGCATTTGGAGAACTTGGCGTACAATTGACTTCTCCTCAGCGTCTCCAAAACTAAGTGAAGATGCTTGAAGTGATCTTCCTCACTTTGCGAGTACACAAAAATATCGTCGATGAAGACGATCATAAAATTGTCCAAGTACTCCCTGAAAGTCCTGTTTATCAAATCCATGAACACTGACGACGCATTCGTCAGCCCAAACGGCATGACCGTAAAATTGTAATGCCCGTATCTCGTACTGAATGCTGTCTTGGGGATATCACTCTCCCTTATTCTTAGCTGATAGTAACCAAACTTAAGATCCAACTTAGAGCACACCGTTGACCCGACTAACTGATCAAATAGATCATCAATCCTTGGGATCGGGTACTTGTTTTTTCTGTTAGCTTGTTTAGCTCCCGATAATCAATACAGAGTCTCAAGCTCCCGTCCTTTTTCTTAACAAAAAGGACCGGTGCGCTCCAAGGCGATGAAATCGGACACACAAAACCTTGCTCCAACAACTCTTGCAGTTGCACCTTCAACTCCGCCATTTCCTTAGGCGCTAACCGATATGGAGAGCGTGACACAGGTTTCGCACCTGGCACTAGCCCAATCGTGAAATCTATCTCTCATTGAGACGGGGCTCTAGGAATATCAGTAGGGAACTCATCAGGATACTCAGATACCACTGAAATGCTATCCATCGTATGCTTAGTATTTGCAACCTGCACTAGTGTAAAGAACAGCTCTACACTAGCACGAACCGCCTTCACCACCTGAAGAGCAGACATCAACGTCTTGCTCGACCCTTTCAAGCCCGTGAAAGTCATCTCACGACAAATTCCCAACTTGACTTCCTTGCGATCGCAATCGATATGAGCTTGCTGCTCCGAGAGCCAGTCCATGCCAAATATTATGTCGAACTCCACCAGCGGTAGTAGCGACGCTAGCAAATGGAACTCCTGACTCCCAATCCGAATCTGAATGCCACAGATTCTCTCCACGTGCATCGAACACCCATTAGGAAACAACACATCCAGTTTGTCCTTCGCCATCGAATAAGGCACTCCGTTGCGCGATATGAAGCTTTCGGACAAAAAGGAGTACGAAACTCCCGTATCAAAGAGTGCTCTCGCCGGATTCTCACAAATCAAAACAAATCCTAAACAAGCAGTGGTAAGGTAACACGTGCATAACAAGTATTTAAAATTTAATTTACTATAAATTTAAATCGTACCTGTCACCACATCCGCTTGTTTGATGGCCTCATGTTGGCCAAGATTATAAACTCTCGGTTGAGCCGGAGCATAATTAGACGCGGTTGACTCCACCGCCTTGCCCTTCTCTTCATAAGTTGCTCCCGGCTTCAACTCAGACTTTGGACGTCCACCCCGACACTCATGGGCATAATGCCCCAGCTTCCCACAGTTGTAACATGCGCCCGGGGTCCGACCCGTAGTCGCCCCAGAAGCACCAGCAGAGGGGGCTGGACCCGAAGTCCTAGCTTTCTTATTTCACTTCCGGAACACAGACTTTGAGGAGTTTGGCACTTTGAACTCTGACCTCTTATCACTAGAGTTTTTCTTTGCTTGCACGTTCTTTATATCCTTCTCCAAGGACCGGGCCGTGTTGAGCAGGGTCAAGAAGCCCTGCGTCATAGGCCCCGAGAGTAGTAGCCTCAAGTCATCTCTCAGACCTTCATAGAAACGGTTGGTCTTACGCTCCTCATACGCGAATGTAGAGCTAGCATACTGACCCAACCGAGTAAACTCGTGGAGATACTCATCCACACTACTCTCTCCTTGCACCAATTTCAGGAACTCATTCTTGAAAGCTATCCTCTGCACCGAAGGGAGGTACCTTGTCAAGAACAGTCTCGAGAACTCCTCCATCGAGACATCCATAAGTTGCCTTCCTCTCAAGAGATACAACTCCAAACCCTCCCACCACAGCCTAGCGTCTCCATCCAACAGGAACGTAGCTATAGTGGTCATTTGCCACTCCTCCGTCTCTATCGCTGTCAAGACTCTCTTCACTTGGGAGAGCCAATCTTCAGCTTGAGATGGGGTTCCAAACCCCGAGAACACAAGAGGATTAAACCTCATAATGTGTTTGAGCTGTCTCTTGGTTGCTCGCCACGGCACCAAAGGCTCTACCACTACCTGCTCCACTCTTCTCGGCTAAGCCTCTTGAAGAGGTACCTACTCCATCGTAGGAGCGGGCTGCTGTATTTGCATTGCGGGCTGCGTATTGATCATGACAAGCACTGCTTCATCAACCAATCGTATGGTTTTAGCTGATGGAGGTGTTGCAAGAGCATCGTTTGGTGCACTACTAGCCTCAGAAACTCGGCGTTCTGACGGCCCAGCATCGCTTCTGGTCACCTATAGTTGTACAAAACACCGTTAAATGACCATACAAAATTGCAAAAAGCAATTATAGGAACACGCAGGTTCCTCAAACATGTGTATTTTCATTCCTAAGTGGACATTCATGGGTTCTTTTGATGTTATAACGATGACGCACACACATGTGCTCTCCACCCCTTAAAAAGAATTCGTCCACGAATTCATTTTAAGCCCGACCGAAACTTGGATTCTGATACCAAATTGTAACACCCCCTATCTGTCACATAACATATAGCAGTAGGTCCGGCCGGGGCCCGACGCCATATACCACAGACAGACCGGGTGGTTACTCAATGGAATACCATCCAAATAATTACCAATGTCCTACACAGAGTCATTCTAGCGGAAGCAATTATTAAAAGTTGCAAATTGAAGAACCTAGCCACAAGCATGAATGTCCACTACAAAACCCAATAGGAATGAAGTACAATACACCAGTACAATGGCCTTAAGGCCTTACAAATGTTTACTCGAATAAAATGTGTCTTCCATACCACGACACACAGGCCGGTCACACATGAATAAACAAGAAAACACTCAAAATTTGGCCTTCGAGGGCCGGCTCAGCAACATGGGCTTTTGCCCACTATTTACCGCTTGGCCCTGCAACACCTGCAAGCAACAATCCATCGCAACGGTGGCAAACTAAGGCAACGGTCAGCTATGCTGATCAAATTATAACGATCCCGCCCCAAACTCGGGGCGGCGATGCTCCTTCCCTGCACTGTATTAGCATAACCAAGAATTATATAGTAATAACACTACATCACAGGCGTAGGCATGCACGGCCACACACCCCGTGCTCTCAGGGCACATTCTCGGTGAACCCGGTCAAAACCGCGGTCCCACCACCACCACTTGGAAAGCACAACTCGTGAGCATTTGATTCTTTTAGGCAGAAGTCATGACACTTAAAATCATCAACATCCTATAGGCAGAAGTCATGACACTTAAAATCATCGACAACCTAAGGCCCGACCTCTATGCCCTCAATAGGCCTCAAAGACCGAACTGCATAGAGCAGGAACGGTTCCACTCAACCCATTGCTCACTTGCCACGACAATTAAAATCATCAGCACGGTTAAGCTTCCCCGAAGCCCGTGAATCAAACACATAAAATTACATAACCCAATTATGTACAAGTTGGCTCCCAGGCCACCAAGACGGCAGAATCACGCATCTGCCCAGTTTTCTGGGTGCACCTCGAGGTTAGCCCCCAAGGCTCCCTACTGCAATCTACTGCGTAGAAAACTTGAAAAACAAACATTTGCGTGGAGTCTTCTCCGACCATTCAAGCAATACAACATCACCGATCCAGACCAACTTGTCCGGGTAGGCTTCACACATCATGCCTCTATCTGTTCTCGATTACGGACTCTACATGTACACAATGGGGACTATTCATGTCTACCCGAAGGAACGCCTCAACTCACCGCAAACTCGCGAGAGCGGGCTTCCTATGCAAAGGAAAAGAGGACTTCACATGTCCTAGGATGAGAATCATTACCCTAGCATTTTTCCTTGGCGCCATAGAAATGTATGCGGATGAAAAGCACCGCAATCTCCTTGCCTCCGTAGATCCGAAGTTGGCTCGCGATTTGGAGCCCCGAAGCTCCGCCGATGACCGGGTCTAACCTCCTTTCTTCTTCCTTGCTCTCCCCTCTCTCTAGACTTTAGAAAGAGACTAAGTGAAAGAAATAAGGGATTTGAAACCATATTCCCGCGTATATCCCATTAGGAACAACCCCCAGCCGTCGGATCCCAAAATAAGGAAACGAATGGCCATGATCCGGAGCTGAAAAGCAAAACCTGGGTCGCATATGGCCTGTGACATGCCCGTGTCCAGGGCCGTGTTCCCCATTCGCCATCGAAACCGACACGTCTCGAAAAACACACGGGCACCAGACACGCCCGTGTTAGAACTGACCCACCAGTGTCATCCAGTACACGCCAGTGTTCCCGGGCGTGTTCCTCCATCGACACAGGACCAACACCAACCTGAGACTCACACGGGTCTTGGACACGCCCGTGTCTTATTTGACATGCCCGTGTCATACCCGAACATGCCTGGGTTTCAGGCCGTGTTCACTGTCTCGACACTTCGTCTCGACACTTCCTCGACCACCTGGCACGGCCTTGGACACACCCGTGTCCTAGGCCGTGTTCCCTGTCTCGACACTTTGTCGAGCAAAATCGTCAACTTCCCTGGCAGATTGTCGACACGAGCTCGACATGCCCTGGGACACGCCCGTGTCTCAGGCTGTGTTCACTGCTCAACAATCGTCGACTCCAAAATTCGTCGACCTCTCGGCCAAATCGTCGACACAAACATGACACGCCCTGGGAAACGCCCGTGTCCCAGGTTGTGTGCCCCCTGCCAAATTCCAAACTTGGCTCAAAATGCCTCCCGTTGCTCTTTTGAGTTTTGGGGCGTTACACCGCACTGGAGCCGATGGTCTGTTCCTAGATTCCCGAGCCTTTGGTCTGTGATATTTGCCTGAGTGTAGTAAGTGTGAGGTCACCCTTTCTACGAATCTCGAACTCCATAGAGACCTATTTCTCGGTTTCAACATGGGTAGTTTATGGTGGTCATCATGATATAAGGAAAAAAGGTGGTTTATGTGTGAAAGGAGGACGGTTTAACATGTGAGCTAAGTTATGCTTGGTTCAGATATTATTGGGCTTGGCTTGCTCAAGATCTATAATATATAATACAATATGGAATGCTCATATTACATAAATAATAACCCAAAATACATAATGCTTAAAATGCGAGTGAGCTCAAAATAAAATACATAATTAAATAGAAATATAGATTTAATTTGAAGGTTTGTTGACATCATGTGTTTTGACGCCAACTTTTCTACTATCTTGATTTAACTTGTTCTGCATCAGCTCCCTCGAGATTTAAAGGAATCGACTCTGTCAAATATGAGCCTAGGGAAGCCTGTATGAGATATGAATCAAACTGTTGTAGCTCTTTCATAGTAATCCATGAATCATCAATTTGGGAAAGACCTTTTCAATGAACAAGGAAGCGCTGAGTAACACCATCAACTAAACGTATCACCTGCTCATCAAATATTTGCACTAGCCGATGAGACCTCAGACGTCTTTGTGACGTCTCGATTTGTGATAGACCCATCACACGTATTTTTGAGTCAAGAGAGTTGACTCGGGCTCTGGGTGCACTGGTGGACAGGCTTGCACACGAGCCGGGGAAGCACTGACTCGATGCTGGGTGACAGGTTGCTACCGCGCGGCACTAGCAGATACCGCGCAGCGGTATTAGGCGTCGAGTGTTTACGACTCTTCTCGACGAGCGTTTAGTGCATCGAGTGCACTCGATGATCGTCAAGGTACTACCGCGCGATGGTAGTTAGTTACCGCTAGCGGTAGTGTGCATCGAGTGCGTCGACTGAATTCGACGAGCGTCGAGTGCGTCAAGTGTACTCGATGATCGTCAAGATACTACCGATCGGTGGTAGCGGGATACCGAGTGGCGGTAGTTGAGCTGGGCATATGCAAATCCATATGTGAGCAACCACCTGACTGTAGAAGTATCGCTGACAGCATTTTACCGTGAGATGGTAGAAATAGTATCGCGCGGCAATGTGGTCCAAGTGTCGACGTCTGAATTGTGGGTTTAGACGGTTACATGCGAAAGAACTCACTTTTGGAGTTACTACGCGATGGTAGCATGCTACTGCGCGGCGTTAGCTCTCTGATCAGAAAATATTATGTCTAATCGGCCACTCCTTTATAAACGCTGTCCGAGGCTTAGCTGTCACTTTCTTCTTGTGCCGAACTTCATCACAGGAGACAAGTTGACGTCTTCATGCCGCCAAGACGAAGGACACAATCCAAGGCCAGAAATCAGGTGAGCTCCCTACCCTCTCCCTTGGTGCTAGATCTTTAGATTTATTATAGGGGAGATGTCAGCTCAAAAGAGATTGACTTTAGTGTGTAATGAAGATCTTTTAGGTAAGCTCCCTACCACGCTAGGACCTTTGTCCTAGGTTTGTTGTTTTCAACCTTTCCTCTCTTCATTTTGAGGACGATGGACCTAATTTCATGAAGAATAGTGGTCTATTGAGGGTGAATAAGGGAGGAGGAAGAGCTGAATGTTTTTTTTGTATGAATGGATAGAGGAAGAAGACGAACCGATGCCGTTTGTTCGACTTTACGATGCATGTAGAAATCGGATTTCTGTATGCTGCAGGCTTCGTGCTCGATTTAAGCCATGATCCGAGCACTTCTAGGTCTCGGGTTGAACACCGAAGTTGTAGAATTCAGAAAGACCATTCCAATAGATGGTTGCAAGTTTTCTGGTGAGCACTGTGGCTCCTGCAAAGTGCGATAGAATTTGTTGCATTAAACTAACATAAGGCCAGAATAGATTTTCTGTCTAAGTGATGCGTTAGACGTGCATCTGGATCTTTGGACTCAGTAGGGAGATCAGAGCCAAATGATATTTTTGGATTGGGTGAATCTATTTATATGTAACCGTGATAAGCTAATGCGTTAAGTATGTGTTTTGATGGATCTTGGTTGTACAAATGGTTTATTCATGAAATCAGGTAAAATGCACTTGATAAGAATACGATGGATTTTATAAATATTGGAAGAGTTTGTGATGCATGTTGCATGAATATGCTATCGATAACTATGCATGTCAATGAATGTGCATACAATAATACTATGATGGTTGATATGTATTGGAAGAGTAATTGGTTCCCTTGTGTGATATACGCAATTGATAACAAGTGAACTATAAACAATGAAAGAACTTGTGGTGTGTAAGTGTGCAAGATTATTAACTATCTAAAAACGTATATGTTATGTTGATCATTTTCGGAAATAAGTTATGCTGAAAGATAAATGATTTGATGTGCCTGCGCATGCTAAACTTAGAAAATGGGGCTAGATGAATATTACGCCCATAATCATGCTATGAGCCTATTGATCTTATGAATTGAAAGTATGATTGGAATAAGTCCACCGCTTAGAGTTGTGTGAACTCCCTACAGGTAGCGGTGAGGGTCGTATAGTAATCGAAGGGATTTTATATCTTAGGTTATGGCGGAACATTGCGTGCTTGGAGCACATGTAAGTTGTTATGAAGGGACTCAGTGTGGAGACCTTGAGTGCTTTTGAGCACGAGTTTGGTATGATGATAAGGGAATCAATGTGAAGCCCTTGCGTGCTTTTGAGTAAGGGATTGGTATGACGAGAAGGGACTCAGTTGGAGCCCTTATGTAACACCCCCATCCGTTGCATGGCATATAACAGAAGGTCAAGCTGGAACCCGACGCCATATACCACAAACAATCGGAAGGGTTACATAAGAATATACAAACTATCCAATTAAGACTACACGTCCTACACAGAGCATTCTAGCGGAAGCTTTTAAAGTTGAAATAACCCAAAACTTAAATCCAATAAACATGAATGTCCACAACCACAAACCTGGAATGAAACCCAAAATACACTGAAAGGGTACATGGCCTTATGGCCTTACAAATGTTCACTTAATAAAACATGTCTTACATACATCGGCTCGCAGGCCGGCCACACATGATAAAAATAAAAACAACTATTTGCTTTGGCCTTCTAGGGCTAGCACAGCAACATGGGCTCCAGCCCGCTATTTGGTACTCGGCTCCGCAGCACCTGCAAGCACAATTCCACCGCACGGTGGCAAACAAAGCAACGGTCAGCCAAAAGCCGACCAAATTATAACGACCCCGCCCCTGACTCGGGACGGCAGTACTCTTTTCCTGCATTACACTAGCCCAGCTAAACAATAAAGTGCAAATATATACTTCGCCACAGGTGTAGGCTCGCAAGGTCAAACACCCCGTGCACTCAGGGCATATTAACGGTGAATCCTATCAATTCCGTGGCTTCACCACCATCCCAAAGATGGCAACCATGTGAGCATTTAGCCTTTCTAACCACCGTCTAAGGCTCCCGATTATGCCAACGGCCAGTCCCCATCTTCGTGTCTCTCGCACCGAACCACATAGCCTAGGTCCAATTCCACTTGCCTGTTGCTCACGCAACATATACAATTTAAGTCCTACGCACGGGCCAAGCTTCTCTCGGATCCCAAAATTTCCAAACAATCTCATAACCCAGTTATGATCAAGGCCGGTTCCCAGACCGCCAAGTTAGTAGAACGCATTTCTGCTCAGTTTTCCGGGTGCGCCTTGAAGCTAACCTCCAAGTATCCCTGCTGTAATCTACCGCGTAGAAACCCGAAACCCATATCACGGAGTCTTCCCCGACAAAACATATCAAATGCAACATCACCGATCCAGACGGTACACATCTGGGTAGGCTTCACACACAATGCCTATGCCCGTACTTACGATTCCAGACTCTATATGCAACACAAGGGGGACTATTCACATCAACCCCGAGGAACACCATGCACTCACCGCACACTCGCGGGAGCGGGATTCCCTATGCAGAAAGAAAGAGCTTCACATGCTCACGTAGAGAATCGTTACCCTTGAAGTCCGCTTTGGCGCCATGGAAAAACTACACAGATGGAAATCTTCGCAACGAACTTTCCTCCACAGATCCGCTCTCAGATTTTGAAACGGTGCTCCGATGCTCTGCCGGCGGCCGGAATCCCTTCCTTCTTCCTCTTCTTTCCAACTCCTTGATAGAGAGAATGGTTGGAGAGAAATGAAGGATTAACTCACCTATTCCAGGCCTTAATAGAGCAGGAAACCATCTGGGCCGTTGGATCTTAATTAAAGAAAATGAACGGCTCAGATCTGCAAAATATTTCCCAGACCTGGGCCGAACACGGCTTGGCACACGGCCATGTCCCAGGCCGTGTGCCTCGATCCAGGCACGATCGTCGAACTGAGAAAAGACACACGGGCAAAGACACACCCGTATCTCACCTGACACGCCCGTGTCCGGGGGCGTGTCACCCATAACCGCCACGGCAATGGACACGGCCCAAAAGAACACGGGTAGGGACACGGGTAGGCACACGCCCGTGTCAAATGACACGCCCGTGTCTTCCAGCCGTGTTCCTGGACGTGTCCTTCTCGGGATGAAAACGGCCAAAATTACCTGCCAGACACGGCCTTGGACACGACCGTGTCCTAGGCCGTGTACCCCTATACAGGCACCAAAAATCCCTTTTTACGCGACCGACTCAAATACAATTTTTGGGGCGTTATAAATCTCCCTCACTTAAGGAATTTCATCTCGAAATTAAGGAAAGGTACACAATTCAAAATAATACCTGAGTGGAATAACTCGGGGTATTCCTCCACCATAGCTTGCTCTCACTCCCAAGAAAGCTCCTCATGTCCGCAATTATCCCATCGGACTTTAACCATACAGATATCCTTGTTGCAGAGTCACTTGACTGCAACATCTTCAATACGTACTGGCTTGACCCTTGTGGTCAACTCATAATCAACTGGTACTTGATTATCCGCAATGATCTGCGAAGGCTCTTGCACCGCCTTACACAACACCGATACGTGGAACACGTCATGCAGCCCACTTAATTCCGCCGACAGCTTCAATCTATACGCCGCCTAGACAACATGCTCCAGGATTTCAAATGGTCCAAGGTATCTCAGACTGAACTTCTTCAAGCGTTGAACCCGCGAGACACCCTTGAACGACTTAATTTTTAAGTACACCCAGTCGCCAACATTGAACTCCACATTCCTATGTTTGGCGTTATAGTACTTTGACTGTCTATCCTGAGCGATCTTGAACCGTTCTTGAATTGTCCGTATCACTGAAGTGGTGTATTCCACCGCTTGACGTTTGTACAACTTCGATACGCCTGCCTCCAGCCAAGACAACGTCGTACGACACTTCCTACCATACAAGGATTCGAAAGGCGCCATAACAATACTCGCCTGAAAGTTGTTGTTATATGCAAACTCCAACATGTACAGGTGATCCTCCCAATGCTTTTCGAAACCTAGGAGGCACATGCGAAGCATGTCCTCCATCGTCTGGTTGACCCTCTCGCTTTGGCCATCCGTATGCGGATGAAAGGCTGTACTGAACTTTAGCTTAGTACCCAACAGACCATACACCAATCTTCAGTCATTCGACATGAAGCGTCCATCTCAATCACTAACAATACTGCGGGGTACACCATGCAAGCGTACAATATTATCCACGTAGAGTTTGGCTAACTTTTCCACCGAATCTTCCTTCTTGACCGGAATAAAGTGCGACACCTTTGTCAACCTATCTACGACCACCCAAATGGCGTCGTTTCCCTTCTGTGACTTCGACAAACCATGCACCAAATCCATAGATATGTTATCGAATTTCCATTCTGGGATAGGTAGGGACTTTAAGAAACCTCCGGGTTTCTGGCATTCTGCCTTCACCAAAGCACAAGTATGACACTTGGCCACATATAATGCTACATCCTTCTTCAAACCTGGCCACCAGAATAATTTATTCATGTCTCTATACATCTTCGTGCTTCCCGGGTGGATTGAGTACTTGGTATGATTAGCCTCATACATCAACTCCTCCCGAAGATTATCCGCACTAGGAATGCATAGGCGACCGTCCTTCCTTAGCAAACCATCTTCAACAACAAACTGGGAATTTGACCCATCTAATGATTCATCCAAGATCTGCTTCATGCTGTTATCCTGAAGCAAAGCCCGCCGAACTCTATCAGCTAGGTCACACTGCACCTCTGTCCAAAATATTTTCGCCTCGGCACTAGACTGCTTATCTATGCACGATAACTCCAAAGCCACCAACTCATGGACCAATCTCTCATCATGTACCGATAACTAGTTAGCCTGCGCCGGATTCCTGCGACTCAACGCATCTGCCACTGCATTTCCCTTCCCAGGCACATTATGAATCTTGAAGGTGTAGTCTCCTAAAAACTCCATCCACCTCCGCTACATCATGTTCAGATCCTTTTGGTCCAACATGTACTTCAAGCTCTTATGATCAGTGTAAATATCAACCTTCACACCGTACAGGTAGTGCCTCCAAAGCTTTAGAGCAAATATCACGGCCGCTAACTCTATGTCATGGACCAGATAATTTCTCATGTGAGCCTTCAATTGTCGTGAACCACAGGCTATCACTCTCCCATGCTGTAGCAGAACACAATCCAAACCACTACCCAAAGCATCACTATAGTTCTCGAACCCTTCGGTTCCACTTGGTGAACATAAAATAGGCGCTGTGGTCAACCGCCTCTTCAACTCCTTAAAAGCCTGTTCGCACTCCGGATACCACACGAACTTCTGATCCTTCCTAGTCAACGTCGTGAGTGGTAGCGCTATCCGCGAGAAGTTCTCTACGAAGCGCCTGTAGTAGCCAAGAAGCCCCAGAAAACTTCGGACCTCTGCCAATGTAGTCAAAGCAGGCCACTCTCGTATCGCCACTACCTTCGCCGGATCCACAGTTATCCCTTCTCCAGTAACAACATGACCAAGGAATGCTATTGAGGATAACCAGAATTCACACTTGGAGGACTTAGCATACAACTGATTCCTTCTCAACGTCTCCAACACCATGTGTAGATGATTGTAGTGATCCTCCTCGCACTGCGAGTACACCAGGATATCATCGATAAATACTCTCACGAAACGATCCAGGTACTCTCTGAACGTCTGTTCATCAGATCCATAAATACTGATGGCGCATTCGTCAATCCAAACGGCATGACCATGAACTCGTAATGCCCAAACTGCGTACTGAATCCTGTCTTTGGGACGCCGCTTTCCCTTATCCTCAACTGGTAGTATCCGGATTTTAGATCTAGCTTCGAATATACTGTTGACCCAACCAACTAATCAAATAGATTGTTAATCCTCGGAATCAGATACTTATTCTTTTCCGTAAGCTTATTCAATTCCCGATAGTCGATGCAATGCCGCAAGCTCCCATCTTTCTTCTTAACGAAAAGAACCAGTGTGCTCCAAGGCGAAAAACTTGGACGCACATATCCTTGCTCCAACAACTCTTGCAGTTGCACCTTTAACTCCGCCATCTCTCTTGGCGCTATCTGATATGGAGAGCGTGACACCGGTTTGGCACCCGGTACCAGCTCAATGGTAAATCAATCTCCCGCTGAGGAGGGGCTCCAGGGAGATCATCTGGGAACACATCAGGATACTCAGACACAACTAGGATGCTGTCCAAACAAGGCTTAGGCGTCGAAGTCTGCACTAATGTGACAAACAGCTCTGCCCCAGACCGAGCTGCCTTGATCACCTGAAGGGCCGACATCAAGATATTACCTGACCCTTTCATGCCCGCGAAAGTCGCCTCATGACTAGCTCTCAACTGACCTATTAGCAACTTCGATCAACGTATGCCTGCTGCTCCGAGAGCCTGACCATACTAAAGATCATGTTGAACTCTCCTAGCGGTAGTAACAACGCTTGCAAATCAAACTTTTGACTCACAATCCAGACCTAAATGCAACAGATTCTATCTGCGCGCATTGAGCACTACTAGTCAACAACACATCCATTATGTCTTTTGCCATCGGAAGATGTACTCCGACACGCAATACAATTCCTTTGGGCAAACGGAGACGCGAAGCCCCCTTTAACGAATGGTGCTCCCGCCGGATAAACAAAATTCAGAACAAAGCTTAGCACAAGTGGTTCTAGGCTAACATGCACAACGACAATAAGTGTCTAAAGCTAAATGCTAGAATTTTAAACCTTACCTGTCACCACGACCGCATACTTTCTGGCCTCTTGCTGACCCAGCCTGTATACATTAAGCTTCCTCTCGGACATAAAGCGTCCGTTCCAATAGCTACGGGCAAAATGCCCTACTTTTCCGCAGATATAGCAAGCTCCTGGTACTAGACTTGTAGTTGCCCCCAACGCACCAAATGAAGGGGCTGAGTTCGAAGTCTTCAGCTTCTTGTTCCATCTGCGGACATCCGACTTTGAAGTTGGCCCTTTGAACTTTGGTTTCTTAGTACTAGAGTCCTCACCTGCTCCTGACATAGCTTCCTTAATCTTCTGAGAACCATCCAAACATTCTCGGGCAAAGTGCCCTTTCTTGCCACAAGCTCGACAATTGTACATAACTTTGCTAGTCCCAGCCTTAGCCCCCTCTTGGACGTTCTGCGGGATGCAGTCCTCCTAGGATTTGCAGAGTTCGATACCCTACTCACTGGCATCAGGTGAATCCTCCCCAAATCTACTTCCAATGATCTAGCCGACTCCACCAAGGCTCGGAATCCCAACAGATTTGGTCCTACCAGTAGGATTTGCAGCTCATCACGCAGCCCATTATAGAATCTATCAACTATAGACTGTTCGTTCTCCAATTCAAAGCATGGGTAGTGGCTTATGAAAAGGAACGCCTGCAAATACTCATCGACTGAGTGCGTACCATGCACTAAGGACATGTTCAACTGCTGGCCTGCTGGCCTTCTTAAAGTCCTTTGATCCAACACACCACCCGATATTGAAGTCATCACAGGGACAAAGGGTTGCACATTGCTTCCCTGTTATGCACTAGTCACAGCGAGCACCACTTCAACGATTCTTTTTATGGTTTCAAACGATGGAGGGGTCTCAAGCACGACGCTGGGTGCACTATAATCCTCAGAAACCAGATGTTCTGTCGGCTCTGCGCCACTCCCGGTCACCTATAGTCATACAAAATACCAATACGTGACTAAACAAAATCGCAAAAAGCAACTATAGGAACACGCAGGTTCCTCAAAACAAGTGTATTTTTCATTCCTAAGTGGACATTCATGGGTTCCTTTTGATATTATAATGATGACGCAAACAAGTGCTCACCATCAATTAAAAGAATTAGCCCACGAATTCATTCAAGCCTGACCGTAACCAGAAGTCTGATACCAAATTGTAACACCCCCATCCGTTGCATGGCATATAACAGAAGGTCCAGTTGGAATCCGACGCCATATACCACAGACAGTCGGAAGGGTTACATAAGAATATACAAACTATCCAATTAAGACTACACGTCCTACACAGAGCATTCTAGCGGAAGCTTTTAAAGTTGAAAGAACCCAAAACTTAAATCCAATAAACATGAATGTCCACAACCACAAAAATGGAATGAAACTCAAAATACACTGAAAGGGTAGATGGCCTTATGGCCTGACAAATGTTCACTTAATAAAACATGTCTTATATACATTAGCTCGCAGGCCGGCCACACATGATAAAAATAAAAACAACTATTCACTTTCGCCTTCTAGGGCCAGCACAGCAACATGGGCTCCAGCCCGCTATTTGGTACTCGGCTCCGCAGCACCTGCAAGCACAATTCCACCGCATGGTGGCAAACAAAGCAACGGTCAGCCAAAAGCCGACCAAATGATAACGACCCCGCCCCTTACTCGGGACGGCGGTGCTCTTTCCCTGCATTACACTAGCCCAGCTAAACAATAAAGTGTAAATATATACTTCGCCATAGGTGTAGGCTCGCAAGGCCAAACATCCCGTGCACTCAGGGCACGTTAACGGTGAATCTGGTCAATTCCGTGGCTTCACCACCATCCCAAAGATGACAACCATGTGAGCATTTAGCCTTTCTGACCACCGTCTAAGGCTCCCGACTATGCCAACGGCCAGTCCCTGTCTTCGGGTCTCTCGCACCGAACCACATAGCCTAGGTCCAATTCCACTTGCCAGTTGCTCACGACGCATATACAATTTAAGTCCTACGCGCCGGCCAAGCTTCTCTCGGATCCCAAAATTTCCAAACAATTTCATAACCCAGTTTTGATCAAGGTCGGCTCCCAGACCGCCAAGTTAGCAGAACGCGTTTCCGCTCAGTTTTCCGGGTGCGCCTTGAAGCTAACCTCCAAGGATCCCTGCTGCAATCTACCGCATAGAAACCCGAAAACCCAAAGCACGGAGTCTTCCCCGACAAAACATATCAAATGCAACATCACCGATCCAGACGGTACATGTCCGGGTAGGCTTCACACACAATGCCTATGCCCGTACTTACGATTTCGGACTCTATATGCAACACAAGGGGAACTATTCACATCAACCCCAAGGAACACCACACACTCACCGCACACTCGCGGGAGCGGGATTCCCTATATAGAAAGAAAGAGCTTCACATGCTCACGTAGAGAATCGTTACCCTTGAAGTCCGCTTTGGCGCCATGGAAATACTACACAAATGGAAATCTTTGCAACGAACGTTCTTCCACAGATCCGCTTTCAGATTTCGAAACGGTGCTCCGATGATCCGCCGGCGGCCGGAATCCCTACCTTCTTCCTCTTCTTTCCAACTCCTTGACAGAGAGAATGGTTGGAGAGAAATGAAGGATTAACTCCCCTATTCCCGGCCTTAACACAGCAGGAAACCATCTGGGTCATTGGATCTTAATTAAAGAAAACGAACGGCTCAGATCTGGACAAAATTTCCCAGACCTGGGCCGAATACGGCTTGGCACACGGCCGTGTCCCAGGCCGTGTGACTCGATCCAGTCACAATCGTCGAACTGAGAAAAGACACACGGGCAAAGACACGCCCGTGTCTCACCTGACACGCCTATGTCGGGTATCGACACGCCCGTGTCCGGGGGCGTGTCAACCATAACCGCTATGGCAACGGACACGACCCAAAAGAACAATGGTAGGGACATGGGTAGGTACACGCCCGTGTCAAATGACACGCTCGTGTCTTCCAGCCATGTTCCTATCCGTGTCCTTCTCGGGATTAAAACGGCCAAAAACACCTGCCAGACACGGCCTTGGACACGCCCGTGTCCTAGGCCGTGTACCCCTATACAGGCACCAAAAATCCCTTTTTACGCGACCGACTCAAATACAATTTTCGGGGCATTACACCTTGGATGTCTGATGGCATGGATGTGTTTTTGCATGCGGTGTGTGTTGACACGCAGTATCATAATCCTGGGTTAAGGATAGTGTGCAGGTCTTTGGGCTGCCAGTCATCACACCGACAGGAGTTGACAGATAGACCTTGGGCGGTTGGGCTTGGTACTAGGTGCTCATTCCCGAGGCTCCTTTCATGCCATTGGATGGTTGGGCTTGGTACTTTGTGATACGCTCCCAAAGATCATTTCGTACTAGTTATAGGCCAGTTGAGCTATGTTCTTGGTGCACATCTACCCGAGACCCCTTCTAAGCCGTAGTACGCAGAGGCTCCGCTATTGTGTTCTTAGCATTTAGGTGTACGAAAGCCTAGGACTGGTAGTGTAACACCTCCATCTGTCATATGAAATATAATAGGGGGTCCGACTAAGGCCCCACACCATATTCCACAAACAGACAGCGGGGTTATAGGTTAATATCACAGACTACTCGCATCCTAACTCAGAGCATTCTAACAGAAGCTTTAGGGTTACTTGAACTTAAACTCATTTGAATGTCCATAGTATATAAACCACCATTAATATATAAAGCACGGGAATGTTAGATACAAATACACAAAGGTTATGGCCTTAAGGCCTTATAGTTACATTTCACCAGTGTGGATTACAAACAACGACACGCAAGCCGGCCACACATCAAAAGAAGTAAAAGTTCTTTATTCGGCCTTCAAGGGCCAGCATAGCAGCAGCATGGGATTTAGCCCACTATTTCCTGCTCCTGCTCGGCTCTCCAGTACCCGCACAGGGACAGTCCACCGCAATGGTGGCAAACAAGGCAACTGCCAACATTCAGTTGACCAATTTATAACGACCCTACCCCTTTCTCATGGCAGTGGTATTCCTTCCCTGCAGGCATAGCATTTTCACAAATAGATATATCACAAAATGTGCACTCACGCATAGTTCAATATATCACAAACATCGGCCGCACGACCCGACGCTCCGTGCACTTAGGGCATATTATCGGTGTACCGGAAACTAGGGTCCCACCACATTTCAAAGGTCCTAGACCCAACAGTTAACATTGATCATTCCTAGTCTTTACAGAATACATCCTAAGACTCTCATTTTGCGATACTAACGAACACTAATAACTTAGGCATTTAGGTTAGACATCCATAATGCGGATATAGTTTAGCCTTTGCCCGTTGCTCAAATCGTCAGATCTAAGGCTAGTCTGACGCGTGTCGGCTTCCCCTTATTCGTTCGGCTCACTAGCCTTTAGGAGCTCGCAGCTCACAAAGTAGCCTCACAGTCTCCCAGAGACAGGCTTTCACAATCATAAGTTATCAGGGAACTATCTCTAGCGACAACTACTATCGCCTGGCGTTAGCGACAGAACATACTTTCTATACCCAGCCCCAACCATAACTGGACCAACTATCCAGAAAACCCTGTAGTCACTTGTAGTGCCAGAACACTGAACTTTCACAGCACAAATAGCTCACCAAGAGCTATCGCCGTTGGCAATACTCACTATCGCCCAACGACATCCAATAGTCATCCAGTTTGTGGTATTTCGTGGGTATTTTCCTGGAGTGCAGCTCCAGTACTTCCTGCTACTTCCAGTTCACAGGTACAACCCCGCAGACCACGTAAATTACTCATTTCTACTCGGAGTCTTCTCCGGTTTGCAAAATAAAATATCACCAATTCAGAGCAACCCATCCAAATGGGCTTCACACAACATGCCTATTCTGTACTACACATTTCTGGATCTATATGCAAGACTTACTAGGGATTTCATGAATCAGCCGAACTGAAAACCCTTAACTCTCCACCTTTTGGTGTGGGATTCCATGCATATGCCAAAATAAGGACTTCACTTGTCCAAGAAGAATGATCGTTACCCTTGAAGTTCTCTTCGGAGCCATGACCGAGCTTTTCTATGCGGATGGAAAGTAGCACACGGATCTCCTCTTCGCGGATCTATGCTCAGATCTTGATTCTACCAACAAGATCTTCTCCAGCAACAAGTCTAGCACTCCTTAGTTCCTTCGTCCAAGAACAATCAAAGGAGATGAAAGGAAGAGAGAGAGTGGAGATGGAAATAATGAATTCCTCAATCCATAACCCTCTGCATAAGTAGCCTCGGGTTTAACCCCAACCACATGATTTCTTTTCCTTCTAAAGCAACATCCACGATTTGAGTAGAAAGTCAACCAACCGCTCATCGACCACTGTTAATCCAAAATCCTTTCGAATTTCATCGAGCTTGAGAAGGAAGTTCGATGTGAAAGACATTCGATATCGTCAAACTCAAGACAGCCGTTCGTCGTTCGTCGAATGCTCGATAAAGACGTTCGACATACACGCTATTCGACGAACACACAGTTCGACGTTCGTCAAACTCAATGGAAGTCGTTCGATGTTCGTCGAAAGGATACATGACAACACCAAGTTTGTCGAAAGGATAATAGAACCACATTCATCGAAAGCCGGTTCAGCGTTGGCCGAACGCCGGCTCGGTGTTCGCCGAACTCCTGTTCGACGGTTTCACCTTCCTACTCCTTTTTTGTGTGTTACAATACTCCCCTCCTTACAGAAATTTCATCCCGAAATTTACATACCACTATAAAAAGGTAGTAACAAATACGTTACAATATATCGTCTCTTTACAAAACAAAATGTTACAACATTTTATATAAACAACTTGGAAAATTCAGCAGGCATTGTTTGCTCCCTCTCCCATGTTAGCTCCTCACGACCACAGTTGTCACACCGGAACTTGACCATCCCTATTGTCGTGTTCCACAATTGTATAACCGCCTTATCCTCGATTTGAATGGGCCTATACTTTATCGTTAGCCCAGATTCGACCGGTACTCGATCATTCACAATCACCTGAGCTGGCTCTTTCATGGCTTATCGAAGCACTGATATGTGGAACACATCATGCAATCCCCTCAATTTTACCGAAAGAGCTAGCTGATAGGAAGCTTATCCAACTCGCTCCACTACTTCGAACGGACGAAGATACCTCAGACTTAACTTTTTCAAGCACCGAATCCTGGACATGCCCTTGAATGGTTTGATTTTAAAGTATACCCACTCCCCAACTACAAACTCTATGTTTCAGTGCTTGGCGTTATAGTACTTTGGCTGCCTATCTTGGGCTATTAGTAGCCTCTCCCGGATAGAGCGTATCTTCAAATTAGCCTCTTCGACTTCCTTACGCTTATACAACTTTGACTCTCCTGTTTCTGCCCAAGCTAACAATGTACGACACTTCCTACCCTACAAAGCTTCAAAAGGCGCCATATTTATGCTAGCTTGATAGCTATTATTGTAGGCGAACTCTACCATATAGAGATGGTCTTGCTACCTCTTCCCAAAATCCAAGGCACACATTCAGAGCATGTCCTCCATCGTTTTGTTGGTACTCTCAGTCTAGCCATCCGTTTGTGGATGAAAGGTCGTACTGAACGTTAAGTTTGTTCCCAAAAATTGATGGATTAGCGTCCAATCATTCGAAGTGAAGCGCCTGTCTCGATCACTTACGATGCTATGGGGCACACCGTACAATCGCACTATTTGCTCGACGTAAAGCTTGGCCAAGATTTCCACTGGATCATCGCTCTTATTCGTAATGAAGTGAGACACTTTAGACAACCAGTCCACGATCACCCAAACAAAATCTTTCCCGCATTGAGATCTCGGCAAACCATGCATGAAATCCATCAAAATGTCAACAAATTTCCATTCCGGAATACTTAAAGACTTCAGGAAATCTCCAGGCTTCTGACATTCTGCTTCACTAAGGCACATGTCTGACATTTAGCCACATCATGTGCTATGTCTTTCTTCATATCCGGCCACCAGAACAGCTTCTTCATGTCTTTGTACATCTTGTACTCCTTGGGTGAATTGAATACTTCGTAAAGTGTGCTTCATACATCATTTCTTCTCTTAGCTTACCCATATTCGAGATGCGCAAATGACCGTCTTTCGACAAAAGTCCATCATCCCAGGAGAATTGGGCATTTGACCCATCCACTATATAGCATTGTAGACTTTCATCAAGTTCCGTTGCCCGCCGAACCCTGTCCGCAAGGTCATACTGTACCTCCGTCGTGTTCAGGCACACATTTGCCGTGGAATTCTTGTCAACACAAGAAATCTCTAAAGCTTCCAGCTCCTGGATCAGACGCTCATCATGCATCTACAACCAATTTGCCTTTGTCGGAGTCCTACGACTCAAGGCATCTGCGATGATTTTCCATTCCCGGGAGTGTAATGAATTTGGAAGGTGTAGTCCCAGAGGAATTCCATCCACTTACGTTGTCGCATGTTTGTTGAAACCGGAATCCGGTCTCTTGTGGAGTTCGACCCTTGGGGAAGGGGTGGTCTCGCGCCTACTTTGCTCCTGCAAGAAAAACAACGAGAGAGACAAGAGATAACAGACCCAAGGGATCAGCAGGGAGGTCCCACCACAAACCCGGAAGATCTCTGAGCGCTTCCCCTCCTTAGCCAAGAGCCGAGCTAAGGTACCCTCAGAGAACACTTGAAGATGAGAGTAAGGAGGCACTCTAAAGCGTCCATCCTGAGGTACCCCTTGGGTCTTATTTATAGATTTCCAGAATCTGAACTGCCAATAACCAAAAGGACTGACCTGGAAATACCAAAAAGGCCCCTGGTTGGGTCTGCCAACAGCCAAACTCCGCTGTTTTGAATAGCTATGCGCAGTCCAACCTGGTCTGCCAACAGCGAGTCTCCGCTGTCCTGAGTAGCTATTCGCACCCTCGGGGGGTCATCTCGCCTTCAGTTCCCCCGCAGGAGGCGGGCGCGGCTTGGCCTCGCGGCTCGCCTATCCTCCCTGGGCGAGCGCGAGACGATATGGGCAAGCTGCCCGTCTTCTGCCGGGCGGGTCGGCAGCCAGGTCGCGTGTGGAGGTTGGTAGGCGGTCGTCGCGACTTCGATCGACCCGCCAACCGCGGGTCGCCAGCTCACTCGCCTTGCTGGCTCGCTCGCCCGAAGTGGGCGGGAGCGGGCCAGCCCTTCCGCCGTATAGCCCGTCTTGTCGCCCGGGTGTGGGTCGCGGGGCCAGGCCTGCTCAACCTCCCTGTCGGGACCCGCTCGCCGGACACAGGGTTGTACACAATCCCCGCTCTTTGTGAGCTTGAAACAAGCTCGGAAAGAATCCTCCAACCCGCGTGTTCGGCGAGCTCTGTGCTGAGCTGGCAGGGAATCTTCTGGTGGGGGCCCACTGTCCTGCTATAAATACACACCGCTAACCCCTGGAGGGGGCTCCCCAGATCCTTTCATTTCCTTTGAGCAGGCCTTAATTTCCCGATGCCGGTCAGCGAAGAGGTGCGAGCTCGCCTGGCGGCAGCGGGCCTGAAGACTCAGGAGGAGGCCCTCGAGGCTGCCCCTTGGTTATCACGCGGGTCTCCCGGCCCTCTCTTCAGGCCGGTGAAGGGAAAGATTGTCAGGCGGTCTCTGGCGGGTGACTGTCCGGGCTCCAGCTCGGCGGCGGGTGTCGAGGTAATCCCCGGGGTACGTAACCTTCCGCGGGTTATTGCTGTAACTCTGACCTTTTGTTTTGCAGGCGATTCCCTGTGAAGAGGTGGGGAATGGGGGAGAGGATCGCCCCCCTCGCGTGTCGCCCGAGAAGGTCGCTGGTTCCCCGGTTCCAGACCGCCCACCTCCGGAAACTCCCTGTCCGGCGGCTTCCCACGGGCTGGGAAAATCCCTTGAGACCCTCGAGGGAGGAAACTTTCAGGGTCGGCCGGGCTCTTCTCGCCCATCTGTCGGTGCGGGCGACGTGCCAACCCCTGGTGAGTTGGCTTTTATCGTTGGCTTCGTCTCTTGCTCGCTCCTTCTGACCCACCCCCGTTTGCAGGCTTTAACAGAGCCTCTTCTGAAACCGAGATGAGCGAAGGGTACTCGCCTCCGCCCGACGTGGACAGTGTTTCTAACTACCTGGGCGACCCGACCGATGCGGCGGGGATGAAGAGGCAGGTGACGCGGCTGTTCCAGAAACACACACTACTGCTGTAGGAGATCATGAGGAGGATCGATGACGACAAGGCCGAGACCGAGGCCCGGCTCGCGGCCTTGGAGGGCCCTCCGCGCGAAGCGGAAGACGACGATGTCACCTCACCGGGCGTGCATATAACGCGAGCCGAGGGGCATCTTAAGAGCGCCATGGAGCAGGTCGGCCTGGCTCATCGGGAACTGGTGGCGGTTCACGATTACCAAGATCCTCGTGTGCTGCCGCGATCGGGAACGAAGAGGCGGCACAGGTGGAAGTGGGTTGAGTACTGACCCAGTTTTCTGCCCCTCGCTTGCGGGATACCGCGAGGTTGTTGTCATTTCGGGGTCATCTTGTATCTTGTATTTGTAATCGCTAGCGACTGTTTTAGCCCGCCTATGGGCCTAACTTGTTACTGCTGAGGTTCATTGGAAATATCATGCTGTTTTTATTGTTTTCTGTGGGCGGGTTAAGGGAAAGGCCCGTTCTTCCTCCTGCACTGATCGGGGCGAGGGCGAGCCGAGGGGCTCGCCAGACGGGATTCTCCCGACTCGCGCGGAACAGCGTGCGGGTGCGGGTTGAGGCTCGCCCGCACTGGTCTCCCGCGGTTACGGCCGGACGAGAACCGTGCCGGACCGACCTTTGAGGTGCGGTCGCGCGCGGGAAGTCGAACCGTCGGATTGATTTTTGCTATCCGCACCCCATCTTTCGGCGGGAGGTTTCCCGCCCTTTCTCTTTTCCTATAAATAGGCCTTGCAGGCCCTTATCTCTCCACCGATTCCAATCCCTCCTGCTTCCCGTTCCCGCGGAGTACCGTCTGTGTTCGCCTTCTGTCTCTTCTTCGCGCGTTCGGCGGCGACTCGATGGGAATGGGCGGAGGCGGCGGCGACGTGGACGGCCGAAGCAAGTGCGCTTGGACCTTCTCCGAGCACGATTTTCCTCGCGCCGTCCTCTCTGAGCGCGAGTACCTGGATGCCCTTGGCGACCACGTTCCGCCGGGCTTTTCTGCGAGGCGGCCCGGGGATGGGGAGAAGATCAACGACTTGTCTAGGGACGAGCTCGCCATCCCTCTCGCTCACTTTGAGGTGGGCCTGCGACTTCCCCTGTGGCCCGAGGTGCGACAGGTGTTGAAGTATTTCGGGGTCGTCCTAGGCCAAATGACCCCGAACTCCATAGCCATCATGGTGGGGTTCGCCTGCTTCCTGCGAGAGGAGCGGGTGGAGTTCAGCCTCGCCGTGTTGCGGAAGCTGTTCTCCTTCCGGCCGAATCGAGACGGGACGGCCTACTTCTCCAGCGCCCACCTCAAGGTGCGGGAGACAGTCAACACGAGTCACAATTGGCTCAAGAGATTCTTGTTCGTCAAAGGGGACTTCGGCAACGTTCCCTTCTCGCCGGTGCAACTTAGCGAGGCGAGCTACCGCCCCCCAGCCTAGGCGGCCACGAAGCTGACCTGTGCGCGTTCTTCGCTGGGAAGAATTTTGAGGTTGCGTTCCTGCGCCGCCATCTTGACGACCTCGCCACTGTCCCGCCGGGGGGAGGTTTGTCTCTCGCCGCTGTTATACCTTATTCCCTTTCTTCCTTTATCTCACCCCTTCCTTTTGTCAGGCGAGCGCGACATACCTCTTCACCCTCCTTACGAGAGCGCTCGTATTCCCGCCGGGGTTCTCGCCCGTGCGCAGGCTGCGGATGCCGCCCAGCGCGACATCCCATCGGTCCCGGCCAAGAAGCGGCCGGGTGGTGGACAGCCGGCCCTCCGTCAAAGGTGGCGAAGACCGTGGATCAACAACTCGCCGCGAGGCAAAGGAAGGACAAGGCTCCCGCGGTCCTGCCGGCCGAGGGCCCCTCGCCCCCTCTGGTTGCTTCGACCAGCGACTCCCCGGTCGGGGCGGCGGGCACCTCCGCGCCGCCGGGCGGGTCTCAAGCTGCTGCGGGGCCGGTGCCGAGAGGGCATCGTAACTTCGGCTACGGCGAGAGGTACCAGGACGAGCTCGGCGTCCCGCTCCTGTCATGGGATAAGGAGTCGAACCGCGCGATGATCTCGACCTTGCTGCCGAGCTGGATGGAGCAGGACACCATCGGCGGGGAGGCATACAACTTCTCCTTCGGTCTGTACTCGCGTGAAGACGCCGCCATTTATGACAAGGAGGAGACGCGAGTGCTGATTCATGAGAGCGCACTGGCCCAGCTGCGCGGTCTGGAGCTGGCTCACATGGTGGGGAGGCGCTGCACCCAGGTGGAGAGGAACGTCGCGTCCATCCAAAAGATGGCGGATGAGAAGGAAGAGGCCCGGAAGCTCGCTCAGGTGGACGCGGACCTTCTCAGGAGGCGAGCCGACGCGGCCGAGGAGACCCTCGCGCAGTACCTGGGCGGGGTGGTACGTGCTCAACCTGAATCACACTCCCTCCTTTTCGCGGACACAGCTCACGATTATTCTTATTCTTTTTCCCCAGGACGCGGCGACGGCGAGCCGGATGGGTGCCGAGATCGCCACCCTTGGCCAAGAGAAGGCGGCGTTGGAGGCGCGGGTACGCGAGCTGGAGGCCGCCGCCGCCGTTCCTCCTCCAGACAGCAGGGTCTGCCCGCGTGAGCACCTCTCCGACTACGACCTGGAGGTGCTAATGCAAAAGAACGCGGCCAGCGCAGCGAAATACACGATGCAAATGCTGCGGCGCGCGGATCTGCTTACGAGCGAGGCAGCGGGACTCTCGGCGGAAGACGTGGTGCCGGCGCTGTTTCTCCCCGTGCTGGAACCTGGCGACAAAGGCTTCCAGCCCATTTAGGATTTCTCAACCCAGATCTCGCGTTTCCCCAGACTCTCGTAATTTATTCTTTTAGATGAACATTATCATGTATATCAATCTGTTCTGAGATGTATGCGCGAGTTGCGCTTATACTTCGTATTTTTTAGCTATTGTTCCTTTTATGAATGCCCTCTTCGCCCGCCTCATTTTTCCAACGCTGTTATTGCCGGATGGCGCGACCTGCCCCTGCGGCCCGGCTCGGACGAGGCGGCTGCCCGTCCGCCGAGCGAGGCGAGCCGGTTCGTCCCTCGAGCGAGGCGAGCCGGCTCGCCCCTCGTCCGTATGCCTAACTCCCTGCGGGCTCTCGCCCAGGCCTTTGCGTCTACTCGGCCGCCTTTCCTGGGACTTGAGGGTGGGGCTATGCTAGGCCCTTTCTCCCTTTTTTCTGACCAACTCTTGTGATTCCGACCTGCTGTTCGTGCCTTTCGAGTAGTTCCCGGCCTCGCCGGCTAGGTGGGAGTCCGGCAACGTGATTTGTTCGGGGTTGCAGGTTATCGCCTACTGAGTCATTCCATCGAGTGACTTCCGGCCCTGCCAGCTAGGTGGGAGCCTGGCAGCGGGATCTTCTCGAGGCTAGGGATGACACCGAGTGACCTCCGGCCCTGCCAGCTAGGTGGGAGCCTGGCAGCGGGATCTTCCCGGGGTCCAAACACATTCCATCGAGTGACTTCCGGCCCTGCCAGCTAGGTGGGAGCCTGGCAGCGGGATCTTCTCGAGGCTAGGGATGACACCGAGTGACTTCCGGCCCTGCCAGCTAGGTGGGAGCCTGGCAGCGGGATCTTCTCGGGGTCCAAACACATTCCATCGAGTGACTTCCGGCCCTGCCAGCTAGGTGGGAGCCTGGCAGCGGGATCTTCTCGAGGCTAGGGATGACACCGAGTGACTTCCGGCCCTGCCAGCTAGGTGGGAGCCTGGCAGCGGGATCTTCTCGGGGTCCAAACACATTCCATCGAGTGACTTCCGGCCCTGACAGCTAGGTGGGAGCCTGGCAGCGGGATCTTCTCGAGGCTAGGGATGACACCGAGTGACTTCCGGCCCTGCCAGCTAGGTGGGAGCCTGGCAGCGGGATCTTCTCGGGGTCCAAACACATTCCATCGAGTGACTTCCGGCCCTGCCAGCTAGGTGGAAGCCTGGCAGCGGGATCTTCTCGAGGCTAGGGATGACACCGAGTGACTTCCGGCCCTGCCAGCTAGGTGGGAGCCTGGCAGCGGGATCTTCTCGGGGTCCAAACGCATTCCATCGAGTGACTTCCGGCCCTGCCAGCTAGGTGGGAGCCTGGCAGCGGGATCTTCTCGAGGCTAGGGATGACACCGAGTGACTTCCGGCCCTGCCAGCTAGGTGGGAGCCTGGCAGCAGGATCTCCTCGGGGTCCAAACACATTCCATCGAGTGACTTCCGGCCCTGCCAGCTAGGCGGGAGCCTGGCAGCGGGATCTTCTCGAGGCTAGGGATGACACCGAGTGACTTTCGGCCCTGCCAGCTAGGTGGGAGCCTGGCAGCGGGATCTTGTCGGGGTCCAAACACATTCCAATTCTCTGAGCAAGCTAGATATAACAATCCTGGGGCGGGGGAGAGAAGAAAGACTTCATTATAACAAATCGCGTCGCTTACAGGAGCTTAGGGAAAAAACCTCTTCAAGTCGTCTCCACTCCAGGTGAGACTCAGGGCCTCGCCCTCTACATTTTGGAGCCGATAGCCCCCTGACCTCAAAGCTTCCTTCACAATGAATGGTCCCTCCCAGCTGGGGTTGAGCTTTCCTACGGACGCTGACCTCCCTGCCGCGTCCACCTTCTTCAGCACCAGGTCCCCTTCTGCGAACTGCTTGACCCTGACATGCTTGTCAAAGTATTTTGCCATCCTCCTTTTGACCTCCTCCTGTCGGATGGCCGAAAGATCCCTCAATTCTTCTACCATGTCAAGGGAGAGTCTCAGCCCCTCCCCGTTCTCGGCTTGCCATTCCTCTCGGCCCTCCCTGGCCGTTCCGACTCGCGGCGTTTGGACCTCAAATTCTATGGGGAGCACCGCCTCGCACCCATGGGAGAGCTTGAAGGGGGTCTCCCCCGTGGCCGTGTTTGGGGTGGTTCTAAGGGCCCAAAGAACGGCGGGGAGATGCTCCACCCAGCTCCCCCTCAAGTTTTCCACCTTCTTCTTGAGGAGATTGACGATGATCTTGTTCGCCGCCTCCACCTGCCCGTTGCTCCTGGGGTGGTGGACCGAGGCGAACCTGAGGTCGATTCCAAGCTGCTCGCAGAAGCTGGTGAACTCGACACTGGCGAACTGGGGTCCGTTATCGGTGACGATGGCTTGCGGCATCCCGTGGCGACAGATGATCTCCCCCCAAACGAAGTTCCTGATCACTTGGGAGGTCACCTTGGCCAACGCCTTCACCTCCATCCACTTTGAGAAGTAGTCGATCATCACTAGGAGGAACCGTCTCTGGCCGCTGGCCTGGGGGAACGGTCCAACCAAATCCATTCCCCAGATTGCGAAGGGCCAGGGGGCCGTGATACTCTTGAGTTGTTGGGCCGGCTGTAGCTGGAGGGGGGCGAACAGCTGGCACTTATGACATCTCCTTGCGAACTCCGCGGCGTCTCGGCCCAGGGTGGGCCAGAAATACCCTTGCCTGACTATCCTTCCTTCCAGGGTCCGACTCCCGGAATGACTTCCGCACTCCCCGGAGTGGACTTCCTCCAGGATCCTCTGCGCCTCACCCTCGGCTACGCAGCGAGCCAACATCCCGGAGAGGGTCTTCCGGTACAGCTGCCCGTCCTTGAGGAGGTAGTAAGCTGACTTGTGCCTCAGCTTCTTCCTGTCCACCCCCTCCGGATATTCTCCCGTGGAGAGGAAAACTACTACTGGGTCCATCCACGAAGGCTGCTGATCGATCTCCATGAGCTCTCCTTCTTCGATGGAGGGGCGGAACAGGTCGGTGATGGTGCCCCCTGCTCGGGGGCCGTGCTTCGCCAGTTGGTCGGCCTGTTCATTCTCTCCCCTTGGCACGTGTCGGATGGAGATGGTCTGGAAGGTCCCTATGACCCCCTTCTCTTTGGCCAAGTATAATTGCAAAGTGGGCTCCCTTGCTTCGAACTCCCTGTTGATCTGGGAAGCCACCACCATGGAGTCAGTTAGGACCTCCACATCCAGCACCCCCAGCTCTCTGGCCAGGCGCAGCCCCGCTATCACTGCTTCGTACTCGGCCTGGTTGTTGGTAATGGGGAAATGCACCACCACCGTCTGCTCAATCTGAGTCCCTTGAGGGCTTTCCAGAACCACTCCTATCCCGAGAGAATGCCTTCCTGAGGCTCCATCCACCCTCACCTTCCAAGGAGTCGGGCAAGTGAGCTCCTCCTCTACTACTTCTACCACGTAGTCGGCCAGGAAGTCGGCCATCGCCTGAGCTTTGATCGAGAGCCGCGGAACGAAGGAGACATCGAACTCGCTTAGCTCCACCGACCATTTGGCCAGCCGGCCTGAATGCTCCACCCCCTCGAAGATGTTGCGGAGAGGATGGTCGGTCACCACTCAGATCGAGTGTGCCTGGAAGTAAGGTCGCAGCCTCCGAGCTGAGACGATTAGTGCGAACGCGAGCTTCTTCAAGATTGGATACCGGATCTCGGCCTTCCTCAGGACCCGGCTGACATAATAAATGGGGAGCTGCCTCTTCCCCTCTTCACGTACTAAGACGGAGCTCAAGGCCTCTGCCCCGACCCTGAGATATAAGAACAAATCCTCACCGTCCTTCGGCCCCTGGAGCAGCGGAGCCTGTGTCAACTGCGCCTTGAGGGCCTGGAACGCCTCATCATATTCCTTGGTCCATTCAAACCTCTGGCCTCCCCTCAGCGTTTTGAAGAAAGGGGAGCACTTCTCCCCTGACCGAGAAAGGAAGCGACTCAGTCCTGCTAGCTTCCCTATCAACCGTTGGACCTCCTTTGCATTCCGCGGGGACCCCAGCTCCAAGATGGCCTTGACCTTGTCCGGATTCGGCTCGACCCCCGCGGAGGTGAGGAGATGCCCCAGGAACTTCCCCCGGCTTGCCCCAAAGACACACTTAAGGGGATTAAGCCGCATTTTGTATCTGCGCAGGGTGGCGAACGTCTCCTCCAGGTCCCGGAGGTGGGAGTCCACGCCCCGGCTCTTGATTATGAGGTCGTCCACGTACACCTCCAAGTTCCTCCCCCTCTGTTCCTTGAAGACCCTGTCCATCATTTTTTGGTAGGTGGCCCCAGCGTTCTTTAGCCCGAACGGCATCATCTTGTAGCAGTAGCAGCCGTCCCCTGTGATGAATGAGACATCCTTGATATCCGGGGGGTGCATCCTGATCTGATGGTAACCTAAAAAGGCATCTAAAAAACTCATTATAGAAAAGCCGACGGCGGAATCAACCAGCGCGTCGATCCGAGGCAAAGGGTAACAATCCTTAGGATAAGCTTTATTAAGAAGGGAAAAATCGATACACAACCGCCAGCGGCCGTCTCCTTTTTTGACCATCACAACGTTGGAGACCCAGCCGGGGTACTGAATTTCGGACACGAAGCCAACTTTGAGAAGCTTCGCCACCTCCTCCCTGATGGGTTCTGCAAGCTTGTCTGCCGTGGATCTCTTTTTCTGCTGGACGGGGCGCGTCCCCGGGTCCAAGTTGAGGCGGTGGCAGGCCACATCCGCGTCAACCCCCGGCATCTCCGCGGCATTCCAGGCGAAGATGTCCACGTTCTTCTGGATGCACTCCAGCATCCGGCCCTGGTCCTCCGGGGTCAGCCCTCCGCTGACGCGAACCTTATCCATCCTTCCTCCTCGGGTGAGCACCTCCAGCTCCACCACTTCTTCCGCCGCCTCCAGCCTGGATCGTTCCCCCCATCCTTCGGCGTCCCCTTCCTCCGGAACGGGGACCTCTACCTCCATCTCCCCTCCTACAGCCCTTACTTCGGCCACTTCCTCCAGATCTTCCCCTTCCGCCTTCTCTGCGCAGTCCTTCACCCCTAGCTCCACCTCTCCGGCTTCCTACTCGTCCTCCTCCATCCTCCGCCCCATATCCTCGGCTCCTTCCTGCCAAGAGATGGTGTTCACCGCGGTGACGTAGCACTCCCGCGCCACCTTTGGGTCTCCCCTAACCCTGACCTGTACCCCCTCAGCGTTGAACTTCAGGCACTGATGGAAAGATGAGGGGACGCAGCGGAAGGTGCTGATCAGGGGCCTCCCGAAGATTGCGCTGTAGCTGCTGGGGGCATCCACAATGACGAACTTGCAGTTTCGGGACTGCCCCCCCAGGGTGACATGGAGGCCGACTCCTCCATCTACCTCCTTCCTTTCTCCCGAGAATCCGAACAGGGGCCCGTCCGAGGCCAGCACCCTCTTAGCTTCCACTTGCATCGCGTCAAACGCCTTTTTGAAGACGACGTTCACGGAGCTTCCATTGTCCACGAGGATCCGAGAGACAGTGAAGTTCTCGATGGCGGCCTTGATGACCAGCGCATCATAGAACGGATCCTCGTGGTCTGGCATATCACTTCTGGAGAAGGTGATCCTCTCTTCTGGCGGCGGGGTTTGGGACGTAGAGGCGACGCTCCGCCGGTACATGGTGTGGAGGCTTGCCTTGCGGGAAGCCTCGATCCCCACTCCCCCGTGGATCACCCCGATCCCTCCTCGGGTCCCCACATCCACCCGGTCTTCGCAGCGATCCTCCTCCGCTCGAGGCAGGACCTCCTCGATCCTCACTTCCTGCCGCACCTCCTCCTGCTGCTGCTGCCGCCCCCTGTTCCCCCTCATTTCCAGGAACTCCGGGCACGTGGCTGTTGTGTGCCCCTCTTCTTGATGGAAGTCGCAGTAGGGAAGCTCCACCCTGAACTCCCTTCTCCTCCTTCTCATGATCCCCCTCCTGGCTCCCAGTGCTATGGCCATGGCTTCCTCCTGATCGGGGAGTCGGGGCCTCTGGCCCTGCCTCCAGCCTGGGGGGTGGAATTGGTCTTGCCTCCCCTGAAAGTGACCCCTTTCGAAGTTCCCCCTCTGTGGCCCTTGCCCCTGCCACTCAGGCCTCCAGCCCAGCCAACGGTCGGGCTCCTGGTGCCCCCACCTCGGCGGCTGCTGCCATTGGGGCTGCCTCTGCTCCCTCTGCTCCCTTTGCCTAGGCTCCCCCCTTCTCTCTTCCTGTCCTCTTCCTCCCTTCGACTCCTTTTCCTCCTCAGTCGCCCACCTGGCCAACTTCCTTGCAAATTCCGGGTTCGATGCCTCCCCGTCGACCTCTCTCGCCGCCCTCTCCATCAGCTCCTCGTAGGAGAGGGGGGGAATTCTCTTCAGCTCCATGCGGAAGAAACCCTGCTGCAGGCCCAGGGTGAAGGCCATCATCAGACTGTGGCCCAGCATCTCCTGGACCTGGGTAACCTCCTCCTGGAACCGATCCACATAGCTCCCCAACGTCTCGTTCACCCCCTGCTTTATGTGGAACAGGGACTCAGACTCCTTCTTCCTCTTCTTTGAGGTAGTGAACCTCAACATGAACCCTCGGCGCAGGTCCTCGAAGCAATAGATGGAACTGGCCGACTGCTGGTGGAACCACTCCCTTGCCTTCTCTCGGAGGGTGATGGCGAAGAGACGGCACTTGAATCCGTCCGACATCTGACGGATGGAGACTACGTCCTCGAACCACTGGACGTGCTGAACCGGGTCTCCCTTCCCGGTGTAGTAGGTCATCTCGGGCTCCCTGAACCCGTCTGGTACTGGAGCTGAGGAGACCAGCTCGCTGAAGGGGCTGCCTCCCCCCACCTGGCGGGCCGGCGAGTCTCGCGGGCCCAACTCGCCGAACCGGCCTCGGCTTGCCGAACCGGGAAAGAGCTCGCGCCCCGGGAGCTCGCTTCCTCGGCCTTCCTCGGCCACCTCCTTCCCGGCTCGCCTGCCGGGAGCGTCCTCGCCTAAGGAGGGGGCAGCCGCGATCGGGATCGTCCGGAGTCGAGCACTCGGCCCGCGTGCCGAGCGCGATCTTGACCAGAGTCAGCACCTCATTCCTGAAGTCTTCAAACATTCCCACCGTTGCAAGAGGTGGCGGGGGTGGCGAGTCCTGTCTGTCAGATCCTTGACCTCCCGTCATTGAGCTCGCCGAAGCTTTTCTGTACTGACCACTATCCACGCTCACCGCACCAAAATGTTGAAACCGGAATCCGGTCTCTTGTGGAGTTCGACCCTTGGGGAAGGGGTGGTCTTGCGCCTACTTTGCTCCTGCAAGAAAAACAACGAGAGAGACAAGAGATAACAGACCCAAGGGCTCAGCAGGGAGGTCCCACCACAAACCCGGAAGATCTCTGAGCGCTTCCCCTCCTTAGCTAAGAGCCGAGCTAAGGTACCCTCAGAGAACACTTGAAGATGAGAGTAAGGAGGCACTCTAAAGCATCCATCCTCAGGTACCCCTTGGGTCTTATTTATAGATTTCCAGAATCTGAACTGCCAATAACCAAAATGACTGACCTGGAAATACCAAAAAGGCCCCTGGTTGGGTCTGCCAACAGCCAAACTCCACTGTTTTGAATAGCTATGCGCAGTCCAACCTGGTCTGCCAACAGCGAGTCTCCGCTGTCCTGAGTAGCTATTCGCACCCTCGGGGGGTCAGCTCGCCTTCAGTTCCCCCGCAGGAGGCGGGCGCGGCTTGGCCTCGCGGCTCGCCTATCCTCCCTGGGCGAGCGTGAGACGATATGGGCGAGCTGCCCATCTTCTGCCGGGCGGGTCGGCAGCCAGGTCGCGTGTGGAGGTTGGTAGGCGGTCGTCGCGACTTCGATCGAGCCACCAACCGCGGGTCGCCAGCTCACTCGCCTTGCTGGCTCGCTCGCCCGAAGTGGGCGGGAGCGGGCCAGCCCTTCCGCCGTATAGCCCGTCTTGTCGCCCGGGTGCGGGTCGCGGGGCCAGGCCTGCTCAACCTCCCTGTCGGGACCCGCTCGCCGGACACAGGGTTGTACAATGTTGAGATCCTTTTGATCCAAAAGATACTTTAGGCTCTTATGGTTTGTGAATATATCAACTTTCATGCCAAATAAATAATGATGCCACAGTTTTAGTGCAAAAATCACCGCCGCTAACTCCAAGTCTTAGATGGGATAGTTCCGCACATGTACTTTCAACTGGCATGAGGCATAAGCGATTACCTTTCCAAACTGAAGAAGAACGCAACTCAAGCCACTCCCTGATGCATCATTGTAGATTTTAAAGCCGTCTGAACCACATGGCGATGTCAATATTAGTGCTGTGGTCAAGTGACTCTTCAGCTCTTCAAAAGCTCGTGGGCACTCCGGCATCGAGATGAACTTCTGATCTTTCCTCATTAGTGTGGTAAGAGGCAAGGCGATCCATGAGAAGTTTTCTACGAAACGTCTATAGAAGCCCGCCAGTCTAAGGAAACTCCTGACTTCGGCTACATAAGACAACACTAGCCACTCCTATATTGCGACTATCTTTGACGGATCCATCGTAATGTCTTCTCCACTCGCCACATGGCCAAGAAAAGACACTGACGATAGTCAGAACTCACACTTTGAGAACTTGGCGTAGAGCTTGTTCCTTCTCACGGTATGCAACACCATACTTAAATGGTTCACAAGATCTTCTTCAGACTGAGAGTACACTAGAATGTAGTCAATAAAGATGATTACAAATATGTCCAAGTACTCTCTAAATGTTCGGTGCATTAGGTCCATGAACACCGATGACGTATTTGTTAGCCCAAACGACATTACTATGAACTCATAATGACCATAACGTGTTCTAAATGCAGTCTTTGGAATGTCACATTCCCGAATCCTCAACTGGTAATAACTATACTTTAAGTCCATTTTAGAATAGACAGTTAATCCCACTATCTGATCGAACAAGTCATCAATTCGTTGTATCAGATACTTGTTCTTCTCCATCAGCTTATTCAATTCTCGATAGTCGATGCATAAACGTAGACTACCGTCCTTCTTTTTCACAAAGAGAATAGGTGTGCTCTATGGTGACATACTTGAGCATATATATCCCTATTCCAGCAACTCTTGTAGTTAAACTTTTAGTTCCCCCATTTTCTTTGGCACTACACGATATGACGAGCTGGCCACAGGTTTTGCACCTAGTACCAACTCAATAGAGAAGTCAATTCCCCACTGGGGCGGTAACACTGGAAGATCCTTAGGAAACACAGTAGCATACTCCAAAATAATCGGAACATCACTCACACAGGATTTTGGCTCAACATCGTTTATAGGCGTGAAGAATAACTCCGCGCCCTTTTGAACAGCTTTGACGACTTGGAGAGCAGACATCAATAATTTGCTCGATCCTCTCATACCAGCAAATTTTCTCACTAGCTCGGTATTTTGTCCAGTGTGATCTCCTTGGAATTGCAATCGATAAAGGCACACTGCTCCGAGAGACAGTCTATACCAAAGATTACATCAAATTCCAATATCGGCAGCACAGATGCTTCCAATTCGAAATCCTAACTTCCTATCCATACCTCCACATATCAAGTCCTAACCTCATGCATCACACATCGGTTTGGCAATAACACATTCACACTATCTACTGTCATACGAATCGGCACTCTGATCCACAACACAAAGTCCATAGATAGAAACGAAAGCGAAGTACCCATGTCAAACAGTGCTCTCGCCGGATAGTCTCAAATATGGACAAAGCCAAATACAGACACATCATGCACAAGCTGCGCACAAGGTAGGAAGTATAAAACGCAGTAAGATAATATCTTAACTCGTACCTGTGATGACGTCACTTTATTTTATGGCCTCCTGTTGGCCAAGATTATACACCCTTGGCTGAGCTGGAGTAGAGTGGGATGCAGCGGACTCCACCGTCTTTCCCTTTTCCGCATACATTGCTCCTGCCTTTTTCTCACCCTTTTGAGGATCACTCCGATAATCGCGGGCAAAGTGTCCTAGTTTGCCGCAGGTATAACATGTCCACGGGCCTTGCCGAGAAGTTGCTCCAGAAGCAACAATAGAGGGAGCCTGTCTAGAAGACTTGGATCTCTTACCCCATTTACTTCGGTAGTTTGATTTTCCCTGGTGCAGCACTTTGAACTTAGGATTTGTCATAGCCAAGTACGTTTTTCCCCGTACCTGCTTCATATCTTTCTCCAACGCATGAGGCGTATCAACCAACCCTTGAAACCCTCGGTTCAACGAACTCGAGAGCGGGAATCTCAGCTAATCCCACAACCCTTCATAGAACTGATTGGTTTTACACTCTTCATCAACAAAGATAGACCCCGCATAATGTTCCAACCTTGTAAACTCATGTAAGTAGGTATAAACACTACTTTCTCCTTGAGTTAGATGCTAGAATTCATTTCCCATGACTATTCGTTGTGCAGATGGCAGGTGCTTTACAAAGAACAGTCTCGAAAACTCCTCTATTGAGACTTCTGTTAGTTGTCTGCCCACTAAGTGGTGTAGATCCATTTCATCCCACCATAGCTGAGCCTCTCCTTCCAATAAGAAAGTGGCCAAGGTGACATTTTATTCCTCCTCAGTTCTTATTGCCGTCAAAATCAGCTTAACTCTAGCAATTCAATCCTCTGCCTGCGTTGGGGATCCTACCCCCGCGAACATGGGAGGATTTAATCTCATAAACTGCTTTAGTTGCCGTTCTTCTACTCGTGGATATATAACAACCTCAACAGGTACTGGCCTCACAACAACCTGTCCTCGCACCACTGCAGGCTGCGTCACCCCAGTAGGCTGCGCCTCCCCAGTAGGCTGCACCTCCCCAGTAGGCTGTGCCTGTATCATTGCAAACAATGCCTCAACAACTAAGCTTTAACAACTTTTCAAAAGCAACAACAACTTTGTAGGAATGCGAAGGTTCCTCAAATAGGTGTATTTGCATTCCTTAGTGGACAATTTATAGTTCATTTATGTTATAACAGGTCGCACTTACACGTGCTTGCCACACCACAAAAGAATTCGACCACGAATTCAAAGGAAGAAGACCAAGACAAGCAAATACCAAATTGTAACACCTCAATCCGTCACATGAAATATAACAGAGGGTCCTGCCTGGGCCCCATACCATATTCCAGAAACAGGCAGCGGGGTTATAGGTTAATATCATAGAATACTCGAATCCTAACTCAGAGCATTATAACAGAAGCTTTATGGTTATTTGAACTCAAATTCATTTTAATGTCCACAATATATAAACCACCATTTATATATAAAGCACAAGAATGTTAGATAAAAATACATAAAGGTTATGGCATTAAGGCCTTACAGTTACATTTCAGCAGTGTGGATTACAAACATCAGCACGCAGGTCGGCCATACTTGAAAAGAAGTAAAAGTTCTTTATTCGTCCTTCAAGGGCCAGCATAGTAGCAGCATGGGCTTTAGCCACTATTTCCTACTCCCGATCGGCTCTCAAATACCTATACAAGGACAGTCCACCACAATGTTTGCAAACAAGGCAACGGTCAGCATTCAGCTGACCAATTTATAACGACCCTACCCATTTCTCGGGGCAGTGGTATTCCTTACCTATAGGCATAACATTTTCACAAACTGATATATCACAAAACGTGCACTCACGCACATTTCAGTATATCACAAACGTCGGTCGCACGACCCGACGCTCTATGCACTCAGGGCACATTATCGGTGTACCAGAAAACTAGGGTCCCACCACCGTTCAAAGGTACCAGACCCAACAATAAACATTGAGCATTCCCAGTCTTTACGGCATACAACCTAATACTCTCATTATGCGATACTAGTGAACACCAATAACTTCGGAATTTAGGTTATACATCCATAATGCGGATACAATTCAGCCTTTTTCGGTTGCTCAAATTGTCAGATCTAACGCTAGTCTGATGCGGGTTGGCTTCCTCTTGTTCGTTCGGCTCACTGGCCTTTAGGAGCTCATAGTTCACAAAGTAGCCTCACAGTCTCCCAGAGACAGGATTTCATAATCACAGGTTATCTAGTAACTATCTCCAACGACAACTACTATCGCGTGGCGTTAGCGACAGAACACACTTTCTATACCCAGCCCCAACCATAACTGGACCAACTATCCAGAAAACCATGCAGTCACCTACAGTTCTAGAAACAATGGACTTTCACAGCACAAATAGCTCACTAATAGCTATCGTCATTGTCGATACTCATAGTCGCCCGACGACATCCAACAGTCACCCAGACCGTCGTATTTCATGGGTATTTTCCTGGTGCGCAGCTCCAATACTTCACGCTACTTCTAGTTCACAGATACAACCCCGCAGACACCGTAAATTACTCGTTTATACTCGGAGTCTTCTCTAGTTTGCAAAATAAAACATTACCAATTCAGACCAACCTGTCCAGATGGGCTTCACACAGCATGCATATTCCGTACTACATATTTTTGGATCTATATGCAAGACTTACTCGGGATTTAATGAATCAACCAAACGGAAATTCCTTGACTCTCCACCTTTTGGTGGGGATTCAATGCATATGGAAAAATAATGAGTTCACTTGTCCAAAAAGGATGACCGTTACCCTTGAAGTTCTATTCGGAGCCATGACCAAGCTTTTCTACGCGGATGGAAAGTAGCACACGACTCTCCTTTTTGCGGTTCTATGCTCAGATCTTAATTCTACCCACAAGACCTTTTCTAGCAACTAGTCCCACACTCCTTAGTTCCTTCATCTGAGAACACTCAAAGGAGATGAAAGGAAGAGAGACAGTGGAGAAGGACATAATAAATTCCTCAATCCATAACCCTCTGCATAAGTAGGCTCAGGATTAACCAAAACCACATAATTTCTTCTCATCCTAAAGCAACAACCATGATTTGAGTTGAATAGTCAACCCACCGCTCATCGACCGCTATTACTCCAAAATCAGTTCAACTTTCGTCGAGCTCGAGAAGGCAGTTCGATGTGAAGGTCGTTCGACGTTCTTCGAACTCAAGACAACCGTTCATCGTTCATAGAACGGACGATAAAGTCGTTCGTCGTACACGCTGTTCGACGAACACGCAGTTCAACGTTAGTCGAACTCACTGGAAGCCATTCGACATTCGTCGAAAGGATACATGACAACACCAAGTTCGTCGAAAGGAAAATAGAACCACATTCATCGAACGCCCGCTCGACCCCCGTCGAGCGCCCGTTCGACGCCTGCCGCGCGCCCGTTCGACGCCCGCCGCCCGCCCGTTCGACGCCCTCCGCGCGCCCGTTCGACGCCCGCCGCGCGCCCGTTCGACGCCCGCCGCGCGCCCGTTCGACGCCCGCCGCGCGCCCGTTCGACGCCCGCCGCGCGCCCGTTCGACGCCAGCCGCGCGCCCGTTCGACGCCCGCCGCGCGCCCGTTTGACGCCCGCCGCGCGCCCGTTCGACGCCCGCCGCGCGCCCGTTCGACGCCCGTCGCGCGCCCGTTCGACGCCCGCCGCGCGCCCGTTCGACTGCTTCGCCTTCCTACTCCTTTTGGGGTGTTACAGATAGTGTGGATATCCTCTTAGGTTTCATTTGTTTTAGCGGTGGCAGGTTGATCAGGTGGGTGAAAACGGAGAGTTCCAACTGGTGGGGGGAGGTGGCTGCTCCAAACAGAGCTTTTTGGGGCGTTTATCAAGGTGGGCGGGTGGAAACAGAGAAAACGCCACCGGAGGTTCATTTGTTTACCCTCATTCCGACGGCGTTTGCGCAAAACGGAGTTGCAAAATGCTCAAACAAATAGAGCCTTAGTAGTGGAGATGCCGGCTCTACTGTCACCATTTGGCCATGACGGATGATGCCTGAGAGGTTTGCTACCTGCTCAAAAAGTTGGAACTAAAGGACTATGTCGACATAGCAAAAAAGAGAGCATTAGTTGCATGTGTGCATCATAAACCATGATTTCATTGCATTGCACCACAAAGATCCTCATCATATAAATCTGTATGGGAACTTTTATATGATGAATTACTTTCTGCTAAGCCGATCCTTAACTTATAAATCGGTATGAGCATTTTTATAAGTTAAGTTCTATTTTTGTTTGTAGATTAAATGCTGGTAGTTGACTGCTCTTACTCTTACAGTACTTTTAATGTAGAATGATGTTGTTATTTAATGTACACTGCTACTATTACTTTTATTATAAGTAAAGATATGTCACCTGCTTGTACTTACAATTTATATACATATATTATACCCCTCTTCTTTCTCCCGCCCGGTGCCTAAGAGTCGTCGGGGTGAGAGGATGAGATTGACACTTAGTCTTTATGACTGACAATTGCTACGACTATCTTTAGGAGGACACCTAACAGATAGAGCAGTAGCAACAACATGTTATATAGGAGGGCAGCCAGGACAGGGGGACAGGGCCTGAAACGATGATACCCTCATTACCGTCGGTTACTGATGTGAGATTTTGAGAGACTATATGTTGTAGCCCTTTGGGCACTTAACTCTGATGTATTTAGGAGCTATGTAGCTACCAGTCTCTACTCTTTTGTACTTGTATTAGTGTGGATTTTTTACTTCTGTATATTCTTTATGTTGGGTTGGCATGGATGATATTTGTGAGAGCTGGTAGAATAGGCGTCTTATAGTACCAGTCAACCCGTGTGTTGACGCTATTGCAAGGCGGCTGTTCTGGGCATAAAACTCCCCTCGACTGTGTGTTGTGTTCTGGGAGGGGGGGGAGGTCTTACAAATGGTATCAGCTTACAACGATCCTGAATTAAAGAAATTATTAAACAGTGGGCCACCCCCGCTCTAATGGTCAGTTTGTCGTCAAACTAACATAGCGGAAGCAGTAGTGTGCTCATGTGTAATTCACACTAAGTATATATAGTTATTACCCTATGATTAGCCAACCTGACCTTAGGTTTATGTCTTTATACGTAGATTCTGGCACATACAGAGCCAGTAGTGGGCACTCCCGCCCATTCCGTCCCTACTCAATTTGAATAGTCGGAACTGGGATAAACCCTCATGACAATCTTAGACGAATTCAGATCTCAACAGACCCCAGTACTGCAGCAAGCCCAAGGTTCTAACTAGTTGAGTATCTTCTGAGCCCTCTCCCCGACGGAGTAGGCTGTTCGCACTGAGTGGATAGATAATGTGCAATAATTGATAGCTAGAATCAGATGTCAAGCCAATTTGGCTGTTACTTTGGTTGCATCCATCTTGGAATGACACACAAAAAGGTGGTGGAAGTCCCTCATGGGCTCCACTTTTCAAGGATGCGTATACACTGATATCAGTTGGAAAGATTTTTTTGTTGCCTTCTTAGAGCATTTCATCCCTTCCACGAATCGTGACGAACTTGAATAATGGTTCGTGCAGTTGAAACAAAGATCTAAGTCAGTGGCAAAATATCAGCAGGAGTTTCAGCATCTAGCAAGGTTTGTGAACTCCTATAGTTTGGATGATCGCGAGCACGCGAAACAGTTTTACAAAGGCTTATGAGATCCACTAATGCAATCACTTTTGTTTATAGCGTACTTGAGCCTGGCGGAGATAATAGATATAGAAAAGAGGTTAGAGGCGGATCATTTGGGAGTCCGGCCAGTGGTAAGAGATCCGTAGTAGGCGTGATGGAAGTGGGCCTAGCTTTTGGAGTAGGAAGAATGCTCATGGCGGAGGAGGAACTCAAAGAGGGGGTGGTCGCTTCCGTTAGAACTTTCAGATGGAGCATCCAACCCCACAACCAGCATTGCCTTAACCTCAGCACTTTCAATGGTATCAACAACCCGGAGTGTTAACCCCGAAATCGGCGATCCTTCCCAAGGGAGCCAGCTTGCTCATCGCCGCCTGCACCGGGTTCCTCCTGGAGGCCGTGATGCCCTAGGTTTGGCGGACAGAATTCTCTGTCCCCTCAGGCCGCGTGGCCTACGTGGTCTCAGCGGTCTATCCCCCAGGCCGCGCGCCTCTCTTTGGCTGGCAGGGTTTGCGGACTGCTTCTGCAGTCCACCCCTGCAGGCCGCCACCATTTCGGCTTAACCGCGAGGTTGTATCCGCATGTCTCTCTCTGCCGGACTCAACTTCCTATCCGCCTAACATCTACCACGATTTTGCCTCGCCAACATGCGCGGCCTGCCTCGTCTGCCCAGCAGGTCGCAAGTCATTTGTCGCCCAGCAGCGTGGGCAACCACCTTCGACAGTCCGCCTAAGGAGTGCGGACTCCAGCTCCGCCACTACTCGCAGAAATCAACAGCAACACCCCATTCCTTGCGAGCTCAGCGAACTCAAAGTGTGGTCAAGACTTCCAGTCCGCCTTCATTGGTGGAAACCAACAGCAAAAGCTAGAACTCCCTCAAAGCAGTCCCAGACCGCCCAGTCTTCTGCGGACTCACCGGACTCCGCGGGCACTCTGCTGCCCGCACCCCCTTGTAGATCGCTCAGTTCAGCAGTGGCGGACTCCGCGGATTCTCCTCGCAGTACGCCACACAGCTTCCAGCATCCGCAACCCACAGCAGTAGCAAGACAGTCACAGCTCAGCAGTAACGGACTCCGCGAACCCGCATTGCAGTCCGCCACAAAGTCTCCCGTCTAGCCGTCAGCAGCTCCAGCTCCAGAAGCAAGCCCCAGTCCGCTCGGTCTGTTGCGGACTCAACGGACTCTGACTCCTTCTCGCTCAAGTTACCGTCTCACCGGGGGTAACGTCACCGCAAGCCGTTACCTCCTCGGGCCTATAAATAGCCCCCCATGACTCGCATGTAGGGCATCACAACATCAAGGATCGCCGCCGGAGGGTCGTCACCAGTGTTCCTGCGGACTCCAATTCCTAGACAGCGCTCCCTTCTCTGCTTGGTCACGCGGTCTACCGTCTTCTGATCTACAATCCGCGCGGTCTCCCGTTTTCCCTTAATCGCGCGTCCTGCCGATTAAGATCTACAGTCCGCGCGGCCTCCTCTGGCATTCCTCTTCCTTAGCCACCAGCTTCCTTTTGTACCCCTTTATTGCTTTGTTGTAAAGGTGTACTAGCAAGTTGTAACTCTCGCTGTTAATAAAGGAAAGCCCGTCGCAAGAGTGGCATTTAGGCCGCGACGGGCGAAGTCTGCTGTTGCCGCTGCTAGAGGCCCCTTCTCCCTTCTCTCTAGCTCAACTCAGCTCCTCTCGCTAACCAACCTGCAAGCACAACCGTCATATTAACCGTCTGCTCGACAGCTCCTGATCAACCTCCTCCTCTCTTGATCAACCTTCTCTGTTGATCAAGCTTCTCCTCTGCTCTCAGCACCCTCTCCTCTATCCCCGCAACTCCTTCGACAAGCTGTTTGCTCCACTCTCAAGCACTCAGAAGCTTCCCTCTTCTCCTCTATCCCCGCAGCCTTCATCATCTTCCTCTCCTAGCTTGTAAGATCGAACAACCCCTCCGTGTTAGCTACCCCGGTGCCGCGTTTCCACGCATCAACAGTTAACATGCGACCTTCAGATTCGGTCAGACGGTGAACAACGACAGTTACCCATGTCAGATCACCAATCAGCCGAGAACTATGCTCCAAGTCCTAGAGATGATCCTCTCTAGGAAGCCTTTGAGCAGTCGCGCCGTGAGAATGCTCAGCAGTTCCAAGCAATCAACAAAATTCTTGCTGCAATCACGCAGCGATTAAACTCTCATCCAGCAACAGCTCCAGTTGATTCCACTGCTCCGATCAATCCAACAACTTTGGAACACCAACCAGCTTATCCTCAAGCTTGCCCGCCAGTCTATCCTCCTTATACAACAACCTTCCCACAAGGTCTTGCAGCTCCTCTGGGACCACAAGATGAAGAATTTGCTGCTCGCCAAAACTTCTTCCGGGAAGCAGCCCGGGGAAGTCCTGCTAGATTTCCCAACTTTCAGGGAAGTCACCCTTACCCTGCAGCTCCTACCTTTGCTCCTCCTGCAACAACTTTTTCTTTTTATCCTTTTGCTTCTTTTGCAACTGCAGCTTATGCCCCTTTCTTTCCTTATGTTGTAGGAGAGCAATAAGAACCTTCTCCATTCACAAAGAATGTTCGCCACGAACCAACTCCGACTAACTTTAGAGAGCCCCGGTTACCAATCTACACCGGGGAGACTGATCCAGTAAAGCACCTTCAAGCCTTCGAATCAGCCATTGCTCTCAAAACCCTTACAGATTTGACTAAGTGCAAGCTCCTTGTCACAAACTTTGATGGGCAAGTGAGGGACTAGTTCTATGGCCTCCGTCCTCACTCCATCACTTCCTTCGTTGATCTACGAAGGAGTTTCTTCTCCGATTCTCGACCTCCACTAAGAGAAAGGGCAGTCATGAAGCCCTCTTTGAGATCAAGCAGCGTAGCGATAAAACTTGCTCTCAGTTTGTTGATCGATTCCAAAGAGAGATTTTGGACATCGAGATTACTGATCAAGAAATGTATAGAGTGGATCTTATCCACGGTCTTCGAGAAGGGCCTCTCAAGTTTGAAGCCAATGTCCGTGCGCCAAGAACATACCAAGAGTTGATTGCTCTAGCCAACTCGTACATTCAAGGAGAAAAGAGCAATCCAGGCTTTGTCTCCCGGCTTCTATTCGAGGAAGATCTTCCTCACAAGCATCCTCCAAGGTCTCCTCGCAATCATTTCCCAACTCACTTAAGAAAGGAGAGAAGGTTTCAACGCCATCAATACTCCTTCCCGAGCCATGATCATGCTCAAGACCCATTACTGCCACCAGCTCCGCCTTCACAAATAGCAGCAGTTCATCATCAGCAAGACAACGACTTGCATGAGTCTGATCTCGACGAGGCCATGCAAGAAGTAATCCAGATTATGAAAGATAGGGCAAACTACAAGAAGCCTTATCGACGAACCGATCAGAGGTCTAAAGATTCCGAACCATACTGTGAATTCCACAAAGAGTCGGGCCACTTGACTGAGAACTGTCGAGCACTCCGCCAGCTTGTGTAAAGGATGCTCCGGCAGGATAAGATGCTTGACCTGCTTCCCAAAGAAGATCGCCCTAGTCCAGCAACCCTAAAGAGCAAAGAAGTCGCAGATGTTCCTTGCTCCTCCAAAGGAGTGAACCTAGTCGAAGAACCTCGTCTCCTTGTTGTCAACAACACTGTCGAATGCGTCGATGCCGACGACGAGGGTGTGCTTGGAAGGCTATTCTAAGCAAGCAAAGGACTTCACAGTCCTCCCAATTCTCTCAACCTTGATGAGTTATCTCAACTCTTACCCTTACTCTTTTCTAACATTTTCATTTTGCAAAACACTTCTCAGTGTTCATTATTGCTTTTCAACAAAGCTTTTATCAGTAATTTTATACTGACACAGTTCCCCTCTTGTGATGCTTCCTCCTCTATCTTTTTCTCTTTGCCAAAGAGATCACTACACCAATGAGATATCGCCAAGTCTGGAATTCTCCCTCCGTAGTTTGTTCTCTGGCACCACCGCTTCGACCACATATGGCGGGAGTATACCCATATGTGTAGTGGGAGCCGTTCAATCTATGATGTTGGGCTTCAGATTTTGGATCCTAGCCGGCATATGACACAGAGTGTGTGCTAAGGGAGCCCCATGTGTTAGCTCTGCTGTGCTTCGCAAAGGATACATTACAGTTATGATGATCTTTGCTTGACAAGCAATGACGACCAAGTGTAGCCTTGTCTCTTTGATCATCACATCACTGTGATGGCCGAACACTCTGTGGTACTCTCGATCCGTGCCTTCTCGGGTTCCCACAACTTCACTGATCAATCCATAGACAAGCAATATGCCACTTGGCGCAACTAGTCTTATTGATTAGTCATGCTTGTACCCGAGGCAAGAGAGCAGTGCATCTATCGCTTCCTTCCTAGGATTTTTTGCCCATGTCTCCATTTTGTGCTCTGTCGAGGGAGTATAGCTAGTGCTCTTTTTTTTCAACTGCCTTCTTTCACAGGTGAACAGGTTAATCCGACCTCTCAAAAGGATTATCAAACATCCGCTTTGTTTGTGCTCATTTCATATACATTGCTTGCTCAAGCGCTATTAGATAAAGATTCACAAAGCTATTCATTGCACTTATCAAAATCTAATGGCATCAAACATTGATCAAGGAATCTTACTTTCCTCGATCACCAAGCCATGATATTGCAATCTAGTTCAGATTGGCAGAATTCGTCAAGTTACTTCTCTGCTAATCTGATCATGTCAGTCCCGCCACATCAACAGTTAACGCTTGATTTATTGATCTGGGCTTCATGATGAAGATCTCATCAGGCATTTCCTCTGCTATTTGATCATATCAACCTTATCTCATCAACAGTTAACACTTGCAAGCCTTCTCTTCACAGGTACTTGCAAGTTATTTTCATATCTTGTTTGCTTCTAATTTTTCTCCTTGCAGAGATTAACAAACCCTTGCAAGCCTTCTCCACAGGTACTTGCAAGCTCCTTTCATACATATATTGTCTGCTTCTAACTCTTCTCTTTGTAGAGATTAATAGACACCTGCAAGTCTCATCTAGGTACTTGCAGTTTAATTCATTGTTCTATGTCTGCTGCTCACTCTTTTCTTAGCAGTGGTTAGCAGACACTTGCATGCCTCATTCAGGTACTTGCAAGCTATTTTCATGTTTTACCTTCTTCTAACTCTCACTTTGTAGAAAGCAACATATACTTGCAAGCTTCATTCAGGTACTTGCAAGCTACGCACATATACCTTGTTTGTTCCTAACTCTCATTTTGCAGAGATCAACCGACACTTGCAAGCCCTTTCACAGGTATTTGCAAGTTACTTTCATATACTGTGCATACCATTAACTCTTCTTTTGCAGAAACCAACAAAGACTTGCAAGTCCCTTCCAGGTACTTGCAACTCATTTTTCTTTCTCGTATACCCTTCATCCTTCCTTTTTTGCAGAGGATAGCAGGTGCTTGCAAGCCTCCATCAGGTACTTGCAAGTTATTATGCTTTTATATTTTCCTCTCACTTTTATTTTGCAGAACTTAGTGGAAGACACACCTTCGTTTTGCAAAGGCAAACTCAGGTACACACTCGATGTACCGCCCATACATGCCTACCTTAACTTTCCTCTTGCAGGAAATAGACATGCAACACCAAACTTCTAAGGAGAGGCTTCAAGTTCTATCTCTCCTTGCCCCTTCTCTTTTCGTTGGGGTGGATCACGATTTTCGTGGGTCTCCAACTTTTTCGAAGTTCTTTTCGGAACTTAAAAAAAGTGCGGGGATTATGTTAACCCCGAAATCGATGATCCTTCCCAAGGGAGCCAGCTCGCTCATCGCGGCCTGCCCCGGGTTCCTCGTGGAGGCCGTGATGCCCTAGGTTGGGCGGACAGAATTCTCTGTCCGCTCAGGCCGCACGGCCTGCGCGGTCTGCCCACCAGGCCGCGCGCCTCTCTTTGGCATGCAAGGTCCGCGGACTGCTTCCGTAGTCCACCCCTGCAGGCCGCCCCCCTTTCGGCTTAACCGCAAGGTTGTATCCGCATGTCTCTCTCTGCCGGACTAAACTTCCTATCCGCCTAACAGCTACCACGGCTTTTGCCTTGCCAACATGCGCGGCCTGCCTCGTCAGCCCAGCAGGTCGCAAGTCCTTTGTCGCCCAATAGCGTGGGCAGCCACCTTCGCCAGTCCTCCTAAGGAGTGCGGACTCCAGCTCCGCCACTACTCACAGAAATCAACAGCAACATCCCGTTCCTTGCGAGCTCGGCGGACTCAAAGTGTGGTCAAGACTTCCAGTCCGCCTCCATTGGTGGAAACCAACAACAACAGCCAGAACTCCCTCAAAGCAGTCCCAGACCGCCCAGTCTTCTGCGGACTCGCCGGACTCCGCGGACACTCTGCTGTCCGCACCCCCTTACAGCTCGCTCAGTTCAGCAGTGGTGGACTCCGCGGATTCTCCTCGCAGTCCGCCACATAGCTTCCAGCATCCACAACCCACAGTAGTAGGCGGACAGTCACAGCTCAGCAGTAACGGACTCTGCGAACCCGCATCGCAGTCTGCCACCAAGTCTCCCGTCCAGCCGTCAGCAGCTCAATCTCCAAAAGCAAGCCCCAGTCCGCCCGGTCTGTTGCAGACTCAGCGGACTCTGACTCCTTCTCACTCAAGTTACCATCTCACCGGGGGTAACGTCACCGCAAGCCGTTACCTCCTCGGGCCTATAAATAGCCCCCCATGGCTCGCATGTAGGGCATCACAGCATCAAGGATCGCTGTCGTAGGGTCGTCGCCAGTGTTCCTGTGGACTCCAATTCCCAGACCGCGCTCACTTCTCTGCTTGGTCATGCGGTCTGCCGTCTTCTGATCTACAGTCTGCGTGGTCTCCCGTTTTCCCTTAACCGCGCGGCCTGCCGATTAAGATCTACAGTCCGCGCGGCCTCCTTTGGCATTCCTCTTCCTTAGCCGCCAGCTTCCTTTTGTACCCCTTTATTGATTTGTTGTAAAGGTGTACTAGCAAGTTGTAACTCTCGCTGTTAATAAAGGAAAGCTTGTCACAAGAGTGTCATTTAGGCCGCGACGGGCGAAGTCTGCTGTTGCCGCTGCTAGCGTCCCCTTCTCCCTTCTCTCTAGCTCAACTCAGCTCCTCTCGGCAACCAACCTGCAAGCACAACCGTCATATTAACCGTCTGCTCGATAACTCCTGATCAACCTCCTCCTCTCTTGATCAACCTTCTCTGTTGATCAAGCTTCTCCTCTGCTCTCAGCACCCTCTCCTCTATCCCCGCAACTCCTTCGAAAAGCTGTTTGCTCCACTCTCGAGCACTCAGAAGCTTACCTCTTCTCCTCTATCCCCGCAGACTTCATCCTCTTCCTCTCCTATCTTGTGAGATCGAACACCCCCTCCGTGTTAGCTGCCCCGGTGCCGCATTTCCGCGCATCAACACGGAGGGCGTTCGGGCAAGTTTGTTTCCAATGTAATTAGTCGGGCCACATCCGACGTTATTGCCCGCAGCTAGGTGGAGATGTTTTTGGGTATTGCATCCATAATAACCCAGATTTGTATGAACTTACCCTTAAACTAAGATGAATTAAATTTGTATTTGATGTTCCTTTTAGTTGAGTGTTTGCAGGATACAATTGCCAAGTGTAGGCCAATGTCAGTCTATAATGAGTCACCAAACACATGACCATACAATGTAATCCATCATTGTATGATCCATGGTGTTGACTCATATGTAGCCTCTCTATTGGGACACACTTCTTTTTCAAGCACTAAAGGCTTGAGAGAAAAGTTGGATGTTGTATATCTTGAAGAAATTAAGTTTACAATTTTCAGAAATATTTCTAAGTCTTTTCTCGAGTAGGAATTTTTGTACTTGAGAAGAACTTGAGTTTATTCTCGAGTAAGACTTGTCATGAACTCAAGTTGCAGAAGCAGTTCTCGAGAAAGCCTAGTGCTGTTCTCGAGAATGCCATGTGTTCTCGAGTACTCCATGACTTTCCTTCTCGAGTTACTTCTTTTCCAGACAAAAATTATTTCCAAGTCTTTTTCTCGAGAAGCCACATGTTATTTCTCGAGAAGGTTAGTATTAATTCTCGAGAACCAGAAGTCATTTCTCGAGTAACAGATTCTTTTCTCGAGTAATGGAATATTTTCTTGAGAACAAAAAATCATTTTTCTCGAGTACTTCTTTTCTTTCTCGAGATTCATAAATTTCCACCTTTATATTTTTCTAAGTCTTTCTCGAGAAGCAAAATATTTTTCTCGAGAAGGCTATGTTTAGTTCTCGAGAAGTAGAAAGTTTTTCTCGAGACCTAAAATATTTTTCTCGAGTGTCAGACATCTTTTCTCGAGATACCCCTTTGTTCTCTAGTACCAAAGGACTTCTTCTCGAGAACAAAAATAATTCTTTTCGAGTACTTTCCGTCATTGCTGATTTCCACCTCCAAATTTTTTTCTAAGTGTTTTTCTTGAGATCCTCATCATTCTTCTCGAGAAACAGAAAACCTTTTCTCGAGTACTATTATTATTCTCGAGAAATGTTATACTATTCTGAATTTTTTTCTAAGTATCGATAGACGGGATTTCAAATGTAATTAGCGCATTATTGGTCCACGTGTCAAGCATTTTTTTATGATTATGACCGTTAGGCTAATCCTATAAAAGGTCTTATCATAATAGCCAACCCTAAGAAGAAAACCTTAGCATTCTGAATCAGAAATTGTCTTTCCAAAATCGGAAGCTGCCGCTATTCATGGTATTCATCGCCGATCTGCTTTCGATCTAGAGATTCAGATCAAGTGATTCAACAGATCAAGATCTTATCCATCGACAGATTCTTTTCTTGATCGTGTTGAGTCCAAAATTTTCAGATCTAGAGATTTAGCCGAGTCATCTTTAATATATTTCTGATAGAGCTTGAAATTTCAAGGAAGAAGAAGGCTGAAGTTTTTCAGATCTGAGATCAATACGGTTTATATTTCTTTATATTCCATTTTATTCTTGTAGGAGATTATTCTCCGAGTGTAGGAGCTTTGTTCTCCGAGTTATTTGTAGGAAGTTTCTCTTTCGAGTGTAGATCTTAGTTTGAAGGATCGAGTTATAGGAACTTTGTCCCGAGTGGTAGGATTGTTTTCAATCCGAGGTAGTGGAGTAGCTGAGTCTAGTGCATTTCTAGATCAGTGAGGTGGAAAGTGGATGTACCCAAGGTTGGGGAACCACTATAATTCTTGGTGTCGTCCGTGTATGCTTGTTTATTTTTTTGTGCATCGCTCGTTCATTTTTCATTCAGCAAAAAGACGTAGAACTCACCTATTCACCCCCTCTAGGTGATTTAGATAGATAAGTTAAACACTTTTCAGATATTCCCCCTATTGTTCCTCCGGCAGCTCATCAAGGACAAGGGTAAGTCCATGATTGAGGACGAAGACCATGAGGAATAAATCTTGGACCTGCCCGGGAGCAGATCTTTGCTCTAGATATGACTCAAGAGCAGAACCCTCAGGACGTGATTGAAGGTATTTCGTAGTCAAATTAATATATTATAAGCATTTATCCTTAGCTTGCCTGAGTTTGTGCAAGAAGTATAGCTTTGACATTATTATACCTTAGCATCTAAGCATCGTGACTGTTAGTAGGAAACCAGCCCATACTCTATTTGATACCAGTGTCACTCATTCATTTATCTCAGCAGACTTTGTAAAGGATCTAAATAGTGTGCAATATTTCACTCGAAGAGTGTGCCTACCAAACGGCTCCGAGATGACTTCATCCGCCAAGTGCGACTTGGAAGTGTATATTGGAGGAAAACCTTTTGAGACCCCTGCAACGGAGTTGGGAATGCCTGAATTTGATCATATTCTAGGCATTACATGGCTGGATTGGAACCATGTCAGGATTGATTGTATGGCAAAGCAAATCACCTTGAGGCACATAGACTCTGAGATAGTCTTTCAAGGTATTAGACTCGTACCCCAAATATTTTGTCTTCCATTCAGGACATTAAGGCCATTAAGGCCCATAAATAAGGGAATGGGGTGTATATGGTATGTTTTGAGTTAAAAGAAATGGAGACTAGAATAGCAAATGTTCCTGTAGTTCGGGATTTTCCAGATGTTTTCCGAAAAAGATGCCAGGATTACCCCCACCTAGAGAAGTGGAATTTCAGATCAAACTAGTACCGGGTGCCAAATCCATCTCTCGAACTCCATACAGGATGGCCCTGAAGGAGCTGGCAGAGTTTTGAGTGCAGCTTTAGGAGTTGGTAGATTCTGCATTTGTTCGCCCCAGATCATCGCCATGGGGAGCTCCAGTGTTGTTCGTAAAGAAGAAGGATGGGTCGCTTTGATTGTGTATAGATTACAAAGAGCTTAACTGATTAACCATGCAAAACACTTACCCTTTGCCACAGATTGACGAGATTTTCGATCAGTTGGCGGGGGAACACTAGTTTTTCAAGTTACATTTACAATCAGGGAACTATCAGTTGAGAGTTAAAGAAGAAGACAGAAGACATCCTTTAGTTCAAGGTACGGCCTGCATGAGTTCACAGTGATGCCATTTGGACACAAACGCCCCCTCCACATTTATGAGCTTGATAAATAGGGTGTTTGAGCAGTATCTATACATCTTTGTCATCGTATTCATCGACGACATGTTGGTTGATGACTTGTTTTAGTCATCCTTTTTTGAGGTAATTTAATATTCAAAAAGCCTAATCTTATTTTTATTTTATGATTGTTATTTCATGTTTTAATGTTTCTTTACAATATATTAATTCCTAGTGGTATTAGAGTTTTGATATAAAAATCTATATAGTCTTATTATGTGTGTTATGTTATTATATATTATGTTATGATATGTTTTAATTTTAATGTTGTAATGTTTTTATTATTATTGTGTTAGAAATCTTATTTTAACTTTGTTTTTTTTAACTTTGTTATGTTATGTTATGTGTTAACTTTGTTTTAACTTTTAAAATCTATATAGTCTTATGTTATTATTGTGACTAATCCATGATTGTTTTGTCTATTTATAGGTTCAAAGTCCAAGCATGTGCAGCCCACTTCAAGCATGTGCAGCCCACTTCAAGCATGGTGCAGCCCGACCACATATGGTGCAGCCCAAGCAGCTCTCCTAGCCAACCCGAGCCCCCTATGCAGCCCAAGCAGCCCACCTAGCTCTAACCCGAGCCCCTCCCTCAAGAGCAGCCAACCCGAGCCCCCTATACAGCCCATTTAAGCCCACATGGCCGGCCACCCCCCTCTCTTTCCTTTATTCTCTTACCACCTTTCAATCCATGCATGCATCATAATATTTTCTCTCCCTTTCATTTATTGCATATATGCTTTCATTCACTTGTTCATGCATGGCCGGCCACCCATGATTATATCCCTCTCTCCTCCATTTAATACATGCATGAACTTTCATCATACATGGCCAAACCCTCCCCTCTCTCTCCCCTTTATTTTCTCTTCCATTTATTCCTCATGCATCCCCCACTCATCCTCTCTTTCTTATTAATTCCTATCCATGCACCTTGCCACCAATACATTGAACCCACCTCCTCTTTCTTCCCCCTAATTAAATGCCATGCATGCACTCCTCCATATACATGGCCGGCCACCCCCCTTAGCCTCCTCCTCTTCATTTCTTTCTAGATCCTTCTCCCTCTCCTATAAAAGCCACCCCTTCCCTCAAGCCAAAGGAAGAGAAAAATTTGGAGAAGTAAAGTTTCAAGTTGAATGTGAGTTGGAGAGTGGAGAGTGGAGAGTACTTGTGAGTTGTTTTTAGTTTCACTATTGTATTAGTTTTCCTTTCCATTTTTGCAAGTTTTTCTTCCTAACATAGTCTTGTCTTTTAATATTTTGTGTACTCTCTTTGTTTGCAAGTAATGAAAATGTTTCTCTCTTATTTTGTTTTGTCTTCCCTTTCAATTATGCGTAGCTAATTTCGTATAGCATTCGATCGTGAGGATCCATGAAGTGAGATGAGAGTTTATTTTCTTTCTTAGTTTTATTTTTGTTATTTCATGCTCGATCCTTCTTTGATTTATTTTTTTCGTCGACTCCGTATTTCCGGTATACGGTAGTAGGCTTGGGATCTCATATTTGAGTAGCCGAGAGGCTCATGAATGTGAAAGATCACTCAAAGAAGGAAGGAGTTGAACGCAATCCTAGAGATAGGACGACGTAAATCCTCGGGAATTGGAGTCAAATCCAATAGTGCGGATCACCTCGATAATGCAATTTTAGGCTTCTTTGGTTTGTAAAGAGATTTCGATCGAAGAGTCTATAAGTTAGGAGACCTAATGCTCTAGCGAGATTTTGTCTTATTTTCGGATCCGTCACGGTCGAGTATGATTTGCAAAATTAAAACTATCTTTATTTTTATCTCTCTCATCTAATTTCATGGTGAATCATTGATCGAATGCTAGCTTTTTATTATAAGTTTTTCATCTCGCAATTTATCGTTCATTTTACTTTTAAAAGAATTCTCAAAATCCCATTAGTTTTCCGGTAGGATAATAGTTAGAGCGTGAGTAGAAGTAATTGACAGCCCCGTGTTTAAATATGACCTTGGTACTACGATTCGACAGGTACGCTTGCCTGTTCGGGTTTTGGCCCACCAAGTTTTTGGCGCCGTTGCCGGGGAGTTTTCTTCGTCAATATTTTGAAAACGCTTGTGCTATTACTTCTCCAAAAATAAAAAAAAATTATAATTTATATATTTAAATTTTTTATAATCAACCCACCTCATTTTAATTTCTACCCCACCTAAAATCTCTCGAAAAGGGTAAGGGGCTTTAAGCGCCACCATTTTACCTAGTACCGGGCGAACCCTTCACCGGGTAGTCCTCGGGAAGTTCGAGAGCCAAGCCGTCTAAAAAATTTTTTTTTTTTCAAAAAACAAAACTAAAAAAAATTTTCCTTTCTTTTCCTTTTTTTTCTTTCTTTTCCAAGCTTTCATTCTCATCTTCCCTCGTTTTCTTTATTAGTGCATGACCCGAGCGAATCCGTCGCTACTTGTTGATTTGGACCCAGAAATCGAACGCTCCTTTCGGAGACAACTACGATTCGGGGCTTCCACTTCTCAAACAGCGGTTGAGGATTCCTTCGGGGATTGTAATTATTCTGAAATGAGAGATCCCAACCTAGGAATGGCTCAGCAAAGGACTATGTCCGATTATGCTCGACCCAACCTGGAGGGGACTGAAACAAGTATTGTTCGACCTGCAATTGCGAACAATAACTTCGAGCTTAAGTCTAGCATCATACAAATGGTGCAGCAATATGTACAGTTCGACGGATTACAAGATGAAGATCCGAACTTGCATATTGCTAATTTTCTTGAAATCTGTGACACCTTTAAAATTAATGGTGTCTCAGATGATGCTATAAGGCTAAGACTCTTCCCCTTCTCCTTAAGAACTAAGGCCAAACAGTGGTTGAGTTCTCTTCCAAGAGGCTCAATCACTACTTGGAACATTTTAACTGAAAAATTTCTTGCTAGATATTTCCCTCCCGCCAAAACTGCTAAGTTAAGAAATGATATCACCTCTTATTCTCAAATTGCTTCTGAGACCCTCTATGACACTTGGGAGAGGTTCAAAGAACTTTTGAGAAGATGCCCTCATCATGCTCTGCCTGTATGGTTACAGGTTCAGACATTTTACAATGGGCTAAATCAAGAAACAAAGCAAATGATAGATGCCGCTTCCGCTGGTTCTTTAGACCGCAAAACTTCGGAAGCCGCTCTTGAGCTTATCGAGGACATGGCGATGAACACTTATCAGTGGAATTCGTCCAGGTCTCGCCCATCTAAACCTGCAGGTATCTATGAAGTGGATTCGGTTTCGCAACTGGCGCTACAAGTGGAAATGTTAAACAAGAAGATTTCGGAGATGACTGCTTCCTCCGCCGCTAAGGTATATGAAAATGTGAATGCTGCTGCTGCCGAGCAGGTGGATTATCTGGGGAACATACCCAGGCCTGCTCAAAATAATTCTGCAAACAATTTTTCTGCTTTTCCGAATTTTTCTTCCCCGCCTGGTTTTTCTTCTTCTTCTAATTCTTATCACCCCGGATGGCGTAACCATCCAAATTTCTCGTGGAGTAATAACGCTAACGCCATACGCCCACCGCACGATTTTACACCACCACCACCTCCGCAACAAAATTTTCAAAAACCTTCCCCTTTGGAAGAGATCCTCGCTAAATATATAAGCTCGAACGATGCCACTATTAGAAATTTAACAGGATCAATGAAAAACTTAGAAAATCAAGTCGGCCAACTCGCTAAGGCTTTTTCCGAAAGACCACCTGGAACTCTTCCCTCGAACACTGAGCCTAACCCAAGGGAACACGCAAATGCAATTTCCCTTCGGAGCGGTAAAGTTGTTAACGAGCCCACCACAAGGGAAGAGCCAAAGGTGATTGTCCCTCCTGTTGTGGAAGCAATTACCCCTACGGAAAATGATAAAACAAATTTTGAAAATGAAAAATCTACTTTAGATAAAGAAAAAGATGTTTCTATGTTTTCTAATAATGACGTTCAAAATGATGCTCCGCTTATCATAAAGGAATTTCCGCCACCTCCTTATCCGGCTAGACTTAGGCAAGAAAAATTAGATAATCAATATCAACGCTTTCTTGAAATATTTAAACAAATTCATATTAATTTGCCGTTTCATGAAGCGATTAGTCAAATGCCTAAGTACGCCAAATATCTCAAAGATTTATTAACGAACAAAACGAAATTAGAAAATTTATCGCATGTAACGTTAAATGAAGAATGCTCGGCGGTCGTTAAAAACTCTAATCTTCCTAAAAAGATAAATGATCCGGGTAGTTTTTCCATTCCGTGCGTTTTTGGTGATCTGTTCGTTAAACATGCGTTAGCGGATCTAGGGTGAGCATAAATTTGATGCCCTTTTCTTTATTCAAAAAGCTAGGATTAGGCACTCTTAGCCCTACAAGAATGAGTATCCAGTTAGCCGATAGATCTATCAAGTATCCACTAGGTATCGTTGAGGACGTGCTAGTAAAGGTCGACAAATTCATCTTCCCGGTGGATTTTGTCATTCTTGATATTGAAGAGGACGTCGAGGTTCCTCTTATCCTTGGACGACCATTTCTAGCCACCTCTCGAGCGGTTATAGACGTTAGTAACGGAAAGTTGTTTTTGCGTGTGGGAGATGATGAGGTCACATTTTCAATTAATCAATCAATGAAAAATTCCTTACAAAATGATGACTCATGCTTCTTTATTGATGTTTTAAATAAAGATTCTTCCCTTTCCCTTTCCAACATCTCTTCAAATGAATTTTCCTCTTCTTTTTCTGAAATTTCTTCACATGATTTTGAAAACACGATTATGTCCGCAAAAACAAATTTTGAAAATGATTTTGTCTTTGGTAGAAGCAAGTATGAACGTCTTATTTTTGGAAAAGAAAAGAATTTGAAAAACTCTTATAATGAGCCACCCCATCTTGATTTAAAACCACTCCCTGATCATCTAAAATATGCCTTTCTTGAAAAAAGTTCTAAGTTGCCCGTTATAATCTCGGCCTATTTATCTCAATCCGAAAACGATCAGTTGATCGAAGTACTACAAAAGCATCGCCGAGCTATAGCGTGGTAAATTTGTGATATTCCTGGCATAAGCCCCTCCTTCTGCACACACAAAATATTTTTTGACAATAATCCTAAGGGTGTAGTTCAACCACAACGTCGTCTTAATCCAAATATGAAAGAGGTTGTGAAGGAAGAGGTGCTTAAGTTAATAGATGCAGGGATAATTTATCCGATTTCCGATAGTCAGTGGGTGAGTCTGGTACAGGTTGTTCCTAAGAAGGGAGGGATTACGGTAGTACCAAATGAAAATAACGACTTAATTCCAACTAGGACGATAACAGGATGGAGGATGTGCATCGATTACCGTAAGCTAAACGATGCCACTCGAAAAGATCACTTCCCCCTCCCCTTTATCGATCAAATTCTAGAACGGTTGTCCGGGCACAATTTTTATTGCTTCCTCGACGGTCTCTCGGGATACTTTCAAATCCCTATCGCACCCGAGGACCAAGAGAAGACGACATTCACCTGCCCCTTCGGAACTTTTACTTATCGTAGAATGCCTTTCGGACTATGCAACGCACCCGCCACCTTTCAGCGGTGTATGCTTGCCATTTTTGATAAATATGTAGAGAATATTATGGAAATCTTTATGGACGATTTTTCTGTTTTTGGCGACTCCTTTAATTTATGTTTAGAAAATTTGGAAAAAGTTTTACAACGCTGCGAAGAAACGAATCTATTTTTAAATTGGGAGAAGTGCCACTTTATGGTACGCGAAGGTTTAGTCCTTGGCCACAACATTTCCGCTAGGGGAATTGAAGTGGACAAGGCAAAAATTGAAGTAATTGAAAAGTTACCGCCTCCTACAAATATTAAAGCGATTAGAAGTTTTTTAGGGCATGCGGGTTTTTATCGACGATTCATTAAAAACTTTTCAAAAATTACTAAGCCTCTCACCCACCTTCTCGAAAAAGACACTCCTTTCGTTTTTGATGAATCCTGTCTCGCGGCATTTGAATTAATTAAATCTAAACTTATAAATGCTCCTATTTTGATCGCCCCAGTTTGGGATTTACCTTTCGAAATCATGTGTGATGCGAGTAATCATGCGGTAGGTGCGGTTTTAGGTCAACGAATCGCTAAGAACTTTCATCCGATTTTCTACGCTAGTAAAACTCTCACTTCTGCGCAAGAAAACTACACCACAACGGAGAAAGAGCTCTTAGCGGTTATTTTTGCTTTTGATAAATTCCGACCGTATGTTACTCTTTCTAAGGTTATTGTTTTCACGGATCATTCCGCTCTGAAGTACCTCCTTTCTAAACCGGACGCCAAGCCGCGTCTTATCCGTTGGATCCTCTTACTTCAAGAATTCGACTTGGAGATTCGGGATAAGAAAGGAGCGGAAAACTTAGCAGCTGATCATCTCTCTCGTCTTGAAAATCCCAATCTAGATCTTTTAAATGAAACTTTTATTAATGATTCTTTTCATTTCTTCATCTCCTACCCCCTGGTTTGCCGATCTGGCCAATTATCTTGTGGCCCGGGTCCTCCCAAAAGAATACTCCACTCACCAAAAGAAGAAATTCTTTTCGGAGTTGAAGTATTATTTTTGGGAAGACCCATTTCTATTTCGCATTTGTGCGGACCAGGTGGTTAGGAGATGTGTTTCACGGGAAGAGGGTCACCAAATTTTAAAACATGTTCATGAAGGTCCGACTGGCGGGCACTATCAAGCTAACCGCACCGCACACAAAGTGCTTAGTGCTGGCTTCTATTGGCCAAGCATATTTAAAGATGCACAAATCTTTGTGGGCGGGTGCGATCGATGCCAGCGGACTGGAAATCTCTCAAATAAAAATGAAATGGAACAAAACTACTTTCTCGAATGCGAAGTTTTTGATCTATGGGGCATAGACTTTGTCGGCCCATTTCCCTCCAGCTTAGGAAATAAATATATTCTAGTCGCAGTCGATTATGTTTCTAGGTGGGCAGAGGCCCAAGCTCTACCAAATAATGATGCTCGCGTTGTTGTCAATTTTTTTAAAAAATTATTTTCTCGCTTTGGCTTTCCTCGAGCGATCGTTAGTGATAGGGGAAGTCATTTTTGCAACGCTCAACTCACTAAGGCTTTAGCCAAATATGGCGTTACGCATAAATTATCCACCGCTTATCACCCCCAAACTAACGGTCAGGTCGAGGTAGTCAATCGCGAACTTAAACGAATTTTGGAAAAAAACGTTTCTACTTCTCGTAAGGATTGGTCTTTAAAATTGGACGATGCTCTGTGGGCCTATCGGACAGCGTACAAGACCGCCATCGGTTGTACTCCTTTCCGATTAGTCTATGGAAAATCGTGTCATCTTCCGGTAGAAGTAGAACACCGTGCGTACTGGGCGTTAAAGTTTTTTAATTTCGATCCGCACTCGGTCGGCGAGCATAGAAAAAACCAACTAAATGAGCTTGACGAGTGGCGAGCGTACGCATATGAAAATAATAAACTTTATAAAGAACGCACGAAATTGTATCACGATAAGAACCTCCGCCACCCTAAAACTTTTAAACCAGGCGATCAAGTTCTTCTTTTTAATTCGCGTTTACGACTCTTCCCGGGAAAGCTTAAATCTAGATGGTCTGGACCGTTCACGGTCAAGGATGTTTTTCCTTACGGCACTGTGCTACTTTCACACCCCGATAAGGGGGACTTTAAAGTTAATGGTCATAGACTTAAACTCTATTTCTCTAATGATTCTGTGACTCCTGCCAAGGAGAATCTTCTTTTTGATTCTTAGTTCTCTTATTTTCTGATGGACATTTTCGTTTTGGACTTATTATTATTATTCTGAAACTCTTTTATTCGGACTTTAAATGATTGTAATAAAAACCATTATCGGGCATCTGCCCATGGACTCTATCTATTTTTTGCTTTTATTTTGCTCTTCCTACCGGAGGCCAATCAAGTCCATGTTCGTGGTCGCCGCTCCGCCGTTGCTGATACCAGATGGATCAAGTCATACCTGCTGACGATCAAGTACTCTAAAAAGCAAGCATGGGGGAGTGACATCCGCCTTCATCTCACGAACCCGGGGAAGTCCTGTTCTTAATTATTTACTTTTCCTGCATTTTTCTTTTTCTCTTATCCTCAGTCCCCTTCTCTTTTTCTTTATGTTTTCTTCATTGAGGGCAATGAAGGATTTAAGCATGGGGGGTCTAGTTTCTTTTGGTCTTTTCTTTTTGTTCTTTCAAAAGAAAATTTTCTTTGTTTTAATTAGTATAGTATTTTATGTCATCAAAATCTAAAATCAAAAAAAATTATAAAATATAAAACCCAAAAAAAAACTAGAAAAACAAAAATAAAAAAAAAAATTGTGCTAAAATCTATTTGAAAAACAAAACCTAAAATTATTTCTATCTTTATTTTTATGTTTCTTCTAGTGAAGTGTAGGCCCGTGCGGTTTTTGTAGTTCTATGTAGAATCCTTTGAAAATGTTTTCTAAACTTATCATTTTAGCATAGTTTAAGTTCTACTAGTTTCTTTTTCTTAAATATAGGCATCCGTTTTTTACGTTATAAGTTAGCAATTTGTAGTTATGTCTTTTTATTCGGTTAGTTGCTTACGAATGGTTGCTAGGTATCATTAGCTCTTTTTCATTTGCGAGGTAGTCTTTCTTGGTGTCTAGAACTTGTACCAAGCTACTCTCGAAGCATTTGCGCCGTTTTTACGTTCTTTAGAAATGATTTAGGCCACCATTTGAATAGTTTGAGCTTTTCATGCCCACCAAAAACAAAACCCTTGCAAAACAATTTTGGGCCTTTTTCCTTATTTTCTTTGTTTTTAGCTCCACCTTTCATTTCATTATGTTCACCAAAGCCAAATATCTTTCCTATTTTTGCACTATAAATTTGAGCTTAACAATTATTTTTGTGGGAAGGGTATTATTTTTGAAATGAATAGGAAATTCTCAAGCTTATTTTTGGAGTTTTCTTATCAAATGTTATTCAAAAGAACAAAAATTGAGAAAGAAAAAAATATATCATTATAAAATCAAAAAAAAAAATGAATGCAAAAAGTTTATGTTTGGCCAAGTTTACAAAAGAAAAAAATTTTCATGGCCATGTTGTTGTAGTTTCATATTGGAGAAATGACATACCCATTATTTCTCATCTTTTTTTATGCTATGTTTATTTTTGAGCTCACCTCGGTTTAGTGCCTAAAACCTTCATGTTTATCTTTGATTCCACTTCCTAATCATTTACCTAAGCCAAGTTTTAATGCCTAGTAGAAGTCCTAATGATCTTAGAACTTAATTTCGCGTAGTGGAGAAAGTGTGAACGTACAAGCCTATGCCCACCATCATTGATGGATTTCTTTGGAGGTTATCTTGGAGTGTCTTAGGGTTAATGTTTATCTAGCAACCTAGTAGTTTGTTAATGCGCCGTTTATTTAGAACCTCTACTTTTTGTTGTCCTTATTTTCATTTATTTTGGATGCCTTGCTTTTTAAGATTTAGAAATGTGTAGACTTTTCTTATGTTCTAATGATATTTTTAGGTCTCCACTTTCAAGTTTTCTATTGTGCACTTCTCACCCCACTAGTTGTTAACATAGGAATTAGGATAGTTTAATTTTTCATGTTTTGTTTTTCTTAAAAATTGCAACCTAAATCTTCTTTGTTTTCATTCCCTAGTTCTTTAAGTTTTATTTGCTTGAGGGCAAGCAAATACTCTAGCATGGGGGAATTTGATGACTTGTTTTAGTCATCCTTTTTTGAGGTAATTTAATATTCAAAAAGCCTAATCTTATTTTTATTTTATGATTGTTATTTCATGTTTTAATGTTTCTTTACAATATATTAATTCCTAGTGTTATTAGAGTTTTGATATAAAAATCTATATAGTCTTATTATGTGTGTTATGTTATTATATATTATGTTATGATATGTTTTAATTTTAATGTTGTAATGTTTTTATTATTATTGTGTTAGAAATCTTATTTTAACTTTGTTTTTTATAACTTTGTTATGTTATGTTATGTGTTAACTTTGTTTTAACTTTTAAAATCTATATAGTCTTATGTTATTATTGTGACTAATCCATGATTGTTTTGTCTATTTATAGGTTCAAAGTCCAAGCATGTGCAGCCCACTTCAAGCATGTGCAGCCCACTTCAAGCATGGTGCAGCCCGACCACATATGGTGCAGCCCAAGCAGCTCTCCTAGCCAACCCGAGCCCCCTATGCAGCCCAAGCAGCCCACCTAGCTCTAACCCGAGCCCCTCCCTCAAGAGCAGCCAACCCGAGCCCCCTATACAGCCCATTTAAGCCCACATGGCCGGCCACCCCCCTCTCTTTCCTTTATTCTCTTACCACCTTTCAATCCATGCATGCATCATAATATTTTCTCTCCCTTTCATTTATTGCATACATGCTTTCATTCACTTGTTCATGCATGGCCGGCCACCCATGTTTATATCCCTCTCTCCTCCATTTAATACATGCATGAACTTTCATCATATATGGCCAAACCCTCCCCTCTCTCTCCCCTTTATTTTCTCTTCCATTTATTCCTCATGCATCCCCCACTCATCCTCTCTTTCTTATTAATTCCTATCCATGCACCTTGCCACCAATACATTGAACCCACCTCCTCTTTCTTCCCCCTAATTAAATGCCATGCATGCACTCCTCCATATACATGGCCGGCCACCCCCCTTAGCCTCCTCCTCTTCATTTCTTTCTAGATCCTTCTCCCTCTCCTATAAAAGCCACCCCTTCCCTGAAGCCAAAGGAAGAGAAAAATTTGGAGAAGTAAAGTTTCAAGTTGAATGTGAGTTGGAGAGTGGAGAGTACTTGTGAGTTGTTTTTAGTTTCACTATTGTATTAGTTTTCCTTTCCATTTTTGCAAGTTTTTCTTCCTAACATAGTCTTGTCTTTTAATATTTTGTGTACTCTCTTTGTTTGCAAGTAATGAAAATGTTTCTCTCTTATTTTGTTTTGTCTTCCCTTTCAATTATGCGTAGCTAATTTCGTATAGCATTCGATCGTGAGGATCCATGAAGTGAGATGAGAGTTTATTTTCTTTCTTAGTTTTATTTTTGTTATTTCATGCTCGATCCTTCTTTGATTTATTTTTTTCCTCGACTCCGTATTTCCGGTATACGGTAGTAGGCTTGGGATCTCATATTTGAGTAGCCGAGAGGCTCATGAATGTGAAAGATCACTCAAAGAAGGAAGGAGTTGAACGCAATCCTAGAGATAGGACGACGTAAATCCTCCGGATTGGAGTCAAATCCAATAGTGCGGATCACCTCGATAATGCAATTTTAGGCTTCTTTGGTTTGTAAAGAGATTTCGATCGAAGAGTCTATAAGTTAGGAGACCTAATGCTCTAGCGAGATTTTCTCTTATTTTCGGATCCGTCACGGTCGAGTATGATTTGCAAAATTAAAACTATCTTTATTTTTATCTCTCTCATCTAATTTCATGGTGAATCATTGATCGAATGCTAGCTTTTTATTATAAGTTTTTCGTCTCGCAATTTATCGTTCATTTTACTTTTAAAAGAATTCTCAAAATCCCATTAGTTTTCCGGTAGGATAATAGTTAGAGCGTGAGTAGAAGTAATTGACAGCCCCGTGTTTAAATACGACCTTGGTACTACGATTCGACAGGTACGCTTGCCTGTTCGGGTTTTGGCCCACCATTGGTCTATTCAAATACGAAGAAGGATCATGCAGAGAACTTGGTACTAGCGTTGGAGATGTTAAGACAACACTCCTTGTTTGCTAAGTTCAACAAGTGTGAGTTTTGGCTCAGCGAAGTTGCCTTCTTTGGACATGTTATTAGTCATTCTAGATTAGCAGTAGTCCCGACCAAGGTGTGTGTTATGAAAGAGTTATCACCATTGAGATCGGCAGCCAACGTGCGAAGTTTTCTTGGACTTTCAGGGTATTATCGCATGTTTGTGGAGGGATTTTCAAAGATCGCCCTTCCTCTTACTATCCTGTAAAATAAAGGGGTGTCATATGAGTGGACACCCCAGTGTGACGCTGCATTGCAAGAGCTGAAGGATCGACTTACCTCGACACCGATCCTAGCCCTTCCATCTGGGAAGGAAGGATTTTAGGTTTACATGGATGCGTCCTATCAAGGTATGGGAGCAGTGTTGATGCAACATGGGCATGTGATTACTTATGCTTCAAGACATTTGAAGAAGCATGAGATTAATTATCTAGTGCATGATTTAGAATTGGGGCAGTGGTCTTCATCCTAAAAATTTAGAGGCACGATCTCTACAGAGTTCATTGTGAGATTTTCTCCGATCATAAGTATTTGAAATACGTTCATACTCAGAAGGAGTTGAATTTGAGGCAGTGACGGTGGTTGGAGTTCTTGTGCGATTATGAGTTTACGTTGAACTACCACCTCGGGAAAATGAACTCCGTTGCAGATGCATAAAGAGGATAGGTACCAATATCGATCCCCGAATCTCGTATGATGGCTATGGAATTGTCTCGAGTGCTCGAGGAGATGGAGAATACGCTGGTCCATAAGGATCATTCTGAGTCGTATAAGAAATACTTAGCTGCCTTGAGTATAGTATGTGACATCCATGAGCGGATCCGAGCTGAGACGGGGAAGGATGCTTCTTTTGAACCTGTGTTTAAGGTAATTGAGAGTGGATCTGCTGTAGAGTATACTCTGAAGGAAGGCCTCATTCATTTCCATGGCAAGATCTATATTCCCAAGGGCGGTGTTATCCGGGAAGACATCTTGAGAGAGGCTCATTGCACCACACATTTAGTGCATCCCAGGATTGCTAAAATGTATACTGACTTTCAGAAGAACATGTTCTGGTCAGAAATGAAGAGTGCTGTTAAGTATTATGTTATCCACTGTGAGGCTTGTCAAAGGGTGAAGGTGGAGTGTAAGTGCCCAGGAGGATTATTGCAGTCATTGTCCATACCCAAGTGGAAGTTTGAGGATATCTCTATGGATTTCATCCACAGGTTACCTCGCTCACGCTCTGGGAATGATTCAGTTTGGGTGGTTGTGGATCGCTTGACGAAGGTTTCCAGATTCATTCCATTGAGGAAGGAGTCGCATGTTGATATTTTGGTGCCTCTCTTTGTAGAGCAGTTTGTGCGGTGCCATGGGGTTCCCAAGACAATTGTCTCTGACCGTGATGGTCGCTTCCCCTCCAAGTAATGGAGGGCAGTTCAAACATATATGGGATCTCACCTTACCTTTAGTATGACTTTTCATCCTCAGAAAGATGGCCAATCTTAGAGGACCATTAGAACCATGGAAGATTTGTTGAGACTATGAGTGTTGGATAAGTGCAAGCCGTGGTAAAGGGTTTTGCCGCTAGTGGAGTTTTCATACAATAACAGTTATCAAACTAGCATCGGAATGGCGCCCTATGAAGAACTTTATGGGAGGAGGTGCAGAACCACATTATCGTGGGTGCAGGATGAAGACCCAAAGACTTTGGGAGAGGAGTATATTGATGACATTGATGCTATGGTTAGATTAATACGAGACCGCATGCTGGAGGCTCAGAGTCGGCAGATAAAGTACTATAATGCGAAGCACCGGGTGGTCGAATTTCGAGTGGGTTACAAGGTGTTCTTGAAGATCAGGCCAATACATGGAGTGTCATGTGTGCGCGGTAGAAAGAAGCTCATCCTAAGATATGTGGGGCCTTATGTTATATTGGAGAGGATTGGCCATTTGACCTATCGACTAGAGCTACCGACAAAGCTAGAAAATTTGCACGACATCTTTCATGTGTCGTCGCTTCGGAAAGCACTACTACGGACCGATCATCATGTCAGCACTACAAATAGAATAGTGGAAACTGATAGATCTGTTCGACCAGAGCTGGTGCGGGTAGTGGGTACCGAAACAAGAAGCTTTCAGAGAAAGATTGCTCCTTTGGTGAAGGTCCAATGGTCTAATTATGGAAAAGAGGAGTACACTTGGGAGCTGGTGGACTTGATGCGGAAACGCTACCCAGACTTGTTTCCCCAAGGTTAACTTAAGCACATATCTTGTATTCTTCATACTTTACTTTCCCCCGCAGACCTAGCCTGATTTTGGTGACGAAATCTTTTATTTTGTTTATAGAATTTATAACGTCCCGATTCATGCTAGACCCCTCACATATGTTTTTGAGTCAAGAGAGTTGACTCTGGATCGGGGTGCATTGGTGGTCAGGTTTACACATGAGTCGGGGTAGTGTCGACTCGACGCTGGGTGATATGTTGTTACCGTGTGGCGGTAGCGGGATACCGCATGGCGGTAACAGGCATCGAGTGTTTATGATGCTTATCGACGAGCGTTGAGTACGTCGTGTGCACTTGATGATCGTCAAGGCACTAATGCTCGGCGGTAGTTAGTTACCACCAGAAGTAGTGTGTGTCGAGTGCATCGAATGGATTCGACGACCGTCAAGTTTACTCGATGATCATCAAGATACTACCATTCGGAAGTAGGAGGATACCGTGTGGCAGTAGTCGAGCTGGGCATAGGTAAGCACTCAGTGAGTAACCACCTGACAGTAGAAGTATAGCTGACGGTGGTATTTTTATCATGCGATGGTGGAAAGAGTACCGCATGGCGATAGTGGTCCAGGTGTTGATGTCTGATTCGTGGGTTTGGACAGTGGCTTAAAGAAGAAGTCACTTTTTGAGTTTGCGTGCAATGGTAGCATGTTGCCACACGGCGTTAGCTCTCTGATTAGGAAAGGTTAGGTCTAATCGGCCACTCCTTTATAAACATTGTCTGAGGCTTAACCTTCACTTTCTTCTTGTGCTGAACTTCATCGCAGGAGACAAGTTGACGCCACCATACCGCCATGATGAAGGACACGATCCATGGCCGGAAATTAGGTGAGCTTCCTACCCTATCCCTTGGTGCTAGATTTTTATATCTATTATAGGAGATATTTTCGCTCAAGAGAGCTTGACTTTGGTGCATAATGGAGATCTCCTAGGTAGAGACCACGCTAGGACCTTTGTCCTAGGTTTGTTGTCTTCAACCTTTCCTCTCTTCATTTTGAGTATGATGGACTTAGTTTCGTGAAGAATGATGGTCTATTGAGGGTGAATAAGGGAAGAGGAAGTGCTGAATGTATTTTTGTATTAATGGCTAGAGGAAGAAGATGAACCAATGCCGTTCGTTAGACTTCACAATGCTTGCAAAAATCGAATTTCTATACGCTGCAGGCTTCGTGCTCAATGTAATCCATGATCCGAGCACTTCTAGGTCTCGGGCTGAACACGAAAGTTGTAACCCACGAAAAAATCTTTCCAACGGATTATTGCATGTTTTCTGGTGAACACTATGGCTCCCGCAAATTGAGACAGAAGTTGCTGTGTTAAACTAACATAAGGTTGGAATTAATTTTCTTACTGAGTGATGCATTAGTCATGCATCCAGATCTTTTTACTCTGTAGAGAGATCATATCCAAATGATATTTTGGGATTGGGTGAATCTATTTATATGTAACTGTGATAATCTAATGCATTAAGTGTGTGTTTTGATGGACCTTGGTTGTACAAATGGTTTATTCATGAAATCCAGTAAAATGAACTTGATAACAATATAATGGATTTTATATATATTGGAAGAATTTGTGATGCATGTTGCATGAATATGCAATTGATAACTATGCAATCCGATGAAAGTGCATACAATAATACTATGATGGTTGATATGTATTAGAAGTGTAATTGGTGCACTTGTACAATATACGCAATCGATAACAAGTGATGAACTATAAACAAAGAAAGAACTTGTGATGTGTAAGTGTAAACAATTATTTATTATCGAAAAACGTATTTGTTATGTTGATCATTTCCGGAAACAAGTTGTGCTGAAAGATAAATGATTTGATGTGTGTGCGCATGCTAAACATATAAAATGGGGCTAGATGAATATTACGCCCATGGTCATGCTATGAGCCTATTGATCTTATGAATTGAAAGTATGATTGGAATATGTCCACCACTTAGAGTTGTGTGAACTCCCTACGGGTAGCGGTGAGGGTAGTATAGCAATCGAAGGGATTTGATATCTTAGGTTATGGCGGAACCATGCATGGTTGGAGCACGGGTAAGTTGTTATGAAGGGTCTTAGTATGGATCCCTTGCGTGATTTTGAGCGTGGGTTTGGTATGCTGATAAGGGACTCAGTGTGGAGCCATTGCATGCTTTTGAGCACAAGATTGGTATGATTAGAAGGGACTCAGTTGGAGCCCTTGGATGTTTTATGACATGGTTAAGTGTTTTTGCATGCGGTGTGTGTTGACATGAAGTGTCATAATCATGGGTTAAGGATAGTGTGGCAGGTCTATGGGATTGCCAATTGTCACACCGATGGGAGTTGACAAATAGACCTTGGGCAGTTGGGCTTGGTCCTCGGTGCTCATTCCCGAAGCTCCTTCTGTGCTAGTGGACGGTTGGGCTTGGTACTTTGGTGATCGCTCCCAAAGGCTCCTTCCGTGCTAGTTATAGGCCTGTTGGGCTGTTTTCTTGGTGCACATCTACCCGAGACCCCTACCGAGCCGTAGTACATAAAGGCACCACTGTTGTGTTCTTAGCGTTGAGGATCACAAAGGCTTAGGCCTGGTAGTGTGGATACCTGCCTAGTAGTGGAGACGCCCGCTCTAATATCATCATTTGGTCATGATGGATGACGCCGGAGAGGTTAGCTACCTACTCAAAAAGTGGGAGATAAAGGACTATGTTGACATAATAAAATATAGTGCGTGAGTTTCATAGGTCCATCATAAACCATCATTACACTGCATTGCACCGCATAAGATCCTCATCATATAAATTTGTATGTGCACTTTTATATGATGAGTTACTTTCTATTAAGCTGATCCTTAACTTATAAATCCGCATGGGCATTTTTATAAGTTATGTTCTATTTCTGTTTTTAGATTAAGTATTGGTATTTGACTGCTCTTACTCTTATAGTATTTCTAGTGTAGAATGATGTTGTTATTTGATGTACACTGCTTCTAATACTTTTATTATAAGTAGAGATATGCCACCTACTTGTGCTTATAATTTATATACATATATTGTACCCTTGTTCTTTCTCCCGCATGGTGCCTAAGAGCCGCCAGGGTAAGAGGATGAGATAGCACCTTAGTATTTATGGCTAACAGTTGCTATGACTACATTTTTAGGAGGACACCTAGTGGATAGAGAAGCAGTACCAGGTTTTGTAAGAGGGACAGCCAGGCCAGGGGGATAGGCCGTGACACGACAATACCTTCACTGTCGTTAGTTACTGATATGAGATTTTGAGAGACTATATGCTGTAGCCCTTGGGGCACTTTAACTCTGATGTATTTAGGAGCTATGTAGCGACTTGTCTCTTTTATTTTGGACTTGTACTAGTGTGGATTTTGACTTCTGTATATTCTTTATGTTTATTTGGCATGGATGATATTTGTGAGAGCCGGTAGAATAGGCTTCTTGTAGTACCGATCAACCCGTGTGTTGACGCTACCGCACGGAGACTGTTCTAGGCATAAGACTCCCCTCGACTATGTGTTGTGTTCTAGGAGGGGGGTATTAAATCTTGAGGAAGGGGTTGACAGTTTACTACCAACTAGTTACTCCATGTTAGTGCTAATAGGAGTATCCAAATCGAAACCATAATACTTTGTTAGATCCGTAATATTGAATACTGATGAATAACTAACATCAATAGGTATATATAATTTAAAACATTAGTATTAATCTTCTTAATGATCTTGTATGTACCAACTCTTCTATTAGTTAGCTTCTTAAGAGTGTTTGAGGGAATTCTTTCTGGTCTCACCTTCACAAGCACCATGTCTCCGACTGCGAATTCAATGGGGTGCCTGTGTTGATCAGCTACTTTCTTATAGTTTTCATATTTTAACACAAGTTTTTGTTGAATATCCTTGTATAACTCATACATGTGTTCGACAAATGATGATGTAAATGTTGATGTCCTATAAGTAGCACGTAAATCAACCAGATCAACATTCTTTCTTGGGTCATATCCTGTAACAATTTGAAAAGATAACATGCTCGTGGATTTATTAGCAGAACTATTATAAGAAAACTCAACGACATGCAAAAATAAATCCCAGGTAGCAGAATGTTCATCGACTAAGCTCCTGAGAAGGACTCCAAGGCTATGGCTCATAACTTTGGTTTGACCATCAATATGGGGGTGGTACGCAGTAAAAAGGCTAGCTTAGTTCCTAATTTATTCCAAAGTGTTTTCCAAAAACAGCTAACAAAATGCAAATCCCTATCAAAAAAAATAGTTTTTGGTAAACCATGCAGACAGACTACTTCTTTCATGAAAAGTGTGGCAATATGCGAGGCATCATATGTTTTATGACATGGAATGAAATGGGCCATTTTGGAGAACCTATCAATGACAACGAATATGAAGTCATAACAATGTGTTGTGTGTGGCAACCCAACACAAAGTCCATACTAATGTCCACCCAAGGTCTATAGGGTATGGGTAAGGGGGTATATGAGCCAGCCATGGGCCACCCTTGCTTTGCCAATTAACAAATATGACACCACCCAACAATACGAGCCACATCACGCTTAAGTCTAGGATAAAAGAATCTATCCTCGATGATAACTATGGTCTTATGTTGACCAAAATGACCATCACCTCCTCCTACATGCATTTCCTCAATGAGTAAGTCACGAAGTGAAGAATCATGAATTCAAAGATGTGTTCCTCGAAATAAGTAGTCATCTCTCATTTGGTACTCAGTGTGAGGACGCTGAGACTCGGCATCAAAAGTTGCATAAATATGACAAAAATCCTTACAATTAACATAATCATTCTTTATCTTATCAAACACGGTTACTGTAGTACTCATGACCCTTGTAGAAGTACATACATGACTTAGTGCATCTTCCAATTTAATCTTAGCACCAGATGTATGCTTAAGGCCAAATGTGTATTCTTGAAAAATTTGAATCCGATTAGCTTGTCGGGAGTTAAGCTTCTTTTGAGAGTTTATATATTTTAGTGCCCCATGGTCAGAATAAAAGACAAATTCTTTAAAAATAAGATAATATCTCCAATAACAAGGTGATTGAATAATAACATAAAATTCTTTATCATTGGTTGAATATTTTCATCGAGCCATATTTAATTTTTCACTAAAGAATGCAATAGGATGACCTTCTTGCTCTAGGACACCACCAATGCCAACTCTCGAAGAATCACAACACACTTTAAAAACCTTATTAAAATCTGGGAGCCTCAAAACATGGGGTCTTGATAAGCAATTCTTAATCTCTAAGAAGGCCTTAGAGGCTGCAGTAGTCCAACTAAACTCACACTTTTGGAGACATTGAGTGATAGTTGCCATTATAGTACTAAATCCTACAATTAATCTACGATATAAGGTTGCTAAACCATGAAAACTACAAAGTTTATGAATATATGATGGTATTTCCCATTCTTGAATGGCTTATATCTTTTCAGGGTCTGTAGAGACTCCTTCACTTGACACAATAAAGCCTAAAAATTTAGTCAAAGTGGTCATAAATGAACATTTGTTTGGTGCACATAAAATTTCTCTCAATGTAGAATCTCAAATACTTGTCAAAGATGTGGAAGGTGATCATCCCTGGATTTGCAAAAAATTAAGACATCATCAAAATATATGTCAAGAAATGTCCCAATTTGTGATTGAAGAATATGGGTCATGAATCACATAAATGTGCTTCAAGGCATTAGTTAAGCCGAATGCCATGACTAACCACTTAAATAACCCTTCTTTTGTTTTAAAGGCAATCGTTCACTTATCATCTTCTCGCATGCAAATCTGGTGGTATCTGCTTCAAAAATCAATCTTCGAGAATGTGGTTGGTCCTAACATCATATCTAACATATCATCAAGTATTGGAATTGGAAATCTATATTTAACTGTAATTTTATTTATCATATGACTGTCAATGCACATACATCACGTCCCATCCATCTTAGGGGTAAGAAGGGCTGGAACTGCATAATGAGACATATTATCCCTAATGAAGCCTCAATTTAAGAGGTCATCAACCTGATGCTTGAGCTCAACATGCTTAATAGGACTCATCAGATAATGGGTAGGTTTGGGAGTGTAGATCTAGGAACGAGGTCCATTGCATGTTGAATACTTTTTAATGTTGGAAGTTCAGCTAGAAACTGGGTGAATTTAACATAACTAGAGAAAACATAAGAGAGTGTTCTATTTTCTTTTTGAACTCATGTCTATTAATGATATGAAGTCACTTATGTTCAATAGGGGCCGATGAATTCACTGGTTGTTTTAGTGCATCTTCTATAGATTTAGCACGTTTTAGGATTACATGCTTACCTCCAAAAGAAAATGTATATATGCTTGATCATCCATGATGTGTCACATCCAAATCATATAACCATGGTCGTCCTAAAAGTATATGCGCAATATCTATGGGGAGGACATTGCACCATATCTTATCACTATATCGACCTAACTATATTGACATCAAACAACATTGAGGGACAGATGTGGATGTTGTATCTATCCAAGCAATTTTGTATGGTCTTAGGTGAGGTTCAGTAGTAAGATTTAGTCTAATAAGAGTTATAGTTGAGACAACATTCATACAACTACCACTATCAATAATAATTTTACATGTATTCTCTCCTATTTTAGTAATTGTAGTAAATATTATTATGTGCTTCCAATCTTCATCAATCTGTGGTGCATAATCATACATAACACAACTGCTAACTGATTAGAATCAAGTGTTCATTAGATTATCTGTCTTCTTCTAATGGCTCTACTTCACTATTTTCTAAGTCTTGTGATGATTGAAGGGGTTTAAATCCTACATGAAGGTTACACAAACAGTGAGATGTAAAATGCCCGATTTGTTTGAAACTAAAGCATATAATATTTGTGGATTTGGGGCCAGTATTTCCATTAGTTGGCTTAGAGCCAGATGTCCTTGCGATGTCCTTTCATTTAGAATCGAGGAGTGATGTAGAAATAGTTGATGTAGGCATGGATGGTGCTGTTATTGGTGTTTTGTTACGTTGAGTGGAGGCATGAAATTTATATTGTTATTGGGTCTTGATGCAAGACTCAAATTGAATTACCATGCGAGTAGCTTCCTCTAAAGTGTTCACATCTTGAATGGTCATTTTGAACTTGACTTCCGGCCATAACACAGCCTTATATCGAGCAATGGATGCCTTAAGAATTTCTAATATGTCACATCTAAGCATTAGATCATGAAAAAGGGCTGAATATTTAGCGACAGTTAGGGTTCCTTGCTTAAGATCATGTAATTCTGAGAAAAGTTGATCGTTATATGACTCAGAAAGGTATTTCTCTGATAAAAGTGTTTTCATCTCCATCCAACTACCCACCTCCAATTTTTACGCTCTTCCTTTCTCTCTACATCCGTCCAGTAATTCGAGTGGGTCCTTTTAACATTAACCTAACAAACCTGACTTGAGAGTTTGGTCAAATATTAATCTAATCAAAATATTGTTCAATATCTGTAAGCCAGTCAGAAAAGACTCTAAGATCTAAGTTTCCATCAAATGTTGGAGCTTCAATTTTAGCTCTGCGAATAAGGTCATCTTCAATATTTCTCTCTAGATTCCTTGGAATAACATGATTGGGGTGAAACCTTTGGCCATCTTCATGGTAAGGGCGCCTTAAAAATCTTCTTGGTTCTTGATCAAGATTATCATTTAACTCAAAATCAGAAAAATGATTTCTTATGAATTCAGGATTTTGAATGTTAGGCCTTTATTTAGGTCTATCTTGATCAATCAGGTGTTTGGGTGTCTTAGTGGGAGTTTGTCCAGTATTATTTTCAACCGTCTCAACTCAATCCACCATTATTTGGTTTGAAGTTTCCATTCTTGCCAAATTCTCTATTTTGTATTGTAACATGCCCTCTATGGTTGTAAATGTATTTATAGCATATTGTGCACCAATACGATTTGACATGGATGAAAACTTTATAGGGTGAAAATATTTAACTATGATAAAGCCACAAACCTTGATTTCTAGATCACTATGGGTTCTATATTAGGGCTTAGTTCCTTCTAGAAAATTATAGAGGACTTCAAAAGAAGAGAGAAAATTTTATTTCATAATTTTTGGAGAAGTATTCTAGGATATATGCTTTTTTTAATAAAGTAGACATCAAGCTAAATTTCAGAATTCAACATTGCGCGAGTTTAAAGAAACAAACGTGATTTATATTTAATCTTTGAGTTTCTTGCTCAAATTTTGCGTGTTTTTAGGGAATACACTAAAGTTATGATCTTGAGTGTTTTAAAATTTTTTGAACTTTTTAATAGAGTTTTAGCAAAAAAAAAGTTATGTTAATAATCCATGCATGAATGCAAAAATAAAAAAGATAAAATTTGTCTTTGATTGGATTTTTTTAATAAATCAAATTTTAGATGAGCTTCAAATTTTTGTAAGAGATTTATAAAGATTAAATGAGCTTATTATTAAAATATTAGCACAAAATAATTTTATTTACTATTTTCTAAATTCTTAAAGATTACCATGCATGAGGCAACAAAACTTTTTGTTGGATGTCCCCTAGACAACAGTTAGGGAAAATCTCACTCTGATACTAATTTGATGTAGGGTAGGAGGTTTATGAGGTGATTTAAGATGAAATTTGAGTTATTTTTGAGATTAAAAGTTCTTTTAAGTTAAACCCTTGAGTTATATGGAAGTTGGTTAAAAACAACTTGCAAGTCAAAAATACAATCATCAATAATTTCGTGTCGTGCGACGAGTTGCTAACTGATAATGTCTAATCTTAACACTCATGTAGAAGAATAATACTAATGCTTTGAAAGAGAAATACCATAGCCAAACTACTTTTGTATTTTTGTTGAGGGGATAAATCAAGCTAGTACCGATCAAGCAATCCTTCACCGAGTCATTGTCTACTCCTTCCTTGAAAGTCCTTATTCAAGTGTCGTACACTCTCACTCTTAGTAGTCCTTCACTCAGAGAGAAAAAGTACAAATAAGAACAATGTAGCAATATCTAGCAATTATAATTTTTATTCATTCAAATGATGATTACAACAACAACATTCATGCATATTCATAAATCTTAAGAGCCATGAAAGGTGAGGATGGAATGGCTTTGGAGTCCATGTATTTGGTTGGAGGTTGGGCCATCATTATGGTGGTCTTTAGTCTCATGTTTGCATGATGATGAAAATGAGGTAGCTTATGGGTGGAAGGGGAGAACTTTGTAGTGGTTATTAATGACATGAAGAAAATAAAGTGGTTTGTGTGAGAAAAGGGAGTGGTTTATGGTGGCTAATAATAACATGTAGAAAATAAAGTGATTTATTTGTGAAAAGGTGCCAGTTTATGGTGGGCATTCATGATATGTAGAAATTTAAGTAGTTTATGTGTGAAAATAGGTAGTTTATGGTGACCATCATTATATAAGGAAAATAGTGGTTTATGTGTGAAAAGGGGAATGGTTTAACATGTGCGCTAAATTATGTTGTGTTTGGACGATATTGGGCTTGGTTTGCTCAAAATTTATAATATATCCTACAATATGAAAAGCTCATATCACATAAGTAATAACCAAAAATACATAATACTTAAAATGCGAGTGAGCTCATAAGTATGCTCAAAATAAAATACATAATTAAAAATAAATACATATTTAATTTGAAGATTCATTGACATCATGTGTGTCAATGCCAACTTTTCTACTGTCTTGATTTAACGTGTCCTGCATCATGCACACATTCAACCACGACCCCATTTGCATGTGACACTTGACAACTCTAAATCAACATCCTCTTGCTTCTCTGAGAAGCTACCAAGTGAGTGGAGCATGCCTTGTTTCCACATAATCAGCTGTTTACACTTCCTCTTGTTAATTTCGAGTCTAAGTGTATTATATATGTTGTTTTATGGAGACAAGTCTCTGAGAACACCCACAAATTATCCTATTTTTGAAACTCTTATCTTTTCCTTCACAAGCAAGATCCTGTTCGATCTTATTTTTGATAAATATGGGTGTATCTCTCTCTACAAGTATATGTATCTGAGTGAATGGCCTGACAACATTCTAACATGTTTTTCTCTAACATCACTCCTATAACATGGTATATATCATGAAATGATGGTGTTCATTCCCAATACCTAATTTTATCTTGTTCGAGCCCATGATTTCCAATATATAGCCTTGGTTGAGGATAATAGATAAATCATTTTTAGATTACTTTTCTACTTTTAATTCTACTTCGAATTAAATCTTGGTGTTTTCTAGAGAGGGAGAACTCTTTACAAACTCTCAAGTATGTGGTGAAAACATCGGTGATCTCTGCTTTCCTCTGTTATTGAACCCAAAAACAACGGCTCAATGAGGAGTTCAGACCAGAGTTGTAGCTTGACTCTACTTCTCTCGAACAAGTGCACTAGGTTGAAGATTTAGAGTTCAAAACCTCACCACCAGAAAAACAAATAGACCCCTGAGCCCCAGTGAGGAGGTCCTACCACACACCTAGAAGATCTTAGATCGCTTCCCTTCCTAATCTAATGCTAGATTGCGCACCTTCGGAGGGATTGGAGAGCTCCTGACTACCCACCCAGAAACCACGGTGAATAGTGAGCTAAAGCTCTTGCCTTCTAAAGCTGGCCAAAGGAGTGAAGCCAAGAAGATGTCCTCTAAAAAGGTGCCCTTGAGGGTCTATTTATCATTTTCTGGTAGTGGTCTACGGATAGAGAGATCCCGCCTTACTATTTTACTAAACATAACCCAAAGCAGTCAGCCGACAGCGAAATTCCAATGTTTGGAATGGCTAATGACATACCTAAAATAATATGTCATTGGAATATAGAAATCCTCCTCTGGCAGGCGAGCCGAGCGGGATGCGAGATCTCACATGGGTGGCGAGTGCGTAGTGAAGCCACATCACTCACCACTTGCCTCCTAATCGAGGGACGAGTGCGAGCTTGTCGGCTCCACTCACCCCTCACTCGCCAGCCTGGATAGCGGATGCCTTTTGCAGCTAGGTTTCTACTACTTGCACCCTGAATAGTTGAACCCACTCGACAAATACGGGGTTGCACACAATCCTCGTATGTTTTGAGTATAGGCTCAGGCTCACAAAGACCGCTCAACCTTATTGTTATTTAGCGAGTGGAGGCTAAGGGAATCTCGCGGTGGGCCCCATCGATGCTTAAATACACCAAGGGCGGGAAAGTAAGGCCAACCCTATGAGATCTCCCTCAACGTCACCAACTCCTCAGCCAAGGTCTGACGACATGCTAAACTCGAAAGCTGCTCTTGCATGCCACGTCGCTGATAAATAAAAAGCAATGCCACCATGAACAACTTGATGTATATCACCACTGAACACTCGTATCAAACACCAGCAAGACGAGTGGAAGACCGTTTAATCAAGAAGTTGAGGCCCAGACCAGCCGGTGGGGTCGTAGGCTCGCTTGATATCCTACAACCCAGCTCTGGCCTCAAGCTCCACGCCTAGACTACCACTCTCACCGAGGTCATAGAGGACACCACACATGGAAATTAGGGAGTGTCGACAAATCGGGATGAATCAGGTACTCGTGCACTAATCCCAAGTCAGTAAATTAATTCTTTCTCGTCTTTGGCTCGCGCTTTCTGCCAAACGGTCATCTGATAATGGTTTTCTATGAAGTGCCCATTTTATTGATGTAACCTAAACCACATCCCATACAAGATCTCCTACTCATGATCTCAGCTGTGAGCTTGCTAACATTGTCGCTTCACCGGTGATTAGGGGTGTGAGGACTCCAATACCTAGTGCTCAGTCTCCCACAATCCCTACCTCATGTGAGTAGGTTTGGGGAAATCGCTGAGGCTGCCCCTAAATAACAGATTCGTTGGTCAGCCAAGCTTATCCTTGTGTGATCCTGGGAAGCAGGGCCAGACCTCCCATGGTTAGTTGTAGGGATTTACCATCATGGTAATGCTAATTTTTGTTAACACCTCTCTTGCTTTTGACAGATGTGATTGATGTCTCCATTGGTGATGATCCGGATGCCCCTGTAACATACTCGATGCCACCACTCTCAATGCAATTTGATATTTTATGGGCAAGTTGTCATCTGTTGCCGAGTTGGCGGAGTGGGTAACCAGTATCGTGCGAAAGAACAGCTTCATCCTGCACAAGATCCGGTAGGATATGGCTCAACCCGCGAGCCACGACTTCCCTTAACTACTTGCCCTTGACCAGCAAATCAAGGACTTTGAAAGCGAGTGCGTTGCTTTCACTAGCGCGATACATATGCTCCTAGGAGGGAACACCACTTTGCTAGAGGGGCGCATGAGAAAGATAGAGGAATGCAACTGTACCCTCCAGCTCAAAGTCACCACTCTTCGCGAGGAGATCATCCAAAGGGGAGGCCCGCAAGTAAGGATGTTGGGACACAGTTTGTGAAAGTGGATCCTACACTGATTTAGTAGAATCAACTTCCCAATCCTTTGTTCTTATTTGACCTTGTACTCTTCGTCTGTGATAATTTAAGACAATTTATTATTTATTATATGTGATGGCTTCTCTCACGTCGCTTTTATTAATGTTTGGTCTGTTGTAAATATGTGGTCTGTGAAGTATATTAGGGTCGACTCACTCGGAGAATCTTGCTTGTCGCCGATAGTGGGCAGGTCAAAGGTAACATATGTTTAGAGGGGGATGCTAGTGAATGGGGGGGGGGATGAGTGGATTCATGCCAATCTGATGAACCCTCATTCCCCTTGATCCTCTATAAATACCCCTGCACCCGGCTCTTACCTGCCGCATTAACTGCTTTTACTCATCACCCATCTCCTTTCTACTCGTGATTTCGACTTGCACAATGGGTGGCGTTGGTGATGGAATGGAGTGGAGGTAGAACTGGGCGGCACATTTCCTGGACTACGTCTTCCCGAATGGGCAAGTATCGATGGACGAGATGTTAGAGATTATCGCGGAGTTTGTGTCACCCGAGTTTGTGGCTGCGCACCTTCTAAAGGTGAGTCCCTTAACACCATTAAAAAGAATAAGCTCGCTTTCCCTCTCGCCCATTTCAAGATGGGGATTTGCCTCCCAATATGGCTGGAGGTGAAGCAGTTCCTGAGGTATTTTGGGGTGGTGGCCATGCAGGTCAGCCCCAACAAAATTTCCATACTAGTGGATTTCATGTGTTTCCTACGCTAGGAGAGAATAGAGTTCAACTTGATGGTCGTTCGCAGATCAAAGTATGCGAGACAATCAACAAGGTGCATCACTAGACTTGTTATGGGTGCATATGAGAACATTCCTTACATGCCGATTTAGAAGGATGAGAAAGTATGCCAAGCCCCCCCATGCGTAGACAACGAGGATGCCAAGCTGCACTAATTCTTTCTAGGGAAGAACTTGATTGTCTCTGAGATATCTGCAGGGAGAGAATAACCAAACTAACAATTCATCAAGGCAAGTATACCTATCGAAATGCAGCTAGGGGACACAAGTGTCGTATTGAAATCCGGGAACAGTTGAGTAAGCTTACTCACACGAAATCTATTATTTTATCGACGGCAAAATAAGGTTTATCTAAATGGACTAAAAGAAGAGAACTACTTGCATGAAAAGAATAAGAGAGCTAAAAGAGCGATTAACTTAAGCTTAGTAACGATGAAGGGAAAATGCACTCGATCAGAAATCACCTCGGCAAGAGTGGTTAGAAAAATACGATAAATAAACCTAAGCTAATTAGGGTAAAGGTCCTTGACCGTGGAGGTTCCATGAATATTGACACGCTTCTCTCGAAGGCCGTGCCTAACTGAGTTTAGGAAGGTCCGACCGACTCTCGCCTAAATCGGAGGCCTAAAACTCGCTTTACGCGGTGAACCCCTCTATTGGATTTTACTCCAATCCGGGAGATTTGAACGTCTGCCTCTCTCGAGGGATGTGAACAACTCCCTTTACTCTTGAGTGCTCATTTCAAACTTTCGGCCTCTCGGCTAGCCCAGAATGAAAGCAAAGGTGGAGAGTATATATCGATAATATACCTCCAACCCGTGATAAATCAAGAGTAATTCAAAGCTAAACCCTAAAAAGAAAAGGTAAGATTCAAAGCATCATAACCTAATCACTCGAACCTCGGATCAATTAGATCGAGTACATGGAGGATTAGTTAATCATGGTGAGGTGGAAGAGGGGGATGAGTAGAAGAAAAATACCGAAAACAGAGCAGGTACGAAAAAGGAAACAACACTTTTTATTAAGAGAAACAGTGATCTTACAGCTTGAAAACCAGAGATTACAAGAACATGAAAAGGGAAACTACACTATTATTAGCATCATAATACAGAAAGAAGCTAGGAGCTAATACAGGGAAAGCATAAAGCTAGAGCTACGAACTAAAAATGGAAAGACATGCTTAAAAAGTTCAGAAATACAAAGGACAGAACCTCCCCTCTCAAAGCGAAAAGTTCCCTGAAACCCCTGGAGTTGGGCTCTATTTATAGAATTTTTCGGGTCGGGTCACGCCCCCATGTCACGCCCTGGTCGGGCGTGACCCTGGGGCGTGACACATTCGGCGCGACTTTTTCGAGCAGGAATTGAATTCTGACGGAGTTGTTGCGGTACACGCCCACAAGTCACGCCCTGGCAGGGCGTGTACCTGGGGCGTGTTGTTTGCGGCGTGACTTTGTTGAGCTGAAATTGAATGCTGGAGGTGACGGGCGGAATTGCTGAAGTACACTCCCATATGTCACGCCCGGGTCAGGCGTGACCCTGGGGCGTGACACTTTCGGTGCGACGGTGGAGCGGGAAAAACGAGCGCGCTGCGGCGATTCCTCGGAACCTGGGGACACGCCTATAGTACACGCCCGTGTCGGGTGTGTCACAGGCGTGACCGAGGGCGTGTACACTAAGTTTCCACGGAATGCAGTTTCAGACCAATTGCTTCATTCCTCTGGGTTACACGCCCTAGGTACACGCCCTGGTAGGGCGTGACCTTGGGGCGTGTCACAGCAAAATTCGGCTGAAAGCCGTGAAAACCTGCAAAAAGCAGAAAAAATGCATTAGCGACAAAAATATATACAAAGGGGAATCAAAACAAGTAATTTACAAGACATGATTGGTTTTAAAACCCCGAAAATATCCTAATAAAATTGACTGCAAACGTATTATCAAATTCCCCCAAGCTTAAGTTTTGCTTATCCCCAAGCAAAGATATAAAGACTAGCTAATCATAAGAGTGACTAATTCAAAAAGTTTTAATCATACTCACACAAGTACTATGCGAAATTCTAGGTAGGGAGAATGTAAAACGTAAATCTAAAACAATTATTTAGGTATGGTTTAACTTTTATAAACTTTACTTAATAAAAATAAATCATCCAGAATTTTGACGAAATTCTTTAAATAGATTTAAGTAAGGCAATGAAAATGAAAAAAACGTATTGAGTTATTACTAGATCCAAGCAACGCATTATAATTATATCAATTAAATAACAAAAATCTAAGTTTAAATCCAAAACTAAAACTGATTTACTTTTCTTCTTTTCTTAGTTGTTAAATAAAATTAAAAAAAGGGCGTGAATCAAAAGGACTTAATAGGACCGAAACGTTTGGTTTAGGAATATGAATAGGAGTGGAATTCAAATATAAACATGGAGGCTTAAAAATCACACTAAACCAAAACAACGAGTTTCAAAAAAAAAAAAAATTTATTTTAAACAAAATATGTATAAATAAATTTATTTTTTCTCGTTATGATTATTTATCTCTTTTTTTTTATTATTATTTTCATTCATTTTTGTTTTTTTTTTCAATTTATTTCTTTTGAGTACACCTTTTTCAACAATATCTCCACAGATAAGACAAACTTTCCTATCAAACAAAATTAGCGTGATTAGATAGGTAGGAATTTGGGCTTTGGTGAAAATGAAATGGTGTGTGGAGTTTATCAAATGAATTTGGAAAAAAGGCTCAAAAGCGGCTAACTAGTGGTAAACGAGTTTAGGTTGGCAAGAAAGCTCAAACGTAAACAAAAATGGCCTAAATCATTTTCACGCGTTTTTTTTTAAATTTATTTAAAATATAGAGTCGATAAATTTCAAAAAGCAAGTTCGAGATAATAAAAGAAGATTGATGAAATTATCTTGAAAATAAAAATAATATGTCACTTGGATCGTTCATATCTACTACGTTATTCAAAATATGTTCTTACAAAAATCATCTAAAGACGAAAAGGAAAATAGTGGATGATAAATTTTTAGAGAAAGTAAAGAAAATAAAGAACGGAAAACCATAATAGAAATGCACGGTTTAGAGAAATATTTTACCTTAACATGCTACCGTGAATTAGAAACACAGCATGGCCAACATTTTACTTGTGAAATATGATTAAAAAGAATGATTAGAAAAATTATAATTAACTACGTTGTTTATAAAGAAGTTTGAGAAAAACAAAACATAAACATGGGGTACTTATTGAAATACCAAAATGCAGCTATATATATATAATAATTTTTTTGAAATTTTTGAAATTTTGGATTTTTTGGGATATTTACAAAACAAAAAGAAAACAAAAAGAAGGAGGAAGTCCTCCCCCAAGCTTAAAATCGACATTGTCCGCAATGGAGAAGGAGGTCGGAGAACGAGAGAAAAGTAAAGTACAGAAATAAAAGACAGAATTGAAAAGCAGGTACTTCCCCGGTTTTATTTTGCAGGGCAAGTTGAGTGATGCCGCTCCTCCATGCCTGTGCTGTGGATCTTCATGAAACGTCGTCCGGCGGACTTTGGCATGGAAGCAGAACCGTTGGAGCAGGCGATCGCAGAAGTTTCAGCTTGCCGGAGCCAGTCGGGGCAAAAAGTGTAAAAGAAAGAAAACAGAAAAAGAGCACTTGGGTTGCCTCCCAAGAGCGCCCTTTGTTTAAAGCGTCGTTTGAGCTCGACGCATCAAAATAATAATGCCCCAAATATTGTTTAAAAATAAAGTTCGAATAAAGTCAAAGTTTTTGAGAAAAATAAAGTTCAGATTAATCAAATGTCAGGACCGGAAAGATAGAGTTAACACGGTTGAGACTGACATCATCACAGAAATACAGTTTAAGACGCTGACCATTCACTTTGAAAGTACCCTTATCAGGGTGGGAAATTAAAACAGCACCAGAAGAAAAGACTTCTAAAACAGTAAAAGGCCCAGACCAACGTGATTTTAATTTACCCGGGAATAAACATAAACGAGAGTTATAAAGAAGCACTTGGTCGCCTGGCTTAAAGATTTTTGGGTGCCTAAGATGTCGATCGTGTAAACGCTTCGTCCGCTCTTTATAAAGTCTGTTATTTTCATACGCGTAAGAGCGCCACTCGTCGAGTTCGTTAAGTTGAAATTTTCTAAAATCGCCGACGGAGTTGGGATCGAAGTTTAAAAATCGCAAGGCCCAAAAGGCGCGGTGCTCTAACTCTACGGGTAAATGACACGATTTTCCATAAACCAACCGATATGGCGTACATCCGAGGGCGGTTTTGTACGCTGTTCGGTAGGCCCATAGAGCATCGTCTAGTTTGGCGGACCAGTCTTTTCTAGATGTGGAAACAGTCTTTTCTAAAATTCTTTTTATTTCTCTATTCACTACTTCGACTTGTCCGTTAGTTTGGGGGTGGTAGGCAGTGGAAAGCTTATGAGTAACGCTATATTTAGTTAGGATTTTTGAAAATTGTGCGTTACAGAAATGGGAACCCCTATCACCAACGATAGCGCGCGGCGTACCGAATCGAGAAAATAATTTTTTGAGGAAATTAAATACGACTCGGGCGTCATTCATAGGAAGAGCTTGGGCTTCGGCCCAACGTGAAACATAATCAACGGCAACTAAAATATACTTATTCCCGAAGCTAGAAGGAAAAGGGCCAACAAAATCAATCCCCCAGAGGTCGAAAACTTCGCACTCTAGAAAATAATTTTGTGGCATTTCATTTTTATTCGAAATATTCCCCGACCGTTGGCAACTATCACACCTACTCACAAAGGCATGCGCGTCTTTAAACAGGCTGGGCCAGTAAAAACCCGCGCTTAACACTTTGTGAGCGGTGCGAGCAGCTTGATAGTGCCCACCTGTCGGTCCTTCATGCAAATGTTTAATAATATCTAATCCTTCATCAAAGGAAACACACCTCCTGATCACTTGGTCTGCACAGACTTTAAAAAGATGCGGGTCCTCCCAAAAGTAGTTCTTCAATTCAGAAAAGAATTTCTTCTTTTGCTGAGACGAGAACTCTTTTGGGAGCACACGAGCCACTAAATAGTTGGCGATGCGGGCAAACCAAGGAGAAGTAGATGTGTTAATTATGAACAGCTTCTCATCAGGAAAATAGTAATGAAAAGAATTTTCGTCTAATTGCTCGATAAACGGGTTGTCTAGGCGCGAAAGGTGGTCGGCGGCCAAGTTCTCGGAACCTCGCTTATCACGGATCTCTAAGTCAAACTCCTGGAGGAGTAAGACCCAGCGAATCAAGCGAGGCTTGGCATCCGTTTTAGAGAGAAGATATTTGAGGGCCGAGTGGTCCGTAAAAACAATAATTTTCGAAAGAGTAATATAAGGGCGAAATTTGTCAAATGCGAATACTACCGCTAAGAGCTCCTTCTCGGTTGTGGTGTAATTTTCCTGTGCCGATGTGAGTGTTTTACTAGCGTAATAAATGGGGTGGAAGTTTTTGGAAATACGTTGACCTAGTACGGCTCCCACCGCATAACTACTCGCATCACACATTATTTCAAATGGAAGATCCCACACCGGAGCTATCATGATTGGCGAATTAACTAATTTTTCATTTATTAAATTGAAGGCAGCTAGACAGAGGTCATCAAAGATGAATGGGGCGTCTTTTTCTAAGAGATGGGTAAGGGGCTTGGTGATTTTGGAAAAGTCCTTTATGAAGCGGCGGTAGAAACCCGCATGACCCAGGAAACTTCTTATGGCTTTTATGTTCGTAGGTGGCGGCAGTTTCTCGATAACTTCTATTTTCGCAACGTCTACTTCAATACCCCTTTCAGAAATTTTATGTCCCAAAACTAACCCTTCCCTCACCATAAAATGACATTTTTCCCAATTTAGGGCGAGGTTAGTTTCTTCGCATCGTTCTAAGACTTTTTCAAGGTTCTCTAAGCAACTATCGAAGGAATTCCCGAACACGGAGAAATCATCCATGAAAACTTCCATAATGCTCTCTACGTACTTGTCAAAGATGGCGAGCATACATCGTTGGAATGTAGCTGGCGCATTGCACAATCCAAACGGCATTCTCCGGTAGGCGAAGGTGCCGAAGGGACAAGTAAACGTAGTTTTCTCCTGGTCCTCGAGGGAGATGGGGATTTGAAGATACCCCGAGAGGCCATTGAGAAAACAATAAAAGCTATGTCCGGAAAATCATTCTAAAATTTGATCAAGGAACGGCAAGGGGAAGTGATCCTTGCGGGTGGCGTCATTCAACTTACGGTAATCTATACACATTCGCCATCCGGTCACCGTCCGAGTCGGGATTAATTCATTATTTTCATTACTTACGACCGTTATCCCTCCCTTCTTTGGTACTACCTGTACTGGGCTAACCCACTTACTGTCGGATATAGGATAGATAATTCCTGCGTCTAACAATTTCATAACCTCGCCCTTAACTACGTCTTTCATGTTTGGGTTTATACGGCGCTGAGGTTGTTTAGAGTTACGAGAATTATCTTCCATTAAGATTTTATGAGTGCAGAAAGATGGGCTTATGCCCTTGATATCAGATATCTGCCAAGCAATAGCTTGACGATGCTTTTATAAAATTGAAAGAAGTTTATTCTTTTGTGCATCCGTGAGGTAGGCCGAAATTATGACAGGCAGCTTAGAGTCCTTTTCTAAGAAAGCGTATTGAAGGTGCTCTGGTAGTTCTTTCAGTTCCAAGGTAGGGGGGTCATCATACGAGGTCTTGGAAATTTGTTCTTTTTCAAAAACTATGTCCTCGTACACTTTTTTATATGTAAAATTAAAAGGGGTGTTGCTAGCGGGCATGGAGGCTTCGTGCAGCGATTCAGTTGGAAAAGTAGAAGAGGAACAGAAATCAAAAAATTCTTTTTCAAAATCAGAGGGGCGAGTGGAGGATTCTTCACTTAGGTGTAGAGATTCAGTTGGAAGAGTAGGAGAGGAACAAAATTGGAAAATTCTTTGTCAAAATCAGAGGTGGGAGAGAAGGATTCTTCACTTATGGTATCCATGAAAAAACAGGAGTCATCATTAGCTAGTGTGTTCTTCATCGAGGGGGTGATAGAGAAAGTTACCACATCGTCGCCCACTCGAAGGAAGAGCTTACCATTGCTTACATCAATGATAGCTCGGGAGGTGGCAAGGAAGGGTTGGCCAAGGATCAGGGGAACCTCGACATCTTCTTCGATGTCTAAAATGACAAAGTCCACCAGGAAGATGAACTTGTCAACTTTGACTAGGACGTCCTCCACTATTCCTAACGGGTATTTGACTGATCTGTCGGCGAGCTGGATACTCATGCGTGTGGGGTTGAGACTACCAATTCCTAACTTTTTAAACAACTAGAAGGGCATAAGATTAATACTCGCACCTAGGTCGGCTAAAGCGTGTTTGACAAAGAGATCACCAAAGACACACGAGATAGAGAAACTACCCGGGTCACTGATTTTCTTCGGTAATCCGTTTGTCAAAACCGCCGAGCATTTGACATTTAACGTGACATGCGAAAGGTTCTCTAACGTTTTCTTGTTAGTTAGGAGGTCCTTAAGGTATTTTGCGTACTTCGGCATCTGGGATATGGCTTCGTGGAAAGGCAGATTTACGTGGATTTGTTTAAACATTTCCAAAAAACGGGTGTATTGATCATCCTGTCGTTGTTTATTAAGTTCGGAAGGGTATGGCGGGGATGGATTATTTTTAAAGGTGGGTGGTGGAGTGAGTTCTTTTTCTACGATAGGGGTGATAATTTCTTCGGCAGAGGGTGGAATTTTTAAAACGGGAACGGAGCTTTGATTTTTAAAAACGGGAGCGGAGCTTGCCTCGGGTTCTTCACTTACCATACCAGGAACTTTCTTCCCACTCCGAAGAGTTATAGCTTTCGCTTGCTCTCTCGGGTTGGGCTCGGTATTGGAAGGAAGAGACCCTATGGGTCGCTCAGAAATCATTTTAGCGAGTTGTCCTACCTGATTTTCTAAGTTTTTAACACTTCCGGTTAAGGTTCTAATCGTAGCGTCATTAGCATTCATGTATTTTGAAAACATTTCCTCCAAATTTGGAGGTTTTGGAAAACTTTGAGGAGGTGGTGGTGGTGCAGAAAAATCACTTTGCGGTGGCAGGCGCACAGCATTCGATGGATTGCTCCACGAAAAATTCGGATGATTTCTTAACGCAGGATTATAACTATTCGGAAAATTAAAACCAGGAGGATGATAATTCGCAGCAGAAAAATTATTAAAAGCAGTTCTAGGCATATTATTTACATAATCCAAATGTTCAGCGGGAGGAGTTGCAGATTCCCATACCTGAGGGGCGGAGGCAGCAGTCATCTCCGTAATTTTTTTGCTTAATATTTCAACTTGCAGTGCGAGTTGGGAGACGTTGTCCACTTCAAAGAGACCTGCAGGTTTGTTTGGGCGGGACCTAGGCACATTCCACTGGTAAGTGTTCATGGCCATGTCTTCAAACAGCTCAAGAGCTGCTTCCGGGGTCTTATGGTTTAAAGTACCGCCAGAAGCTGCGTCTATCATTTGCTTCGTGCTTTGATTTAGCCCATTATAAAACGTCTGCACCTGCAACCATACAGGCAGAGCGTGATGTGGGCATCGTCTTAATAATTCTTTAAATCTTTCCCAGGTTTCGTAAATGGTCTCTGAGTCTATTTGTCCAAAGGCAGAAATGTCATTCCTAAGTTTAGCAGTTTTAGCAGGCGGAAAATACTTGGCCAAAAATTTTTCAGTTAATTGCGTCCAAGTAGTTATACTATTTTTAGGAAGGGTGTTCAGCCACTGCTTAGCCTTAATTCTAAGAGAGAAAGGAAATAATCTTAGCCTAATAGCATCATTTGTGACACCATTTATCTTGAAGGTGTCACAAATCTCAAGAAATCTGGCTATGTGTGCGTTCGGGTCTTCATCTTGAAGCCCGTCAAATTGCACATACTGCTGCACCATTTGAATTATGCTAGGCTTCAGTTCAAAATTATTATTATTTATTGCAGGGCGAACTATACTAGTTTCTGTACCCTCGAGATTTGGTCGTGCATAATAGGACATAGGCCTTTGCACGACTTCCTCCATGTTGGGTTCTGCCATTCTTAAGGTAGAAAATGACTCGGAATCCTCAACCGGCACTTGGGTAGTAGGGCCTTGAAATCGCGTTCTTCTCCGAAGAGTACGCTGATGAACTGTAAATATGCGTATTTTTATGCACATTAATTTAGTCATTTTCATTTATTTTCGTCGTTTTTACTTATTTTTGTTCAATAAAATGTTCCTATTCTTGTAAATTTTCTCCTAACTTGTTTTATTTTGATTTTCAGAAAAATTCCAAAATCTGCCAAAATTTGGGAAGTACACGCCCGTGACACATGGGTCACGCCCGTGACCGAGCCATGACTGTGCATTTCCCGTGAAATCGGAAAATTTCTGAAGAAAAGGCTTGACACGCCTGGCGACACGCCCGTGTCACACGACACGGGGCGTGACCCAAGCCCGTGTCCTCTCCTCTCGACGAATTCCACTCGACGATCGTCGAGTGTCGACCCCGACTGTCACGCCCATAGTCACGCCCGTGACCTGGGGCGTGACCCAATTTCAGCTCAACGATTTCGACTCGACACTTTCCGCTCGACATTCGTCGAGTGTCGACCCAACTGTCACGCCCATAGTCACGCCCGTGACATGGGGCGTGACCTTTCCAGCTGGCCCGACAAGACGCTGCCGAGGACATTTGACGCAACCCGCGCCCGGTTCTACCTCCCCGACACGCCCTAGGTCACGCCCGTGACCTGGGGCGTGACTGCTGCGAACTCAGCCCGAAGTCAACTTTGATGTCCAATCGCCAGCCGCCTTCATGAATAGTACTGTCACGCCCCCATGTCACGCCCGTGACCGAGGGCGTGTACTTAGAAATTTTTTCCTATAAATAGCCCAGTTCTGTAAGGTCCAAGGGTTCAGATTTTTGGGCCAATTTAGTGTATTTTTGTGGGCTGCATCCGTGATTTTCAAGGCTATGTAAGGAGATTTCTCCCTTTTTTATTTTCATTTCTTGTTTTGTCTTAGCTTTAACCCTTGTAACAGCTTGTAATAGTTCCTAAAATTCAATAAAATGTTAGATTTTCTCTTCATACTTAGCTTTGGAATGAACACTTGTGCCCACTTTTTTTTCCTCTTTTTATTCTTAGTTTCATCTTTGTTCTTCACTTGTTCTTCATTTATGAAAAGTGTGTGTGTGTGTATGAGTGTAATTTGCTTACTTTACATTTTTTTTACTTGTTTTCATGCTTAGGAATGTTAGGTTTCCCTCTTTTTAAAAAGTGATTTTGATTTTTCAAGTTAGGTTTTGTTTGAAATTCGTGAAATGGTGAATTAGGTTTTTCTTTTTTTCTCACCATGTCTTTTTCCTCTAAATAGTTTTCATGCTTAGATTTTGATTTCATCCTTATGATTTTATAAAAGAGATTTTAAAAAGTGATTTTGTTTTTTTACTTAGTTTTCTTTTAGGATTGTAAAACCCTTTTTTGTTCTTTTCAACTTCTTTCTCACTTTTTTATCACTTTCATAACATCATAAGAATGAAAATTTTGGTATTTTGATTTTCCAAAAACTTTGGTTTTCAATTTATTTTGAAAAACTTTTATCTTCTAAAAATTGAAATTTCTTCTTTTTATTTGTTTTTGGCAAAACCTATGCTTGAAATAGTTAAAATTTTAATTTTTAGGTAACTTTGATTTTTCATGAAGTGTGTGTGAGTGTAGGTGTATAATTTTTATGCTTTGATTTAAATTGTGTAGAGTGTGTGAGTGTAGGTGTTAAATTTTCATGCTTTGTTTTAATGCTTTCTTTTAATGCTTTGTTCAATTATGTAGAGTGTGTGAGTGTAGGTGTATAATTTTATTGCTTTCTTGAATTTCATATGGAGTGTGTGTGTTCGTGCGCATTTATTTCCGCCTACTCGTTAAGAGTTAAATGGCGCATCGTTTTCATTTTCAGTCCTACTCGTTCGAGTAGGACTTGTAATTTTTCTTTCTTTATTTTTCCGCCTACTCACTTGAGTTTAAATGGCCGGACTTTATTTTAGTGCTACTCGTTTGAGTAGGACTTGCAATTTTACTTTCTTTATTTTTTCCGCCTACTCACTTGAGTTAAATGGCCGGACTTTTTAGCCCTGTAATCGCATTTATTTTCTCCTACTCGTTTGAGTAGGACTCGCCTTCATTTCAGTCCTACTCGTTTGAGTAGGACTTGCAATTTTCAGCCTTTATTTACCGCCCCCACTCGTTTGAGTGGGACTCGCAAATTTGAATTATGCAAATTTTCTTTCATGTGTAACTTAGTTCCTTTTTTATTTATAATTTGGAGTGTGCGTGAGTTCTCGTTTAGTTAACTTTTTAGCTCTCTAAATATTGTTATTTTTCTTTTGTCCCTTTCTTATAATCGTGTAGCATTTAATTTCGAACTCGCGCCTCACTAAATTATAAGCCGTCCCCATACCGATGTGTGGCTAATCGCTATTAGCCTCGGCATCGAAGAGCATTGGGACATTTAAAATGATTTATAATAATTAAAGCTCTTCATTTTCATTTTAATTTAAGCACTTAGGGTTTACCCCGGGTTTACGACGCGTAGGACCACATAATCGATGTGTGGGCCCTATTTCCGTAGTCCATATGCTAGCTAGCCGAGAGGCCGTGCATATGGACCGATCACCCCTGGGTAAATAGAGTTGCGTGCATACCCTCGAGAGAGGACTAGCGTAATTCTACCGGATTGGGTCCCCCACCCAATAGCGGGGTTCTTAGCGTAAAGCGGGCGTTAAGAGGAATCCTTCGTCGGACTAACGTTCGGTCGAATAGTCTTAACGTTTAGGTGAGCGATATCCCTATAGCTAGGTGAGCTCACATTTGTGGAACCTCCACGGCCAAGTTGTCTTATTATTAATTTGAAAACCAAGTCTTTTTATTATTAAAAATTGTTTTAGTCTTAATCCGATTCGATGCCGAGCGTTAACCCTTCATCGAATATTCTCTAAATCGTTTTTTCGCTCCTTTGTTTTTCCGTTTTTAGTTTTCAAAAAAAATCCACCTTATTTTCAGTAAAATAATAGTCCTCCCGGAGGAGTAAGAATAGTCAACGCGACCCCGAGAACAATACGACCTCGGTATTCCCCCGAATATCGAGTACTACTTGCGATAGGTGCACTTGCCTACCCGAGCGAGCCCGCGGCGATCGACTCACCGAACCAACCACAGTAAGAGTCTGTTCGCGGGCCCATCAAGTTTTTGGCGCCGTTGCCGGGGACCCTCTTTTCGAGTTGCTATTTCGAATTCCGGAGTCTATTAATTTTACTTATTTTCTATAAAAAAAAAACTAAAAACTTTTTTTTAAAAAAAAAAAAAACACAAAAAAATTTATTTTTGTTTTATTTTTGTTTGGGTGTATGACCCGAGGACAACCCTCAGAGTCTGAAGATTTAGACTTCGACCCTGAGATCGAACGCTCTCTTGCGCGTATCCGATCTCATCGCCGAAATCCTTCTTTAGATCCCGAAGAATCTATCGGAGAACCCGCTGTTGTAGTTATGGCCGCACCTAACCTTCCCCCGGCGGCCGAGCGTACTATGTCTTATTACGCCCGGCCTAACCTGGATGATTCTGGGTCGAGTATTGTCCGCCCTGCGGTGGCCAATAATAATTTTGAAATAAAGTCAAGTGTCATTCAAATGGTCCAAAACGCCGTGCAGTTCGATGGACTGCCGGATGAGGACCCGAATGTCCACTTGTCCAATTTCTTGGAGATATGCGACACCTTCAAGATCAATGGCGTCACTGATGACGCCATTCGTTTGCGCTTATTTCCTTTTTCCCTTAAGTCCAAAGCCAAGGCGTGGTTGAATGCCCTCCCACGAGGATGTATCACCACGTGGGCTGAGTTGACGGAACGGTTCCTAACGAAGTACTTTCCGCCCGCCAAAACTGCAAAGTTGCGGGCGGACATTTCTTCGTTTGTGCAGAACGATCCCGAGTCTCTATACGAGACTTGGGAACGATTTAAGGAATTCCTCCGCCGTTGCCCGCACCACGCGCTGCCAACGTGGTTGCAAGTTCAAATTTTTTATAATGGGCTGAATTTTCAGACGCGTCAAATGATTGACGCGGCTGCCGGGGGAACGCTTAACAACAAAACCCCCGAGGCCGCCCAGGCTTTATTCGAAGAGATGGCTATGAACGCCTATCAATGGAACGTCCCGCGGGGACGGCCAAAGCCGGCGGCTGGTCTTTTTGAAGTGGATGCCACTGCTCTCTTGACCCTTCAAGTTGAAAGGTTAACAAAGCAGGTGGCGGAGATGTCTGCTGCCTCCTCCACTCCGCCTTGTTTTATTCCCCCCAACGTCTGCGTAGCTGAAGAGTTCGTGGACTTCATGGGAAATTCGGGTCGTCCTCCCTTCAACCCCAACAACAACCCTTATAGTAATAACTATAATCCGGGTTGGAGGAATCACCCCAACTTCTCGTGGAGCAACCCGAATAATGCTCAGCGCCCCCCTATTTCTTATGCGCCCGGATTTCTTCCTCCCCCTCCTCTTCCGAAACCCTCCCCGATGGAGGAAAATTTTTCCAAGTATATTGCGTCCAACGAGTCAAATATCCGGAACATCACCGGATCGCTAAAAACACTCGAACAACAGGTTGGACAGCTGGCGAGGATGATGTCCGAGCGCGCGCTCGGGGCACTGCCGGGAAACACGGAGCCCAATCCGCGGGAGAACGCCAACGCTATAACCCTCCGTAGCGGAAAGGAGGTGGTCGATCCAAAACGGACCGACCCTCAGGTACATATTTCACCTCCGACCCCTCTTCCTCTTTCTTCGCTCACGCCGCCTTTACCTATTATAAAAGAAAAAATTATTTTAAACAAGGCTCTTCCGTATCCGCATAAGATAGAAAACGAGCGTAAGGACGCGCAATATGAAAAATTTATTTTATTATTAAAACAAATTCACATTAATGTTCCTTTTTGCGAGGCTATCTCGCAAATGCCCAAATATGCGAAATTTTTAAAAGAACTACTTTCTAATAAACGCAAATTAGAGGATATTTCGCATGTATCTCTCAACGCTGTCTGCTCGGCGGCCCTTACTAATAAATTGCCCACAAAACAAAACGACCCGGGACGGTTTTCCATCCCGTGCCTTTTTGGCGATATATTAGTAAAGTACGCCTTGGCTGATTTAGGGGCTAGCATTAATCTGATGCCGTTCTCGCTCTTTTCGCGTTTAGGTTTGGGTACTCCTAGTCCTACGAATATGCGCATCCAATTAGCGGATCGCTCGGTTAAGTTCCCTATCGGGGTAGTGGAGGACGTTCTTGTCCGAGTCGACAAGTTTACCTTCCCGGTGGACTTCGTCATCTTAGATATCGAGGAGGACGCCGAGGTACCAATAATACTCGGTCGCCCTTTTCTCGCCACCTCCCGCGCACTAATAGATGTTAGTAATGGTAGGCTTCTCCTCCGAGTAGGCGATGACCAAGTTACTTTCTCTATTAATCCCTCGATGGACAATTTGTCATCGAGCGACGATTTCTGCTATTCTTTAGATACCTTTTTCGGAGATCGTTCTTCTCCCATTTTCGAGTCCGTATTTTTAAATGACGATATTTATGCGCTCGAAAATTTTAACTGCGATGAGGATACGTCTATAGACTTGCCTTTCGAACCAATTGGTAAGAAAGACATAGGAATTAAAACCTCCCTAGAAGAACCGCCCATCCTAGACCTCAAACCCTTACCCGCCTCGCTCAAGTACGCTTTTTTGGGAAAAGGTGATACGCTCCCCGTTATCATTTCTTCGGACTTGAGTGATTCGGAGACTTCCGATTTATTGGAAGTTTTATTTAAACATCGCCACGCAATTGCGTGGCAAATCTCTGACCTAAAGGGGATTAGCCCCTCCTTTTGCACCCATAAGATTTTCCTAAACGATAATTGCCGCAAAACGATTCAGCCGCAGCGTCGTCTTAACCCAAACATGAAAGACGTCGTTAAAGCCGAAATCATTAAGTTATTAGATGCGGGGATTATCTACCCTATTTCGGACAGTGCATGGGTTAGTCCCGTGCATGTCGTGCCCAAGAAGGGCGGTCTTACCGTAGTGGCGAATGAGCATAACGAGCTTGTCCCAACTCGTACTGTTACGGGTTGGCGAGTGTGCATCGACTATAGGAAACTTAACGACGCCACCCGCAAGGATCATTTCCCTCTGCCATTTCTAGACCAGATTTTAGAGCGTTTATCCGGTCATCCGTATTATTGTTTTCTTGATGGTTTATCGGGGTTTTTCCAAATCCCCATTTCCCCCGATGATCAAGAGAAAACAACTTTTACTTGCCCGTTCGGCACCTTCGCATATCGAAGAATGCCATTTGGCCTCTGCAACGCGCCAGCTACATTCCAAAGATGTATGCTAGCGATCTTTGGCGAGCTAGTAGAAGACATTATGGAAGTCTTTATGGATGACTTCTCTGTTTTCGGACGCTCTTTTCCCGATTGCCTTAACAATTTAGATCGTGTCCTTCAACGGTGCGAGGACACAAGCCTTGTTTTAAATTGGGAAAAATGCAACTTTATGGTTCGAGGAGGTTTGGTCCTCGGCCATATGATTTCGTCTAAGGGGATAGAGGTGGATAAGGCCAAGATAGAAATTATAGAAAAACTTCCGCATCCAACAAACGTAAAATCTATTAGGAGTTTCTTAGGCCATGCGGGCTTTTATCGACGCTTTATTCAAGATTTTTCAAAAATAACAAAGCCGCTAACTCACCTCTTGGAAAAGGAATCACGCTTCATCTTTAGTAGCGAATGCGAGTCCGCCTTTAATTTAATAAAACAAAAACTTATCTCTTCACCAATATTAGTGGCCCCTAATTGGTCCCTTCCGTTCGAAATAATGTGCGACGCTAGTGATATTGCCTTAGGTGCCGTTCTTGGCCAACGCGTAGAAAAACATTTTCATCCTATTTATTACGCTAGCAAGACGCTCACTTCCGCACAAGTAAATTACACGACAACGGAAAAGGAACTCTTAGCCGTCGTTTTCGCTTTCGATAAGTTTCGCTCGTATATAACGCTATCTAAAGTTATCGTTTTTACCGATCACTCCGCGCTTAAATATTTATTAGCTAAAAATGATGCGAAGCCCCGCCTTCTTCGATGGATTCTCCTCCTACAAGAGTTTGATCTGGAGATCCGAGATAAGCGGGGAGCGGAAAATCTAGCGGCGGACCACCTCTCCCGTTTAGAAAATCCGGGTGCGGAAGCGCTCGTCGAATCTGAAATAAATGACAGATTCCCCGAGGAACGCCTTCTTGCCATTAATAAATCTTCGTCATCTTCGCCTTGGTTCGCAGATTTTGCAAATTTCTTAGTAGCGCGGGTCCTTCCAAAAGAGTTTTCCAGTCATCAAAAGAAGAAATTCTTTTCTGACTTGAAAAATTTCTTTTGGGAGGACCCATTTCTTTTTCGTATCTGCGCGGACCAAGCGGTCCGAAGATGCGTTGCGGGTGTGGAGTGCTTGCAAATTCTTAAGCACTGCCACGAGGGTCCAGCCGGTGGGCATTATCAAGCCAACCGGACCGCTCGGAAGGCGCTAGAGGCGGGCTACTTTTGGCCCACTCTCTTCAAAGACGCGCATAATTTTGTGCGCGCATGCGATAGCTGTCAGCGGTCGGGTAACATCTCTCGTCGCGACGAGATGCCCCAAAACATGTTTTTAGAATGCGAAGTCTTCGATTTGTGGGGCATAGATTTTGTTGGCCCCCTACCTCCGTCTTTCAAAAATATGTATATTTTAGTGGCGGTCGACTACGTATCGAGGTGGGCGGAAGCGCAAGCTCTCCCCACCAACGATGCGCGAGTCGTCGTTACATTTCTTAAAAAATTATTTTCTCGCTTCGGCACGCCTCGCGCAATTGTTAGTGATAGGGGAACGCATTTCTGTAACGCTCTTATGGCTAAGACGTTAGCTAAATACGGAGTCACGCACAAGCTTGCCACCCCCTACCACCCGCAAACAAGTGGCCAAGTCGAGGTAGTAAATCGAGAGATTAAGCGAATTTTAGAAAAAACCGTTTCGCTAAATAGGAAAGATTGGTCCGTTAAACTCGACGATGCGTTGTGGGCGTATCGGACGGCATACAAAACCGCTATTGGATGTACGCCGTTCCGGTTAGTCTACGGCAAAGCGTGCCATTTACCCGTAGAATTAGAACATCGCGCACTTTGGGCTTTAAAACTCTTAAACCTCGACTCCAACTTAGCCGCTCAGAATAGAAAACTGCAACTAAACGAGCTCGATGAATGGCGTGCGAACGCTTACGAGAGCAATAAATTCTATAAGGAGCGCTCTAAGTTATATCACGATCGAAAAATCAAGTCCCAAAAATTATTTTCTCCGGGCGATCTTGTCCTTCTTTACAATTCACGTCTTAGGCTTTTTCCAGGTAAATTAAAATCTAGATGGTCCGGTCCCTTCTTAGTTGAAGAAGTTTTTCCTTATGGAACCGTACTCGTCTCCCACCCGGACAAAGGCTCTTTTAAAGTAAACGGTCATCGGTTAAAGTCTTACATCGCGGGCGACCCAGTGATCGGTTTTAGCGAAACCATAACTTTCCTCCACATTATAAACCCGCCAAAATAGTCAAGCTACACGACTATAAACAAAGCGCTCCTGGGAGGCACCCCTCGGTTATCTTTTTCACTCTTTCCTTATTATCTTTGTTATTTTTTTTCTAATAAACGCAGGGTTTCTGATCGGCCTTCCCCTCCGCGTTTCAGGGAAGCTTCTACCCCCTTCCCTTTCTTTTCGTTGTACATATTGTCTTTCATTTCTGTTCCGCATACTTACGATACAACATTGGGGACAATGTTGGACTTAAGTATGGGGGTATTTTCGTGCTTTATTTTCTGCACTTCAATTTTTCTGCATCTCAAAAAAAAGAAAAATACAAAAAAAATACATATAACAAAAAAAAAAAAAAACAAAAAAAAAAATTTAAAAAACATCTTAAAATGAAACAAAAAAATTTTTTAAATGAAAAAAAAACAAAAAAAAAATTTATGAAAAAACAAAAAAAAATTTTTTTTGTTTCTCTTTGTATATATTTTTTTGTTTTTTTCTCTCTCCCCCTTCCTCATTCTTGTACAAACATTTTTCTTTTTCTCCCTTATTTTTGTACATATTATGAAAATTCTCTTAAAAAAATACAAAAAAAAAGATAATAGTTCAAAAAATTTTCAAACAAAAAAATCGAGAAAAACAAAAATACAAAAAAAAAAGATAATAAATGAAAAACACAAAAAAAAATGTTTACAAAAAAACTATAAAAAAACAAAATAATGTTTTGCAACAAATAAATTAAATATTCCATACTTAACTTTTCTGCTATCCAAAAATTCTGTTTTGAGTTTATTTATATGTGAATACTATTAATTCTCTGTTTACTACCCGTTTGTTAATTATCGATTGAAACATTTAAATAGCCGGGGTTAAGTTTTAAAGAATTCTTTATGCTTTGTTAAAACTAGCGGACTCGTTTTAGGCACTACTTCTAATTTTTCATTAATAGGAGCACGTATATTATGTTAGGAAATAACGACTATAGAATTCAATTATACTTACTTTTAGCTTTCTGAAAACATTGGAACGTACAAATTATTAAGGTTGCTCTCAAAAATTTTTAGGATTACAATCTAGTTTTTCCTTTCTCCCCTCACTTTTCATGACCTACTTGGCATGAAAAATTTTATCCTTAAAAGATCTTATGTCAATGGGAACAAGATTTCGTTCCGTAAACATAGGCACCCAATAATTTAAAAGATTATATAGGGAGTAAGAGGATAAAATTCATTACTCCTGCAAATATACATTGGGTTAATTTTTATTATTATGAAGTTGAAAAACAAAAATCATATTAGGAAAATAAGATTTCGTTTTCCTAATAATCCAAAAGAAAAAAAAATGGAGGTTCGAGAAAAAACTTACCTCACCTCAAATATCAAAACCCTCTTCATAAACCACACTACCCCCTTAGCCAATTACACGATTTTAGAATTAATTCAAAAATCTTTTTGAGAGCATAATTAGTAAATTGTATTATTTCCGGTAGCACTTGTATAAGCTAGAATTCTTATAATTCCAAACTATTTTCGTTAACCTAACCATTACAAATGTTGCCTTCTATTTGATTACATCAAGAAGTCTTTTGGCCAAAACTTTTGCGCTATTTAAATCATCTACATAATTTTAGGACTTAACTCTTACACCCCGTATATTTATTTCGATCTCTCTTATAATTAATTAAGCGATAGCCAAAACTTAGAGTTTTTTTTATTCCTTATAGATTCACCTCAAACTTTTGCTCTGGAATAGCAAAAGCCTAAGTATGGGGGTATTTGATGAACTGTAAATATGCGTATTTTTATGCACATTAATTTAGTCATTTTCATTTATTTTCGTCGTTTTTACTTATTTTTGTTCAATAAAATGTTCCTATTCTTGTAAATTTTCTCCTAACTTGTTTTATTTTGATTTTCAGAAAAATTCCAAAATCTGCCAAAATTTGGGAAGTACACGCCCGTGACACATGGGTCACGCCCGTGACCGAGCCATGACTGTGCATTTCCCGTGAAATCGGAAAATTTCTGAAGAAAAGGCTTGACACGCCTGGCGACACGCCCGTGTCACACGACACGGGGCGTGACCCAAGCCCGTGTCCTCTCCTCTCGACGAATTCCACTCGACGATCGTCGAGTGTCGACCCCGACTGTCACGCCCATAGTCACGCCCGTGACCTGGGGCGTGACCCAATTTCAGCTCAACGATTTCGACTCGACACTTTCCGCTCGACATTCGTCGAGTGTCGACCCAACTGTCACGCCCATAGTCACGCCCGTGACATGGGGCGTGACCTTTCCAGCTGGCCCGACAAGACGCTGCCGAGGACATTTGACGCAACCCGCGCCCGGTTCTACCTCCCCGACACGCCCTAGGTCACGCCCGTGACCTGGGGCGTGACTGCTGCGAACTCAGCCCGAAGTCAACTTTGCTGTCCAATCGCCAGCCGCCTTCATGAATAGTACTGTCACGCCCCCATGTCACGCCCGTGACCGAGGGCGTGTACTTAGAAATTTTTTCCTATAAATAGCCCAGTTCTGTAAGGTCCAAGGGTTCAGATTTTTGGGCCAATTTAGTGTATTTTTGTGGGCTGCATCCGTGATTTTCAAGGCTATGTAAGGAGATTTCTCCCTTTTTTATTTTCATTTCTTGTTTTGTCTTAGCTTTAACCCTTGTAACAGCTTGTAATAGTTCCTAAAATTCAATAAAATGTTAGATTTTCTCTTCATACTTAGCTTTGGAATGAACACTTGTGCCCACTTTTTTTTCCTCTTTTTATTCTTAGTTTCATCTTTGTTCTTCACTTGTTCTTCATTTATGAAAAGTGTGTGTGTGTGTATGAGTGTAATTTGCTTACTTTACATTTTTTTTACTTGTTTTCATGCTTAGGAATGTTAGGTTTCCCTCTTTTTAAAAAGTGATTTTGATTTTTCAAGTTAGGTTTTGTTTGAAATTCGTGAAATGGTGAATTAGGTTTTTCTTTTTTTCTCACCATGTCTTTTTCCTCTAAATAGTTTTCATGCTTAGATTTTGATTTCATCCTTATGATTTTATAAAAGAGATTTTAAAAAGTGATTTTGTTTTTTTACTTAGTTTTCTTTTAGGATTGTAAAACCCTTTTTTGTTCTTTTCAACTTCTTTCTCACTTTTTTATCACTTTCATAACATCATAAGAATGAAAATTTTGGTATTTTGATTTTCCAAAAACTTTGGTTTTCAATTTATTTTGAAAAACTTTTATCTTCTAAAAATTGAAATTTCTTCTTTTTATTTGTTTTTGGCAAAACCTATGCTTGAAATAGTTAAAATTTTAATTTTTAGGTAACTTTGATTTTTCATGAAGTGTGTGTGAGTGTAGGTGTATAATTTTTATGCTTTGATTTAAATTGTGTAGAGTGTGTGAGTGTAGGTGTTAAATTTTCATGCTTTGTTTTAATGCTTTCTTTTAATGCTTTGTTCAATTATGTAGAGTGTGTGAGTGTAGGTGTATAATTTTATTGCTTTCTTGAATTTCATATGGAGTGTGTGTGTTCGTGCGCATTTATTTCCGCCTACTCGTTAAGAGTTAAATGGCGCATCGTTTTCATTTTCAGTCCTACTCGTTCGAGTAGGACTTGTAATTTTTCTTTCTTTATTTTTCCGCCTACTCACTTGAGTTTAAATGGCCGGACTTTATTTTAGTGCTACTCGTTTGAGTAGGACTTGCAATTTTACTTTCTTTATTTTTTCCGCCTACTCACTTGAGTTAAATGGCCGGACTTTTTAGCCCTGTAATCGCATTTATTTTCTCCTACTCGTTTGAGTAGGACTCGCCTTCATTTCAGTCCTACTCGTTTGAGTAGGACTTGCAATTTTCAGCCTTTATTTACCGCCCCCACTCGTTTGAGTGGGACTCGCAAATTTGAATTATGCAAATTTTCTTTCATGTGTAACTTAGTTCCTTTTTTATTTATAATTTGGAGTGTGCGTGAGTTCTCGTTTAGTTAACTTTTTAGCTCTCTAAATATTGTTATTTTTCTTTTGTCCCTTTCTTATAATCGTGTAGCATTTAATTTCGAACTCGCGCCTCACTAAATTATAAGCCGTCCCCATACCGATGTGTGGCTAATCGCTATTAGCCTCGGCATCGAAGAGCATTGGGACATTTAAAATGATTTATAATAATTAAAGCTCTTCATTTTCATTTTAATTTAAGCACTTAGGGTTTACCCCGGGTTTACGACGCGTAGGACCACATAATCGATGTGTGGGCCCTATTTCCGTAGTCCATATGCTAGCTAGCCGAGAGGCCGTGCATATGGACCGATCACCCCTGGGTAAATAGAGTTGCGTGCATACCCTCGAGAGAGGACTAGCGTAATTCTACCGGATTGGGTCCCCCACCCAATAGCGGGGTTCTTAGCGTAAAGCGGGCGTTAAGAGGAATCCTTCGTCGGACTAACGTTCGGTCGAATAGTCTTAACGTTTAGGTGAGCGATATCCCTATAGCTAGGTGAGCTCACATTTGTGGAACCTCCACGGCCAAGTTGTCTTATTATTAATTTGAAAACCAAGTCTTTTTATTATTAAAAATTGTTTTAGTCTTAATCCGATTCGATGCCGAGCGTTAACCCTTCATCGAATATTCTCTAAATCGTTTTTTCGCTCCTTTGTTTTTCCGTTTTTAGTTTTCAAAAAAAATCCACCTTATTTTCAGTAAAATAATAGTCCTCCCGGAGGAGTAAGAATAGTCAACGCGACCCCGAGAACAATACGACCTCGGTATTCCCCCGAATATCGAGTACTACTTGCGATAGGTGCACTTGCCTACCCGAGCGAGCCCGCGGCGATCGACTCACCGAACCAACCACAGTAAGAGTCTGTTCGCGGGCCCATCATACGCTCAATTTCGTGGTCCAGGTCCAAAGTAACCGACGGACTACCGCGGGTCATACACTAGAAGAAAAGAGGAGAAGCAAGACTAAAAAGTAAAAGAGCTAATGAAGTTGGAAAAAGTTTTTGAAATAGATTTTTTTTATGTTTTAACTCCCGAACTTCCCAAGGGCTACCCGGTGAAGGGTTCGCAAGGTACTAGACAAGATAGTGGCATTTAGAGCCACTTTGCCCTTTTTGAGAGAATTAGGTGGTGTAGAAAAATTTGTGATGTGTGTTTCTATTAAGAATGCGGTAATTAAAATCCAGCCATTTATCTCTGTGCGAGTAGGCGGAAAATAAAAGCTATACTCACGAACTCGACAGAAAATTAAAACACATCCACTCTACAGAAAGTAAACACACTCTACTGAAATAAAGCCTGCCAATTAACTCAAGTGAGTAGGCGGAAAAATAAAATACGCACACTTGCTTGAAATAAATCCAGCCAATTAACTCAAGTGAGTAGGCGGAAAAATTAAAAATACGCACACTTAACAAAATCCAGCCATTTAACTCAAGTGAGTAGGCGGAAAAAATTTAAGAAGGAGGCTGAGAAAGAGAAGTGATAAAATTAATATATTCGCGTTTTCAATTTATCAACAAGCGAGGAATCCCCGGCAACGGCGCCAAAAACTTGATTGTCTCTGAGATATCTGCAAGGAGAGAATAACCAAACTAACAATTCATCAAGGCAAGTATACCTATCGAAATGCAGCTAGGGGACACAAGTGTTGTATTGAAATCCGGGAACAGTTGAGTAAGCTTACTCACACGAAATCTATTATTTTATCGACGGCAAAATAAGGTTTAGCTAAATGGACTAAAAGAAGAGAACTACTTGCATGAAAAGAATAAGAGAGCTAAAAGAGCGATTAACTTAAGCTTAGTAACGATGAAGGGAAAATGCACTCGATCAGAAATCACCTCGGCAAGAGTGGTTAGAAAAATACGATAAATAAACCTAAGCTAATTAGGGTAAAGGTCCTTAACTGTGGAGGTTCCATGAATATTGACACGCTTCTCTCGAAGGCCGTGCCTAACTGAGTTTAGGAAGGTCCGACCGACTCTCGCCTAAATCGGAGGCCTAAAACTCGCTTTACGCGGTGAACCCCTCTATTGGATTTTACTCCAATCCGGGAGATTTGAACGTCTGCCTCTCTCGAGGGATGCGAACAACTCCCTTTACTCTTGAGTGCTCATTTCAAACTTTCGGCCTCTCGGCTAGCCCAGAATGAAAGCAAAGGTGGAGAGTATATATCGATAATATACCTCCAACCCGTGATAAATCAAGAGTAATTCAAAGCTAAACCCTAAAAAGAAAAGGTAAGATTCAAAGCATCATAACCTAATCACTCGAACCTCGGATCAATTAGATCGAGTACATGGAGGATTAGTTAATCATGGTGAGGTGGAAGAGGGGGATGAGTAGAAGAAAAATACGGAAAACAGAGCAGGTACGAAAAAAAGAAACAACACTTTTTATTAAGAGAAACAGTGATCTTACAGCTTGAAAACCAGAGATTACAAGAACATGAAAAGGGAAACTACACTATTATTAGCATCATAATACAGAAAGAAGCTAGGAGCTAATACAGGGAAAGCATAAAGCTAGAGCTACGAACTAAAAATGGAAAGACATGCTTAAAAAGTTCAGAAATACAAAGGACATAACCTCCCCTCTCAAAGCGAAAAGTTCCCTGAAACCCCTGGAGTTGGGCTCTATTTATAGAATTTTTTGGGTCGGGTCACGCCCCCATGTCACGCCCTGGTCGGGCGTGACCCTGGGGCGTGACACATTCAGCGCGACTTTTTCGGGCAGGAATTAAATTCTGACGGAGTTGTTGCGGTACACGCCCATAAGTCACGCCTTGGCAGGGCGTGTTGTTTGCGGCGTGACTTTGTTGAGATGAAATTGAATGCTGGAGGTGACGGGCGGAATTGCTGAAGTACACGCCCATATGTCACGCTCGGGTCAGGCGTGACCCTGGGGCGTGACACTTTCGGTGCGATGGTGCAGCGGGAAAAACGAGCGCGCTGCGGCGATTCCTCGGAACCTGGGGACACGCCTATAGTACACGCCCGTGTCGGGTGTGTCACGGGCGTGACCGAGGGCGTGTACACTAAGTTTCCACGGAATGCAGTTTCGGACCAATTGCTTCATTCCTCTGGGTTACACGCCCTAGGTACACGCCCTGGTAGGGCGTGACCTTGGGGCGTGTCACAGCAAAATTCGGCTGAAAGCCGTGAAAACCTGCAAAAAGCAGAAAAAATGCATTAGCGACAAAAATATATACAAAGGGGAATCAAAACAAGTACTTTACAAGACATGATTGGTTTTAAAACCCCGAAAATATCCTAATAAAATTGACTGCAAACGTATTATCAGAACTTTGAGGTCGCCTATCTGTGGCGCAACCTCCACTCACTACCCCCAGTCCTTCCCAATGAAGGTACACTCATTTTTTCTATCTCGCATTTTGCACTCGCCCTTGGCGGTGTCTTCCCTTATATTTTAATTCCTTCTCTCTCGGCAGGTGACTGCCAAATCCCCCTAAACCCGCCTTATGCGGGAAAAGGAAGGGTTGACCCTACCCTTGCACTGGCAAAATCGGCAGCCACAACATGCGCTAATGATATGAGATTGCATGCATACAGCGACAGTTAGAAGAAGCGAGCAGTGCCCGAACGAAGCTCTTCATTGACCGGGCCCTCAAAGCGACACATGTAGGTGGCCACCAAAGAGGTCACCAAGCCCCGCAAGACGGCTCCCCCGATAAGGAGCAAGATTGAGGATGGAGAGCTTGGGACACCCGACTTGCACCCAAATTTCGAGATAGTGTAGAAGACGTTGGATGGATATGGGCATGAACTGCTCGCTTGGGAGGATGGCTCGCATCGAGTCTCTCTATACCCGGTCGTCCCTTCCTGGACTAAATGGGGGCATGTCAGCAAGGATTCATATTCCCTATCCTCCGATTTGTATGGCGGTTAGGATGCCGAGGAATACAACAAGCTGACTCTGAAGGGACTCGCCATTGAGAAATCTTGGGCCCAATTACAAGCCACTGAACTTGCACATATGGTCACTCGATGGGGTATCAACTTCTCCAAGAAGTTCCATAATGCTAAGGCCAAGAAGGAGCTCGCCGAGGTGAAGGCCTTGGATCTCGAGACCCGCCTCGAGCTCTCAGAATGCCTTCTCGCCAAACAATCGAGTGGTGTGATAGGTTGCCTCTAGATTTTATTCTCCCTTTACTCTTCCCAATGCCTCTTTTGCTCCCTCTAATTATAAGCTGCTTCTTTGTAGGATGCCAATATCGCCGATCTCCTGCGGTCACGCGTCTATAACCTAGAGAGGGAGCTGTTAGACACTAAGGCAGAGCTCGTCAAGGCCCTCACCAAGAATACCGTCAAGAAGCCTAGCGAGTCCACATTCATCGGATGTAAGCTTTGCCATTTCACCCCGCAAGTGGTGGAGAGCACCCACAAGCTCTTGTTTACGCAGACAATAGAGTCAACTCTGAACATGTTGCGAAATCTTGACGCCTTGCAGGACGACTAGATGGAGCTGATCGTCAAGGATCTCATCATAGACGTCTTCATTCCGGCGGTGAGTCCACCTTGTTCAGGTCGTAGTGACTCACCCACAGATCATGGAAAGATGGAGCACTCATCTAAAGACCCACCCGCGAGCTGAGAGCTTTAATTTTTTGGTTGTTTTGTGATGTAACGACTATCATAGCCAATGATATTTTTTACAATATATGAAAAGTTTTGCTTAACTTTCCTCTGTGTTATTTTCCCTTTCACTTAGCGTAGTGTTTTATTCTTCTCTAGTTCATTATTGGTTGCTCTCCCTTTAGGTCTAGGTTGTAAAAACCTCTCCCAAACTTTTGTCCAGGTCAGGTCGGAGGGGATCTTACTTGCCCAAGACATCCACCCAGCGCTCCTTAAGTGGTATCGACAAACACCATTAAGCGCAAGTTGTCCGCCTTGCTCAGCTTGAATCACAAAATTCACATCTCATCACAGATTATTGAGGAAGAATTAACATAAAGCCACAACATATATATATATATATATATATATATATATATATATATATATATATATATATATATATAAGAAAACGCAAAGTCCAGAGGCACTGTTTATACAGGAAGTCTGTAGGCTACAAAAGTACTACTACTACAAAATCCTCACACTCTCAAACCTGCTTGCTAGTACTCACGTCATGAAACTCTAGAGAAGATGAGGGTGCCTATGCTCGGGCAGTCCTATCAGCTGGCATATCTTTCTACGGCAGCTGGTCATTATGATGCTCCGTCTCTTCTGAATGGTTATTAAAATAACTGTTAGTCACAGAGCTAAGTGGAAACAAATCTTTTCCGCAGTTCCATATCCTGGGGATGAGCTCACACACCCAATAAAAGTAAATAGCCAAAGCATGAGAGGGTTAGTACGACATTTCATACATAAGCTAGGAGTAACAATTAAAGATGGTGCAACATAGTATAAATGGAATAATAGCAGCATTATACATCAGTTATAACAAAAGCTCCGCTAGCTATCAATTATTGAATATTTTAAAGTGAAAGTGGCGGCCTGGGTGGACCATCCGCGTGGTCTGAGCAGACAGTTGTGGCTGTCTGGGCAGTTTGACTAAGCAGTATATGCGGATAGGACTGGCGACTTGCCAGGTTGACTAGTGGTTCTATGTTGGCTTGTTCCTTAGAGAGAACCAGACAGATAGGATTGGAACTCGGGAGTCCGGCATGGCTTTGTGTCATGGTATTGCTCTGGTGGCATGGTTTGGTGTAACTGTGTAGTTCGCTAGTTAGTACGAACTAGTGTTGGAGTCCGTCAGTTTGTGCGAACTTGTAACACCCCATATCCATCACATAACATATAGCAGTAGGTCCGGCCGGGGCCCGACGCCATATAATGCAGACAGACCGGGTGGTTACTCATTGAAAACCATCCAACCAATCAGAACGTCCTACATAGAGCATTCTAGCGGAAGCAGTTTAATAAGTTGCAATAAAGAACCCAGCACTAAAGCATGAATGTCCACTAAACAGCAAATAGGAATGTTGTATATACATAAGTACAAGCCTTAAGGCCTTACAAAATGGTTTACTTGATATTACATGTTTTACAAACCACGGCACGCAGGCCGGTCATATATGAATAAAAGCAGTAAACACTCCAGTTAAGCCTTCGAGGGCCGACTTCGCAATTTGGGCTTTAGCCTGCTATTGACCGCTTGGTCCAGCAGCACCTGCAAGCAACAAAACCACCGTACGGTGGCAAACAAAAGCAATGGTCAGCAATGCTGACCAAATTATAACGATCCCGCCCCCAACTCGGGGTGGCGATGCTCCTTCCCTGCATTTCATTAGCATAAGCGAGCAATATATCAATATTCATTTCATCACAGGTGTAGGCTCATACGGCCACACACCCCGTGTACTTAGGGCACATTCTCGGTGAACACAGTATAAGTCTGCCGACTCACCACCGTCCCTTTGGATGGCCAATCAATGAGCAATTTGTCTTCCTGGCATAGGTCACGGTAATTAAAACCATAGACCACCGAAGACCCTCATCTATGCCAACGGCAAGTGCCACGTAACCTTAGGTCTCTTTAACCCGAACGACATAGAACAGGTACGGTTCCATCTGACCCGTGCTCACATCGCAACGGTAATTTAAACCATATGCGCATGTCAAACTTCTCCTGAGTCCCGTTTCCATCAAAATTCACATAACTCGGTTATGTTCAAGTTGGCTCTCAGGCCACCAAGTTGTCAAGATCATGCATCCGCCCAGTTTTCCGGGTGCACCTTTGGGTTAATCCCCAAGCCTCCCTGTTACAATCTACCACCTAGAAAACCTGAAAAACAAACAATCGCACGGAGTCTTCTCCGGTATTTATGCAATGCAACATCACCGATCCAGTCCAACATGTCTGGATAGGCTTCACACATCATGCCTATGTCCGTTCTCGCTTACGGACTCTAAACAACGGGGACTTTACATATCTACCCGAAGGAACGCCTCCAACTCACCGCAAACTCATGAGAGCGGGCTTCCTATGCAAAGAAAAAGAGCTTCACATGCTCAACAAGAGAATCATTACCCTAGCGTTCTTCTTTGGCGCCATGAAAAAGTAAGCGTATGAAAAGCACCACACTCTCTTCGCCTCCGTGGATCCGAAGTCGGCTTGCGATTTGGAGCTTCGAAGCTCCTCCAATGTCCAGATCTAGATTCTTCTTCCTCCTTTGGCTCTCCTCTCTCTCTTGACTTAGAAAGAGAACCACTCAAGTAAAAGTGAGGGTTTCAAAGGTCCAATCCCGGGTATATCTCATCAGGAATAACCCCCAGCCGTTGGATCCCAAGTTAAAGAAACGAACGGCTTTGATTCGGGCCTGAAATGTACAATCTGGACCGAACACGACCTGGTACACGCCCGTATCCAGGGCAGTGTCCCCCATTCTCCGTCCAAATCGACGCGCCTGGAACAACACACGGCATCCGACACACCCGTGTTCGACCTAACATGCCCGTGTTCCATATGACACGGCCGTGTGGTCGGCCGTGTGCGCCCATCGATTTATCCCGAAAACAACCCGAGAACAACACGGGTCTTGGACACGCCCGTGTCCTAACCCGTGTCCACTCGAACACGTTTGGGCTACAGGCCGTGTTCACGGTCTCGACACTTCGTCGAGCGAAGTTCGTCGACCTCACGACATGTCCTTGGACACGCCCATATCCTAGGCCGCGTGCCTTGTCTCGACATTTTGTCGAGCAAAATTCGTCGACTCCCCAGGATGAGTGTCGAAACGGGCTAGACACGCCCTGAGGCACGCCTGTGTCTCAGGCCGTGTGCCCTGTCTCGACACTTCGTCGAGCGCAAAATGTCGACATTGCGGGCTGAGTGTTTACACGGGCTCGACACGCCCTGAGACACGCCCGTGTCTCAGGCCGTGTGCCCTCTCTCGACACAACATCGAGCGAAATTCGTCGACCTCTCGACCAAATCGTCGACACAAGCCTGACACGCCCTGTGACACGCCCGTGTCCCAGGCCGTGTGCCTCCTGCCAAAACCCAAAACTAGCCCAAAACGTCCCCCGTCGCTCTTTTGAGTTTCGGGGTGTTACAACTCTCCCCCTCTTAAAAGAATTTCATCCACGAAATTATATAAAGGAAAGACAAGTACCAAAATTAAATTGTACCTGAGCGAACAACTCCGGATACTCGTCAAGCATAGTCTGCTCTCGTTCCCAAGAGAGCTCCTCACGACCGCAATTGTCCCACCGGACCTTTACCATCCTGATCTCTTTATTGCGTAGCCGCTTGACCTCCGAGTCCTCAATCCGCACGGGCTTGACCTTTGTCGTCAACCCACTATCCACCGACACTTGATCAACCGTGATCATTTGCGTAGGCTCTTGCACCGCCTTCCGAAGCACCGAAATATGGAATACATTATGTAATCCACCAAGCTCCACTGAAAGCTTCAACCGATAGGCTACTTCACCAACCCGCTCCAAAACCTAAAACGGCCTAAGGTACCTCGGGCTTAGCTTTTTCAATTGCCGCACCCGTGAGACACCCTTGAACGGCTTGATCTTTAAGTACACATAGTCGCCCACAGCAAAATCCACGTTCCTGTTCTTAGCATTATAGTACTTCGCTTGCCGGTCCTGAGCGATAAGCAACCTCTCCCGAATGATACGCACCAATGAAGTAGCATCCTCCACTTCTAATCGCTTATACAACTTTGACTCACCCGTTTCTAGCCAAGACAATGACGTGCGACATTTTCTACCATATAGGGCCTCGAAGGGCACCTTTTGAATACTCGCTTGGTAGCTATTATTGTACGCGAACTCCACCAAATAAAGGTGGTCTTCCCATTGCTTTCCAAAATCCAAGACACACATGTGAAGCATGTCTTCCATAGTTCTATTGACCCTCTCGGTCTGCCCATCTGTTTGCGGATGGAAGGCTGTGCTGAATTTTAGCTTTGTTCCCAACATTTGTTGCACAAGCCTCCAATCATTGGACGTGAACCACCCATCTCAGTCACTCACGATGCTGCGTGGCACACCGTGAAGCCGTACAATGTTATCCACATACAATTTTGCCAACTTCTCCACCGGATCATCCTTCCTATGCGGAATGAAATACGACACCTTCGTTAACCGATCCATGACCACCCAAATGGCGTCGTTCCCCTTTTGTGACCTTGGCAAGTCGTGCACAAAGTCCATAGAGATGTCGTCGAATTTCCACTCCGGAATAGGCAAGGACTTAAGAAATCCTCCCGGCTTTTGGCACTCGGCCTTCACCAAGGCGCAAGTTTGGTACTTCGCTGCGTAGAGCGCCACATATTTCTTCAAACCCGGCCACCAAAATAGTTTCTTTACATCACGGTACATCTTCGTGCTCCCGGGTTGAATCGAGTACTTGGTATGGTGTGCCTCGTACAACAATTCCACCCGCAAATTGCCCACACTTGGGACGCACAGACGACCATCTTTCCAAAGCAATCCGTCCTCCACAACGAATTGGGAATTTGACCCATCCAGAGCCTCTACCATGAACTGCTTCATATGGACATCCATATCCAAAGCCTGCCGAATCCGATCAGCCAACTCATATTGGACTTCAGTCCAATTCAGTACTGCTTCAGCACTTGATTGCTTATCCACACAAACAATCTCCAGCGCCTCCAGCTCCCGCACCAACCTCTCATTATGCATCGATAGCCAATTGGCTTTAGCTGGGGCCCGGTGACTCAACGCGTTCGCAACTGCATTCCCTTTACCAGGCATGTAGTGGATCTTGAATGTATAGTCTCCCAAGAACTCCATCCATCTACACTGTCGTATATTCAGATCTTTCTGATCAATCAGATACTTCAGGCTCTTATGATCGGTGTAGATATCAATCTTCACACCGTACAAATAATGCCTACACAGCTTCAAGGCAAAAATCACGGCTGCTAACTCCAAATCATGGACCGGATAGTTCCTTTCATGCACTTCTAGCTGTCTCGAGCCATTAGCTATTACACTTCTATGTTGGAGTAGCACGCAACCCAAACTACTGCCCGAAGCATCGCTATAAATCTCATAGCCTTCTGTCCCACATGGCGAACTCAGCACCGGCTCCGTTGTCAACCGACATTTCAACTCTTCAAAAGCTCGCGCGTACTCCGGTGTCCAAACGAACTTCTGCTCCTTCCTCGTTAAAGTAGTGAGAGGTAACGCTATCCGCGAGAAGTTCTCTACGAAGCGCCTATAATAGCCGGCAAGCCCTAGAAAGCTCCGGACTTACACTACAGGAGCAAGCTCAGGCCACTCCCGTATCGTAACAATCTTTGCCGGATCCACTGCAATACCCTCTCCACTCACTATATGACCGAGGAACGCCACTGAGGATAACCAAAACTTGCACTTCGAGAACTTGGCATACAATTGATTCCTCCTTAGCGTCTCCAAAACCAAATGAAGATGCTTGAAGTGATCTTCCTCACTTTACGAGTACACCAAAATATCGTCGATGAAGACGATCACAAAATGGTCCAAGTACTCCCTGAAGTTCCTGTTCATCAAATCCATGAACACTGACGGCGCATTGGTCAGCCCAAACGGCATGACCGTAAACTCATAATGCCCGTATCTCGTATTGAACGCTGTCTTGGGGATATCACTCTCCCTTATTCGCAGCTGATAGTACCCAGACTTGAGATCCAACTTCGAGTACACCGTCGACCCGACCAACTGATCAAAAAGGTCATCGATCCGGGGAATCAGGTACTTGTTCTTTTCCGTCAACTTGTTGAGCTCTCGATAATCAATACATAGCCTTAAGCTTCCGTCCTTCTTATTAACAAAGAGGACCGGTGTGCTCCAAGGCGAAAAATGTGGGCGCACATACCCTTGCTCCAACAACTCTTATAGTTGAACTTTCAGCTCTGCCATTTCCTTAGGCACTAGCCGATAAGGATATCGTGACACAGGCTTTGCACCTGGCACTAACTCAATCATGAAATCTATCTCCCGCTGAGGCGGGGCTCCAGGAAGATCTGCAGGGAACACATCAGGGTACTCCGGTACCACTGAAATACAATCCAATGCAGGCTTCGACTTTGCAACCTCCACTAGTGTAAAGAACAGTTCTGCACCGGCACGAACCGCCTTCACCACCTGAAGAGCAGACATCAATGTCTTGCTCGACCCCTTTAAGCACGTAAAAGTCGTCTCACGACTTGCTCCCAGCTTGGCTTCCTTGCGACCGCAATCAATATAGGCCTGCTACTCCGAGAGCCAGTCCATGCCAAATATAACGTCGAACTCCACCAACGGAAGTAACAACACTTGCAGATCGAACTCCTGATTCCCAATACGAATCTTAACATCGCAGATCCTATCCGCTTGCATCGAACACCCATTGGGCAACAACACATCCATCTTATCATTCGCCGTCGAAGAAGGGACTCCGATGCGTGATATAAATACCTCAGACAAGAAGGAGTGTGAAGCTCCCGTATCGAAGAATGCTATTGCCAGATTTTCACAAATCAAAACAAATCCTAAACAAGCAGTGGTAAGGTAACATGTGCATAACAAGTATTTAAAGAAATTAACTTGCTATAAATTAAACCGTACCTATCACCACATCCACCTGTTTAATAGCCTCCTGTTGGCCAAGATTATACACCCTTGGTTGGGCCGGAGCATAGTGGGACGCGGTTGACTCCACCGCCTTGCCCTTCTCTTCATAAGTTGCTCCCGGCTTTCTCTCGGACTTGGGACGTCCGCTCCAACAGTCACGGGCAAAGTGCCCCGTCTTTCCACAAGTAAAACATGCGCCCGGGGTCCGACTTGTAGTCGCCCCAGAAGCACCAGAAGGAGCTGGACCCGAAGTCTTATGTTTCTTGATGAATCTTTGATAGCTAGACTTTGAAGTAGTCGGCACTTTGAACCCAGATTTCTTCTCACCAACGTTCTTCTTTTCTTGAACATTCTTCATGTACTTCTCTAAGGACCGGGCCGTGTTGACCATGGTCAAGAAACCCTGCGTCATCGGCCCCGAGCGTAGTAACCTCAACTCATCTCTCAAGCCTTCGTAGAATCGATTCATCTTGCGCTCCTCATCCACGATGGTGGAGATAGCATATCGACTCAAACGAGTAAACTGGTGGAGGTATTCTTCCACGCTACTATCCCCTTGTACCAACTTCAGGAACTCGTTCTCCAACGCTATCCTCTGCGCCGAAGGGAGGTATCTAGCCAAGAACAATCTCGAGAACTCCTCCATCGAGACATCAACAAGTTGCCTACCACTCAGTAGATGCAGCTCCAATCCTTCCCACCACATTCTCGCTTCACCGTCTAAAAGGAACGTAGCAATGGTGGTCATTTACCACTCCTCCGTCTCCGTTGCTGTCATGACTCTCTTCACCCTGGAGAGCCAGTCTTCAGCTTGAGATGGGGTTCCCAACCCCGAGAATACCGGAGGATTAAAGCTCATGACATTCTTGAGCTGCCTCTCGGTTGCCCTCTTTGGCACCACCGGCTCGACTACTACTTGTTCCACTCTCCTCGGCTCAGCCTCTTGCAGCAGTAGCTGCTCCATCGCAGGAGCGGGCTGCTGCGTTTGCCTTGCAAGCTGCGCATTAATCATGGCCAACACTGCTTCGGCCACCAATCGTATGGTCTCAGCCGATAGAGGTGTTGCAGGAGCTTCATTTGGTGCACTGCTGGCCTCAGAAACTCGACGTTCCGACGGCCCAACACCACTTCTGGTCACCTATAGTGGTACAAAACACCGTTAAGCGACCAAATAAAATTGCAAACAGCAATTATAGGAACACGCAGGTTCCTCAAACACATGTATTTCATTTCTAAGTGGACATTCATGGGTTCTTTTACAGTTATAACGATGGCGCACACACATGTGCTCACCACCCCTTAAAAAGAATTCTTCCAAGAATTCATTTTAAGCCCGACCAAAACCAGTAGTGTGATACCAAATTGTAACACCCGCTATCCATCACATAGTATATAGCAGTAGGTCCGTCCGGGGCCCGACGCCATATACTACAGACAGACCGGGTGGTTACTCAATGGAAACCATCCAACCAATCAGAACGTCCTACACAGAGCATTCTAGCGGAAGCAGTTTAATAAGTTGCAATAAAGAACCCAGCACTAAAGCATGAATGTCCACTAAACAGCAAATAGGAATGTTGTACATACACAAGTACAGGCCTTAAGGCCTTACAAAATGATTTACTTGATATTACATGTTTTACAAACAACGACACGCAGGCCGGTCATACATGAATAAAAGAAGTAAACACTCCAGTTAAGCCTTCGAGGGCCGGCTTCGCAATTTGGGCTTTAGCCCGCTATTGACCGCTTGGTCCAGCAACATCTGCAAGCAACAAAACCACCACATGGTGGCAAACAAAAGCAACGGTCAGCAATGCTGACCAAATTATAACGATCCCTCCCCCAACTCGGGGTGGCGATGCTCCTTCCCTGCATTTCATTAGCATAAGCGAGCAATATATAAATATTCATTTCATCACAGGCGTAGGATCATACGGCCACACACCCCGTGCACTCAGGGCACATTCTCGGTGAACACAGTCTAAGTCTGCCGACTCACCACCGTCCCTTTGGACGACCAATCAATGAGCAATTTGTCTTCCCGGCATGGGTCACGGTAATTAAAACCATAGACCGCCGAAGACCCTCATCTATGACAAAGACAAGTGCCACATAACCTTAGGTCTCTTTAACCCGAACGACATAGAACAGGTACGGTTCCATCTGACCCGTACTCACATCGCAACGGTAATTTAAACCATATGCGCAGGTCAAACTTCTCCCGAGTCCCGTTTCCATCACAATTCACATAACTCGATTATATTCAAGTTGGCTCTTAGGCTACCAAGTTGGCAAGATCACGCATCCGCCCAGTTTTCCGGGTGCACCTTTGGGTTAATCCCCAAGGCTCCCTGTTGAAATCTTCCACGTAGAAAACCTGAAAAACAAACAATCGCACGGAGTCTACTCCAGCATTTATGCAATGCAACATCACCGATCCAGACCAACATGTCCGGGTAGGCTTCACACATCATGCCTATGTTCGTTCTCGCTTACGAACTCTAAACAACGAGGACTGTACATATCTACCCGAAGGAACGCCTCCAACTCACCGCAAACTCGTCAGAGCGGGCTTCCTATGCAAAGAAGGAGAGCTTCACATGCTCAAGAAGAGAATCTTTGTAACTCCCCGAAACTCAAAGGAGCGAAGCGGGACGTTTTGGGCCAGTTTGGGTTCTGGCTGAAGGCACACGGCCTGGGACACGGGCGTGTCCCATGGCGTGTCAAGCGCGTGTCGGCACTTAGCCGCGAAGTCGTCGAGATTTTCTCGATGATTCGCTGAGAATGGGCACACGGCTTGCGACACGGGCGTGTCGCAGGGCGTGTCGACCCGTGTCGACACTTAGCCGCGGAGTCGTCGAGTTATACTCGACGAATCGTTGAGAATGGGCACACGGCCCGTGACACGGGCGTGTCGCCGGGCGTGTCGACCCGTGTCGACGATCGTCCTGGGGAAGTCGTCGAGATTCGCTCGACGATCGTCGAGACAAGGCACACGGCCTAGGACACGGGCGTGTCCAAGGCCGTGTCATCCAGTCGTCGAACTTCACGCGACGAAATGTCGAGACCGTGTACACGGCCTGGGGCCCAAGCGTGTCAAAGTGACACGGGCAAGGACACGGGCGTGTACTAGAACCCGTGCAGTGCTCGGGTTGAAAATGGGGAAAAATCTTGGGGTACACGGCCGGCCTCACGGCCGTGTCAGCTGGAACACGGGCGTGTCAGATCGAACACGGGCGTGTTCGATACCCGTGTGTGGTTCCAGGAGATTCGATTTTGACGGCGAATGCGGCACACGGCCCTGGACACGGGCGTGTGCCAGGCCGTGTTCGGTCTAGATTGGGCATTTCAGGCCCGAATCAAAGCCGTTCGTTTTCTTAGGTTGAGATCCAACGGCTGGGGGTTGTTCCTGAAGGGATATACCCGGGTTTTGACTTAGAAAATCCATCACTTTCTTACCTTATCATCTCTCCAAGCCCTTGGAGAAAGAGGAGAGCCATTGGAGGAAGAAGAACTAGATCCCGCCATTAGAGGAGCTTCGGAGCTCCGAATTGCGAGCCGACTCCGGATCCACGGAGGCAACGCAAGTGCGGTGATTTCCATCCGATTACTTTTCAATGGCGCCAAAGAGGAACTCAAGGGTAACGATCCTCATCTTGAGCATGAATAGCTCTCTTTCTTAGCATAGGAAGCCCGCTCTCGCGAGTTTGCGGAGAGTTGGAGGCGTTCCTTCAGGTAGATATGTGAAGTCCCCGATGTTTAGAGTCCGTATGCGAGAACGGACATAGGCATGATGTGTGAAGCCTACCCGGACATGTTAGTCTGGATCGGTGATGTTGCATTGCATAAGGCCGGAGAAGACTCCGTGCTATTGGTTATTTTTCGGGTTTTCTACGCGGTAGATTGCAGCAGGGAGCCTTGGGGACTAACCCAAAGGTGCACCCGGAAAACTGGGCGGATATGAGATCTTGCCAACTTGGTGGCCTGAGAGCCAACTCGAACATAACTGAGTTATGTGATTTGTGGTAGAATGGGACTCGGAGGAAGTTTGACCCGCGCAAATGGCTTAAATTGTCGTTGCGATGTGAGCACGTGTTAGATGGAACCGTACCCGCTTTATGTCGTTCGGTTAGAGAGACCTAAGGTTACGTGGCACTCGTCGTTGGCATAGATGTGAGTCTTCGGCGGTCAATGGCTTGAATTGTCGTGACCCAGGCCAGGAAGACAAATTGCTCATAGGTTTGGCCGTCTAAGTGGCGGTGGTGAGTCCGGAATGTTAATGGCTTTAATTGATGTGACATCGACCGGTTCACCGAGAATGTGCCCTGAGTGCACGGGACGTGTGGCCGTACGAGCCAACGTCTGTGATGAAATGGCTATGGTTATATATATAGCTCGCTTATGCTAATGAAATGCAGGGAAGGAGCATCGCTGCCCCGAGTTGGGGGCGGGATCGTTATAATTTGATCAGCATTGCTGACCGTTGCCTTGTTTTGCCACCGTGCGGTGGTTTGTTGCTTGCAGGTGCAGCTGGACCAAGCGGTCAATAGCGGGCTAAAGCCCTTTTTGCGAAGCTGGCCCTCGAAGGCCCAAGTAGAAGTGTTTACTGCTTTATTCATGTATGACCGGCCTGCGTGCCGTGGTTTGTAAAACATGTAATATTCAAGTGAAACATTTTGTATGGACTTAAGGCTTGTTTTGAGTATTTTGTAATAACATTCCTATTATCGTACTAGTGGACATTCGTGCTCTAATGCTGGGTTCTTTGTTTATAACTTTTATAAACTGCTTCCGCTAGAATGCTCTGTGTAGGACGTTGAGATTGGTTGGATGGTTTCCATAAGTAACCACCCGGTCTGTCTGTGGTATATGGCGTCGGGCCCCGGCCGGACCTACTGCTATATGCTATGCGACGGATAGGGGGTGTTATAATTTGGTATCAGACTACTGGTTTTGGTCGGGCTTAAAGTGAATTCGTGGGTGAATTCTTTTTAAGGGGTGGTGAGCACATTGTGTGCGTCATCGTTATAATGGTAAAAAGAACCCATGAATGTCCACTTAGGAATGAAAATACTCGTGTTTGAGGAATCTGCGTGTTCCTATAATTGCTGTTTGCAATTTATTTGGTCGCTTAACGGTGTTTTGTACCACTATAGGTGACCAGAAGTGGTGTTGGGCCGTCAGAACGCCGAGTTTCTGAGGCTAGTAGTGCACCGGATGTTGCTCCTGCAACACCTTTGTCGGCTGAAAATATACGATTGGTGGCTGAAGCGCTGTTGGCCGTGATTAATGCGCAGCCTGGAAGGCAAGCGCAGCAGCCCGCTCCCGTGATGGAGCAAGAACCTCTGCGAGAGGCTGAGCCGAGGAGGGTGGAGCAAGTGGTTGTAGAACCGGTAGTGCCAAGAAGGGCAACTGAGAGGCAGCTAAAGCATGTAATGAGCTTTAACCCTCCGTTATTCTCGGGGTTGGGAACCCCATCTCAGGCTGAAGACTGGCTCTCTAGGGTGAAGAGAGTCATGACGGCGACGGAGACGGAGGAGTGGCAAATGACCACCATCGCTACGTTCCTGCTGGACGGTGAAGCGAGGATGTGGTGGGAAGGATTGGAGCTGCATCATTTGAGAGGTAGACAACTGATAGACGTTCCGATGGAAGAGTTCTCGGGATTGTTCTTAGCAAGATACCTCCCTTCTACTCAGAGGATTTCAATGGAGAATGAGTTCCTGAAGTTGGTGCAGGGTGAGAGGAGCGTGGATGCATATCTCCACGAGTTTACGCGGTTGAGTCGTTATGCTAGCTCCACCATCATGGATGAGGAGCGCAAGACTAATCGATTCTACGAAGGCTTGAGGGATGAGTTGAGACTGCTACTGTCGGGTCCAATGACGCAGGGTTTCTTAACCTTGGTCAATACTGCCCGGTCCTTGGAGAAGGATATGAAGAGCGTGCAAGCGAAGAAAAGCTTGGGTGAAAAGAAATCTGAGTTCAGAGTGCCGACTACTTCAAAGTCCGGCTATCGGAGGTCTTTCAAGAAGCATAGGACTTCGGGTCCAGCTCCTTCTGGCGCTTCTGGAGCGACTACGAGTCGGACCCCGGGCGCGTGCTTTACATGTGGAAAGACGGGGCATTTCGCCCGTGATTGTTGGAGCGGACGTCCTAAGTCTGAGAGGAGGCCGGGAGCTACTTATGAAGAGAAGGGAAATGCGGTGGAGTCGACCGCATCCCATTATGCTCCGGCCCAACCAAGGGTCTACAATCTTGGCCAACAGGAGGCCATTAAACAAGCTGATGTGGTGACATGTACGATTTAATTTATAGCAAGTCAATTTCTTTATATGCTTGTTATGCACATGTTACCTTACCACTACTTGTTTAGGATTTGTATTGATTTGTGAAAATCCGGCACGAGCACTCTTCGATACGGGAGCTTCACACTCCTTCTTGTCCGAAGGATTTATATCACGCATCAGAGTCCCTTCTTCGATGACGAAGGACAAGTTGGATGTGTTGTTGCCCAACGGGTGTTCGATGCGAGCGGATAGGATCTGCGATGTTAAGATTCGTATTGGGGAGCAGGAGTTCGACCTGCGGGCGTCTTTACTTCCATTAGTGGAGTTCGACGTCATATTTGGCATGGACTGGCTCTCGGAGCAGCAGGCCCATATAGATTGCGGTAGCAAGGAAGTCAAGCTCGGAGCAAGTCATGAGACGACTTTTACAGGCTTAAAGGGGTCGAGCAAGACGTTGATGTCTGCTCTTCAGGTGGTGAAGGCGGTTCGTGCCGGAGCAGAACTGTTCTTTACACTAGTGGAGGTTGCAAAGCCGAAGCCCGCTTTGGATTGTATTTCAATGGTATCGGAATACCCTGATGTGTTCCCCGCAGATCTTCCTGGAGCCCAGCCTCAGCGGGAGATAGATTTTACGATCGAGCTAGTGCCAGGTGCAAAGCCTGTGTCACGATCTCCGTATCGGCTAGTGCCTAAGGAAATGGCGGAGCTGAAAGTTCAACTGCAAGAGTTGTTGGAGCAAGGGTATGTGCGCCCGAGTTCTTCGCCTTGGAGCGCACCGGTCCTCTTTGTTAAGAAGAAGGACGGAAGCTTGAGATTATGTATTGATTATCGGGAGCTAAACAAGCTGACTGAGAAGAACAAGTACCCGATCCCTAGGATTGATGATCTCTTTGATAAGTTAGTCGGGTCGACGGTGTACTCTAAGTTAGATCTCAAGTCTGGGTACTATCAGCTGCGGATAAGGGAGAGTGATATCGCGAAGACAGCGTTTAGTACGAGATACGGGCATTATGAGTTTACGGTCATGCCGTTTTGGCTGACTAATGCGCCGTCAGTATTCATGGATTTGATGAACAGGACGTTCAGGGAGTACTTGGACCATTTCGTGATCGTCTTCATCGACGATATTTTGGTGTACTCGCAAAGTGAGGAAGATCACTTCAAGCATCTTCATTTGGTGTTGGAGGCGCTAAGGAGAAATCAGTTGTATGCCAAGTTCTCGAAATGCGAGTTTTGGCTATCCTCAGTAGCGTTCCTCGGGCATATAGTGAGTGGAGAGGGTATTGCTGTGGATCCGGCGAAGATTGTTGCGATACGGGAGTGGCCTGAGCTTGCTACGGTAGCAGAAGTCCGGAGCTTTTTGGGGCTTGCCGGCTATTATAGGCGCTTCGTAGAGAACTTCTCGCGGTTAGCGTTACCTCTCACTACTTTGACGAGGAAGGATCATAAGTTCGTTTGGACGCCGGAGTGCGCGCGAGCTTTTGAGGAATTGAAGTGTCGGTTGACCACGGCGCCTGTGCTGAGTTCGCCATGTGGAACCGAAGGCTATGAGATATATAGCGATGCTTCAGGCAGCGGTTTGGGTTGCGTGCTACTGCAGCACGGAAGCGTGATAGCTTATGACTCGAGACAGCTAAAAGTGCACGAGAGGAATTATCCGGTCCATGACTTGGAGTTGGCGGCCGTGATTTTTGCCTTGAAGCTGTGGAGATACTATTTGTACGGTGTGAAGATTGATATCTACACCGATCATAAGAGCCTAAAGTACCTGATAGATCAGAAGGATCTGAATATACGGCAGCGTAGATGGATGGAGTTCCTGGGGGACTATACATTCAAGATCCACTACGTGCCTGGCAAAGAGAATGCGGTTGCGGATGCGTTGAGTCGCCGAGCCCCAGCTCAAGCCAATTGGCTATCGGTGCATGATGAGCGGTTGGTGCGGGAGTTGGAGGCGTTGGACATTGTTTGTGTGGATAGACAATCAAGTGCTGAAGCAGTTCTGAATTGGACTGAAGTCCAATATGACCTGGCTGATCGGATTCGGCAGGCTTTGGATATGGATGCTCATATGAAGCAGTTCATGATAGAGGCCCTGGATGGGTCAAATTCCCAATTCGTCGTGGAGGACGGATTGCTTTGGAAAGACGGTCGTCTGTGCGTCCCAAGTGTGGGCAATTTACGGGTGGAGTTGTTGTACGAGGCGCACCATACCAAGTACTCGATTCACCCGGGGAGCACGAAGATGTACCGTGATGTAAAGAAACTATTTTGGTGGCCGGGTTTGAAAAAGGATGTGGCGCTATACGTAGCGAAGTGCCAAACCTGCGCCTTGGTAAAGGCGGAGTGCCAAAAGCCGGGAGGATTTCTTAAGTCCTTGCCTATTCCGGAGTGGAAATTTGACGACATCTCTATGGACTTTGTGCACGGTTTGCCAAGGTCGCAAAAGGGGAACGACGCCATTTGGGTGGTTGTTGATCGATTAACGAAGGTGTCGCATTTTATTCCGCATAGGAAGGACGATCCGGTGGAGAAGCTGGCAAAGCTTTATGTGGATAATATAGTACGGCTTCAAGGTGTGCCCCTCAGCATCGTGAGTGACCGAGATGGGCGGTTCACATCCAATGATTGGAGGCTGGTGCAGCAAATGTTGGGAACAAAGCTGAAGTTTAGCACAGCCTTCCACCCACAAACGGATGGGCAGACCGAGAGGGTGAATAGAACCATGGAAGACATGCTTCGCATGTGTGTCTTGGATTTTGGAAAGCAATGGGAAGACCACCTTTATTTGGTGGAGTTCGCATACAACAACAGCTACCAAGCAAGTATTCAGATGGCGCCTTTCGAGGCCCTATATGGTAGAAGATGTCGCACGCCGTTGTCTTGGATAGAAACGGGTGAGTCAAAGTTGTATAAGCGATCGGAAGTAGAGGGTGCTACTTCTTTGGTGAGAACCATTCGGGAGAGGTTGCTTATCGCTCAGGACTGGCAAGCAAAGTACTATAATGCCAAGCACAGGAAAGTGGAGTTCGCTGTGGGCGATTATGTATACTTGAAGATCAAGCCGTTCAAGGGTGTCTCGAGGGTGCGGCGATTGAAAAAGCTAAGCCCAAGATACCTTGGACCATTTGAGGTTCAGGAGCGAGTTGGGGAAGCGGCCTATCGGCTGAAGCTTTCAGTGGAGATAAGTGGTTTACATGATGTATTCCATATTTCGGTGCTTCGGAAGGCGGTGCAAGAGCCTACGCAAGTGATCGCGGTTGATCAAGTGCCGGTGGATAGTGGGCTAACGACAAAGGTCAAGCCCGTGCGGATTGAGGACTCGGAGGTCAAGCGACTACGCAATAAAGAGATCAGGATGGTCAAGGTCCGGTGGGACAATTGCGGTCATGAGGAGCTCTCTTGGGAGCGAGAGCAGACTATGCTTGACGAGTATCCGGAGTTGTTCCGCTCAGGTACAAAATTTTGTTTTTTTTGTATGTCTTTCCTTTATGTAATTTCGTGGGCGAAATTCTTTTAAGAGGGGGAGAGTTGTAACGCCCCAAAACTCAAAGGAGCGAAGGGGGACGTTTTGGGCCAGTTTGGGTTCTGGCTGAAGGCACACGGCCTGGGACACGGGCGTGTCACAGGGCGTGTCAAGCGCGTGTCGGCACTTAGCCGCGAAGTCGTCGAGATTTTCTCGATGATTCGCTAAGAATGGGCACACGGCCTGCGACACGGGCGTGTCGCAGGGCGTGTCGACCCGTGTCGACACTTAGCCGCGGAGTCGTCGAGTTATACTCGACGAATCGTTGAGAATGGGCACACGGCCCGCGACACGGGCGTGTCGCCGGGCGTGTCGACCCGTGTCGACGATCGTCCTGGGGAAGTCGTCGAGATTCGCTCGACGATCGTCGAGACAAGGCACACGGCCTAGGACACGGGCGTGTCCAAGGCCGTGTCATCCAGTCGTCGAACTTCACGCGACGAAATGTCGAGACCGTGTACACGGCCTGGGGCCCAGGCGTGTAAAAGTGACACGGGCAAGGACACGGGCGTGTCCTAGAACCCGTGCAGTGCTCGGGTTGAAAATGGGGAAAAATCTTTGGGGTACACGGCCGGCCTCACGGCCGTGTCAGCTGGAACACGGGCGTGTCAGCTCGAACACGGGCGTGTTCGATACCCGTGTATGGTTCCAGGAGATTCGATTTTGACGGCGAATGCGGCACACGGCCCTGGACACGGGCGTGTGCCAGGCCGTGTTCGGTCCAGATTGGGCATTTCAGCCCCGAATCAAAGCTGTTCGTTTTCTTAGGTTGAGATCCAACGGCTGGGGGTTGTTCCTGAAGGGATATACCCGGGTTTTGACTTAGAAAATCCATCACTTTCTTACCTTATCATCTCTCCAAGCCCTTGGAGAAAGAGGAGAGCCATTGGAGGAAGAAGAACTAGATCCTGCCATTGGAGGAGCTTCAGAGCTCCGAATCGCGAGCTGACTCCGGATCCACGGAGGCAATGCAAGTGCGGTGATTTCCATCCGATTACTTTTCAATGGCGCCAAAGAGGAACTCAAGGGTAACGATCCTCATCTTGAGCATGAATAGCTCTCTTTCTTAGCATAGGAAGCCCGCTCTCGCGAGTTTGCGGAGAGTTGGAGGCGTTCCTTCGGGTAGATATGTGAAGTACCCGATGTTTAGAGTCCGTATGCGAGAACGGATATAGGCATGATGTGTGAAGCCTACCCGGACATGTTAGTCTGGATCGGTGATGTTGCATTGCATAAGGCCGGAGAAGACTCCGTGCTTATTGGTTGTTTTTCGGGTTTTCTACGCGGTAGATTGCAGCAGGGAGCCTTGGGGACTAACCCAAAGGTGCACCCGGAAAACTGGGCGGATACGAGATCTTGCCAACTTGGTGGCCTGAGAGCCAACTCGAACATAACTGAGTTATGTGATTTCTGGTAGAATGGGACTCGGAGGAAGTTTGACCCGCGCAAATGGCTTAAATTGTCGTTGCGATGTGAGCACGGGTTAGATGGAACCGTACCCGCTTTATGTCGTTCGGTTAGAGAGACCTAAGGTTACGTGGCACTCGCAGTTGGCATAGATGTGAGTATTCGGCGGTCAATGGCTTGAATTGTCGTGACCCAGGCCAGGAAGACAAATTGCTCATAGGTTTGGCCGTCTAAGTGGTGGTGGTGAGTCCGGAATGTTAATGGCTTTAATTGACGTGACATCGACCGGTTCACCGAGAATGTGCCCTGAGTGCATGGGACGTGTGGCCGTACGAGCCAACGTCTGTGATGAAATGGCTATGGTTATATATATGGCTCGCTTATGCTAATGAAATGCAGGGAAGGAGCATCGCCGCCCCGAGTTGGGAGCGGGATCGTTATAATTTGGTCAGCATTGCTGACCGTTGCCTTGTTTTACCACCGTGCGGTGGTTTGTTGCTTGCAGGTGCAGCTGGACCAAGCGGTCAATAGCGGGCTAAAGCCCTTTTTGCGAAGCTGGCCCTCGAAGGCCCAAGTAGAAGTGTTTACTGCTTTATTCATGTATGACCGGCCTGCGAGCCGTGGTTTGTAAAACATGTAATATTCAAGTGAAACATTTTGTATGGCCTTAAGGCTTGTTTTGAGTATTTTGTAATAACATTCCTATTTTCGTACTAGTGGACATTCGTGCTCTAATGCTGGGTTCTTTGTTTACAACTTTTATAAACTGCTTCCGCTAGAATGCTCTGTGTAGGATGTTGAGATTGGTTTGATGGTTTCCATAAGTAACCATCCGGTCTGTCTGTGGTATATGGCGTCGGGCCCCGGCCGGACCTACTGCTATATGCTATGCGACGGATAGGGGGTGTTACAATCTTTACCCTAGTGTTCTTCTTTGGCGCCATTGAAAATTAAGCGGATTAAAAGCACCGCACTCTCTTCGCCTCCGTGGATCCGAAGTCGGCTCGCGATTTGGAGCTTCGAAGCTCCTCCAATGGCCGGATCTAGCTTATTCTTCCTCCTTTGGCTCTCCTCTCTCTCTTGACTTAGAAAGAGAACGACTCAAGTAAAAGTGAGGGTTTCAAAGGTCCAATCCCGAGTATATCTCATCAGGAACAACCCCCAGATGTTGGATCCCAAGTTAAATAAACAAACGGCTTTGATTCGGGCCTGAAATGTACAATTTGGACCGAACACGGCCTGGCACACGCTTGTGTCCAGGGATGTGTCCCCCATTCGCTGTCAAAATCAACGCGCCTGGAACAACACACGGCATCCGACACGCTCGTGTTCGACCTAACATGCCCGTGTTCGACCTAACATGCCCGTGTTCGACCTAACATGCCCGTGTTCCATATGACACGGCCGTGTGGTCGGCCGTGTGCCCCCATCGATTTATCGTGAAAATAACCCGAGAACAACACGGGTTCTTGGACACTCCCGTATCCTAACCCGTGTCCACTCGAACACGTCTGGGCTGCAGGCCGTGTTCACGGTCTTGACACTTCGTCGAGCGAAGTTCGTCGACCTCACGCCATGTCCTTGGACACGCCCGTGTCCTAGGCCGTCTACCTTGTCTCGACACTTTGTCGAGCAAAATTCGTTGACTCCCCGGGATGAGTGTCGATATGAGCTAGACACGCCCTGAGACACGCCCATGTCTCAGGCCGTGTGCCCTGTCTCGACACTTCGTCGAGCGCAAAATGTCGACTTCGCGGGCTGAGTGTCGACACGGGCTCGACATGCCCTGAGACACGCCCGTGTCTTAGACCGTGTGCCCTGTCTCGACACAACGTCAAGCGAAATTCGTCGACCACTCGACCAAATCATCGACATAAGCCTGACATGCCCTGGGACATGCCCGTGTCCCAGGCCGTGTGCCTCCTGCTAGAACCCAAAACTGGCCCAAAACATCCCCCATCGCTCTTTTGAGTTTGGGGGCGTTGCAGAACTGGCCTTGGTATCTGTTGGTGCTATGTTCGGACCAGGCTGGTGGTATGGACTTGGTTTGGATTTATTGAAAGTCCAGGTGTGCTCAATCTGGGAGGTCGCGCAAACTGTTTTCCCTGTCTGGTAAGTTTGGTAGCTATCAGCTTTCTGTGCTCTAGATGTGCGCTCAGAGTGTGCAGACTAAAGTAGTCTCTGCAAGGGTGTGTAGACTGGAGCTGAGTTCGTGTATGTGTGGACTGGTGGTGTTTCCATAGGGTTTGGTGAGGCGGACTCTATCCAGCCTAGTTGCGGCGGACTGGTTTTGTGACCACGGTTGTGCAGATACTCTCAGTGCTCGCCGTAAGATAGGGTGGTGATCCTATCAGCTAGGAGGGTAATCACACTCCTCTCCGTGCCTATAAATAGGACCCCATGTAAAATAAATAATAAAACTAAATGGATAGTATGTGAGCTTGGGTAGTTACTGCGGACAAGATTTTATGTTTGCGCAGTTTGAGGAGTTGACCATTTTTTATTTTGCAGGTTTTGTGGATAGCACTAAGAAGCAGAGACTTTGCTTTGACTTTGGTTAGGGATCAACATAAATTCTACGATTAGAAATTGACAGTTAGCAGCAGGTCGCGATTTTCGGCCTGTCAGTCTTCTCTCTTGGCAAACCCTTTTCCCAATTTAATAAGCTGCCAAGTTTTGGCGGTTTGTTTAGTTCAGTAGGAGCAGTCTGCAGCAATCTGGCGGCTAGGCGACCTTGCAGTTCGGCATCTTATAGATCAGCAGACAGAGTTCAGCTTTGGAATAACGGGTTGTCCGCACGGCTAGGTTATGGTCTTGCGACTTGGAGGCTTCAGCGGACTCCGTAGGCAACTCAGTACAGTCGACGGTAACTCATTGAGACCACGTAACTTGTTTTGAATCTTCTTTTTTTCTTCCCTTAGGTACATAGGGCAATCATATCTTGCCATTTATGCCTCGTCTTGTAAATATTGTTGATAGTACAAGATTCTTGCTCTTTTGTTTGCATCTGGTTTATTTGGCTTTAGATTGGTTGAGTGTTCCTGTGCCTAGTTTTCAGTTTACCGTGGTTCATAAATTTTTACTTGGCATCAGAGTGAACAGAGTCTTGAGTAGTGATCAACCGTCAGTTTGCTTCATTGCTTCTGGAAGTTTAAGTGTACCAAGGATAATGTAATGGAATGTGGATTCGAAAGGGGTCTTGGAATTGAGCTTCTTACATCGACCAAATTTAAGAATGGAAGTCATGTATGGAAAGTTATTTTTTGGGCGAGGATCTGTGGGAGGTCGTCTGTGGAGATAACAGGCAAGAAGTTATTGTTACCACTGGAAATGCTAAAGTAGTGAGAGTTTGGAGGAAGACAAAAGTGAAAGCTGAGTTTACTCTCAAGCGGGCTATCTCACTGGAACTCTTCGACCACAACATCAGATGTCGGTCCACTGTGGAGATTTGGACTTCCCTCGATGGGTTAATCAATAAGAAGAATGTAGCTCGGCTACAATTCCCGGAGAAGGAGTTGGCAATAGCCACTCAAGGAGATCTGCCCATCTTAACGTTCTTCCCGAAGAAGAAGAACTTGCGTGATGAGATTTCAGTGTTGGATCCTGACGAGCCTATCTCAGAAATGAAGCAGAAGAGGCACATAATCCGCAGTTTGCGGAAGGAATATGTTGCCTTTGTTACTTACTTCAAGGCTGGGCCACTCAGTTGTCTTTGGTGGAGTTGGAGAACCTGCTTGCTTTGTAGGAGAGCTTAGCTAGGCAGATGGCTGAAGTCACTATCGCTAAAGGAGGTAGTTAGGCGCTCTTATCAGGAAAGAAGAAGAGATGGGAGAATAAGAAGACTACTGCTAGTGATGGCCCTTCAACTTCTTATCAACAAGAGAGGAGCACTGCTCCTAAGAGGGTTTAGAAGAAGAAGAAGGAATGGCTTAAGTAGTAGAGACGCAACCGACCGAGTCACTTCAAGAGGGATTGAAGGTCAATCTACAACCATGTCACGTTCCTGATAAAGAGGGAACTAGTTCTATTGCTGAGGAAGCCGGAGGGGAGTACATTATTGACGGGCATGTGTGTCTGTGCTTTGTCCACCATGGACTACCAAGATGACTGGATAGTGGACTCGGGGTGTGGTCATCACCTCACCTGGATTAGTCAAAGTTCTCCTCTCCATGAACGTTCTCAGGTGACAAAGCTATCATAACTACTAATGATACTATTCATGCAGTCGAGAAGGAGGGTGTCATTTTTTAGGTAGTGATAAGGGTCCACTCATATTGAGGAGTGTGTATCACGTACCGGGAATGAAGAAGAACCTCATCTCATTGTCCAATGCAGTGGACGCGGGCTATCATATTCTGTTCGGCCCAACATAAGTGAAGTTTCTTCTCAATGTGTCAACGGTAAAAGCTGACGTTGCTCATGTAGGGAGAAGGGTAAGGGATTTGTTTCTGCTATCAACAAGTTCCTATGTTGATCGGATGTGTGACAATGATAGTGCAACTATCTGGCATGAGCGGCTGGGATACGTAGGGATAGACAAGTTGAAATACATGGCGGTAAGAAGCCTTATGAAAGGCTTGCCTATGTTTTCATCCTTCGGCGACGGCCGTGTCTGCGCAAAGTGTCAATATGGAAAGGCTCATCGTCTTTCATTTTATAAGTCGCAGACTAGATGTAAAGCACCATTGGAGTGTATTCATGGTGATCTGATGGGGCAGACTATCACAACCAGTCTTGGAGGCAGCAGATGCATGCTGGTGTTGATTGATGACTACACGAGATATAATTGGGTGTACTTTATGAAGGAGAAGTCAGATGCATTACTTTTGTTTATGCAGTTCAAAGAGCTAGTGGAGGGTCGGCTTGGCCTGCTGATTAAGAAGTTGAGAACGGATAAGATAAGTGTGTTCATCTTAAATGACTTATCTAACGTCTATAGGAAGCATGACATCCGGAGAGAGCTCAATTGTGCTCATATTCCACAGCAAAATGGAATAGCAGAGCGAAAGATTTGCCATCTGACAAAAACCTACAAGTGCTGGATTCATGCCAAATGTATTCTGAGGTCCTTCTGGGCGGAAGGGATGGCCTGTGCAACCTATGTCATCAATTGGATGCCTCTGAGTCCGATCAACATGAAGTCTCCCTTTGAGATGATGTTTAAGTAGAAGCCAAGCATAGAACACCTTCGGGTGTTTGGATCGACTTGTAAGACCCCCGCCCGCCCTTTTTTACCGGGTCTTATGACTAGAACTGCCGCTTTGCGGTGACACCAACTCCCGAGAAGGTCATCACCACAAAATGTTGATTCTGCCGGCAATATCTCAACCACATTCCATAGAAGTAAGAAGTAAAACATTCATTTTCATTATTTAAATGAAAACATGTCCACGTCCACAATGCAATAATAATATAAGTCCGTACAAGAAATAAAGATAAAGTTGAAGAAAAATGGGCTCCTACCCAGTACAAATAGACCTCACTACAAAACAGTCATGGAAGTAAAGCTACTAATCACTCACTAATTCCCTGACTGATGGTGTTATTGCCACTCCTGGACTAGGCTGGTTCACCTCCTCCTGCACCGTACTCTGGTTGGGCTGGTTCTCCTACAACTGCACCCTGTCTCCCAACTAGTGCCCCTGGTGTTATGCCCATCAGGCCGTTAGTTTAAAACTAAGTCTTGAAAATGAAAATGAATGTTGTGGTATAGCCTATAAGATGGGGTGTCAGGTTATATGCAGATATGTGTGTTGTGGTATGATATACCATGATTCATGCAAGTACAACACACGCACACGACTCTATGCGCATAGTCCTTCAATTTCCCCATTTGGAGTTAGCTAAACTCTCAGGTACCTCATGTAGTGGGAAACAGAGGCAGTGGGTTGGACCAAGCCATTCCTAGATCGGCATTCACACTACCAAACCTAGACCTTTCGTACTACTCGGTACACTCACAGTCACGTGTTACGGAGTCTCTTGTACTAATGCTGGTAAAGCACCAGTCTTTTCTTGGCTAAGTGTATAGTTACACCCGCCGAGTCAACATATCGACGTCAGTGTGAAAAACCATCCAAAAAAAAGGACCCACCACTTAATGCATAAGCACAAATGCCATGGAGCTTCCGAACCATCAACTCTTAAATCTAAAACCATTTCTATCTAACACCGAGCCCACAGCTCGTGGACCCACACTAACTATCCTCCCAAAATAATGGGGTGAGTGTATGTGATAGTGATTATTAAAGGTTACTCTTTTAGTCTGTTATTCTTACAGTTTAGGTTAACCTTGGACTGCCCAGGGAATTCCCTGCGAAGGGCTCTTGAGGGCACTAGGAAATACGAAGTGCCGAAGCCCAAAGTTCCATTTTGCAAGACACTTACTTTTATGAGTATTTATTTATTACCTAACCCTTTCCTCACATTGCTCTTTAACTAATCCTAAGTGATTTTTATTGTAGTCATGGGAAGACGATACTCTGTCGTCCCCGAGCTCAACTCCATCTCCATGTACCCAGACAACTTAGGACTTGGCCAGAAGGGTGACCTTATCATGTCTCCTAGCAACCAGGTGCACCCTACTAAATTTCCACCCATGAAAGAAATACAACTCTATACAATGTTCTTGAATATTTATTATGTGCAAACCCAACTACCTAAGCTAACCGTATGAGGGTAAGCCCTCTGAATACTTTGTCTACAAACCTATAATTATTTATGGAGGTTTACCATGACATATTGAGCCCAAGACCAAAACCTAGTATTTTTCCTAATTAATTCAGCCTTTTACATAATTTCCCAAAATCATGAATCCCAAGATTTTGTTCATGAAGTCTAAGTTCCTGACATGCAATGATTGTACGAAAATTTCCAGAGCTTCCTAATGAATACATAATAATAATATGGGAGTTTTACAATTTTCCAGCAATTACTTCTATCATAAACTAATTTACAAATCTTTTGATCAAAATGTCAAACTATAAGGTAAGTACATGATTTAATCATCCAAAAAATGATAATAAAATTATCAAAGGACTATAATGATCAGAAAACATGTCTTCCCAAATTTCATGATTTTATAATTTTACAAAGTAATTTACCTCTAGGGCAACTTGTGAAGGACCTACTATAAAGATTCTTCCAAAAATTACAATAAAATTAACAAGCATCACAGAGGTATAAAATGCTCATTAGTCAAGTTTCACAATTTTCCAGTACACAGTTTGTTCTAAACATTTTTATTTCTCCAATCAATAATTTTCTAGTGTTACAAATATGGTACTAAAAATCTTTAACCAAAAATTATGATAAAATTTACAGACATGAATAAGATCAGTAAAAACCTATTGCCCAAGTTTCATGACCATTCAATACTTTTATGACTTATATCCTATACTTACTAGGAAAGTTCATATTCTAAATAAAAGTGATTGGTGGAGGAAAATTACTCAACAAAATTCTAATTAATTCATCCAAGTGTTTCACCACCCAATGGACCTATCTACAAAGTCTTGAACCATGAATTGAATGTTTAACCATACTTCCTTCTTTACCCAAAATGGGCAGCCCAAAGGTTTGAACTTGGGTTTCAAGATATTACAACCCTAAAACTTCTAAACTACTCCATGAGGTGTTTCAAGTGACATCAAGTCAGAGGCTAAGGTTTTTCTAGATTTATTTGAAGAGTTGACCATTTAACCACTCTAAGTGCACTTTTGAAAAGCTAGGTTTATTACCCTAAAAATGGCCAACTTAACTCACCAAGATACCCCATCAAAACAATACCAAATGGGTTGATATTTTTTTCTTGGCCATATGATGTCCCCTCTGGTCAACCACCAGAGTTTTTGGGGAAAATTGCGGGCCATAGACCATAAATACGGCTCACATATGAATTAATAAATTAGTACTAGAATTATAGAAAAATCTTCTCCAAAAATTCCCATTATTGGATATGCTGAAGTTCAAGGCCAGACCAGCCTATGGTCTAAATTTAAGCCCATTTGATTGAGTGGTTTACTTAGGGCACTTAATTCAATTTCTAGTTAGCCCTTGGACACCTTGCACCAAAAAGTGTGCTGAGGGCAGATCATTGGTCCAAAAGGGCTGTTTTTAATTTTGTATTAAAGTAGACAAAACGGCTAGGTTTTCTATGTTGGGCATAGTTTCAGAAAAAGCCCCTACCTATTTTTAATAAAACAAAGTGGCTGAAATATGTGACAGTAAATGAAGTAATATATATATAATATGGACTGCGTATAACGATCAACCGGATCTAATAGCAGTTGGTCATCATACTCGATGAGCCAACGACTGGGATTGGCTCTTCCTGTAGCTTTTCCAACGCTGATTCCTGGCCTCCCGGGCACCTCCCTGGCCGGTCACCACCACCGACACCTCCGCTGAGGTGGTGGCTATCGCATGGCGGCGCCACAGCCGCCGGAGGTGCGTATTTCGGCGAACCCGAGAGGTTCATTTTCATGGATTTTGCTGGATTTTCTCCTCACTGATTGAGCTCAATTAAGCCTTATTTCACTACCTATGGATCTAAGGATTTAGCATAGAGAAGTAGGAAGAGGATTGGACCTGTAGACGAGCTTGGAGACATGTATGGTGGTGATGTTCCATGGCCGACGACTCCACGGTTTTTCCTACCGAAATCCCTATTCTCCTCCTAAACCAATGAAGTAAACATTCATTTTGATTGTTCAAGAGTTATTAAAGCTGATGGAAGGGTCAATTAGGGGAGTGGGAGAGGCAAGCATGAATGGCCATTAATGCCCATGAACCAAATTATTGGCCACCGCACAATTATTGCCATTCCTCCCCTAGGAGGCCGGGAACACCCTTCAATCTTCTCCTGGTTGATCAAGGGGGATGAATGAGCCAATAAAGAGGGAGTTGGATGCCCCATAGCCTTACAAGGCCATGAATGCCTTCTCTTTCTCTCTCCTCCCTTGAATGAATCCCCCACTTTCTCTCTCCTAGTTACCACCTCTAGAATTTGAGTGGTATTCTAGCTAGTTTCTACTTGCTATAGCTAGTGGGCTATCACAATTGGGCCTAGCCCAATTGGATTTGAGGTGGACTTAGCCTTTCACCCGATTTGAGCTTGGTTTAATCAAGTTTGACTTGGGGGTGTTGACTTGGTCAACTAAGTGGGTTGAATGGTCAACTTAGTGACTTGGGTCCCTTGCCACCACCCAAGTCCACTTATGGCTTGGTGTAAACCACTTAGGTCCAACTAGGGAAATTAGACCTAACTAGGTCTAGGTTTGACCTAACCTAAGTTGACCCCTTAGGTTGACCCCATTATTGGATATAATGAAGTTCAAAGGCAGACCAGCCTATGGTCCAAATTCCAGCCCATTTGACTTAGTGGTATACTGGGGGACTCAATTCAATTTCTGGTTAGCCCTTGGACACCTTGCACCAAAAAGTGTGCTGAGGGCAGACCATTTGTCTAAAATTTCTGATTTCAATTTTGTATTAAACTAGACACAAAGGGCTAGGTTTTTATGTTGTGCATATTTTTAGAAAAAGCACCTAGCTATTTTTAATAATTAAAACAATGTGGCTGAAATATGTGACAATAAATGAAAAAATATATGAAAGTCTTTAATTCAAGGATAGCTAAATCACCTAGAGGGGGGGGGGGTGAATAGGTTATTTGTCTCTTTGAGACAATCTTTTGCTTTCTTTAAAATACTTTGTTGTTTTCTTTTATCTTTGAGCTTAGGGTGATATAGAGCTTGTCCTTAGCACCTGTAAATAAGAAAAGAAAAACAACCACAAAAAAGCACACAGTGATTTATAGTGGTTCCCAATTGGGTACATCCACTTTCCCTCCAACATATCTAACTGATTTGTTGGACTAGGCACAAACTCCTCAAATGTGCTCCCCAGAGCTTACACCTTAGGCCCTCAGCCTTACACACAGGTTCACTTCTGAACCCCAACTCAGAACCTGTGTGTAAGGCTGAGGGCCTAAGGTGTAAGCTCAGTGACTCCTATCTCATAGCTTTGCAGAGCTCCTACAGCTTAGAGATCCAATAGTCACCTACATCAGCCTTATTTCTAAGTCCTATAACTCAGGCTCTTCAGACCTACAACTTCAGTCACACTACCCTACTCTCAGAGTGCTACAACACTCTTACACTCAGTACCCTTCCAGGTACGTACAACTCAGCCTCCTCCTTGACCTACGACTCAGTGGTCAGCAGACCACCTACAGCTCAGTGACTCTTCAGTCAACTACCTCAGGCATAAGGCCCTACAGTAAGGCTGGCAGGATAGCCATGCCTCAGATCCATACTTGGATCCTACCTCAGAGAGCAAAAATGTACTACCTCAGGCAATTAAGCCCTACAGCCCAGATCCACACTTGGATCCTTCCTCAGTACCCCAACAGGGTACCTACCTCAGTGACAAATTAGACACCTACCTTAGACACAACGTACCCTACACTCAGATTCAGATAAACTGTATCCTACAGGATGAAGGTGGGTTGGTGGTAATGCTTGACACAAGAGATATTTCTCAATATCAAGCGTCCTGACTGAGGTAAACTTAGTCTAGCTAATGACTGCAGGAAAATTAAATCCTGAGTCTACCTTCAATGAACTAAGATATACTTAGTCCAAATAGTTCCACAGTAACAAGTAAATACTTGTGTTGGAAGATACTTGCAGAGCAATGGTCTGCCACTACCTGAACTGAGACTGAAGCTCAACCCTAACTAATTCTTCACAATACCAGGAATTTTACTTCTGGTTAGTGAAGTAACTGCAGCTACCTGCTACTACCTGAGATGTGAAAATCACAGCTTAATCTTGCAGACTAGAATAGATCTTCCCCTTGCTCCTTTCCTGGGCTGAGGTGATTCAGCCCTAGCTTTGACTCCTGAGGAATAGTGCCTTGAGCATTCCTTCAGCTTCTTCAAGCTTTCTTCTCTTCACAGCTTCCAGATAAAGATCTTCAGGTGCTTGTGTTGCTGAAACTGTGAGGAACCTGTAGCAAGGGTCGGCCTTTAGCTACTACCTTTTCCCTTAGAGAAAAATATTCTGAACTTGCTTGTTGGTGCTGGTAAGAATGACACAAGCTATCTTGTTGTTGAAGATGTTGATCAACAACTAACTTGCTCTCGGTCTTCTAGACTTGAGTTTCCTATTATTCAGCTCCACACCAATGGCAAAGAAGAAGAATTAACTGTTTCTCTTTCTTCAGAAGTCTGAAGTCTGAAATCTGCTTTCCTCTGTACGCCTCTTTCCTTTTGTTGATTCTTGACCCAACGACCCTTTAACAGTGGGCCCCATATAATTAATGGCCTGCATCAATCCTTCTTTAACGCCAGCTGCCGTACAGTAGGTCTGCGACAACATTTGTCGCGTGTTGTAGCCATCCCACCATTAATTTGAATTTTGTTGACTTATTGACTTGCTGATGTCATCAACTGTGGACTTAGGCAAAAAATCAAACATCATTAGCACAAACATTGAGTGAGTATGCATCACTCAACGCCAAACCACTTAAATAGATTTTCTGTCTCATGGCGTTGAGTGAGTAACCTTCACTCAATGCCAAAACACTTAGAATATAAAACTGTTTATAGGTGTTGAGTGAATCAGCCTCACTCAAAGCCAACTTGCTTTTCTAGCTATCTACTGCTTGGCATTGAGTGTGTGAGCATCACTCAACGCCAAACCACTTAGACAAATCTTGACTTCATCTAGAGGCATTATAAACATGTCAGCCACCTGTCAGTCAGGAGAAACTCAGAATTGAGTTCTTCTTTATGATCCCTAACTTATTGAAACTTAATATACATATGCATAGTCCTGTTATGAAAGTCAGGTTTCCTAGCAACTTAGATTACACTTAGTAGAATATCAATATAAAAGAAATTCTACTTATCTGGAGGTTATGGTTCTGATACCATAAAATTTCTGTATGGCAATCCCGAGTTCGACTAATTGCTTAGACTTTGTCGAGCTCCATTTGACGATTGCTTCAGCTTTCGTCGAGCTCCGTTCGATGAATTCTTCTGATTTCGTCAAGATCCATCCATGTTGATGCTTAGCAACTCCCTAGCACCTTGCATAATTTCTTTTTGCTGAGCTAGATCTTTTCCCCTTCTTTAGCATCTGACTTACCTTTGGCTTTAGCTTTCTGATTAGCAGTGCAAGAGTGTTCAACCCTATTAGTACTATCTTGATCATTACATTGATCTCCACTCTTGATTACCACTTGATCAATCCCTTTTTGGTTTCTGAACAGACATGGAGGAGCTGGTCTTCTTCTCCCCTAGCTGATTATAGATAATACCAATGGTGCAACTGTCAGCTTTCTCTTCTCATGAGACTGAATGTGGCTTGCCTTCTTCCAGTAGGAGCCATCACTTGGGTAGTTTCCCTCTCAGCTTCTGTAATGTCCATGGAGGCAAGTTGATCAACAGTAGTGATGCTAATCTATTCTATGCTGTGGAACTTTGGGTAAGATTCAGGCTTGTCCAGTAACCTTGACTGAACATGCTCCCCATCAACATTTGCACAGATCCTGTCCAATAAGCCCACTGACTTGGGAACCTTATCCTTCTATTAGGATAACTTTATTTTTCCAGTCCAGGTTCTAAAACATCTTCTGTCCAAGTGTCACATGGTGGATGGGCACTTAGACTAACATAAAAAATAGATTTATCTTACCTTAGGACCCCAATAGGGATTGGGTCCTAGGTTCCTGTTAGCCTGAAATCGGACTTGCCAACCTGGAGAATTTCTGACAGGCAGGCTAACTCTTGCTCTAGACACAGAAGGATTGTGCCAGCAATCTAGGGCAAAATGCCCACCTTACCACAACACCAACACTCATGAATATTATATCTTCATTTCTGAGCAGGTCTTGCAGTGTGCTTAACTACTGACTGAATAGAAGGAAGATGAGCAATAACTTTCTTCAGTTTCCTTTTAGCAAGGATCTGACTGAAGGTCCTTCTTCTAGTAGGCTTCCTTAGCTTGCCCTGAGTGGTATTTACAGCTATCTTCTTTGCAGATAACATGCTATTTATATAATCAGAGCTAGCAAAGTTAGGCTTACTAGTAGACTGACCCTTGGTCCGAGTCCTTGCTGGATGGGCTTGAGTGAAGGCCACTACCCTACCCTTGTGAGTTGGGGCTGAGGCACAAAATATAAATTGTCCAGCATGGGCCATCTATATTTTTTCATGGGGAGTAATAAAGACATTCATTCCCCTACTCTTTCTTCTCGCATTGTAAGATACACTTGTATCCTTACAAGAAGAACTCCCATCCTTATAGTGACCATACATGCAGTCCTGGTCATACCTATGAGAAGGGAGGATTACCTTGTTAAAGGTTGACTGTGGCACTACAGGGGCTTTGACTTTCCCTTTGGAAAGGTCAACTTTTGTGCTTCCCTTGATTGTTAACTCCTTACCCTTTTGGGAGGAGAAAGAATTTATCAAGGGCAGCACAGCTTTAGGCTTGCTGAATTCAGCAACAGCCCATCTCTCCTTCAAGAGTTGCCCTTCAAGATCCATAATGATCTTGTCCTTCTGCCTTATGGTCTCAATCTGGATGATTGAGATTGACTTCAGTTGGCTGACTTCCCTCACTTTTTGATCCAGAAAGAAAGCTGTCTCAGATTGCTGAGCAACAGCTAGATGAAGAAAGATAATCTCCTCAGCCTGCATTTTGGCCAACTTCTTGCTTTTTCACAAAGCATCCAGAATTTTACCATACTTGTCAATCAATTGATTGACATCTACCTTAGATTTAGAGACATCTTCATCCCTGGATGAGGATGCATCAGAATCTGGACTGGTCATATGACCTGAGCAATGAGAAGAACTCAACTGATATTGTACCTGATCTATACCAGGCTGATCCTGGTAGGATTCTTCTCCTTCTGTCATGACAATTATCCCATAATAACTATAGTCATATTCTTCTTCATCATCTAATTCTAAATCACTTTCTAAGTGTGATAGAGGGGCCCTAATCTCCATTCTAGCATCAGGACTATCTTCTGCTATAACAACTTCATCTTTAGTAGCAGCAACAACTAGCCCAATGTAGGCTTCTTCTTCTTCTTCAGATTATGAACCACTGTCAGAAAGACTGACTTCCTCTATCCCTTCCGTGTAGCTAGTGAGAGAATCCCACATCTCTTTGGCTGTCTTGCAGTGGACAAGCATCTGGAAGGTGGAGTCATCTATGGCACTTACCATGTTGTGTAGTGCCCTCTAGGGCTGATATCGAGTCGAGTTCGAGTGATTTGGACTCGGCTCGAAATCGAAATTTTCGACTCAGAGTCGGCTCAGAATCGACTCGAAATCGAAATCAGCTTCGACTCGAGGCGGCTCGAATCGAAATCAACTCGATTCCGAGCCAGCTCGAATCAAATTAGAGCCCGCTCGAAATTAATTTTTTACTATTAAAATTTTTTTTCTTACTAAATTTTTTTTTCTTATTAAAAAGTTATCTTTAAAATTTCATACGTTCACTAGCAAGAATTATGGAGTCGAGTTATCCATTTTTGCTCCCAATTACTATATAAGTTTTCTCGCATTTGAAAATTTTCAAATTACTAAAAAATTCATAAATCCAATTTCTAAAATTTCATTAAAAATTTGAAAATTGAAATACTTCCAAATTTAAAACAATTAAGTCATTTGACATTTAACAAAACTACAAAATAAACAATCTATAAGACAAAAAGTGTAATAAAAGTTCATAACAGTACATAACAGTTCATGTCCAAATTAGAAAATCACATCAAAAAAGTTTGTTTTTAACTGATTATGATATACTGCTAGTCTGCTACTGCTATAGAAGTCTACAAAATGCTCTTCGGCGCTCCGCTTCTGCTCCTTCCGAATTAAAACTAGCAACCTATATGAATTCATAAACAATGAAGCAAGTCAAGCATTTATACAATCAAATTTCAGGTCAAAAGCAGTCATATCATTTCAGATTATTGACACAAATTAAATTATTTGTTGTCGAAAGCCTGGAGAAACTATTTCATGCACAAGCATTCTCTATGACTCTATCATCAGAAGAGAGTAAAACATCATATAATGAAAGATATATAAATTGAGAAAAATTGCTATCATATAAATTCTCTAACTGCCTAACAGTCCACGTCCACCTAAGCATTCTCTAATTGTAGTAAGATATATAAAATGAGAAGCCTTTGAAAGTGTTTTTTCGTGAATTGCCGGGACTCGGGATGAGCATAAGCCTTTGAGCCTTTCACAAGATTCTGCTACAAATACAATACAACATCCAAATAAGGCCTAGCTTAGGTGGTATTTAAATACCTGTATAGATCTATAGACATATATCTTCAGGTAATGTTATAATGACAAATTCAATGTTAGAAATATCGATAGTGTTACATTTTTTTCCTTTTTGTTACCACCAAATTAGAATTCACATGGCATTTAAACACGATAGGTCCATAATCGATTGAATGAGGAGGAAAAGAAGAAGATTTGTAGCACCATTAATTATGAGAAGCACCTATACATTTTTGCAACTTATTTGGGTGCATACAAGAGTATTTGTCAACTTAATAGAATATAGGAGAATAGTTCTTAATAGCAATTGAGCCTTTCAGAATACAGGAGTATTTGTCAACTTATTAGCAATTGAGCCTTTCAGCAACTAATCTGAATAGAATATATTTTTGCAACTAATCTCAATAGAATACATTTTTGCAACTAATCTCAATTTATTGACTTAAATACATATACATTTTTGCAACTTATTTGGGTGCATACAGGAGTATTTGTCAACTTAATAGAATACAGGAGTATTTGTTAAAGCAACTAATATTACTTGTTGGAGTTTAAGATTTAGTATAAGTCCCGACGATCTCATTTGGTAGAGCACTTGTTAAATCATCTATATCAACCTGTGATTGCCAAAAACATATCGAAGTAAAATGATATATGAGGGTTAATAAAACAATTCATGAGTAATAAAATTAAAGGACTTACATTGGCATGATGTTTATATTGGGAACGAATCCAATTTGATGAACACACCAGAGAATTCACAGTTTTTGGATTTAGAGCACTTCTATAATCATCAAGTACTATTCCTCCAGCACTAAAAGTCGATTCAGAAGCCACAGTTGTGATGGGTATTGTGAGGATATCTTTTGCCATCTTAGATAACTTCATATATTTCAATGAATAAATTTTCCACCATTCTAAAACATTAAACATATCTCTACTCTCAAATGGAGGTTGTACAAGTGCTTCATCTAAATATACTTCAAGTTCATTTTTAAGAGGTTGTACAAAAGAAGTAGAACTCAAGAAATCATCAAAGCCCATAATAACTGAGTTTGTGATGCACTGTGGTTGTGTTGTTGCACTTGAATGTCTCATTACCCCAACTCTTGTTGATGATGAGATTTTTGAACTGATAAATGAAGTATTAGACTCCATCCCACTGTTAGCACAATAATGAGAAAAAATCTCGAGTATGCTTTCTTTTACCACTTTCACTTTAAGGACTACCTTGCGGTTATTGTATAATTTATTGAAAGCATAAGTAATAAACAATAATTTACGATGGGGATCAAATACAATGGCAAGAAACATGATTAATCTGCAATCACTCCAATATTTGTCAAATTTGCTTTTCATTGGCTTTGCCATGCCACGTACAAACTCATCATCAGATGTTGACGCTTTATCCAACACTTCTTTAATAGCAATCAATGCAGGCAAAAAAAAAATTGCTTGTTGGATAAGAAGTTCCTGAAAAAAGTTTTGTTGCTGATTCAAAGACTTCTAAAATATTCTTAATTTTAACAAATCGTTGCCAAATTTCTTCTGGAAAATCCCACACCAAACCTTTATCCTTTCTAAAGAAATCGTGAATAACATATCTGTAATGAAATGCGCTATCGAGCATGTAATAAGTGCCGTTCCACCTAGTTTTCACATCTGAAGAAAGACCGTGTGAAGTAGAAATTCCCAATAACTTAGCTAATTCAACAAATAATTTGAGTCGTGCTGGTGACTTCTTTATATAACCCACAGCTTCCCTGACAATATTAAATAATAGAGATATCTCCTTCAAACCTTCTTGCACAAGAATATCGAGTATGTGTGCAAAACACCTAATATGAAATAACTTGCCACCTAAGTATAGATGATTGGAATTTGTTAAAATTTGTTGTAAATGCTTGGCAGCTAGATCATTCGCAGATGCATTGTCAAGAGTGATGCTCATTACTTTTTTTTGAATTCCCCAATGTAAAATTGACTCACGGATTGTGTCATATATGACTTGACCGCTATGTGGTGGGTCAAGATCTAAAAAATTTATAATTGAGTGTTGAAGCATCCAATCTGAATCAATATAATGAACGGTGATGCACAAATAATATATAGATTGATTAGATGTCCAACAATCACTAGTAAGTGCAACTTTATCCACCTTTTAAGAATCTTCAAAAGCTTCTCACTCTCAACTTCATACAATTTCATGCATTCATTCTTCATTGTATGCCTTGAAATTTTTACATAATTAAGATTGAGTGCTTTAGAGTATATATTGAAATAAGGCTGCTCAAAAATTGAGAAAGGTAGTTCAGCTGTAATAATAAATTTTGCTAGAAGTTGTCTTATGCTAACTGAATCATAAGAACCAGATACACAAATGAGTGGCATATGAATATAATCTTCTACCATATTTACTCTCTCCTGATTGAACATGGTTTGATTTTTCCTAACTTGTATATGCATATAACAAGTTTTGATATGCCTAGCACAGTTTGAGGTGGATCTAGATAATTAATATTTATATATTTTGGAATAATGATTGCATTGCCAGTTAGAGACAATATTGCCACTTCGATCCTTCAATTTTTCAACTTTAATGTGCTCCCACACTTCACTTCTTTTTCTTTTGCCTTTGTTGTCTTGTCTACTTCAGCAGATTGTTGACCTAATGATGGTTCAGTAGGAGTAGGGCCAGTGGAGATTGGTACTAGTTCTATATCTTGAACATTAAGATCATTAATAATTGCATTCTCTACAGAATTAATATTATTCATATCTGGAAAAAAAGTTAGTTAAAAACTATTAAAAAATGAAATGAAAGGCTAAAGAGACATACATAATTTTATTCAAACATGATGCTACTTTAGTTGTAATATTATGACTGTGCACTTGTTATCAAACATGATTTTTCACATAATATATAACAAGATCATGAATGATAGAAACTACTCCATATTTTCCCGTCATTTGTGGATTTCAAGACAATAAGAACTAAGAAGAATATGTGAATCCAAGATCGACAATGAAACCACATCATTTTATTTTCCACTTAATATAAATAAAACATGATCCTGCTTAGTAAAAAAATCATGAAATAGAAAAACAGTGCAAATTATGGATCTTATTATTTGAACTTTTGAAGCAGTTCGTACCTCAAGAAGATAGTTGTGAAGCCGGTCGAATGTCTGGGGAAATGTAGTTGCAGAAATATTGACTACTGTTAAGCCCTGCATCAAAGATCAAAATCCTAACGGTAACAAAAATGTCACTTCATCTTCTAAAAAGTCTCAAAATGCAGATCATGTTAAAACAACAACAAAGAAGTAAGAAATGTCATCAATTAATTTTTTGAGAAATTTACATGGATTGCAAGTTAATAAATATTTCTTCAGTCACAAGTTTTAGTAGAGGTGTCCGTCGAGGTAAAATTTAGCATATTATTCAATGGCCTATCATAGAAGTAAGAAATGGTCTCTGTGCACAGAATTTAATGCAGAAAATAACGAAAATAATCCAGTAATGTTGATGTAAGAAATGGTCTGTATACATAAATTACTGCAGAGTGTAGAGAGCAGCTAAAATAATCCGGTAATATTGCAAAAAGAAATTTAGGATTTATTCTAAGGCTTCAAAAAATTCATTAATTTAAAAATCAAGTGTTTTGGATAGTTGTAATTAAAGAACTAATTCAACACAATGCTTTTGATTTAACTTCTAACTCATTGTGTGAGTGAAAAATGATGCAATTAAAATGATAGAAACTAAGAAAAATGTAAATCGTAGCTGTAGAGATGAAAAAGGAAGAAATCAGAATCCAGAAATCACAAATCGTATGAAGCTTGTAGAGACTAGGGAGAAACTCGAAATGGGGAAGAGAAATATGGGGTGGTTCTCCATTCTTACCTGAAATCAGATACCAAGGTCCCAAACTCCTGAAGAGGCTGACGAGGCTGCGCCGCTGCAGCACTGCGGAGGAGTCGGCTGATGAGCTGCGCCACTGCGGAGCATGTAACTTCTGCTGTTCTGCTTCTGCCTAAGGAAGAAAGCTTGTGCTTTCACTGCCTTGTGCCGTGTCGGGCCGCCGGGCCGTGCTTTCTGTCATTCTGCTTGACTTTTATCGTTCTTCGTTACAGCGTAAGGTGGCCTGGTGGGGGTCGAGAATGACGAAGTGGAACTGTGGAAGAGAGGGAAGCAGAGAAATGAGAAATCATAATTGCTTGTAATTATGATTTTGAACTTACAGCAGAGCAGTACAGGCTGTAGAACACATCCGCAATTAAATCCAGCCGTCTAGTTTTAAGCCTATTCCCAATTAAATCCCAACTCCTAAGTACCAAGCACTGCAGCCGCAGCCTATAACATTTTAAATTTTAAATTTCGAGCCAGCTCGAATCATTAATCGAGCAAATCCTTATGGGCTCGAAATCGACTCGAAAAAAATTCGAGCCATTTTGATTCGAGCCAAAATGATTCAGATCATTTAATTTCGATTTCAATTCGATTGAAAATTCGAGCGATTATCGAGTTTTGATTTTTATGCTCAGCCCTAGTGCCCTCTTGTCCATAGATGACAAGTTGATTTCATCTTCAGACATCTCTACATAAACCTTTGGGGTCTGGATGCTTGCATTTGATGTAGAGACCCTCATGGGAATGAAGGATCCTTCTTGAATTGAAGCCAATACTCTAGGATCACTAGCTTCCATAATCTGCCTGATCCTTTCTTTCCATGACCCAAAGTTCTCCTTGCAGCATACTTGAAGCTCCATTGAGCTCCACTCCTTATGGTTCTCCTTTGAACACATAAGTTTAACCACATAGCTATCCTTGTAGGTCAACTCCGACTGTTAGGACCTTTATGAGTAACCTCTCTCTGATACCACTTGAAAGTCTTTAATTCAAGGATAGCTAAATCACCTAGAGGGAGGGGGGTGAATAAGTTATTTGTCTCTTTAAGACAATCTTTTTCATTCTTTAAAATGCTTTGTTGTTTTCTTTTATCTTTGAGACTAGGGTGATCTAGAGCTTGTCCTTAGCAACTGTAAATAAGAAAAAAAAAAGCAACCACAGAATAGCACACAGTGATTTATAGTGATTCCCCAATTGGGTAGATCCACTTTCCCTCCCAAATATTCAATTAATTTGTTGGATGAGTCATAAACTCCTCCAATATGCACCTCAGAGCTTACACCTTAGGCCCTCAGCCTTAAACATAGGTTCACTTCTAAACCCAAAATCCGAACCACAAGGGTTCCAACCTCAGAGCTCTACAAAGCTCTTACAGCTAAGTGATCCACTGATCACCTACCTCAGCCTTATTTGTAAGGCCTACAACTCAGGCTCTTCAGCCCTATAGCTTCAGGCACACATCCCTACTCTCAGAGTGCTGCAACACACCTACACTCAGTACCCTTCCAGGTACCTATAGATCAACCTCCTCCAAAGCCTACAACTCAGTAGTCAACAGACCACCTATAGCTCAGTGACTCTTCAGTCACCTATCTCAGGCACAAGGCCCTACACTCAGTCTAGGAGGATAGCCATACCTCAGATCTACACTTGGATCCTACCTTAGAGAGCAACACTCTCCTACCTCAGGCAATTAAGCCCTACAACTCAGATCCACACTTGGATCCTACCTCAGTACACCAACATGGTACCTACCTCTGTGACTAATTAGTCACCTACCTCTATAACAACGTGCCCTACACTCAGATTCAGATAAACTGAATCCTACAGAATGAAGGCGGGTTGGTTTTAATTCTTGACACAAGAGATGTTTTTCAGTGTCAAGCATCGTAACTGAGGTAAACTCAGTCTAACTAATGACTATAGGAAAATTAATTCTTGAATCTACCTTCACTGAACTAAGATATACTTAGTCCTAACTACTTCCACAGAAATAAGTAATTACTTGTGCTGGAAGATACTTGCAAAGCAATGTTATACCACTACCCGAACTAAGACTGAAGCTCAACCCTAACTACTTCTTTACAACACCGAGAATTTTCCTTCTGGTCAGTGAATTAACTGCAGCTAACTGCTACTACCTGAGCTATGAAAATCACAGCTCAATCTTGCAGACTAAAATAGCTCTACCTCTTGCTCCTTTCCTGGGCTAAGGTGATTCAGCCCTAGCTTTGACTCCTGAGGAATAGTCCCCGGTGCGTTCCTTCAGCTTCTTCATGCTTTCTTCACTTCACAGCTTCCAGATAAAGATCTTCAGGTGCTTGTGTTGCTGGAACTATGAGGAACCTGCAACAAGGGTCGGCCCTTGGCTGCTACCTTTTCCCTCAGAGAAAAATATTTTGAACTTGCTTGCTGGTGTAGGTAAGAATGGCACCAGCTATCTTGCTGTTGAAGATGTTGATAAACATCTAACTTTGTCTCGGGCTTCTAGACTTGAGGTTCTCGTTCTTTAGCTCCCAGCAATGGTGGAGAATAAAAACAAACTTTTTCTCTTTCTTCAGAAGTTTGAAGTCTGAACTCTGCTTTCCTCCGTATGCCTCTTTCCTTTTAATGATTCTTGACCCAACGACTCTTTAATAGTGTGCCCCACCTAATTAATGGCCAGCAACAATCTTGCTTTAATGCCAACTACCGTACAGTAGGTCTGCAGCAATATTTTTCGCTGCTGTAGCCATCCCACCACTAATTTGAATTTTGCTGACTTGTTAACTTGCTGGCGTCATCAGCTGTGGACTTAGCCAAAAAATCAAACATCATTTGCACAAGCGTTGAGTGAGTAAGCTTCACTCAATGCCAAACCAGTTAGACAGATTTTCTGTCTCATGGTATTGAGTGAGTAACCTTCACTCAATACCAAAACACATAGAATATAAAACTGTTTCTAGGCATTGAGTGAATCAACCTCACTCAACGCCAACTTGCTTTACTAGCTATCTACTGCTTGGAATTGAGTGTGTGAGCATCACTCAATGCCAAACCACTTAGATAAATTTTGTCTTCACTAGGCGTTGATAGCGTTGAGTGAGCAACCTCCACTCAACTCTTTTTGCCTTAGCCATTTTTCTGCTTAACTTGTCCCAACGCTTTCTTGTTATCAGTTGAGACAAACACTTGTCTCAGCAGTTATGCTGAGACCAATTCCTATCTCAGTGGTTGTGCTGAGACAAACTCCTATCTCAGCTGTTCTACTGATACCAACTCCTGTCCCAGCAGTTCTGTCTCAGTGGTTTTTGCTTCACAGCTGAGACTATCTTCTGTCTCAGCGGTTTTCCTCTTGACTATCTCAGCGCTTCCTTCTTCATTAGAAGCATTGAGTGAACTTGCTTCACTAAACGCTTCTGGGCTTAGAGAAATTCAGCAAGTTTTGACTCAGCGATTAAGCTGACATAATCTTCTCAGTTGTCTCAGTTGTCTCAACCCGTTCTTCTCAACGGTCTCCGCGCTTTTTGCCTTAGACAATTTTTCAGGTTAACTCGATAAGTGTTGTGTTGCGTTCGATGATCTGTAAGCTGAGCTCGATGAACTACAAACTGAGCTCGATGAATTTCAAGCTGAGCTCGATGAACTTATCCCAAGGAAAGTTGAGCTGAGCTCGACGAATACTGAACTCAGTTCGATGAATTCTCTGAACTGAGCTTGACGAATTCTGAACTTAGATCGACGAAATTTGAAGTTCGACTTAGTTCAACTCACAACCTTTTTACTGTGAACTTAGCTCGACGAATGGTGAGCTCAGTTCGATGATCTCTGAACTCATTTTGATGATTTATCTAAACTTAGCTCGACGAACTCTGAACTCAGTTCGACGAATTCCTGAATTGAGTTCTACATACAGCCTTTTGCTGTATGGCGTTGAGTGTGTCTTCATCACTCAACGCCTGTGAACTTAGATAGATTTTTGTCAGGCCACAACATAGGTAATAGTTTACCTATCTTGGCCACTTAGGCTACTTCTTGCCTTTCCAGCCACTTCACTTTGTGACCACTTGTCACATAACTTAGACCACCTGTCTGTCTTGGCCACTTAGGCAACTTCTTGCATTTCTTCACTTATACCACCTGTCTCGACATGTTCCATGGAACATCCTGCACAAGATGAGCTTAAACAACATCAAGTACAACTCTGCCCTTAGTGTTGATGAAGATGCCTCTTCAAATCCAATCTAGGAAACATTGTGGGCAATGGACCCAACAATATATTTATATGTATATATATATAATATGTACTGCATAAAAACGATCAGCCAGATCCAACAGCGGTTGGTCATCATCCCCGATGAGCCAACGACTGGGATTGGCGCTTCCTGTAGCTTTTCCGATGCTGATTCCCGGCCACCTGGCCACCTCCCAGGCCAGCCACCACCACCTCCTCTATTGAGGTGGTGGCTATCACGTGGCGGAGGCACAAACTTCAGAGGGGCGTATTCCGGCGAACCTGAGGGGATCATTTTCATGGAAATTCTTAGATTTTCTCGTCACTGATCAGGCTCAATTGAGTCCAATTTCTCTACCTATGGATCTAAGCATCTAGCACAGAGAAGTGGGGAGAGGATTGGACCTATAGACGAGCTTGGCGGCGTCTGTGGTGGTGATGTGCCATGGCCGATGACTCCAAGCTTTTTCCATACCGAAATCAGTGAAGTAAACATTCATTTTGATTGCTTGGGTGTTTTTAAAGCTGATGGAAGGGTCAATTAGGGGAGTGGGAGAGGCAAGCATGAATGGCCATTAATGCCCATGGACCAAATTTTCGGCCACCACACAACTATTGCCATTCCTCCACTGGGAGGCCCGGAAAATCCTTCAATCTTCTCCTGGTTGATCAAGGTGGATGAATGAGCCAATAAAGAGGGAGTTGCATGCCCCATGGCCCTCCAAGGCCATGAATGCTTTCTCTTTCTCTCTCCACCCATGAATGAATCCCCAAATTTCTCTCTCCTAGTCACTACCTCCAGAATTTGAGTGGTATTCTAGCTAGTTTCTACTTTCTATAGCTAGTGGGCTATCACAATTGGGCCTAGCCCAATTGGATTGGAGTTGAGCTTAGCCTTTCTCCCCATTTGAGCTTGGTTTAACCAAGTTTGACTTGGGGGTGTTGACTTGGTCAACTAGTGGGTTGACCGGTCAACTTATTGTCTTGGGTCCCATGCCACCACCCAAGTCCAATTGTGGCTTGGTGTAAACCACTTAGGTCCAACTAAGGCAATTAGACCTAACTAGGGCTAGGTTTAACCTTGGCTAAGTTAACGCCTTAGGTTGACCCCAATGGATCTTTAATGGCTCCAATGGACCTCGTAATGGGTTAGGGATGTTATGGGAGGGTCAAAGGGTCAAGGTGAAGCCCTAAAGTCAAACCTTAGGTTTGGTATTTAGGATTTACTATTTACAGACCAAGGTGATATTCCCCCTCATGCCTAATCCTAGCTTGTTTCTTGTGCTTCCTAAGGTTTTGTCATGACCTTGTAATGAAAAAAACATCCTAGGGGTCTAGTTGTTTGTGGGATATTATACGACTTGCTATGTAGATGTCCCAAATGCCCTCAAGACAAAGCTAGATACGAAGGCGAGGAATCTTGTCTTTGTGGGATATGATGAGTGGAAGAAGGGATGAAAGTGTATTGATCCAGTGACGAAGAAGTTTGTTGTCTCGTGAGAAGTGGTCTTTGACGAATTAACGTCATATGGAAGCGACTCCTCTATGGAGTTGTAGGAAAGCAGGTCAAATTTCGGGCATGAGGAGGCTGCTAAAGATATTCTGGTGGAGTTGTTTGTGTCGCTAGGAGCTCCAGGTGTTTCTTGTTCCGGGGCAAAGGCTTCTAGTTCAGGATACAAGGAAGCAATGCACCAATTTTGCTCAGAAAAAGGGCTGATTCAGAAGAGGCAGTCGAGGTGGTTAGCAAGGGTCAGACTCTTCGAAGATCGAAGAGGTCCATCAAACCACCAACTCGTTATAGCAAAGCAAATGCGGTGAGCTTGGTCTATTATTTCTTCGAAGGACCTCTGGATGAGGGAGAGCCTTCTAGCTTTGAAGACTCTAATGGATTCAAGGAGTGGGATAATGCTATGGATGAGGATATGGCTACATTCAAGAAACATGAGACTTGGGACCTTGTGCCCAAGGTATATGACGTTACTCCTGTGGCATGCAAGTGGGTATATAAGTTGAAGAAGGAGGAGGATGGGAGCATCGAGTAGTATAAGGCTTGCCTTGTAGCTCGAGGATTTTCTCAGCAATACGGAGAAGACTATGAAGAGACATTTAGTCCTATTGCAAAGATGACTTCAGTTCGTGTGGTGATGGCCTTGGAGGTTTACCAAGATTGGAAGATGCGGTAGTTGGACGTAAATAATGCTTTTCTTTATGGGGAAATAAATAAGGACATCTTCATGGTTCAACCACCAGGATATGTGTTTGAAGATCATTTAGGATACGCATGTATGCTCCAGAAGGCCCTTTACAGCTTGAAATAGGCTCCACGGGCATCTTATGGGAAGATCGCAGAATACCTCTAATTATGTGGTTATTTTGCTTTTGATTCTAATTCGAGCCCATTCATCAAGAAGAGGGGGGAGCTTCATGTCTTGGTTCTGTTGTACATGGATGACATGATTGTCACATGAAACTCCGAGGAGGACGTGGCTAGACTCAGGGCAGAGCTAGCCATTCGGTTCGAGATGAAGGACTTGGGTGAGCTCCATCATTTCCTTGGACTCGAGGTAGAGAGGAAAGAGAGTGACATACTCATTTCCCGAAAGGGCTATACGGAACAGATCATTCAGCGGTTCAGCAGGCATGAGGAGAAGAGTAGCTTGACTCCACTTGATGTCGGCATCAAGGTTTGACGAGGTGCAGGGAGGATAATTCCAGATCCTTTTATGTTACATGCTCTAGTGGGGAGCTTTATCTACTTGATGATTACGAGGCCAGACATTGCTTATGCTATAGGCTGAGTAAGTCGGTATATGGCAGAACCTCAGAAGCCTCATCTGATGATAGTGAAGAGTATTGTTAAGTACGTAAAGTTCACTTCTAATATGAGTCGCCTTTAAGGGAGAGACATGAGAATCACCCAGTACGGTTATACAGATGTTGATTATGGGGGAGATTCAGATGACTGGAAGTCAACTTCTGGTAAAGCCTTCATATGTAAATCAGTGGGTATCTTGTGGTGTAGCAAGAAGAATGATTCTGTGTCCATCTCTACTACAGAAGCAGAGTACAAGGTTTCGGCCGTGGTAGCTCGGGAAGCCATCTGGCTTAGGAGGCTAGTAGAGGACATCAATGAAGAAGTGCGCGGTCCCACTCTACTATGTGGTGGCAATGAAAGTGCCCTTAAACTGGTTAATAATATAGTTTGTCATGCGCGGAACAAACACATTGAGATTGAGCACCATTTTATTCGGGAGAAGGTGTTGGAGGGGTCTCTTATAGTTGGACATGCGCAGAGCGAGGATAATATTATGGACATCTTCATGATGCCACTATTGAAGGGGCTATTTACTCGGCTATGGGGACTGCTAGTGTTGGCTTCCACTTCACATTTCAAGGGAGAGTGTTGAATTTTTTGAAGTGAAAGTGGCAGCCTATGTGGACTGTCCGCGCGGTCTAAGCGGATAGTTATGGCGGTCTTGGCAGTTTGACCGAGCGGTCTATGTGGATAGGACTGGCGAATTGACAGGTCGGCCAGTGGTTCTGCATTGGCTTATTCCATGGAGGTAACCAGGTAGATAGGATGTTTATCCGCAGAGTTTGTTGAGTCCAGGTTTCAGACTGGATTGGAACTCGGGAGATCGACATGTCTTTGTGCCATGGTCTTGCTCTGGTGGTGCGGTTTGGTGTAACCAAACACTTCGCTGGTTTGTGCAAACTGGTGTGGAGTCCGCCAGTTTGTGCAGACTGGCCTTGGTATCTACTGGTGTTGTGTTCACAACAAGGATGGCTGGTCATATAGACTTGGTCTGGATTTGTTCCAAGTCCAGCTATGCTAAGTCCGGGAGGTCGCACAGACTATTTTCCCTGTCTGCCGAGTTCGACAACTATCATGTTACTCCCCAAAATTCGAAAGGGGGGACCAACAACATTCAGAGCCAAGATTTGGTGAGGGTCACACGGCCTAGGACACAGGCGTATCCCTAGCCGTGTCCTACTCAGGTTCGATGAGGAACTCATGTGGTCGACGTTTTTGCCTTGACGAAGTGTCGAGACATTGAACATGGCCACGACACGGGTGTGTACATGGCCGTATCGTGCTCAGGTTTGTCGAGAGCCGGGAGGTCGACGAACTGCGTTCGACGAAGTATCGAGACACTGAACACGGCCTGGGACACGGGCATGTCCAAGGTCGTGTCGTGCGCGTGTTCAACAAATTTTCTGTGAGGTCGACGAAAAGGCAGTCGACGATCGTCGAGACTTTGAACACGGCCAGAGATACGGGCGTGTCCCAGGCCGTATCCTATTCGGGTTGTAGGCCGGGCCGTGTGAGGGGATAGACACTGCTTGGAGCCCAGGCGTGTTCGTGTTGGACACGACCGTGTAAAAGGTGACACGACGTGTTGGGTACCTGTGTCCTCCTCTGGTGGTTTTTGGTCTTGTGTCGATAGAGGAACACGCTCAGGCACACAGGCGTGTACTGCATGACACGGGCGTGTCAGCTTTGACACGGGCGTGTTCGGAGCCCGTGTTCTTTTCTGGGTGCGACGGTTTCGGCGTTGATTGGGGCACACGACCTTGGATATGGGCTTGTCACAAGCCGTGTTCGGCCCAGGTATTTTGATTTTCAGTTCGGATCATAGCTGTTCATTTCCTCTTTTTGGGATATGATGGTCCAGGGCTGTCCCTGCTAACTTAAGTCCGAGAATAGGGTTTAGAAACCCTCATTCTTCTTCAAGCATTCTCTTTCTAAGATCTAGAGAGAAGGAAGAGCAAGGAAGGAGGTGAAGGAGAGATCCGACTATTGGAGAAGCCTCGGTGCTCCAAATTGCGAGCCGAGTCCAGATTCGTGGAGGCAAGACCATTGCGAAGGTTTTCATCCGGCTAAGTTTCCATGGCTAGGAAGAGGGGTCGGAAGGTAACGACACTTCTCCTCTTGGTTTTAGGATGCGTGCTTAGCATCTTTTCTTTCTAGTTTTTGGGCACTAAGCTCTCAAATGAGAGGGGTTTGGGTCGCCACGGTTCAAGAGGAACCTCTGGGCTGATTGAGTCCGTCCCCGACATGAATTTGCATTACAAATCTGCTTCGTTAGTGGATTAGGCATGGTGGGTGAAGCCGTAGTCGCGATCGTTAGTCCGACTCGGTGATGTTGCATACGAACTTAAGGATTTGTAGAGATCCGTTGCGGCAAGATGCCGTTTGTGATGTTTGCGATGTTTTCCCCCTTTTCCCAAGTGAGTATGTATAGTCGGAACCGGACAAGGTTAGCTCCTCAGTGGAGGTAGATGGTTTCCTTGGTGGACAAGGTTAGCACTGCATTGGTGGTAGATGGTTTCCTTGGTGCGCGAGGACGTTGTAGTATAAATGAGGGATTAGGGTGGGAATGATTATGGATTGTGATGTGCTAAGGTGTGGCTTTGTCTCCGTGGTCGGCTGGCTATCCCGTGATATGTAGGTCATGTGTGGAGAGTGTCCCGACGAGACTACTCCCCTATTGTGAGACTGATGAGAATGCCAAGCATGGGGCAAGCCCGGGCAATGAGGCCATGAGCAGGTGGGGTCTAGCAAGGCTTCTTAGGATCGGTTAGTGTGTTAGACGGAATCCTGACATGAGAAGTCAGAGCATGCAGGCAAGTCCGGGTATAAGACCATGAGCGGGTGGGGCCTTGGCAAGAGTTCCGTGAAGCGGCTTGTATACCGTTTGGGGGAAATGCAATACCGCTTTGTTTGCAGCTTAATGCCAATGGGGAAACGGTGAGTACCCAGATGTTTGATGATGTGCTAGATGCATACGCGGTAGGGTGCCTTGGGTAAATCCTAGGTTTTGCATACATGTTGCATAGTAGGCCCCTTTTCTTTATATGCTCAACAATAGAGAACGTGCATGTTGTTTGAGACATCCAAGCCTATTCATTAGTGCTATACTTGTTTATGTATATTGTATACAAAGTTCTGGCTTGCAGGTTAGAGGGGTACCCCGGGGTCCATTAGGGGAGGCCGAGGGGAGATGTGTTTGTTACACAGTTTGAGGTCAGCCTTTGCAGACCCACGTTACAACCAAATTTTTACAGGGCAAGGATCGCAAGTAGGAGCTAGCTCGCTGGCCAGAAAGGCCTAAGCCTCATGAAGTGTGAAAGAATTAGTGCCTAACCACCTAGAGGGGGTGTGAATAGATGTAATCCCTATTTTTCTTTTAAGGCAGAAAAGTTGTTCAGTTAACTAACAATAAACTGCAAATTCTATTGCTAACACAGCACAGCAATCATAGAAACAATTAATCAAAGAGTACACACAGTATTTATAGTGGTTCCCCAAGGTCTGGGTACATTCACTTTCCCCTTCGCCTATCTAGCAGTGTACTAGATTCAGCCTAACTTCTGCACTTCACCTCAGATCCTCAGATCTTACAGCTCAAAACCCAAACCAGGTTCCTACAACTCAGAGTGTGTCCACACTCCTACAACTCAGGACAACTGCCCTACCTCAGCCTTCAACAAGGTCTACACTCAGAGATCACAATCTCCTACACCTCAGGCTCACAGCCCTACCACTCAGAGAAAATATTCTCCTACACTCAGCCTTTATATAATAGGCTTACAACTCAGATCTAGAATAGATCCTACAAAAATAGTATTTACAAAGTAATTAACCACCACCCAGATAGAGAGAGAAGGGATGGATGGCTTCTTGAACAGTTCTTGGAAGAACTTGGCAGAGATCAACCTCTCTTAGCTTTCTTCAAAGCTTCTTCAATCTGAACTCAGTAGGGTTGAATCTCCTGAGAAGTTGATCTTCAATCAACTTCTGACTTGAGATTTAGATTTCAATCTGAATCTTTCTTGGCATCCTGGTTCAGCAACTGCTCTTCTTAGAAGGAGCTCTCTCTCTCCAACTTCTTAGATCTTCTGTCGAAGGTCTTCTTCTTTTGTGTTGATCGATATCTGTGTAGATCTACAATCTATATTGTTATTGATTCTAATCACTTTCTGTTGAAGGAGAAAGGCCTTTATATAGTCTTCCTCAATGGAAACCGGCTGATCCGGTTTCTAACAAACTTCTGACAGCTTTGACAGTTGTAGTAGACCGGTTGAAATGACAGCTGTCAAGTCATCCAGTCACTTATTGAAATATTGTCTCTGTCTGAAAGTGTCGAGACTGATCTTCATTATGTGTCGACTAAGTGTCGACACATGCCTTGGTGGTGTCGACACAACTCCTTTGTTGTTGTTAATACTTCTCGACACAGCCTTCTATTGAATGTGTCGACACTGATTCTGTGTGTCGATACAAATACTTCTTCTTTAACATAGTTGAAAATTTGCTGTGTGTCGACACATCTCCTTTGTGTCAACACAAGTACTTCTTTACTTTAACTTTATTGAAGCTTTGCTATGTGTCGATATATCTCCTTTGTGTCGACACATCTCCTTTGTGTCGACACAGTTGATGTTGACAAATACTTATGTGTGCCGACACATTTGATGTCGACTAAGTATTCCTGTGTGTCGACATTGCGTTTTGGTGTCGACACAGTTGATGTCGACTTTGCTGCTCTGTGTGTCGACACTGCCTCTGTATGTCGACATAATTTCTTCTGGTGTCAACACAGCCTTTCCAAGTGTTGACACAATCTACTCCAAGTGTCGACACAGCTTTTCTCCAGTGTCGACACAAGCCTTCATAAGTGTCGACACTGCTTCTCTATGTGTCGACATATGCACTTAGAAATTTTTTCTGCATTTCCTGTAATTACTTAACCTGCACATATAAACTCAAAACACATCAAATACACCTTGATGCATATCATTGAGTAGGGTGAGACTTCTTCAAATCTGGCACACATTTTTCAATGTACCCAACAATCTCCCCCTATTTGGAGAAGTCATAACCCTTAGTCAATGATATACACCATTCATAACAAATACACATTATGATGTATAACAACATTATATGACAGGGTAAATATTTAAACAAAACATATAGAACAAAACATCACAAAATAATAATAATGCTAACACAGAACAAGCAATAATCATGTTTTGCTTCAACTACAAAAGTTTCTTTAATAGAAGTTTACATAGATTTTAAACATTAAATTTTACAATGTGATAAAATCTAGTAAATCTAATCTAAGGCTGCTCTGGCTCCTTGATGACAATGCCCTTGCTAGATTGAATCTTGGCTTGAACTGGAACATCAGTGTCATCAACTGGCTTCTTGCCCTTTTGATCTTTCTTCTTTAGCTCTTCAGTCCTTATCTTTTGTCTTTCAAAATAATGATAAGGCTTTGGGAAATATTTGCTAGGCTCCTGTGCATTAGGAGGTAGCTTCCCAAGTTTTGCCTTCCTTCTATACTGTACAATAGCTTCTTGCCTGGCTTCATGTTTTCTCCATTCTTGTTCAGAGTACCATTTTCCCCTCTATAGGGTATTGTCCTTTGCATCTTTCCAAGTAGTCAGTATAATATTCCTAGATGTTGGGCTCCATTGTTCAAAATCTGGCTTTAACTCTGCCTGTTCTCTAAATCTCTTCTTGGACAAACGAGTTTCTTGCTCTTTGGACAAAACTTCCTCAGGTACTGGCTTGTCGACTTTCTCAAAGATAATATTTTTATTACCTTCAGGAGGACTGTACATAGATTGTACTTCATGATGAATCATCTCAAAATCTATTGGAGGATAGATTACTTGGAAACTTCAGCTTGCTCACCTCCAAAAATAGCAGGATTTATACCATATTCAGCCACATTGTCATCATCACAAAGGGGTGGATATCCAAGTGTGGCTCTAATGCTATTGTAAATCCATTTAGCATGATCAGATCCAGCTTTGACTAGTACTCTCTCCCCCTTTATGACTTCTCTAGCCACATGATATCTAAAGTCATCCTTCTAAAATCTAATCTGTTCATCCAGAAAATTAACTCCATCCTTATAAAAAACCTTTAACTTCAGCAGCAGTCTAGAAATATTCTTTTGAGATAGCTCAATAGCTTTTTTGACAGCAGTTATGACTTCCTGGAGGTCCTTATCAAACTTCTCCTTATCAAACTCTGGCTTGGCTTTAGACTTATCAACAGGCTGGGCTGGTGCAACATTTTTCAGTTCTGTAACAATTGCATTATGGGATGCAGTCAGATTATCATTCATCCTAATCTGATTTTCTAAGACATAGCCCTGCTTAACTGCTATATCATCCACTTGTGTCTTGATTTTCTCTTGGTGTGTGGCTAGGTAAACCACTGCATTACCCCCTTTGTGGAAACAATCAGTCATTTCCTTCTTATTTTGATTCACCTCAAATCTTATGGATTTGATGTCTTGGGCCAAGGAGAATTGGAGATCTTTGTGTGTCTCATCCATATACTTCTCCATTACAATCCTTTGCTCATCCAGCTTCACTTGTAAAGATATTAATAATAATGAACTGTAATCAATTGATGGGGCAGGCTGTGGAGCAACTGTTTGCAGTGCCTTCTTGTAGCTTTGACTCCTTCTTTTGAATACTATGAGTTTTCTTTTCTTGGCTTGAACCTCAGCTGCATCTTCAGAATCAGAGGTACTGGCTATATTTACTCTATCTTTAGGACTATGTGGTAAGTCCTGTGCAGTGTTACTTAGCTCCCCCTGAGTCCTTTGCTCCTCAGTTTCAGTTTTAATTTGCTCCTCCTCATTTCTTGCAGTCTCCTCATGAGACCTCACATGCTCCCCCTCAAGATTAGCTTGCTCTCTCTCAAAAATAGTTTTCTCCCCCTCAAAACCAGCATGCTCCCCCTCAATATTACCCTGCACTAAATCAGGAAACAACTCTTCTAGGGTAAATTCTAGTTGAGAAGGGACAGGAGAGTTTCTTATTTCTAGAGCATCAGCAACTGCTGATGTATCCTCCAAGATTACATCTTGTGGTTGACTGTGTAACTGAGTTGTCTGATCAATATCAATCAAAGATTCAGTTAGCATTTTATTCTCAATATTGAAAATTGATTGATTGACTTTACTAATTACCTCAAGAATTGTTTGTGTTGCCAATTCACTATCCAAGTGAGTAGGCACTTCCTCATGTTGAGGCTCCCCCTGGAGTGTATCCAGGTGGATGGGGCTAGCAGATGGTTGCTCCCCCTGCACTTGTGCTTCATCTACAGGGTCTTGTGCAGGAACTTCTTGTACAGTAGATTTCTCAGGAACCTCTTGCCTTTCCTCATCAGGCATGTCCTTAGTTAGGACCCTATCCCATCTTGAGATAATCCTAATGTCCATCCTTCTCACGTGGTTAATTTTAGAACCAGCTGCTTATTCCATTACTTCTGGAATAGTTCCAGCTAAGTACAGGCTCATAATTCTACCCAGATTGGGCTTCTTAATACTTTCTGTAATCTTCTCAAAAATAACTGCTGACCAATCAGTTTTTAGTTTAAAGATGATCCTTGTCATTAAGCTGAACATATGAGCTGACATCCTATCATGCCCACCTGGCTTGCACAGAATCACCTTTCCCACCACTTCAGACACGAACTTTCCTTGCATATTCATGCCTTTCCTGTTAAATACTGAGCCAATCTTCATGGTGGAATTCAGTCCACACCATTGAAGTGCATTCCTTAGCTTTGATGCAGTTATATCTTCTTCCTCTTGTGTTCTAGGCAGGTGAAGAACTTTTCTTAAACTCTTCTGGGTGAGTTTTACTTTTACTCCATGGACTATAGATTTAATCTTTAGTCCTGTTTGATCTAGAATAGCTGCACCAAAGAATTCTAGTACCTCCTTCTTCCAAATCTTGGTTGGTTCTGAAACTAGAACTTCCAACCCATTATCTTCAATTAGGGTTACAACCTCCTTAATTTCTAGTTCCGCATGGTCAAATGCGTTGCGTACTAGCTCATATCCTTCATTGACGTTCTCTTCAAGCTTAGGTGCCATTAGGGTTTTGAGAAATCTTGAATTTAGATGAGAGAGATGTCGACACAAAGTTTTGGTCTCGAAACTATTGAGTGCGTGTCGACAAACAATGTTGAATACCTATTTATACCTTTCTAAAAACGAAGGTGAAAAGGCGCGTCATAATCCTCTAAACGTGTCGACACTGTTGAAAAGTGTCGACACTGAGTACTTAAGTCTTGACAACGGTGTTGACTACTATGTGTTGACACTAATATAGTCGATAGAATTTATGTGTCAACACTTATACATCTGCGCTCGACGATTTGTCGAAACTCTACTCAACGAAATCTGTATTGAACCTAAGTGTCGACACCACTTCTAGATGTGTCGACACCTACTCTTGATGTGTCGACACTATTTCTCTGAAGTGTCGACACAGACTTTCTAGATGTGTCGACATCATTTCTCTGGAATGTCGACACCACTTCTATGTGTCGACACAGACAACTCCTTGTGTCGACACCATTTTACTTAGCCAATTTTTTTAAACTATTCTAAGTTCAACATTCCCAATTCAATTTTAAACTTATTGAATTTAGTTTCATCTAGAGGCTTAGTAATCATATCAGCAATTTGATAATCTGTTTTGACATATTCTAGTGAAATGTCCTCTTTCTCTACATATTCTCTAAGAAAATGGTATCTAATTTCGCTGTGCTTAGTCCTACTATGTGAGACATGATTATTTGCAATAGAAATAGCACTTGTAGAATCACAAAGCAAAGGTGTTCTACTTACTTGAATACCATAGTCTTCTAGCTGGTGTTGAATGCACAATAGTTGTACATAGTAACTTCCTGCTGCACATACTCTGACTCAGTTGTGGAGATTACAACACTGGTCTACTTCTTACTGCTCGAAGACACTAGTATTCCACCCAGAAATTGACAGGTGCCTGTAGTACTTTTTCTATATTCCTTGCAACCTACAAAATCTACATCTGAATAGCCTGTTAGTAGAAAATCTCCATTCCTAGGGTACCAAAGGACTAGATAAGGTGTGCCCTTAAGATATCTCAAAATCCTTTTCACTACAGTTAGATGAGATTCTTTAGGGCATGCTTGGTACCTAGCACAGACACATGTAGCATACATGATATCTGGTCTACTAGCAGTCAGATATAGAAGAGAGCCAACTATCCCTCTATACAAAGTTTCATTTACATGTTTCCCTGCATCATCTTTGCTAAGAGACACACTTGACCTCATAGGAGTTCTCATGGTGTGGATGATTCCATACCATACTTCTTTATTAACTCCAGGGTGAACTTAGACTGGGATATGGACAAGCCATCTTCAGTCTGTCTTACTTGGAGACCTAAGAAGAACTTAAGTTCCCCCATACTGCTCATTTCAAATTTTCCTTGCATAAGTTTGCAAACTTTCTGCAAAGATTACTTTCAGTAGACCCAAATATTATGTCATCAACATATATTTGGACTAGGATTATCTTTCCTTTAGATTCCCTAAGGAATAGAGTCTTGTCTATTTTCCACCTCGAGAATTTGTTCTTAATAAGGAAACTAGACAGGGTTTCATATCAAGCCCTTGTGGCTTGTTTTAACCCATACAATGCTTTTCTAAGTCTATAAATATAATCAGGTTTGAGAGGATCAACAAAACCTGTGGGCTGCTCTACATAGACTTCTTTTTTAAATTTCCATTCAGGAATGCTGATTTTACATCCATTTGGAATACCTTGAAACCTTGATATGTTGCATAAGCAAGGAACATCCTGATTACTTCCAGTCTTGCTACTGGAGCGAAGGTTTGATCAAAGTCAATACCTTCTTCCTACCTATACCCTTTTGCAACAAGTCTTGCTTTATTCTTCACAATTATCCCAGTCTTATCCAATTTGTTCCTAAAGATCCACTTGGTTCCAATGATGTTGTGATCTTTTGGTTTAGGAACTAACTTGCAGACCTTGCATCTTCTGAACTGATTCAGCTCCTCTTGCATGACATCTATCCAATGTGGGTCTAGAACACCTTCTTCAAATGTTTTTGGTTCCACTTGTGATAGAAAGCTGGAGCAAAGAACTATTCTCAGATTCCTACTTCTTGTTTGCACTCCTTGTCTTGGATCACCAATTATCTGATTTGCTGGATGATCCTTTAAGTGTCTATTTGCTAGAGGTAGTCTATCTTCAGGTTGTACACCTCCAACCTCTTCATTAAGCTGCACCTCTTGGTTTTCTTCAGCATCTTGAGAGTCTTGAACTCCCCCTGGACAGCAACCACCATTTTCCACTTCCTGAGTTATAGTAGAATCTTCTGTAATGGTAAGCTTGTCCATTCTCTCATTTATACCTGTAGAACTACAAGCACTACTTGGCAACTCACAGTTAATCAGTCTTGTTTCATCAAAGACTACATGTACAGACTCTTCTACAACTTGAGTAATCAAGTTGTAGACCCTATAAGCTATACTATTGTTGTTGTACCCAACAAATATCCCCTCTTGGGATTTGGCAGCAAACTTGGTTAGATAAGAATTGCCATTGTTAAGTATATAGCACTTGCAACCAAAGATCCTAAAATAGGATAAGTTTGGTTTTCTGCCCTTCACAATCTCATAGGGAGTCTTTTTGTGGCTCTTGGTGATAGTAGCCCTTTTGTTCTCATGACATGCAGTGTTTACTGCCTCAGCCCAGAAATATTCTGGGAGAGAAGTGTCACTCAATAGAGTTCTACCAGCCTCTATCAATGTTCTATTCTTCCTTTCAGCAATACCATTTTGCTGTGGTGTTCTAGGTGAGGAGAATTCTTGAAATATCCCAAATTCTTCACACAGTTTTTCCATACTTTCAGACTGAAATTCAGTACCATGGTCACTTCAGATTTTGACCACTGTACTGTCCAACTCATTCTGAATTTGTTTAAAAAAACTATATAAGACACTTGGGGTTTCAGATTTTTGTCTTAGAAAGAACACCCAGGAATATCTAGAATAGTCATCTACCACCACAAATGTGTAGACCTTCCTACCTAGACTATGAACTGGCATAGGACCAAATAGATCCATATGCAAGAGGTATAGACACCTCACTGAATCCTTGTTTTCAAGGCTATGAAAGGTGGATTTGGTCTGCTTGCCTTTTTGACAAGCTGAGCATATCCCATCCTTTATACACTTAACTTGAGGACCATTCCTCACTAACTCTTTGCTAAAGAGTTGACCAATAGTCTTATAGTTAAGATGAGCCAGCCTCTTGTGCCATTTAACACAATGTGAGACTCTCTCATCAGCTACAAGACAAATAGGAGAACCATTGTTCTCACACTCAAAGTTAAGACAATAAACATTTCTCTTTCTATATCCTGTCAATATGACCTTTTGATCACTTGACCTTTTGATATGACATCCATTCTTAATAAATGAAATGTCATATCCTAAATCACTCAACTAACTTATGCTTATAAGGTTGTGTTTCAAACCCCTCACATAGGCCACTTGAGAGATAGTAATCTGGTTATTAGAAATGTTACCAAATCCTTTGATGATTCCTTTTTCTGAACCACCAAAGGTTACTTTAGGGCCATCCATGATAGGTGTGTAGTCCTTCAGCAACTCCCTTGTTCCAGTCATGTTCCTGGAACAACCACTGTCCAAGTACCATATTGGGGCATGACAACTTGGAATCACCTGCAACACAGATTACTTAACCTTAGAACCCAAATAACTTTTGGGTCCTTGGTGCAAGTTAGTCTGAACTTTATCAAATCTACCTATAGCTCTTCTACCAGGCAGATTGCTACTCTCCTTGACACTAGAATTGTGCCAACAATCTAAGGCAAAGTGGCCTACCTTGCCACAACACCAGCACTCAAACTTGTTGTACCATTGTTTAGGTATAACCCTAGCTGAATTGTCTACAGCAGGCTTCTTGTTTTGTGCTGGGGCTTTGCCTTTAGACTTGGACCTAGCAGTCCATGCAGTTTTCTTAAACCCTAACCCAGCTTTACACCTTTTGAGGTACAAACTCATCAATCAAGGGTAATACAGATTTAGGTTTAGAAAACCTAGCTACAATCTCTTTCTCTTTCTGAAGTCTAACATCCAGATTTCTAATCTGATCATTCTTAAATGTGATAGTACCCATCTGAATAACAGTAATGTTTTTCAGTCTGGCTATCTCATTCAGTTTTTGATCCACCAACTTCTCTGAATGTAATGCAGCCAACTTAAGATCTGCAATTTCCTTAGCCTGGGATTTGGCCAGGTTTTTGCTCTTCTTAAGTGCCTGCAGCAAGTCTCCATATTCATCTATCAGCTGATGAATATCACCTTCAGACTCAGACCCATCGACATCACTTGATGCAGATGTTGCTGACTCTGACTCAGTACTGCAATCTGAATTTCTAGAAATACATTGTACCTTACTAGGACCAGGCTGATCCTGACACTTGTCTTCTTCTGACACAGCCATCAGTCCCTTGCACTAATGGTCTTCTTGTTCATATATAGAGTCCAGCACCTGGAGAAACTCTTCTTCTTCATCTGCTGCATATAGATAAATGTAGGCCTCAGCTTCAGATTCTGACTCTGAAGTAGATTGGTCTGTCAAGCTCTTCTACTTCTTAGCAACAAAGGACTTTTCCTTCTTGCTCTGGTGTTGACTCTTCTTCTTATCTGCAGTCTCTTTTCTTTTATCTGGAAACTCAGCCACAACATGTCCAGGCCTATTACAGCAATAGCAAACTATCTTTGATGTTGAAGATTTGCTTGTCTTAGACCTGCTCCTGTCCTTCCTGGATGACTTTTTCTTTTGATAATAATCATCCTTAGGCTGAGATGTGGAAGGCTTAGACTTCCACTACTTCTTCAGGAATCTCTGAAACTGTCTAGTAAATGCAGCAAAATCCTCATCTGAGTCACTACTGTCTGAATTCTGGTTGTCTGAATTTTCTGAAGTAGTTTCAGCAACAATCTTAGGAGGTGATGGAGACATCCTCCTATTTTTCTTAGTGGCTTCAACCTTGAAGGCCACAGACTTTTCTCTATGCTCAACTTTTGCACTTTTCTCTTCCTCTTTCCTTTCCATTAGTTGCATCTCATATGACAGTAGCTTTCCAAAAAATGTTGGAGGTGAGATATCTACAAGTTTGGCCACTTCCCTAATGACACAAATCTATGTGTCCCAATCTTTTGTCAAGGATCTTAGGAATTTATCATTTAGTTCATAAGTACTGAAGATTCTCCCATAGGACATCAACTCATTCACTATCCTATAGAACTTTTTATAGCACTCAGTGATACTGTCAGACTTTCCTTGTCTGAAACTCTCATATTCCTGGTTTAGCAAAGATTTTCTATCTCGTCTTACTTTTTCAGAACCCTCCATGTAGACTATTAAAATATCCCACATTTCTAACTATGATATTCTGGGCTCTCTTATCCATAGTTGTCAGGATGATCTCATCCTTAGTCATTTCTGAGAAATCCTTGGGAATTCTTTGGTTTGCATCCAGAATTGAAATATTCATTGGGATATAAGGACCTTCCTTGACTGTAATATAGATCCTTGGATCAGAAGCCTCCATAAACAGACTAACCCTTTCTTTCTAGATGCCAAATATCTCCTTTCTGCATATGGGTAGTTTCATTGAACCTAGTTCCTTATGATTTTCCTCTGAACCCATTTTCTTGATTCTTGAATCTGCCTTATGGATCTTACTCTGACTGTTAAGTCCTTCTTTGAGTAACCTCCCTCTGATACCACTTGAAAGAATTAGTGCCTAACCACCTAGAGGGGGGGGGTGAATAGGTGTAATTCCTGTTTTTCTTTTAAGGCAGAAAAGCTGTTCAGTTAACTAACAATAAACTGCAAATTCTATTGCTAACACAACACAACAATCACATAAACAATTAATCACAGAGTGCACACAGTATTTATAGTGGTTCCCCAAGGTCTGGGTACATCGACTTTCCCCCTTTACCTATCTAGCAGTGTACTAGATTCGGCCTAACTTCTGCACTTCACCTCAGATCCTCAGATCTTACAGCTCAGAACCCAAACCAGGTTCCTACAACTCAGAGTGTATCCACACTCCTACAACTCAGGCCAACTGCCCTACCTCAGCCTTCAACAAGGCCTACACTCAGAGAACACAATCTCCTACACCTCAGGCTCACAGACCTACCACTCAGAGAAAATATTCTCCTACACTCAGCCTTTATATAATAGGGTTACAACTCAGATCTAGAATAGATCCTACAGAAAATAGTATTTACAAAGTAATTAACCACCACCCAGATAGAGAGAAGGGATGGATGGCTTCTTGAACAGTTCTTGGAAGAACTTGGCAGAGATCAACCTCTCTTAGATTTCTTCAAAGCTTCTTGAATCTGAACTCAGTAGGGTTGAATCTCCTGAGAAGTTGATCTTCAATCAGCTTCTGACTTGAGGTTCAGATTTCAATCTGAATCTTTCTTGGCAGCCTAGTTCAGCAATTGCTCTTCTTAGAAGGAGCTCTCTCTCTCTCCAACTTCTTAGATCTTCTGTCGAAGGTCTTCTTCTTTTGTGTTTATCGATATCTGTGTAGATCTACAATCTATATTGTTATTGATTCTAATCACTTTCTGTTGAAGGAGAAAGGCCTTTATATAGTCTTCCTCCATGGTAACCGGCTGATCTGGTTTCTAACAAACTTCTGACAGCTTTGACAGTTGCAGTAGTCCGGTTGAAATGGCAGTTGTCAAGTCATCCAGTCACTTCTTGAATTACTGTCTCTGTCTGAAAGTGTCGAGACTGATCTTCATTATGTGTCGACACAAGTGGACTAAGTGTCGACACATGGCTTGGTGGTGTCGACACAACTCCTTTGTTGTTGTTAATACTTCTCGACACAGCCTTCTGTTAAATGTGTCGACACTAATTCTGTGTGTCGACACAAATACTTCTTCTTTAACATAGTTGAAACTTTGCTGTGTGTCGACACATCTCCTTTGCGTCAACACAAGTACTTCTTTACTTTAACTTTGTTGAAGCTTTGCTGTGTGTCGACACATCTCCTTTGTGTCGACACAGTTTATGTTGACAAATACTTCTATGTGTCGACACTGCCTCTTGGTGTCTACACATTTGATGTCGACTAAGTATTCCTGTGTGTCGACACTGCCTTTTGGTGTCGACACAGTTGATGTCGACTTTGCTGCTCTGTGTGTCGACACTGCCTCTGTATGTCGACACAATTTCTTTTGGTGTCGACAAAGCCTTTCCAAGTGTCGACACAATCTACTCCAAGTGTCGACACAACTTTTCTCTAGTGTCAACACAAGCCTTCATAAATGTCGACACTGCTTCTCTAGGTGTCGGTATATATGGACTTAGAAATTTTTTCTGCATTTCCTGCAATTACTTAACCTGCACATATAAACTCAAAACAAATCAAATACACCTTGATGCATATCATTGAGTAAGGTGAGGCTTCTTAAAATCTGGTACACATTTTCTAATGTACCCAACAAAGTGTTACCATCTTTGCATTGGCTTTACTTTTGTGATATTGTATGTTTGATGCTATTATCTTCCGGCTTGCATGCCGAGGTAGCTTAGGAGTGCATACGCACTTTGATGTGTTATGTATTTATTGAAATTTATGAAGTGAAGTGGGTGATGGGCAGGCCGGGCGGTCTGAGCGGCCTGTGCAGACTGAGTCCGCGGCCTGGGCGGATTGCTGACTGCAGCCTGGGTGGTGGCTGTCTTGGTGGCTTGCTGATTGAGTAGCCTTTGGTCTGAGCGGCCTATGCAGACTGAGTCTGCGGCCTGGGCAGACTGCTGTCTGCGGACAGGGTGCTCGCTGTCTTGGTGGCTTGGCTTTTGAGGAGCGGCCTGTGCGACATGATATGTGGCTTGATCGGTCTGTTGTGCGGCCTGGTTGGCCTATGGCCAAGGGTGTCAGGATTTTGATGAAACGGACTGAGCGGCTGCGGTTTGCGGGCTGTAGGCAGTGCTCTATTCAGTGGACTTGTGTTGCAAGCCTGTGTTAACCGGCAGATTGGGTTCCCTATCCGTGGGAGGCTTGTAGACTGGCGTGTCTGCGGTGTCCGCTGTGGCGGACCAGCCTTGGAGTTTGGCTGTGGCCCTTGCCGAGCTCTGGTGGTACAACAGGTGTTAGCTGTTGTGGAGGACTGTGCGGACTGGTGTCGGACTCCGGCAATTGGCCGCTTATTTGGGCAGCTGTGCGAGGATTGCTTGCATACTCTGCCTTAACTCTAGAGGAGTGTTGGAAATCTACTTTGGTTGATTGGCAGACTGAGCCTTGTCCGCCGAGCTCGTGCTAGGCCTTTGGTGATTTACTCGACTTGGTCACATTCTGTGATAAGTCCAGTGCTAGGCCTGTTGCTAAACCCTGCCTTTGGTCGTGGACTTGTGGCAGATGGAGGCTCTGGTCTTGTGCTATGCGGACTACCTCGATTGGTGCGGACTGTCGTTGAAGGGGTTATGGCTGTCCATGTGTGTTGTTGTCCGCATAGTGTGGGCAGTCTGGTGCAAGGCCGCCTAGTAGTAAACAGCTGTCTTGCTTCAGGTGGTTTTCTTGGAATCCGGCCAAGTCCTTGCAGACTCAGCGGACGGAGGTTTTGCTAGTGCGCGGGCTGGGGTGGTGTTTCTATCCACTAGGGTGGTAACCACACTCCTCACCTCTCCTATAAATAGAACCACCCGACACGTCTACAGTAACGGTGTGAACAATTAGTTGGGCTTGGGCAAGTGTTGAGGTCTGCGGTTTTCTGTCCGCGAGGGTTGAGTAGTGCTGACGGTGTGCTGTGTGCAGGTCCCGCAGATAGCTTCAAGGAGCCAGGAGTTGGGCATTGAAGTGTGCAGTCTCTGCGGTCTCAGCTGGTCACTTATGCGGCTTGTCAGTTTTCTGCTTCAGCTTGATCAAGTTCCAATAACCTGTCCGCCGGTCTCAGGCGGGTAGGCGGTCTGTTCCTCAGTTCAGCAGGCAGCGAATAACGGTGTTTCCGCTTGACATCGCGGTCTCGGTGGACTCCGTGTGATATTCGGCTTGTAGCAGTTGCAGCTTGGGCGGTTTGGGCGATCTTGGCAGACTAGGCTGTCTCGGCAGTGTCCAGTGCTGTCTGCCCGGCTTGTTTTATTCTTTCTGTTTGTAGCTTGTGTACTAGCGAAATCATGTCTCGCTACGTATACCTCGCCTTGTAAAAAAGTGTGAATGAATATAAGACCTGTTTGTGCTTCCATTTGTGGTCGGTGTTAAACTTGCTCCTTAGGCTTCCGCATGATCAAAGTGTGACTGGGTAGTTCGGAGAATATTAATTTGGCTTTATGCTACCTTGCTGACCGCTTTGAGAAAATTCAACATGGTATCAGAGCCAGGTTCAATTGCTTGAGGGGTGTTCAACCAGTGTTGTTGCTCTGTGCTTTAGTGTTGATCAACCTATGTTAGTGCTCTGGGCTTCTGGAAGTTTGATTACCAACAGTTGTTGCAATGGAAGTGAGCTATGAAAGAGGTCTAAACATTGAAATCTTAATGCCGACTAACTTCAAGAAGTGGAAGTCGGGCATGAAGAGTTAGCTTCTTGGTGAGGGGCTATGGGAGGTTGTCGGTGGTGACGACAAACAGGAAGTGACTGCTGCGTTTGGTACTGCTGGGCAGGTGACGCTCTGGAGAAAAACAAATGCAAAAGCAGAGTTTGTTCTCAAGAGTGCCGTGTCACCAGAACTATTTGATCACATCATTGGATGTGAGTCTGCTGCTGACATTTGGACAACCATAGATGAGTTGTTCAATAGGAAGAATGTGGCTAGACTTCAGTTTCTGGAGAATGAGTTGGCGAGAACAACTCAAGGAGACCTGACTATCACTAAATACTTCTTGAAGATGAAGAGTCTGTGTGTAGAGATATCAGCGCTTGATCCTGATGAGCCTATCTCTGAGACGAAGATGAAAAGGCACTTAATCCGCGGCTTGCGGAAGGAGTATGTTGCTTTTGTGACATCAGTTCAAGGCTAGGATACTCAACCATCTTTGCTGGAGCTTGAGAATCTGCTTGCTTCACAGGAAAGCTTGGCAAGGCAGATGGTTGGAGTCAATGTCTCTGAGGAGAGTAGTGAAGCACTCTTCACGGGCAAGAAGAAGAAGGGATGGGAAGGGAAGAAGAAGACCGCTGCTGAAAATGAGCCTTCAACTTCTCATCAGTCAGAGAGGAGCGCTGCTCCTAAGAAGGATTGGAAGAAGAATCTTAAGTGCTATAGGTGTCATCAGCGGGGACACTTCAAGCGTGACTGCAAGGTCAAACTACAGCCTGGGCATGTTGTTGGCAAGGAGTAAGCTTGCTCTAAGAGTGAGGAAGCTGGATGGGGCGGAGCCTCATGACGGGCACTTGTGTCCGTGCCTTGTCCGCTGTCGACTTCAATGATGATTGGATCATGGACTCCAGGTGTGGTCATCACCTCACCGGAGACAAGTCGAAGTTCTCTTCTCTGCAAGCCTACTCAGGTAATGAAGCTATTATAACTACTGATAATACTGTTTATGCAGTAGAGAAAGAGGGGGTTGTGTCTTTGGGTGGTGATAAAGGGCCACTCACATTAAGGAGTGTGTATCACGTACCGGACATGAAGAAGAACCTCTTCTCTGTGACCAATGCGGTCGACGCGGGTTATCACATTCTCTTTGGGCTAATAGAAGTGAAGTTCCTTCGCAACGTATCAGCGGTTAAGGCTGATGTTGCTCATGATGGGAGGAGAGTTAAGAACTTGTTTGTTCTTTCAACTAACTCTTATGTTGATTGGATGAGAGCAAACGATAACACTACTATTTGGCATGGAAGGCTGGGGCATGTAGGAATGGATAAGCTGAAGGATATGGCTAACAGAAGCCTTGTAATTAGCTTACCAAAGCTTTCTTCATTTGGTGACGGTCACGTTTGTGTGGGATGTTAGTACGACAAAGCTCATCTCCTTCCATTTGATAAATCACAAACGAGGAGCAAGAGACCATTGGAGTGCATCCATGGAGACTTGATGGGACCAACCGTCACTACAAGCCATGGCGGGAGCAGATACATGATTGTGCTGATTGATGACTACTCAAGATATACATGGGTATATTTCTTGAAGGAGAAGTCTGAAGCATTCCGTTTGTTTGTGGAGTTCAAGGAGTTGGTGGAGGGCCGGCTTGGATTGCGGATCAAGAAGCTTAGAACAGACAATGGTGGTGAGTTTATCTCCTCCGTGTTTTCTAACTTCTGCAGGAAGCACAAGATCCAATGAGAGCTCACTTGTGCTCACACTCCACAATAAAATGGAGTAGCGGACCGGAAGATCCGTCATCTGACGGAGACTTGCAAATGTTAGCTTCATGCGAAAGACATTCCAAGGTCCTTTTGGGCGGAGGGGATGTCTTGTGCTTCTTACGTCATCAATCAGATGCTGCTTAGCCCGATCAACATGAAGACTCCTTTTGAGCTATTGCTGAAGGAGAAGCCTATTGTTGAACACCTTCGGGTGTTCAGATCAACTTGGTACGTGCATGTCCCAGATGCTTCAAGGACCAAGCTTGACGCAAAGGCAAGGAAGCTTGTCTTTGTTGGCTACGATGAGCGGAAGAAGGGATGGACATGCATGGACCCTACAACGAGGAAGTTTGTTGTATCAAGAGATGTAGTCATTGACGAACTGACATCATATGGAGGGGGCTTGGTTGAGCTAACCGGAAGCAAGGTTGATGAAGAGCAGAAGGTGGCTGCTGAAGGCCTGGAAGAGGAGCTTCCTATTTCACCAGCAGCTCATATTGCTTCAAATTCTGGTGCTGAGGGTTCTGGCTCAGGAAGCAGGGGGAGCATTGCTGAAAGCTTACCTGAAGGTGGTGTTGAGCTTGAAGGAGCAACGGAGGTAGTAAGCAAGGAGTAGACTCTTCGGAGATCGAAGAGGGTTATTAAGCCACATGCTCGGTACTGTGATGGGAATATAGTGAGCTTTGTCTCAGGTCCTCTGGATGAGCGAGAGCCTGCAAACTTTAATGAGGCCACTGTAGTCAAGGAGTGGGATGATGCCATGAAGGAGGAGATTACTGCTCTCAAGAAGAATGAAACCTGGGAACTTGTGCCCAAGGTTGATGTCATTACTCCAATGACTTTCAAGTGGGTATATAAGTTGAAGAAGAAGGCTGATGGGAGCATTGATAGGTTCAAAGCTCACCTGGTTGCTCGAGGATTCTCACAGCAGTATGGAGAAGACTATGAGGAGACATTTAGTCCGGTTGCAAAGATGACTTCAGTTAGAGTGGTGATCGCCTTGGCTGCTAGCAAGGGATGGAGGATGTGGCAGCTTGATGTGAAGAATGCTTTTCTTTATGGAGAGATTGATAAGGACATCTTCATGGATCAGCCACTTGGATTTGTTTCTGAAGATCATCCGGACTATGTCTGCAAGCTCAGGAAGGCTCTCTACGGGTTGAAGCAAGCTCCTAGAGCTTGGTATGGGAAGATAGTAGAGTATTTGCAATTCTGCGGTTATCTTGCTTCCAACTCAGATTCTAGCTTGTTTGTCAAGAAGAAGGGGGAGCTTCAAGTCTTGGTCCTACTATATGTGGATGATATGATCATCACAGGGAATTCGGAGGAGGAAGTAGCAAGGCGCAGGGCTAAGCTTGCTATACGCTTTGAGATGAAATACTTGGGAGAGCTTCATCACTTTCTCAGTCTTGAAGTGGAGAGGAAGGAGTGTGGAATTCTCATTTGCCAGAAGGGATATACGAATCGCATTGTAAGTCGATTCGACATGGGCGAAGGGAAGTGTTGATCTACTCTACTGGAATGTGGGCTGAAGCTTCGATGAGATGAAGGAAGGATTCTTCCTGATCCCTTGGTATTCAGGGCTCTTGTAGGGATTTTGATGTACCTGACGATTACTAGGCCAGAAATTGCTTAAGGTTGTACAGGCTAACACCTGAACCTAAGATATCTGATAGATATCAGCTTACTCTACTATTTTTTTTGTTATACCATGGCACAGTACAAGGACTTTGCAAGCACCAGACCTCCAGTTTGCAACTTGCAAAAGTTTGGAATCTAGAAGGCAAGAATTAGGATTTATATGAATTCAATTGATGAAGACATTTTTGCTTCTATCTTAACAAGAGTACCTCCACCACCAGCTGCCCCTCCAAGTACTTCCACAAACATGACTACAGTACCTCCTCCAGACTACAATGATGCATACAAGAAAGCAAAGATTGCTGATGAAAAAGCCATGAACATACTGTCACAAACAATGTCTGATGATATATTTCAGAAAGTAGTTGAATGTGAATCAGCTAAGGCCATCTGGAATTCCTTAAACCAGATGGTTGCAGTATCAGCAGATGAAAGGAAGGACAGAAAAACTCATCTTATCTCCCAGTATGAGAATTTTAAAAAGGAAGAAACTGAGCAAGTTTCTGAGATGTACAATAGACTCAGTATCATTGTTAATGAGCTGAAAACTCTTAACAAAGACATCTCAGTCACAGAAATAAATGACAAGATTCTCATGTGCTTCCCCAGCTCATGGGACTCTAGAATCTGGCCTATCAGAGACCAGAAACACACATGAGATGACTACAGAATCAGTCTTAGGAAAGCTGAAATCCTATGAACAGCTGCTGAAGACAAGAGAAGCTGAGCAACAAAAGACTGCTACACAAACTAGGAAGGAGCAGAATATAGCTTTCAAAGCTTCAGAAGAATCAGAAACTTCTCCATCAAATGAAGAGTTGATGAGTCTCTTTGCAAAGAGATTCTTCAAGATGGGGAGAAAATAATTCAGAAGGAAATCATCAAGGAGTGATGATAAACCAAGGTATGACAAACCCCTTCTAAAGAGATTATCTATTTTGGCTGCAGGAAACCTGGATATATTCTTCCAGAATGTCCAGAAAACAAGCATAAGGAAAGGAGAAAGGAGAAAGACTCCAAGAAGCACTCCAGCAAACCATCCACCTACAAGCACAAGAAGAAGGAGAGAGGGTTTGTTGTAGAAACATGGAGTGACACTGAAGAATCATCTTCCTCCAGTTCTAGTGAAGATGAAGAAGAAGCAAAGGCCAAAGAAATTTGCTTAATGGCCATCAATGCTTCAGGGCATGTCTCAGAAGAAGGAGAATCTGAAGAATGTTTAGATTGTGATCAGGTATTGGAAGACTTTCACTTTACCTCTGAAGATTTTAAAAATGACTTTAAATATATGTGTAGTGATCTGATTAGATCTGAGAAGGAAATCAAACTTCTCAGAGATAAATAATTTAATTATGATAGCTTAGTATCAGAAAACATTAAATTGAAAAATGAAATAGACATGTATAGTGAACAAATCACTTTTCTGAAAGTTGAATTAAGTAAAGCAAAACAGCTAGAGGAATCACTGAAGGGAAGAAGCAAACAACTAGTAGAAATTAGCAGCACACTTAATGCTAGACTTAATAGAAGTAAGTTAGGATTATGTGCATCATCCAGTGAACCACCAATTATTCGGAAAAACCACCTTTCACAACCTATAAAGTTTATTTCAGATAAGGGTAAGAAGAATACAGAACAAATTAAAACAGTTAACAAGGTTTTAAAACAAGTTGAGATAAATAAAGAAAACAAAATGCTAAGTCTGAACAAAAATCATCGAACCAAGATCGACGATCTTAGCATTATGCATTGAACGACAATTGACGTTCTCAAAACCCAAAGCTTGAGCCTAAACACTCTGTAAATGGGGATCGACGATATCATTATGTATTTCGAACAGAGATCAACGATCGTGGAACCCAGATAATAGACACTATTATTCTGAGAACCAAGATTGACGATATCAATGCTGGTTGTCGAACGCAGATCGACGATCTTAACTCAAATCGTCAAACTCAAAACAGTTTCATCAAAACTATAATTTCAACAGAAATTTCAATAAGAATTCTAACTCTAAACCTTTCCATCCCTTAACTAACTGGATAATCCCACCTAGGAGATTTCATCCCTTAGGTTATAAAAGTCAACCTGAATACTCTTATATTTCAAGTTTTAATTATGAAAAGAAGTCAGGACCCAAGGTCACTACAACATTTTTGGTCTTTAGCAACATTTAAAAACTGTTGCCTAATACCGTAAAGTGTTGCCAAAACATTGAAAACTGTTGCCATAGGGGTGTATGCCTATGCCCGTGTTACCAAAGACCTACGACAACAGTTTTTTACATGTTTAGGCAACATTACTTGAAACTTTTGCATATATCCCTAGTAAAGGCAATAGTTTTTACATGGACCTATTGCAACATTTTCAAAAAGTTTAAATTCACATTTAATAAATGTTGCCAAAACTATTTAATTAATAAAAAAATATAAATTCTAAAAAGAACATGAAAATAAATTAAAACTTCAAAACCAAACCGATTATGGCTCCGTTTGGGGGGACTTATTTTCACCGGTCAAGCGGTTATGACCGCATGAACCAGACCTTAATTACGGTCCAATTCATGTGATCATAACCTCTTGACCGGTGAAAATAAGTCCTCCCAAATGAAGCCTATATAATGAGACATTTTTTAAAACACATAAATATATAACAATTTTCCACATGTTTTATCATTAAATATTAAACAAGTCATTAGTAGCCTCATATTTTACCAAAATACATCAAAATATTTAAATATTATAGTACACAAACAAAATTATCTGAATCAACTTAAACATCAAATGATCTTCATGATATGGAGTCATCGATCATATTGCAACTCCTCATTTGTCTTCTCGGCCATCTTCAAGAACTTTCTGCACAAAGTAAAATAATATATATATAAATACAATGATATCAAAATCAATATATAAATAAAAAATTGTAAACATATATAAGTATTTTAATATATTGTATGAAAATCTACAACATTATACCTCTCCATAGTTTGGAACGTGTGTTGATGTAGAAGAATGTGCATGTGGTAGCCCGTCTCTCTTCTGTCCACTATTTGCATCCCCTGGAGATGAACCTAATAGATTCTCCAATGATTGTACATCAATTCCAACAGGTTTGCTTTGTTGAAGCATAATCTTAAGTACCCCTTTTAGAGTATTAAGTGTATCTTCCACATTTTGCACTTTTTCATTCAACAAAGCCACTTCTTCATTATGTACTTTCTTCAAAGCCGCAATGTCTTCCTTTTGCTTCAAAGCTGTTTGTGTAATTCCTTTTCCAAAGCAACGCATTGATCCAGGATGTTCTTTCCCAAACATAATTTTAAATGCTTCGACATTAATTTTCTCGTTATTCATAGTATCTTGAAGTTGAGACTGATAACAATTAAATTGAATAGTTGATTTTTAAATAAAACAAAATAAGTAAATTATATTTGATCTTAATTAAAAAAATGACTCACAATTGTATTGTTGGTTTCTAAATCCAGCTCCTTTCCACTAATGCTACTTCGAGTTTCAATAAAAACTTCAGCTTGAGTGGGGTCTCTCTTCATTTTTGAACGCTACAGATGCATAAAAATATATTGAAAATTAAACACAATCAGTGAACTGAACATAATTAACAAACTGCACATAATCAGCGACATGCAACCATTCTTTGGTTGTATGCGATTATTTTTTGAACGCATATAATCATGCAAGCACAAATTTAGGTTTGTGTCCAAGCTGAAAAATATCTCCAGCAAGTTTTGCCTATCTATCATAGAAATTGAAGGACTTGTGAAGAGGTGAATGACCTACAGCACGCTGAATTTCAGCGTGCTGCACCTGCAACACACTCCAATCCATGCATGAAGAGAATGATTTATAAATTTAATAGGACTGGCTAATCTACGAGTCACATTCTTATGTGCACATGCATGGCCAAAATCTGCTAAACAGCTTTTATGATATATATATTGAGTTGGTTATATGTTAGTGGGCGTGTATTACTTTCACTGCAATTTATTGTTGTGTGGTAGTGTGTATAGTTGTTGGTTGTAATGTGATAGTGGCCGTTTGTAATGTGGTAGTATGTGCAGTGGTTGATTGTCATTTGCTGTTATTATAAGTGTGTGTGTGTGGGGGGGGGGGTGGAGGTATGCACACAAGTATAGGAGAACATGATTGGTAGAGTGTGCGATGTCGTGGTTAGAGGTTGGTGGTTGTGACACTAAGTTATTTGATGGTGTAATAGTTTCAATAGTTGAATTATGATCAGAGTACATGAATGATTGCTGCAAACTATCCACCTTGTGCAAGAGTGCTTGAAGTCAAATAGTCAAGAAAATGAAAGCATACAACACTTCAAAATTTGGAAACAAAGACTACAAGCTAGTGCTCTTCAAATATAAGCAACATAAGTTTAAAACTTTCAGTCAGTACAGCAAAAAAATAATAATTTATAGCCATTTGGCTCAGCGTGTTGCACCTGAAGCACGCTGAAATTCAGCGCGCTGCACCTGAAGCACGCTGAATTTCAACGCGCTGCACCTGAAGCACGCTGAATTTCAGCGCGCTGCACCTGCAACACGCTGAATTTCACCGCGCTTCAGGTGCAGCGCGCTGAAATTCACCGTGCTGCAGGTGCAGCGCGCTGAATTTCAGCGCGCTGCAGGTGCAGGGCTGCAGGTGCAGCGCGCTGAATTTCAGCGCGCTGCAGATGCAGCGCGCTGAATTTTAGCGTGCTGCACCTGCAGCACACTCCAATCCATGCATGAAGAGAATGATTTATAAATTTAATAGGACTGGCTAATCTACGAGTCACATTCTTATGTGCACATGCATGGCCAAAATCTGCTAAACAGCTTTTATGATTTATAAATTGAGTTGGTTATATGATAGTGGGCGTGTATTACTTTCACTGCAATTTATTGTTGTGTGGTAGTGTGTATAGTTGTTGGTTGTAATGTGATAGTGGCCGTTTGTAATGTGGTAGTATGTGCAGTGGTTGATTGTCATTTGTTGTTATTAGAAGTTGTGTGTGTGGGGGGGGGGAGGTATGCACACAAGTATAGGAGAACATGATTGGTAGATTGTGTGATGTCGTGGTTAGAGGTTGGTGGTTGTGACACTAAGTTTTTGATGATGTAATAGTTTCAATAGTTGAATTATGATCAGAGTACATGAATGATTGCTGCAAACTATCCACCTTGTGCAAGAGTGCTTGAAGTCAAATAGTCAAGAAAATGAAAGCATACAACACTTCAAAATTTAGAAACAAAGACTACAAACTAGTGTTCTTCAAATATAAGCAACAAAAGTTTAAAACTTTCAGTCAGTGCAGCAAAAAAATAACAATTTATAACCATTTGGCTCAGCATGGCACCTGAAGCACGCTGAAATTCAGCGTGCTGCACCTGAAGCACGCTGAAATTCAGCGTGCTGCACCTGAAGCACGCTGAATTTCAGCGTGCTGCAGGTGCAGCACGCTGAAATTCAGCGTGCTTCAGGTGCAGCACGCTGAATTTCAGCGTGCTTCAGGTGTAGTATGCTGAATTTCAGCGTGCTGCATCTGCAGCACACTCCAATCCATGCATGAAGAGAATGATTTATAAATTTAATAGGACTGGCTAATCTACGAGTCACATTCTTATGTGCACATGCATGGACAAAATCTGCTAAACAGCTTTTACGATTTATAAATTGAGTTGGTTATATGTTAGTGGGGTGTATTACTTTCACTGCAATTTATTGTTGTGTTGTAGTGTGTATAGTTGTTGGTTGTAATGTGATAGTGGTCGTTTGTAATGTGGTAGTATGTGCAGTGGTTGATTATCAGAGTACATGAATGATTGCTGCAAACTATCCACCTTGTGCAGGTGCAGCACGCTGAAATTCAGCGTGCTGCAGGTGCAGCACGCTGAATTTCAGCGTGCTGCAGGTGCAGCATTCTGAATTTCAGCATGCTGCAGGTGCAGCTCGGTGAATTTCAGCGTGCTGCAGGTGCAGCTCGCTGAATTACAGTGAGCTACAGGTGCATGTCAACATTCTCCCCTATCAAATTTATATTCGAGCTTGGATTCAATTTCATAATACCAACAACCTATCAAAAGCATTATATCTCTGTCTCTCTATATATATACATATCAAGAATGATGAAATTGAAAAGATGAATATTTCATCCAATAATATTTTCCCATACACAGATTTGCAAGTACCAGCTACAATTCAATGATTCAATATTCATTAGCATGTGACATCAATTCAATATCATCAACTTGCAATAATACAAGACTCAACAATCCTAAAGTGCTCAAAAACTTTTTACAAACCTTTTGGGAGAGACCGCGTATGCACAGTTATAAAAAATGCAAGTGGCATTTGGGTAAATGAAATCAAGTGGTGAGTGACAACAGTTGTGAACACAATTGTAAAAAAGCGCAAGTAGCATTTACATGAATGCACTATTTTCTCAAACAAAATATCACTGCAGGTGTAATCAGTGTCAATGGCAGGGAAGAAGCTCCATTCAGAATAAAGAATCTTGCGCCAAATTCTAGTACAAAGGGGAGCTAAAAAAATCAGGTGACCATAAGAACTTTATCACAGCAGATAAAAAAAAGATTTCCCAAAAAGTGGCTAAAACTCTGGTAAAAAGTGGAGCATCCTCGCCTAATGAAATTCAGCGAGCTGCACCTGCAGCGCGCTGAAATTCAGCGAGCTGCACCTGCAGCACGCTGAAATTAAGCGTGATTTCAGCGAGGTCCCATGAGGAGCTTGATGCTCTCTGCAAAGGATGTGAGTCAAATATACACAATATAATTGTCTATGCGTAAAAACTTCATTCATGAATTAAAATTGAGAGCTAGAGATGCAAAAGATGTGAGTGGAATTTAATGTATTACCATTCTTTCACGAATTATAGCAAAGGTTTTGGGGCCCATTCGATGCCTCCACTTTTGTGTAGCCCTGCTTTCAGTATTCCTTTTGCTGATTGACTGCACATTAACTTAAAAATGAGAAAAGATATATACAAATATATTTTCTACTATAACTTAAAAAATAATTATTACTCTTACTTGTATAGTTTCCGAACTCCAAAAAATGCAAAGCTTTTTAAATTGAGACTCTGACATCTTTATGGGGTGATTTTTGATCCTATCAGTCATGTTGGAATACTTCAAAAAAATGATTCTTCTTAATAATGTGTTTGTAACGTCTCCAAGCTTCTCTAACAGTGAACTTTACCCAATTTTTTGCATCATCTTGTAAAATAAACTTTGACTACAAAAAAAATGAAAAAAAGGTTATTCGATCCATATTTGTAAATAATTATACAAATTACTTTAAGAGAAAAAAATATATGTATGTTTACCTTGGTATAATTCCATACACGCTCTAAGTTCTCATCTGGCATGGAAGCCCAACTTGTGTAAATTAATGGACAAAATGCTGAATTTCTAGCCAATATGCCCAAAAAGAGACTTAAGTCTGACACGACACTGTCAGTAGGTCCTATTGGTTGACCGTGTTCATTTAAGGTAACTTCTACTCGCTCCTCTAAAGTTCTTGCATGAATGTTTTTGCACATTGTTTCTCCACGAGTTCTTTTGTACCTTCCTCCTAATTTCATTGTATAGTGGAGCGCTTAAACAAATTAAAATAAGACAATCTAAACTAAATACACACAATATAAGAAAAAAACAATCAACATACCAATTTCTTTATTTCGTTCTACAACTTCAACATTTTCTTGATTGAGAAATCCATCAGCCTGAAGTAATGACTCATTTCTCCCACTAAGCTCTTCCCGAATTTCTTAGATGGTGATAGATTTTGGTTCACCTTTATAGGAGGCTGAATTTGATCATGTTGATTTGTTCCTTTAGGAGAAATATCATAAACCCCAACAAAGTCATCAATCAACATTGAAGGACATTTCTTATTCCTTTCTACCTGTTGAGCTTGATGTTGATTGAAATGTTGTATAATGGATGCATGTTCTTCAGGTTGAAGCTTCTTTGGATGCGGATCTTTAGCTATTTAATGAATAATTAAAATTAGGCAATCTAAAGTAAATAAATAATATAAAAAGAGAATAATCTACATACTTATTTCTTTGTTTGGTTCAACAACTTCAACATCTTCTTGATTGAGAGCTCCATCAACCCGAAGTAACTCATTTGTCTCACTATGCTCAAAATCTAGTTTTCTAGATGGTGGTAGTTTTTTGTTCACTTTTAATGAAGGTTGATTTTGACTCACCTTTATAGGAGGCTGAATTTGATCATGTTGATTTCTTCCTTTAGGAGAAATCTCATAAAATCCAACAGAGTCATCAATCAACATTGAAGGACGTTTCCTGTTCCTTGTTACTTGATGGGCTTGATGTTGATTGGAATGTTGTATAATGGATGCAGTTTCTTCAGCATGGAGCTTCTTTGGATGCGGATCTTTAGCTATTTAATGAATAAATAAAATAAGACAATCTAAAGTAAATAGACACAATATAAAAAAGAGAATATTCTACATACCAATTTATTTTTGGTTCAACAACTTCAACATCTTCTTGAATATTTTTGCCCTTTCTTTCACGAAGCTTTCTATGCAAAAATCAGCTTTCTCCTATTTAACCTGACGAAATTTTCTCGCCAGTTCAACACTGGACCTTGCCTGAATAGTTACATCAAAACCACTTTTTTCTTTCTTCATTTCTGTAATGATAAAATCAAATATTAAACACATTTTAATATTTAATATATGCTTGTACAATAATTCGAACAAGCGATATTTAATAAATAAAAAAACATTACAAGATTGTATTATTATTAAAAACAAAGTCAGAATCACTTTCATTTTCACTTTCAAAAATGATTTCATCATCGAGCTCCTTGTGTTGAACATGAATTTCAGATAAAGACATTTCAATAATATCATCTGGTAAATCTTCCCTAGCCAAATCAACTTCAACATCATCTGCTGATAGAACAATATTTATTGGAACCTCAGGTGCTTCTTGAGTATTTAAATTTGTATTACCTCCCATATCAAATGAGTCCCTTGGAAGTATTTTCAAAACATACTGCTTATTTTTATTAAAAGGATCTTCGACATAGAAGCATTGTTGCACTTGAGATGCTAGGACAAATCGATCATTCTTGTAACATTCTTTATTAAAATAAACGCAAGTCATCCCATATTTGTCTTCTTCAGATTCAAACCAAACACATTTGAATAACACTTGATTCAAATGTCCATAATAATCTACCTCAATGATATTACTTATTGCTCCATAATATGTCATACATATCTTTTCAGGATGTTCATCCTTAACACTTTTAAAACTTTGGGTTACCGCTTCCAAAGTGACCCCACTATTTTGGGTTTTTCGCCTTGCATCGCGTTGTCTTGTATGAAATCTATATCCATTAATAAGATATCCAGAATATATTTTTGAAATATTATTTGGCCCCCGAGACAACTCTTTTATGAAATCCGAAACATCATCATTCATGGCACGTGTTGCAAACCATTGAATGAAATCACCTCTTTGACTTTTACCTTGCTCCACGTACTTCTTTTTTTGCAATTTTGAAGATAAACCTCATGTTCCCTATAAAATAAATAAGTCAAGATTATTTACCAATGTTAAATTATTGTTTTAAGATATTGTAATAAGTAAATGATGATAGTACCTGATGTAATCTTGAACTTCATCAGAATTGAACAAAATATAACCATGGGCTTTGTTTAGTAACTTATGATCAAGAGAACTGAGACTTCTCCCCCCCAATATGATGTCCATTAATAGAAAATTCATTATTTCGTGCCACTCTTTTGATGCGTGTATCAACATCACTGGATAAATACCGAGAACAAAATGTCAAAGACTCCTTCGCCAAATATTCTTCTGCAATAGAGCCTTCTGGGCGACTCTTATTACGAACAAATGATTTTAATTCACCCAAATATCTTTCCATATAATACATCCATCGAAATTGAACTGGCCCACCTAATGTAACCTCATTTGCTAGGTGAATAGATAAATGGATCATTATGTCAAAAAAACTAGGAGGAAAGATTCTTTCAAACTGGCAAAGTATTTCACTCATCTCCATTTCTAAATGATCTAAACTTCTCAAATCAATGACCTTTTGACATAAGCAACGAAAGAAGGAACAAAGCCTAATTAATGGAATTGCAACTTGATTAGGAGTTATACCTCTTATTGCTATTTGTAGCAAGTAATGCAATATAATATGAGCATCGTGACTCTTATACCCGGATATTTTTCCTTCATCAACATGAACACATCGAGAAATATTAGAGGATATCCATCAGGATATTTTACATTCTTTAGAACACCACAAAAGATAGATTTCTCATTTTTTGTTAGGGAGAAACAAGCTTTTGGGAGTTGAGTTTTCTTGCCATCACTTGTTGCCTTCAAATGAAGCTTCTTTCTTATCCCCATATCTTGTAGGTCCAAACGAGCCTTTGCATGATCTTTTCTCTTTCCTTCAATATCTAAAAGTGTCCCAATTATATTATCAAATATGTTTTTCTCAATGTGCATGACATCAAAATTATGGCGTAAAGTAATACTGTTCCAATATGGCAACTGCCAAAAGATAGATTTTTTCTTCCACGGACCAAATTTTTTCTTCTTATCATTCTCCTTGAATATGTCAGAAAAGTCTTGTAAATCTTCTAAATTTTTTTTTGAATCTAACAAGGAAGGTGCAGACCTATATTCTGTCATCCCATTAAAAGAAACTTTATCAGAACGCCACTTATGATTCACATCCAAAAATACTCGATGACCCATGTAGCACATCTTTCGACTATGTTTTAAATAACGAGAAGATGTTTCATAATGACAAGCAGGGCATGCGAACCTTCCTTTAGTTCTCCAACCAGATAATATAACATATGCAGGAAAGTCACTAACTGTCCACAAAAGTACAGCACGCATCTGAAATGTTTGATTTTTGGAAACATCATATGTTTCTACTCCGGCATCCCACAATATCTTTAGCTCCTCAATTAATGGTTGTAGGAACACATCAATAGCATTTCCAGGTGATCACGGTCCAGGAATAAGCAAAGACATCATAAGATTCTCTGGCTTCAAGCATAAATTTGGAGGATAGTTATACACTGTTAATACCACAGGCCATGTGCTATCTGATAGACTCATATTGCCAAATGGATTAAACCCATCACTAGCCAATCCAAGTCTTACATTACGAGTTTCATTTGCAAAAGCTGGGTGATTCACATCAAAGTCTTTCCATGACTGTCCATCAGCAGGATGCCTTAACTTGCCGTATTTTGAACGTTCTTCTGCATGCCACCTCATTGAATCAGCAGTTTTTGAACACATGTAAAGTCGTTTTAGTCTTGGAATTAAAGGAAAATGTCTCAACACTTTTGCAGAAATTTTGTGAGCTTTCTTGGATTTCTCAGACTCACAATTCACTTCATGTTGTAGAATCCAACGAGATTCGCCACAAGTATGACATTTGTCATCTTTCTCATGTTCTTTCCAAAATAACATGCAATTATTAGGACATGCATCAATCTTTTTATAATCTAATCCCAGGTCTCTAATCATATACTTTGTTTTATTAAACGAGATAGGGATGTTCAAATCAGGTATAGCCTCTTTCAATAACTCTAAAAGAGATGTGAATGATGCATTGCTCCATCCATGCATGTATTTCAGTAAATACATACGAATACTAAAAGATAATGTCGAGAATTTTTTACAACCAGGATATAGTTCTTTATTTGCTTCCTCAACAAGCTTATAAAACTTCTTTGCATCTCCATTTGGTCCTTCGTATAATCCATTTTATTCAAACACATCTTTAAATGTGTCAAATAATAATCCATTGATATCATTAGATGAGACATCATCATTAGTTTCTTGATCAAGATCCATACGTTTAATATCCTCTCCATGATAAATCCAATCATTGTATCCTTTTACAAATCCCTTACTTACCAAATGGTCAAACACCATATCTCTTTTTCTCCAAATACCATTGCAACAAACAACACATGGACATAAAATCTCTTCTCCTTCGAACAACCCTTTACTGAACGCAATATCCAAGAAATGTTTAACACCATTAATATAATCTTCACCATAAAGAGGCAAAAAAATCCAATCCTTTTTCATCATATTTTATCTTTTGAATAATGAAAAATGGTGGTACCTAAACAAAAAAAAATTATACTGAGTTATATTATCAAAGCAAAATTTACAAAAGAAGAATTGCATGTTCTTTCTTAAAACATTACATGCATGTTGAGAGAGAATAGTTTGCATCTTCGCTGAAATTCAGCGAACTGCACGTGTTCTTCGCTACAATTAAGCAAATTGCACGTCCAGTTCGCTGAAATTCAACGAACTGTGCATGTGCACTTCGCCGATATGTTGAAAAGAAAACAATTAGTATAAAACATTGCAAGATAATTTATGTCTGAAAAATTATTTGAGAGAGAGAAGCTATATCACACACACATACACCATACACCATACACCACAACAAACACACACACACATACAACAACACATACACCTACAATATAACAACAACAACACACACACACATACAACACGCACATTCCAAACACACATACAACACACACAAACACACACATACAACACACACAAACACACACACAAACATACAACATAATAGCAACAAACACAAAAACACACCTACAATGCTACAACACACATACAACACAAACACACAAACACACAAACACACATACACAACACACACAACACACAACACTAACACACACATACAACACACACATACAACACACACACACACACAAACAAACACACACACACACACATACAACACACACACAACAACAACACAGATACACACCTACAATACACACATACAAAAAACACATACAACGCACACAAACACACACACACACACACACACAGACACATACAACACAACAACAACAAACACACATATATATACAACACACACAAACACACACAAACACATACATCAAAACAAACAAACACATACACACACACACACACATACACACGCATACAACAACACACACCTATAACACACACACACATACAATACAACAACAACAACAACAACAACACACACACATACAACACACACACACACATACAACACACACATTCCAAACACAAATACAACACACACATACTATACAACACACATACAACACACACACACATACAACACAATAACAACAAACACAAAAACACACCTACAACACTAACACACTAACACACCCACACACCCACACAACACACACAATACTAACACACACATACAACGTACACCACACCACACACACACACACACACATACAACACACATACAACACACATACAACACAACAACAACACACATAAACACCTACCACACACACGTACAACATACAGGAAGAATGGAATCCTACCCTCAATATTTCAGAATTTAAGCACATGAAAAATGGAATCAAATGGGCTAGGTACCGGACACAAGATATGTAGGAGAAGGGGTATACCTCAGCGATAGGGAGAACGGTAGCACAAGATATGAAGAGAATGTGCAAGAACCCTGCGCTAGGTATCCCACGGAGAAATTCCGACGGATTTCATCATCAGTTCGGTGCAATCGGACTGTCGGCATCAACGGGGAAGAAGCTAGGTCGGTGCAATCGGACTGCGTCATAGACGAAGAAAATGATTTTGCACTCCGACGTCGACGGGGAAGAAGATCCACGCGGTGCAGCAGCCGCGCCCGAGGAAGAAGCCTGTCGTCGCCGGGGAAGAGAAGCTTGGAGTTAGGTATCGGGGGGAAAATGTTTCTGATAAATGGAGTGCGGGCCGTGCGGCTGAGGTGATGAGCCGTGAAATGGAGTGCGGGTAGGTTTAGGTTAATTAGGTTAATTAATTAATGTGGAGTTATTATTTTTGATTCGAACGAAAAACGGGCAGATATTCTCACACCCGGAAAAGAGAAGCTTGGAGTGCGAGCCGTGCAGCTGAGGTGATGAGCTGTGAAAAATATTGTGGGTAGTTTAATTAGGTTAATTAATTAATATGGAGTCACTATTTTTGATTCGAACGAAAAACAGGCAGATATCCTCACACCCGGGAAACCCAAAATTGATTTTGTTTCGGGGGCTAACGCCCCCGGACCCCCGCTGTCATCGGCGCTGGATATGTCGGAGGGATTCACACTTCGATTCCTCTAAACTTACGTGGGCAAAACCAGTGTGAGAAACAAGAGAAGTGGAAGTGTTCCACAACTTGAACAAATTTAAATCCCGATATAAGTTAATTAAAATCCCGAGTAGGTACATAGAAAACTAACAACAACGACCCTTTTTAAAATGTCTCAATAAATATGGAGTCATGATTTTTAACAAAATTTAAAAATCTAACAAGGTCGCTATATAGAAAAGGTCTCTATATAGAAAACTAGCGACAACGATTTTTAACAAAACCTCAAAAATGTGTCATATGTTCATATTTTGGTTAATCATAAAGTATTCTTTAGGTAACACTTTAAAAATATTACAAATTAATTTTTAAGAAGACAACATATCATAATTATTGTCTAAAGTGAATCCTCAAGGGCAACATGTCTAAAATATTACATATAAGGGAATAGAGAACGGTTTTTTGAATGTTGCACAGAAAGTGTTGCCTAAACATTTAAATCTATTGCAACACTTCTAAACTATTTTCTAACAAAGTTTAGGCAACATTTTTATAACTGTTGCCAAGTCAGGTGTTGCTAAAGACCAAAAATGTTGTAGTGTTACCTGGGTCCAAAATATATAAGTTATTTTTTCTTGCAGATAAAGACCTATCCCACCATATAGGATAAGTGGTATTTGGATAGTGGGTGTTCCAAGCACATGATAGGAAACAAGGTCAATCTATGTAACTATAAGGCAAAGCTATGTCCAAAGGTTATATTTGGAGACTCAAGCTTTGGTCAGACAGAAGGCTATGGAGAATTTACACTTGGAGTTGTCACATTCAGGAAAGTGGCATATGTAAGTGGCCTGAAACATAACTTGATATCTATAGGTCAGCTATGTGATGCAGGTTATGAGGTATGTTTTACTGAATCTAAATGCAATATTTCTTTAAACAGCAATACTGTGTTATCAGGTATTAGGTTAGGTAATATCTATTTAGTTGATTTTAATTCTGCTTGTTCAGAAATCTGTTTGTTTAACCAGGTTAGCAATAATAATACATTGTGGCATAAACGGCTAGGACATGTAAATCTTTGAAACATTGCTAGGTTATCTAGGGATAACCTTGTTAGAGGATTGCCCTCTTGCCACAACAAGAAGAAAAGCCTTTGCAAGGCTTATCAAGAATGAAAGCAAACTAAAAATAGTTTTAAATCAGTTAATAAGAGTGATTCACCTAGGATTTTGTATCTGCTTCATTTGGACCTTTTTGGACCAATTGCTGTACAAAGTCTGGGAGGGAAGTCCTATACTTTAGTTATTGTAGATGACTTCTCTAGGTTCTCTTGGGTTTTCTTCTTGAGAAACAAGTCTGATAACTTCAAAGTTCTTACAGACTTTCTAAAATGCATAAAGATTGAGTACTCAACTCCAGTTGCATTGATCAGAAGTGATCATGACACTGAGTTTGAATCTCTTCCTATACAAGAATTCTTTGAGAAGGAAGGTATCAGACACTGCATCTCTGCTCCCAGAACTCCTCAACAAAATGGGGTAGTTGAAAGCAAAAATAGAACACTCATTGAAACTGCAGGCAAATTGCTTGCTGATGTTTATATGCCTCTATCCTATTGGGTAGAAGCTGTAAGCACAGCAAATTATATCCTGAATAGAAGTTTGATACACAAACTTAAAGGCAAGACTCCCTATGAATTACTCAAAAGGAAGAAACATAAAATAGACTACTTTAGAATTTTTGGTTGTATCAGTTATATACATAATAACAACAAAGATTATATTAGAAAGTTTGAAGCCAAAGCTACAATGGGAATCTTTATAGGATATTCCCAAGTTAGCAAGGCATATAGGGTTCTCAATAAATCATCCTTGAAAATTGAAGAATCTATACATGTTACATTTGATGAAGCTAATATGTTTTAAAAGGAGAAGGAAGCTTCTACCAGTGATTATTTGCAGGTACCAAGTCTATGTAAAAAGCTGGATGACTTAAATCTCACCCAGAAGGTGATATCTCATCCCTCACCACAAGCAAATGAAGACAGTGAAGAAGAAACTATGGAAGAAACTGAACTTCCTCCAGCAGTAGAAGTAATTCCACATGAGGAATTCACTCCAATTATTGTTGCTGAACCAACTCCACCATCTGATTTTGTCACACATAGGGATCACCCTAGATCCTAAGTAATTGGAAACATGTCAGTAGATGTACAGACAAGGCATCAACTCAACCATGATGTGATGCATGCCTGTTTTCTCTCTCAAATTGAGCCTCAATCCATAACTGATGCTGAGCAAGATCCCCATTGGATCATTGCAATGCAGGAAGAACTAAATCAATTTGAGAGATGTAGAGTTTGGGACTTGGTTCCAAGGCCTAAAGGCTACCCAGTAATTTGAACTAAGTGGGTTTTCAGGAATAAGCTTGATGCCCAAGGTGTGATTGCGAGGAACAAGGCTAGGGTTGTTGCTTAGGGATATAAGCAAGAAGAAGGAATTGACTATGATTAGACCTTTGCTCCAGTTTTCAGGCTAGAAGCTATAAGGATTTTTCTGGCCTATGCTGCATTCAAAAAGTTCACAGTTTATCAGATGGTTGTCAAAAGTGCATTCTTAAATGGAGAACTTAAAGAAGAAGTCTATTTTGAACAACCTCCAGGTTTTATTTCTCCAACTCATCCCTCGTTTGTTTTCAAACTGCATAAGGCTCTCTATGGTCTAAAGCAAGCTCCAAGAGCTTGGTATGAGACCTTAGCCAGCTTTCTTTTAGGGCATAGTTTTTCTAGAGGCATGGTAGATAAAACCCTTTTTACAAAATTGCATCATGATAAAATTTTATTATTACAAATATATGTAGAAGATATTATATTTGGTTCTACTGATCCCAAATTGTGCAAGAAATTTTCTAATCTAATGCATTCCAAATTTGAGATGAGTAGCATGGGAGAGTTATCTTATTTCCTTGGTCTCCAAGTGAAACAATCTCTTGATGGTATCTTCATTTCCCAATCTAAATATGCTAAAGAGCTTATTAAGAAGTTTGGGATGGCTGATGCATCTTCTATGAAGACTCCCATGGCTACCAATGCTGTATTAGACACTAATGAACATGGAAAACATATTAATCAGATCAGGTATAGGGCCATTGTTGGATCCCTACAATATCTAACAACAAGCAGACCAGATATCATGTTTGCTACATGTTTATGTGCTAGGTTCTAGGTGAACCCTAAAGAATCCCATCTTATTTTTATAAAAAGGATTTTGAGATATATAAAGGGTTGTCCTAATCTAGGACTCTGGTATCCAATAGATTCATCATTTGAGTTGACTGGATTTTCAGATGCTGACTATGTTGGATGTAGAGCGGACAGAAAGAGCACTTCAGGAACTTGCCAGTTCTTGGGTGATAGACTTGTGTCCTGGTTTTGCAAGAAGCAAACCTCTGTATCAACATCTACTGCTGAAGCTGAATATATGGCTGCTGACAGTTACTGTTCACAGATTTTGTGGATACAAAACCAACTCTTAGATTATGGTTTCAATCTAAATAATTCAACCATTTTTTGTGATAATAATAGTGCTATATCTATAGTACATAATACAGTATATCATTATAAAACAAAACGTATAGATATAAGACATCATTTCATTTGAGATAATGTAGACAAAAAGAAAATTAATCTAGACTTTATCTCCACTGATTTTCAAAGAGCATATATTTTCACCAAACCCCTTGATGAAAAGAAGCACCTGTTCTTCTTGAATCAGCTTGGAATGATCAATGGGAAGGATTAATTTAATTTTTGCCTTAGGTTTTTGGATCTGTTCCTAAATCATCGAACGGAGATCGACGATCTTCGAACTGATCTTGAGATAAATCGTCGGCCTGAGTTTGACGACAACTCTGTGTGAAGACAAAAATCATCGACCGAAGATCGACGACTTTGCTTCATTAAATTAATCATCGAGCCATGCTTGACTATCAATTTCCAGCTGAGATCAGAGACCAAAGATATTATTTGTTTCTAAATTAATCTTTGACCTAAGATCGACATTTTTGATTTTATCGACGGGCAGAGATCGTCTTTTCATATTCCAAAAACCTATATGTAGGTTTCTCTTCGATCTCTGTCCCGCGCTTTCATATTCTATTTTCCCTTTGCTCTTGATCTCTTCTCTCTTGAGTCTACAAATCTTCCATGGCAATTTCTGTGGCGGTTCTTTCAGCGATGAAGTTCGATACTGGTTTCGACGTCGACTTCGAATTGATCAGTCACTGTGATCCTATATTTCAAGAAATGTTACAGTTATGTGATGATCAGGGCCAGAAGAAGTTCATGTCTACAAGGATCAAACTATCAGTTGTTGAGATCAAATAATAGGTTTACTCTTCTTCAATAAATGACTCTTCATTGATCAGTTTCATTTTAGGACAGCAGGTGATTCTAAACCCTGCAATTCTTGCCGCAATTTTGAAGTTGATAAATGGAACAGACGAGCTGGAACAGGATAGTTCTGAGTATATCAGGATGTTAATGGAGATGGGTCATGTTGATGGCATCCCATCAAAGCTCTTATAGAAGAATTTATCAGTTGGTTTTAAGTTCCTTGCTGATATTGTGGGCAAGGTACTGCTGGGTAAGCATTCAGCCCATGACAACATCAATAGGCAACAGTTTGTCGTTATGTCCGCTCTAGTTAATAAGAAGTCCATAGATTGGGCTAGTTTGTTCTTTGATTTGATTAAGAGAAAGAATAGTAAGAAGGAAGTTTGCTTAGGAAGGATTCTGGGAATCTTCCTTCAGAAGAAAGCTCTAGAGCTACTGGTTTCCACAACCATATCTACCAATGCAAGCAATAGGTTGGACTCCTCTCTGTTTGGGAAGTGGGAGAGGTCAATCCAAAAGCCCTCCAAGGCTAGAACTTCCTCCAATATATCTGAGGACACAAGGGCTGTAACAACCACTCCTCACCCTAATGAAGAAGTTCCTCCTCCTCCTCCACCTCCAGCATCCCCTGGTACCCCGCTTTCTTCACCTACTCAGTCACCATTTACCCTTCACCCTGTTGAACCTCAAAACCTCCACACCATGTCCTTTCCAAATTTTGACCTACTCTCACCTCATTCATCTCCTTCTCGTCAAAATGATTCACCCATCAACATTGAAGACGCAACACCACTTTCTCCACTAAATTCTTCAAGAAACTCCCCTATTCAGGATGACATCCTGACTGATTTCACTCCTCCTCCCTCTCATTATTCTATCTCAACTCAGAATCCAACTTAGTTTCTTCATGTTGATCCCTCTTTCATCTCTCATCTTCTGGAACTCCTCACTCCAACTCTTAAATCCTTGATAACAGAGGCTATTTCACCTCTTGCTCAATCTATCTCCTCTCTTTCTGCCTCTCTATCTGCTTCTCTTTCTGCTTCCTATGTCCCTTCTTCATCTAGGGGCCTGGTTCTAGTTCTCACTGAAACCAGGCAGGGGGAGATGTCCAATGAAGATGCAGCAGGTTCAGCCTCAGCAGAACTTCAAGCTCAGTCTCCTCCAACAGTACGGGAAGAAGAAGTTTTTCAGAAATTTTGTGCAGATATAGTTCCTTATTCAGATTTGCTTATGTCAGATGAGGACACTGATGTGTCAATCCCTGGCATTTCTGGTGGTTACTGCTTTATAAATACCTCCATTGATTTACAATTTCTTTTGCATTCTTTCTCTATGTTTAGATCAGTTTGGATTTTAGTTAAGATAAATTCTTTCAAGGCCATGGTCTGTTATACCAGACCCATGAGTCCTTTAGTTGCGAAACAACACTTGCAGATTCAGTCAGCTCCAATTTGTACAGTTATTCAGTCAGTTACAATTTGTACAGATATGCCATCCACTATGGATGTTGAGCCTATGCTTGTTACAGAAGATAAGAATGAGCTTAATGCTCTCTTAATTACTGATGCACTGCTTTATCTAGTGGCTTCAGGAAATCTGGCCTTAGCCCTAGAGACATGTTTAATAAATCTTTGTGAGCCTTGTGCTCCTCTTGCTGAAATATATTCTATGGATATTGATCTAGTCCCAAGTCCCATTGAACCTTCCTATTCCATAGATGATAGCCCTCTTCCCTCTCTGGATGATCTTATTGCTCTTGACATTCAGGAAGAAGCTAAAGAAAAAGCTGCTAAAAAGATTTATGATAAATAGCTAAAGGAAATAAATGACCTATATGATAATCCTCCTGATTCATCTGATGATGATGAGGATGATGATTCAGAGGATGATAATTCTAAGAAAAATAAAGTGTCAAAGAAAAGAAAAGCTGCTCCCAAGTCTGCTCCCAAGCCAGGCAATACTAATGATACTCCTTACTACATCTTGAAAGGGATTACTCCATACCATGGCTTGGAAAGCTGGATGTGGTTATCTAAAAATGAACAAAAAGCCAGGAAGAAGAGCAGGAGATACTCACCTCCTCCTTAGAAGTTCAGAAGAGGTCCTCCTCCTCCTCCTCCTATTGGTGCTTCAGGAGCTGCTCCTCAAGCTTCTGATGCATCTTCCAAGCCTTCCTCTTTCTCTAAAACATATCAAAGGCAAGATAGATCTTCCAAATATCATTCCCAAGGAAGCAGTCAGCAACATAGAAATCAAAGTTCTACAGAGCAAGTAAAGGAAGTTATTTATCAGAAACCCCTCCTCTCTCCTCCTCAACAACAAGTTCTTCCCAAGGTTCAGAAGACAGCTGCTTATTAGTCCAGAAGATATGATGAATCTCATAAGCCCAAAGGAAAGTATAGTGTGGCTGCTCCTCCAAGAGATCTCTATTCTCAAAGTGATGAACAGTACAACACAACACGTTTTCAGGCTCAATCCACTCAGTTCAAAGCAGTTACAATGTTGCCTCCTCAAGATGATCAGTCACCTATTGAACAGGAAGTTGATCCTAACTTTAGGATGGCCAGACTTCAAGAACTGATTGGTCTCTCTTAGATAAGAAAAGCTGTAGTAGAAGGAGAAGATCCTTCTAGGTTTTCCACCATGTCATCCTACAGAGAAAAAGAGCTGGACAAACTCCAAGTTCGCAAGAAAGTCTTTAATCCAGCTGAATATATGGCATTGCATCCAGAAGCAATTGTGCCGATGACTAGTGCTCAGACAACTCTTGGTGGACAAGGCTTGATGACTTTTAAGGAGAATATAGCAGATCCACTCAGAAAGATAATCTTTTCTAAACCATCCTCTGGTCCTTCATCTGATAAACTATAGTTTGTGTTTTTTTAATGTTTAACTGATTATGTACAATGCGTTTCTATAACATATCTGCTGATGTTATTTCATCCCTACAGATATTTATGGTCTTTATATTTTTATTTCTTTTTAGTTTTGTTTTTGAGTGACCACACACAAATAGGGGGAGATTATTGGAAACCTTGTTTGGATTTGTGCTCGGTTCACTCTTAGGATGTCTTGACCCCCATGTATAGCCTGGGTCCTTATCTAGTCTTAGTTAGATCCTTTTAGGTCAGGTTTGTGCAGAACAACATTGCAGTGGATTCAGACTTAGATTCAAAAAGATTTTGTGGATTATCTATATCAGTTCGACTATAGTCGAACTCAGCTCGACGATCGTCGATCTCCCGTCTATGATCTCAGAGTCCTCTACTCTGAACTGAGCTCGACGATCCACGAGCTCAGGTCAACGATCTCATGCTTCTCAGCAGTTATCTCAGATCTACGATAGTTGTTCTCAGGTCGACGATCTCTTAACTTAGTTCGACGATCTCTGAACTAAGCTCTACGATTTTATGCTGCCTTCAGTTATAAGTTTTTTTCTGATTGGTCAGAAGTATTTATTTTGGTTATGATAAATTATTTTAAGGCAAATATATTCTGATAATTAATGCCAATATTCTCAAGGTTGACAACCATATTTCATAAAGCATTAATTATGGTATTCACAGAATAGTTTGTAAAGACAGTTATGGAAGTGCATTTATGATTGCCAGCCATTCTAGCCGTTGGGGCTCCTAAATTCTTGCAGAGAATTATGTACTGTCTTGGGAATTCAAATTCATTCCGTTTGTCATTCTGATTAAAGAGATAACTCAAAAAGAAAGAGAACGACAATAATCAATCAGACAGTCAGTCAGAAAAAAATTTTGTTTGTTCTCAAGGGCTCTTGCATTGCTAAAACAAGGAAGAAGAAGAATTTTCTCAACATACAATTCTCTCAAGTCTTCTTCTTTCCTCAGGCTTCAAAAATCTACGGAGAGGTAAAATCAATATCAGTCTACAGATCTAAGAAAGCTTGTTGGAAATCAACATCAATCTGAAGACCTACACCATGGACAAAGCTTCCATCTTCCTGGATCTACTCAATATCTCAAGGGGAGCTTTGACATCATCAAATCCACATAGTCTTCTTATTGTGTTTGAGAAAGAGAAGATTTTCATCTATTTTTCTTTAACCTCTCTTATACAAGGTTATTTCTCCCTTCATAATTGAACTCCTTGGTGATAGGGCACCTGATCAAAAACCTATTGGTTTTTTGGCACCCGATCAAAAGCCTGAAGGGTTTCTAGATCTACCTGAAGCAGATCTTGTGGTGATAGGGCACCTGATCAAAAACCTAAGTGGATTCCTACCAGGTTGGTAGAAGAGTGGATGTACCCAGATTGGGGAACCACTATAAAATTTCTTGTGTCGTCTGATTGCCTTCTGTTTTCTTTTTGTATTGTGCTGTGATAGTTTTATGTGCTTTTCCCTCTTTCATATAAGTATCAATATTTTAATTCCGCAATAAATCTAAACAATTTTTTTAGTACTCTATTCACCCCCGCTAGAGTAAATTCTACTATCCCTCACTTTCACACAGGGCTTGTGTCGACACCATCTTCAAAAGCTGTATCGAGAAAGTAATGAAGAGCTATGTCGACATTCCTTGAGCTATGTCGAGATCATCAAGAATTGTGTCAACCCATATTCCATTTGTGTCGACACATATGAAGTTTTATCTCGACTTTTTCTGCTGAGATAAAAGTGGTAAAGGCTTCAAATGTCAAGAGTGAAGACATGACAGCTGTCGTAACAGACAAAGCTGTCACATCTGTCAGAAGGTAGTTATAAACCGGATCAGCCGGTAACCTCAGATGGGATCTATATAAAGATATGTTCTATTGAATAAAAGGGGTGCAGTTTTTATCCTGATATCAACAAGTCTCTGTTATAGAGAAGGCAGATCCTGAACAAGTCTGCTAGAAGAATTCAGAGTTACATCTGAAAGAAGAGGAGAGCTGGATTGTGGATCGACGCCAACTTTTCAAGAAAGATCAACCTTACTTTGTTCAGATTCAAGAAGCTTTGAAGAAGCTAAGACATGTTGGATCTTAAGTTGTTAGTTCACTCCAGAACTGATCAAGAAGTCTTCATCCATTCATCATTCCCTTGGGTGAAGAAATAAACATTCTCTCAATCAAATTTTGTAGGATCTATTCTAGATCTGAGTGTAAGAGATTAAGTTCTCTAAGTTGTAAGCCTATATCTATAAAGGCTGAGGTAGGGATGGATTGCTTGAGTTGTAGGATTGTGGACTCACTCTAAGGTAGTGCTAGGTTGCCTGGGTTGTAGGAGTGTGGACTCACTATGAGGTAGGATTCCCTAGAAGAATTTGAGTTGTAGCACTTGGTGAAGTGTGAGCTGTAGGAACCATCTTGGTTCTGAGTTGTAAGATCTGAGGATCTGAGAAGAAAGAAAGAAGTTAGTCTGAATCTAGTATACTGCTAGATAGACGAAGGGGGAAAGTGGATGTACCCATCTCTTGGGGAACCACTATAAATCTGTGTATATGCTGTGTTGACTATGTTAGTTTTAATCTGTGCTGTGATTGTTGTTGCATAAGTTGTCTAACAGTGATATAATTTATCTGCCTAAGTAAAATAAGAATTGAACCTATTCACCCCCTATAGGTGTTTAGGATATCTTGAAACCAATTATTTCAAGTGGTATCAAAGTGAGGTTGCTCAAGATTAGACTTAACAGTCTGAGTTGATCTCTAAGGCAGTTATCAGAAAGCAAAAATGGGTTCAGGTGAAAATCACAAGGAACTTGCATCCATGAAAATACCCATATGTAGAAAGGAAATCTTTGTCATATGGAAAGAGAGAGTCAGAGTTTTCATGGAAGCTTCTAACCCAAGAATCTACATCACAGTTAAAGAAGGGCCATTCATTCCTATGAATAACTCAGTTCTTGATGCCAACCTAAGGACTCTAAAACGCTACTCTGAAATGACAAAGGATGAGATCATCTTAGACACTATGGATAAGAGAGCACGCAATATAATAGTTCGTGCTATAGATGACTCAACTTCCCAAAACTTGGTTCACTGCAAAACCTCCAAGGAGATGTGGGACACTTTGATTGTCTACATGGAGGGATCAGAAGAAGTAAGAGAGGACAAAAAGTCTATGCTAAATCAAGAATATGAAAGTTTTAGACAAACCAAAACAGACAGCATAACTGAGTGCTATGAGAAGTTTTCCAGAATAGTTAATGAGCTAATGTCATATGGAAGAATCTTTAGCACATATGAGCTAAATGCTAAGTTTCTCAGATCACTAACCAAGGACTGGGATACCAAGATATGTGGCATCAGGGAAGTGGCCAGACTTGCAGACACCTCTCCTCCAACCTTGTTTGGAAAATTGCTATCATATGAGATGCAGCTTATGGCCAGAAAGGAGGAAGAGAAAAGCAATAGGTCTGAGTACAAAGATAAATCTGTGGCCTTCAAGGTTGAAGCCACAAAGAAGGATAGGAGGATGTCTCCATCTCCTCCTAGGAAAGCTACTGAAGTTAACTTAGATAATTCTGACAACAACACATCAGAAAGCCTAATTCTGATGAAGACTTTGCTGCCTTCACAAGGCAATTCCAAAGATTCATGAAGAAAAAACAGTGGAGAACCAATCCATCCTCCTCACAGTCCAAGGATGACTATTACCAGAAAAAGAAATCTTCTAAGAAAGACAGGTATGGCACCGAACCTAGCAAAATAACTTCTTCTAAGATTGTTTGTTATTATTGCAACAGGTCTGGACATGTTGTAGCTGTCTGCCCTGATAAAAGAAAGGAATAAAATGACAAGAAGAAGCATCAAAATAAGGGCAAGAAGGAGAGATCCTTTGTTGCAAAGAAGCAGAAAAGTTGGACTAACTCCTCATCATCAGGTTCAGAAGAAGAGGCTGAAGCTGAAGCCTATATTGGACTGTTCACAACTAAAGAGGACACTGAAGTGACTGAATTCTTGCAAATACTGAACACTATAAATGAGATTGATGATCATCATTATAGAGGGCCGATGGCTATGTCTGAAGAAGATCAGTGCCAAGATCAGCCTAGTCCTAGTAATGTAAACAGTCTATCTTCAATTTCTGATTATTATACTGGACCAGAATCAGAAGCATCAACATCAAGTGATGAGTATGGTTCTGAATCTGAAGGGGATGTTCATCAACTATTCAATGAGTATGGTGATCTGTTGCCAACTCTTAAGAGAAGTAGAATCCTTATCAAAAAGCAGGCTAAGAAAATTGCATCTCATAAATTGGCTACATCAGATTCAGCAAAAATGATGGATCTGAAGTTGAATGAAGTTGCCAAACTGAAAAACATAACTGTTATTCAGATGGGTACAATTACCTTCAAAAATGATCACATCAAGAGTCTGGAAGTCAGACTTCAAAGAGAGAAGGATCTTGTGGCTAAATTCTCAAAGCCAAAGTCAGTCTTACCCTTAATTGATAACTTCATCTTCCAAAAGGGTAAGACAAGATTAGGCTTCAAGGGGAGAACAAGGGCAGCTAATTCCAAAAGAAAAGGCAAAGCCCCAGTTCAGCCACTAGCCTCCAAACCCCCTATTTCTTTCAGAAAAGTGATACAGCCTACTAACAGGTATGACCATGACACCACACATGGTTACTGTAAGCATGGTGATCAGAATGACAAGGGTGCAAATGTCAATAGGGCAGCCCATGAACAAACACACCATGTTCTTCAGGAATCATCAATGTTTGATGCACCAGCCCCAACACTCAATAAAAGGACCACTGTACCTACAGGATTAAGGACTGCTGACAGCAATGTTGTTAAGACTGTACTTAAAAGAAGTTACAATAAATATGAGTGCTGGTGTTGTGGCAAAGTGGGTCATTATGCCATTGATTGTTGGCACAACGCTAGTGTCAAGAAAAATATCAGCTTACCTGTCAGAAAGGCTGCATGCAAGCATATCAAATTTCAGTCTAACTTTAACCTAAAACCCAATAATTATTGGGGTTCTAAGGATATGTAATTTTATTTGATGCATTTGAGTCCAAGTGGCCATACCCCGCTATGGTATTTAGACAGTGGATGTTCCAGACACATGACAGGAACAAGAAGAATGCTGAAGGATTACTGTCCCATAGAAAGTGGACCCAAAGTGATCTTTGGTGGATCTGAAAAGGGGTCAACAAAGGGTTTGGTAACATTTCCAATAGCTCTATCACTATCACCCAAGTAGCTTATATAAAAGGTCTGAAATATAACCTAATAAGCATAATCCAACTAAGTGATCTTGGTTATGACACTTCTTTTATTAAGAATGAGTTTCAGATTAGAAGAACAAGTGATCAAGAGGTCATCTTGTCAGGTTATAGAAAATGAAATGTCTATTGTCTAAATTTTATGGGTGAGAATAAAGATTCTCCTATTTGCCTAGTTGTAGATGAGAAAGCTTCTCATTGTGTCAAATGGCACAAGAGGCTATCTCTATAGCCTCTACTATCTTCCAGGAGGGTGTCAAGTGCATCAAGGAGGGTGTATGTTCAGTTTGTTAAAAAGGCAAACATACCAAGACCTCCTTCCACAGTCTTGATACCAAAGATTCAATGAGGTGTTTGTACCTCCTGTATATGGACCTATTTGGTCCTATGCCAGTTCATAGAGTAGGTAGGAAAGTCTATACCTTTGTGGTTGTGGATGACTATTCTAGATTTACATGGGTTTTCTTCCTGAGGTAGAAATCTGAAACCCCTACTATCTTCCACAATTTTGTTAGGCAAATTCAGAATGAACTTAATAATTCAGTGGTCAAAATCAGAAGTGACCATGAGACTGAATTTCAGTCTGAATGCATGACAAGGTTTTGTGAACAACTTGGGATTCATCAAGAGTTCTCACCTAGAGCTCCCCAGCAAAATGGGATTGCTGAAAGAAAGAATAGGACTCTTATTGAGGCTGGTAGAACACTACTAAGTGACACTTCTCTTCCAGAATATTTCTGGGCTGAGGCAGTAAACACTACATGTCATGTTCTCAACAGAGCTTCCATCAACAATAGCTACAAGAAGACACCATATGAGATTACGAAAGGCAGAAAACCAAATTTAGCCTACTTTAGAATCTTTGGTAGCAAGTGTTATGTTCTTAATAATGGCAAGCACTATTTAACTAAGTTTGCTGCCAAATCCCAAGAAGGGATATTTGTTGGGTACAATGTGCGAACAGGAATTACAGACCGAAAATTTGGAGTAATGCAAATTTTATTATCCAAAAAAATACAATTAAGCAATGGTATAGTCAATTACAATAGTATAGTCTCCCTTTTATAGAATAGAGGAGATGAGAGAGATTACAATTAAGCAATGTGAGACTAAAAATTTACAAGGATATGCGGCTTTACAAAAAGACAAACCGGATAGGCCGTGCAGTTAGACAAGCCGGCTAACCGCCCGATAACCAACAGGAGAAGAGAAGAATCCTCCATAGGAGACCGCTAGACTGCTCGGTCTCCAAGTCGTCTGAGACAAGCCGTCTAAGTGCTGGGATACCAAATAGCAACAGCCCGACAGACAGACCAGCTAGGATAAACTGCCAGACCGCCCGGTCTACGAACAGTAATAGACCACCCGACTTCCATACTGCAACACTCCCCCTCAAGCTGGAGCATAGATATCAATCATGCATAGCTTGTCGTAGATGTGGAAAAGGAAAGCGGACACCGGCTTGGTGAAGACGTCTGCCAACTCATTGTCAGAAGTGATGAACTGACTACAAATCTGTTTCTTCAAGATCTCTTCCCGAATAAAATGACAGTCGACTTCTATGTGATTTGTTCTCTCAAGAAAGACCAGATTTTTGGAAATGTATATCGCGGCCTTGTTGTCACAGAACATAGGAAGATGATAGTTGTAGACCTCTCCTAAGTCAAGCATGAGAGCCCGTAACCATTTCAACTCACATGTGGTCGACTCCATACTGCGATATTCTGCCTCTACACAAGACCTGGAGACAACAAACTGTTTCTTGCTCTTCCAACTCACAAGATTGCCTCCAACAAACGTGCAGAAACCTGATGTCGACTTGTGGTCCCCTTTATCATCATCATAGCTTGAATCAGAGTACGCTTCAATCCTTAGGTGACCATTCTTCTGAAAAAGGAGTCCTTTCCCTAGTGCTGCTTTAATATACTCCGAATATACTCAGGGCAGATTCTAGATGACACTCCGTAGGAGCTTGCATGAACTGGCTCACCTTGCCAACAACATAAGAGATGTCGGGTCTAGTTACCATGAGATAAATGAGCTTGCCAACCAGATGCCGGAAACTCGTAAGATCAGATAGAAGAGGCGAGTCATCTGTCCAAGTTTTGTCTTCTGCAGCAGCCATGGGACAACATGCAGGTTTAGCACTAGTCAATCCTGCCTCCTTTAGAAGATCAAAGATATACTTCTGTTGGGAAAAGACCATGGAGTTGGGCTTCCTAGAGATCTCAATACCCAGAAAGTATTTTGGGTAGCCCATATCCATTGTGACCAGGTGTTGATATAGGTGTTTTTTTGTCAACATTACCCCATCCTGATCATCTCCAGTAAGAAGAATGTCATCAACATAAACAACAATAACTACCAGACCAGAGGCGGTTTTTCGAACGAACAAGGAGTGATAGGCTGAGCTTCTTGTAAAAACCAATGGCCGCAACAAAGCCAGTGAACTTGTCAAACTAGGCGCGATGACTTTGCTTGAGGCCATAGATAGCCTTCTTTAGCCGGCATACTTGTGTCTCCCCCTGAGCAACATACCCAGGAGGTTGCTCCATGTAAACATTTTCCTGCAGATCACAGTAGAGGAAAGCATTCTTAACATCTAGCTGCGAAATGGGCAAATCCTTGTTGACCACAATAGAGATAAGGACCCGAATGGTGCTGAGATGAGCAACAAGAGAGAAGGTGTCGAAGTAATCAACACCATAGGTCTGAGTGAAACCTTTGGCCACCAGAAGGGCCTTGTAGTGATCCACGCAGCCATCAGGTTGGAATTTCACAACAAAGACCCAAAGACAGCCAACAACATCCGTGCCCAAAGGTGGGGGAACCAGGGTTTAGGTTCCCCATTCAGTAAGGGTCGCAATTTCCTCATCCATGGAAGCCTTATAATGAGGAATAGTGAGAGCCTCCTGGTAGGTGCGGGGAGTGGCAGTCGCTGCGATAGCCAATACAAATGCCCCTTTGAAAAGGACTGAGATGATCATATGAAACAACAGCAGCCAGCAGGTGCTGGGTACATGTCCGATCCCCTTTGCAAAGAGCAATGGGAATATCCAGGTCGGCATGTTGCTCAGTAATCGGAGCATCCGTGGCGGAGAGAGCTGGCCCGGGAGAGAGAGAGACGGCCGCGGAGAGGAAGGAGATGGCGGTGGTGATGAGGAAGAGAGGGAAGGAGGAGATGGTGGAGGTGATTGTGGGGTTTTCTGGGTTGGGTGTTGGTGGTGGGGTGGTGTGCGGGGAAAATCTTGACAAGAGTAGATGGGGTGGAGGGGACAGTGGGAGAAGGAGGTGGAGGTGGAGTTGGGTCAGAGGAGAAATAAGAGACATTCTCGAAGAAGGTCACATCCGCGGAGACGTATTGTTTCCGCAGAACCGGATCAATACAACAATTGTCTTTTTGAGTAGTTGAGTAACCTAAAAAGATACATTTGGTGGCATGTGAGTCAAGTTTATCATGCGTTGCGGAAGGATTGTGTATAAAGGCCGTGCACCCAAAGATACGCAGAGGAAGAGGAAACGCATCCTTGCCAGGATAGAGAATAGAGAATGGAGTTTGTCCATGGAGAACCGTGGATGGAATGCTATTAATGAGGTAATAGTAGAGGAGGACATCGTATCCTCAATAGGAGCGAGGGACGTGTGTTTTTGTCATCAGAGTGCGGGCGACATCAAGAAGGTAACAGTTCTTGCATTCCGCCACCCCATTTTGTGCGAGGTATACACACAGGTAGTTTGATGAATAATACCATTTTGCACACAAAAAGAAGTGAATGTATTGCTAAGATATTCCTTAGCATTGTCAGAACGAAAAATTTTAATAGACATATCAAATTGATTTTTAACCATATGATAGAAAGGTGTCCATACAAAAAAAAGTTCTGAGCGATCTTTTAAAAGATACACTCATGTACATCTAGTGTAATCATCAATAAACGTTACAAAATATGAACTACCCCGACCAATGGTGAGGGTAGGAGTAGGAGCCCAGATGTCGGAGTGGACAAGTTCAAACGGCCGGGAAGAGCCACGACCTTGCTTTGGTGGGAAGGAAGAGCGGTGAAGCTTGCCAAGTTGACATGCTTCACAGTTGAGCGGTGGGGCTTGCAGAGGAAGATGTGGTAGAAGCTAACGAAGAAGACGGGGAGGAGCATGACCAAGATAAAGGTGCCACTACAGAAGATCATAAGAAGATGCGGAGAAGGCGGAGAGTGCAGAAACATTGTTGAGGAAGTAGAGGCCGCCATTCTCAGTCCCAATAGCAATCGTCCGCTTGTTGCCCGGATCCTGAAAAGAACAAGTAGTAGAAGTAAATGTGATAGAGCATTATAGTTATTTGCAAAGGGAAGTAACAGATAACAAGTTGCAAGGGAACTTTGGCACGTAGAGGGTGTCTGCCATGCGAAGAGACGTAGTTACTTGAACCACCCTTGTTCCTTGGACCGGTGAGGGAGAGCCGTCCGCAACAAGGACCGGGGGGAACCAGTCATGCTGTTGTAGGAGAGAAAAATAGTGCAGATTGCCGGTCATATGATTTGTAGCACCAGAGTCAATCAGCCATTTACCTTGAGTAGCGACGTGGGCACTACCTGAAGACGTGACCACAGAGGAGGACGACTTCGAAGCGGAAGTGGAAGCGTCGCCAGATGGTCGAAGATGAGGATGCTTCTTCCAACAACGATCACCCTTATGGTCGGTGCGGCCACAATGAGAGCAAAGAAAGCGAGCAGCACCACGTTCGCTGGAGGGGAGATGACGGCCACCAGATCCACTATGCTGAGTATGGTGACCGGAGTTGTCCAATGGAGGAGGGGATAACAGGATAACAGCGGATGTTGGAGCAAAGAAGTAACAGCAGCGATGCAGGCAGCGGTGGTGTCAAAGGTGGGAGACTCTGCTTCACCAAGGATCTATTGACGGATCATGTCATATGACTCAAGAAGGCGTAGAAGATAACACACCACCAGAAGATCCTGGAAGTGCTTGTGTTGCTCAGCGAGATCAGCGGAGAAGGGGCAGTTTTGGAGAATTTCGGCTCCGAGAGCCTGAACTTGCTAGTAAGTAGCCACTGGAGACATGGAGGGATGGGCAAAGAGATCCGCATGTAAAGTATAGATGTGAGACGTCTGAGCCCCCTTGGAGTAGAGAGTGGCAAGATGTAGCCAAGCGGCCTTGAAGGTTTCATTATGACGGATGATAGGGAGACATTCATCAGAGAGGTTGTTAGCAAGCCATGTGCAGACAAGAGCATCGCTGGCATCCCAGTCATCAAAAAGAGGGGAATCATTTGGAGGAGGGCCATCCGTGAGATTATGACGTTTGCGTTGAGAGCGGAGGAGGAATATTAAGGAGACACTATAATATGGATAGTTGGGACCAACAAGCTTGGAAGCGGGGCCAAGATTACCAGAAGGAGTGAGACGAGTAGGAGGATGAGCAGCAATGGGAGTAGTGGTGGTGGAGATATCAGAGTTGTCCATAGATGAAAGCAGAGAGAAACAAGCTGAGGCAAGAAGGAGAAGTCAGTAGCAAGGTCACAGTGACCGAAGTACATGTCACGATGACAAAGAGAGGAGAGTGGCTAGAATAGGTCGCGGCGACTTAAAGACAGGTCACGGCGACAAGGAAGAAGAGCGGCTAGAAAAAGATGAAGCAAGAGGCCGCAAACACAAAGGGTCAGAAGAGGCCGCAAACAGGGAGAAGCAAGTCATGCGAACATGGAAAGCAAGCCGTGCGAACAGGGAAACGGTCAGAAAAGGAATCAAGCCGCGAAAATAGGTCATGGAAAGAAGAAACAAGCCACACGAGCAGATAGAGCTCAGTCAGGAGGAAAGGACCGAGTGCTCTGATACCATGTGCGAACAAGAAAAGACAGACCAAAAATTTTTAGTAATGCAAATTTTATTATCTAAAAAAGGTATCAATTACAATGGTATAATCTCCCTTTTATAGAATGGAGGAGATGCAAGAGATTACAATGAATCAATGTGGGACTAAAAATTTACAAGGATATTAGGCTTTACAAAAGACAAACCGGACAGGCCGTGCGGTTAGACAAGTCGGCTAACCGCCCGACAACCAATAGGAGAAGAGAAGAAGCCACCACAGGAGACCTCTATACCGCCTGGTCTCCAAGTCATCTAAGACAAGCTGCTTGACCACTGGGATATCAAACAACAACAGCCCGGGAGACAGACCGGCTAGGATAAATGCCAGACCGCCCGGTCTCCGAATAGCAACAGACTGCCCGGCTTCCATACTACAACATACAACAACAGTAGTAGGGCATAAAGGGTCTACAACTTGACCACTCAAGCTGTAGAAGAATCTGTCCATGTAGTCTTTGATGAATCTAAACTAATCAACTGTAAGCTATCTATCACTTCTTGTAGCTTACAAGTTTGAAGGAAAAGATGGACATGCTAACCATTAGTGAAGACCAACCTACAAGACAGGATGAGGAAAATGATGGATGCTATCCAGGGGGAGTACAAGACCCACAAGCTGATGATGAACACAATGAAGTACAACATGGTGGGGAGATTGGAGGAAATCAAGTTGTGGATAGATTGCCTCTAGTAATAAGACATCTAAGGGATCATCCAGCACACCAAATTATTGGTGATCCAAGACATGGTGTTCTGACCAGAAGCAAGAACTTGAACACAGTTCTTTGCTCAAGTTTCCTATCCCAGATGAAACCGAAGAAATTTGAAGAGGCCATATAAGACTCAAACACAAATGGATTGATTCCATGCAGGAAGAGCTGAATCAATTCAGAAGATGTAAATCTGGAAGTTGGTTCCTAAACCAAAGAATTACAATGTCATAGGGACTAAGTGGATCTACAGGAACAAGTTAGATGAAAATGACATTATAGTCAAGAACAAAGCAAGACTGGTAGCAAAAGGCTACATGCAGGAAGAAGGAATAGACTTTGACCAGACATTTGCCCTAGTGGCAAGGTTGAAAGCAATAAGCTATTCTTGCCTATGCAGCTTACCAAGGGTTCAAGGTTTTCTAGATGGATATAAGTGCAGGGCGGTGACCAAAGTGAGTTCATGTTCAGAAATTTATTTGGGTAGAATCATCTGCCGCCATGTTTTGCCTTAGGCCATCGTCACGGAAAACAAGCCCCAGTTGGCCAGCGCGGAATTCACAGCTCTACGAGCAGCTGGGAATTGACCTCAGATTTGCCTCGGTCCACACCCCAGGAAAT